>OZ004725.1:4800000-7200000 GCA_963924685.1 Dexiosoma caninum | reverse complement strand
TAAATATGTGTGAACACTAAATTAAATTGCTTAAATTATCTCAATTAGAAATGCATGTCTGAACATGGTATTAAACAGCTGTTTCGTGTAACTGCACGGAAAGTTTCAGGCTCTGATTTCAGTTTCAATGCTGCTCTATAGTTTGGGGTTTATTAACATACACTCGTTCTTTGCGGTAACACCACAGAAAATAATCAGCGGCAGTTAAATTTGGTGAACGTGCTGGCCAAATGAGTGTTGAATTTTGTGAGATAATTCTTGGTTATCGTGGTTGGTGGACCTTTTTACATATTTTGCAATGCGAGTGTCCAGTTTCCGTTGGTTTGGTTGCATCATTCGCATTTGAGTTGTCGTTTGTCCCAGATTCCTCGATGGTGGTTTTTTTTGGAGTCTATTCGCTAAATGCCGGAACCTCAGTTGTTCGATATCGGTTCGTTTGTAGATACATCGAAAGCTGAGACTGCTATATCCATTGTTTTCTCAAGCAGGTCTTCAAGCAGGACATCTTCAAAAATATTAGATAAAGCGTAAAATTTCATGTAAAAGAGTAATTGTGGCATGGACCGTCTGTATTGTTGCTCCATCCTGCTGGTACCACTTATTGGCTGCCACAACACAGTACGATACCTGTTCCCCATTCACCTTTACTGCATTACCAACTTCACTCCCGAAGAAGTAAGGGCCGTATAACTCTTTGCGATGTCGCTCTACACCATGCTGCACACTTGAGCGAGTGCAATTGGCGCTGGTGAACAAGTCTGTCGTTTGCAGAACCCCAAAATCGTATATTTTGTTTATTTGCCTATCCATAGTAAGAAAATGAAAATGTGCGTCATCTTCATCACTCATGGGCGTGTTGCCCAAGTCAATTGGTAAAAGTTGTTGGCCCAATTCGATCTTGTATGGCTGCACGTGTAAATGACGTGATAAAATGCTTCGACGTGATGTTCTAAAGATGCCCAGTTGTCCACAACGTCTTCGCGCTCAAGTTTCTGGATATTCTTAAACACTTTCCCGTATGCGACCAATGTTCAGTTGTTGGTACTCTGTACTCTTCTCGGTCTTCCTGATCGTGGCAAGTCTGACACTGCACCTTGTTGTCGTAAGCGTGCCATTAAACGATCAATTGCGGTTTGGTTAGGTGAATTTCGATATGTTCGTTGGGTCAGTGAAATTGAATGCCCATCCGGAACGTAAAATTCTAATACTTTGGTTAGTCGCTCGGCGGTGCAACACGGTTCGAAGAATAAAATCTGGAAGAAAACATAATTAACAAAAAAAAGTGTATTGAATTTTTATCGGCGGGCATTATTTTTGGCCCACCCTGTGTTTATTAAATCGAAATTAAGTTCAGCAGTTAATTTGGATTTTATCTGTTTGCGGTCTATAGTACAAGTAGAGAAATAAATCGAAAAAATAAAGAAATATTTAAGCAAGTAGTTTCCTTCATTTCTTAACTTCATGACTTCTTGTTTGTAGCACATTTATTTATTTTTATTTTTTATTTGTTTGTTGCTTCGATAACATATTGATGGGATTGGATGTTGCACAAGTATGTATTTAGATTTCATTTATCCACGAAAAAATGTGCTTTTCAAATTCATGTATTTTGTTGGTTGTCATCAATCATTTGTTTAACGAAGCTTAAAAAGTTCGTTGCTTTTTCTTTTACAATATTCAAATGATTTCTGACACGTGTGTGTGTGTGTGTGTGTGGGTGTGTGTATGCAGCACAGTTTTTGTATGAAAATTTTTGAAAACAATAGACTGTACCAACCAAACGAACTATTATTTGAAATAAATAAAACATGCAGACATACACATATGTACATATGGCTGCCAAACATCATAAAATAACAGAACATTTTTATGACTTTGAAATTCGATTCAACTGCATAAAATTCTGCACAGTGCACTCTGGGTAATTGCAACCAAGCAATGAGAAAAGGCAGTTGCAACCACCGCGTTTGTTGTTAAAAGGTTTGAATCTACAATATACAGTGGAGTTCGGCTATGACGTACTCCGCCGGGACCATGTAATTTTGTTCGTTATAGGCGGAGTTCGTTATAACCGTAGTAAATAGTTTGTTGACTAATAGTTAGACAACAGCTGATTAGTAAATTATAATTAGTATTTTTGTTTTGATATCATCTATTATAATATAATATCGTGGCGATGGCACGATGGATGGTAGTCTGCACGTTGACTACGAATCCAAAAAACAGACCTGGGTTCAACCCCAGTTTCAGACCAAAAATTTTAAAATAAAAATAAACATCTCGCATTTTTCTGATGTTGCATTAGTGTGTCTTAGTGTGTCAGTTGTTGTCGAAAGGTTTCAGTGGCGAAGGCATAGTCACTGGTCACTGAACAATACCGGCTTCAGCTGATATCAATCCACAATCACATCAGAACGCCCTCCTTCGTCGGTATTGTGTACCACCGGCGAAGTAAAATAATAATAAAAATGGCTACTAAAGAAGCTTCAGCACTGCTACGAGTATAAACAAAGAACGTGCGAAAGCAGAGCTGCAAAAATAATTAATTAAGCTTCACCTCCTGTCGTTTTTCCTACTATCCCTTTCCTATAGTTCCAGCACAATGCTTCGCATGTGTAGGAGTCATCTCCTGAGTGCTGGTCCTAGATAAAAAAAAAAATATATATATATATATATATACTCGTAATACTATAATTTTTTTATTTTCGATAATATTTTGGTTTGCCCGAACCAATTTCAACAGCAATTCACTATCTTGCGCGGTAAAGTTCGATGAGCGTACGATTGTTTTATCCTTTTTTAAGAAATAATACAACAAATGTAGACAAAAACCAGTGCAACCAAATACAATGAAAATTAAAAGATTGTTAGGGTTACCATTCTTTGGTTGTACTGAGAATGTTAGTTAAACAATACACTGTGAATATGAAGCATTAGTTAAACGATAGGTATCATTTCAGTTTACTAATAGTTAACTAATGACTGTGAATTTGGGCCTCAAGCTACCAATTTTATTGCATATGAACACTGCCCAAATTGAAATGATTGAACACATCAAATTTGAGTGATTTAAAAAAAAAATATTCAAAAACAAGTTGTGTTCTTTTTTTTTTCTTAAATAAAGTTGTTAGTAAATTGATGGAAATAAATTTTATTATGGCTTTTATTAACGATTGAAGTATAAAAATGATAGTAAAAAAATTCCCAACGGCAGACAGCAATAAATAAATTTCACAGGATTTTCTTCGTTGTTGTTTTTTAACTGCCAGGTACATCTTAATGTTAAAAAAAGGCCCCCATTGTGTACGAGTCGGGTTTTCTACTCAATTGCAAAATACTATATTGCAAAATCGTATCAATAACTGCGTAGGCATTAATATTGCTGTCATCGGTTGCAACATAAAAATTGCACACAAACGAAATATTAAATGAAAATAAAATGCCTTAAAGACTGTAAACTGTTTTGATAACGTAAAATATGCCCGTTGCATGTCTGTCTCAATCATGTTGCATTATGAAAGGAAATTCACCAAATAAAAAAAGCAAAATTCAAATACATAAAAGAGCAAATATTATGCATGCATGAATAAGAAGATGAAAACTACAAACAAAAAATAAAAGCAAAAATAAAAAATCAAACAAAAACAGTTTCAACGGAATGATTGAAGTCGTATTGTATTGTTAGAGTACTTAAGCAACAATGAAATCAAACAGCAGCAAAGCCAAACAACATCTACAAAATAATTATCGTATGAAATAAAACGAGACTTTTCCAATGGCGTTTTTGCAATGACAATAAAAACTTGACTAAATCATTAAACAGATTCGCCGCAGCAAGCTACCGACTTCAAGAAGTCAAAAATAAAATACACACTTTTATATGAGAAGCATAATTTTTCCGACAACAAGGCAACACTGCAAAACGGCTGCAGGTTGATGTTCATGCTGATTTCCTCGTTTTAAGCGCATGCTACACGCATCAATATTCAGCTTCAGTATTTGTGTTTGTTTTGGTATACATATATAATGAAGCCTCTGACACACTACGTCAACAATTCTCCTCAATATTAATTTTTTTTTGGGTGTTTTCAAGTGTAAACATATAGAAGTTATCGTCGGCAAAACATTTTTTGGAGTTACCGTCAGCAAAATTCATATCTATTTATTTACTTTTTTATTAAAAAAAAAAAAAAAAAAAAAAACTGATGATATTTTTTATATTTTTTGTCACTATATTTTTTTTTGCTCTGCTCATCCCTAAAAGTCATCAATGACCGATATACTTCAACTAAATCGTTTACAGAGCGCATATGTGTGACTATTTTTCGCATACAAAGACAAATATTGAAGCTGAATATTGATCGTGTAGCATTCACTTTAGTCAAATTAAAGTAGAGGCTGGTCCAACCAAAACGCACGATGTTAATTGTAAATAAAACGAAAACTTTTCATAGAATTATCTTAATATTTTTTATGATGATAGTAGGATCATCTATGGCAATTATGTGTGAAACAAAATATCGGTCAAATGCTCGCCACGGCTTCGGTGGCATAACTCTATCCGATGGTTGATATTTTCAATGACTCTGAGACACAATTGAGGTTCAATCTCGTTAATGTGCCGAATTATCTGATCCTTTAGCTCTTGACTTGTTCTTGGCTTATTGACGTACTCGTACAATTTTTGTTTTCAATATCCCCAAAGCTGAGTGAAAGATTTGTCAAATCACATGATCGTGACGGCCAATTAACATCGCCACGACGTGGAATAAGACGCCATTGTTTCGTTGGCTGTGTGGCAACTGACACCATCCTGTTGGAACCACTTATCAGCCAGTTCCATACCCGCAATTTCTGGCCACAGGAAGTCCGTTATCATCTTGCGATAGCGAACACCATTCACCATAACTGCTTGGTCGAACTCATTTTCGAAGGAGTACGGTTCGATAACGCTGCCAGCCCATAAATCGCACCAAATACTCATGCGAGCATGCACAGGTGTTTTCACATTTCCTACAGACTCGAATTGCTTAAATTTGCACCTAATTCTCCCGATTGTGGACACATTTGGTTGATTGTGCTGACCAGAAAAATCACGAAATGCATCTTGATTTGAACGGCTACATTTGCAGTCTCTGTAGTTCGTAGCGTGCTGTGTGGCGACTGTGTCTCATGCTTAACTCAAATTTATTTAATTTAAGTTTTTATTTAATCAGCTAAATCCAATGATGGGATTTGTGTAAGTAAATTAAATATTTTAATTTAAAAATTTTCAATTCATACATCTGCCCTTAGCTGAATGCGCAATATCGCTTTTATCAATCGTGAATAAAATTAAATACATAATTTATAGTTTTTAATATATGTTTTTTTTCTCTTTTACTTGCTGAAATCATTATGCTTTTTAATATTTAATAATTGACAGACAAGTTTAAAAAAATAAAAATATAAATATGTATGTTTGTTGACATACTTTAACGTGCATAATATTTGTGGGTTTTAGGAAACTTTATTTTTATGCATTTTGTCGTTTTTTGATTATTCCATCATTAAATTTTATATTAAGCAACACCACCTGGTACGGATTGATTGATTATATTAGCAATAAATTAGAAGAGCCATATAATTATGAAGATATTGAATCAGTAAAAAATGCTGTATGACATTCGTACTATTCATACGTACAGCCTTTAATATGCATCGTCAATGTGCGATGATGTTCCTGAGTCGACCGATAATGATTTAACAATTTTTTAATGTTTTGCTTAATAAACTATAAAAACGTAGAATTTAACGATTTTCTTTACTATTTTTTTTATTTTATTATTGTTTTTCGAGTTAAAATTTAAAACAAGGAAAAATTTAAAAATATGATTATTTTATTCAGACACAGTAATTTGTCTTTTATTGAACTGCTTAAGATTAATGTCAAGGTTTTGGTTTTTTTCGGTTAATAATTCTCATTCATTTTTCAAAAACAACTTTCAACTTTTATGCAATCAAATAATGAGAAAAACATGCGTAACTATTCAAAACAATTTTAATAAATTATCTTGCACTCTAATTATGCCAATAGTTAACGCATACACAGAGGTATTGCAAAAATTCAAAATGCAAATATTTCAAATAATATTGTAAAATTATTGGTGCGTGCGCGTATGTGTCGATATATTTTATTAACAAACCGGATCACATTTTTAGCAACACTCAAAGAAAAATTTTAAAAATTTCTATAATTTATTTATTTATTCCATTCATAATACATATAGCCTTAGGCCATTTTAATTCGTATTATATTATGTACATATTAGTATTTAACAATTATAACAATACACCAGACATCCTAGCGACTCCTACATCTCCAATTAAAAAATTAATTTAATAAAAATAAAAATTACAATATGAACCCAGTATCTTAGAATTTACATGGTATCCATGTTAAAAAAAACTTACAATCCTCCTCTTTAAGGCCGAGATTGAAAACGAGAAGACGCGTAACTCTCTAGGCAAAACATTCCATAATCTGGCAGTACGAACTATCAAGGATCGTTCATACGTGGAATTATTGATTCTTGGAATAACCATTTGAGGATTTGTTAAAGTTTTTATAAAAGAAATCATTTGTACAATACTTAAAGGATTTTGATATTTAATAATTCTGAATATATAAATCTAAAGACGAAATTTAAGATAATCCTCAAAGTAAAAACACAAGAAACTTCTCAAGTGGTGTGAAACATGCGCTCTGGGTCTCAGTCTATATACGAATCTTACAATCCTGTGCACCACACCCTTAATTCTATTCCTGTCACCAATGTTACACCCCGCATAAACCTCAATAGAATAACTAACATGTGACATCAAAAGTGTATGTGCAACAGTGCACCTAACATGTAAAGGGAGGAATAGGTTCAAAGGGTATAGTCTCCTCAATACAAGGCAAACGTTAGAGCATATGCTATCAATGTGAGATCCAAAGGACAGTTTCTCATGTATTACCACACCCAGACATTTCATCCTACTTACAGTATCAACTACAGAACCACAAATACGAAAATTCCAGTGGACAGTCATATCATGTATATTAAATCCAAAAATCATCGCCTTAGACTTACCAGGATTCACATGCAGGAAGTTAGCATCCATCCAATCACTTAACTTATTTAAATCACAGTTTATAGCAGCCGACCATTCAGCTTGTGATCTCCAATCACCAGACCATAATAATTGAACGTCATCTGCAAATGCTAACGGCCTGCAATAGTTACTACACATACTGGGAAACAAATCATTAAGAAATAGTGTAAACAAGATGGGACGTAAAACTGAACCCTGTGGAACACCCGACCTCACACATTGTAGGCCAGACACTAGACCATTAAGAGACACAAATTGCATCCGACCAGACAAGTATGACCATATCAACCTACATGCCAACGATAAAAATCCAAATCTATTGTTCAATTTAGTGACCAGAAGAGAGTGTTTAACCTGATCAAAAAGCCTTTGCTAGGTCAATAGAAACCAATACAAATTTTATAAATTTCAAATTTTTTTTTTTTTTTTTTTTTTTTTTAATTTTTACTAACACTAATTATTTAAGCTTAAGGTGTTTTTAATATATTAATTATTTATTCCGATTCGATATTTCGCTACTCCTTTGTGTAGCTTCTTCAGGAAAATTGGTTTTTGTTAATTTTAAAATTAATTTTTGTTAAGCAGTAATTAATTATGTTACATACATACATATGTATGTATGTATGCTATACTTGTAGTATCGAAATACTTGTGGGCAGCGTTGCCAACAGAAATATTTATCTGCCAATGGTATTATTGTACGGTGCACTAAATTAAGCGCAAGTGGCAATAACAAATCACTGTAAAATGTGTGGCAATTACGTGTCAATGGAAATGAAGGGTGCTCTCACGATTGTAAGAATAGTGAATATATTATTGTTTGTTAAAAATCATTTTCTAAGCACTCAATGAATTTATTTGTGATTAGCAAATCGTAAATTATTATTTTTTATGCAGCTGGAATGGACCTAGTAAAGGTTTGCCTATCTATGCACTAAACTGAAAGTGCGTGCATGTAGTTGTCGTCGTGACTTTTGGCCATTAACTACAAGAATAACTCATAGATTTGCCACTAAAGTTGGCGTTATTTTATCTCTTTAAACAGATTTCGTATGTACTGCAGTTGTCATGAGTTGAATTTCAAATGCTGTCTGCTTGTTGTCTGTTTGATCTTCGATTTAGCAACAATATCTGGAGTAATATTATGTGAGACTGGTTTACTAACCTGTCGTCGCACTGCACAGCAAACCTTTTTACAATTCAAACAGACAAAACAAAACAAAAAAACAACAATCCAAATTAAATAGAGGAATAAAAATAATATGTTAATAATGGAGAAAAAGCCTAGAACAAAAGTTGGCATCGAAGGCGAAAGCAAATAAATATTAAGAAGAAGAAAAAGAATGACAAAAATTAGAACAGCAATCAAATGAAAACTATTTTTATTATTGAGGCACAGAGGGAACTGTACAGCCCAAATACAACAAACAAAAGAATTATTTCCACAAGTCAGCTCAAAGTTATTTATGCCACCAGCTATTTATTTTGTTCAGTTAACTGCATTACAAGGTCTTTGTTCCACAAATTTGTTCAAAATTTATTATAATTTAATAGACAAAACAAAAACTGTTTTATACTTTTTTTTTCGAATTAGGTCGGTGTGGAGTAGCTTAACTGCCGGTTTACCGATATCCCACGTTCGTTCCGTTTCTACATTTGCATTGAAAATAAGAACAATTTCTTGGAACGAACAACGGGATATCGGGAAACCGGCAATAAGTCTTATTCTATCGATTTTCAAATGAAAGTTGATTTTCATAAATTTAATTAACAAAATTTACAATAATTTAATTAATTCCATTCTATCACAGAAAATTATTACTTTTGACTAGAGTATGTGCTAAGAAACAGAATACAATAGACAGTCGGAAATTAGAACTTCCGGTAAATCGAATTACCAGAAATTATAATCAGCGGTTTCAATACATTGAAAGAAGCTCTGAAATTAGAAACTTTTTTTTAATTGTCAACACTGAAACTGTATCTCTTTAAAACAGATTGAAAGCTGTAGTGCAATTCAGTAACTTAAAATTTTAGTCTGAAACTGGGGTTGAACCCAGGTCTGTTTTTGGTTTTGTAGTTAACGTGCAGACTACCATCCATCGTGCCATCGCCACCCTCTTTGTTTCGGTGTTTGACAAATTCAACCATGGCGAGGTACAACACAATTGAGCAACGCGTTAAGATTATTGAAGCCTTTTACGAAAATGGCCTTCAAATCAAAATGCGTTTCGTGATTTTTTGGATCAGCATAATCGACTATATGTGTCTGTCCACAATCGTGACAATTGTGTGCAAATTTCAGCAAACACACGGTCTGTAGGAAATGTGAAAACACCTGTGCATGCTCGCCCAGTTCTTTCTGCGGAAAACTTTGCTGTTGTTGGCGATAGTCTGGCAGAAGAGCCGTCAACCTCGACTCGTCGTCGTGCCCAACAATTGAACAGCTCACGAACATCACTGATACGAATTTTGAATAAAGATTTGAATTTACACAATTACAAGGGTCAATGGACTCAAGAGCTGAAGCCAACTGACCATTTCAAGCGTCGTCAATATGCCGAAAGGTTGGTTAAATAGACAGAAGTGAATGATGACTTTACAAAGGAACTCATGTTCAGCGACCAGGCACACTTTCACCTCAGTGGATTCGTTAACAAACAGAATGGCCGCATTGGGGCCACGAGTGATTGTGGAAAAGCCGATGCATCTACGTACTTCCGTACATCCCGTACTTCCTCGAAAATGAGGTCGGCCAAGCAGTTACCATGAATGGTGTTCGTTATCTCGAGATTATAACAGAATTCTTGTGGTCAGAAATTGAGGATATGGACCTGAACGATATGTGTTTCCAACAGGATGGTGCCACTTGCCACACAGCCAACGAAACATGGGGTCTTTTGCGAGAGAAATCCAATGGCCTATGTTATCTCCCGCCGTGGCGATGTTAATTGGCCGTCACGACCATGTGATTTGACACTGTTGGACTAGTTTCTTTGGGGATATTTAAAAGAAAAATTGTATGAGTACGTCAATAAGCCAAGAACAAGTCAAGAGCTAAAGGATCAGATAATTCGGCACATTAACGAGATTGAACCTCAATTGTGTCTCAGAGTCATTGAAAATATCAACCATCGGATAGAGTTATGCCACCGAAGCCGTGGCGAGCATTTGACCGATATTTTGTTTCACACATAATTGCCATTGATGAACCTTGTATCATAGTAAAAAAATATTAAGATAAATCTCTGAAAACTTTTTGTTTTATTTACAGTTAATCTCGTGCATTTTGGTTGGACCACCTTTTACAAATGTATATATAAAAAAGGATTTCCCAGGACTAACGAACACAGAATTTTAACGTTTCGAATTGATTTTAGATTAAACGCATTGATTTTTGTTATTCAAATTATACAGCTTTGAAACTTTGTTCATCTTTTAGAATAGTTAAATTAAAGGAATAATTTGTTCACATAATGCGGTGTTTACGTTATCGGTAGTGCACTGTATGTGTAAAACATTCCCTTATTCACCTTAACATAAGACAAGTGCTTAAGTCGACTTAAGCTACTCTTACATATTGCCACAGGAACACTTTCAGCTTTATTTAATTTTTTTTTGTGGCACTTCCATTTATTTTTTAATGTTCATAATAAAACTTTAATGGCAACAAATTTTTTCTTTTTATTTTTATTAATTTTGCTCTAATTGTTAATATTTTTATTCGCATTAGGGTCAAAATTCATACACAAATGAATCATAAAGAAAATGTCACAAATTATTTTGTGAATTGCAAAATGTTCACAAACAAAACAGCAGAATAATGATTTTTTTTTTTTTTCAAAAGTTTGTGTGTGTTCAATTAACACCATCTACATATAAGGCAGCTGGTTAAGTTTTGTTGGCCGACAATTACATTGAATATAAAAAAAAAATTATTTACAAGTGTTGTCCAAAAATTGATTAGGCGTTTGGGTTTCGAAAATTGTAAATTTAAAATTGAAACAACACAGAAAAGTAGCAAAAGTGAATGTAATAAATATTTGGGCCGCTAAATCAGTGCCGGCCATTTACCTTTCAAAGATGATTTCATGTATGTGCCATGTTAATCGTGAGCTCCAATTTTGACATACTTTTTCCAGCTTTTTGTTCGCTATCTCACCAATGGCAGCTGTAATGTTGTGTTCCAGGGCTGGAATTGTGGCCGGCGTGTTCCTGTACACGAAAGGCCTCTAGTCTAGTGAGTCCAAATCGCATGATCTTGGCGTCCCTTGGACTGCGATTAATTGCTCAGCAAACTTGCCTCTCAATTGGTTCCTGGTAACGGCCGTGTAGAATGTGACACCGTCTTCTTGAAACCACATGTCACCCAAGTCCAATTATTCCATTTTGGGTAAAAACAATATCGGTAATCATCGGTACCGTGCTCTATTAACTGTAACGTAGCGAGTGACATGTCGCGATCTTAATTGACACTGGCAGATACAGCAGCAATAACATTTTCTCGGCATTCGTCTCGGCGGATTAACGTTCAATAAAGTGAAACTGTTGCCAAATCTGGTCGCAACAGTTTGAATAGCCCGTTCGGTGGATCGATGGTGACGACTATGAAATGGTCGTAATTTACGCAACACATTTCTCATACAGCACGCATTTTGTTAATAAAATTTTAATGATTTGCAAGCGTTATGTATTTGTTAGTCTATTCGTGGGCAACCTTACAGAGCATTTTTTTGCATTGCCGCATGTCACGAATGTTTTTTTTTTGCACTGAAAAACCAAATAGCAAAAAAATCACCCGTTATTATTCGCTACCAAAATCGAAATGGTGACATGGAATTCCAGCGGTAGAATAAAATCCGACGAATGGAAGCGGATTCTGCTTCCAAAGTATTTTTAAAATTATCAATAAAATTTTCACTGCGGCAACTACAACACAGCGGCATTATTCGACCCGAAACCCGGTCATTCGCGCGCACGACGCGATCATCATTAAGAGCGCATACATTTGTGGTCGATTTGGCGGCGACTCGCACTACGCATTACAGAGAAAATTCGTTTTTTGGCCGAACAGCACTTATGTGGAATGGATTTCCCGCAGAGGTGTTTTCTGTCACTTTTAACGTGGGAAAATTTAAATCAAATTTTGGGTGCCTCCGTAGTCTAGTGCATGAGCATTAGTCTTATCAATATGGAGGTGCGGGTTCGATTCCCGTTTAGACCCTGGGTGTTTCTACAGACAAGCTTAAGAGCTTCGTAAAGTTTGTATTGTCTTTTAAAAAATAAAAAAAATAAACACTACTCCCTCTATCCTCCTTCCCACAACCTAATTTCCTAGTTCCAGCACAATGCAACGCATGTGTAGGGGTCATCCCCTGTGTGCCGGTCCAAGAAAAAAAAATAAGCAACGAATATACCGGCGAAGTAAAGCAATAAATAACATGGTCCGTCTTCCTTTAGCTTCAATATTTCTGCATTTTTTTACTACCATGCAGTCGTTGAAATGATACAATTGCTAAGGGAAACATTTCCATGTCGTTTAATCTCACGTTTGACTGAGAAAGCACAGATTGTCAGCTGGGCCGATATTATTAGCGCCCACAATTGGTGAAAACGCTCTTACAATTGTGACCATCGACTAATAATTTCCGTAGTACATTGTAATTATTTTCATGTACTTTACCCTGTCGAAGATTGATTACTTACTTACTCATTCACAGTGAACTGATAGTTTTAATAGAGCTTTCACAAGGGACCATCAAAGCTGTTATGTTATTATGTCCCAATTGCAAGGCCCTTTATTGTGTAGTTCAGTTAGTTTTAATTTTAAATTATTCAAAAATATAATAACACACGTACTACGATTAGTATACTGGTATACTAAATAATATTTCTCTTTGGTTTCTTTTCAGATTTCTAAACTCAAGAATATTGAGCTGATAAATAATACAAGAAATGTCACAACGAATCTACAAAAGTCAACTAAAATACTCAATAATAATTGCAATAATGAACAAGACACTGAAATTATCGGAAATAACAATGAGAATAAAATAACCGTCATACACAAACATATAAAGGCCTCGGAAATACCAATTGTACATGGCAATGACAACAGTAATAACGATAACGGCATAAATGTGTTGCATAAGAAACATGAAGCAGCGTTATTATTTGTTACAACGGCCACACAAACGACGGCAGACACCTCCTCATTCCTAAGAATTTCTTCCCCCCCACCATTGAAGACTATGACGGCAACAGCAACAGCAACAACACAAACACCAAATTTATCAGCAGCATCATATATGGCATCGTCAATAGCATGTAATGAAACAGATCATTTTGATGAGCAGCACATAACACAAGAATTAACACAACATTTAGAAAATAATAAAGCCATAGAAGATGCTAAAGAAAATAATCATCATCATTGTCAGCATCATTGTCAGCATCATCATCATCATCATGACGATCACCAGCACCACCACCATCATCACAACAATCATTCGGATTCCGATTCAGCTTTATCCTCTGCACCAACCAGTATAAGTCCTCAGCCACCGGCAAGTGGCGAAGAAGCAACAGATTTATGGCAAACGGTAAGCAAACATATTTATGTCTTTTCTTCTTATACTTGCATACGTATATTCGAGTACAAATACATATGTGCATATGCATGTACAGGGTGGCTGATGAATATTGCTACATCAAGGAACTCAAAGAAGTTTTTTTCAGTGTATGGAATTAAATTTTCTTTTATTCATGTCAAAGCTCATTCAATTTTATTAAATATGCTTAATTAGTTTTAAAAATAATGGAATTTAAATGCCCCCCACCCTGCTCGTTGATGCATGTGCGGCATCTTACCAAAAAGTTGTTCATTACTGCTTGGAGAGTTGAGACAGGAATAGCCGCAATTGTTTCTTCTCGAATGGATTGCTTTAGTTCATTCAAATTTGTTGGTTTTGCTTTGTAGACTTCCTGTTTGCAATAACCCCACAAGAAAAAGTCACGTACAGTAAGGTCAGGCGACCTGGGGGGCCAACGGAATGTGAAGTTTCTGGATATGAACTTATTGGGAAATTTTCGTCGCACATCTGTCATAACAGGGCAGGCTATGTGAGGAGTTGCACCATCTTGTTGAAACCACACAGAGTTGAAAGGAATTCTCATTCGGCGTAATTCTGGATAGAAAAACTCTCTCAACATGCTCAAGTAACGGTCTCCAGTAACTGTAACGGTGTGACCATTTTCTTCAAAGAAGTAGGGTCCGACAATGCAGCGTGCTGAAACTGCACACCACACTGTGACACGAAGTGGATGCAATTCCATCTCATGGAGTGCTTGGAAGCATTCCATATTCGACAATTTTGTGTGTTTATGTTGCCGTTTAAATCGAAATGGGCCTCGTCAGACATAAAAAGACAGTTCAACATGTTTTCGTCCTCTTCCATCATTTGAAGCATCTCCTGGCGAAATTCCAAGCGAATCGGTAAGTCTGCTGCTTTCAGTTTGTTGACCATTTGAATTTTATATGGGAATAAGTCCAAATCATTGTGCAAAATTGACTGCAATGACTGTCTGCTTATACCCATTTGAGCAGATAAGGTTCTTGTCGAAACTCTTGGATTGTTTTGTATGGCAGCAGCTACAGCAGCGATTGTTTCCTCCGTCCGAACTGAAGGGTTTCGATGGTAAGGTCTTCTTTGTTTTGTTCACAAGTCTCATTATGGTCCATCTGCTCGGAGGATTGCCGCCAAACGTGCGCCTATACTCTCTTTGAACCGAAACTACGGACTGCAGTGCGTGATAGCGGCGGACAATCCAAATTCTTTTTTCAGTGTCCCAGTTATCCATTTTTGTTAAATCTAAAAATCAATCTGCAAAATAAAAAAAAAATTAACCAGATTCATTAAATAGAAAAAAAGTTATTAAATTTCTTTTTGGTAGCGGCTTTCATCAGCCACCCTGTATATGGAGTACAGTTGCGCAGAAAACAAATTTAAGCAATGCAGTGTACGGGTACTTCAAGGTCTCCAGTTAACTGTTTCTGTTTTTTATACGAAAATTGCGTACGTTTTAGAATTTGAATTAAACTTTTGCTGAGTTTAACAAAATTAGTTCTGAATCTGTGAGAGCAAAAACATCAGCTGCTCATATTTGATTATACAAGGGTTGTCTCAACTGAGCGAACATCCAAGTTGTATGCTTATCATACGAAGGGTACAATTTAATGTGCGATCTAATGTGCAACATCATTTTGTAATCAAGTTCTCATGAAGTGAAGATGACATTAAATATTGTCGCAGATGCTACAGTCATTCACGCGTTCATCATTAACAGCGCATTCATTTGTGGTCGATTTGGCAGCGATTCGCACTACGCATTGCAGAGAAATATCCTTTTTTGACCGAACAGCACGTATGTGGAATAGACTACCCGCAAAGGTCTTTCCTGTCACTTTTGACATGCGAAATATCAAATTGAATGTCAATAAACACTACTCCCTCTATCCTTTCTCTATCCTCTAACCTTATTTCCTAGTGCCGGCACAATGCAGCGCATGTATAGGGGTCATCCCCTGAGTGCCGGTCCAAGAAAAAATAAATAAAAAGTAAAACGTCGGCAAGTAAAATAATAAATAGAATAGCTCCCCTTAGTTTAAAAATAATGTGTCAAAATTAACATCAGAGACGCCGCAACTACGGAGTTGGGCAAGAATTAAGCTCTCTCATCCAACCACTACCATCATCTGTCCATTCTGTACACTATCGCTCTCTCTCTCTCTCTCTCTCTCTCTCTCTCTCTCTCTCTCTCCCTCTCCCACTATCTAGTTCCAATGCAATGCATTACATACGTAGGGAATTTCCCCTGAGCACTGGTCAAAGATAAAAATAAAAATAAAAAAAATTTGAAAAATTAATATTCCAAACGAATAGCATTATTGATTATTTTCAACACATATTTGAATTCTTTTAAAGTGTTTGGTGTCAAGCTAAATTAAATTTAATAACAATGAAAGGCCTTTGCCCGTAAAAGTAAAGTTTATTGCTCATGTTTTTTGGTTTCTTTGCTGCCTTCGAACAACAGCAAGAAGAAATTTTAACATTTAATTTCTTGGTGTGTTTGTTTATTTGTTTATTTATTTATTTATTGTCATTAATACAGCAGCTTATTAAAACCAAATAAAAGTACTACTCAGTTTCACTTTTTCGCTTATAAATCAATTTTTTTGTTTGTTTGTTTTTGGTTTTGTTTTCATAGAAATATTATTTATTAATGTCTTTCTGCCTAAAAAAAAAGAAACGAAAACAAAAACGAAAACGAAAAACAAAACATGTTGCTGGAAAAAGTTACAAAAATGCACATTAGTTTAGTGACTGTGCCTTCAGACATTGACAATGCAATTTTGGCTCAATGACACATATTTATAATAAAATAATAACCAACAAACAGACAAACTTAAATTAAAAGAAAAACGAAAAAAAAAGAAATGAAATGAAAACCAGCAGACATGCGATTTATATCCAATTGTTAACTTGCAAAAATGTAAAGCTGCAAATAAAGAAAAATCTCACAGACTATTTCAGGGCCATTTACAATACACCAGCCCGTCACATAATACACATACATACATACATACATATATATGGGGGGTGGGAGGGGGTTTAAGCATATGCAGATCCATACATATTGGGATAGCAGCTAACCAAGTAGGCAGACAATACATACGAGTAGCAGCAAGCCTACCTAGTCCCTTGTCATCGTCGTCTTTTGTGAGACAGCGCCAGTAGCTACATACATTGTCTTTCAGGTCTTTGTCTGGCAATAGCAATGGTGCATGAAAGAACATTAAGAAGGTACAGGGTGTTTCATAAATTTAAATAAAACAGAGTGTGTGTGCGATATCATCGAAATTTTTTATTCGTTTGAAAGACCTATTGATGCCATTATATGTGGAATACAACATTGTTCAAATGTCCGCCACGGCTGCTTTCTGCGGAGCACATCCGAAATGTCTAAATTTTCATGACTCTGGCGCATAAATCAGACTGAATTTGACCGATGGCATGCGTTATGTTGGCTTTGAGGACCGTTGTGGTTTGTGAATTATACGCATCTACCTGCGACAGTGGGTAGTTCACATCACCTCTACGTGAGATGACCATACCCTCAAATAGCTCGTGCAGAATATCCAATGTGGGCAGAGCTGTATGTCACGTAGAGCCGTCGTTTTGAAACCACACGTCCATATTGGTGTCCAGATCATCCAACTCAGGCCAAAAAAAGTTGATAATCATCGACCTATAGCGCTGGCCAATGTCGTTCTCAAAGAAATATGTACCGATGACGCCGTCAGCCAAAAATGCACACCAAACAGTGACTTTTTCGCGATGCATTGGAGGCTCTTGGATCTCATGTGGCTTGATTTCGTCTTAAATTCGATAATTTTGATTGTTCACGTACCCATTCATTTAGAAATGTGGCTCATCGCTGATGATGAAATTTCGATGAAAATTATGGTCAGTTGCCAACTGCTACAGAGCCCATTCAGCTACAGATCTCTTTGTCTATGGTCGTTTCTCTTCAGTTTCTGAGTCAGTTAAATTTTGTGTGGGTGCAGGCCCAAGTCACGATGCAATATTTGTAAAGTTGTTGTCTGCAAAAGGCCGAGTTCTTGTGAGCGACTGCACACTCTCACGAAGAACGGGTATGTTTTCGGCAGCTCTCGACGTACGGTTGTTCGTCGATCGTTTACTGAACTAGTGGACTCCAATTTATCCACCACATATCGAATAGTCCTCTCGGTAGGATGATTATGGCGACCGTAAAATTGGCGAAGCGCACGGTACGTTGAGCGAACAGAACACTCATTTTGATAAAACAATTTTATTCTTTGCACTTGTTGTTGCATGCTATGGTGAGTGAGTTGGGAATTCAGACTGAATATTTGACAGATGTAGATTCCGTTATCAACACACCAACGGCAGGCCCTGTTTTGAAGACCCTGTATTAGCAACTGAAAAGTTATTCGTTTGTATGTTGAATATTTAAATGCGAAACTTAGTTATCACTGCTAAAAAGGCTTTTTAGTCTGCATGTTTACAGCGTGTCTTTGTATTCTGCTTTATTTTTGTTGTTGTTGTTGTTGTTGTTGTTGTTTTAAAGCATCCTTTTTGTTGGAAGTAGTCGTTCGCAGCTTTTACAACTGCCGACAAACGGATTATAATAATGTTAAAAACTTAAGGGGCAAAAAAAAACACTCTGTATGGTTTGTTAATGAAATTCGTTTCACACTTCTTAAGGTTTCTTCTCCATTTTATTTTTATTAGCTTTTTTAATAAAAATTTGCAATAAATAAAAAAATATGAAACTTGTGAACTGAAACTAACGTTACCTTTTTTCAGATGAATCTTCTATTATTAACAAATCAATTTAATGATTTGATGATGATCATTTCACTTGGGTCCAATTTTGTTCAATTTATTTAGCAATGATCAATGAAAAATGTGCTCAAAAGGGCTCGCATTTGTTAGGCTAACAGAAGCGGACATTTATCTGATATTGTATTCCATACATAATTGCCGACATTAAATAAAACATTTATCAATATAAGATATATTCTCTTTCATTTAATCAAAAATTATAAACAAACAAAGTAGTATACCTTCCCGGCGGACACCCTGTATAATTCTTCATTTAATTCAGTGTGACCAGCTGATATAATAAATACGGGTTTTTAAAAGGAAACGCACTCTACGACTATTTTGTTTATTTTTTTTGCTTCGCCGATGTTAACATTGCGCAAATATCGACTAAGTTTTATTGACCGTCTCACATCCTTTAAAAAAATTTCCGTTTTTTAAATCGTTTCTTAAAATATTTCTTTTCTCCATTTATTGCAGATGCGAAGCTACAGTCATGACATAGAAAAGTTACAAAAAGAAGTTGACTTGTTGCAAAAGCATAACGAAGAACTGAAACAAGAGTTACATTTAGCCAAGGATCAAATTATTGAATTGGAAGCCAATGCCATGACCGTAAGTTATACATTAAGCAAGAGAGCAAATGTTGAAAAATAGTTGTTAATTTTATCAATAAATTTCTTACAGAGTACAAATAGTTCACAAATTTCACAACTAATGGAACGCATTAATTATTTGGCAGATCAAGAGCATCAATTACAAGCCGAGGCTAATGATCTGAGAGAACAAAATGAATTATTAGAATTTCGAATACTTGAATTGGAGGAGACCAACGATAAGGTAAACGTTTGCTCTTGTAGGACATTAAAAATAATATTGTTCAAAAAAATTAAAAATTAAAAACATTTTAAGCAAAAATTTTGAAATTTTTTGAAGATTTTCACTAAATTATGAAATTAATTTTTTTTTTTTTTGTAACAATCTTAGAATTATTTTTTTATTTTCTAAATATTTCAAATTTAAACCGCACAATAAATAGAAAGAAAACTTCGTCTTGAAAATATAATCAACTTGCCGATTTTAATGGCAACAGAAAATACGGCAATCCCATTCAGTCATTAACATCAATTTATTAAATGACTGCCTAAAGTATGCTACGAATTTTAATGTTTTATTTGTTTTAACATACAAAAGTATGTTCCAGTATTTATTGCTTAAATATATTATTATATTGCCTGTTTGCTATTGATAACAGAATTGCATGAGCATTCTGTAGTTGTTACAGAACAATGGGTAACACCATGTTAATTCACGTTAGTACAGCCAATCCTATTTTTGCACGTTATCTCTTGCACGATTTTGATATATTGAAATAGCGCGGTTTACAAAACTAATCTTATTCTGTTTTTACACGGAAATAAATAAATTAAAAGAATTTTTCAGTTTATGTAGCTCTACAGAAGAACTGCCACATACCTTGCATAACTGTAAGTTGATTATATACATACATACTTTCAAAAGTATGTCATACGATAACATAATTCATTTTCATTTCAGTTTTTATTAAATTTACTATCAATACAAAGTATGTCTTCATGACCAATTTTACATGTGTTATAAGGTTATTATCTACATATGTACATAATAATTTATAAATTATAATTGCCTTATACTAGCAATAATAACAATATAAAAAATATATAATAATTTTTTAATTATATTTCTTTTTGAGCGATAGTCTTTTTTATGAAAAGTTTTTAACAATTATTATTATTTTTTAAATATTTCGCTACCAAATAGGTAAAATACAAATTATTATTTCCTGACGATGCTACCTATTTGATAGCGAAATATTGAAAAATGAATAATTGTTAAAAACTTTTCATAAAAAAGGGCATCGCTCAAAAATAAATATAACTAAAAAATTTTAATAAAAGTCAGAATAAAAATATAAGTGAGACTAATATAAAATATATAATATAATAATAATATAAATACCACATAAAAAATTTTATAACAATAATATAGCTAATAAGGTTTTCCTATAACCAGATCTATTCAGTGAATTAAAAAATATCAATAGTTTTACTCTAAAATCTGAAAAAGAATTATGAAAAGCGTTTGAGGCAATTTTGGAGACGATTCCAAACACGATATACTCGACCAATAAACGAGTGATTAAAAATATAAAAAGTGTCTACGAGGTATCGATATTTGTACATTACGCGCAGAACCGATGAATAACAATTCGTTAACAAGACTTTCCGGCTGTCTTAATTGTGCAAATTTGAAAAAATTTCTACTGAAAACCATTCGTTTACAGAAAAATTTACAAAAGAGAACACCATTTGAGAGAGTAAAATGACTGTTCTTTTCTGAGCGTCTGCAAATTTTTATTGAACGAATTTTTACCAGTAGAATCCACTGGAAAAGAAAAACATATGTTTAAAAAATAAACAAAGAAAATTAAGCAAACAAAAGTTTAAAATTTTTAACAAAAGGAAAAGCTGAATTAAAATTGTAACAAAAACTAAAAATAATAGTTTTGAGGGTGAAACAAATTAAAAATGACCATAAAATATCTAGTTTTCTTTTTTTTTTTAACCATCAATAGCTAAACATCTTATAATTGTTTTATTTACATTTAATTTTTGTAATTTCTTAGAGACGTAAAACTAATATATATATTTGAGTACTTATCACAGCATATTATTTTGGGTACCGAATATCAAAAATTTAGTATTGATGTATTTTCGTGTGACATTTAAACAGAAACAAAATAAAAAATCATACAGCAAATTCAAAAGGTTAAAACCTTATGCAGTGCTAATATTTTCTCAATGAATTTATGATTACAAAAAGGGATTGTATCAAATACCAGAAAACTTGTACATATATACTGAGTAGTCAATATAACTCATATTTTTACAACACTGTGATTTTTAGTCATCAGCTGTTTTAAAAAATCTGCAAATTTTGGCTAATTTTCCCATTCATTTCCTTTTTTTTGTTTGAGACATTATTGAGAGTAATTTATTTAAATATAAAAAATTTACTCACCTAATTTATACAAAGCAAGAATGCTAAATTTTACTGATTTTTACCATTATCGGAGCTCTCTAGTGTATGGATGTACATCATTTGAATTGATGAACTAAATAACAGCCAGTCAGTCCGTTTAAAATTTTCGGCACTATGCAAAAAAACTTTATGCAGCCTGATAAACCAATGTTAAGCATAATTCCGTAAAGTTTCAGTCAAAATCGATTGTGTTAAATCAGTGATGTTCGCCACATACAACATTTGTTGGAAAATTTACACAGACAGTAGTTATTCTCTTTTAAAAACTTTCATTCAGTCGTCGTTGAGCAAGCGATGAATACACATGCGGATGGTTATTGTCATTTTTTTCAGAAATTTATTAAGCATTGTTGTTGTTTCTTGTTGGACGAAGCACAGTAAACACACACGATTCAATTAGAATTGAATACGAAAAAAATTAAAAAATAATAAAAGTTCTCGAATGTTTAATTTAAAATTATCAAGGCGATTTTAAAAATTATAATTAGGAATGACAGATGGTTAAACTTTTTAGTCTAATATTTAAGCCCAAAAAAACTGTTTTATATGCATTTATTTTTGTTTTTTTTTTCCCCAAATAAGTGTTCTAAAATTATTTTTTAAAATTGATAACTGCTATTTATCCTTTTCTTAAAATTTAAATTACATTCATTTAATAAGTTGTATATAGCTGGCATTTTCTTTCTTATTTTAAACGTTTGACATTATGTTTGCTGGGCAAATTCTCTCACAATACACATTCATTTTATTTTTGAACACCACTGCTTTAAATATGGCGTTACATACAGTTTACAATCTCTCCTGATATTTAATTTTTTTTTTGTGTTTTTTTGTAATTAATTAAGCTAAAAGCTTATTTTTTCAAGCTTTTAAAGAGCTTTTTATTGGAAGCATCATAGCTCGTTTAGCTATTATTTTTTTTTAAATGCCATAATTTCTGTAAATTATCAATCAATTTACGAATATGAATATTCATTCATTTTTATTTTTTGCCTTTGCTTAAATTAATATTCTGATTATCTTTAAAATCATAATCATCATTTTGGCAAAGTCACGTTTTTCAACAAATAAAGATTTGTTGTCTGTTGAAAGAGAACCACAAAAAGAAAAATTAACGGAAAAAAAAACAACAAATCAATAAAACAATAATCTCCAACTATGAAAATAATCAAAAATAATCAGGTTTTGTTGTTGGCATAAAACGTGATTGAAATAGTTTACTTTTAACCCAAACTATAGGAAATGGAAAAAAGCAAACAACAAAAAAAAAGGTCACAGGTTAAATATCACTTAAAAGACAATTTATAAATTTATTATTCATATTTCTAAATTTCATGTTTAAAGAAAGAAAAACGTTTAAAAATGTTAATAAACTTAAATGAGCTTAAAGAGTGTTTGCAAAAATTAAAGAAACGAAAAAAAATAATCAAACACATTAAAATGTCAAATTTATGTGCTTGTCATTCATTCAATCGTTCGTTTGTTTGCCGTCAATAATAGAAGGGCATATCATATATAAAAATTACATGTTTGTCTGTATGTATGTTTGTATGTTTGTGTAAGTGGGCGGAATTGGTGAAGTGGGCGTGGTCTCTCCTAATTGGGCGGCCCAAAATGATTTTTGCATATGGAAAAGGTTCAATAATTTTTCCTTTTGGTTGTGAGGGGCCCCAATAATTGAATTTCAAATAACTTCGCCATTTGTGGATCGATTTTAAAAATTATTTTTGCATATAGATGCTAAAAAAAATTTTGTTTTTTGAAATTGGGGGCGAAGGCAAAGTGCCCGCCCCAAAAATTTTTATATCTTCGCCATTTGTGGACCAGTTTTCCTAATTATTTTAGCATATGGAGAAGGTTTAAAAAATTTTTTTTTAGATTTTGTGAAGGGCGAGTATGGTAAATTGCCGGCCTCAAAAATTTATTATCAAATAACTTTGCCAATTGTGGATAAATTTTCAAAATTATTTTTCATATGGAAAAGATCCATTATTGTTGAAATTTAAGAGGGCTGGGGGCTAATTGCCCGATTTTAAAAAGTGAATGATTCAAATAAGTTCATCGTTTGTGAACCAATGTCCAAAATTCTATTTTCAAATAGAAAAATTCCGCTAACTTTTTTTTTAATTTTGAGGGCAAGGCAAAGTGCCCGCCCACCCATTATCAGCGGTTGAACTTCCTTATGTATGCTCTTCTTTTCATGTTTAAAATCACTAAGAAGGGATATTCTAATGTTAAGGGGTAAAAATCGATAATATAATATCTCAGAAACTTAAACAAATAGAATGAAAATTATAAAAGCATATAAATGCTGCTGAAAAATAAGCGGACATGTGCTTCTTACTCTTTCCATATATGTGGGTAAAACTGGAAAAAAAACTATTTTGGTATTTCTTTTTGCAACCATATATCTCCTTTTTCTTCTAGAAAATAATTTTGAGAGTGCGATCTTACTTTTTCAAAATTTAAAAATATATGAAGTAAAATTGTACCTTTGTACTTTTATAACATTTGAACAGTGATTAAGATGCCCTTTTTTTTACTATCTTTAAACACCACCATGATAAGGGTATCAAATTAAAGGGATTTTTGAAGGGAGCATAAAATATAATTATATCCCTGAAAACACAATATGGCGGACGATTATTTTCTACCTACCCACTTCAATGATATGGGTACCGAATGAAAAAAAATGGTGGATAAGAAAACGTGAAATAAAGTGAAATGGGAACTTTTCAGCAAAACTGTGTTTTGCAACTTTTTTTATTTTTTAGTTGATATAACAATACAGATATTCATATTTATTGCAGATGTCTTGCCGTAACAATATCTATACAAAAAGTTTTTGTGGGGAGCGAAGCACACCGGGTGTAGTCAGTTGAAAATATAAATAATTAGTTTTATTTTTTTTATTTTTATTTATTAAGCTGTGTCCGTTCTCTAATCAATACTGCCTTTATGCTGTTGTTGTTGGTGTTTCTAATTTTTTTCTTTTTTTTTTAATTTTCACTTGGAGTTCGTAGTACATAATGCTTGGCCTCAAAAGTGACATACAAAGAAGTTTTTTTTTTCTTAATAAACTCCCATGCAGAAAATGTTAACAATTTAATTCTGTTTCTGTGCTTTATTTTGAATATAATTTTATGGCCAGCCAGAGCAGATCATAAATCTAATCGAATATGTCAATGGAGACAAGTTGATGCAGTTGTTGGTAACCAACATCGTGATATCTGTATGTATGTGTCACATTTATTTATTTGTTTTTGTATTGGTTGTTGCTTTTCTATGACTCAATATGTGACATATAGGACTTGCATTTATTTGTTCTCTCAGTCATTCATTCATTCATTCATTTATTTATTTATTTTTCTATTTAAAATTCTTATTTGAATCAGCTCATGGCGGCCTGTATGCCGAGACAAATAAAATTTTCACTGGCAGTTCATTAACTTTTAGCAATGATTTACACATGCATTGTTTGTTAATTATTTTCTCGCACAGTTGTTTGTTTTTTTGTTGGCCATTGCTTCGTATTTGGCCAACGCACTGTAGGAAATTTTCCATTTAATTTGGACAAAATTAACATTCCAAGCCAAACGACTGCGGCAAATTAAATGATTTTATAGATTCAGTCTTTGCAAGTCTGCTTTTTAAAGCCCGTAAATTTTTAGTCACTCACTTTCACGGGGAAAAAAGTTGATCACGACCGCTCACGCCCTCTCACGAAAAAAATCTTGTTTTATCGCACACATGAAATTTTTGCTCACTCACGCTCATGTGGGAAAATTTTAAATCACTTCTGCCTTTCATTAGGTCTTAATTTTTTATTCGCACATAAAAGAATGTTTTGTTTCAAATAAGTTTTTTTAGTTCTAAATTATCAATTGTATTACAGACATGATTCTACATTTCACTTCACCTTCGCTCTCAGAATATTGTTCGTCTTCCTGTTGGCAGTTTTCAACATAATCGGTTTGCTTTGATTTTAGTACATCGATTATTTCTAGTGAAAGCTTAAATTTATTTTAATGGCAAATACGTTGCCCCAATTAAAGACTGGATATAAGTGGATCTGATGTATCCAATGCTCTATTAAAAATGTCTGATCAGTTATTTGCTCGGCTACTTTTTCTTGCATGAAATAATCTTAAACACATACAACTCTTACGCCGTTTTTTGCTGAGATTTGAATACGCGACTGCTCTTTTATATATTGCTGAAAATCTTCAGAATACTTTCCTTTAGTAATATATGATATAAAATTGTCATTAACAGAGCGGCCCTTTTGTCAGGTTCGTATTTTTTCCATTGCCATAAATTAAATAATTCTGAATTTGGCACACTAAGGCCCATATTCACAGTCATTAGTTAACTATTAGTAAACTAAAATGATAACTATTGTTTAACTAATACTTCGTATTCACCGTGTATTGTTTAACTAACATTCTCAGTATAACCAAAGAATGGTAACCCTAACAATCTTTTAATTTTCAATATTGGCTGCACTGCATATGGTTTTTGTTTACATATTTGTTGTATTATTTCTATAAAAATGGATAAAACAAGCGCGCTCATCGAACTATACAGTGCAAGATATTGAATTGCTGCTTAAATTGGTTCGGGAAAAGTAAAATATTATCGAAAATAAAAAAAACTGATAGTATTACATATATATGTATATATCGAGCCTTTGGTGCAATACCGTCGTAATTAAAAAAATCGTGAACTGAGAAAAATTCATTTGAAGCCATCTTTTTGATAGAATTTTCGTTTACTAAAGTTATTTTTTTTTACAAGTTTTAAAATAAAGAGGCATGTTTTGTAATGTTTTCTGTTTGTAAATTTCTTGTCATAAAGAAAATATTTCATTATTGCAAATAAATATTGTTGGAAATAGCTGGAGGCAATAAATACATTTGTAGCTGTAGAATCTGAACAGTTAGAGATAGAACCATAATATTTTTTTCTTTAGATATATATTTCCCCAAAGATCATACCCAGCATACCCAGCTCAAAAAATTCAAATTCTGAGTTACTACGGTATTGCACCAAAGGCACGATATATATATTATATTATGGTAGATGATATCAAAACAATATATTTAATAATTTACTAATAAAAAAAAAATTTTTTTTTTTTACTTTTCAGCAAAAAAAAGGAGAAAATTTTCTACAGTGCATCGGTCAGTTTGGGGGAAAAACAAGTTCGTTTCTTAAATCTTTTGTTTTTTTTTATAATGTAAAAAAATAGGAAGATTTTCTCAGAGACATATTTTATTAGCCTTAGCAAAGGTCAAATCTTTATATTTTATAATTTTAATTCATTTTCTAAGAGTATTAAATTTTATTTAAAACTTGTAATATTTGCTTTACATTGAGCAAGCCCACTACTCATATTACAAACGAATTAATGTGAAGACACCATAAAAGTGTGTTTATCTCCAAATTTGTACCTTTTGCCATGAATGAATTTGTTTCAACCACACGTTCGTTTGTATGTTAAAACTGAAGAAAAACTGAACAGTGCACGTGCAAATTGTTAAACTACACAAAATTGTGACTCATTGAAGGATAACAAAGGCAGTTTTAATATTAAAAAAAACAAAAGATTAAAATAAAAAGGTAGCATTTTGGCGCGCAATTCTTTAAAAAAAACAAATATAAATAGAGAATATTTGCAAAAACGAGAAAAAATCCCACAATGGCTTTTTAAGGCTGGCTAAATATCATTACTTAGCATACGACATATGCTTCTGCTTATGCTGTTAAAGGTCTTAAAAGACATTTTTACAAAAACAAAAAAAAAATTGTGTAGAAATTCAACAAATTCAAGGTTTGCAAATTTTTCAATACAATTTTGTAAACTTGTTTGAAAATAAAAATGCTAAATAAGCCCTTGCTCCCTCTACAACTACTTCTAGTATTTCTTGAAAACTTATTAATAGCGGGTTGTCCAATAAACATAACTGAATGTTGACAGTTGATAACTTTTATATTGTTAAAGCTACTTTTGATAATTTAAGCAATTTAATTCACGGGCTGTTCATAGAAACCGAATGAAAATAATCGTTCGACTTTTATATTGAAAAAAACTCGAATTATTTTTGTTTTAATATATAAATGGCCGAACGATTATTATAATATAATTCCGAGTGAGGTTATTTGAAGAGGAATGCTGAACAGATCCGAATGTCTCACACAGCCACACACACACACACACACACACACACACACACATAAAGGTTTATTCGAATTTAAATGTAGTAGTCACTTAATAAAACACCCTTTAGAAAACTCGTATGTGTGATAAACATTGTTTTTAACGAAAAAGGTTAAAACGTATGTATGTATGTCACATTGTGTTATTGTTTGTTAACAAAATAAAAAAAATATAAAATTATTTGCGTTCTTTTATTTTCAAATGACCATTTATGTGGAACAATTGCCATTGTATGAGTGTAAAATGCTTAAAATTGTGGGAAGTTTTTTTTCCCTCCGTTTAGCAAAACAAACATATTTAGTCGGTCACTAAAACAAAACGTCAAGATGAAAAAAATATAATAATTTAAAAAATTAAAATTAATTTGCAATTTTGCTTGAAATACAAAACGATGCGATGAAAAGATTGTTATTTTTATTTCGTGCTCTTGTGTTACTCTCTTCATGTGACTTTTTGTTTTGTTTAGAACCAAAATCAGTGTTGATAATTTTTCAGTTCAACTGCTACGAAATGTCTTACAGCCAAAACTAAACAAGAGCGGAAAGCGGAACGTTTTTTCCGCTTAGCTTTTACGCTGAAGTGCCATACCTAAATAAAACCGGCAACGCTAGGTCAAAACGATAAAAACAGGGTTATCAAAAAAATAAATATAACAACCCTGATTATTTTAACAATAAAGTTTATTGGTGTTTGCGATTTTTAAATAAGCATTTTATAAAAAAAAGTTTAAACAATGAGTTATATGGACGATTTAAAGGATTTACTTACCTCCTTTTTCTAATAACAAATATCTTTTTATGTTTATTTCTTTCACCTTCTTTATTTGCAACTTACTTCACTATTAAACGCACTGTCAAAATCGGATTTTCCAATTGCAAAGCGTTGCCGTTGCGTTGACGTAAGAAGTTTTCAGTTTCGGATTTAAAAAAAAAAAATAAAAGACTCAAGTTTTTATTTTGGCGTCAAGTAACAGACTGACTTTTTATTTCTTACTTGCTAACTTAAATATTACCTTACGTTAGCATTACAATGTTTATTGCAAAATATTGATTGCAAACTTTATTTCTTTTAATTGTCAGCATTAAAATAATTCAGCATTAAAATAATTTTATTATTTGAATTCATCATAATAAGCATTTATTTATATTGACCTATTTTCGTTAAGAATTCGTCGAACTTGTCTGTAGTTGCATAAGCATTTATTTTATTTGCAAGTTCGTTAGACTTATATGTAACTCCTGTGTCTATGCCTTCGCAACTGAAACCTTGCGACAATAACTGACGACACAAAGTCACAGACAAATGCACACAAGGAAAAAATGAGAGATATTTTTATTAGTCTGAGAATGGGGTTGAATCCTTCTTCGTTTTTTAGTCAGCGTGCAAACTACTTCGACCATCGCCACGTACGAAATACAATGTCATTTACAAAAGGAGCGATTATATTAACTACAAAAAAAAGAACGCCACATTCTCCAAGATTAAATCGCTAAAATGGCATTGTTGTTGCAAATCCAATACATATTTATATGAATGAATTTTATTACCTCCAATACTGTTTGAGATATTTGTTGGTGTTTTTTTGTTGTTCTTCTTGTTATTGTTGTTGAAGTTGCCTTTGCTATTGTTGTATTTATTTGAATTTAACTCTGTTTTTAAATGTTTTTAGTTTAATAATTGTTATTGTTAAGTATGAACGTGGATCTTGCAAACAGCGCTTGCGCCAAATTAACGGATACTTTTAAAAAACGACCGCAACAACAAGAAACAACTGTTAAATTTTAAATAGAAAAAGAAATATAAAAAAAAAAATAAAGTCTAAAAGGAAATGAAAATTTTGGCACACACAGAAAATTTGCCATAAAAAAAATTAGAAAAAGACTAAATAAAAATTTCAAAGAATGTTTACCAAAAAAAAAATTATGTCATTAACGGCAAATGACTTATAAAAATTTCGTCAAAGCATTAAGAAATTACGATTTTATTTCAAGTGGCTGTTAATATATTCTTAAAACAATTGAATATTTTACGTGTGATTAATAGAAAAAAATATATATAAAAAAATAAAATAAAAATTAAACACCAAGTTTTAAATGAAATACATATGGGTATTGAAATTAAAAAAGAAAAAAACTTAAATTTATATTTATTTGTTAAACCGTATTTGGAAAGTTTGTTTGCGTGTTTGCGTCTTGCGCCTTGCCTGTCTGCTAAATATATCGTTTTCAAAAATTTTTTTAACTTTTTAAAAAAATCTTTTGTAAATGTTAAGGAGTCGAATTACGTAACGAAAAAGAAATAATGAAGCACCTGCTTATAAGAATCTGATATCATCTTCGTATCGTTTTTGGTTGGAATCTCTAAAACCAGCAACACCCACCACAAATTTCAAATCATTCAAATAAAGAAATAAATAAAATGAACGAAATGCTGTGCGATGATGATTTTATTTGTCTAGTAAGTGTTGGGCAGCAAATTATAAAAATTATTTTAAAATAGTTAAGGCAATTACATTGCGTTTGCATGACACTTTAGACAAGAAAACTAATAAATAGAATTTGAAAAATTAGAACTTGAGACTTTCTTTTTGAATAAAAACAAAAAATAAATATTTCCCAACCTCAAAACTTATTATTCGGTGCTCGTATTATTAAATGAAAATAATACAGTAGAATCTTGATAATCCGTTAAATCGCGAATCTCAATAATTCGTAAATAACAAAACTGTTGCTGGCTTTTAAATATCCCATTAAATTGCAATAATTTCACATATTTCGGTCCACTTGTTAATTCGCATACAAAATCTGTTTAATTTCTTGTAAATCGTAATCAGCTGTTGATAACTTCTTATAACCCATCCACACTTTTAAACAGTTGCTGCACAATTTTGAGTTTTTTTTTGGCGATGAATGGGAAACAAGGAATGCATTTGAATTAGAATGACTTGACTTTTTCTTTGTAGAGGGTTAGCTGATGACTGAGTATTTAGCGTATTGACCGTGCAATCAGAAGCACCTGTGTTCGATTCCCAGCCCATGAACTCAACATTTTTTCATGAATTTTCTGTGCTACAGCACCTTCATTCCTCGGTTATTAAGCAATACAATGTTGGCGAAGTAAAATAATAAAGAAAATGGCTCCCCTCAGCTAAAAAAAAATTATGTATCAAAATTAATATCAGAGACACGCTGCAAGTTTGCTTTATAACACGCAACTGCAGAGTTGTGCAAGAATTAAGCTATATCTTTCTACCACTTTGGGCAGTTTAAGATTATCCACTATATATCTGAATGCCAGCCGCTGAACATTTCGCATCTTAGTTTCCAAGCTCCTACTCATCATTTAATTCGAAAAACTATTGGGGAATATTTGGCGGAAAAATGAATGGTGAATGACGTTGACCCACTGACATTGATATGGTGGAAACTAAATAAGGAGCTTCTTTTACCTATTGCCAGCTAATTTATAATGACACCGCCAACGATTGTTGCGAACGAACAAATGTTTGGTTGTATGGGGTTTAGTTATTTACACGCCGAACAGAGGAGTATTTGGCTTTGTTGGGCCAAAATTATTAAACGTGTTTTTTGAATTAAAAGTTTTAGTTTTTTGATAGTTTTAAGTGTAGTATGATATAAAAAGTCTAGTAGCATATTTTGAAAAAATTACACTGGGCAACAAAAAAATTTTTCGTCTACCCTAGCAATAAAAGTATGTGGACTATATGGATTCTGATGGCCTTAATTCAAATCTGTTTTCCGTTTTTCTCTACTACGTAAGAATTTTTCTTTTAAAGGCGTAGCATATTTCACCCCCTAAATCGTTGGGTTGCCTAATATATTTTGTCATAACTTGAAAACGGGTTCTTCGATTTTAATAGGAGGAGGATCAGAAGATGCGGAAAATTCTGCTTAAACTGCCCAAACACATTTCTTTTCTATCTATTACTATTTCGGAGTTATTAAAAATGTAATGGGGAAAAAAAAATTTTTCCTGCAAAATTCGTCAAATTTTTTGTTTCAAAATGCAATAAAAAAAAATAAAAGAACCAAAAAGTTAAAATTTTTAAAATTTTTCTAAAAGCCACATTCCTAAGGAATAAAAGACGTTATAAATCGTGCGTGAAACTCAATTAACAAATGTTGATGTTAAAGATTTAAACTCATTCTTGACAGACTGTATGTACATACATATATCGATTTACGGTCTAATTCAAAAAAATTTTTGAAAACAGAAATTTTTTGTTTTATGAAAAAAGGCTTTATTATATTTATTTTATATTATTTAATAAATTTAATAAAAATACATAAAAGTTTATGACGATATAAATGTATAAGAAAAAGTGCCTGATGAGCAAAAATAGAAAAACTGTGAAAATTTACAAAAAATTTTCAAAAATAATGGCGCAAATTTGCGCACACTTTTTTTTTGTTTCTAAAATTAGAGATTCCGAATTTTATTGTGGTATTAAACATAATTCGTAGAGATGCTAACCTCACTTTTAAAAACCTTTTCTTTTTTTTGGAAAAAAAGTGTATAATTTTTTTTTTTAGCTTTTGAACGAATTGTTTCAACATATTTAAAATTTTTTTTTTTTTTTTTTTTTTTTAGCTTTTGATCAAACATTTCAGCGAAAAAAAAATTCATTGTTAAACCTTTATTCGTGTAGCCGCAAAAAAAATATATCATATAAACATCTAGAAACCGAAAAAAACATTTAAATCTCATATAATTTTCTTCACTTTCCTGACTTTAGCAGGGTCTCAGAGCTACAAATCGCAACGAAAAGTCTTCAAAATTTACAATATAATGTAAAATATTGTTGTCTATCGAGCTGCGTACTTAGTTCTTAAGATTTCTTTAAATTCAGATTTGCTTTTTTGGCCAGCTTTTTGGTTGAAATACTCACTCCTCTGTGCGCCGCATCGTAATAGGCTTAAGGGAAAAAACGCTTCAAGGCATCTATTACTGTAGCTCAACATTCCTCAACTAAGATTTGATTATTAATGAACATGATATGGAACAAATCAGACTTTTTATTTCAAGTTGAGAAATATATTTGGTTGGTGTTTTTTTTCTTCCTTTTACTTTGCTAAAAGAAAAGTTTTTTTTGCACTTTACGTATTTTTTTTAAACGTATTTGCAAAATACTCGCTTGAATTTGGCAAATACAACTACGTATGTCGTGCGATGTGAATATTCGCAACTTCAATCATACAAACACATCGTTAATTCGAATTATGCTTATTTTAACGTTATTAAATCGAAAACTTCCTTAATTTGTGAAAAATTGCTGGTCGTTTGCTTTGACGTATTATCGGGCTTCTACTGTATTACATTAATAAATAGATGCCATCAGTTGTAATATTATTCATTATTTTTGCATGATGCACTACTAACAGCCTCAACTTGTGGCATAATTTACCATGACTTTGACTGATGAAGGTGATGGTATGGGAAATCGTGCTAGAAAAGCGTTCTTGATTCATTTTAAATATTTTTCTAACAGCATAGAGAAAACATTATGTTCTAAACAGAGCAACTGGCGTATAGCTAATGGATAATGGTTAAGGAAAAGAAAATTTGCAAATTGAAAAAAAGTAGATTTTAAAGTTGTCAGTGAAATTGAAAGAAATTGTATTGCCAAGAAGTAACAATTTTATTGCTGCTAGAAACATTTTCATATTGTGGAAGTTTCCGGCCTCTGGAGATACTTTGAAGGAACATATCGACCACAGTGTGCGAAATTATCGTATGTTACAAAAACTAAATTTTACAGGAGAGCCTTTTTTATTTGCCGGAATGTGTCATTTATTTTAAAATTTAAAATGATAAATTTCAAATTATTAAATCGATTAATCGAGCCAGCAGTAAACGATTATCTATTAATCCTTTGAAAGCCGCCACTTCAAAAAACAAACAAACAAACGAAAAACTATTTTTAAAACCATTTAATAATTTTAGCGTTCTCTGTTCTAACATTTAAAGAAGTTTGAAAAAAGTGGTATATTTTTTTTTTATATCTTTTCATAAGCTAAAAAAATATGTTCCAAAATTCCTACATGATCTAAATTGATTGTCTTTTGGCGCTAAGTAGCCAACAAGAAACAAAAAATATAAGAATCCAGAATTTTAATTCCAACTAAAACCTCAAATTTTATTTGTCGTTTTTTGATTACGGAGAAAAAAATTAATCCAAAAACATAAATCCTTTTTTTTTATTATTATTTTGTTTAACACACATTCATGCCAGCGAGTGTTTGAATAAATTTATAGAATTATAAACGTTATTATGCAAATTAATGTGAATTCTTTTTTGTATGTTTTTTTTTTATCAAATTTTGGTTGTTCGATCAGCTCAATTAAATAATAAAAAGACACTCAAATCACTAAACAAACCACTGGTTATAAATCTGAAGCAAAAAGTGAAGTGAATGTCAAAAAATTGGAATTTGTTTTTAATTTTATGAATCTCACGTAAATAAATTCTTTCTAGCAATTAAATTCCTTGTCGATTTTTTTTTTTTTGTTACAAAAATTATAAGACACCTTAAGCAATTTTGTTAAATTTTTGTTCTGCTTAGTACTTCACAATACAGTGAACTCGCGATAACGTAAACTTTGCCTTACATGAACACTGCTTAAGGTGATTTCAATGCTCGACAAGTGCATTGCACTTTTCCCTTTATTTCTTAAAAAAAAATACATTTTAATGTTGCCAAGGCGAATTCAATACCAGGTGGCCTTATCTCTACAATAATAGGTGGGTTTTTTTTACTCTAAATTGTGCGCCTGCAGGCGCCCAATCTTACCAGACAGCGTTTTCTTACATAAAAATTAGGTAAATGAGAGACGTTTTGAGAGCGTAATTTTCTTGTTCTTCTTACACGAAACAGTCCGCTAGTTTGGGCGAGAAGAACAAGCAATCAGCTGATTTTTAATAAAGAATATTCAAGTAAAAATAAATGTTTCCCAACAGAGAAAAATGATGGTAATTTGTACAAGATATAAAAACTTGCATTAAACAATTAATAGTTAATTTTATTTCATGATTTAGTCAAATATTATTTGCGGTTTTCTTTAATTAACATGTATAAGCCAAATTATTGTGTTTTTATGGATGTATGCATGTGTGTAGATTTGTAATTGTAACGGCATGAGTGTACATTTGTATTACACGTACATGTTCATATACATTAGGTCTGTTCCAGGTGCATAACAAAAGTGCCCGAACTCGCACAAATTTATTTTATTTAATTATATTTATTTTTGAGCGATAGTATTTTCTATGAAAAGTTTTTGAAATTTTTTCAATATTTCGCTACCAAATGGGAAGCATCGTCAGGAAATAATAATTTGTATTAACATAAATATTTTTTTTTAAATAAAAAAAAAAAAAAATGTTGATAAATAAATAATTGTTAAAAACTATTCATAAGAAAGACCATCGCTCAAAAATAAATATAATTAAAAAATTTTAATAAAGGTCAAAATAATTTATTTATAACAATAACCAACCGAGCCCATCGGTTCATATACATATAGTTGGTGAACTACAAGTGTAACATGAAAATAATTAACCATGTAGGCGACAAATAAGTTAGAAATAATGTTCATGAAAAAAATAACAGTTATAATATTATTAGATAAGGCTACTATATAAATTGGAAGTTATATTGCTTATGAGTTTGACTATATACATATATTCAGAATCTAGATCAGTTCTATTGCGAGAAATTTTCAACATGTTTATCTTTGCATGAATTTCGTGTAACATGGAATGGTCTAAATTTATCGAAAAGCGTTCAAGATAACCATTTTTGTGCAATTTTGAGAGAAAATTATTGAGTACAATTTTCAATTTCCTGCACAAACTTTCACGAACATTTTCTTTTGGTAAGTTCGGGCTGGAATTAAATTATCAGCTGTTTTTTATTTATATGTATATGAAACTAAGAAATTAATCAGAAAATTAGCAAAGCAAAAATTTATGAAAAAAGCGAAATGGGAAATTTTTCAAATTAACTTGAAGTTATAAGTACATAGATTTGTGCATATTTATCACTTTATTTAATAAAAGAAAATGGCTTTTACTTGTTTCAGTTTATTTTCATTGAATTTTTATAGTTGTTGCCAATGATGCAAATGTTTTGCTTTTAAAATATTATGGATTTTAAGCGTCTAAAATGAAATTAATTTGAGAAAATAAGCAGCACTAGTATTTCAAGATGTTCTAATTGTGGTTGTCTGCGTTCCAGCAATTTTGGGCAACTTTTTCACATTGAGAGAAAAATTTTCTTTTTTTCCCAAAAGTTCGAGCACTTTTGTTATGCATCTGGAACAGACCTATTTTGTGGTAAATTTTTTTTTTGCGTTTTCTTACTTTTGTACATTTTTGTCTCTTATTGAGATAAATTACAGTTTGCTTTCATTTTACTGAAAGTAAAAAAAACAGACCTAATACAACAATATTGTTTCGTGCAAACCAACCCGACAGCAAAATTTTGGTTCGGTTTCGGCGCGCAAGAATAATAATAATGATGAAAATAAATAAAAATTGCTAAATTTTTAAGAGAATATTGGGACTGTTATGTTTAATAGATTGCGCGCACCAAATTAATTAATTTATGTCGTGAAAATAAACAAATTTTTACAGATTGCTTTATAGCAGATCAAGGTGTATCAAACAAGGTGGGCTGTACCTACGTTTGTACACCAAACGTCAAAAACACATAGTTTTTTTCAAATTTGTGTTAGTAGTTTTTGACAGATGATAATCACTTGCGCTAATAAAGTCACCTGGTACTCAATTCGCCTTAATTTTTGCCGTTTAAAGATTTCTAAATTGGTTTTTTAGTGGCACACTAAAGTTTAAATATTTTGAATGGAAACAGAAAAATTTTGTTAGAAATGCAATGCACCTTTGGTTGAAAAGAAAACACCATTAATGTGAAAAAAAATATTTTTTTAATCATTAAAAGTGCGCTCAAGTCTTCGTGCAGACTATGAAACATTTTATGCGAGGGAGAATTCCACATGTTTTTCTTCGAAATGTTTTCTCGTCTAAACTCAGACTTATACTCTCTGTAATGTATTCAGTGCACGACTTTTATTTGTTGTTAATATATAATCCTATTCTTATTATAATTAACTAGTGATCAGTGGGTTTTGATATTTATCTAATACAAAATGTTCTGTTCACTTGAAAACAAAGTTGAAGAATAAGCGCGAGATAAATATGCAACTACAAAATTGGCAGGTGAAGCTGGTGTTGCCATCTTAATGTCTAAAAGCACTCGCTGAGCACTCGTTAAAAATAAATAAATAAATAAAAAATTAAATTAGATTTTATCGTGCATCTAAATATTACTTTGTTATACGCCCATGTTATTTTGCAAAAAAAAACTAATTGATGATTTTATTTTGAATCGTTTTTTGGCCAGTTTTAAATTTGGTTTATTATTATTTTACATATTCAGTAACCTGCTTTCAATTGCTTGGCCACATTTTTTTATATATTTTTATTTTTTCTTTGTAAATTTTCTTGAAAAAAATTTTGAGAAAAAACAATTCACTAACAAAAGAGACCTTAAAAGCCATTGAAGTTGAAAATACTGAAATAAAATTCAGACTTAACTTTAGTTTATTTTTCATTTATGTATACGATTATTAAATTAAAATTTAGAAACAAAAGCAACAAAAAAGTTCAATAAAATTTAATGCAACGATCGCCGCCTCAAACGTCTATCCAAAACACCATCAAAGCGTTGTAACAATTTAAAGAAGAAATAGTTGGAAAAAAAATGCAAAACTAACCAACCGTATACACACACACACACACACACACAGACACATATCGCACACATAACCATTGATTTAATTACCTGCAAGTTGCAATGTGTATGTGTGTGTGTGCATTTACTACAGTTGCTCGTATTGTTTTTAATTGGCCATTATTTATTGGGAAAGTTTTACTTTTTTTTTTTCGTTTTTTTCACTAAAAATTATTGTGAAAAATATAAAAAACATTTCAAGTTTTTAATTGATTATTACAGAAGATACCTTTGCAAGAGCGCAGAAAACATCTACAAATCCATTTAATCTGACATAATTGTAACTCCCTGCGGATTTAATTAACACGTTGTTAAAGAACGTTTTTTTTTTTTTTTAAATTTCTCACAAATTTTTCCTACTCCTGCTGACTGAATGGTTGGTTTTCCGCAATAATAATACAGAAAAATAATATTTGAATTATGTTAATAATTGAAAATAATTGTAATTGTAAAAGGTGTACTTGCGAAGAGCTCCTATAACCCAGCAAACAATAAAGCTTAGTCTCAAAATGGATGTCAAACTCTAAAAAAGTTTTTATAAAGAAACATCGTCAGATCAACTTTTAGAAAGCGCCGCAGTGATGTTCTGTAGACTCCCAATTGAGTAACATGTCGACGAGGAGACTCAGACAGGTTCTCCAGTGCGAACAGATCGAGCAACCTACCAGCAAAAACTACTACATTGCAGTAAGTTGGTTTATAAGGGAACTAGATTAAGCCGTTGCTACCCTCCACATATTTTTGCCGTAGTAACATACGCTGGGTATTTGCAAGTAGCGCCTTTCGAGGCTAAGATATATCCATGTTTTCAATTTTATCAAAATCAGTTTCGCAGAGGCATCTATGGTCTCCTGTACTCAGGGCGGGCACTTTGCCTTTCTCTCCCAATTTAAAAAGAATGTTAGGGGAGTTTTTCCTTGGAATTTGGTTCCTCTCTGCCCACCCAAATCCTGTAAAAAAACAATTTTAGTGGACCTTTCCAAAAAATACGAAAAGAATTTTGAAAATTCGTTCACAAACGACAAAGTCATTTAAAAATCCCATTTTGGCGCCGTTGGAATTATCGATTGTGAGGAGAGTGGTCGAGTGAGCTTTGCGCAATTGCTTCGGATATGAATGACCTACGGCCTGGGCCCAGTCGATCCGAAAACATTGAACTGGTTGAAAGTAGTTTAGGTGAAAATCCGTGACTTTCAATATGGAAAAGAGCAGCCTCACTGGGACTTCCAAGAGCGATTATTCATGAAATTTTAAAAAAGGATCTGAAGGAACTGGATGACATACTCTTTAAAAAATAAAATTGACATTTCCATTCTATCGTTCAATGCTTGCTATCAAATGATAAGAGCACTTTAATTCAAAGTGTTGACGTTGTGTTTGCTGGGAAGCGAACATCTCTCATAAGCGGACAATATTTAAAATTTTCACAGAAAATTATTTATTCATAACAGAAAGTAATTGTCACATTATTATGATAAATTAACTATGAACTTAATATACAACTAAATATTCAATAATCATGAAAAATTATTCAATTTCCTTATTTTTAAACGATACGCTGCCCCTGATGCATAAAAATTTCGTCCATGGTAAATATCCGCTTACGTCAGCTTTCACTGTAACTTTAAAAAAGAACACAGTTGCATTTGATGTAATTTTTCATTTTCTAAATTTAAAGCGCCAAAGTTTAAGTTGAATTCTCTTCTAAACCGTTAAAGAAAATTTCATAATTGAAATGAATTCATAATGTTCGTTCTAGTGGTTCTTTGGGAAAAAGTTTTGCAATGAGTGAAGAAAATTATTTCAAAGGTCTCTAATTAAAAGGAAAATTCATTTCATGCGTATAACAATCATTGTTGGAAAAGTAATTGAATATGAAAAATATCTTTTTATACTTCTTTATATTCCATTGTCAGTCAACGCTTTTGTGCAGGCAATTGAAAAAATAAATAAATAAAATGATGAGAAAATAATTAAAAATTGTAATGGCTACAGTAGGGCGTAATTCTTATACAAATCTACTTTTAATTTAATTGTATAGAAGAGTTGCAGCGTATGTGCTCTAAAAAGTCAGGGATGTTAATCGTAACATTTATAAAATACAATAAAGTGACGATTGATGATTTTATTTACAAAAACGAACAACAACAGTTCAAGCTGTTAGAAAAAAATGTACAACAGAAAGCACCAATTGGGAGAGTTAAATAACAGTTCTTTGCTGAAGTCTGCAAATTTTTACAGAACGAATACTTGCCAGTAGAATAGAAAAACATATGATTCAGAAATAAACAAACAAAAATAAGCAAACAAAAAATATACAATTTTCAATAAAAATTATTTTCAACATGAAACATATTAAGAACCAGCATACAGTATTCAGTTTTCTTGTTTTATCATCGATGGCAAAACCTGTCTTTTACTTGCATTAATTTCTTAGAGATGTTAAACTAATATATACATACGAGTATATTTGAGCACTTTTTATAGCATATTATTTAGGGTACCGAATACCAAAAATTTATTATTATTGTATGTACAGTAGAAACTCGAAAAAGTTAAGTAGTTTGTTTACACTGTGCTTAACTTTTTAGAATTCTTAACTTTTCCGTGATATGAAATATGCACGTTTATTTACACATTGTATACCGATTGTGCACGTTCAGTTCAACGGGAGAAACTGTGTCATACTGGTGACTTTTTCCTTATAAATTGTGTTCGATGCTCCGAGAAGAATCGTATAAGATTGTAAAATTCCTACTGCAGACGAACATTGAAAAAACTAAACTGAGTTGAAAAGAAGCAAAAATAATTTGTTCTTTGATGTTATGTCGACGCACTAATATTTTAAGCTATAGGACAATTGTTTGGACGATTAAATAAAGTCGTGAAAGGATCACGACTTCAAACTATCTTCCAAATGTCAGGTGGGAATCGGCAAAATAGTTTTAGAAATAAAAAAATTAAATAAAAGTAAGAATGACACAAGGAAGTTAAGAAACACTTCAATTTCCTGAGTCCCGTGTGGTGACTGAAATCTGCTTAACTTTTCCGTATTCTTAACTTTCCCGGGCATTACCTTTTGCGAGCTTCTACTGTATTTCCATGTGACATTTCATAAGAAACAAATAAAAAAGTCTTATACCCATTTAACAAGTCTTTAATCTTATGCAGCAGTTCTATTTAAATACATTTCTCTACGAATTTATGATTTAAAAAAACTGATTGTATCACAGTGTTTTCACACCAAATTACGGCATTCGATTCGAATCGACATTTCAAACAAAATTCTATTGAAATGTATGAGTATTTCGTTCGATATCGAATGTCGTAATGTTATCGCAGATTTCTGCGTTAAAACCACAAACAGCTGATTTTGCCTTCTCACTATAAGTTTAATTAAATCAGGTTTTAACGCACACTTTGTGTAATCAAATTTCATTTATTTTCTCCTCCCACAACGCGATGAAAGCATTTTCATTATGCTCCACCCAATAGCCTATTTTTCTTTTGCACTTTTTTAGTGTTTGTTTTAGTGCTGCGTCCATTGTTTTAAATAATTGTAGCGACTTTGTTTACCATATTTTCCTTTATTGTTTTTAACTTGGTAGCACTGCCTTTAGTACATGCTATCAACTCAAGGTTGTATTTCATTAAATCAATTTAAAACCAATAGAAAAAAGTTTTTTAAGAAAATATTTTTCATGGTATTAATAGTTGGTTTTAACGTAACACCGTATTTTGCTTTAAAACGAGTCAGTGTGAAAACATTATCACATACACATCTCATATTTTTACCACAATATGCTTTTTAGGGATCAGCTGTTTTGAATAACCTACAATTGAATAAATTCCATGCATTACAAAAAAAAGTTATTCCAGTTTCTTAATTTAGCAAAATTCATCAGCCACCCTGTATATGTATATTTGTAAGCAATCGTAGTTCATTTTGACTCTCGTTGAATAAATATAGAAAAGAACACGATTCTGAATAACTTTCTCCTCAATATGATTAAACGTATAGTGCAATTAATTTGCCAAATTGAATAGGTATTTTTTGTTCGGTCGCACTAAGAAATCTATATCGATCCACGACCAGACATCATATCCGACGTTATACACATCGTTAAAATATTTCAAGTAATTAAAATTTTTAGTCTAGCGAATACCTTTGATATTTTAAAAAGATAGAGCACTACCAACTATCGGATTTTGTAGCATTTTCTAATTTAAAATTAAAATCTGCAACAAGTACATAATTATCGTAACCATGCACGGTCATGCGCAATCACATATGTTACTTTTATACGATGACATACATTACGATTTAATATTGTATATCATTTTCACCTCCTATAAAGCATAGAATTCGAAATTTTATTCAAATATAAATTTAAGCAAATTTTTTTCTTTTTATTTCTCTTTACAGTGGTCGCTTCAAAGCCACACGAATCCCACATCCGAATCGCAATCTGAGTCCATGCAAACTACCACCGTAACAAATGTCCCACAAAATGTTTGGTCGTGTCCCAACCTTAACAGCAATAAACCCGATCCATTCGAAATATTATTTGGCAGTAAAAGCCATGCCACCAGTGCACAACTGGATTCGGGTATAATATCGCCACAAAGTCAACACCATAATGACGATTTGATAGACATATCAAATGAAGAGTTGTGTCGACGTTTGGGAGATCTTTTGAAGAAGCCCTCGCTGGAGGAAGATGAAAGGTATTGCTTGCAGCAGGTCCTGAATTTGGTACAACAATTAGATGCTTTAACACCAAGAAGTGGACCCAATTCATTGAATGCTACCTCATCAAGTGACGAGGCCAGTAGTTTGGACTTGGTATGTTAAAATTTTACCCTAAAATCCCTTTAAATGCAGCACTGATAGTTCACAAATGCTGACATTCTTTTTTTTTATTTCTCATTTATATAAATTTACTTAAATCAATTAAACGTTGTCGAAATTTCTTTTATATTTATATTCAATTCACACATATAATTTAATTTTTTTTTTTTTATTTTTATAAAAAAAATTACAGGTCAAATCGCGTGTGTCAGATTACAGTTCAGCATCGTCCACATCTACGTCCAGTCCCCGTTCAACGTACGATATTTGCAGCGCGAACCCAACAAAAGTCAACAATAGTAATTCAACGAATTTATCAACTCCGTCTCCGCGTATTGTTGCAACCGTCCAGCCATATAACAGCACAGTACAGCTCGCACCGCACAACACAACCACAGACTCGCCACGTAAGATTGTGCGTTGCCAGCCCTGGCAGACGAACAGTCTTAGCGAAAGTGGTGTTTTTGTAGAATCAGATTTCTACAGCGATATCAGCGAGACTAACGCCTGTACCCAAACCGACTTCGAGGACAGTGGCATCTCGGTTAATTCGACACATCACAGTTTCAATTCACCAACCAAAAAGGTACCTGTACAAATACAAAATTCTTCAAATCTAACAGACCAAAAGCGCCTGCAATACTACAAAGAGCGTGTGAACATACTCGAAGGCAAACTACTGATTTATGAAAGTTCTGGTGACGTGCAGGCCAAGCGACTGGCTGAACGTTTGCAACGAGAAATTCAACTGGAAAAAGAAGTCAATGAACTGAGAGACAGAGTTGACTTTTTGGAAAGTGAAAACGCCACGCTCGAAGAAGAGAAGTGCGAATTTGAAGAGGCTGAAAACGACACCAGACTGCGATTGCAGAGACTCGAAGTTGAGTTGGAGATCTTTAGCCAACGCAACGTGGAGCTGGAAATGTCCAGAGAGGCACAAAGTGCCAAGTACAAAGACTGCCACTCAGAGTGTTTAATATTGCGCGACGATTTGGCTGCCAGTGAGACACAAATACGTCATTTGGAAGAGGACAAACAAAAGGCCAAAGAGAATTTAGAATTTTTATACAACACTTTGCCACTGTTGCTGTTCTACAACAGCTACTGCACATTGGGTCAAGTGGAAAATCAAAATTATCAAGTTGCCAACATCGTGAGCGAGCAAATGGGTAATCAAAGCTCCGATATGAATCCAATACACGGCTTTTCACATTTTGCGTCAGCTGACTCCAGCAGAGAGTTACAGAAATCACCAGAACCTTGCAGGTGTCACGAAAGGGAAATGCAGTACTTAAAAGACGAAGTGAAATGTTTGAAACACCAAATCAAGGAACTGAATTCACGTCACTATGCCGCCCTGGAGTCGGCCGATTCCCACTGGGTTGATCTTGAAAGGGAGTACAAAGAACGCGAAGAACAATTCCGTGCCAAGGAAATTTGTCTTAAGCAAAAGATACAAAAACTGCAAGACTGCTTGAGAGAAGATGCCCGTTCGGCGAATGAGAAAATCTGTCAGCTTGAAGAAGCTGAACAGGATCTGACAACCTGTTTGGTAAAAGTTTCTAAAGAACACCAAAAATTGCAGGAAGATCACCAATTATTGATTGCTGAATTTGATCGTTTCAAAGAGCAACACGATCAAGTAAAGGAACAGCAAAAACCACTGGCGGAAGCTCTCGAATGTGAAAAGAAACGCAACAAAGGTCTGATCGATGAATTGGCCTTTATGCGCAAACTTCAACAGGAAACCGAAGGTCAAGCCAAGAAAGAACAAGAGGATGTTCGCGATAAAATGTTTGATCTGAAAAAGGATTACCTGCACATTGAAGTAACAAATGGCGAGCTGAGGGAAGAAGTTGCCACTCTGGAATTACAAATACAAAATTTAGAAAAAGCCCAACAAGAAAGTGAAGAAAAAATCCGTTGTCTAACGGATGAGATCAGAACAAAAGATGAAATATGTCAGAGATTGGAGAAACGTTTAGAGCGCACTGAAGGCTACAGTCTGGCAGATGAATTAGGAGATTCGCCTTCAAAGCGTTTTAAACGCGAGGAAGTCAAAGATCTGAGGACGGCTAGCAAAGGCTTGGAACATGCTTTAAGGCACATGGGAGTCAGTATAATTACGTCGATACGAGTACAAAGAATGACATTTTAATAAATTTATAAATTTTTCCATATTTAAGGAATGCGAGCGTATGCTGCCTACGCAAAAACAATTCAATTCCATTGCTCGTGATGTTAAAAAGTTGGCAGATAGTTTGCTGCAAGGCGGTGCTCCCGAAGAAGAGGTAAGTTTTGATATTTTCGAGGAGTAACCAAAAATTAAATTTAAAATGAAGGAAACTGTGGCGGAAGAACGGAGTCAGATCAATAATGAATATGAAACCCCTAAAATCGTACCCTTGGAAATTTCCGCACCACCGGCTACATCGTCCAGCTTGACAAATCAATCCTTTGAGAACATAGAACAGGAAATAATAGACTCGACGTTGCAAGATACAACTGGCGAAACGGTTGCCAAAAACGATTCGAAAACAGCTATAACCGTTGCCATGGCTCTCATGCCCCAAATACAAATCAATGAAACTATACTGTCTAGCTGTTCTCTGAAGAAACCCATTTGCGAAGTACCCTCAGAATTGCGTAAACTGGCACCGCCACGGCAGACAATGGAACCAATATCTAATTGCACCGATCACACAAATGCACAACACAAGTTCTACAGGATAAAACGAGACAAACGATGTGCTAAAAATCGAATAAATCGTAGAACCATCAGTAGCTTAAATCTCATAATGAATCGCATAGTTTCTCATTTCCTTTATAATCACAAATCAGCTGTAGCAAAGGCAGCTGCTTCCGATTTTAATGTTAACGAGTCCGATATTTTGCTTCGAAATATTTCATACGGAAGTTTCCATTCACCTCAAAAGCCCACCAATGAATGTATGACAACTACTGCGACAGTCAGTGTAGCATGTGAGGCAAGATCTGACACGAAAGATACCGCTACCGCTACATTTATAGACAAACGTGATTGTAGCATTCAAGTCAATGATCGAACAGCTATAGATCTGCAAATGCAATCCTTGCCAGAAAATATACGCAGCTTCTTGAAATTGTTAAAAAAGTCTTCCAATTCGAATACGAAATTGCGATTGAATTCTTCATTGTTTAACACGAACATATATCGACGTTGGAAAGCTGATTTGGAATTCCGCCAAGGCCTAGATATTTTGTCAGCCTTTGCATCACTCGATTCTAATGTCACAAATAGTACTCGTTTAGAAAGTTACGAAGATTTTGTTAGCGCTATGAATTGCCTGAATATTTTGGAAGACATGTTCAAACCCCATAAAATTGCGGTTAGTATATCGAAATCAGTAATTAAATTTGTCGTGCTGGGCAAAATTGTGTGTTTCGTTGCACTTAAATAAAACTTTTCTCTCACAGGTGCTCCCGCAAATCGAAACCGAAATCAATGAACGTTTAATGATTTTTCACAATCAGAAGAAAGAATCTGAATTTTGTTGCAGGGTCTATTATCCTGTTAAAAGAAAAAGTGGCCTAAATTTATTGCAATTATGCACCAAGTGAAAGCTACATGTACATGAAGGCGAATTATATGTGCGTCATTGAAATTGTTCGTAATGTCCATTTACTGATCAATTTTATGATGTTTTCGCAAAGTTCATTAATTGAAAAATAAAATTAAATGCAATAAAAATTTTATAACACACAAACATTCATTTGCGCAAATAAGTTTTTAGTTCCGGAATGATGTATAAATTATTGGGTGCAAAAAAGGCTGGCAAGAGGCCATCTTGGACTGGACAATGCAGGCTAATCCAGGCAATCCTACTCACGCCCATGCATATTTAAAGCTTTATTTCATGTATTTTTATTTAATTGATTAGGCAATGTGGGCTGTACGTAATCGCGTAACCATTCACCATTAGTGTTGATACATTTTTTAACTTCCCTTTTTGGAAAAAAATTTTCGAAAAATATAGCTGTTACGTAACTACTAAGCTGATCAAATTTAAAATATAATCAGCTCTTAACGTCAGACTAGAGGCATCGATTATTGCCAATTTGACCAAAATCGGGTGAATTGTTGGCGAGATTGCGAAATACAATTTTTCCTAATAACTCCAGAAGTCTTCGTCAAATCAGGTTCACCGATTTTTATAGATTTCAAAAAATATATCGGACGCCGCAAATGTGACAAAAATCTGTAAAGTGGTTCGAAAGATATTGATGTCGAAAATTAGATTTTATTCACCCTGTAATTTCATGTCAAATCTATTTTCGATATGCATTAATTTTTCTCTGCGTAAAAACCTTGTCAAATTTGCTTTCAGTGAGTTAAATTTAGCAGGATGTTTCGGGGATGCCAGCAAGGTCAACCGATTCCCTTATTTATTTTTACGCATTTCAAGGAGTTCAATGAACAACTGCATTAATTGCCAGCCTATTTTCTTAACTTCCCTCTATTTTTTCTCCATATTCGAAAATCGAGTTTTCATTATATTTCGACGTTTAAAGGTACTGCCTATTTTTTTTTATATTGTGTTAGACCAGCATTCAGAGGATGGCCCCTACACAGGCGCTGCATTGTTCTGGAACTATAGGAATGGGATATTGACATAGATGACTGGTTGTGAGTAAAGCTGCACCATCATACAACTCTGTTTTTGCACGTTTCTGGCTTATAGCAGTGTTGCAGCGTCGCTGATGTCATGGAGACGTATTCAGTTTTGAAGCTTTGTTTTAGTAGCCATTTTTAGTAAATATTTTAGTTCGCCGCTGCTACACAATACCGTCGAAGGAGGGAGCTCTGATGTGTTTGTGGATTGTTATCAGCTGAAGCCGCTAATAATCAGTGACCAGTGATTGTGCCTTCGCCACTGAAACCTTCCGACAACAACAGGCAAAAAATGCACATCAGAAAATTGCGAAATGATTTTATGACTAATGTCAAAAACTGGGGTCGAACCCAGGGCTTTTAGGTTTTCTAGTCCACATACAGACTGCATCAGCCATCGCGATGATGTCAGTATGAATAACACATAACTTCAGAACAGCTAAACGGGTCGGTATCAATTTTGCTTCACTCGAAAGATATTGCTTTAACCTCACTTATAGATATCGCAAGATAATAAACCGATTTTGATCAAGTTCAAATGCTAATCAGCTCTTAACCTCAAAAAGAAATGTCGATTGCTGCAAATTACGGTGACTCATTGGAGAGTTATCGATGTCGAAAATTTTTTAAAGAATTGCTTGTTTTTAATTACTCCGTCATTTCTTGTCAAATCCTTTTTAATTTAATTAATTTTTTAATTCTTCTAGTTTTTTTTACCCCTTTTTATGTTAATTACACTAATTATTTAAGCTGCTGAACTTAGAAACTGTCTTGAACGCTGTAAACTTCCTTCAAATGGGTTGAACTTAGTGGGTAGCTTAAGGGAGATGTTTTGCTTCCAAGAGAGAAAAAAAATACATAATTTGTGCAGATTTTCGACAGACTGTTTAAAATTAATTTTTATTAACTGAATTTATTTTGGGAATATCTCTTTACATATGATTCTAATTTTAAAATTAAATTTGTTAAATTTTTAAATGTCACCTTCCCTCAACAGAATTTTCTAATGTCTGCAAATAAAAAATTTTAATTTTTAGTTGGAATTTAAAATTTATTAAACGCACTTATTTCGCTAAATTATAATTGTATTTTTGAACATTGTGAAGCTAGATTTATATGATTCGTTGCTCCAGCAACGACATTAACAAATTTTCTTGTGATCGCTGAACTTGTACAAAAAGGAATTTATACAGCGCATATACCGTTTTGCTAGCTGCTCCATAAGAAAAGTGCTTTGAGTAGCATTAACAGAGAAACAGAAATGTCTACTTTAACAACTTCGTCATCCGACGAAAGTATTGCACAGAATAGTGAGTAGAGAATTATGGCCGAAAGCCTGTACAGATATGCAACATTTCTTCCAACAAATGGAGAGTTCTCCTTTAATCAAAAATATATTTATTAAATCAAAATCTAGTGAATAAAGCAAAGGGAGAGCAAACCCAAAATCCTTAATATAAAAATCAAGTGCATTATTCGATATGCCAAGCAAATGTTAATGCCAGCGTGCTTTTCGTAGAAATTCCCTTAGAAATAAAATTGAAGGTTATCTTTAATCAACACCTGCCATCCACTAATCGAAGAGTACATAAATATTTATATATCACGTTTCACTTAAACGGAAAATATTCCTTTATTTCGTAGTGCTTTTATGCCGGAATATTAGTATTACTTTAACAAAAGTCCATTGTTTAAGTGAAGGTCGTCTACAGGTACGCAAGCAGTTGCGATACCTCAGTTCAAGGCAGATTATATGGCTTGTTGGGACACTCTGCAGAAAACTAAGAACAACGAGACCAAGAATTAATTTATTTATAGATATCCAAATGATAATGTAGCTGAAATAAAAAGCAACGCTACACATTTACGACTCGACTCGTTTGTACCTCAAGCGCTTGATAAAGCGAAGTTTATGCCTGATTCTGGCAATTGTGGCAGGGAAAACTTAACTGGAAAAGAATACACAGAACTAAACTGGAAATAAACGAAATTGTAGCACAAGTGATTTCGAAAATACCAAGCGATTTGCCCAAACAGCTGATGTAGTCTATCGCCTGGCTTTTCCTCAACATAGAGATTTGAATGTGTGTGTTAGTTGGCCTTTCAATCCAAGTCCTGTAATTGATCCAAATGCTAGAGTATTTTGTACCGGCAATTGTGGTTGTTATCCGTGTCCGTGGCAAACACGCGCTAGCCCCAGTCTACAGGATGTTCTTCGTCAAGTGCCGCAAGCGTACAACACAATTCGATGATATTGTCAAATATGATTCCCGTTGTCGTCAAGTTTCCTATTTCGATGTGTGTCCTCGTCCCGAGAAAGCTGAGGCCAAACATTTGCAACTATATGACTATGAAATGTGATCTGCTCACAACGAATTGAATAACAAAACTCTTGAATGATCTCCATTATGGATCTCCAAATGGAGAGACATAAAAGAAACTCTCAAGCAGCTTATAAAATGAAGTTGCATTAAATTCGGAAATTTACAAATAAAAAACTTACATTTCAATCAAGGCGAATTCATACCAGGTAAACTTGCTAGTACAACAATAACAAACAAAAATCATTGTCCGTTGTCAAAATAACTCGTACAATTTTGACATCAAACAGTGATAAATAGTCGCCAGTTGGGCTAGTAAGTTCACCTGTTATGAATCCGCCTTGATTTCAATCATGAAAAAAAAATTAACATTTGTTTTCCTCTTGTCTATTTCACAGAAATCTCAGAAAAGCCATCCGAAGCTTATTTTGACCGATATTACCAGAATATAAGCAATTTTTACAATAAACTTTGTCCCTCGAATCCATCTCACACCAGTAAAACAGAATCTCAAATATGCGCCACAATGTTAAAGTGCCCCTCGCAATTATTTTGTAAAAGAATAGACAATCCAGAACCGCATTATTGGCATCTGCCACATACTGCCCCCAATGCCAGACATAAATGTATTTGCAAAAAATTTGCCTTAAACACAACTTCCAGTTGCAGTAGTATTGCATCCGATCATTTTCCTTTAAAATTAAATACACTGAAGGAAAACATGTACTCATCGAGAAAAATTAAAACGCCACAACCGCCAGCAGAGCTTTTGCGGGAAGAATGTTCCATTAAAAAACTCGACATTGTTCACGAACAATATTATTCGTGCTACTCTGATGACTCGGAAAGTGATCAAATGCCGGAAAAGGCCTCCCCAAATTCTGGCTCACGTTCTAAGACGAATAAAACTTTAGTTATTTTAGAGCTTCTGCAAAAAGTTGTACGTTTAATAAGTAAAAATAATATCCAGAAGGAGGACACTGTCCCATTTACTCCAGAGGCTTCATCTAGGGGCGAAGCTAAATCCGAAAAAATTACAACAAAAGAATCTGAAGTGAAAACGGAGCCAAAAAGTGCAACAACAACCGATTTAAAACATCATCAAGTTTGGCCTTTTTATAGCTGTTTTTGTTGTAAGCATGCAATGGCTTCTGGTCCAGATTTCCACCAGCCCTACAATATGATTTCTTCTGCCAGTGTTCATCTACAAATACCTGAGCCATGTGTACATAGTGACTGTAGTGACGGCTGCCACAATGAAACTAAAATTAATATATCCGATATATTTTCTGACATTGATGCCACCAAACAAGCGCCATTTGAAAATTTAGATTCTATTCCATGTCTGCCAGTAGAAGTTCTTCCACAGGACAGAGGAATCAAATCTGTGTCACTAGCAAGTCTATTGGATGAAGAAATACAACCCTGTTATATGGATAAAATTTTTACATCGTCCTTTCATATAAATGAACCAAGTCCTGATAGTTTGATGGAATACGATGATGAGGAACCTAACTTTCCAGAGAATTTTGCGCTTGCAGGTGAAGAAATACATTCTCTTCTTGTGGATGTTACAGAGTTTAGCCCACAGCCCGGCATAGATTCTTTACTCGAATACGATGACGAAGAACCAATTTATTTAGACAGGCACGAAAATGTTGCCAAAAGCAAAGAATTAGAGAACACCAACGAACCGCTTAAACTAGATGATAAACATGCTGGATATAAAATACTGGACCAAGAATGCAGTGTAATAGTCAGTACAACTGAAGACATGACTAAATTAATTCAAGAAATACTGCTGTCAACCGCAGAAAAGGCATCTCCCTATATACAGCATAATTCACTGGCCACTGGTTCAAACATTTACCACTTTTTACCAGATATCGACAAGCCTAACGACAGCTCTAAGCAGCTCATTATATATGAAGACAGCGAAGAAGAAGAAGAAGAAGAAGAGGAAGAGAAATTGCTTTATGGCGAAGATTATAAAATGGGTTGTTTGGAAAAAATAACTGAAAAACGCAAAATAGAAATACCGCTTCAACCGTCTGCTGAATATACGAAAGTGGCGGCACCTTTAAAAAATCTTAAAGGTGAACGTTCTTCTACCGAACAAATGGTACGTTCTGTTCGCTACCCCTTATTGATTCTTAAATAGTGTTAAAATTTCGTTTGCGTTCAAGATGTTTTTCATAGATTCTCTAATAATGGATTTTGAAGCCATGGACTATGCACGGCGCAAAACGCAAAATCTAAAGGTTTGTAAATTGGCAATGTTGCTTAAAAAAAGCAAAGTTTAACTGATTATTTGGTCTTTCTTTCCCCCCAGAACATTTGCATGACAAAGATTGGCCTCTGTGACCGCGACCGCGACAGTTTTCCGGTTACGATTACTGATGTAACAGAACTGGGAGCCAATTCATTGTATGTAGAATGGAAAATACACAACTACTTTGGCATTGATGGTTATGAGGTAAATAAAGCTGCGACGAGTGTGTACCACGGTGAAACATATTTTGTTTTCTTAATTTTTATTATTGATTAAGATTTACACGGATGGCTACCTAACCAATCGTTATTACAATAGTAGACACAAGTCGGCTGTCATCACCCATGTCGATGTTACTTTGCCACACAAAGTTGCACTCGTGGCCCAGGCACGCTGCAATGATAACGCCATCGAAGAGATTTGCAACATGAATAAAAACAAAAATATATTGAAATCTTTGCCTTGTAACGCTGTTGTGGGAAAACATACCAGATCATATTCGACTTTATGGACGCCCAGTATATTTCTATATGATCCAATAACATGTAAAGCTGCAGCCAGAAAACCAATTGTGAGAGACAATATTTAAAGTAAAATAAACTTAAGCAACTAAAAATGGGCATATTGGCGAAAACAAAAAAAAAATTTTTTCATATTTCAAAATTGTTTATTATTAATGTTAAGCAATGCTAGTCAAAGTCACAATGAAGGGCAACAATTAGACGGAGTAAAAAAAAGCAGAAGAACTCCTAGAAATTAGACGAGAATATACATACAGGACAAGCAAACATGCAATAATTAAAAAAAGAAGCATGTTACTGATTAAAACTATAAAACAATAAATTATTTTTAATAAAATTAATATTAACATCTCGCAAAATGTTAAACCGTAGCATTTGTTGTGCGAGTAGTTTTTCTATTTTTTTTTAAGTGTTTATGTATTTTATAATATAGACAAACAAAAAAATAAATAAATAAAAATATTAAGAATTATTTTATGCGGTAACAAAACTGATATTTATGATCTAAATATTTGCATGTCTATTTCGTCTTCAAAATTTTTTGCATGTACAAAATGAAAATATCAATTGCAAGGAAACAGAAAAAAGAAATTATGTTTATGAAAAAGTGCCTTAAAAATAAATAAAATATTATTTTCAATTACAACATACATACAATATAAAAAATCTAAGTATTTTAGCTGATTTTTTATACATTTAAATTTTGGATTTTAGTGGATTTACTACAATTAGTTTGAAATTTTTTTTTTTTTTTTGTTTAATTTATTTTAAATTACGTTTTATGATTTCTTTTAGGAAACATTATTTTTTCTTTTGTAAATATCTATTTCATTAATGTTTTTTTTAAAAAAATTCATTCATTCGTTTATATTTTGCTGGAATAAAACGTTGGAAAATATCTCATAACATGTTTTTTTCTTTTTTAATATATTCATATACATGCATGTATGTATGTATGTATCTACGTATATATGTATATATATATGCCTATGTGTATATAAGCATTTTTGTTCATTTATACAAAACAAAAATATTAAAAATTCAAACAGAAATTTAATGTTGCACTGAGTACACATTGAGAGAAAGCAAAAAAAAAACTAAATTTTAAGTTGTGTTAATTAAATGAAAACTTTGTAAAATGTTAATAAATTATGTTTGAACAAAATAATAAAACAGTTTTCAGTTTATTATTTTCACTTTAATACCCACCACGTCGTATACAGCCCTACACAGCTTCGGTCAGGGCTGTCATAGAAACCAATCTTATCGGTTTTCTATTGGAACTAGAATTAGTGTCGGTTTTAGGTGTCACAGAAACTAATGTTATCGGTTTTGATATTCATAATAAATAAAGTAGTGAAAAGTTTGATTTGGTTTTCTCTAAGGGGACTGCTGCATGTTCCATATATACAGTGATATTTGTATCGCGTTACTTTTTCATATATAGATGTATCGCACGGGTATGCTACATGTTCAATATTTATCGTCGCGTGAGCCGTGATCTGGATTTAAGAAACGTGGGCGATTCTGCGATATGGATCCATATCCAATATTGGATGCTACACGTTCAATAAATATCAGGATCGCGCTCAATGTAGTATATTGAACGTGTAGCAGTGCCCTAACAGTTTGTTTTTTTTTGCGAAGATTTAAGTAAATTAAATCTTATAAATTGCTAAAAAAAAAAAATTTCATTTTCAATAGGAGAAAACATTAAAATAGTTCCCAAATTTCGATATTCATCGAAAGGATGAGGAAAAATTTCCAGACATTGGAAGCAAGTTCATAAAACGCGATATGCTCCCAAAGTTGTTGGGGCATAAACCAACTGATGGAAGACCGTTTTCTTTATTTCAGCTTTCCAACAAGAAAAACGCAAAGTTTTCTCATCTTTTCCACGCAACAGTAAATGTACAAAAATAATACAACGATAGAATTTTTTTCATTTGTTTACTGTATTAGTAGCACTTCTGATTTTATTGTCTATAATTTGTTTTAACAATATTTAGTGCAAATGCCATAATTTAATAATTTTCAAACGAAAGAATTGCACTAAAAGCAAAAACATAAAATGAAGATTCGAATAACGGTTTAATTTACATTCGAAAATAACAAAACCGATATGTTTTCATGACACAAAATGAAACCAAATCCGATCAAAAGCAAAACCGACCTGGATTCTATAACAATCAAAAATTCATGTCCTCATAAATTTTTAATTTTTGTAATAAAACTTGGCAGTTTTATAAGGGAAGATCAGAAGTGTTACTGCCCAGCAAAAAAATAATTAATGCAGGGGTTATATTGCAAATGAACTAGTTCAACATAGTTCAAGAACGCATGATTATAACACTAGGGTGTCGTTTGCGGTCATGTGTTCAAATCTAACAGAACAACTCGTCATATAAATGAGTGCCATAAATGTTTCCTGATTTGGTTACGTTTTAGCAATCAAACAAAATAACTCGTCATCAGGGTTGCCAGAAGAAGACAAAAGAAAAGTGCTAAATCGCTAAACAAAAGAAGTGCTAAAATGTTCTAGTTTTTGTAACATTGGTTTTTATTAATATAATTAATAGAAATAGTTTACTTTTCCAATATCTGTACTCTATCAGCCTACGAAGTTTCGTGCAATAATCTGAAAAGCAGGCGAGTTTTTAAGAAAAACATAAAAACTGCTTTTGACTGAAAAAATTTTTTAATATGAAAAATAAAAACGTATCTTGAGATGCCAATTTGGTACCCTCTACTACTTTAGCAAAACATTTTGCAAATTTTTTTGATAAAGTGGCAACACTGACATAGCAAAAGTAAATATGGCAAAGATTGATAATAATGTAATGTCAAATTATTTAATAAAAAACATCATTTAAAAAAACGAAAGTTAAGAAAAAGTGAATTGTAACAGTTTTCAATTCAAAATAAATTAAAGTGATGGATTCTGAGTGTTATGGTTTGGAAAATGAACAGGTAAAACGAGTTGGAAGGCGAGTCTTAAGAGAAAGCTCCGATATACTCTCGAGCTACAAGTTTCAAGAAGGGCCACAGCAATTCGAACTATTTTTTTTAAAAACTGGTGATGATTTTTATCGATTTGGAGAAACATTTTTAAGTCATTTTAAAACACCCTAATCTATAAAATATCAGCAATATAATGAAGTTTTTAAAAAAATGTGTCGGAAATTATTGAAAAAACTATTTAAAGCAAAATTTAAAGTGATTGACAAAACGACGACTACATATGCATAGCAAACACATCACACCTTTTATCGTTTTCAAATCGGTTTTGCGTCTAAATCGTTTTTCATCTGTGCAAAAGAAAAGGTGAATTTTGTTTTCTTCGATTACAACGGCATGGTGCATCATGAGTTCTTGCCAACAGGACGTACGGTTAATAAGGAATACTACAAGGAAGTTATGCAACGTTTGCGTGAAGCAATACGGCTCAAACGATCTGAATTGTACAAGAAAACATAATGAATTCTGCATCACGATAATGCAATTAATGTTCGTAATTTTTTGGCCAAAAACAACAACCTAATCATGCCTCAACCACATTATTCACCAGATTTGGCTCCCCGCGACTTTTTCCGATTCCCAAAACTGAATAGACTAATGAAATGAAATCATTTTGCCACAATTGATGAGAAAAAGTTAAAATCGAAGAAGGAGGGCATTTCAATAGTGCTTTGAGGATTGGAAGATGCGCTGGCATAAGTGCATTATATCTGTGGGGGATTAGTTTGAAGGGAACAACATGGATATTGAAAATTCAAAATTCATCTTTGCTTTTGAACAGACATCGTACGTGAATAAAAAGTATATTTTAATAAACTTATCTACTCTTAAATCTTATTGCCTGTTCCATGATGTGGAAAGAGTTTTCTCTTTCGTACAATTACATTTAAAACTTTATAAAAGTTTGTTTTGACTGTTGTTTTAACGAAAAAGAATTCTTTTGATATTATGGAACAGGCATTTTATCAACGAATTATTTGCGGCTTTTTTGGCATTTGCTAACTGCAACTGACCCTTGGCCAAGTCGCTATGGTGGACCATAAAATCCACTAAAATTTCAAACTGCCGTTGTTTTGTTTGTAATTTTTTTGCCTTTTTCCTAAAAATAACTACTTAAATATCAAATAAGAATATTTTTCAACGTACTTACATGGTTTTCTCCATTTCTCGATTTCGTACTATTTTTCTTCTGCGTCGCACCCCCGCTGTTCGTTGGAAGGTATTCCGCGAATCAATATGACTGAATGAATCAATCAAAATGAAACTAAACGCAACTACTTTTATAGAGATATTCGGCCTTATTACGGTTGTCAACGTCGACGTCAACACCAAAATGTAGCCCCTGTTACGTCGATATGCTGCGCCTTTCTTTGCAAAATTTAAATTGGCATTTACAAAAATTCGATTTTTTCTGTAAATATTAAATAATATTTTTAAGTGAAAGCTATCGCATACCGCTTTGAGAGAGGTTAAATTTTGGTGTCGACGTCGCCGTTGACAACCGTAATAAGGCCGATTATTTATTTATTAACAATCATATGTTTGCCAATTGGAAACAATTGTTAAAAAAAAATACTAGTGTAAATCTTATGAACTAAAAATACGGTTATTAGGATGACATTAAGAGAAATTTTTCCTTAAGATGGATACGAAATTTTGATGTGCTTAAACCATTTCTATGGAGCTTTCGTCAATATTATATTCTCTTGTCGCTTATACTGCTGGTATTATATTATTCTTTAAGTTGTTTGCAATAGGAAAAAAAAAATTATTCTAATATGGTTTACATTAACTTAAAACATAAAAATATAATTGAATAGAAATCGTAGGGCTCTTTTCGAGTTTGAGATATCGAATTTTGTTTGAGAAAGCAATGCCAATTCAGATAGTGCGTACGAGATTAAGGTGCTGTTACTCTATAGCAAGTAGTACAGGTTGGCGCAAGAGTAATCACCCGATGTTTTGTTGTTGTGATTTTCTTTTTAATAAGAAACTAGATTTGATGACCGTACAAGCTGAAACAAAGTTTTTCATTTAAAAAAAAATTACAGCAACAGAATATCGGGTGAAGACTTTTGCCCCGGGTGATTTATTTTGCTGCACCCTCTACTTGTCTGTACAAAATTTTGAGTGGTTTTGGTATAAGTTTTGCATAGACAAGTACTACTTATTATAGAGAAACAGCATCTAAATGATTTATTTTGGAAAAAAAAACCATGAATGATTGAATTGAAATATTTTTGTTGTTGTTTTTTTTTTTTTTTTTTTTTTTTTTGTTTAGCCGCCGCTCAGTGACACTCTCCTTCAGCCTATCTTCTTATGCAGGGTTCGCAGGTACCTGGTTTAACATAAGAGGGATGACATTGTGGGCATTTGGGATTTTCACCATACCAACGTAATTGTTCGCCTGTTTCGGGTTTCCGCTCGGGATATTTTAGCTGGAAGGAATTATAGGCATCTGTGTCCAAGTAACCTGTACGTCCTTTACTTTCCAGGGGGAAGGCGTATTCCGGCACCGAAAGGTCTTTGCCCATTTGCACTGCGTCTGCTTGGTTGTTGTTAACTTTAACCTCTTGTGAACTGGATTCTGTGGTCGTGGAAGAAGTGGGAAATGTTGTTTCGGACATGTCACTTGGCTGTGCTGTTTCTTTTGCTGATCTCGAGGTTGGAGCACGAGAGGGTATTGTTTTTTTATTTTCTGCCTGTTTTCGGCTGCTAAAGTTTGCATCGATGTCGTATTCGGTACTGGAAGTCAAACCATTGTTTGTGCTAATGGAATTATAGTCTATGGTGGTTTCTGGATATTCTCTGCCGTCCACGCCTATGGGGGAGTCTAGTTTAGGGGGTTGTAGCCCATCTGCAGGTACTTTCCATTCGTAATATATAGGCGGTCCCTGTGTAGTGGCAACATCGTGTGTTACGAAATTGAAAAAGGGTGGCAATAACACTTTTGAGGGTGGTTTCGGTGTTACGTTCTCTTTATCCGAATTAGTTAATGTTGACTTTGACAAATTGTTTACATTTCTCTCCGTAGGGCTTGGTGCAGGCAATTTAAAGCCTTGTGCAGGTGCTAGAGGTCCAATTTCGTTGCTCAGTGTATTTGCATCGAATTTATTGACAGCTATTTCATTTGCGACCACATTTGTACTGGTACTTGAGGCTGGTGATCGGGTAAAGGGTTTCCCTCCCGCTGTCGTTGGTATTGTTGGTGCTTTGGTAGTCGTTGTACTTGTTGGGGCAGATGGTCGCCTTACAAAGGGTGAAGCCGCAGAAGGCCTGTATGTGGGTCGTACTGTTGTTGAGCCGCTTGTTGTAGCATCAACTAAATTATATATGGGATATAAAAAGGGAGGCTCATAGATTTTCGAAGGCACTTTAATATTTGGTTTTATGATTGGTGTTTTTGTTGTGGCAGTGTAGGGTTTAGCTGTAGTGAAGGCGTTGGTGTTAAAGGTCGGGGTTTCTTGTGTGGTAGACTTTAGAGGCGTTTTTGCGAAACGATCTTCGGCTGAATTAAAATCTGCCGAAGTGTTATAACGTGTACTGTGACTGGTGCCCAAGTCATCGTGTTCCAATTGCAAATTATCATCGTTGCGATTGTGCAAAGCACCTACGGTATTGTATTTTACCGACGCTTTTCTAGAACCGAATTTGGATCTCAGGCTTGCAGGTTTTTGTGTAGTTGTTGTAGTTTCCGTAGTGTAATACGAGATTCGGTTACTTGGTCGGGCGCTTCTTTCATCGAACATTTGTGGCTCATAGGCTGGTGGCAAAATGAAACGGCTGGGTGGAGGTATTTTCCATTTTTGCTGCCCCGTAGCGAGATGATTGTGATTCGTTTCTAAGTTTTTGTTTTTACTTTTCTGAGCGGCATTGTCGTGGATTTGATTTAAAACCGAAGAAAGTGACTGCAGAAGGAACAAAATTTATAATTAATTATTAAGTTGTGAAAATGATTTGAAGACGAACCTTTTGATATTGATTTCTAAATGATTCTCCTGAGTAGTCGGGTGCATAGGGACGATCTAGAAGGTCTGGTCGTGGTGTTCTTAAATTATTTTCCTCGTCATTAACAAACGGTTTGTCACGTTGGCCTGCAAATAATCCAAAGGGAGAAAGAGAGAGGTCATTCGCTGTACATATCGCACTTGTTCCTCTAAAGGGTGTCAACTCAAAATCTAAAAAGTTTCAGTGGGGGAAAAATGTTTCTTTTTTTGCCGAGTAGCTTAGAGAAAATGCTGTAAGATTTTTACAATGGACAGATATGACCACTGTATATCGTTTTCCTCCAAATTTTTTTTTATTGGCCGCCCTTTAGAGGAACAAGTGCGATAAAACTGTGCATGTTTTCTAAGAACTTGCAATTGTGTAGATTTTTTTTATCGATTTATAAACGGGGCCTCAAAACTATGTATTTCGATATCGAACGGAGAAACATTTGAATTAAATTTTCTTAGAAATTTAGAATCGAATGCCTTGATTGGCCCTCAGGTTGGGGAAAATTCTGCTCATGTAGGCAATTTTATTTTCTTACTTCCATTTAGAATTTTCTTTTTGGCGAATTTGAAAATGTTTATTTCATTTAAAATTATTTTATTGAAGGCGAATCAAAATTATGGATGAAATTTCTGGGGGCTAATACTGGCTGGCACTCATGATCGAATTTGTTTTCGATGCGAAAGAAATGTCGATAGTGCTCTTATTTCTAATTATGTCACTCGATATCGAACGAATCGAAATATGTTTAATTTTTAATTTTTTGTTCACAAAATAAAAAAACCAATACTCGATAGTTTTTTTGTTTGCGACTAAAAATTCGCAAGAATGCGTTCAAATGGTTGTTCGCTATCGACTGCTGTCTATACATGTTATTCGATAACGCCTAAGAGAATATGGAAAGTGGAAAAAACGGGGAAAGTACAAAAGTATGCGATCGTATACGACTGCCGGAATTAGGCACCTGAACTTTCTGAACTATTGATTATTTTACATTGTCAGACTGCCAACTTCCTAAACGCATGTTGCAAATCAGTATTCAAAGAACGATGTGATCTTAGATGCAGCTCTGTTTTTCCGAGAAATATTTTGCAAATAGACTGACTGTGCAAGTCCTGCATAAGACAAATGCCGTAAACGTTTTGTTTGCCTACCAGATGAAATTAATGCGATAATTGAATAGCTGAAGGTCATCATATGGAGTTGCCAACCGATTACGTGCACATCGTTTTTCAGATTTGCGTGCGCACTTTCCGATACGGCCTAAACAGCGGGAAAAGTTTATGCGAAAACAAACTTACGTGAACCAACGCGGGCCATAAGTTGCAAATCGGTCATAATTTTTTTGAACTATGTACGCACTTGTTTGAGTGATTCAGAGCTCTCCTAAGTCTGATATTGATAAACTTAGAATAATAAGTATAGTTCTGTTTTATGGAGTTGATCATTATTTTGTTCCCATGAAAGGCAACAACAACTCGCTCAAAATCGCTTGAATTGAAGGCAATTGAACTCAACAAATATGTACTAATGCACTCAATAATCATGGCATTTACATAAATTAACGATCGTCCTGTATCATTGTGCCATAAGGCTTCGAAAGAAACGAAATTTCGATATTAGACCTGAACCATTACGCGTCCATCCGTAATTGGTAGGCCACTAGGGGATCCACCTCATGGAGCGGTCTAAATCCCTGTACCAGTAAAATTATAGTCTTTGGTTAGACTACGGTAGCAATCTTGCAGAGCAGATCAGCAAAAAAAATATTTTCTACATGTGGGAATTCTAAAGAAATTCTGAGCAATCCTCTGCTCTTATCTGGGCATATTTAAATTTTTTTTACCCGATAACGTACATTAGGCATTGTCCATAATGTCACGTATGCGCCTGTTTTCTTTTCAGCCAAAAGAACATTGCATTTCTTGGGCGATTTGGCTCTATTCGTTTCGAACACGTGAAAAACAGAACAATAAAGTGCAAATGATTTTAATAAATATTGTGAAAAATGCACTGCACTTTTTGACAATCGAAATCACTGCAAGTTAAGCAAGCGAAGGTGCCTCTGTAGCCTAGTGGATGATCATTAGTCTAATCAATCTGGAGGTGCGGGTTCGATTCTCGGTTTCTCGATAAAATTATTATTAAAAATTATTAAAAATTTTTACAATTTTTTATTCTCTTTGAAACTCTGGTAAAATTACTTTAAAGCGGAACAAAAAAGTGCAAAGATTTTCAATTAACAGAGCAAAATCGGTGAAGAAATGCAATGCACGACACTTTTGGTTGAAAAGAAAACGCCATTAGATTTTCAAAAAGTGTAATGCATTTTCCCACTTTATTTATAAAAACTATTTGCACTTTACTGTTCGATTTGAAAGTGTGCTTTAAAGCGGAACAATAAAGTGCAAAGGTTTTAAATCTACAGGGCAAAATCGAACAAAAAATCCAATGCACTTTTGGTAGAAAAGAAAATGCCATGAGTTAATAATTAATCAGGTATGTGATGAAAATCTTTTTCGGCGTTAAAACGTTTTGAAATCGACAAATAGTGTGATGAATTTGTATGTGACGATTTCATATTCCATCTTGTTTCATTGAAAAAAGACGTTTTTAACATGTCGACCTCTGTGCGCGAAATTATCGTATGTTACAAAAACAAAATTTCACAGAAGAGCGTTTTTATTCGACCGACTTGTTTTTATTTGCCTGACAGCAGTAACTGTCACATACGATAAAATGCACATAGTGTTATCTCCATAACTATAACAATTATCGCAATAATACTTTATCTGCAGATGAATTAATGGATTTAGAACCATTTTGCATAAAAAAGTCGATTTCGAAAAAAGTGTAACATACGATAATTTCACGCACAGGGGTCGATGTGACGCATTTCGATAATGCCACTTTAAATTCGTTTTCAAATCGTTAAATTTACTTGAACAAAATGTAAGGAAATATACAAAAGAAGTAAAATAATAAATAAAAAATGATTATAAATCCGTCCTTATTTAAACGAAAATATTCAACTAATCTATTTAAATAAATACTAGTTAATATAGAAGTGAAATTTAAAAATTTTCTATGTATAACAAACGACATTCCGCTACATTTTAGGAGAATTTTATTGAAAATTTCCCCGGTAAAATTATTGGACTCACTCACCTATTAACAAGTTGGCATTGTAATTACTTTCAGCTTTGGAACAGTTCACCATGTACCAATGATCGCAAATTAACATGCGCTGTTGAAATAATGTTGTATTTGGGCATGAGTAGCTAAATTGCCGTCCAAGACCATCACACATGTGGTAGACCTTTAAGAGAATAAACTACATTAAGCGTTCTTTATTCAATCATTCTCACAACTATACCTGGCAGCCAGTTTCAATGTCCGCATAGTAACCAGATGGTCTTCCAACACACGAAAATGATGTCTTCTGAAAACTTCGATAAGCTCCAATTGCATTTTGACTCTGTACGCAATAAAAATGAAAGAAAAAAACAAATATAATGAATAGTGTAAGTATTTTTTTTTATTTATTCAACGTGAATCAAACTTAATTACGATTATTTATCTACATATGTTTTTTATATCGCCCGTAGACCTTTAACCAAATTCTTGAAAAAAGAAATTCCAGAAGTTGTTACAAAAACTTCCGAAAAATCTTTGAGAATTACGAAATATACAAACAAAATAAACTAAATAACTTCTTCAAAAATGTTCTTTATACAACAAACATTATATTATTCGATTTAAATCGAATTAATTTTTAATTATTTTTTTACCAGCTTCAACCATAGACGGCGCAGCGTCTGTGATAAATAGAAATATCAAGTTTTTATTTAAATATCTTTTTTGAATTGTGAGATTAAAATAACATGCTCTTTAATACGTCTCCTTGATATCAGAGATGCTACAACACTGCTATGAAAATGAATTAAAAAGAACGTGCAAAAGCAGAGTGAAGTTTCACCTTCTATCATTTCAACCACTATCCCCTTTCTAGTTCATCCCCTGAGTGCTGGTCCAAGTTAAAAAGAATAAAAAATTTCGAAAATATGACCTTAAAACTAAAATATGCACAAAAATGCTGTTAAGAGCAAAATATGCAAAAATATTCAGCAACGAATCGATGCCAAAAATCATAGCATTTCCCGAAACAGATAAATATCTTATGCCTGGCTTTATTGGTTCCACGAGAAGAAACATGCAAGTGCATATTTGTGGTTTCCCTGCTAATCACATATTTGAAAGGTTTTTACAAAGTTATTGAAAAAACACTAAATATTCTCACAAGAATATAAGAATGGTGGTATAAATATTGAGGAATAACAAAGCTCTTGATGTTGTTAGCATGAAGATTCAGTGTGATGTTCGATGAACTGAAATCATCTTTCAGGTCTCAAAAGAAGCATTGAAGTGCCTCGGCTTTTTAAGACGGTGCAAGACATACTTCACCCCACATGATCTGTTTACTCTTTATACCGCCTTTATTCGACCGAAAGTACTCATGCAACTCTCATGAATGGCCCGGTGCTTTAAAGACTATTTTGAAGCTACTCGACCGTGTACAGGAAAGGGCGAAGAAACTAATTGGAGACAGTAGGGTCTCTCTGGAGTATCGTCGCTATCGTTACTATAATCGGATGTGTTGTAATGAAATCAGGGAACTTGTTTTTCTAAACCCGATCATTTATACACAGAATGCGTTCACCATTAAGTTCGCATACATTTGTGCTCGATTTGGCAGCGAATTCCTCTTCGCATTACAGGGACAACTCATTTTTCGGCCGAACAGTACGGATGTCTTTCCTGCCGCTTTTAACAACCCACAAGGTGGTTGTGGACTTGTTCCCAACCTATGGGAAATTTAGCACTCCCGCAGTAGCTAGCTAACCAGTTGAAGAAATTTATCTATAGTTGTTTAACTTTTTTTTATAGAGATGTACGTTATGGTCTTAAGATATTTCGTACGACTATATCAGGGCCGTTGGTCCGCTGAAGTTTTAATAGGGACGGTGATGCATCGCCTTAAGTTTTGTCAGAACTTGAAGATGACAGAGGAGGTGAGACTTCGAGATCATACCAGAGATCTGACGGGAATTCGGATGGCCACATAGCTACTGCAAAGTACGGGTTTAATAACTGATGTAACACCATTTAGTTCGCTTGAGCTTAGTGGACCAAGTCTTCATGGCTACTCTATGGGTTTTAAAGCCTGATGACAATATGGCTGGATCTTCTAGTTGATGACATTGTCGGAAGGTACTGCGTGTCCATCCTGAACAGGTTATAGTTGTGTTCCCCTTTATTGCGGTTGGTTTCGTGGTGGGTTTTTTTAATACCGCAAGTTACGTGGGGAGAGTAGTTATTGGTCTGTTCGGGATATACTTGTGTAGTAATTTTTATGGCATGTGCCCTGATACGACTTTTGCTGATCTAGGTGCTGTTGCCACTCAACAGTAGTCACGGGAGAGTTTATCTCTCTGATGTGACACAGGGTTTAGACAGCCCGAAACATCGTAGCAAAGTGTATATCATACGCTGAAAATAACTATGATTACGGATTGCAACCTTTGTGTACCTATTCAGTCACTAGTTGCCATTCCATTTGACCACGGGGGCGGTGGGGAACGTTACAAAATTCACCCGGTGTTGAGAGCACCGTGTGTTTGGGTCAAGGTGTTTTTAACAAGGTGGTGTTGAATAGAGTTGTTGTACTACCACACATGTTGTTTGTCGACATATGTCAAAAACAACTAGTGCAAATATTACAAAAACAAAGTGTTTTTGATGTGTTTTGTACAAACGTAGGTAAAGAATAAAATTGCCGCCTGTTTGAACAACCCCACCTTGTTTGATACGCCTTGGGTTGGGCCTTCGGGCAGGTAATGGGTACCTGCTCTGGGTATCTTGATCACATCCGTCTTTTTTAACAGCGAGAAATTCAAATCGAATGTCCACAAACCCTACTCCGTCTACACCATGTGTAGGCGGGTTATACCCTCTTTGTCGGTCCAAGAAAAAAATAACAATAATTAATGAATTTTTAAAACTAAAAATAAATGTGAGACATTTCACAGATTCTTAGAATGATTAAGTGTTCTCATTAGACTGTCAACAATCAGGTCAAACATATTCGTAAGTGGCTTTTTTAAATTGTGTTGGCGTGTAATATATTGAAAGTACTACTCGCTATAATGACCGACAGAAACAATTTATAACGTAATCCATGTGTTGACGTCTTAACAGTAGCGGAAAGCAAGACAAAAGGGCGAATCTGCCTGCCATATAAAGCTGGCGTATTTGTTACTCTATCATACGCTGTGCTATATTTGAGTAGCTGTTGCACAGTAGTTCAAAGCAGCCAGATGACAGTCATCACCATATTGTGTGTTAGACAATGTTAATGAGAATATTGCATGAATTAAAATTAATTTGTATGGTTGTATGTAGAAAAGAAAAGCACGACAAAGCTAAACAAAGAGCCTCAAATAAATTAATGTACTGGATTTACAATTTAAAAAATATTTTTTTTTTTTTAAATTTTCTCATAGACTTAAAAAATTTTATGTACTCTCCTTAACCGTGTTTAAAATTTAGACTCGAAATATTGTAATGGATATTGCAACTGTATGCTTAAGTCTGCTGCAGGTTATGTTCGAGCATGAACAACAGGCACATTCATCTTTTACGTTTTAAGAGCGATGATGTCACTTGCTGTGACAAGTGGCAATAAACATGTAACTTTAGCCATGTTTATTTTGCTTTTGTTGGCTTTTATTTGAAGGGACTTTATTAACGATAGTCTAAGAATAATGATGCCATTTTGTACATAAATATTGTACATACTCGTATATAATGTACGATGGGAATAGTTATTTTATTTCACATTTTCAAAAAAACAAAAAAAAAATATCTACAAAATTGCTTCTGTGGAAAATGTAGTGAACAACACATGTTACATGTTGTATTGAAGTTTAAAGTTCAAAAGCAGGTTCGTAGATGTTATTTTTACAGTTGGCAGAATTTGTACATTGGCCAGTAACAACCCTAAAGGAAGCATGAGGTGAAGTATCGCCTAGTCAGCACTGTTGTCGCATAACCGTCTACACTTTTTACTTTGCCGTTTATGTGTAGAAAAACTTTGGACAGTTCAAAAACTATGCTTCTTCTTTTTGGTATTTTCAATTGTTTCGATCAACTGAAAATAAATGTTGTACGTGGAAAATTAAATATTTTATAAAAAAATGCCTGAAAATGTAATTTTGTATAAAAAATAGAAATAGTAAGAATGATGAAATAAATATTAGTGAAAGTTAAATCTTTTTTTTAAGATTTTGTGTAGTCTGTCGAAAACAAAATTCAGTTTGCGAGAAAAATTTAAAAAATGGTACATTGAAACAGCTCCTTTCAGAATTATTTTGGAGAACCTGCAGGCTACCTGGGAGGTACCGATTTCAACAGCTGTTTTGTTGGCCAAAAGGCAACAAAATCAATCAGAAATGTTTTCCCCGGCAATTATCAAATAGATATGTTGTATATGTATAGAAAAATCACGTGTATCACGTATCACGTGTTCTTCGCCATTAACCATTTTCAGAAGAATAGGCCTTAACAAGTTTCGCAAACTTTTAAATAATGGGATTCCGTACTCCGTACATGTTTATCAATCTAGTAGGTCTTTCTGTCGAAATAATACAGAAAATATAAAAAAAAACTTCAAGCTTTAAATCAAATCAAGAAATAATTCATTTTATAAATTTTTATATAGAAGCAAAAATTTAGCAAATCGATATCTCTTCTTTCCCTTCGCACATTTCTATTGAAAAAATGTTGATGATGAATTGTATATACACACCACATATGTATGTACAATTTCGGAAATTGTTGACCCGAAGTACTCTTAATCTTTCCAAATTAAATTATTGTTGCATTTCAAGAAAATATTTCCCCTTGTAGAAATGCATGACTCATGTCGAGTTGCGTTATCACGTCTTTTTAGATTTAATAAACACAAAATTTATGACAATTTATATTTCGAAAGCTTTAAAATGAAAAAATTCTTATGGTTATCATTATTTCTTTTTTATTTATATTTGTTTAAAATATATTTTTTTATTTATTTTTTTTTTATTTATTTTTTTATTTATATTTATATTTATTTAAAACTAGAAAAATTATCATTATTTCCTTTTTTTTTTAAAGTACAACGAGTAAAATTTCTGCTTATTCTATTCAAATTGAAATTAGTAAAAGCAGACATTTCTTTATTCGTACGACATTTGGGTCCAGTGCATAACAAATTTTTTTAATTTATAAAATTTTTTTTTTTATTTACAAAATTTTGGATAATTTTGCTGGTTTTGCTGTCGGCAACCTACTTATTTATTTATTCTTTAATTATACAGAGATAACTGGTTTTAATATGAAATATCTCTCATGATATTCGCAAGCCGAAATAGCTCAGTTGGGAGAGCGTTAGACTGAAGATCTAAAGGTCCCCGGTTCAATCCCGGGTTTCGGCAGGAAGTTTTTTTTTTTAATTTTAAAATAGATTGTCATTTTTAATATTTTATACTTTTTAATTCTTCAATTCTCGTTCAAAAGACAAATTCACTCGTCTCTAAATATTAAAAAAAAGAAACCCACGAATTTTTATTTCTGTATAGAAAGTTAAATTGGTTTTCACTTTTCTACATTCAGTGAGAATAATAACGGGAAAAAGTTCCACGTTAACTTCATGACACCAATTTTCACCTCGTGGGGAATTAGAATTTCTTATTCGCGATAGGGGTGAATGGTTCCTTAGTATATGTTGTATATGAGAAGGAAAATTTAACTTTTGTAGTCGCTATTACTTTTTCAACAAAGTTTTTCTATAAATAATGTAAGCAATTGCCAATGGGAGCATTTTAATTTTATTCTTCAAAGCAAAAATCTCAATTTAAAGCAAAATATTCGGTAGGGTATTTCTTATTAAGACAAAACGATATGTATTTCATGTATGTTAATGGCACCAAGAAAAAACTAGATATTCCATTTATGTATGTGCGCCAAGCCTTAAAAAAGTTTTTATTTTTTTATTATTAAAACATTTATTTACAAGTTAACTTTATCTAAATAGCAACTTCGACAGATAGTCATAGTTACCTTGAACTTAAAAATATGACGAATAAGTCGATCACAAGATAATCGAAGGCTGGTCTAATCTAATACATAATAAAAATACTCGTATATGTAAATCGCCTTGTAACTAAATTTTAAATACATATGCATAACAAAATACATAAACATAAATAACATCTAATAAGATTTTATTTAGTGTGAGTGAGGAAAAGAGATAAATGGTTATAATAAGCTTGTCAGAAACTGAGGCGACTGCTGTCAAAGCGATAATTTTATAAAGTTATGACAATTGAAGCATTAAATCAAGATTAACATAAAATATGATAACAATCCAGTGACGGGCAAATTGTTATTATAATTAGCTGTTGCATCCAATCATTCTTCCAACTTAAGAGTTATTAGGAATACAACAAAACTTTTTTCTAATTTTTCATTCATTTGAACTATTTTCAAAACACTATTCTGCTTTACAAAAGCTAAAATTGAAAGGTCAGTCAGTCAGCCTCTCCTTAAAAAGCCTCAAACTATTTATTTGCTTTCAAGAAAAATATAACAAAGGGACATAAAGAACATAATAAATAAATAAAATAGTTTTAATTAATAGACGACATGTTGACATTTTCTGCTGAAAAATTTACATTGCGTGTTTGCCATTTAAAATAAAATATTAAAGTAAAATCAATTCGACAGTTTTGTATAAATAATTAATTAATACACCTTATCCTGGTGTTACACGGTATATACCAGTGGTGGCCATAACACGGCTCGCGAGTCGCATGCGGCTCTTAAAGTCGATTGGAGTGGTTCTTATGCACAATATTCCTATAAGAAAATTTTTTTAAAGAATAAATTAAAAGCAAATCTTGCAGGCGCAAATTTTTAATAATGTGCACAATATTTGACAAATACTTCTAATATATTTTTCTCGACGTTTCGACAATTATGTACTCGTATATGTCGACTTTCTCAAGGTATTTATTTCATTAAAAAAAAGAATTATGTAGATTAATTTAATTTGGAAATAGCTGGGATTTTTTTCAAACACTAATTAACAATAACACGAATTAAAAATCATTATTTTATATGTAAATGGTACCACATGCTTGTAATGGCGACGCTAAAGCTTGCGCTGATTTCACTGTGACGAAACGTCGTGAAAAAAATGTGTTAAAAATATTTGAGTTTATGGTAGAAGAGGATTTGCAAAACCGAAGACAGCGGGGAAATCAATTTGTACACCAATGCTTCGAAATTGGATGGTAGGACAGGATCTGGAGTGCATTGCAGCCACATGGATATTAGTAATATTTACAGGTTTCCGGACCATGTATCGACGGAGGAAGCGGCGATATTAGGCGTGGGAAAAAACATGATCTTTGCTGACAACCAAGCTTCAGTGCTGCCCTTGACTTCAAAGACACCATCGGCGAAGCTGGTTACGCGATGCAGAGAAATCCTGAGACGACTAAAGAGGATATGTCAGGTGACTCTACTTTGGATGCCCGGGAAGTGCAGTATTTAGGGGAGGGAAAAATGCCTACAAGCTTGCTCGTTAGGTAACGGCTTTATCCCACCCGCAATATGCAGAGGTCCAGATGTCCATACGTGAGATATTGTGGCTAAGAACTTTAGAGAAGGTAAAATGTATGTAGGTGGAGGTGTTTGAGTGTCTGCTCCATCCCAAAGCAGACTTGGTCAACCTATAACAGACGGAGGGCCGACAACCTCATCTATAGTAATTTAAACGTTTGATGAATTATTGTTCAAAATAGCAAAGAAGTATTTTCTCTTATTAATTGCCTTTCGGTTGTCATTGTTTACTTTGAGGTTTTAACAGTATGGAAACTTTACTCTCCTTTTATGTAATAAAAACTATTATTTATTTTATTCAAAATAATGTTTTTTCTCATTTTGTTATTTTTATAAAAAAAATTGGTTTAAAAATTGTATCAGTCTCGGCAACACAGTTTTCAACTTTAAACTTTTTCAATACATTTTTTGCAGCCAGCCAAAAACTGTGTCAAAGGTATACTTTGCTCATGCCTTGATTTATTTTAGTTTCTTTTTTGGCAAAGCACTTGAATGTGTTTAACTTGTAAACATTTTTTTGCATTCTGTTTTGCTAATAGTAAAAAAATTAAGAATTATGCGGGCTGCGCTGCAGCTGCGCTCACTTGTTTCGTTTTAGGTGATCAATGAAACTGTTGGGTCATGCGCGTTAAAGTGGGCGAAGAAAATTACTAAAACGTTGGCGTTGTCGTTGGCGTCGGCGCATAATACAGTTAAATTCTTATTCGAATCCTTTTACACATATAAGTAGAGTGTATAATATTTTAACTGCTGAACTTTGCTCTTATTTCTAAAGAATTTAGTTCTCGCGGTGTCATCATTGAGTGTGGTTGTCGGAAGATTTTCGTATTGAAGTGCATTTCTTGCCTATTGTACATACATACATATATGTACATACATACATATATGTATGTATATATAAAATATATAAGTAAATCTTATTTCATTAAGTTCTTAATTGCTTGGATCGTGGAAAAGTGCCTATATTAATATAATTTAATAAAATGCATGTCATAAAGTCAATAAAAGTGTTCAATTTAAATTTTAAAGAAAATATTTTAGTGAAATTTAGCATACATGTAGGTATATATATATATGTATGTATATATAAAATGTGTATCTACCTTTTAGTGAAAACAGCTATTTTTAGTGTTGTGTATTGCCGTAGTTTCGTTATTTGCTTTAAGCTTTTCTCAATACAAAAACATGTGTGTGAAGGGATGTGTATGATTGCCTCAGTAAGACAACAGCGAAAAAGTAGAAACAAATTTGAATGTTGGACATATATGTATGTACATACAGAAGTATGTACGTATGTAAATATTGCAATAACAGTGGCGATCTATTGAACATTAACTTGGCCATAAAGAAGAAAATGAAAACGAATAGTGTCGAAGGGAATTGTAATGTTTGTGCAAAATATATGCATGGATATGACAGATATGTATGGATGTATAGATGGGGATGTATTTGAAACTGTTGTTATACTGTTATGAGGGTGCTGCATTAGTTGCTGTCTGGCGGTGTTGTTTTTGTTTTTGATTTAGCATCGTTATACTTTTGTTTTGTTTTTGCAAATAGTGTTGCCATTGCCAAAATGTCTCGTAAACAATTTTTTGTTAAATTAATAACAAATCAAGGCAGATTGAATTAAAAGACAATTTTTTCTCCTTTCGGACAGTACTAAAAGTTTTTCGTTCTTTCATTGAATTTTAATTGGAACTAAATTCTCATTTAAAAATAGGTATGTTTTCTCAAAAATACACATCCTTTCCGCATACACATGTAGTAAATACATACATGTCACTCTGTATGAGCAAGTCGTTCGTGTATTAAAATTAATTCATTAATAAAACGATTATCGGTATGGGCGTTCAAATGAATTGAAAATAATTACATACATACATTATATGAAATCAAAAGGTGAATTAAATAAATGCATAATTATTTTAATCATATGTATATATATTTGTATATATTTGCATATATTTGCATATTAAAAAAAATCAGTATGTATTAGCGAATTTAGGAAGACATACGGATATTTCACAGAAAATTTTCGGATGTAAAAATTTACACATTTTTCAAATCGTAGCGCTTTTGTTTTGCTTCTTTAGCTTTCCTTCGTTTTTATAAATACCATAAATGAAAATAAATATTAAAACATCGTTTTTTTATTACTAAATATGACAAATCTATTAAGTAGCTGGTTTGTAAACAACTGAAAAGTGAATAAACGCAAACAAAAGGGGAAAAAATATTGAAATAATTGCCGGTATTTTGAAAATAAATCAAAAACTTACTTGAAATTTTATTTTATTCTTAAAAAATTGTCAAACATTAATTGTTGAATTGTTTCAATTGTTGCAAGTCTCATAGAAAATAAGAAAAATATGCAGTGGTTTCTACTTTTTTTTATTTGCTGATTTTGAAAACTTTAAAATAATAAATTTGCTATTAAAACTGGTTTTACATATTTTTGAAGACCATTTGACCGTTTCAAATATTTTATTAACATTTCTTTTATGTGAGTGTTTTCTCAAACTAACAATACCACCTTCCTATTTTTGAACGAATTTACAAGGAAAAATTTTAGGCGTTTTACATTTCATTTTCACTTTCGTACGAATTTCGTTTCTGCGCCACACGCGATATTCACCCCTATCGCGAATAAGAAGACATCATTGTTCAATTGAAATTTTTATTGCCTTCGAGGCGAAAATTGGTATCGTGAAGTTCACGTGGAATTTTTTTCCCTTAATATTTCTCAATGAATGTAGAAATGGGAAAGAAAAATTCAAAAACATACAAATTAATTAAAAAACAAATCTATTTAACTTTTAATACAGAAATAGAAATTCGTGGGTTTACAGCTCTTTTGTTAAATTGTTTTTTTTTTTATAAATATGTGGTGGTAGTCTGCACGTTGACTAAAAATCCAAAAACAGGGTTCAACCCCAGTTTCAGACTAAAATTTTAAAATAAAAATAAGCATATCGCATTTTTCTGATGTGCATTAGTATGTCTTTGTGTGTCAGTTGTTGTCGGAAGGTTTCAGTGGCGAAGGCATAGTCACTTGTCACTGATCAAAACCGGCTTCAGCTGATAGCAATCCACAATCGCATTAGAACGCCCTGCTTCGTCGGTATTGTGTAGCACCGGCGAAGTAAAACAATAATAAAAATGGCTACTGAACCGAAGCTTCATCACTGCTAGAAGTATAAACAAGGAACGTGCGAAAGCAGAGCTGCAAAAATAATTAATTAAGCTTCACCTCCTGTCGTTTCTCCTACTATCCCTTTCCTATAGTTCCAGCACAATGCTTCGCATGTGTAGGAGTCATCTGTGCTGGTCCCAGATAAAAAAAAAATAAAAGTACATAAAAACAATGTAATTTTGAGATAATGTGCTTTACTCAAACTTAAAATGTAGTTTGGTTTGTATTTATAAAATAGCAATAAATAAAACCAATATGGTATTGTAAAATGCAAAAAATCGTTTTCGACCGACTCCGCCAAAAAAAAAACAATCAGAATTGTATCGTTTTGGTTTTTTAGAGCCCTCGGATCGTTGCCGCCCATGGGCTGAAGCCCAATTAGCCCTATGGTTAACAGGGAGCTGTAAGGAATGCAATTTTTTAGGTCATTCTTTGACAGTAAATTTGACTGCAGACAAACATTGTGCAAATGATGACTGTTATTTCGTTTTAAGTATTATTACTATCAATCATATAAATAATGAGAAAAGTTCCAAAAAATATATGTACATACATTTATTTATTTTTTTTCCACTAAAATTTGGTGATATTTTTCTTGGCTTAATCATGAATATATTTTTAATACATATTAAATTTATATCTGTTAACCTTAACCCTAATTCATAAAGATTTTCCTCTAGACGTGCGGCATAAAATTTACAAAGTTGACCGTGCGAGCAAAATCTATTCTCGAAATTCATACATGACTGAACACAAAGACCACGTGAAATTACCTGCATGTTTTTAAATACACGATTATTCATAGAAAAGTATATTGGTGGCATAAGCAAACATAAACGTTAGACTTTTCATTTAATTGTTATGCACATGCATACATATGCTGGTTGCCAAATAAATGTTTTTACAACTTTAGGGCATGAAAAATACAAATTTTAATAGTTTGTTGTTTGAGTTGACAACTGAGAAAATCTACTTACAAGAATATAAATTTTGTAAAGTCATTGAAAAGTTTTATTAGTATTTTCAATATTGTTGTTTTTAAATCGCCATGTAAACAAAGTTTATATACACAAGTATGCACATACATCTGTACATACATATGTATGTATGTATGTAAATTTAAAAAAAACCCACTCATTTTTAAAATTGATCAGCATTTAGTACCTCTTTAAACTGTCAAATTACACACAGTCTGCCTTATAATAAAATTTCTTGTGAATTAAAGATTTTTTTTTAATTATTACTTAAAAAACAGGTAAATTTAAGTAAAATGCATTTAATAATGTGACGAGTTCACTTTCTTAAAGATTTTTAAAACAGCAAGAGCTCGATTAAAAGAATTCTTTAAGGTTATTCTGGAATATAATCACCGTATACCACATCGAACAACATGCACTAAAATTTCTTTGTGTGGCTTCATGGCATTCGGTATCGATTAAAAATAAATATTAGATACTTCAGTATCTGTCGTATGGAGAAAAAACAATTTATTTAACTTCCGAAATTATTTTATATTTTGCAAAACTTAAAGAACAACTTAAAAACTAACAAATATTTATCAAGAAAGAAACAAAAATTATGTTACTTTCAAGTATGCTGACGAGAAACATTTTGCCAAATTGATGCTGTCGGCAATCAAACAGCATAAATTTTATATCTTATTTGTTTTCTAATATAAATAACTCTACTTTTTCCTTTGGCGTCTGATGAAGATAAATAAAATAATACTGGCACATTCCTTAGTTTACAAAATTACTAATAATAAATTTTAGCACAGTATTCGGTCTTAGAGCTGATTCACACATATCAAGTTTACCTGTTCAGTTTTTGTTAAATTTTCTTTTCAAGCTGCATTTGCGTTCATACACTAAAACATTTTTGCGTCAAGTTTCGCTTGTTTTACAATACTACGGTTAAGAAAAGAAGCGAGGAAGAAACAAAAAAGAAGAGAGAAAGAAACAAACTTGACGGTACCGTCAATCCGTCAATCCATTCTCTCTTCCCCGTACTACCAAATACTCAAGACTTGACCACTCAAACTTGACGTGTGTGCATCATAAGTTATTGAGGTTGTAGAATCGACTCGACAAAAAGAAAATTTGTGTGTGTGGCTTTAATCTATTAAAGACTGTCGAGTAGATTCAACAACCGTAATAAGGCGGAATTGTAAGATAATCTAAGAATTACACATGAGACGATTTGCTCACTCGATACATATAGAATTTTATACGATACGATAGTTTACTAGCTATCGAATGCGGCCATAGAACCACGGTGATTAAATGAAAATTGAAGAGATATTTTCTTTAAATTTATCGTATGAAAAAAACTATGCGAGACGTATTTATCTAATATTTTTATTTCGCTACTGGCAGTTGTAGTACTAAGTCCAAAATGCGAAAACGTCATCTTGGTATTGTACTGCAACTTTATCACAATCAATATTCAATAATTTTTTTTTTAGAAAAAATTTTGCAATGCAAAATAGATTTTAAAATCGTATTGTTGAAAAATGTTTTTTGTTTTTTTTTTTATTAATTAACATTATTTTGTTTCAGTACATTTGAAATATTTTTGTGAATTTAATTAAAAGTAGGAAATTAAAATCTTATCAGCAGACATTATTTAAAGAACGCAAAAAAATTTATTTAAATAATAAATACGGCTCCATGATTTATTGATTAAAATGTCAAAACATTTTTATCGATTTATTTACATGCATATGCAATTGTGGAAATATATAATTAAATGAAATATAAAAAGGGAAAAAACGTGATTTTTTATAACGTGCAGTATACAGTATTGAACTTGAATGAGAACAGAAATTAAAATGTTCAGTCGGTTAACCCTTAATCGGTTAACTGCTCGATTAACTGATTGATTTGGATTATTAAAGCGGTTATTTTACAAATACGTTAAAAAAATAATAATGATAAAATACAAGAAGATTAAAAAAATAATAATTTTTAAATTAAATTATAATATTTTTCAGGTGAAATAAATATTGAAAAAATAAAAATTAGAAAAATATTATTAAGCTTGAAAATATTCTAATTTAATTTAAAATAAAAAACCGTCAAATAAATACGAGTAGCAAGAAACAAATATTAACTTTTATTAAGAAAAAACCTGTCGCGAAGCGTAAGTAAAAACACGCAGACAAAATAGATTTCACAAATTGAATTAAAATGGAAAAGTCTTATTTGTTCATATCATGTTGTATTGATAATCAAATCTCAGTTGACGCCTGTTGAACTTCAGAAATAGACTTCCTGAAAGATTTTTCTTTCTCAAGCCTGTTTCGATTCTGTGTAAATAAACCCTGTACCATTAAACATTCGCTCGCTCGGAATACTCATTGGTTGCGTCACTAAATATTGCCTGGCTATAGGTAAGAGAAGCTGGTAATTTTTCTTATTTATTTTCCACCATTTAAATGCCACTGGGTCAAGGTCATTCACTCGCCCTTTTCCCGCTAAATATTCCTCAATAGTCTTTCGAATTAAAGAATGAGTAGGAGCTTGAAAAGTAGGCTGCGAAATGGTCAGCAGTGGCATTCAGGTACGAAGTTAATAATCCCAAATTCAAGCATCGGAATGTTTTTGTTATTGCAGCAAAGGGAATAATTTTTTAAAATAAATTTCAAAATTTAAATTTAAATTTCAGATTGAATATTTGTATTCGACGAATATCGCCGCATTTATTTTTATTCGCATTCGTATTCGCCAATATTAAAAATTGATTTTTGAGTATCTTTACTATTGGTGTTTTCCTTTCTGAACAAAAAAATATACTGTGCATTTAAAAAAAAATTTTTTTTCAATTTAAAAAAAAACCAATTTTCCTGAAAGGGGAAGCGAAATATCGAATAAATATAAATATTACATATATTAGAAAGGATCTGTAGCCTAAAATAAAAAAATCTGTAATTAATATAAAAAGAGGTCAAAAAACTAGAAGAATTATAAAAAAATATCTCTTTATACATACGAGGTGTGATCAAAAAATAACCGTTATTTTAAAATTTCGTGGGTTACGTATGTTCGATTATCGCATTTTTTTTCTGTTATGTTGCTACACATGTCTGTTATATATGTTGGTAATATCAGCCATTTTGGATTGTCAGTTTGTTTTTGACAGATAAAAAGGTTAGTCGTGTTTTGGTGTGCTCTTCGATTTTTTACTATTCGAAAAAAAAATGGATCAAAGAAACTGTATTAAATTTTTGTGTAAAAAATGAAATTATTATTCCTTATTGACTGTACGACCTTGTGGCAAGAATTCATGATGCACCACGCCATTGCAGTCGAAAAAACAGTGAGCAGTGAAACAGCGGTTATTTTTTGATCATACCTCGTATATGATTCTAATTTCAAAATTGTTAAAAAAAAATTCTTTATGAATGTCATAAAGTATGTTATTATACATTTTTTTGGGGAAAAAGTACAATTTTGAAATTTAAATCATATAGGAATAAATTTCTATATAAATCTCCCGCTTTATCTAATAAAATCGCAAGAATAAACCTTGTTATTTATATAAAACGGTATTTTTGAAAGATTTAGACCAGTTCAGTATCACATCCGTACTTGAAAGTAGAGGGCCAAATATGTTGCATATTTTGCCAGGTATTAGTGCAACATATTTAGAAAGCAACGTAATCGCTTTATAGAAGATCTTGATCGTTGTTATATACATGAAAACTACATAAATATTCCTACAACATGAACTAAAATCTAAGAATTCATGGAAATCTTTCGTGGAAATGAACTAAAATTAATGGCCATTTTATTTCTACATTTAGATACAAATGGATCTTAAACATAAATAAGAGAAAACACTAGTGAACTCAATTTGTAACACGTTTTAAAATAGCGAACTCAAAAAACCTTTAATGTTTAAATGGAAAATGATGGCTGTCCCAGAAATTAAAACAAAATTTAAATTTTCTAATTGTGTGGTCTTTCATTATTATTTAAATGTCGTTTAAAAATGCTAATTGTTAATTTTTCCCAACCCTGAACTACATACATATCGAGCCTTTGCTGCAATACCGTCGCAACTCAAAATTTGAATTTTTTGAACTGGGTATGCAGAAAAGATCTTTGTTGAAATATATATCTAAAGGAAGAAATATTATGGTTCTATCTCTAACTGTTCAGATTCTACAGCTACAAATGTCTTTATTGCCTCCAGCTATTTCCAACAATATTTGTTTAAAATAACGAAATATTTCCTTTATTACAAGAAATTTATAAACAGAAAACATTACAAAACATGTCTCTTTATTTAAAAACTTGTAAAAAAATTAATTAAAAATTAATTAAATAAAATCAAAAAGATTTCTTAAAACTTCAAATGCATTTTTCTGAGTTCACGATTTTTTGAGTTACGACGGTATTGCACCAAAGGCTCGATACGTATATTAATTAAATTAAATTAATTTTTTCTTAGGGCCTACAACATGAATCATTATCAAAATTAAAATATAATTTTCATATCAGTATTTACATATACATAAATACACATATATGTACTATATACTACGTATTTGCCAATCATATTTTTAAATATGAAATATAATAAATAAATATAATAACTTATTCGGTAATCAATATTGATTACTTGGCAAGCGATAGCTGAAATGCGCAAAACAATAAAAATTCAAAATGATTTGTTGTTTAAGATGCTGTTATTAATAACAGTCATTAAAATTCCTTTTATTATATTTTTTTTTTAATTTACATAACAAATGATAAATTTTCACATTGACTTTTGTTAAAAACAAAACCCAGAAAAAAATCCCATTTACATACGAGTACATACATATGTACATACTAACAAAGAAGTTTATTTATATATCTTTCTTTTCTTATGAAATGTTGACCTACCTGCGCATTTACACAAAAGTTGTGATAACAGAGTAACAGCCACAGTAGCACTGTGGTCAAAAACCAATTACGATGTATCATTGTGGTGTAATATGATGGCTGGCGTGTTAATAATGTAAACTGAAATAACAAAAAAGAAAAAGGAAGATTAAATATTAAATAAATTAATTCTTCTAGTTTTTTTTTTTTTTTTTTTAATGTTTATATATTTATTTTGAATTTTCATTGACTAGAACTTTTCTGTATTAACGAAATATCGAATCAAAATAAATATTACATATATTAAAAAATTTATATAAAAAATAAATAAATTTATAAAAAAAAAAAAAACTAATTCGCCCGAGCAGGGACTTGAACCCTGGACCCTTGGATTAAAAGTCCAATGCTCTACCGACTGAGCTACCCGGGCACACAACATTCTATTGGCAAATATTGAATATAACAGATACTGTGTTCTCACGTAATATATTGTTTCTGCTCGAACACACAACACACACGTTAATATTTGTGTTCTACACCAACCATTGGGGAGATTATTTATAACACAATGTTGATTGTACAATTGGAAATTTTACAAAAGAAATAAGGGAGAGAATCAGGGCTGCCGCTTTTGATTATTTCTGATCAAAATTGGTTACATTTCTTTCCGATGTGTAGATGTCGATTTTTTTTGTTGTTTTGGTTATTTTTGTACAAAAACTTTCGCAATGTATGTATGTATATGAATTTGTTTATTCAAGTACAGCTGCCCACAAATTTGCAATATAATTGTGTAATTTTTCGTATTGTACAAATCACCAATGTGTATATGATATTCAAAGGTGGCTCAATATACAGGCAAAAATCGAAATACTTTTTATTTTTACTGCACATCCAAAAGGAATTCAATAATCACTTTAGAACCGAAATCACTTAGAACCCTTATTGTTATATTTTCCATATATAACAGGCGGCAATGGAAACAAAATTTTAATCGAAAGGAAAGTACTGAGATTTTCCAATATGGAACTAGAAAGAGACATTGATATACATACATATGTCGTATGTATGTATGTACATATATATGAATAATATAAAGAAATTTTTAAATGTAAAGCTTAATCTTTAGTAAGTAGCAAGTATTTCGCGAACCTTCTAAATCTACAAACACACTCAATTAAATAAAGCAAAATTCCAAAAATTCCAAATGTAGACGAATATTACGGTAAAAATAATGTGAGTCCGATCACAGGGGAGATGTGTAAACATCTAGTAATGAAATCTTTTTAAAAGTTATTAAAATTAAATGTTTTTGCATTCATTTTATTTATTTGTTTTTATTTGCCTACGATAACATAATATACGACAATTAGTGAAAATTAGTAACTACTACTACTACTACTACTACTACTACTACTACTACTACTACTACTACTACTACTACTATTGGGCACTAGATGGTGTTAGTGTATTTCTATGCAGCTGTTAAGTTTCTCTGTACTTCTTGTTGTCCGTATGATTACACTAATACACTCATACACAGCTCACACCGCGTTACTACAATCTTACTCAAAATTTGTGATTGTATTGTGAAAAAGATTTTTACACCCTATTGTATAGATGTTTACTGTAGCTTGCTTGTGGAAAATCAATTAATTTTAGTGTTTCTATTGCATTTTTAAATTACGATTTATAGTTTAGAAAGCAAATTTTAAATATAAAACGCAATTGATCAATTTGGTTATGTTTTTCTCATTTGGAAATTTTTTTTTTTTGGAAAATTGTTTGGAAATTTTTTCTGTTCGTGGCAGCACTGATTAGAATATAAATAAATACATGCATACCTACATACATACATATCTATGCATGCATGTTCATATAAAATAAGGGAAAAGAAATATGGATTGAGATATTGTAACAAGTACGACAAATAAGAAATTAAAAAAATTAAAATATACATAAATATCTATTAATATAGCTATATGTACATATGTATGTATTTACATATTACGCACATATATATATTTTTTCGAAATAAATTTGATGTATTTATTGGAAAACGATTTTGAGAACTTTCTTATAATTTTTTGCTTTTTTTTTATTTAATTTAAAAACTTGTTGTGTTTTATAAAATAAGCAGCTAATTATTGCACTTACATATTTAGATTTTTTATTTTTCTGTTTTCTAATGATGTCACCCACTCAAATAGCAATACTTGCGGTATAGAAATAACACTGTCTACTTCGTACTACAGGATATAAATAAATAAGACTCATTCCTTGGTTCATGTTTCCTTATATATTACTAATGAGAATTTTAAACTAATCTAGAACTACCCAGTGAACTTTTTGCTACATACATCTTCGATTTGAGACCAATGACAATGTAAGCAAGACCCATCCAATGTCTGTATACAATTTCTATTTACATTTACACAGCGATGGCCTAGGCTGTAAGATTTATCCAACACAATATACATTGTAAGCGAAGGTTGGATGGGTCCAACTATTATGGTGAATTCGGAGTAAAATAAGATGTATCTGAATGCCATTGATCTTGGAATGAATTTTAACTATTGCATAATTAAATTTAAATCAGTAAGATTGTGCTCAGCATTTTCCATCGATGTAAATTCGGAATTTTGTTTCAAACGTTCACTTTCTATTTTCTTTAGTCTTCTTAAATTTATTTTACTAAATCCACTCATTTTATTCTTTACAACAAATAAAAATACAAAACATACATACATATGTATATAAATGAACACATAAATAAAAATAAAACAGTCACTTACCTTTTTTAATTATTTTTATTCAATAATTTATAACTATTTCACCACAAAAAATGACGCCAACACTTCACTTTTAAAAACACTTATGAACTTGATACAAATTTTACTTTGGAATAATAATAAAAATGAAAAAGAAAGAATAACGGAACAATTACTTCAGAAAAAAGAACAAAATTCATAATTAAAACGAAATGACAATATGATACATTACAAAGCCATCCAAATCAGATGGTAATGCGATGCAAAATTTTTATTTGTGTTTGTTTTGATCTTCATTTCTAATAAACGTTTAACTTTACAATTGGATGGGAAAAAGACAAATCCGAATCAGATGCGAGTTGTAAGGGCTTAACTATTTTCGTTTTATTTTCCCTATTGACATAATATTATACAATCGGATGGCTTTCAATTTGTAATGAGTAACCGGACTGCTGGGTTATCAGTATGGGAAAAACCACTCATTAGTAATCATTGGTCATCTTGCCAAATAGATAATTAGTTTTAGGCATACCCATGGAGAGATAAGAAACAGAAGAACGAAGTGTTTAAGACAAGATCTATTTATCAGGTCTATCCATCTCTACACCAATGAAAAGAACAAAAAACAACAGGCATTTTGTTTGTGTAAATTCACTTTGGGGTGTCAAAAATTAAGCAAATAAATAAAAATAATGCTTTGGCGCCACTGTAATATTACATTTTGCTTTCACGCTATCACCAAGGTATATATATCGAGTAAACTCAACTCCACAGGTGACTTCTTTTGCTCGTTTATGTTTTACATGTCGTATATGTCAAATTTTTTTTTTACATTTTTACTCAATTGGTTAATTGGAGAGAAGGCGCCATTAACAGTTTTACTCATTTCTTTATTTTGAGAGAGGGTTGCAAAAACAATTAACTCATACATAAATGAAATTTATGTTTTTCTTGCTATTGTAGACTGTGTGTGTTGGCTTTTGAGAGAGCAATAAAAAAACAAGTTTGACATATTTAGATAGTTTTACACAAACAAAATTCCCGTTGTTTTTGGTATTTTTTTTGTGCAGAGATGCGGTTACTTGATAAATATAATTTGGCTATCACACTTCAAATAAAACGAAAAGTTTTAGTAGATAGAAAAAAAAGTTAAAAATTAATGTTTTTTTTCGTCATTTTGTTATTTTCTTTATCTGCTGTTGCATTGCAACCCTGATAAAATGAAAAATCTTAACGTTTGGAAACATTTTTTAAAAATAATCCAGTCTTATGGGAGTCAAATGTATTATCGTAGTATATGTAATTTTCGTAACACATTGCATTCACACTGACATAATACGTGATACATTCATTAGTTGAATTTTTGGCATGTCTTAATACAAAATATTATAGTGTGAAAGATACTTTACTATCATTTGGTTGTCGATATAAATTTAAATATGAGTCTTATGGATAAAAACTTCTCGAGTTTACTTTCTTTGAAAACATTTTAGTGTTACATACATTCATCCATACATATTTATGCATGCACATACATACATCCATACATATGTGCGTTTCGTGACTGCTATAAATTCCTAGCAGCACGCTTTATGAACATTTTGATTGACAGATATTGTATCCTATAAATCTGTCACCGTTAAATAATGGGAAAAGGAAAATGTTAATTCTTTTTTACTCCATTGTATGAAATAGGAAGCTAAAAATGTAAATTTTTTAATTCTATTCAATTAACAATTCTGATGATATTTTAAACAGCTTGTTGTATTATTTCTTATCTAATAGAAACCAGGAGAAAGAATGCTGCAACAATGTTTTATTTTAGATTTTTCACAATAGATTAATTTGGTTTTCTTGTTTCGATGTTCTCATCAGAAATAGTTCTCAGACCAGCATAAAAAACCATAAAATAATGAAATTTTTATATAAAAATTAACTGCAATTAAACACAAATTAGCTGTGACAGCATTAAGACAGCTGCAGTTTGAATAGGTTGGACCAAATTGTATAGAGTATCTTTCCGGCTATTTAGAGTTTATGTTGTCTCTATATATGTACATATATATATATACAAGGTGGGCCAAAAGAAATCATCTGGGGCAAAAGTCATCACCCGATGTTCTTTTGCTGTAAATTTTTTTTTTAATGACAAACTTTGGTTCTGCTTGGATGGCCTTAAAATCTAGCGGCAGCAACTCGGCCGATATCAGAAACTGAACCAAAGTTTTTCAAGAAAATAAAAAAATTACGGCAAAAAAGTATCGGGTGATTACTTGTGACCCGTATGATTTCTTTTGGCCCACCTTGTACATACATATGTATATATATATATTTAGATATGTATGTGTTTGCGTGTCTATTTTTGGTATTGCTGTTTGTCCAAAAACAAAGGACTACTGTTTTGGTGTTTAAATACGATGCAACATGTTTATGCAACCAGGCAGTTTAATTGTTGGTTGCATAGCCTTTAGTCATGTTTATGGTTGCAATTCAATTCTTGTTGCATTCGAGTGTTCAAACATATCAAATTATTTTTGTATTTTCTGGTTGCATTGATGTTCGTTGCGTAGTGTGAATCATTGTTTAGCGTTTTTACTGATTCATTTCATTGGAAACAAGCTCTAGCTGTAAAGTTGTATTTTGTAACCGTGTTTCTCCATTGATGTTCAATTCAGAATTAATATTGCATTTATAGTTTAATTATTGCTTGCAGTCAGAGTTGCCAGTTTTGAAATTTTAGTGCTAATTATAACACTTTTTTTCTGATTTAGCATTAGCTAAATGCTAGTTTAGCACTTTTTTATAATTATTTTGTATATTTTATTTAGTTCATATAATTTCAAATTTTATCTCAAGTTTTGTACAATGAAAAATTTATATACCCGCATGCTTAATTTTTTTGGTGATCCGTGAATTAATTTCTCGTCTTCGTCAAAAATATTACAATTTTGACAAAAATTTCAACAATTTCAATAGATAATACGTTGACACAAATCAATCACAAATAATTTATATTTGCGCTAGTGAAATAGATAAATTCAAAGTCAGTGGAAATAGACTTATATGTAACTGAAGATATATGGGATTGGAAAAAGAATACACCCAAATTGTGGACAATTTTAAAAATTTCATTAATGAAAATCCCGTGAAATATTTGTCAAGCTTTGTATTGTCTCTTGCATGGTGATTTCTTTTGTGAACAAAAATGTTGTCCTTTCGATGAATAACTCGTTCTGCCTTTAGGTTAGGTAATATATGCAGAAGATGAAAACAATGTGGTTGAAATTTTTAATACTCTCAATAACTTAATCTAAAATATATTTAGCATTTTTTCTTGCATGTATGTCACTAAAATTAGTGTTTATATTAAATAAAATTTTTACAACAAAAGTAGTCTCTGATTATATGTGGTCCGTAAATTCCCCAAATGATAAAAATTGTTTCATTTAGTTATATTAATAAAAACCAATGTTACAAAAACTAGAACTTTTTTTAAACCATAAAAATTTTAACATTTTTTAAATTTCTTCGATCTCTTTTATTTTTGAATTATGTTTTTATTTAAATGAGCTTGAAAAAAAGTAGCGTCTATACAGCAAAATAAATATAAAGTAGATACATTAAATGTTGCTCAATGTTATAGACATTTATTTATTTATTTTATTGTACACATTTTTTAAAAATTATTATTATTTTTGTTATAATATTTGTAGTATTTTACAGAAATCAAATTTATTAATATTTTATTTTCTATTGTCAATTATTATAAACATATTTTCCTTGAAGAAGTTTTCCTTTGTGAAAACTTAATATTGGAAAAAATTTAATTTTATTTAAATAAAAACAAAACTCAATTTTACCACTTTTGTTTTTTTTTGCCGATTTGGCACTTTTCTTCTGGCAACCCTGGTTTGTTTCAAAATATGCATCATGAATGTTAAATGCGTTGGATAAACTTGTTGCATCGTATGTAGTGCAACGAAAAATTCAAGTTTACAAGTTAAAAAATCAAATTTTTTCAGTTGTTATTTTCTTGCAGTCAATTATGAGTATTTTGTTTTGCTTTTGAAATTTTAATTCCAGCTTATTTAATATCCAATGACTTTCGATTAGAGATATTAATATATAAATACTTTTTACAAACATCAAAATAAAGTAATTTTTTTTGCACAAATCTCGCATACAAAAAATACAATTTATTCACAAAACTTTTACAACCTTATCTCCCTCAGTTAAGTAAATTATTAGAGTTAAATAAAATAACATTTTATAAATGTTTAATTATTTCGTCAAAACATACGAATTATTTAATTGCATTTTTTGCTTTTTCTTAATTATTTCATTAAAAACGAAAAGTGACAAAAAATTGTACCTCAATATTTATATCTTGATTAGAAGTTGGCAGTTTATGAAGAGTTGTATTTGTTCGAAGAGCAAATGCTTGTATTGTATAAATAAATATTAAGATAAAATTTATAAATTTAAAAAATAAAAAATAAACATTAAGTTGGGGTTAGGTAGTGGATTTATTAGCCAATTACGTTTTGAATTTTATTTGTTTTCAACTTGATGAAGATGTTTCGAAAAACGACACAACACTGGCGACATTCTTTACTTTGTAATTTATTCTAGTTTATGCTATTTTTAGCAGAATTTTTATAAATTTTGACAGAAGTGCATAAACCTTGAATTTTAATAACACTTTCGTCATTGTCATTTTTATGTTACGTTACCGAATTGAGATTATTTTAAAAGTAAAATTTCAAATCTGCATTTAGAAATAATTTATGGTGCATTAAATTTTACTAAAAGGTTCTATTAATCACATATAAAGGTTTGGAAAAGCCACATGTGTCTAATTATTAGATATTTATATTATTATATTATTATATATATTAATATTTTTTTAACACTTAAAATGAAATGTTAAATTTTTGAAATACAGTGTGGCCAAATTCACCATATCTGGAATGGTAAAAAGAAACATTTGGAGAGAGCGTCAGCGTATGTATAACAGCTGACATCTTCTTTTTAGTTATGCGTATAGTGTGTTGAATGGAACTATAAAATATGTAAGAACATTCTTATGCCAAAATGAATTTTGTAACCGGCTTTAACGCACACTTTAACTATAACAATTGTTTTTAGTATAATCGGGTGTTTCCCTAGGCTGAAATTTTTGGTCAATCTTTGTTTTTGTGCTGTTAATAAAAACAAATTATTCGGATGTTATTACATATATTTGCTCAACGTTCCAACTTCTTTAGGAGCTTTTATTAAATTAAATTATTTAATTTTTACATGGGTGAATTAAAAATTTTTTTTATAGATATTTTTATTTTAACTGGACATCACAAGCATAAGATAAATTTTAAAATAAAATTAAATTAAAACTGGACGTCACACTAAAAAAAACTAACATATATAACAATTGTTTTTTGCATATGAAAGTACAACCACAGTATTAATAAACACTTTTTGTATATGAAAAGTTTTCTATAATTTCTTCAATCTACATATCGAGCCTTTGGTGCAATACCGTAGTAGTAATTCAAAAAATCGTGAACTGAGAAAAATGCATTTGAAGTTTTGAGCCATCTTTTTGATAGTATTTTCGTTTACTAAAGTTATTTCTTTTTACAAGTTTTTAAATAAAGCGGCATGTTTTGTAATGTTTTCTGTCTGTAAATTTCTTGTCATAAAAGAAATATTTCATTATTGCAAATAAATATTGTTGGAAATAGCTGGAGGCAATAAAGACATTTGTAGCTGTAGAATCTGAACAGTTAGAGATAGAACCATAATCTTTTTTCCTTTAAATATATATTTCTCCAAAGATCATTTCTGCATACCCAGCTCAAAAAATTCAAATTTTGAGTTACTACGGTATTGCACCAAAGGCTCGATATATAGAAGATGTATGGCTGTGCTCGTATATGGAGATATTTAAAACTCCGTTTAATGGACAAGAAGTTTGTAAGCACAATTTACTTACCTTTAAGTAAACTTTGATAATAGAATGAAGAATTTACTCTTTCACGGCGCTGCTTAGCCACTTCTTGACTTCTTTTACACTACAGACATGATCACATTTGTCTTAACTTGGTATCTGAGAAGTGTCATCATTGTTCCAATCAGTCTAATCTTACGACAGTCCGAAAGGTTTTTGCACTCTGTAGCGCAACTAAGAAGATTTGCGGTGTTTTGCACAATTGTAGAAATCATTAAAAGAAACGTGATTTAATGACTTTTTCTAACTTAATGAGATATGAATGTATCGTTATTTTGCTTATTGCAGCAATTGAAAACAACTTTTCATTAATGAAACAACAATTGAACAGTGGAGAACTCCATTAATGGACGTTTGATGGATAAATTTTACACCTAGAAGTCTGTTGCAAGAAGCGTCATCTCATCTTTTGTGCCATAAATCAATAAATTATCCATCTCTGTGTGGGGTGGCGCTCTTTTGATTAAAGTCAGCACAGAGTTTGGTAAAGGTGGGCCGTGGGCTTATAACCTGTCATGCACAAGCGTCAGAGAAATGCTAGAGGCTGTTTAAATTCCCGGAAATGCTGGATAAGTCTACGTGATTTATGTAAAAACATCCTAACTCCGTCTCATTTTCGGATAATCGGATAATCGCGTTCTTATTTCTCTCTCGAGCAATTGTCATCACAAAAAAAAGACTGTGAGTGCACAAGAACAGTAGCAGCGGTTCTCTTAGCCAATTCTTCCGCTTCCTCATTACTGCAATGGCCACTATGACCCTGCCACCTCCTGCATGGAAAACCCTGTTCTTATTGAAACGGAAAAACTTTTTAAACTTTCCTCGATGCTTAGCGGGTGGAATTTGTCGTAAATATGTTTTTTCTTAAATGTTTTACTGTACAGTTATGCACTGTATGATTATTTTGCATGCATGTCTGCATTTATTTTATAATTAACAGCGCGTGCCATTGAAGTTTGAATATACTCGTACATGCCGACTATATCATATAAATATCATCATCTGCAGGTTAATTAAATTTCTACATATTTTGCAATAAATCATTATTTTTTTTAGTGAAGAAGAAAAATTACTAAAATTCTTCAACGGATTATTCATTATTCCATTAAATTAAAAACTTGTCCTAAACTGCATTAAATAATCTCATCTTACGCAATGGATTATTTGCAATTGATGTTGGTTTGCATTATGCTATTCTTTTTTTTAATTTATTTGTTGTTTAAACTGTAAAAAGCATTGAATGCTTTTATAACGGAGGTACACGTTTTCCTGTTAATATCGGAATACCTACTGGGGCCTTTTCTGTCTTCTTACAGAAAATCAGTTTTATCAGCAAAAGGTGGCACGCCCGAAAAAAATTTAAAATGTATAAAAAGTGGCAGGTAACATTACATAATCACTGCGTCATCATCGCCCCGCCCAAACCAAACGCTTGAAGCTGGAGATTTTGCTGGGCAGTTTTCTCTCCCGATGTGTCGATTCACAAAGAAAAGATTTTGCATAAATCGAATCTTAAGCGGAGAAAAAAGGATACAAATAAATATAATAAATTAGCAATTTAATATATCCGGAACTAATGTAAAAAGTGCCGTGAATTCTGGTAATTTTTTTCTTTTTACTTTTTATCTGGGACCAGCACTCAGCAGATGACCCCTACACATGCGATGCATTGTGCTGGAACTATAGGAAAGTGATAGTTAGAGAAACGACAGTTTGCACGTTCTTTTTTTATTGCAGTGTTGAAGGTATTTTACTTCGCCGGTGCTACACAATACCGACGAAGGAGGGCGTTCTGATGTTATTATGGATTGCTATCAGCTGAAGCCGGTATTGTTCAGTGACCAGGGACTATGCCTTCGCCACTGAAACCTTCCGACAGCAACTGACACACAAAGACACACTAATGCACATCAGAAAAATTAGAATTTTTTTTTTGTTTATAATTCTAGTTTGAGACTGGGGTTGAACCCAGGTTTTGGTTTTGTAGTCAACGTGCAGTGTACTTTAGCCATCGCCACCCTCATGATAATAAAATCCACCAAAATACAATAAAAGGTACAAAACGCAGTTTTGCTGAAAAGTACCCATTTCACTTTATTTCAGGTTTTCTTCTCAACCACTTTTTTCATTTGGTAGCCATATCATTGAAGTGGTTAAAAAAATAGTCGTCCGCCATATTATGTTTTCAGAGATATCATTATCCTTTAAAAAATCCCTTCAATTTCATATCCATATCATGGCGGTGTTTAAAGATAGTAAAACATGTGCATCATAATCACTGTTCAAATGGGATAAAAGTACAAAGGTACAATTTTACTCCATATGTTTTTGAAGTTAAATCGCACTCTCGAAAAAGCTTTGTTCTATGTCCAATACTTTGGGAGATATATGGTTGCAAAGAGAAATACCAAAATTAATTTTGTTTCCGTTTTTACCCTTTTTTACCCCCTTAACATTAGAATATCCAAAAATGTCTTCTTAGTGGATCTAAACATGGAAAGAGGAGTCCACATAGCGAATGTACCCGATGATGATGGGTGGGCGGGCACCTTGTACTTCCACCCAATTAAAAAAAAAATTTATTGGAATTTTTCCATTCGAAAAAAGAATTTTGGAAACTGGACAATAATGGACCTTTTCCATATGCAAAAATAAGTTAAAAAATTGGTCCACAAAGTCATTTGATATATATAGCTCATTCTGCGCCACCCTGTATATATAGATAATAAAAAAAAACAGTTGTTTGCCTCTACTGAAAATTTGTTAATTTTGAGTTGACTCCCTAGACGCCCTAAATAAACGAACCAGTACGATATACATATATTAAAAATTCAATCATAGTTGTGATTTTGAAAAGCGAAACTGTAGCGAAGAAATTACATTTAACAATATTTCTTTAAGAAGTTTGACTAATCTGCTAATCAATTCGATTGATGTGAATAATTTTTTGCTTGTGTTTTCTGTTATAAGCCGAAATATAGAAAAGCTCCCACTCATGTTAACATAAATGCAACAGCCTTAGAAATCTAGTGCCATTATCGACTAGCATATATGTACATATGTACATATATTAATAAAATTTTAATAAATAAGTGCATGATCAATGAGACAAGTTTATTACCGAATAAAAATTCCAAATAACTCGAACAACACACATGAAGTGCACGTCATCATCAGTATCGTTTTTGTGAGCGGCATTCAAGCATTCATTCAACTGCATTGAAAAGAAGTTTACAGCTTTTGAAATTTTTAATAAATATTCTCCTCGGTTTAGTTAAAAATAATAATAATTTTGAATTATTAATTAAATGCTGTTAAACTCGTCGCTGCAAAAATATTCAAAATATGTATTTTTCTTAACTGCTACGGGCAGTGCATTCAAATGTTTTCACAGACGATGTGTAGGAACGAGTTATAAGCAGAGGATATTCGGCTGAAATTATGATAATTAAATGGTGATCAGGAAGTCATAACAGAGAATGTGACAATAAATTTTTATATTTTTCGAAACGTGCTCAAAAAATTTTATTCAAACCTCCAATACTTGTAAGAAGGCTAGAAATTTTGAATTCCTTATAAACCACTAGGCATGGTAATTAGGAAAGTAGGCGGTATCACGCCTACTATAGATAATTACTCACATATCTGAGTTTTAGTTGATGAAGGACCAGGAAAAATAGCTAAAAATAATATTGTCGTATTTTCAAGAATGTAAAAATTTTCGTTACGACAAGTGATGAAAACAACGCTAAAATTGTGAAATCGAGCAGAACTGACACATTTGCGGCACAGCGATGAATGAGTTGGAAATTTCTATTTCGTTTAGAATTTTTATTAAAATTAAATGCTGGCAGCACTGCACAAAAAAAAACCAAAAAAATTTTAAATTAAACTTTAGATTTCTGAAAATACCAAAACACAAACACAAAAACAAATGAAAAAATTGTTTATAAAGCTAAAGATTTATATCAAAAAATTACAACAAACAGCGTATCACAAATGGAACAACGCTGATGTTGAAGCTGTAGCAGCCTTCGAACACATCATGTTGTTCCGTTCTGTTAGTGTTTGTCAGTGCAATTCATAACTTTCTTCGATCACATGTAATTTGATTATAAATTAATTAATGAACAAAAAACACGTTTTCTACACATCATTAAATTTTATTATTTTTTTTTTTTTTTTATTAAACTGAGTTTAATTCAGCAGTTGGATGGCACATTTAATTTTTAAATCATATTTTTTTACAATTTACCCTCGAACCTCAACAAAAGCGGCACCCGTTGTTTGGCTGTCAGGGTGACTGGTGGCAAATTTATATTTTGAGGTACGATTTTTTCAAAAAGTAATAAACGGTGTGGAGGGATGCTGGCGCCTTTGGAATTATCGATTGTGCGGATTTGTCAGTCATGATGTCACGTAATGATTCTTACGTAATTGCTTGTCGACAATTTTGTTCAAAGTTCGGCATTCGGCGAATAAGTAATGGACCGTAATGTAAATTTAATTCGTTCGTGGGTGCAGTGATTCCGCGCAACTGCTTCGGCTATGAATGCCCCACGGCCAGGGCCCAGTCGATCCGAAAACATTGAACCGGTGCTACACAATACCGATGAAGAAGGGCGTTCTGATGTGATTGTGGAGGATTGCTATCAGCTGAAGCCGGTATTGTTCAGTGACCAGTGACTATGCCTTCGCCACTGAAACCTTCCGACAACAACTGACATACAAAGACACACTAATGCACATCAGAAAAATGCGAGATGTTTATTTTTATTTTAAAATTTTGAATCCAGGTCTGTTTTTTGGTTGTGTAGTCAACGTGCAGACTACCATCCATCGTGCTATGTTGTTTTGTGCTGTAACATGTGTTCTTTTTTAAACGTAAAATGTGCAACACCTTTTAACATAATTGAGTCACAACCAAAGATTTGCACTCGTAACAAAATCTTTTAGGAATTCCATCATTTCAATTAATGCCAACAAAGTGCAGAAGAATGTTATTAATTTTTCCAAATAGCAAATAGTTTATTCTTCCGGCCCCACCCACTGGGCTCACGTCATACATTCCACGTTTGCTCCATACGGTTTACAAATGGGTTTTTTGTTTTCAAATGACAGCGGCTATAAAATGTTTAAATGCCATAAAAATACAGATTTATTAGTTTTAATTATGAAAATTTACTTGGACCATAAAATGCGCAACAAAAGAAGAGACCAAAATGAAAAGCAAAAGTGAATTAATTATGCATGACTATAAAAGAAGAAATAAAAAAAGATTCCCGTGTTATTTCATTACGACCTTCAAGATCTTTGTTTGGCTGGAAATCTATTTATTGTGAACGCAGGAGTTTTTTTTACATTGAAGATTTCCGTTTCCGAAATTCATAAAAATTATATCAAAAGCATGCCACACTCAAATTTAATAGAAAGTGAAGAATTTTGTTGGTAAAAATTTGCAAAAATATGTCTGATTAATATTTAACAGAAAACAATAACAACAACTTTGACACGTGATGACCTTAACATATCTCTTTGGATTTAGCTGCTGTTTCTGCAAATAATTCAATATGAAAAGCACTCAAAATGCGGAGTCAATGCTGAGTGCACACAGCAAAAAAATTATTATGACGAAATGTTGATTAAAATCATGGTAAATTTCTTTTTTTTTATTTTTTAACTTGGACCAGCACTCCGGAGATGTGCACTCCTACACATGCGGTGCATTGTGAGGGAATTAGTTTTTCAGTAGCCTTTTTTAGTGATTATTTTACTTCGCCAGTGCTAGACAATACCGACGAAGGAGGGCGTTCTGCTATGCCTGTGGATTGCTTACAGCTAAAGCCGTTATTGTTCAGTGACCAGTGACTATGCCTTCGCCACCAAAACCTTCCGACAACAACTGACACACAAAGACACACGAATGCACATCAGAAAAAATTCGAGATGTTTTATGAGTCTGAAACTGGGGTTGAAACCCAGGAAAAATTTCTTTTTCGTTTTGTAGTCAACGTGCAGACTATTTCGACCATCGCCACACGTATGTGGCTTATATTTATTGCTGGTAAAGTGTTCTGTGAGTGCTGCAGTAAGTGTTCATCAAATGCAGCTCTTTTTAAGTCGAAGGCATTGCCGGTCCGTCTATTATCAAAGTTGAGGAACTTCTTCGGGCTCTATCGAGTGTATATATGACATCCAGAGTAGTCTATGAATGCCTGGTATCTGTCGACGAATGGCTAGTACTTTCTAACCTGGAGCTTTTCTGGTTGAGGGGGTACATGGCGGTCCTTGGTAACGTTTTCGTAGATGGACTGCACCAGCGGGACACCGACTTGACGGTGGGTATTCCAACGAGTTATTGCTGGACGTATGTACAGCGGTTACCTTGCTGGAGATCGCGTAGACCAGGTGTTCGCGGAAGGTTAGCTGCTCGATGTCGAGGCTGACCAGGCCACATTGTGATTGTAGGAGGTCTGCTGCTTTGGTGGAGTTGTCTCACCTTAATAACGGTGCTGACGGGTCAGTGCTGCAATTCTGCAGGAGCTGTCGGGATGATGAGGAGGAGCAGAAGGTAGAGCACCCACTCTGCCTTTGCGCCGTCCGGGGGATTGTCTCGTTTCTCCGCGCAATGGGGTGATTTGACAACGGGAATAATGGCGACAGGCCATGTTACGGTTTGCGTATCGGACAATACCATGATGTCTGATGGCCCGTGATAATCTAACCTAAACTAACTTCGCCCAATGGGGCAGGGTCTTTACACGGTCTGCACTCTGATATCCTCTTTAAGGTAGTTTCTGTTAAAGCTCAGCCCCTTCTTCAGCATTCTCATTCGCCTCTTCCCCTCTATGTCCTGGTACCCAGATAAGGGAGATCTGGTTACGTGTAGCCAGGTCATTGAGCACTTTTTACTGTTTTTTTTTTTTTTTATCTGGGACCAGCACTCAGGAGAGGACTCCTACACATGCGAAGCATTGTGCTGGAAATATAAGAAAGGGATAGTGGGAGAAACGACAGGAGGTGAAGCTTAATTATTTATTTTTGCAGCTCTGCTTTCGCACGTTCTTTGTTTATACTCGTAGCAGTGCTGAAGCTTCGGTTTAGTAGCCATTTTTATTATTATTTTACTTCGCCGGTGCTACACAATACCGACGAAGGAGGCCGTTCTGATGCGATTGTGGATTTTTATCAGCTGAAGCCAGTATTGTTCAGTGATCAGTGACTATGCCTTCGCCACCGAAACCTTCCGACAACAACTGACACACAAAGACACACAAATTCGCATCAGAAAAATGCGAGATGTTTATTTTTATTTTAAAATTTTAGTCTGAAACTGGGGTTGAACCCAGGTCTGTTTTTGGATTCGTAGTCAATGTGCAGACTACCATCCATCGTGCCATCGCCACCCTGTTCACTAGAACTAAAATCTATTATGAACGCATTTTCTATTGGGCTTGTTTTAAATACCAAAAGTCATTATTGCAACCCATTTTATTTTATTTATTTATTTTTATTGAATGAGGCATCTTCAACACATGTCAGTAGCCAATAAAATCTAAATCTAATAAAAAAAAATAAATAAAGCTGACTTCAAATTAATAGTTATTATCTTGTTTGCTAAATAAATAAACGAAAAAAATAATGTTTTTAATGTTTGTAGTAGTTGTTAAACATTTGTTTAAAGCAAGCAATAAAAAATAAAAATAAATAAATAAATGGAAAAAAATCGAATGTAAAAAACATGCAATAAATAGACCTCAAACGAATGAATGGTAATGAAAACTAAATGAACTTTGTGCATACGCAGTTCTAAAATATTTTTTCTATTTATTAATATACGAGGGCCGTTTGATAACTCTGGTGACTTTTTGAATTTCCCTCGCAGTAACTACAAATGCAACAGTGCTGCCATCAATCTGCATTTATTAATAGACTACTGTCAAATTGTGAGCAAACTGTGTTATTTAGTTCCTGTTTCACAGCCATTTAAAGCGGACAACCGCGTTACTTTTAACAACAATGGAGGAAAGGGAATGGTGTGAATTGTGAAAAGTGTGATGATTAACCGCAATCGCGACGAGTTTTTACACCGTTATATCACCGTAAACGAAATACGGATCCATCACAATACTCCAGAGACCAAGGAACAATAAAAATAAAGGGTTTCAACGGGTGAACGTGCACCAAAGAAGCCAGCAAGATCATGCCCACTTCTTTTTTTGTGAAATGCAAGCGCTGTCATTCACATAGATTACCAATATTATTCAGAGCTTTGAGACAGTTTCGATATTGATTTAAAGAAAAAATTTCCACATTAGGCGGAAAAAAGTGCTGTTCCATCCACACAATGCACAAGTGCTCACGTGTGCAGTCAGTATGGCAAAAATCTATAAATTGAGCTACGGACGGAGGGGGCAGATTTAGCCCCCTGCGACTATTTCCTTTTTTCAAATCTCAAGAAATGGCTGGGTGGTAAGAGATTTGGGTCGAATGAAGAGGTCATCAGCGAAATAAACTCCCTATTTTGAGGGAAGAAATAAAATTTTTGGAAAAACGTTGGTCTAAATATATTGATTATTATGCGAAAAACTATGCTGAAAAAATTTTGTTTTGTATATTCTGCTTTTATCGGGACACCAGCACTTTCAAGGCTGATGATTTAAGAATAACCGAAGAAATTTAAAATGTTAATAAATAATTTTGGTCGTAATCAAATAAAAACTCTTACACACTCATAAAATAAATAATAAGACACAGAACAAAAATAAAAAAGAAACAAAACAAATTGTAAAAAAAAAACTTCGATCGAGCCGGATTTGAACCAGCGACCTATGGATATCAATTATACAGCATATTTTCAGTAGTTAAGATGTGGAAGTTGAGACGGATTATTTTCTTATCATAACTTTGGACCCAAGTTACTCGACCACTAAAGCAAGCATGTATGTTTTATTACTACAGTCCACCTCTCTACCAACTGAGCTATCGAAGGCCATAATGTGGTTTGTATTAATTCTGAATAAACACTTTTGCAACATGAAATATCTAAATCAGTGTTGCCAATTTTTTTTTTTTTTTTTTTTTCAAAAATCGCCTTATTGAAGAAAAACATATTAGTGTAATCGGGTGTTTCCTTAGGCTGAAATTTTTGGCAATTTTTGTTTTTGTGTTGTTAATAAAAACAAATTATTTGGATATTATTGGGCCTCGTGCATAAAACGTGAGCTTGAGCTCGGACTCGATTTTTTGAGTAAAAGGTGCTTGTCGTACGCATAATAAAATTTGATGTATTTGCTTTTACTCACTGCTCACGTTTGATCTCGTCTTGCTCAGTTTGAACTAAGTTAGATGAGCTCGCGCTCATTTTCATATGCATAAAAACAAGCTTTTGCTTTCTTTTGTGAGCTCTTGCTCAAATTTTGTTGAGCCTGCCTTATAGTTGACTCGCGTACACTAAAAACGAATCATGGCTGAATATTTTGTGCCACAAAGAAATACAAAATGTTATCAACAGCGTAAAACAAATTTAGCAAGTGAGGATAAAAATTTATACAGGTTTGTATTCTTAATTATTAATTTTTTTTATATAATTAATAATAAAATGATAAATACATAGGTTTGATAATAGAAGCATCTGCTGGTTGGCTAATTATTTTTTTTCAGGAGTCAGAAGAAACACGTGGTGGTGCCCTCAGCAACATTGATAAAATTCGACTGTATTTAAGATTTTGTGCAGATCCTGGATTCCAAAATGGTGTAGCCACAGACATTGGTGTCGCGAACTATTGCGGAAGTTGCGAAACTTATATCTGCCAAAGCAAGCGAGTGGATAAAATTCCCGAAAGATGCAGATGAAATGCTCAAATGAAATGGCAAGCAAATTATTGCTTTCCATTTGCAATTGGAGTGATTGATTGTACTCATATAAAAATTAAAAAACCCACAAATCAAAGCGATGCTGGAATGCGATAAATTCCTCTCTCAATACTTCAAACGAACAATTTGTTTCAATACTTCATCACAAGTACATATTTATGTAATCAGTGCATATAATTTTAATTCTTTCTTTATCTGAGAACATATTTTTGTGTGGCATTTTGTGACTTTAAAGCTGACAATACGAGCTAAGCAAACAATTTCTTACAATAAACAGAAATTTATATGCCATCCTCAACACATGAGTCTGTACATTCCTGTTTACAAGTGAATCACAAAATTTCAAAGCGTCTTGCTGAACATGGAATAAGTACATACATGTTTGTTGATACAAGCCTGTTGTGTAGTTTATACCGCCGTTTACGCGTGTTCGTCTAACGGCTTGTAGAAAAATCAAAAACTTTAAATATTTCGTCTGACATTTTGTAACAAACGGCTGGTTTGGTGTATTGTCAGTTTCTTTCATTTAGAACAAACTTTTCATGGAGAGTGTTATTGTGGGAAATAATAAGAAAATAATGAAAACTCTATGGTTGGTGTAACCTGAGTCCAAATTAAAAAAATATGTTTGTCAAACCGCATGTTTAGTTTATTTTACTCTTAACTCAAATATGAATCGTAGCTGAAAAATGAAGAAATACAACTATTGTTGGCGAATTAAATTTTAAAATTCAAGCTTCTGTTCGTTTATGAGCAGTGTTTACCACTAGAACGCCCGCGGGCATTGTTTATGGGTTAGTGTCTCATACGTGTGAGCTGAAGTGAGAAAGAGCAATATTAGAAGTGTTGCCAGTGAAGAATTTCGCACCACTGGCTTCCAAACTTCTTGATATTCAGCGGCCATATTTTCGTAAAAACGTTTTTTTAATTTGAGACCATTTTTTTTGAAAATCTCTCGCTCGTTTCCTCTCCCCCAATTGAAGAACATTATGTATTATAGAAAGGATTTTGCTCCCTCTGCTCTATGCTACTACACACATCTATTGACGGAGAAGAGATAAACACATACATACGTGTTTGGTAAACACTGTTTATGAGAGACTTTTTGAGTACAATTTTTTAAAATTTAATGTCCGCGTCCGGTTATTGGAATACATTTTGTACAATAAAAAAACTGATTAAACTCTCTGTTCTATAAAGTTTGTCCGGTTATGAGAGGTGTCCGGCTGAGAGGTTTCACTGTATATGTATGTCTGTATGTAATTTTGATTTTTAATTTTAATGCATTTCAAAATATATTTATAAAATAAACTTTTACAAAATTTATAATTCCACGAGTCTTCCTGTAACATTAATGTTTTTTTTTTTAGTTAAAACACATTCTTTTTTGATATACACTCAGGTCTTTTTTTATGCGGTAGATGCGTTCCGTAGAAAATCGCATAAAAAAAACGCATAAAAAAAGACTCTAGCTCCATACAAAAACTAGGGTTACGTTGCGGAATTTAAAAAAATCGCATAAATTGAAATCAAAGTATTAAAAATGAACCAAATTCGCATAAAAAAAGTTTTTTTTTCAATTTAATTTAAAATACATTATATTCATAAATGCAATTACATATATGTGTAAAAATAATTGGGTCTCTTGAATAAGATGAATATTTGTTGCTCAGTTGTGTGCCTGAAATTACAGAATTTCTTATGGAAATTTAATTTTTTTTTATGGATCTGATTGATGATTCGCCTAGCTTAAAGTGATCAGCCAGCGCCTTATTTTTAGCTCCATTTCCTAAGCGGTCTAAAATTTTGACTTTGGTCTCTAAAGAAATCGTATGTCGTTTTTTCTTATTTTTCTCCATATCACGATCTTAAAAATCGAATCCGAAAATTTTATGGAACGAAATTTCAACACCTTCGATAATTAAAATTCAAGAATCTGTGTAAAATTCCACCACAATAAATATTTTAAATTTAATACAAAATGCAACTGTTGCCTTTGCAGGGCAATGGCTAAACTGAAAACGTACGTAAGAATATTTCTTCGTCGCATGTTAACAAAATCTAGAAGGGAAATCCCCAATTTCAAATAATTTGTCACAATTCTGACAGTCGTGAGAACACCCTTCATTTCCATTGACACACAATTTACAGTCATTTGTTATTGTCGCATGTGCTTCATTTAGTGCACCGTACAATAACACCATTGGCTGATAAATATTTCTGTTGGCAATGCTGCCCATAAATATTTAGATGCAATGGCAACGTTTGCCATACAATAATCTAACAAACGTGCGAACAGACAACTATTATTGGCAGAAAAATTTATTGTCGCAGAAGTGTGTGCCAATGATATTGTATGGTTTTCTTTCAATAGTGTGAACAGACAAATTACCAGATGGTAACAATTTTTCATTGTGAGTGCATTGCCACCATATTGCCGTATCCTACAATATTGTACAATCTGACAATTGTGTGAACATAGCTTTATCAAACAGCCCTCGCATATAGTATAGACATATATTTGATATGGAGAAGCTGCACAATTTTTGAAGAGAAAAGAAAAATTTTAATCTTGACGATTTCAATATTTGTTTCAAGTTTGTTGCCTAAGTCTTTTGTGTTTAGCGTTTTGTTTTTGTTGTTGCGTATTATTAAACTTTAATTTGGATTTAATTTCTTCAATGAAAACGTGCATAAAAGTATTAACCAGAATAATTGTAATTTCAAATTCCCTTTTATGAAACAAAAATTAAAAACAAATTTTAGAAAATTTTAGAAAATTTAAACTTGGCAACAAAACGTAACTTAATGTGGCACAATGTTTTGGGGAAACAGTGGACACTGTTGTTGTGTAAAATTTTAATTTCATTCACTCTACTAGTGCGTTTCCATTTGTGTTTGCATTTTTGAAAATTTCATCATACACAACTGCTCGCAATACCAAGACAAATATTCAGAAATAATGTTATCAATGTAAAATTTCGTTGAAAAAGTGATTTGGTTACACTCAGAACTAAATTTGCGCAGATATTTCGACAAAATTTATTTAACATTCAGAAATAAAAAAAAAAACACAAAAAATTATTTTGAACGGGCAACTGCACTGATACATATTAAAATTAGTAGCTGGATTATGGATGGCGTTGCCAGGCGCAACCAGAAATTTGTTTACAGACTGGCACTAAAAACCAACAAAATGTTTAAATTTTTAGTAGCCAGTTGCCTTTCGTAATAACATATTTGGCAACTCAACGGAGCTTTTCAGCAGCTAAAGCAATTGCAAATAGCCAACAAAAAATTTAATTAGTGCAACAATAAAAATTTTATTTTTCATGTTGATAAACTCAGCGGAACTATTTTCTTAAGTTTAAGTTCATGAATTAATACGGTTTCATTGGGTATGATTACGGGGTGCTGTTGGCTGAGCAGTTACCGTGTTGACTCTGCAACCAGAAGACCGCGGTTCAAATCTTCGGTTAGACCAGTCCAGTGCTCAGTGGGCATATGCAAAGCATTGCACTGAAACTAGATTGAGAGCGGGATAGTGTAGAGACTAGACAGCTGGTGCAAGTGGTAGAAAGGTAGAACCACTGCAGGTTTTTTTATATTTAAAAAGAGAAGTAACACTCAGGCAATGATTGGCAACTACTACCAGGTATTAATTTCTATAGGAAATGGTTAGTGAGAGGTAGAACAGATGCTGAAGGGATAGAGAGCGGCGGGCTGGACTACATATCGCCCATTTACTTCAACAACGTCATAATTTAAAAAAAAAATAGTTTTGTAAAAAACGAAATTAAAGTTTTCAATTTGCATGCCTCTTAATGGGAAAATGAAAAACATATTCTTCTGTCAGCCTTTTGCATGAAATTTGAACACAAGATAAAGCCCGATATGAATATTTATTCTGCATTATTAACTCAAATAGTATATAATTATTGGATTATGACGTTATTGAAGTAAATGAGCGATATACATATCTAACATTGGTGGGGTTTAGTAAATAATTTTTGAATTTGAGCTGAAAATAAAATAAATTAATAAAAGCCCTCGTTTTTGTAACAAAAAAAAAAAGAGAAAATTTTGCGAAAATAAGAAATTTGCAAAATGGCGTACAACAAGGGTTAAATGTTCTTCACGTTGTTTTTACTAATTTCAATTGTTAAATACATGTTTCATAATTTCGCTTGGTAGCGGGAGGTATTTTAAGATGCGCTTTTTCTGTTTGTTTGTATATTTTTTGCTTTCATATCCAGCAATCTTCAGCAACTAACACTTCGCTTAGCAGTATTTTCCAACGTTTTTCCGTTTAAAATGCCCATTTTTGTGTTAACAAATAAGCAAATGAAAACAAAAAGACGAAAAGTTGGCTAAAAACACCAACAGAAATATTAAAAACAATCATGAAATATTTGTTATTTATGTGGCAGTAAAATTGCGGCATACAAACCTTAAGATTGTGTTGTATCTTTTATGCAGGGCCATGTAAAATATTGAGATGTTTGTAAAATAAATAAAAAAAAAAAAAGAAAGAAAAATAATTTGTATTTCTTAATTTTTGTGATAATAAAAAAGAAATTAAATACGCGTTTGTTGTAAAATTCAAACTATTTAATCAACGACCTTTAATATTTTCATCTTGTTGCTTTAATTTCTGGAAGTGCTACAATAAAAGCGGATTAACAAATAGTTCGTACATTTCAAAATATAATTGGATATTGTGGGTTTCCTGAGGCTTGCAATTTCAAAACGGGCAGCGTTTAGTTTTACTACAAGGGGCTGTTTGCAAATAACGGGTTATACATTTGACGGTTTCAAAAGTAAAGTTAAATAAAACACACATGAAACTATAATGTCCATGAAACTTTTATTTCATTAAATGGCCGCCACTTTTCCAACATTTATTTTCCTAGTTGCGATGCAAGGCATGTAATAAACCCGTCTTTTATTAAGATTTAATGGATAATGGTGCTCTTTTAAATCAAAAGGACATAGCACAATTGTTAAAGATAACTTTAAAAGTAATTTTGAAGTAATATTGAAATCTTATCGAATCAACATTGAGCAGACTCATGGCGAATATCTGCGGCCCGACACAAAGCAAAAGGAGGCTGATTATGGCGGTCACGAATTCGATCTTGCTGCATTGGAGCGAGATTTGGGGTGATGTACTGGATGAGAGAACCAAACGCAGGGTGTTCGAGGCGGTACAGCCGACGGCGCCCCTTAGGGTTGCTTCGGCTTGCCGTACGGTCTCGGGCGCTGCGGTCCTGGTGATATGTGGGGAAATACCCATAGACCTCTTGGCGCATGAGCGGAGGGAGGCATGGAACTCGAGGGGGGAGGGCCCTGGAAATGGTGCTATTGGTCTGAGACCCCAAACTGTCCGGCGGTTGCAGGACAGGTGGACCGCGGAGACTCATTCCCTGCGTGAAAGTATGGATTCGGAGGAAATTTGGGGAAGTTAATTACTTCCTGATACAATTCCTCTCGAGCCACGGATACTTCCGAAAGTACCTGTACCGGATAGGCAGGGCAGATAGTCCCGACTGCATTTACTGTGGTATAACGGATGATGATGCAGAACACACTTTCTTCGACTGCATCAGATGGCATACTGAAAGAAATGCAATGGCGCAGCGGTTTGGCGGTTTGGTTCACTCCTGCCAGCGTGATAGGGAGGATGCTCGATTGCGAGGACAATTGGGACGCTGTGGCGCATTACGTAGACTACGTTCTACGTTGAAAGCAGAGGGACTTCGATGCGTTGCTGCAGAGCGGGGCCGGGGCCATGGTGCCGGCTACAAACTTGGCGGAACCAGACGTGGGTGAGTAAATGCGGTCCAGATTCGGACGCCGCTCTGGGCCTTGCTGAAGTAATGCGGAAAGCGGTGCCCGGAAGGAATTTACCCAGAGGAGGAGGAGGGAATTTTTTAGTGGAAAAAAAAACATTAAAATCGTATTGAATCAATCTTTAAATCATATTTAATCAACATTTAAATCGTATTAAAATGGTATTGATTCAGTCTTAAAAGCGTATTTAATTAATATCAAAATCGTATTGAATTAACATTAAATTGGTATTGAAACAACATTAAAATCGTATTGAATGAACATTAAAATAATATTTAATCAACGTATTGAATCAGCATTAAAATCGTATTGAATCAATCTTAAAATCATATTGAGTCGGGTCGGCCCAGTAGTGGCGTCCCAACCGAAGCCATCGCCCCCCTTTGAGGGTCGCGCCTTGGAGTCATTTGGGATGTTTTTGCAATAGAAATTTTGTTTTGATTCAATTATGTTGACATTCATGTGAATGACATTGAATGACATGACATTATGTTGAATTCAAGTCGATTCATTAGCAAAAAGTATTATTTTTGTTTTCGTGATTATTTATCATTAACTATTGTCTTTTAAATATCGCATTATATTTTCAAATTCAAAAGCTGAAAACCCTGAAATCGGAACGCCTATATTCCTATCACTATATAATACATTATTCAACGTAGTTCCGTATGTATTTGTTTTGCCTGGGCGGGAATTGAACCCAGATCTTTCTGCTTGCAGAGGCAGCACGCTGTCATAGCAGCACGCTGCAGCACTATAAGAAAACTGGGGCAAAATCAGAGTTGCAGAGACAGTGAAGCTTCAGCACCTGTCACTTCTTAACAACGCCATTTATCTACTTCCAGCAAAATGCGTCGCATGTAACCTAAGCACCAGTCTACGAACAATAAAATTAACTCTAAAAATTATAATTATAATTCGATATAATTAACAAGAACTTTTTCTGTATTGTGAATTTTGAAAAACAAAAATACTTTTTCATTATGAACAAAAACCAATTTTCCTGAGAAAGCTGCACAAAGGAGTAGCGAAATATCGAATAAAAATAAATATTACATACTATATATAAAAAGGACCTACAGCTTAAATAATTAGTGTAATTAATATAAAAAGAGGTCAAAAAACTAGAAGAATTATTATAATTAACATTGAAATTGGAGAGCGTGGCAAAGTCTTTCGAATTGGCATAATTTAAAGCATCATTTATTTATTATAAGAAAATTTTCTTCTGTAAATTAGTGCACCAAAAGCACTTCATGTCCGCCACATTTCCCCCCGTAAAAGAAACAAATTTATTTTTAATATACACATCTCATCAAAAGTGACGTATGTGACATGAGTAAAACTTCTGGTATTTGACAGTTTTAAATTAATGTTTGCACGAGAACTGTTTTCAAGATTGATTTCTTTTTGTCAGATTGAAGTGAATGAAATTGATCACTTTTTAATTACTTTTAGTTAAGCTAATAATTTTGGAGTATGAAAAAAAAATTTAACCGATTAAAATTCTCACGAATAAATTAAAAGAAATTAATTAAAAATTACTAACACATACATATGTACATACATGCTACATGGTAGACGTTTGCATATATTTTTATTTTATTCATTTAATTATCGTGCGAAAATTTGGATTGGAAAAAGAACATTGCTGGCTTAATTAGAGTGCTGTTAATGCGGCAGCGACCTCGAACACAAGTAGAGTGAAACCTACCATAAACGCTCGGTACCCCTGTTCGGTTATGGCTCATGTTCGCTCAAGATAGCAACGTGAAAGTGATAATTTGATGAAACAATTTTTTTTTTTCATTTAAAATTCAAATCAGTGTTCAAGTGTACAAATCAAACAGCCAGACTATACCGCAACATTCTACAGTGAAATATCTTGGTACTCAACTTGATCGTCGTCTAACATGGAAATCCCACATAGATGCAAAGCTGATACAAACGAAATGAATTGGTTTATCGCAGAAATTCTACACTGAGCGTAGATTGTAAGCTCCTGTTATACATATGTGTTGGTCATAAGGCTTTCAATAATGGGGCACCGTTTCTGCATCGAATGTGGAAAAAATTCAAAGACAACAAAATAAAATCCTCTGTATGATTACAGCAGCCCCCTGCTAGCGTATTCACATAGATCTAGATTTCCCGATGATTTTTAAGACATGTGAAAAGATAAATAAAAAAACTTGAGTTGCACCCTAATCTTCTAATCCGTCATATCTTTAAACTTGTACACAATACTAAAAATGTTCTTGTCTTTCGTTGCCCTTAAAAGCAATTGAATTTCTACTCTGTTTGCAGACTTAAACCGTACGCATTCAAATTATAATATCTTTAACTTTAGAGGCCACAATCGCTTGAGAAGGAGAGACAACCAAAGAAAACACTGGTGATCCTAATATTTTTGTCTGTCACTGGGCATAATTTTAGATTTAAAATTTGAATAATTATTGTTAGTTGAATTTAAAATTCAAGATCCACTAAAAAGTAAAGGGTGCTCCAACCAAAACGCCCGTTGTTTTAATTGTAACGAAAACAAAAAGTTTTCAGAGAATTATCTCAATATTTTTTATTACGCTAGAAGGATCTATGACAATTATTTGTGAAAGAAAATATCTGCCAAATGCTCGACACGGCTTCGGTGGCATAACTCTATCCGATGATTGATATTTTTAACGACTCTGAGACATAATTCATGTTCAATGGCGTTAATGTGTCGAATTATCTCATTCTTTAGCTGTTGAATTGTTCCTGGCTTATTGCCGTATACTTTTTCTTTTAAATATCCCCAAAGGAAAGAAGTCCAACGGTGCGAAACCACATGCTCGTGAAGGTCAATTGAGATTGTCACGATGTGGGATAACACGGCCATAAAGATCCATTGTTTCATTGGTTGTGTGGCAAGTGGCACCATCCTGTTAGAACCACATATCGTCCAGGTCCATATCCTCAATTTCTGGCCACAATAATTCCGTTATTACCTCGCAATAGCGAACACCAATCCCGGTAACTGCTTGGCCGACCTCATTTTCAAAGATGTTGACGGCTTTTCTGACTCACTATCGCGAACAACAGCAATGTTTTCCGCAGACCAAACTGGCTGTTTTTAAATTTCCTACAGACTGCTGAAATTTGTGCACAATTCTCTCGACTGTGGATACATTTGGTCGATTATGCTGAGCAAAAAATCACGAAATGCAAGAAATGCATTTTGATTTCAACGCCCCTTTTCGTAAAACGATTCAACAATTTTAGGGCGCTACTCAATTGTGTTTTACCTCTTCTCCAAGGTTGAATTTGTCGAACACGGAAACAAAGAAATGTCAAATTAAGTTGGGCAAAAAACTTGACGTCAAAGTGTGACTCACAATTAACATTTGTTCAGTTACTGGGAAGTTTCACTGTAATATATGAATACTTTATGTAATTTAAAATTTAAAATTTAAAATTATTTCTGAAAATGAATTATTTTTAATTTGAAATATTTGGGCACTTAAATTTTTTTTTTTACAAACAACGATGTTCAAAATAAAATTAGAAAATTTTCAAGGTTTTTAACTGATTTTGACCACTTTATCGTGTTTTTTGATGGGCAGCTACAGATACAGTGGGAAAGAATACTCTTCACCAAGAAAAACATTTTTTATTTAAATCAGTCTACTTAAAACAAAATCAAAAAAACTAAAACATCAGCAATAAATGTATAAACTACTGGGCTTAGAAATCAATATTTCCTTAAATTTTTAATTATTTAAAACTTGAAAATAGCCACTAGTCTGATTGCCTTCCTCTTTATTTAACATTAGAAATTACTTGGTAAAATCGTTATAAATATTTTCTATTTCCTATTTCGTTTTTGCCACATAGAAAGTACAATTTAACAAATTTAGCATTGAATTTTCCCTTGGCCAAATTATTGTCAATATTATTTGAAATAAGTCTGCTTGTGCCGCAAGTCTTTTGTTTTCTGTTTTTTTTTTTCAATCTCTATTTAAGGCGGACGGTAAAGGGAAACAATTCTATTCAATTTCTCTTTTAGCAAATGATTCCCCAAAGGTATATGAAATTAAAGTTTATGTAAGAAAAACAAAACTAATTTTTTTTTTGTGTTAAACACAAAAGCCAATTGTTATTTGACCTTTTTGAAAGAGTTTGCAAAATAAAATAAAGGAAAAACGAAACAACAATGTGCTAAAACTGACAAATACTTAATACCGTCTGCAAATAGGGAAAAAACTTAATAAATGGCCATAACAAGAGCAACTTAAACTTCAGCAATAAAAACTTCAATGAGCAGAATTTTTTATTTTTTTGGCAACTCAATTGCAGGTTTCAACAAAAAAAAAAAAAAGAGTGATTATTTGCCATTGCTTTGTTGTTGTTGTTGTTGTTGCCAGAAACCGTATCGTATTTTGGTATTTTAAATATCAATTTGCTGTTTAACAAATTTGATTAATAATCAACTGCAAGAACAACAACAACAACAACAACAACAACAACAACAACAACAACGATAAACAAAACACACAAAATATAATTAAATCTTTTTATTACCCAAGAAAAATGTACATACGAGTACATCGAGGTAAATGACTATAAAATTATTCGTTTTATTTATTTCAATTAGAAAATAAAAAATTAAATTGAAAATAATAAAGCAAAAACCAAAAGAAAAGCATGAAACACATTTCAGACGGCAGACTACCGACTTCAATATGTCAAAATAAAATACACAGCATTTATATCCGTGCAGATAATATTGGCCATACGTTGGCCATTCGTTACAGACATTACATTGCATTGTCCTATGCAGCCGTGGACCATGTCATTGAAAGCTACAGCTTTATGATGTTTTACGACAAGTGTTTGTGCTTTCTTCGTATCTCGGGTTACTTTGATGCATTGAAATTATTCTCTAAGGTGCTCCATGGTGTGGTTATATGCAGGATAACGAAATTTTCAATATATACCATGTTTTCTCCACACATTTGGATTAGTCTTGGACTAGTTATAGTCCTCTGTAGACTACACTATACATGCATGTCATGGACTAGTCACATTATCTGCAGGGATGAGAACGATTATTTTGACGACAACCGGCCAACATGGCTGTAAGTTATTGCCCATGCTTGATTAGTTTTAATCAATTTTATTTTTGTAAATGTAAAATATTTTAATGTGACCATATTGGAAATATATTTTTAAAATAAACATCTATCAGTTTACAGCTAATTACGGTGTAGCTTTGGTCTGCAAAACTAATTAGTACCCAACTTAAGCTACCCTAATGGCTGAAGTAGTCTACACGTTGACTACAAAACCAAAAAGTCCTGGGTTCGAGCCCACATTCAGACAAAGTCATAAAAACATCTCACATTTTTTCTGATGTGCATTAGTATGTTTCTGTTCCAGTTGCTGTCGGCGTGTTTCAGTGAAGCAGGCATAGTCGCTGGTCACTGAACAATACCGGCTTCAGCTGTAACCAATCCACATCAGCCACATCAGGTCATAAACATAAACTCTTTAGTTAGTGCTTACCATCAGCTTGAATTCCATTTTTATGTTTCAAATGTAAATTTAACGTTTAAAGTTCTTAAAAAATGCGTACAATAAAACAAAACTTTTATAGGAAAAATCGGACATTCTCGAACAATTCGGAAAAGGTGCAAGTGGAATATGTGGAATAAAAAAAAATTAAAAAAACTGTTATTAAATGTGTTAACAATACGTTTATTGGACATGGGAAAAGAAAAGCAGTGCGGCCTTCCGAGTACTCAAAAATGGATAATGCAATATACCGTTGGGTTTTCACTATAAGAGACAAAAAATATCCCTGTTAGCGAACTTATGATGAAAGAAAAGGCCAAAGGCCTTCATGATAGGTTCGGTTAGGTCGGCAGGTTGCTGGATGTAAAAATAAAGAAAGATCCCAGCCCACTTGGGTCCAATTTATTATGGTCTCATTGTGAAAAAACTTTCACGTTAGGTAGTGATACAGAGCAGAGTCTCTACTAGGAATCGAACCTAAAACCCGCAACTGATAAACTAACACACTACTCGCTAAACTACCGGGGCACCCTATGCCTTCATCATACAATTAAAGAAAATTGTTTAGAATTCAGTGCCAGCGATAGATGGCTTCAAAACTTCAAAAAAAAAGACATGCTACAAAAATATCTGGAGAAAATAAATATCTTCACAAGCACAGAAGGTGGATCCTTTCAAAATGCAGCTGAAGACCAAAATTGCAGAAATTGGATTATTCAATGATCAGCTCTATAATGCTATCGAATTCAGAGTGTTTTGGAAATTTTTGCAACAGAAGACGTACGTGTCTTGGAAAAAACAGCTTCTGATGCAAAAACTGAAAAGCAGCGAGTTACTTTCTTGTGATGGACAAACGCCACTGGATCTCGTCAATTTAAACTTCTTGTAGTTGGAAAGGCTAAATAGTCTCACTGTTCGTTATATACATTCTAAGACAGCATGGATAGCAGGGGCCTTTTTTTAAATTTAGTTTCATCGTTTATTTGTTCCGGAAATAAAATTTATCAAGTTGTGCGAATTATAATTTTACAATTTCTTTTGTGCAATTTAGGCTTCAGCAAAACGGCGACAGCTTTCATACCACTCATGAAATAATCGCTTTATTGCCGCAACGATCTCCAGAACAAATTATCTCAAGAAATTCTAATGTCAAATGGCCAGCATGAACAAGCGGTTTAACGCCGTAAAATTTTTTGCTTTGGAATTTTGTGAAATTTCCAATTCCTAAGCTCAAATCCTAGAAAAAATCATGGGAAATTTTATAAAAAGAATAAAAAGTGTCATTAGAACCGCGGGGGGGGCCATTTGACGGATATTTTATTTCAGACTTAACCTCAACATGTCTTCTTAAAAATCCAATAAAAAAATCGCAAATTTCTCAAAAAATACGTGTGTTTATTTTAAAATTAAAAAAAGTACCATTCATGCTGCGACACCCTGAGGCAAAGCAAAACGAATACAATCAAATATATTTATTATTTCTATGACTGTTAGCCCGCTGTCTTGAATGTGTTTCAGGCATAAATAGTTAAGAAAGTTGTTCGAGGTTCTTAAGCTGCTTTAAGCGAATGCTACACGATCAATGTTCAGCTTCAATATTTGTCATTTTGTGCGTTATTTTATAAAAAATAGTCACACTTATACGTATATGCGTGACTACTTTTTATAAAATAACTCATACTATGAGAAATATTGAAGCTGAACATTGATCGTGTAACATACGCTTTAAAGTGGAAAATTGAAAGAAATATATACCCAAATAATTCTTACCTTCTAATAACCCAAATGATTGTTCTTTGGCACTGCGTAATTTGAACAAATAGAAATATCTATTCACACCCTGTTATTTGCAAGTAACTGAGCCTCTTCGAATTAGTTTTGATTAGAATTTTGTTCAATTGCTGCAGTTAATTGTTGTTTCTAAATGTAGTTTTTAAAATGATTTTATTGGTAGTTTAAAATGACTTTTTGCAAAGTAGCTGATATGCTTCTGTTTGTTTTAAAAAATTATTTTTTTATTCTTTTTAATATATTTGTTAAAAAAAAAATCAAAAATCATAAATAATATTAAAACAAACCAAACAGCATCTGCATAAAAATATTGCAACAGTTCTTTAATATTTTTTTATGTAAATTTCAATTCCCTTTGCTGAAACGACTGCAAAAATTTATTTTTGTTTTCAAAAGATCACTTTCAATTCAGATAATAAGCACATATAAAATACAATACTTCAGTACTGCACGAGTTTTTGTAGTTTTTTTTTTCTTTTTCGAAAATTTTTGCCAAAAATTCAAAACATCTTTAAGAAAAAATGAAAAAAAAAATTCTTCAGCTCGTTTTGATGGAAATACACATACTAAGAGAATATTTTCATTTATATGTACATGCAAAAATCTTCTTTTTATGGAAACACCAAGGAAAACTTGTTAGCCTTTACAACTGAAGCCAACACTGACAATAATTGTCAAGAATATTGACAACATTTGATATTAATTTCCAATGAATATGCAAAATATTCGTACTTTTTCTTATAAAATTTTTTTGCTGCCCATCAATTTTCCACACATTTTTCTTATTGATTTTAACAATTTTATTACTTATTATTTAATTTTTTTTCTTAAATCATTTAAAGTTAAAATCGAATTTCCGTTCAACACAACCGCTTCGAGCGAAGTTCAAATCAGAACTAAAATTTCATTATTATGAAAAACTTCTTTAACATCTCAAGAGGAAAAAAAATAAATACCTCAAAAGATATGAATACAATCTACAAAAAAAAACACAATGCACAATTAAAGATCATCATCGTCATCATCATTATCATCATCATCGTCATCATTATCATCAGCATCATCATCATCATCATTATCATAAGTCAAGTAAACAAACAATGATAAAAAAAATAAATAAATAAACATTTAATTGCAACAATAAATCTCAAATTTTATGATGAGAGAACATTTTTCAAAAACAAGCATTTGCATTTACAACTACAAATTTTTTTCAGAGAAATCCATAATAAAGCGCAATAAGTTTTAATATTCATATTTAATACATTAATAATTATTTTTTATATAAAAAATATACATACATACATACATATATCTATATCTTTTTAATTCCATTTAATCTCCTTAAGTTTCTCTCAGTTAATGTTTCTCAACATTGTGGTTGTGGGTGCAAACGTTTGCAGCTTAAGTCTTTTGATTTCAAGCAACACAACAAAAATTGCAGTAAATAAATGTTGCCAATGGTATTTAGTTATGTGCCAGAGAGCTGCAATGAGTACGGAACTTTTGTGTTTAACCGAACATACACTCATGGTCCAGGCAATTTCATTACCAGGTAAACTCACTAGCTAATTCGGCCGTCAGTTGAATCAACAATATGTAACGTATTATAAAGCGAAAGTCTGTTTACTTTTGTGAAAAAGTTAAGAAAAGTGGTTCTAAATAATTTAATAATTATAATAATAAAAGTGCATAATAAATTGCTTTTTCTAATAAATAATTAAAATTGTACTTACATTACATTAATTTAGCACGTTTTTTTCAGGTTATGTTATATTTAACAAAACACATGTATATTGTTTGTCAATATATTTAACTCTAAAATAAGAATTCTTTACGATAAAAAAAAGTTAATTTCCTCCTTTGTATTTATTCAACACGAGTCATATTTATATATTTGTTGTATGGTTAAGCTAGTCCATATGTAGATTTCGTTGCTAGTTAAAACTAACTAATCAGCAGACCTTCAACCAAATTTTGAAAAAAGCTAAAAAAATCTCACATTTATATATAGAAACTCTCAGAAGATCCTTTGACAGTTACAAAAATACAAATAGAAAAAACTAAGTAGCTTTTTTTTTACAATATGTATTTATTTTCCATTCGTTTTAAATCTATTTAGGCCCTGATTGTGTAAATCACTACGCCAAATGAGTTTTACATGTAAAACAAAAACACATTGTCAAATATTTAAAAATTTATTTTTGTTTCTCAAACAAATTTAAAAAAATTCTAAAGTCCTGGGCCCAAATTATCGCGAATATCTTATAGATTTTAATAAAATTTTGGTTAAAATTTCGATTCAAATCGAATACCGTAATTTGGCCCCTGAATTTATGTGCCTTTGTTCGGTGAGGAATTTGAGTTTGATCATAGTTTTATGCCAAAAGTAAACAATTGCTAGTCGAACTTGAACAAATTTGCTGAAAATTTAATTGATTTATGTTGAGACTACACGTTCTAATAGTTCTTGCAGCCCTCTGTTATATACTGAATATTTAAGGTAAAAAAAATATACCGTTAACAACAGCATTCAAATAAACTTGAAATAATTTTAACTTTCAGTAGTAAAACCATTTATTTTATTTATTCTGTTATGTTCTGTTATTAAAAATTATAGTTACAGGCAAAGATAAAAAATTGTTGTTATTTTAATATTTTACAGATTTAAAATAAGATTTTCCTTTAAGTTAAAGCATTTCCTCCTCTGCATCTTTTTACACAATAAGCAGCTAATAATGTTTTACCACCAGAAGTTTAAACTTGATTTTAACATTTCATTTATTTTCTCCTCCCAGAACTCGATGAAAGCATTTTCATAGTGCTCTACCCAATAGCTTCTTTATCTTTTGCATTATTTTATTGTTGTTGTTGTTGTTGTGGTCGTGGTTGTTGTTGTTGTTGTTGCTCCTGCGTCGATTGTTTTAAATTATAGTAGCGACTTTATTTACCCAATTTTTTTTATTTCATTGAGTACCATTTGAAGTGCCAGTGCACTACCTTTAGTACATGAAAATCAAGGTTGTACCGCATTCTATTTCATTAAATCAACTTAGAATCAATTCAAAAAAAGTTTTAAGATAATTTTAAGAAAATATTTTTATATGGTAAAACAATATTTTAAGGAAAAACCAAGTTTTGATTTAAAACCAGTCAGTGTGAAAACACTATAACCTTTCAAATCGTGCATTAAGCGCATGATACACGATCAATATTCAGCTTCAGTATTTGTCTTTGGGTGCGAAAACTAGTCACATATATACGCCCTGTGTAATATAGACGAATATCAAAATGGTTTTGATATTCATCAAAATATTGAAGCAGTTTACGTAGTGTGGCAGTGTTATTGTCAATATTAATTTTATTTCTGGTAACTTTGGGTGCACATCGTAGTTGTGACGCCTTACAAGTAGAGTAAAAATTTTTGTAATCTAATTAATTGAAGTATATCGCTCATTAATGGCTTTTTGCGACGTGCAAATTAAAAAATATAGTGACAAAAACATCAGTGCTTCTTTTTAAGTAAAGAAAGAAATAGATATGTATTTTGCCGACGGTAACTTCTATATGTTTACACTTAAAAAAACCCAAAAAAATGAATATTGATGAGAAATGTTGACGTAGTGTGTCAGAGGCTTCAATATACTATACTAACACAAAGACAAATATTGAAGCTGAATACTGATGCGTGTAGCATGCGCTTTACGCTTTCATATTTTCAATATCTGCTGTAATTTATTGCTTAAAATTTCTTTACTCTAAATTGGGCAGCCGCGAATCTTAATCTTACCAGAAAGCGTTCCCTTACTCGAAATTTGGTAAATGAGAGATGTTTTGAAGGAGTATTACTCTTTCTCTTCTTGCACAAAACAGCCCGTGGGCAAGTAAACTAGCAATCAGCAGTTTGATAAATAAACAATAACAAAGTAAAAGTAAATATTTCGCAAAAGTGAACAAAGTTGGATTTGTATTACAAAATATTTAAAAACTTGCAATGAATAAATAATTATTCATTTTATTTGGTCATATTCATACATATGTATGAATACAATACACATTGACGTTTTCATTTTGTGGTAAATTCTGTGGCTTTTTGCGTTCACCTACTTTTATACATTTTTGTCTCTTATTTAGATCAATTATAGTTTACTCTCATTTTACCGAACTTTACCCAAAAAGTAAAAAACACACCTATTACAAGATATTACATGCTTAAGAAATATTTCGTTTGCAACATTGTTTATAAACACTACAAAGTGTGGGTGTTACTTGAATTTGTTTATTGAAATTTTATTTAAATTACTTTATATACATATTTCTTTATTATTAAAAAATTTTTATGAAAGATTTCAGATGATTCATAATTTTATTGTTTTTGTATAATAATGGAATTAAAAAGCAATATTTCGCAGAAAAAAAATACAATTTTATATCGAATTAACTCCGAAATTTTTTCTTTACATTCCAGTCATAAAAATTTAATAATTTTAACTTTAACAATTATAAGAAGAAAACGAAACAACAACTACAATAGTTCTGTGTTTATTATAGAGTTGGCTTATTGCCTGTTCATAGAAGCCGAGGTGAAAATAATCGTTCACAATTTATATAGAAAACAAAAATAATTTAATTTTTTTTATTGTTGTTTTTAATATAAATGCCGAACGATTATTTTCATTCCCCTTCAATGAACAGGTCATTAATCTATTGTTTTTAATTTTTAATTAAAATTGTATGCAGTTTTGGCAAAAACTAGCATAAATTTCAGCCTAAAAGAAAAAAAATTATTTCTGCGGTTTTCATAAAACAGTTTTATTCAAAAAAATCAATTGGATTGAAAATCTGTATAATTTTAAAATTTTTATTAAGAAGTGGGTGGTGTGTGACATAAACAACAGCAGCAATAGCGATAATAACAGGAGTGGACTAAGAGATAAAAACAGTGACCTAACAAATAAAAATGAGAGAGAATCGACTCATTAAAACATTAATTATTTTGCAGTTTCATTAGGGTGGTGAGCAGTTTAACACTTTTGTTTCCTAATGTAAAGTTGATATAATCTACGTAGTCATATTGACTGAAAAATTTCTATGGAAATCACACTCATAACTTTATCTGCTTTTTAATTAGATTTTGTTTGTCGACAATTGGACTATTGGGATTTTAGTTTTCTATGCGTTGCTCTTGAAGTGATTGCAGTCGGTTTTAAGTAATAACAGTAGTAAAATTTACTAGGCCTTGAGGAACTCAGTGTATTTACTGTACTGATATTTTGCTTTATAATATGTAATACGTTTTCTGCTTGTCCCTGTATTTCTTGAATTTTCGAAACAAAAAATTTTGGCAATTAATTAGTTTCACGGGCAATTTCCTCTTGCACATATAATCAATTTAATTGTTATATTAATAGAATAAATCTTAAATTATTTGGCTCCTCCTTAATAAATTTGTTGTTTTTGTTGTAATAAAACGACTAGATATTCATGTACGTTCATACATATGTATGGATGTGTGTTTGTAAGCATGTAAGTATGAGAAGAAAATATCCGGTAACATTATTAAAATATTTGCACATTAACCATCTCAAATCAGGTATGGAATTCCCACGTTCTAAACTTGAGCGTAATACTAGACTAGACAAGCCAACAGAAGTATAAGAAACACAACAAAAATGCATAAAGCTTCTTATAAAAATAGATAAAAATGCCATCAAGTTTCAATAGTATGAGTGTATTTCATCACAATGTGTGTACATATGTAAATACGTACGTACGTGCATACATATGTTTTTAGTATGTGTGTATGTGTATGTAGGCGCAAAATATAATTTGGTAAACAATAATTAATTTACACGCTTGTTATTTGTAACATGACTGGTGTGATATTAAATATCTTTACAACTACAATACAAAAAAAATCTGTGCGAAATCGTTAATACTCTGAGAGCGCTTGACACTTCTAACATTTTGAATTTGATTAAGTTGACGAAGCATTTAGAAAAATTGTTGTGCAATATTTTTTTGACCTTCTTCTACTTGTTGTTGTTTTGTGTTTTTGCGGGTGCTGATAGCCTGAAAATAAATTTATGGTCAATGAAATACTCATACACATGCACGCACCAGCATCTTTCAATTGACTTCTGCTATTCTTATTGTTTTTCATTGTGATTTTGCTTTTCATTTTCATTTTATTTTTGTTTTTGTTTGTTTCATGTTAAGGACTTATATGGCCATTTCTATATGTCAGCCATTTAGCAGTTTAAATTATACAAAAAAAAAGTTTTATTCTTCTTAAAAACGTCTTGTAAAATAGTATTTTGTATTTTAGATCAGGGGTTCCCAGCTAATTGTTGTTCACGTATCCCCTCTTTATTTTTACGTTATTTTTCGGTAGGCTTAACAGTTATGAATATGGGCTATACAAAGTAGTGGTGCTATATTGTTTTTTGTCTCTAACCAGTTCAGTATGTGTTCAATTTCATTGTTAGCGGCGAAAACTCAAATTTTCAAGTTCGCTTTTGGAGAAAAAAAATCCACGATTTAATTACTAACAATTGGATGAAATAAATGTCAAAAATTTCTGCCAGTTGGCAACTCAGTATGAATGTAAACAGCTGTGAATGTTTACATTTTTTAAATTAAGTTTTCAAACTGTTGATTGCAATTAGGAAAAAGTGATTTTTTTTTTAAAAAATTAGTTTTAATTAAAATTGTACCAATACTGGAGTGGTGCGCTTAAGAAAAACATGCAAATAGTTTACTAAATCTGGTATTTTTTTTTTATTTATCGTGGAGCAGCCCTCAGGTGATGACACCTACATATGCACTGCATTATTCTGGAACTAGAAGAAAGGGATAGTAGGAGAAATGACAGAAGGTGAAGCTTCACTATATTACAACACTGCTTTTTGCACGTCCTTATGTTTTTATAGCAGTGTTGTAGCGTCTCTGATGTCAAGGAGACGTATTAAATTTTGAAGCTTCGTTTTAGTAGCCATTTTTAGTAATTATTTTACTTCGCCGGTGCCATTACAATGCCAAAGTAGGGCGTTCTGATGTGTCAGTAGATTGGCTACAGCTGAAGCCGTTACTGTTCAGTGACGAGTAACTATGCCTTCGCCACTGAAACCTTGCGACAATAACTGACACAAATGCACATCAGAAAAAAGCGAGATGTTTTTATGAGTCTGAAACTGGGGTTGAACCCAAGAAAATGTTTCGTTTTGTTGTCAATGTGCAGACTACTGCGACCATCGCCAACCTCATTATGTGTCAAATTTCGTCTTTTTATTAATTCATGTTTTTTCTGAAGTTGCAAAAAAGTTTTTTGCCTTCTGTGATATAGAAATTACGTTGCTTGCATTTGTTTGGGATTTAATAGAAAAGGTAGTTTAACCAAAACGCACGATGTTAATTTTAAATAAAACAAAAAGTTTTAAATAAATATCTTAATGTTTTTTATTAGTAACTTTAAAATTTCGATGTATTTGAGTTTAAAAGACACACTGACTATTAATTTTTTTCAAAACTATGATCACGAGGGAAGCCAGGGGCAATTTCCGCGCCTGCGAGGCAATCTAACCGATTTTAATGAAAATTAAATATATTTATGTTTCTGCGTCTAGAAGGACACATACATATGCTACATATATATTTTTTAAATATGACCAGGTGTCAACGTAGGGGTAAGATATGCCTTTCCGAAATTTTATAACCGGGAGGGAAGCCACGGGTAAAAGCCAGTATATGTATATTTTTTAAAGATCTGGAAGCAATTAAATACGAAAACCGAATTTTGTCGATTAAATATTCAAACTAACATAACCTTAATATTTTTCGGTCTGCTCACGCCGTCTCTCGTTTGGGAAAGACTGGCAAAATAATGGGTTTGGCTTTTTAAGTCGTATTACTCATTATTTCTTACTAAAATTGTTATTTTATTAATGTTTTACACAAATTTTATTAATATTCTATAATTTTGTTTTACATTAAGGCATCAATAAAAAGCTAAATAAGAAAAATTATATTCTGATATTGACATCAATGATTTGGTTTTGTAATTCAATGTAAAATAAACACTACCATGCAAGTCAGTTAATTAAACATTTCCTATTCATATTTATCAAAATATTTTTATCGTAACAATTTTCAAATCAATTCGTTGTTTATTCTAGGAATTATTTTTTATTTCAGTTTAAAACATACTATTTTATAAATATGCGAATATGCGAAGCAGAAAATTGTCAAATTTTTCATAATTTTAATATTTAAAACTTTTACATTAAAATGAAAACACATTTAATTATAATGTTTAATTAAATAAGAAATTATAATGAACTCAAACACCTTCGGTCATTTTGGGTCACCCTGTATATTAACACAACAGAGGGCTATGCGAATGCCAAATATAATCCATTATAAATAAAAAAGACTCGATTAAATTAGCTGGAAAAGCTATCGTTATCTGAACATTTTAAAATCGAATTTTAATTTATGAGACCCAATAAAATATTCGTGGAAAAAACTAGTTTTTGTATCCGTATAAAACTTGAAGAGTTTCAGACAAATTAATCAGTTTTTCAGTTACCTTTAACGAGAAGAGAATAAATACTTTGACAATGAATTTCGAATCCAGCATTATTTTCTTAGTCGTTGGAATATTGTCGGTTTTTGCCAGTCAACCGGAATTTAACACGAATTTCCAAGAGTTATTGGCCCGTGCGGACGCTACCGACTGCTTCAATAGGTACTATGATTGTACCGAGAATCTTAACTACGAATATCAAAGACAATATTACATTTGTGAGGAAGTAGCTAATAAAAAGAGAGCAAATATCGAAACTGACAATGAGAATAAAAACTTTGATTTAGCTCGTGCCGCAGATAATTCCTGTCAGGCTGTGCAAGGCTGTACTGAAAATTGGTTCGTGGCAAAAAATTTTCAATGTTTTACTGTAAAGGTAAGCTAATTCGATCAAAGAAAGTCCTATTTCCTTGAATACTTAAATTATTTATTTCATCATTCAGTCTGCTAAAGCCTCCTCGACATTTGACAACATCCAGTTGAAAGCTTATAATGACTTGATTGCCTACAATGAAGATCTGCGTATTGTTGAGAATGAACAATATACATGTGGTAACAAGAGCAGCGTGAATTTCAATGACATTTCATGATAAAATTAATAAAATTAAAAATTAAAATTAAATTCTTTTGATGATGGTTTTAAAGTTAATAAAAATATTTTTAAAAAATCAAAGCACTCCAGTTAGATAAAAATATTGAATAAACAGTAACAAAATACAGATTGTGTTTAAATTAATTAATGTATATTGTGGAATATTGTTATTTTGATATGAAAAGAAATTGAAATTGATGATAGAATTATAGAATTTTGGCTCTCCTTTAATTAAAAAATGTATGCATCAACATAACACCAGGGACGCGGCAAGGTTGATTTACTTTAAAACTTTTAAACTCGCCCTACAAGAAATGGATGACCGAAACCAAGGATAATTAATACAAGGGTTGTCGCAAGGCGAATTCGTCAATTCGCTTTTTGTCCAAACGTCAAATTTTTTGTATACACGTGTTTTGTTAAATATAACATAACCTAAAAAGAACGTGTTAAATTAGTGTAATATGAGTTAAAATTAAATTAATTATTAAAAAAAGTAATATATATTAACTGAATTTATCTTGGGAATATTCATCTATATATACGATTCCAATTGTGCTTTTTCCCTTATAAACTATATGTGAAATTTATTATTACATACTTTATGATATTCTCATACAGTATGAAAAATATCATAAAGCATTTTATTACAAAAGTAACCCAAAAATTTAAAAAATTATTACATACTTTATGAATTGAATTGAATTGAATTGAAAAAAATTTTTTCAATTTTTGGGTTACTTTTGTAATAAAATGCTTTATGATATTTTTCATACTGTATGAGAATATCATAAAGTATGTAATAATAAATTTCACATATAGTTTATAAGGGAAAAAGCACAATTGGAATCGTATATATAAAAAGTAATATATTTTGCATTCTCATTATTATAGTATTATAATTATTAAATTATTTACAACCAGTTTTATTAACTTTCTCACAAAAGTAAATAAACTTTGACGTTCGGCTCAGGAAATACGTTACAAATTCTTGTATAGGCTGACGGGCGAATTTGCAAATGAGTTTACCTGGTAATGAATTTGCCTTGACCGAAACTAATACACTCACACATAAAATTAATTTTTATGTCAATTCCTGAATAGTTTTAATATATGTTTTATATTTGTGTGCCGTGAAATATTAATGTGTCCAATAATATTTAGAAAACATTGGATATTTAAGTGAAATTGAAAGATAAGTATATTACAATAATTATTTATATAAATCGTTTTAATCATAATGCATTGATACCTTTCGCTGAGCCAAGCATGGAAACGATCGAGGCTAGTTTAAGTATCTGACTGCTTTAGTTCATAGATGATGGCCCACTCCAAGGTTCTGATGGATATTTCTATTTTATATTATATTACATTTCTTTTTTATATACATACATATGCACATATGTATATATTAGAATATTGAAATAAAATCGATATAAAGAATTGAAATACATAAATAGTGTTTCATTTCAATTGGGATATCCGTCAACAGTGACCGATATATCCATCAACGCTGACTATCACATGTGCACAAAAGTTTCGGTAATTTTTCTCATATTGCCCTTAAGAAAATTATAGAAACTTTTTTATTTTATTTTATTTTATTTATTTTAGTCTATGGATACGTGACCCTTACAGACCATAAAAACATAATACATACATTAACATTTAATTATTTAAATAACAAATAATATTACGTTTTATAATATCAAAATTTAACGCAAAATCAATGTGTTGGTAAAGTTTATTATAATCAGCACAAAATCTTGATAACGGATCAAAGTTGGCATAGTTAGTTCTAACAGAACAACACGCGATGGAACTAATTATGCAAAAGATAGGCATGTCTTAAATCTGCTCAACATATAGCGAACAATTTTACAAGGACAGCAGGTACTTTTGCAAAAAATAAATCATAACCATCAAACTAGAAGAAATGTTGAGAAGAAATACCGTGTTCAAAAATTCCGGAACGAATACGGTAGATGCACCCTACCCGTCATGCTACCTACAATTTTTAATACGATACCCAATGACGTTCTCGAAAGAAGTACCAATATGAGAGCCAGGAAAACAATTTTGAAATTACACTTTATAGACACGCAATGATTACTCTATATTTATTATTTTTGTATTGCATTTTATATTAATTATACCTGCAGACAAGCCATAGGGGCTTCGCAAGGTTATCCAAATATTAATTTGTACACGACAGAATTGATAAATAAAATATATATATAAATGATAATATAAAATATAGGTGTTACCTATTTTCCTTTGAATAATGTTATAATTTTATAATTATTATCATAATTTTTATAACATTAAATCTCGATATTATAAATTTATATGCTAAGTATAAAATATAAATAAAAATGAATTTAAAATCGAAAAAAAAATCTAATGTACAGCGGCTAAAAATTACGTGTAGGGCGTGATGGAACATTAAATGATATGTTACTTATAGAAAATTCAGAACCTACAATTCCTTTAATTAAATTAAGCACAAACGTAACATTCAACATTGTTCTACGACTCTTAAGTGTTGGTAACTTAATTAGTGCCAGATGCAGATTTAACACACATTTGTTCTACGCAATGGCCGGTAATTCGGTCAGCAATGAAGGTCATATGACTGGTCAAATGGCCGTCACTGTAGGGTCCCCGGTGATATGACCGTCATTGCTGACCGAATATTTTAATAGCGACTTTTATTTATTTTTTAAGTTTTCAAAATGTGAAAAAAGCATTGCCATTTTTTCTATTTTCTATCAGAAGTGCAACTACTGAACCACAAAGCATTAATACTTGACAATTTTTCAAGTATAAAATTTATTTCCAAACATTTTTTTCAATTTATTTTCAAAATACCTGCAATTATTTCCATATTTTCCTCGCTTTTGTGTACTTTTATTTACGTTTCAGTTGTTTACAAAGGACCTATTTACGAAATAGGGATGTGATATTTAGTAACAAAAAACGTATGAAAGCTGAAGAACCAAAACAAAAACGTAACGATTAAAAAAAATGTAAAAATTTTACTTCCGAAAATATTTCTGTGACACAGCTGATTATCAACCCGACAGAGTTGAGAAAAATGTATACGAGAAAAGCATATTATTATCCACATACTATATTAACAAAGGCACCACAAGTTTTTGTTATTTTCTGTTTCAGTATAGGTAGGGCTGCCATCCGTCCTCTTTTCCCGCGGACAGTTTCCTCTTCTTTTGGCGTGTCGGGAGGAGTTCTCTTTCTTTTTTGGCAAGTGTCCGGGGTTTGTCATACTGTTTGCACTTTACTCCATAAAGCCTAGTTTTGTGTCATCATATCTTAAACGTTTGCATGTCTTGTCGTCACTGTTTCAAACGACTTGGCATTACTGGCTTTGATTTGAAAATTAAAAAGCAACCAAAAATGCTCATAAGGTTATCTGATGTTAATTTTCTAGGCTGAAAGCACCCACAGCTTGCTAATGTTGAAAGTATATTTTCTTTTAAGGCGCAGCAGTGGACGCCAGAAAGAAGCAGTTTAAGTCCAGAATATATTGCTGAACTTATTGTAGTAAAATATAATTTTAATATGAATTGTGAAGAGTTTTACGAATATTTAAAAAAATGCCATAATAATGTGTTAACTAAAATTGGCAGCAATGAAAAATATTTATAAAACATTCCACGATTCACATTACAAATTCTTTTGTTAATTTTCTTTTTTTTTAATGTTTGTACGTCACATAGATGAAAGTATTTATCAACGTAAACAATAAAAAAATTAAAACACGAAGTATTATAATTTTAATATAAGACCAGTGTTTACCACTAGAACGCCCGCGGGCATTGTTTATGAGTTATGAGTGTGAGCTGAAGTGAAAAAGAGCAATATTACAAGTGTTGCCAGTGAAGAATTTCGCACGACTGGCTTCCAAACTACGCATTTGAAGAAATATTAAAAAAACTCCATCAGAGAATGGGCGGCATTGTTTTTCAAATTTAACGCAATTAAATATGTGGATTTAGTTTTTTCTGCATTCTGCCCGGTTGAAGAACTATCAATAGTTGTCACGCTATTTTCTCCCTGATATTCAACTGCCATATTTTCGTAAAAACGTTTTTTTAATGTCATGAGGATTTCATTTCTTTTATCACTTTTAACACCTTTTTCGTAGTTCTTATGGATACTTCTATAATGTCTCTCAATATTATATTTTTTAATGGTAACTACACGCCCACATATTAGACATTCCGATTTTCCAGAAATATTTTCTGCAAAAAAATATTTTTTTTCCCATTCAATATTAAACATTTTATATATTTATTAGGCAACACATTAAATAAAAAGTTAATTTCACTGTTTCTATTATTTGACAAGTTTTGTTTTATTCTTTAGCACTTCTATCTCGGCTATATTGACTAACAATTCAATCGATAATAATTAAGTTACAACTTCAATATTAATAAAAGGACAAAGTAATACACAAAAAGTAATACAATGAATACCGTTAGCAATTTAATAAGAAGTTTTAAAAAGAGCTAGTGATGTACATATAGGGTTACGATTACAGTTTTAGTAATCGGCAAACTGAATATATCAACTTTACTTTTTTTATTCAGTCATAAACAAGCAGTTGCCAGAGGGGGGTAAACGCCGCTTGTTTCTTTAATTTTATAAAAAAAGAGAATAAGAAAATGTCTATGTATGTGTTTGGTAAACACATACATAAGACAAATGCACTACCAGGTAAACTTAAGAGCTCCGGTGGTTTTTAAACAAAGGCGAAAATCATTTGAAACCTCAAAAATTATTTAAATTTGTTGAAAATAAAATTTTGTTATAATTTTTTATTTAATTTTTATTCAATAATAATTAATATATTAAAATGTGAAAAAGATAAAATTTTTATATTATTATCTTTAATTCTATATTCATCACGTAGCTGATTATTATTAATAACTTGTAGAAGTAATAATAATTACATTGAGATATTTAATTTAAAATCGATAAATTTTATTGAATTTTAATATAAAATATAGTTTTTGTGTTCTTATTTATATCTTAGTAGTAGAATTTTTTAATTCCTTGCAAAATTTTGGTTTTATTGAGTTGCAAAATTGAGTTCCTATGGCTCAAATTCACAGTCATTAGTTAATTATTATTAAATTAAAATCATAACTGCTGTTTAAGTAATACTTCATATTCATATTCATGTTTAACTAACATTCTCAGTATAACCAATGAATGGTGACCCTAACAATCTTTCAATTTTCAATATTGGCTGCACTGCTATAGCTTATGGTTTTTGTTTACATTTGTTGTATTATTTCTTAAAAATGGATAAAAAAAAGCGCGCGCTCGCTCACCGAACTTTATCGCACAAGATAGTGAATTGCTGCTGAAATTGGTTCGGGAAAACCAAAATATTGTCGAAAATAAAAAAAAATTATATATACTAGATCACTGTCCCGGCTTCGCACGGAATCTGTTTACTAATGAGAAAAAAATAATTGTTGCTCTTTTTAGCTGAACCGGCAAACGTTGTTTTGCCCTGTATATTATTTCTAGGAAACATTTTTTTAGCTCAATAAAAATAACTATATACTATAAGTGTGCGGGGATTTACTTATAATCGAAAGCGTTGTATACCATGAAAGTATGCTTTATTTAGGTTAATAAATTAATCTTTATCAAAGTAACCAATATATCTTAAATTACAATTCTCGACCCTTTCGGGTCAGTCGCCATATTGGACTTAGGTTGATGATAAACTTTTCAAAATCTCCTCATCATACCCTTTCATTTGATACCCTTATTGCAAATAAGCATTAAAAATAGGTTTTTGCAGTTTTAGGGTCCGTCGCCATATTGGATTTAGGTTGATGATAAACTTTTCAAAATTTCCTCCCTTTCATTTGATACCCATATTGCAAAAACGGATAAAGTAGGTAAAAAAAAAGTGGGAGTAAAGTGGGCGTGGTTAATTTTAGGAGGATGAAAAATAGATGTTGTCCGATTCTCCGACCTACCCAATATGCACACAAAATTTCATGAGAATCGGTCAAGCCGTTTCGGAGGAGTCTAACTACAAACACCGCGACACGAGAATTTTATATATTAGATATATATTATAATTTGATAGATGATATCCAAACAAAAATACTAATATTATTTTAATATTCATCTGTTATCTAACTATTTGTTAACCAATGACATTTGTTAGTGTAATGGGGTTCTTCCCTAGGACGAATTTGGTCAATTGTTGTTTTTGTGTTGTTAATAAAAACAAATTATTTGAAAGTTATTAAATTTATTTAATTTTTACATCGGTAAATTAAAAAAAAATTTTTTTTTTTAAATATATTTTTTACCTATTGTTATTTAATGTTGTGGCGACCAGTTTTAATTTAATTTTATTTTAAAAGTTATCTTATGCTTGTGATGTCCAGTTAAAACAAAAATATATATAAAAAAAATTTTTTAATTTAACGATGTAAAAATTAAATAATTTAATTTAATAAAGAAAGCTCCTGAAGAAGTTGGAAAAAAAACCAACGAAACGTTGAGCAAATAGATTTAATAATAAAACAAAAACAAAAATTGCCAAAAATTTCAGCCTAAGGAAACACCCGATTACACTAATCTGTTTTTCTTCAATAAGGCGATTTTTGAAAAAAAAAAATTGGCAACACTGATTTAGATATTTCATGTTGCAAAAGTGTTTATTCAGAATTAATACAAACCACATTATGGCCTTCGATAGCTCAGTTGGTAGAGCGGTGGACTGTAGTAATAAAACTTACATGCTTGCTTTAGTGGTCGAGTAACTTGGATCCAAAGTTATGATAAGAAAAAAATCCGTCTCAACTTCCACATCTTAACTACTGAAAAAACGCTGTATGATTGATATCCATAGGTCGCTGGTTCAAATCCGGCTCGAAGGAAGTTTTTTTTTATAATTTGTTTTGTTTGTTTTTTATTTTTGTTTTGTTATTATTTATTTTATGAGTGTGTTAGAGTTTTTATTTGATTACGACCAAAATTATTTATTAACATTTTAAATTTTTTCGGTTATTCTTAAATCATTTGCCTTTTTTTAAGGCAAATTCGCTTGCGACTTTACGTGCTAGTGCATATCCCTTGGTATATATGTTCAACATTGAGCATATTTTACTTAATCCAAGATCTCTTCATATTATTATTACTTTTTTTATATTCATATATAATGTAATTGTTAATTTTCATGTATCGAGCAATTGGTGCAATACCGTTGTTGAATTTCCAACTGGGTATACTTTTTATTACTTGTCTCAATTAGTCAAATTCGTATGCAGTGGTCAATGCACTAGTTTCGTGCATTAAATTAATAACAACAAATACATAAATATAATGCAAGTTACTGCTACTCGAGACATTCATTGTAAATCAATGTAGAATAAATTAAGAATTTAGGACCAAAACTTTATAGTTATCAATATTAACCGCTTAATAAGACAATAATTGAAAAACTATGCATAAAAAACGTAAAACTGAGTACCCAACAATATTTAAAATATATTAAGGGTTGAAATGAATTTTTGTTATCATTAAGCACAGTCCATTTAAAACCTTTGAATAAATAAGTTCTGAACAATTTGTGAAGGAATAATTATTTAACGATAAGTGATTTAAGTTTACATAGAATTCAATTTTGGAATTTGGTAAGTCATCAAAGGGCAAGAAAAAGCTCTTGTCCGCAACAACCGTAGTAATTCAAAAAATCATGAACTAAGAAAAATGCATTTGAAGTTTTGAGCCATCTTTTTGATAGCATTTTCGTTTACTAAAGTTATTTTTTTTACAAGTTTTTAAATAAAGAGGCATGTTTCGTAATGTTTTCTGTTTGTAAATTTCTTGTCATAAAGGAAATATTTCATTATTGCAAATAAATATTGTTGGAAATAGCTGGAGGCAATAAAGACATTTGTAGCTGTAGAATCTGAACAGTTAGAGATAGAACCATAATCTTTTTTCCTTTAGATATATATTTCCGCAAAGATCATTTCTGCATATGTACTTAGCTCAAAAAATTCAAATTTTGAGTTATTGCGGTATTGCACCAAAGGCTCGATATGTATTAAGTTTTTTGGTTATTTTGAATAAGAACTGCTATTTTATATAACTAAGTATGTATATTTTATTGCGTTTTTGTTGCTAAATTAAGAATGTCATACATCATCCTCTTTATTGCGTCAAATGGCCTCTTTTTTTTTGGAGCTCTTTTCCTCCTTTTCTCAGAAAGGAAATGGCAGGCCTAAGTGTAGCTCTGTTTTTAGAACGGGTGAGAACGAAATTAATTTTTTACAATTTTGTAAATGTCTTTTCTTTTTAAAATTTTGAAATAAAATATCACTAATTATATATATATCTAGTTTTCTATGAATTACATCTTATTAAATATAATTAATCTAAATAGATAAATTAAGAAAAAAAAGCAAATAATGTTCGGTTTGAACCAGAGCTGCAAAATATTCGATAGTACTATCGATAGTAATGGTACTTTTATTTTGGACTGACCGTCGATAGTTTCCTATCACTATCGATAGTATCGCCTTATGTAGTAGTAGCCAATGTCACATTTCTAACAATTATTGTTTCGCAGGTTCTTAGCCGTCTGTTAAAATTTTTACTTACTTTATAATGTGCGAATAATAATAAGTTATTCATATTTGAATGCATGTAAAGTGGACGTAAGTCGATGTAAAAAAAAATTCATACAATTTTACGGAATTGTTCGGGTAATAATTTTTCGTTAAACTTATGTATACGGCGGCTGCGACCAAGTGTCGACTTAATCCTTTTGTGTTTTTTTTTTTTTTTGTATTTTCAAGTGTTGTTTTTTATACTAAAGAATGTGTTTTTATATTTAATATTCATGCATTAATTTTTTGATGATCTCAATTATGATATTTATTTATTTTTATAATTGTCACTAATTTTACAGCTTGAAGTCTTTTTGCTTTTTATACAAAAATTACCAATATTTATTTTTCAACATTTCGCTGCTCCGTAGTGCAGCTCCTTCAGGCAAAAAGTTTTTGCTTCTATAATTAAAAAGTAACATCTTTTAAATATTGTTATTTTTTATTATAAAAAACAAAAATACATTACGCTGTAGGAATTCTTTATTAAAAGAGTAAAATATCTCAATAAACGCATTGTTTTTTTTAAGACTTTTATTGCAAATAAAATTATGTCCACATTGCTATTGTAAAGATAAAAAATCATTAAAATTTGTAAAAACAAACTACTAATTATATTAAAAATACTAGAGTGCTCGGTATATATAAGTATGTATGTACATGAAGAATATATTGCTAACTCTTGTTTATTAAAGTATAAATATATCCGTTTCCTCCCCAATAAACAAAAAAAGAGATAAAATGTCTGTAATTATTATTTTAATTACACTAATTATTTAAGCTGTAGGTCCTTTTTATATATGTAAAATTTATCAGGAAGAAGCTACACAAAGGACTAGCGAAATATCGAATAAAAATAAATTTTGCATATATCAAAAGGACCTGCAGCTTAAATAATTAGTGTAATTAATATGAAAAGAGGTAAAAAAAAACGAGAACAATTATCAAATTATTATTTTATTAATATTCATTTGTTTTTATATGATTCTAATTTAAAATTGTGCTTTTTCCCGCAAAAAAGTGTGAAATGGAAAAAAAGCACATTTTTAAAATTATAATCATATAAAAAGATATATTCCCAAAATAAATTCAGTTAATTTATTTGCTTTCTTTTTTGTTTTCAATTGTTGTTTTATTAAATAATTTTATTCATTTATTAGGCACCTTTTCTATTTTGTTATCTTTGGACTTAAACATACATATCGCACACTAAATCATAAACAGTCACAACTCAACACAACTAGTTTTTATTGCATAATCGAGGTCACAGAACAAATCTCTAACGACCACACAAATTTTGTTGGCATCACTGTTTTCCTTAACTGGAAAAATACCGTTATGTCTGTTTTTATGTTATTTGTGCCGGTTGTACGTAATCAACTAAAGAGTTCTATTATCAGTTGTGACAGCGCGCTTATTAGTAACTGTGTATTTTAATTTCACGTTAATAGTATTATTTCGAGTTGTGGCGCTATTAATGAAAAAAATGTTAAATTTTGTGGTGCATCATTTAAAGTTAAAAAATTTTTTAAAAAGTTTAATGCAAAATTTAATTCCTTAGTTTTCACTTAGCTGTCGAAAATGTCGTCCCCAAATATTGAACATTATACATCTACACTAAAAATTGCAAGTGAAGAAACTGATTCTCGTACAAATAGTGATAGTAGTGTAAATATATTTAGCGATTCTGAGAGTGAATTTAGTCTGCCCAAAGACGATAATAGTAGCACAAAATTAACAAAAATCAAGTTAACTTTCTTTAAAGATAATGATCTTTACTGTGGAACACAATTTAATTATAAAATTGCAATCATGTTTCTAAAAATAGTTTTTTGCCTCTCCTAAAAACTCTATGAATTTTGAGTTGTGACTGTTTGTGATTTAGTGTGCGATATGTTTATGTATTTACATTTTTTTTTTTGTGATTATTGAAATAAAATTTATGTTAAAAAAATAATCTGCTTTTCTTTACACAAACGATATATTTAAAAGTAGCAAAAATAACTGTCAAGGATTAAAAAAATTTTATCCTCCCAGATATATTCACTAAAGGCCCATTTACACTGTAATACTGAGTAATACGACATGTCAAAAACTTAAATCAAATGTGAAAGTAAAATAGTGTAAAAACAATATGTTATGAATCTGACCAAAATACGGATGGGAATTTGACAGTCGTATGGCTTTCACCATTATTAAAAAATGTTCAAAAAGGTTATACTTTTAATATTATTAGGGCTTTGTGTTTTTGTGTAAGCAACCTACTAAACCAGTTTGGTTCTTAATACTTATACTTTTCATTTTATTTCAAGTGTGATAGTGTGAAAGCAAAATGCAATATTACTTTAGATTTTTTGGCAGTCGCACCAAAGCTCATTAGATTCCTCTCTCACAAAGTATTATGAAAGTTGTAAGGCCTGTTTTATGGTGCGAAAAGACTTTAATCTATCCTTTTCACTTGACAACTGTTACTACTACCAGAAGTACCACTTAAAAAATCGATTGCATCGAGAGTTTTTATGCAAACTATCGATGGTGCGACCATAAAAAAAACTAAATAACAGTGAAACATTGTTCAGCTTATTTTCTAAATGATTTCATAATTATTTCCTTTCTTATTATTTATGATTCTAATTTTAAAATTGTGCTTTTTCCCTTAAAAATCTATGTCAATTTTTTTTTTTATTATTTTCTTATTACTTTTATTATTTTTTCTTTTTCTTTATAGGTAAGTGGGCTTTTTTTATGTTAAATTAATTAAAACGTTATCGGAAACTTTGAAGGTAAATTGTATTGTAATTGAAGTAGATTATATAACAAAATGGGTGTTACCACGCCCACTTTTTCACAGATGTTGTGCATTATTATTAACGTTTCTATAAGGATTAAATTTGAAAACTTCATCTATTACCGTAAATGGAATGACCACATTTATATGTTTTTGCATTTTCGTTCTATATGGGTTAGATATTACGTTACCCAGGTGAAAGCCTATTTTCACCCATTTTTCATCCCCGTATTGTTCGAATTTCAAAAAATCCCTTTTTGAATGAGCTAGGTGGGTTTGATGAGTCACCCGATCACTCAGTATTTTTATATATAACGATATGTATGTACACGGAAAAAAAAACTTCGTATTCAATTAATAAATTCATAAATATATATCGTTCGGTGAAATGCAAAATCACGTAACTAACATTTTCACTTTTCTACAAAAGGAAGAAACAACTTTTTAATATAATACACGTCTTTTTTTAGTTACATGCCTTTCATTTTCACTTATAAAATAGTTAATTTTTATTACAAAAATCTAAAAATTTGTGAGAACATTAATTTTTCCGATATGCATCATAATCAATCAAAAAGTGAATTTCGAAATTTTTGTTAGTTACGCGGTTTTACATTTCGGCTATCGCTATTTTTACTGAAATAGGTCCTAGCACCGAATTGATAAAATTAAATACTACAACTCGTAAATGTTTAATAGACAAAAAATAAAGTAATTGATATTTATAAAAATTTTAAACAATTAATTTATTAATAACAGCTAAAAATAGTTGAAAAGTTTTAATAAGTATATTGAAGCAATTAAAATGTTTTTTGAAATTCCTTTTGAAACCAATAAAAGGAATGTATGAACCAAATAAAAAAATTTTTAAATTTCTTTTGGTTTTATTCAATGAAAATATTGTTAATATTTTTCATTGTTAAATAAAAATGTCGTTAATGCTTATTTTATTTTATATACTCGTATATTTCATATACAGTGAAAGCATATACAGCGGCCATTCACCGTCGCGCTATTTTTGTCCAGTTATGAGAGATTTAAGTTTATAATTTATTTATTATTTTAGATATTTTATTTATGTTATAATGCTAGGCTCAAGGCAAATTCATTACCAGGTAAACTCACTAGCTAATTCGCCCGTCAGCTGATTCAACGATTTGTAATGTATTTTAAAGCCCAAAGACGTCAAAGTTTGTTTACTTTTGTGAAAAAGTTCAGAAAAGTGGTTGTAAATAATTTAATAATTATAAAAATTTATTATTATAATAATAAGAACGCAAAATAAATTGCTTTCTGTATTAGTAATTAAAATTTTACTTACATTACAGTAACTTAACACGTTCTTTTTAGGTTATGTTATATTTAACAAAACACATGTATACAAAAAATTTGACGCTCGGCTACAAAGCGAATTAACTAATTTGCCTGGCGATAACCTTGTATTAATAAACCTTGACTATGCTCGTGAGGTGTGATTCCCAAAATTATTCCGATTGGACTGCTTTAACTTGGATCTGTTCAATGTGAGCCGTTTAGTTTCAAAATGAATTTAAATATTTTTGATGTGCGTGCTGGAATGCGACAAAGCCTTCTCTAAATACTTCAAACGAACAATTTGTTTTAAAACTTCATGATGATGATTTGTTTATCTATAAACGTAAATTTGTATATTCTGCTTTTATCGGGACACCAGCACTCTCAAGGCTGATGATTTAAGAATAACCGAAGAAATTTAAAATGTTAATAAATAATTTTGGTCGTAATTAAATAAAAACTCTTACACTCACTCACACAGAACAAAAATAAAATCCAAACAAAACAAATTGTAAAAATTATAAAAAAAAAAACTTCCTTCGAGCCGGATTTGAACCAGCGACCTATGGATATCAATTATACAGCAGATTCAATAGTGAAAGAGAGAAAGAGAAGAGGCATTTAAAGCGGACAACCGCGTTACTTTTAACAACAATGGAGGAAAGGGAATGGTGTGAATTGTGAAAAGTGTGATGATTAACCGCAATCGCGACGAGTTTTTACACCGTTATATCACCGTAAAAGAAATAGGGATCCATCACAATACTCCAGAGACCAAGGAACAATAAAAATAAAGGGTTTCAGCGGGTGAACGTGCACCAAAGAAGCCAGCAAGATCATGCCCACTTCTTTTTTTGTGAAATGCAAGCGCTGTCATTCACATAGATTACCAATATTATTCAGAGCTTTGAGACAGTTTCGATATTGATTTAAAGAAAAAATTTCCACATTAGGCGGAAAAAAGTGCACAAGTGCTCACGTGTGCAGTCAGTATGGCAAAAATCTATAAATTGAGCTACGGACTGCTACCTCTGCAGATTTAGCCCCCTGCGACTATTTCCTTTTTTCAAATCTCAAGAAATGGCTGGGTGGTAAGAGATTTGGGTCGAATGAAGAGGTCATCAGCGAAATAAACTCCCTATTTTGAGGGAAGAAATAAAATTTTTGGAAAAACGTTGGTCTAAATATATTGATTATTATGCGAAAAACTATGCTGAAAAAATTTTGTTTTGTATATTCTGCTTTTATCGGGACACCAGCACTTTCAAGGCTGATGATTTAAGAATAACCGAAGAAATTTAAAATGTTAATAAATAATTTTGGTCGTAATCAAATAAAAACTCTTACACATTCATAAAATAAATAATAAGGCACAGAACAAAAATAAAAAACAAATTGTAAAAAAAAAACTTCCTTCGAGCCGGATTTGAACCAGCGACCTATGGATATCATCAATTATACAGCATATTTTCAGTAGTTAAGATGTGGAAGTTGAGACGGATTTTTTTCTTATCATAACTTTGGATCCAAGTTACTCGACCACTAAAGCAAGCATGTATGTTTTATTACTACAGTCCACCGCTCTACCAACTGAGCTATCGAAGGCCATAATGTGGTTTGTATTACTTCTGAATAAACACTTTTGCAACATGAAATATCTAAATCAGTGTTGCCAATTTTTTTTTTTTTTTTTTTTTCAAAAATCGCCTTATTGAAGAAAAACATATTTGTGTAATCGGGTGTTTCCTTAGGCTGAAATTTTTGGCAATTTTTGTTTTTGTGTTGTTAATAAAAACAAATTATTTGGATATTATTGGGCCTCGTGCATAAAACGTGAGCTTGAGCTCGGACTCGATTTTTTGAGTAAAAGGTGCTTGTCGTACGCATAATAAAATTTGATGTATTTGCTTTTACTCACTGCTCACGTTTGATCTCGTCTTGCTCAGTTTGAACTAAGTTAGATGAGCTCGCGCTCATTTTCATATGCATAAAAACAAGCTTTTGCTTTCTTTTGTGAGCTCTTGCTCAAATTTTGTTGAGCCTGCCTTATAGTTGACTCGCGTACACTAAAAACGAATCATGGCTGAATATTTTGTGCCACAAAGAAATACAAAATGTTATCAACAGCGTAAAACAAATTTAGCAAGTGAGGATAAAAATTTATACAGGTTTGTATTCTTAATTATTAATTTTTTTTATATAATTAATAATAAAATGATAAATACATAGGTTTGATGTTAGTAGCATCTGCTGGTTGGCTAATTATTTTTTTTCAGGAGTCAGAAGAAACACGTGGTGGTGCCCTCAGCAACATTGATAAAATTCGACTGTATTTAAGATTTTGTGCAGATCCTGGATTCCAAAATGGTGTAGCCACAGACATTGGTGTCGCGAACTATTGCGGAAGTTGCGAAACTTATATCTGCCAAAGCAAGCGAGTGGATAAAATTCCCGAAAGATGCAGATGAAATGCTCAAATGAAATGGCAAGCAAATTATTGCTTTCCATTTGCAATTGGAGTGATTGATTGTACTCATATAAAAATTAAAAAACCCACAAATCAAAGCGATGCTGGAATGCGATAAATTCCTCTCTCAATACTTCAAACGAACAATTTGTTTCAATACTTCATCACAAGTACATATTTATGGAATCAGTGCATATAATTTTAATTCTTTCTTTATCTGAGAACATATTTTTGTGTGGCATTTTGTGACTTTAAAGCTGACAATACGAGCTAAGCAAACAATTTCTTACAATAAACAGAAATTTATATGCCATCCTCAACACATGAGTCTGTACATTCCTGTTTACAAGTGAATCACAAAATTTCAAAGCGTCTTGCTGAACATGGAAGAAGTACATACATGTTTGTTGATACAAGCCTGTTGTGTAGTTTATACCGCCGTTTACGCGTGTTCGTCTAACGGCTTGTAGAAAAATCAAAAACTTTAAATATTTCGTCTGACATTTTGTAACAAACGGCTGGTTTGGTGTATTGTCAGTTTCTTTCATTTAGAACAAACTTTTCATGGAGAGTGTTATTGTGGGAAATAATAAGAAAATAATGAAAACTCTATGGTTGGTGTAACCTGAGTGCAAATTAAAAAAATATGTTTGTCAAACCGCATGTTTAGTTTATTTTGCTCTTAACTCAAATATAAATCGTAGTTAAAAAATGAAGAAATACAACTATTGTTGGCGAATTAAATTTTAAAATTCAAGCTTCTGTTCGTTTATGAGCAGTGTTTACCACTAGAACGCCCGCGGGCATTGTTTATGGGTTAGTGTCTCATACGTGTGAGCTGAAGTGAGAAAGAGCAATATTAGAAGTGTTGCCAGTGAAGAATTTCGCACCACTGGCTTCCAAACTTCTTGATATTCAGCGGCCATATTTTCGTAAAAACGTTTTTTTAATTTGAGACCATTTTTTTTTTGAAAATCTCTCGCTCGTTTCCTCTCCCCCAATTGAAGAACATTATGTATTATAGAAAGGATTTTGCTCCCTCTGCTCTATGCTACTACACACATCTATTGACGGAGAAGAGATAAACACATACATACGTGTTTGGTAAACACTGTTTATGAGAGACTTTTTGAGTAGAATTTTTTAAAATTTAGAGTCTGCGTCCGGTTATTGGAATACATTTGGTACAATAAAAAAACTGATTAAACTCTCTGTTCTATAAAGTTTGTCCGGTTATGAGAGGTGTCCGGCTGAGAGGTTTCACTGTATATGTATGTCTGTATGTAATTTTGATTTTTAATTTTAATGCATTTCAAAATATATTTATAAAATAAACTTTTACAAAATTTATAATTCCATGAGTCTTCCTGCAACATTAATGTTTTTTAGTTAAAACACATACTTTTTTGATATACATACATACACATTTTTTACAGTTACGTTATTTTTTTAAGGATTTCGAAAATTGCCGCCATAAAAATAAATTTCATATAAATTATTATTAAAACCAGAAAATGAGACATGAAAACACTTCAAACAATTCTTAAGGTATGTACACACGTTTGTCACTTACTACAATGTTGATAGAAAAATTGTTACAAAATGTGCAACAACCGTGTGAACACACAATTTTTGTGTGGCAACATCGTCACAAAATGTATTGTCGGTGCATTGTATGCCAATAATATTGTCACTATTCTGACAATCGTGAGAACACCCATCATTTCCATTGACACACCATTTACAGTCATTTGTTATTGTCGCATGTGCTTCATTTAGTGCACCGTACAATAACACCATTGGCTGATAAATATTTCTGTTGGCAATGCTGCCCATAAATATTTATATATTGTATATTATATATTGTATATTGTATTATAATACAATGTTAAAAGTCGGATCTGGCAACATTTGCCATACAATAATCTGACAACCGTGTGAACGGTCAATTATTATTGGCAGAAAAATTTATTGTCGCAGAAGTGTGTGCCAATGATATTGTATGGTTTTCTTTCAATAGTGTGAACAGACAAATTACCAGATGGTAACAATTTTTCATTGTGAGTGCATTGCCACCATATTGCCGTATCCTACAATATTGTACAATCTTACAATCGTGTGAACATAGCTTTAGTTTGAAAATATTTAAGCAAAAATATTTTCTGTGTATGCATAAATTACAAACTTTTTGCGAAAAAAGAATTTTAAAAACTTTTTCAATTATTCAGTTTTCAACGAAAAAACAACTTTTCCAAATATTTATTTATTTAGTTTTTTTCTTACAAATTATTTGCGTGCAACTCGTTTTAGGTTTAGACGGACACTTTTCAGTTGACTGCGAATTAAGAAAAAAAAAAAAAATAAAAAAATTAAAAATCAAATAACAACTGATTGACAGTCTTGAAGAGTTTTCCATACTTGGAGCAGAAATGGCTTTAATTATCAATGCAAAATGATGTGTAAATTATTACCAAATGACATTTAAAGTATTGACAGTCATTGACTTAGCCTACTCGTACTTGAAATCTTTAAATGCAAAAGACTGTAAATGCTGGCAATTTTTACAACTCACAAAACCGCACGCACTTTCTGAAATAATTCTAATACAAATAGAGGCAACATCAGGTTTTTTTTTTATATTTTAATTACTAAAGTATCTATTTTGGCCAGATTAATGTTATTTGAACAATATTAAAATAAAAAATATGACTGGTATTAATCATTAAAATTACGCGTGATCTACATACACATAAATTCCACACAACACATTTTCTATTCCAAGATTAATAAAAATGTGTTATTTTGTTCGATGGCTTTGTAAAATAAGAGCTTTAAAATAAAACATTTCAAGCTGAAGGTTTTGTGCAGAAGAAAGAAGTTATAGGGAACGCGTTAAACTTTTCGCTTTCATACAAAAAATGATTTGAAATATATTGACCTGATTAGAAGCGGTTAACAAGATTGCAAGTAAAGTCCAGCAGAACGAAAAGATGCTTGAAATTAATACACAAAAGCATCTGTTCGAAAACATATGATTACAATAGGAAATTTAATGATGATTTTGCTGTTACTTTAAAAATTGAAAGTTCACTTGCTGAAGGTTAATGCTTGATTTGAAAAATAATCAATTTATAATTGATAATTAAATTATGTCGAACCCACCGAATCGATCATTTCCATATGAACAAAATAGTAGCTGTAGGCAGCGTTAAAATTTATTTTTTAAGAAAAACTTTTTATTTAGAATTTTAATCGAACTGTAGTTATTACATATTAAATAAATTTTTGTCGTGTTCAAGTTCATTTATCATTTATATTGTGAAGAAATTACATTCCTGATTAGAATAAGGGAAAAAATAACCAACACCAGTTGAGTATAATACGCATTTTCTATGCCACTACGCATCTCATCAGTACTATTTGTGTCAACAGGGAGGCAGTTGTAAAGTCATTACTATCATCTATTTAACCCGTAAGAGCTTAGGTAAATGCATACGAGAATACGCGTTACTGTCTACATACTATAAACAAAGGTTGCCAGCTTTGTTGCTTTTTAAGTTTTTAGTAAAGTTCACACTTCATATATTCCCAAAGGACAAAGCTTTTGTTTTCAGTACCGGTCAGAACGAAATTATTTTCTATGCAGCTTCTTTTAACTCTCTTTCCTTATTAAATTTTTTTTGGTTTATTAGCCCTTCATCGGATGGCAATTAAAAACTACTTGATAGTTATTTTGTGCTTTCATTGAAAGTCTAACTAACATTTGCGTTCAGAATTTTTAAAAAAAAAGCTTAACATCCATCATAGAATGTGTCTCGAACAAACAGTATTACTGGCTTATGCGTTCTTGACTTAAATACATTCTGATGTGACACAGAGTTTATACAGGTCGAAACACTTTAGCAAGGTGTAATTTATAGACCAGGGATAACTATAAATTTGGATTGCAACCTGAGTGCACTGGTAGTGGTACGGGATTTTTTTTTCCGAGTGCCCATGTGAGCGGTACGTGATCGTCTTAATTTCCATTAGTGTTGAGAGCACCGTGGAATAAGATGCTATGCGTAGGTGTCCACGCAAATCTTGAAAACATCTGCATCGTATGGGTCAGGCTTCCGAGATGATTTCGAGGAGTATTTTATTAAAGTGTGGGGGAACATACAAGCAGAACAGCATCTAGTCGGGTTTCTTTTCGACCCCCTTGTATATAATTATTGCCGGTTAAACCAACAAGTGCCACACCCATCAGAAACTGAGATACGCGTCGATCCCGGCGTTAGCTTGACTGCTTGTTTTTGGCAGTCGAGTGGTATTTCTCAAATTCCAACCTCATCACTGAGTCCCTAGTTGCTATTGGTGTCTGCCCTAAAGCTGTATCTTCCCACACAATATGTCCCACCCTCTCAACCTTCTTCAGGCATAGTCTGCCCAGATCATTCACTATGACGCCACTACGCTTTAGGTGATATGTAAAGTTTCCATGCGTCGTTACTAGCGCCGTGATTCTCAATTTACCTCGGTCATACCTTTAGTTGCTAGGGCTAAAGCCTTGCACTTCCGCTTTTAACTTTGCCATTATCTTTCGAAGATTCCACATCGTTGAATAACAAAAATATGAAAGTGTTTAACATTTTGGAGTTATCCGGCCCGAACTGAAATTCCAGAAGCAATAATGTGAAACGTGTGTTTTATACTTGTATTTGTATTTCGCCATAAATTCTTTATAATAAGAAATCTAATTTTTATATATATGTTGTTCTTACCTTTTTTTGTCTACAAAACAAAATTTTTAATTGAATAGATTCAATGCAGTTGTCCTCAAAATATGATTTTTCCTTTTACCCACAAATGGAGATTTTCTTCCCAAAGCCCCTGGCAACGCTGATACCCACCACCAACAGCCAAAAAACGAAAAAGGAAAAGCATAATTTCCGTTTGCCTTTTAATGAAAAAATGTCTTTCTATTCTTGTAAAATCCATATACACTAAAGCCCCGATTTGCGTCGTTAATGGGGACGGGAGGAATGCGACGCAAATTGAAACGACGCAAATCGAATTATTTGTTTCTATACAAATGTTCTGATTTCGAATTAATTGGGTGAAAAACTAAAAAATTTCATATGAATACGTTTTTATTTGTTTAATTTCATTCAATAAACGTTTTTAAAGTTAGAAATAAAAAAAAATAATAAATTAAATTATTAAAATTCATTTTCATATACATAAATACATACATAAATACATACGTATATACGATTCACATAAACATTAAAGTAAAAAATAGTATTATGTGTTTTCTATTATTTTTACTCATTTCTATTGTTTATTTTCTTAAGCTGTTTTCAACTAAAATAAAGCACATCCCATTGCGAAGTAATTCTTTCTGCATAATATACCACTAGGTTGAGTACACTTACATAATAGAATGTATCACTTATATAATAAATAACGGGAATTTCTCTTTTTGCATGCAAGTTGAAAAAAAAAATCAAACCGTTTTTAGCGACGCAAATCGAAATCACAACGACGCAAGTCGGATTATACCAATTTTTAAAAAGCGACGCAAATCGGGGCGTTAGTGTAATCGTTATGCACACGACTTAGACTAAATATATAGTGTGTGTGTGTTTATTTTTTGCCGAAATTAAAATTTTGAAGAAATTTAAAACAACTGCATAAACTACAAATGTAAAAGAGTTCGGTGAATACAGGACGAGTTTATTTTCGTCAGCCATTTAACAGATCATAGAGATTTAATGTTGCAAAAGACTTTCTTTCTCATTTACGTACATGACTTCGTGGCATTCGATAGCAAATCGTATTTCCTCTCTATCGAAGGGAGAGTACACTTGACACACTTAGTTGGTCGCTGGTTCAAATCCAGCTCTCGATCACATATCTTATTTTTTTTTTTTTTTTTTTGTTTGAATTTGTGGAAAATTTTAAGCAAAATTATATTTTTTTAAATTTTCAAAATACATAATAATAATAATAATGAAAATCAAATCATTGTATCACGAAATCCATGCAAGGCACTGTTACAGCGTGCGAATAATTTTAACTGATTTAGTTGAGAAAATATTTTTTCTTAAGGAAGATTTGCTATTTGTATTATACAATTTTGTACTCGTTTCAAAATGTGTAAAGGTTGTATTAATTGGATTTTGTATTGCGTTGATATAAAAAGCAAATTATATCGTACGCACGCGTTACGAAATTTACCATTTGAAATTTATATGTCAATTTCTATCGAAAATTTCAGCGAATTTACTTACTTTTATAAGTAATTATGTTATCTGAAAAAAAATATTTAAATAAGTATATATCATATATTTTAACGTTTCAACATCGTGACACACATGCTACATTTGTCACGCACAATTACACCCTTGTTTTATAATACATAACCGTTTGTTTCGAACGTGCTAAAAAATAAAATGCAATACAAAATCATTTTATTATATTTTGCTTATTATTAAATTAAAATTAGGCTAAAGTTCGTAAAATTTTAAGTCGGAAAGAATTAGCCATGACGCAGCTTTCCAAGGGAATAAAGGAAAATCGACGTCAATCAATATCAACATACACATGCTAAACTTCTTTCTTATTTATGTTTTTCTTATTTGAAATGAATTGGTCTTATCCATAAGGAAGTGCGTGTGCGATTCCCGCCCAGACCCTGGGGTTTTCTACTTGTTGGGTCACAATGGGTCTAAGCTCTGAGGGTCCGCCACCTGACCTAACCTAACCTAACAGTCACAATACATTCTAATCTTTCTTTTATTGGCAACACCTTACTGATGGTTACTGGTTGAATGATTCAAATTAAAAAAATTTTCAAATGTGACATATCTAAAAGAAATCTTTATATTAACTTTTCTTACTACCCTCGTCAAAGTAAGTGTTTTTGATAACCTCCTTTTAACGTCATGTTAATCTACGAAAATGTTTTGGCAAATTTTGGGCTGCTTATGAAATAATTACACAACTCTAATGCAAATCCTCTTTAAAGCTCCATTCAATTTAGGAATCTATTTATTTAATTTTGTTTCCATTTGTGTAGCCGCAGTAGCCCATTAAATTACTTTTGTCTATTTCCATTCTGTGGCTTGTGATTATTTTGCTGTTGCTGTTGAGATTAATTGCATTGTTTTAATTAAAATGGCATGAAGACAACTTTGTTGAGATTGAGGATTTGCCTTTCTTTACTGCTCCATATTGCAAATTATTAAAAGCATGAGATTATCTTAAAATAACGAATTGCAAATGTTGAAATCGAAAACAAATGCAAAATAAAATAAAGTCTAAGAAAAACTTTTATTTGATAATTTTTTCATGCCTTGAAAATCTGCCAGTTTAAACAACTGGGCAATAATTACCACGTTCGTTGAAATGTTGCTTGATAAAGGGTGGTCCAACCAAAACCGTACGAATTTAATTGTAAATAAAACAAAAACTTTCCACAGATTTATCTTAATATTTTTTATTATCATAGAAGGATCGACGACAATTATTTGTGAAACAATATATCGGTCAAGTGCTCGCTACGACTTCGGTGATCGATATTTTCAATGACTGTGAGACATAGTTGACGTTCAATGTCGTTAATGTGTCGAATTATCTCAACCTTTAGCTCCTGTTCTTGTTCTGGGGATTGTCTTCTAAATATCCACAAGGGAAGAAGTACAACGGTGTCAAATCACTAGATCGTGACGGTCAATTAACATCGCCTCGACGTGAGATAACATGGCCATTGAATTCCTCGCGTAAAAGAGCCACCGTTTCGTTGGCTGTGTGGCACTATTCTATTAGAACCACATATCGTCCAAGAAGTCCGCTATCATCTCGCGATAGCGAACAACATTTAACTGCTTGGCCGACCTCATTTTCGAAGAAGTACGGCCCGATGAAACCGCCAGCCCACAAGCATCGGCTTTTCAACAATTACTCGTGGATTCTCATTTGCCCAAATGCGGCAATTGCGGACGCAGTTGGTTGATTATGCAGAGCAAGAAAATCACAAAATGGATTTTGATTTGAACGCCCATTTTCGTAAAAGGCTTACGCGCTGCTCAATTGTGTACCTCTCCATGGTTGAATTTCTGAAACACTGAAAAAAAATGTGCCAAATTAAGTTGTGCAAAAACAATTGAAGTTAAGCTGTTACTCACAATTTTTTTTTATTATTTCTCTTAAAGACAATACAAATTCTACGAAGCTCCTACGGCTTGTCTGTAGGAACACCCAGGTTATAAGCGGGAATCGAACCCGCACCTCCATATTAATAAGACTAATGCTTATGCACTAGACTACGGAGGCAGCAAATTAGCATCGTGCATTATGGTTGGACCACCCTTTATGGCGTTTCGATTCAAATCGAGTATCGTAATTTGGCAGCCGAAAAAATCAATATGAGTTAATTAAAAAATATTAAAAATTCTTTCATAACATTTGTGCAAAAACTTTTTGCTGTATTCAATTCAATTCAATTCAATGTCTTTTTAAACTCTATTAATTCGATTTCAACTTTAACATCGCTAAATAGCTGAAGTAGATTGTGCCCACATTAAATAGAAAATATGATTATTATTTTGGCTGCAGCTTCGTCAATATCTCCAATTGAAAACAACATCGTTATGCCAAAAATTACATAAGAGATTTTGAAAGAAAAAAATTTAATTCAAGTAGATATTTCCACAATTTGGTAGTTCATTTTCAAAGCAGACAACACTTTAAGTGGAAAGTATACATACATATGTGTATGTATATGCATGTACATGTATTTGGTTTTTCTTAATTTCTTTAGTTTTCCATTTCGATCACGAATTCATCATAACATTTGTTTGTTGGAAAAGAAAAAGACAATTTAGTATGACACACAGGAAATATGCACACACACACACACACACATATGATACCTAGAGAAACGTACTAAAATTTTTAGTCAACGTTGTCATGCATACATACATACATACATGCATTCATACTAACGTACAAATTAGTAAATACAGACGTCTCTCGATAACTGAACAACCCGGCATCCATCAGGAACAACATTTCACTGATACCGGAATATAAGGATTCTGGCGGTAACGAAAAGTCATGCAGGCGAAAATATGACCAAATGAGTAGTCCATCGGACCCAGCACAAAGTTTGCATTCAATGGGAACGATATGAAAAAGGTGGTGAAGCACTGGGGTAAGATTCAGGTGAACCAATATTGCCATATCGTGCCGGGATTGCGATACTCCAAAAAATTTCTGGATTTTGATGCAAGGGGAGGCAAAATCTTTCTAAGACTTAACAGAAAGAGCACTTGGATACTAGCGAGAGGTCTTAAGGGTAATTTCAACTGCAAGGGGCATTTGCATAGGGCTGGAATCTCTAACACAAGCATCTGCTGGTGCTGCTGTGAGGATGATGGTGAGCGGGCTATGAAACAACTTATCACCAACTGTATGAGAATGACAAATAGAAAGAAGTTATACAGTGCGAGCGCGGTTCGCGCAACCACGATTATCGCAACAGGTAATTTTTTCACATTACAGTCTCTATAAGTGCAACTTTTTCTGTTTTATTGAAGCAAAAGCAATTTTTTTTCATAGAGAAAAATACTTTTACGCTACAGTTAATTTACAGTTAATTTTTGTTGTTTGCTTTTTACTCTCTTCCATCTTATGATGAAAGTTGCATATCATTTAAATGTAGATCATTGTAAGGTGCATACATAGCTAAATATTATTGTAATAAATATGGGAGTAGTAAAAAAAAGTGTTAAAGCTCACAATTAAACAAGAAATTTTGAGCCAATTACAGCTTGATCAATCTGTTAAAAAGCTTTGTATTGATTACAACGTTAACAAATCCACAATCAGCAGCCTTATTCTGTAACTCGCTAAAGCTAAATCTCCATCGCTAAAAATCTAAAAAGTCGTTTTAGCGATTTTTAGCAACAAGTGGAATTCTGTAATGTATATTGCTTAATTTGGCAACGTCTTAAAAGTCAATTCGCCGGAATTTTAGCTTTCATTGTCATCGCTAAAATTTTCTAATTTTGTATTCTCTAACGTCAAATAAGCGGTAGTTTTTTATTTAAAGTTAAAATTTTTAGCGACGGAAATTTTAAGCTGCTCAAAAGTAAGTAATACACAAATGAATTTTAATTGAATAATGTTGGATTTTTTTTTTTATTTTAGCAAAACAATGGAAGAAGTCACTAAGCGGGTGACTAAGGAACAAAAATTCATGCTGATACAATATTTGGCCGTGGCGAAGTTGCCCACGACAGGTAAAAAGGAGTTTAACTAACTAAAAGCCAATAAAGTAAAACAAAAATCTTTTTTAGATTTATAAACTCCACTGGGGTGAAAAGCCTTACGGAGCAATGGGATGCCTTGGCAGAGAAGCTTAACGCTTTGAGAGGTGCCTTAAAAAATGGGGAAAATTGGTAGAGGGCATGGACAAATATGAGGTAATTTTCTTACCATTCTTTGGAGATGTGAGCGCTTTTCAGTTTCTTATAATTTCACAGAGGTAAAGCAAAACAGAAGTACTAAGAGTATAAAAACTCATTGGAAAGAAGCGGCATAAATGGCGCTCAAAAATATAAACTGACAGAGTTAGATGACAGAATAGTTGGAATTATGGCGAAGGAATCTGTGGTTGGGCAAGAAGAAGTCAAGTGAATTATTTTAATATTATTTGTCTAAAAAAATAAGACCCAACAATTTTTATTATTTGCCAAATATATAAATACTATAAACAAAAAGTGTTGCCATCTTCAAATATGTTCCATACTTCGGCGGTTGATGATCTCATTGGTAAACACGACATTTAATTTATAAATTTTTTTTATTCAAATACATACGTATGTAAGTCTGTATATTGGGAAAATTAAAAAAATTTGGTATTCTTTTCAAAATAACTTTTATAAATACATACTTCATTATATATTTTAACAGTCTTTTGTGGGTAAACTCCAATCATTTACAAGGAATTCAAATCATAAAGTGCGGTAACACTAATATGAAGTGCCAAGAACTATAACAATATGTTTGTCTCTTTTCAACAGCAATTTATAAAGGCAGTGGGAAAGGATAAGTATAGTGATAGCAAATTAGCTACGGCGAAAATGTAAAAATTAAGCTAAGCGATTGATATTACAGAATACTAATTTAGAGATATAGCTAAAATATTTGCCTTAATATATTTTTAGCTTTTTAGCGATCGAGATTTAGCTTTAGCTACGAGAATTAGAGAATAAGGCTGCAGCAGAATAAAACAAAACAAGATTGCAATACAAAAATTTGCCAAAAAATATGAGTCCGGAACGTGAAGTCGAGTTACATTTAAGGCAGCTGAGTATCAAAGAATGGAAAAGCTCTTATTCAGATGGGTTTTAAAACAAAGGACGAATAACGTTCCAGTTTCTGAACAAATTTTAAAGGTAAAAGCCCTATTTTTTTATAATAAATTAAGAGGAAAACCTGGAACTGTTAATGCTACCATAGAACTTTAAAAAGCGACATGGTATACGTAGATTAAAAATATGCGGAAAAAAATTATCCAATAAAGTGGAAAATGTGGATCCTTTTGTCGAAGAGTTAACCATTAGGATTAATGAACTAGCAATAGTTCCTGCTCAGATTTACATATGTACGTACAAAATATGGAGATTATTTTTTGTTTTTCTTTTTATTAATGGAACTATATAACTTTGCTTAATAAATGAATTTCTTATGTTGAATTTATAAAATTAAATGAGTTTAACTTAAATAATGGTTTAGTTTTGTAATGAGTTGTTAATACCCGGTTACTGCAACTTTTCGGTGAAAGCAACAACCCCGATTTTATTTCGGTTGCGCAAACCGCGCTCGCACTGTACATGGAAAAGTTCACGCCTATAGATGAGGACCTACAGACACTGCCCCCGAAAGAAGGAGCTGGTACAATTCACATCCGTGCTTAAAGTTCAATAGCTAGTATAGGCTGTACCGTAGGTCAGAGCGATCTCTGTGCTGGAGCCCTCAAATTCCCAAAGAGTTCCAATTAATAAGCATTGAGTAACGATTTAAATTTTTATTTGCTTCGAAAGCACTGAAATCATATACTGATGCGTCTGCTTTGGCTGAGTAGTTAGCGCGCTGACTCTACAATCAGAAAGTCGTGGGTTAAGGGTTCGAAGGAAAAAATTACGAATTTGCTTTAGAGTATGTGCTAATGTATATCACAGTCCATTCTCCGTCGGTATTTGAGCTTGAAAAATAAAACGGCTCGTGTTTAGCTTAAAAATTTATGCATCAATGTAACAGCAGAGACGCAACAACTTGGCCTTATAACAACGAAGATGTGTAATAGTGAGTCCCCACTCTCTTAATATCTCTAACCCGTTATATGGGAAACTTTAAGGATTCAAGTGGTTCGTACGCTATTTCTTACTGAAGAAGCTCTTCAGGTTCTTGGCATGTATATTCAGTGTGATGTTCGATGGACAGAGAACATTTTTCAGATCTCAGAGGAAGTATTGAAGTGGCTCGGTTTTTTGAGACGGTGCTATACATACTTCACCCCATCTGATTTCCTTACTATTTATACCGCCTACAGCCGACCGAAAATGGAATACAACACCCTTGTATGGGCCGCTGTTTCGTCGGTATTGTGTAGCACCGGCGAAGTAAAATAATAATAAAAAAAATGGCTACTAAACCGAAGCTTCAGCACTGCTACGAGTATAAAAACAAAGAACGTGCGAAAGCAAAACTGTAAAATAATTAATTAAGCTTCACCTCCTGTCGTTTCTCCTACTATCCCTTTCCTATAGTTCCAGCACAATGCTTCGCATGTGTAGGAGTCATCTCTTGAGTGCTGGTCCCAGACAAAAAAAAAAAAAAAAAGACTATTTTGAAGTTACAGGAAAGGTAAGGTAGCCAACTCTATTGACTCTCTTGGGCTATCGTTACTACACAGAAAAAGTTTTTTAACCGAACACGGCGTACATGGAATAAACTATCCGCAGGGGTCTTTCCTGTCACTTCTGACGTGCGTAGTTTCATCGAATGTCCATCAACACTGTTCCCTCTACCCCCATAACCAAAACCATATTTCTCTACTTATTTATAGCGTGTCCACGAGAAATATACCATTCGAATAATTTCCAATTAAATGAAGGGACCAAATAAATTTGTTTCTTTAAATTATCGAGTGTTTGTTTTTCAGAGAGTTGGAAAACTTGGTAAAACTTATCGAGAGTTGACTGTACATATACGTACATACATAGCCACATACTCATATGTATGTATAGACAGTTTTGTACAATGTTTATTTAAATAAAAAAAAATCATTTTATTTCAATTTTTTTTTATGGCTTTTTACTCAACAAATTTATTTGAATGACTTTGTACCTCCGCAACATAATTGAATGGGAAAACGTGTTGTACCTTTTCAATGTGTGCAATCTGTTCATAAACCATTTTCAATTCTACCATGTAGAGAAATTGTTTATTTTTTTTTTTTATATTTTTACACATAAATGTGTATATTGTGCACTGTTATAAAAGGCGAAGTTAGAAACAATTATAATTGACAACAGCAAAGATTATCTTTCAAAATCCGTAGGGTGATGATTTTATTCGTGTGACTAAGAGTCAGCATGGTGCAAATGTGATAGGTCATCACCAGGGAGCATCTTACTACTTCAAACAGTTGGAATTGTTTTATTTGTCAAATAACAATGCACGCCGAATTGTGATAAAAAAAAAAAAACTAAATAATTGTTGCGTTGATTTGAATAAGTTCACCTTCAAACTTTATTTCTACAATAATTCTCAATTATTACTCTAGTTTGTTTGTTTCAAATCATTATTGCTGGAGCGATTACCTACGGTCCAATTATAGTCAGTTTATTTGTTTAGAGGTGTGAAAAAAACACATACAATAATTCTCAATTATATTTTCAGCATTAATCGATAAGTATTATTTTTTTTTTATCTTGGACCAGCACTTAGGAAACGACTCCTACATATGCGGTGCATTGTGCTGGAACTAGAGGAAAGGGATAGTAGGAGAAATGACTCTGCTTTTTGCACGTTCGTTGATATCAACTTCGTTTTTAGTAGCCATTTTTTTAGTAATTATTTTACTTCGCCGGCGCTACACAATACCGACGAAGGACGGCGTTCTGATGTGATTGTGGATTGCTATCAGCTGAAGCCGTTACTGTTCAGTGACCAGTGACTATGCAGTCGCCACTGAAACCTTCCGACAACAAGTGAAACAAAGCCACACACAAATGCACATAAAAAATGCGACATGTTTTTATGAGTCTGAAAGCCAGGAAAGTTTTTCGTTTTGTAGTCAACGTGCAGACTATTTTGACCATCGCCATCCTCAATTGATTATGTTAATGATCCTGATAAGTTGAAATCTAATTATTATTTTAATTGGAGCTTCGTTTTTTTTCTTTTAATTGTGTCTTGATTTTACTTGTGGGCATTAATTGCCGGCCTGTTACTTCTCTTTAAGAAAAACTTTCAAAAATGTATATCAATATGCAATCGATTGTATTAAAAAAATATACCAACATAAAATGAACTCTAAAATATTGAAAAGTGTTTGTATAATGCCAACAGCCAAAAAGCAAATGTATAGATAGGTGTGTATGAAAGAAAGATAAAATCAATTCATTAAATATAAATAGTAAAACCGAATTCATATTTGAGATCATAAGCATCAGCATATCATCGTTAGCAGTAGCAGTAGCAGCAGTAACATTTTAAGATTTTCCTCCTTCTTGCAATCGCTGATAAGAACTGATTGCAGCATCAAAATTAGTAGTCATTGTCTGCTTTTGAAATTCATGCAAAATATGACTTTGTGGTATATCAGTTTCCACCCTGCTGCCCACAATGTTGCTGCCACCAGCAGCACTCCGTTCTTGATCGAAAAAGATGTCAATTATAATTCGTACACCTGAATTGACGTAAATGGAAGGAAAGCAAAGTTTGTTTTGTAAAACAGCATTTTCATTGATTAATATGAAGTTTTGGGGGTTGATGTGAAGTGATGTGATGTGATTTGAATTGAATAATTAAAGAAGTAACTGTGTCACTTGATTTTTGCATACAACTGTTGTAGCACTTACCACTTGATGTCTTGGCAATTGTGGTCTTACTTTGATACGATGTTTCAGCTGTTTCTACTACTGCTGCTGCTGCTGGCTGTTGGTAAATATTGGCCTCCTCAACACTATCAGTTGACTGTAAGCGAGTCTTTGTCTGCTCCACCACAGCTTGAGAACTCTGATTATTGAAGAGACAATTGCCAGAGTCTTTGAGTTCTGTACAAAAATAATTCATAACGTCGGGATTGGTTTTAATAGCATTTGCGGTGTCTGCATCATCGTTAATGTTGCTACAATTCTCAACCGCAAGAATACGAGTATCTTTAGCATTGATTTGATTACAATTAACGTTGGAGCTTCTAATGCAACAGTCAATTGCATTGTTGTTGTTTTGCATGTTGCAATTGCAATTCGGTTTTTGGCTGTTCTCATTGGATTGCAGCGCTGTAAATGACGCTGCTGTTGACGACAGCATATTATGGCTGGTTGTAGAATTATTACGGCTTCTATTTCGGCAACACAAACATGATGTGCAATGCATGCAACAATTATTTGTCGCCTGATTATCGTCATCGTAATCGATTTGGGCACTAAATTGTTTACAATTTCCGAGGCAGCCATAATTATTCAAGCCACAATATGATGATTTTGGAGTGGCCAGTAAATGTTGTTGTAGTGGATGGTGGTATCTTTTGTGTGTTGTGTTCACTTTGTACGTTTTTATACGATTAAGTTGATTGGAGTCGGTCTGTTTAACCCGATTGTTGTAATGCTGTATCATATGCCGCACCGAAACAGGGCGGCCACTGCATTCTGAATCCGAGTTATTTATGGAATTTTGTGATTTCTGTAGATCACAAGAAATACGTGAAGTGTTACTGAAGGCTTCATCGTCATCTGTACCCTGACCTCTTATGCAATTCATTTCCAGATCCATAATGAATATCGATCAGGATGTTTTCGATTATAGAAAAATTTTACTGTTTCAAAATTTATATTCGGAAATGTTTTGATTTTATAATTTTGCCTGTCAAATGAAATTTCCAAAGTGAAGTATATTTCTAAGTTTCATATAATTTTAATAAGAACAGGAAACCTGATACGGAAACCGACCGTAGTCAAAAGCAAGGCCCATTAAAAATTAAATATGTTTTGGCATATCGTAAAGCAGCACTGGGCTGAAGAATAGCTCACACGTCATCGTAATTATTTCTTAAGTGCGGTCAAGTGTGCTTTTTGCGTGTCACACGAACCACTAGCTGACATTTCAGACACAATTAACTGTATCGTCTTAAGGTTCCTTGTTGCTACTTCCTATGTGAAGGCATATGTCGTTGACAGTTAGTCACAAAAGTAATTATTATAATACTGTTAATAAGATCTTGGGCATATGGTCCAGTCACTCCGCCTAAGTCTGTGTAGTTATACAGGGTGGTCCAACCGTCTTGAACGAAATTAATTTTGAGTCACAACTTAACGTCAAATATTTTGCCCAACTTAATTTGAGATTGCTTTGTTTCAGTCTTTAAAATATTCAACCATGGAGAGGTACACAATTGAGCAACGCGTTAAGATTGCTGAAGCTTTTTACGAAAATGGGGGCTCAAATCAAAATACATTTCGTGCACTTCGTGATTTTTTTCTCGTCAACATTATCGAGGAAATATCTGGGCACAATCGAAAGAATTGCGCACAAATTTTAGAAAACCGGGTCTGTAGGAAATGTGAAAAAATGTGTGGCAGAAGAGCCGTCAAGCTCGACTCGTCGTCGTGCCCAACAATTGAAAATCAACGAATTGTTCAGTGACCAGTGACTATGCCTTCGCCACTGAAACCTTCCGACAGCAACTGACACACAAAGACACACTAATGCACATCACAACAATGCGAGATGTTTAATTTTATTTTAAAAATTTAGTCTGAAACTGGGGTTGAACCCATGTCTGTTTTTGGTTTGCAAAGAAAATCATCTTCAGCGACCAAGCACGCCTCAATTTATTGGTTAACAAACAGAATTGCCGCATTTGGGTAAATAAAAATCCATGAGTGATTGTTGAAAAGCCGATCCATCCACAAAGACTGACTGTTCGATGCGGTTTCTCCGCTGGAGGTGTCATCGGGCCGTCCAAGCAGTTACCGCGAAAGTTGTTCGTGTTATCTAACGTCGTGGCGATGTTAATTGGCCGTCGCAATCTTGTGATTTGGCACAGTTTGACTTTTTTCTTTGGAGATATTGAAAAGAAAAAGCATACGGCAATAAGCCAGGAACAATTCTACAGCTAAAGGAGGCGATAATTCGGCACATTAACGACATTGAACCCTCAACTATGTCTCAGAGTCATAGAAAATATCGACCATCGGATAGCAGTATCCCACCGAAGCCGTGGCGAGCATTAGGCCTATATTTTCTTTCACAGAGAATTGCCATAGATCCGCGAATACTTTTTGTTTTATTGACAATTAACATCGTGCGTTTTGATTGGACCACCCTTTATTTAGCAAATTTATTTGAAAAATATGCATAAAATAAATAAATGTTTTAGCACAATAGATTATTTATTTATTACAAGGAAACAGGCGCTATCCTAACTGCGCTCTCCTTCGTAGGTATTTGAGCAATAAAGCGTCCGCGAAGTGGAATAATAAATAAAATGGCTCTATTTTAGCTTTGAAAATTAGTGCAATTGCAGATATGTATGTGCAATAATCAAGTCATATTCTTTTCTAGCATTTCCAGACCTTTCTCTACTTTCTAACTAGTACGGTGGTAATGCAATGCATACGTAGGGGCTGTGCCCTGAGCACTGCCTCAAGAGGAAAAATTAATATTGCTCATTCAAAAACGTGACAGCACATTTTTGGAGTTATTACATTGTTTCAGTAACTACAGAAATTCCAAATAAATATTTCTACAAGATATTTACAATTCCAATATACCACAGTATTCTTTTCTTTATGAATGAATGTAAGAAATATAATGAAGTTAAATTCCAATGATTGCTGTGTAATTCTAAAGATAATTTTAATAATCAGAACATGCAAAAACTATTGCTTCACCTTATCAAATTTGCATCATATTTGCCCTTCAAATTTAATTGAATTGAAACAAAAATAACTCATCTTGCAATTGGCAGTCATTTTATTATTATTATTATTATATTTATTTAATCTTAGAGAATATAATTCTAAGATTAAATTAGGAAAAAAAAAGGAGCGCTAGCAGCAATGGCCATCAGCTCTATGAGTATTAGTGTAGTTAGTGTATTAGATAATAGTCATTTTATATTTCATCTATTTATTTCTGCTAATCCAGTAGACGGACATACTTCATAGATGGTCTCAATATTTAATTAGATAGTCGTAAAATGAATTTGCAATTATATGTGGTTGCACTAACGCTTCGGGCTTATTGTCAATACTTTATGATTCCAACAACAACAAAAAAGAAAGAAAAACAGAAGTAGAAACAACAACAAAAAAGTATTTAATTAATTGCACTACATAATTACATAATTAATTGTACACTGAAGCTAGTAAAAATTTGTTAAAAATTGTTTTTATTTTATTGGCAACTTTGCAGTCAATGTAGGTATCTTCTTCTTATACTGGGTGGGCCAAAAGTCACGCCTGTGCGTAAAAATTGAATAACTTTTTTTGTTTATTATTATATTTTATTGTATATTAACTGAATTTATTTTGGGAACATCTCTTTATATATGATTATAATTGTGCTTTTTCCCTTAAAAAATATGTGTAATTTATTATTACATACTTTATGATATTCTCATAAATTTTTAATAAATTTTTAAATAAATTAGTTGAATTTTAAACTTATAGATCTCGAGTTTGTATTCAAAAATTAGGAAAAATCCACTGATGAGCTAAGTAAGCATTAGCGGAATAGAACTATATGGATATGCTTTCCTCCTCAGTTATTGAGGTTGCTTTTGTAAAAAATACTTTATAAGAATATCATAAAGTATGTAATAATAAATTTCACATATATTTTTTAAGGGAAAAAGCACAATTATAATCATATATTATTTTTTATTTGTATACTTTTTTTTAGATTTTATTCATCGAACCACCATGCAAAATTTAACGACCAATGGCCGGTAGAGCAGCACTTCCACGTCTCCGAAACTAACTAACCGATTTTAATAAAGAACACATAAGTCATATATTTTTTTTCAATAAAACTATTATAGCAGCTACAACAACGTGTGGCCGGGTCAGCTAGTCCATTTTATATTTCAAAGTTTTCAGTTGCCAATCATACAAATATATACGCGATACATTTTTACTAACTAAACCTTAGGAAAAATCGTCCAGGTGTGAATGTATTCAAGGACGGATCGAAATCAGACACAGGAGTGGGAGGTAGGGTGTTTATTCCCCACTGTGGACAGACAGAGTATAAGTTTTAGACTGTGCGATCGTTGCAGCGTGCCACAGGCTGAGATATCAGCTACAAGGAGGGCGGCAAACTGGATGGGGTACCACGTGATATATGGGGAGTATATTCGGGTGTGTATCGACAGTAGTGTTACGATCAAATCGCTGTCGGGTGTATACAAGACATCAACTTTGGTCCGTGAATTCCGGGTTAGCACAGAAATAATTATGAGTGTTTTTTTTTTAAATTAAAGCTGATATTTGATATACGAATAATATTGAAATTCAATTATTGTAAATTAATTGAATTATTTTTTTATTGGACAAAAATGAAAAAAAATAAAGATTTTTCTCCATAAACTTTTTAATAGATATTTAGTTAAAATTTTTTAATTATATTTATTTTTGAGCGATGGTCTTTTTTATGAAAAATTTTTTGAATTATTATTTATTTCTCAATATTTCGCTACCAAATAGGTAGCATCGTCAGGAAATAATAATTTGTATTAACAAAAATATTTTTTTTTAAATAAGGAAAAGAAAATATTTTTGAAAGGAAATGAAAATTTTTTGTCATTAATATTAAAAATATTCTTTATACACATGTATAAATGTGTGTACATGTATACATAAATAAACAACTTTTCAAAATCATTTTCATGTATGTAAAATAACATATTTCTACAATGTAATAATAACATATATCTATTAGAATATAACATAATTATTAAAAATAATTTAATAAATGACCCATGACTATCTATTATTAACTATATTTTTTGCATAAAAATATATATATAATACATAATCTAAATCTAAATTGTATTAACTAAATATCTGTAATTTTGTGCTAAATTATCTACATCTGATTTATAGTTTATTCTATTGTTCGCAGGTATTTTAATTATCTGTAACATTTCCAACAAAAAACGTCGTTTATAATTAGTTTCTTTCTCCAATATAGTTGTGTCTTCAAATTTTGGATAATGATCTAATGATGCACAATAATTAATAATAATAATAATGATATTTAGTTAATATTTAATTACTATATTAACTAATTCAATCAATGACTGATTGTTTATTTATTGAAAGTTAACACTAGGAACACAAATTTCGCTATATTTCATTCATTCATTGAATACAAGTTCACGATACGAACACGAACTTATGAAACACTTAGTTTGCTCTTTAACGGACCATGCTGTCATATTAATTGACTTATAATAAAAAAAAACATAATGGCACAACCGATTGCACTAAAATTTCCGCTATTTCCGCTATACTTAATTCAATAAATTGTTTTCGAAAAAAAACAATTTTTTTTAATAAATTATATAAATAATTCTTCTAGTTTTTTCACCTCTTTTTATATAAAGGAGTAGCGAAATATCGAATCAAAATAAATATTACATATATTGAAAAGACCTACAGCTTAAATAATTAGTGTTATTAAAATTATATAAATTTCATCTAAATCGGTCAAATGATCCCAGATGTATATTATTGTCGATAAAAGTCTTTTTCTTTTAAAATCGCACATCCAAATTTTTTTGCTTTTTCTAAAAATGATTTATTTTAGCACAACTAGCGCCCGCCTTATTATTGGCTGGTTCCACGGTAGGTTGTCTTATTTCGCATTCAGCCATTTTAGCAGCAGATACTTTCTTTAGTGCAAGAGATCGTAATTATAGACGGTGCGTGATCAGAAGATCAACGTGAATTATAATTATTGTTGGTATTTATGGTTGCTGCCAACGTAATTGTTCTCATTGTATTTTTTTTTTCTTCTTATTACTAAAGCGGTTAGCAATGCATTCAAAATGGTTAATATGATGTTTGCACGTATGCGGGGGCAGGCAGCAGTCATTATCTTTGATGCTTTTTGTATGAACTTTGAAATGAAATTTTTCATTATCAATTTGAAGAGCATGATTTGCTGCAAGCATTTTGTTGCTTCTATTTCTTGGCTGCTGTTGTTTCAGTATCTAGATGTTGTTGTTATAATTAAAAAAAAAAATTACCCACTAAATGTTCCTCGCAGCAATGTTTTATATGTGAAGAGCAACCTCGCTTTTAAATTCATAATTTGACATCCATAATGGGACATTTAAGAGCAACAAGTGCAAAGAGGAATCTTTAAAATAAATTTGAGTTGAAAACAAAACATCTGTACATACAAACATTTATACAAATGTGTGAACACATGTGCCTATGCATGTATATACATACATACAAATGTATTTATGTATGTTTATTAGTAAAACATGCATTTCATGTTTCAGTGTTGTGTTTAAACACTCCGGATCTTGACATTCAAATCACATAAAATTTATTAAATACTAATTACAATCAAATCGAAATATCTAAAGTATAAAGGGAACAAATGAAATAAACTTGCAACATAAGGTTGGGTTTCAAGGCATATAAGAAGAATTAATGCCACATGTAATAAAGCACTTATTCAACAGTAGGGTACCTGCCAATTCGAAATCTCTGATATTAACTTTTGGGACAGATTTACATATTACATATTGTAGTAAAAATATAACACACTTCCTGGCAAAGAAATAAGACACTAAGGATCAAAGAAAATATGGCAGTTCATAAGTGTATAAAGAACTAATACAGGGGAAATCGGAATATAGTGGAAAGCCAGTTGACGTTATAGAGGGGCTGCTGTGTTAATTCCGTAAACAGAACGACCCGGGTTTGATTCTCGGCCGGATTAAGTCAAAAATTTTTTCAGAGTTTGCCATGCTACAGTCCCTCCTCCGGCGGCATTTGAGCAATACAACGTAAGCGAAGTAAAATAATAAATAAAATGGCTCCTATTAGCTTAAAAATAATGCGTCAAAAATAATATTACAGACGCCGCAAGTATACTTTATAATTAAAGCCCAACTGCAGAGCTTTTTATCTTGGACCAGCGCTCTGAAGAAGACACCTACAAATGCGATGCATTGTGCTGGAACTAGAGAAAAACAATAGTGAGAGAGATGACAGGTTGTGAAGTTTCACTATCTTACAACTCTGCTTTTGCACGTTTTTTTTATAGCGGTGTTGCAGTGCCTCCGATGTCAAGAAGTGGTGTTCATAATATTTGAAGCATAAGCCAAGCCAATTGACGAATTTGCCTTGCGACAACCTTGTATTAATAAACCTTGGTAGTAGTCATTTCTAGTAATTACTTTACTTCGCTGGTGCTACACAATACCCACAAAGGAGGGTTTTAGTGTTCAATTATTTGACCATTTATTTATTTATTTATTTGAGTGTTATATAGGCTAAAGTATAACCGCGTGGACAATGCATCTGGAAAGTTTTCTGTTTGAATCCAACTGTAGTCATCAAAAATTTACTTCACAGCGCTCTCTTTCTTCAATAACCGTATTTGAGCAATGAATACAAATTAATAAACAAAATTGTTCTTCGTTAGCTTAAAAATTAATGCGTCGACTTAATAACTGAGACACTGTCAATTTGCTTTACAATTTAAAAACACGCGCAATGCCAGAGCTATATAAATCGGCCTATCCATTATACAAAATAATTGTATATGTTAATTTGTCATATTATTTCCATTATCTAATAAGTGGCACATAGTTTGAAAATAAAGAACTTCAACAGAAAATTGGTACTTTTGCTTAAAATTCGACAAATTGTGTTTTTTCTTACATGTGTAGCTGCTTTAATAACAAAATCTACATAATTTTAAACGACAAGAATTTTTCAATAAGAATTTAGTTTCAGTTACTTTTTCTGTAATAACTTATCATCTGTTTCTGATAAACAAAGATGTAAAGTGGATGCTACACGCATCAATATTCGCGTCAATATTTGTATTTGTGTGCGTTATTTTTTTTTTTTTACAAAAAAATAATCACACTTATACGTATTAGTATATTTTTGGTAAAAAAAAACGCACACAAATACAAATATTGATGAGTTTAGCATCCACTTAATGAAGTTAAAACAAATTATTGAGAAAACACACAACACACTTCGGGTTAATTTGTGATAATATTTACATAAAAATTATCAATATTATGTATTCTTTATTTAATTTATTATACAATATAAAAGGTCATAATTTTTCTATCTTCCATTGTTGTTTATATAATTATAAATTCTAAAACCACAATCACATATTTTAATGTATTTTTTGCACAATTTATAGCAGTTGTATTTTGCTATCATCCAACAAGTTTCTGATTTTCACAGATTCAACCGCAATATAACAGAAGAGAAATACTAACGAATTGTACAGCTGATTCGTAACATAGCAGAAAGAAAGTAGGGATTAACCTCCTTATACAAAAACGATTGCTAAAGTTAAAGAGTACGTTAAATCTAGTTTTTCGTAGAAAATTCCTACTTTCAAAAGATATTAATTTTAACATTATTTTTTGCATATGGTGGCAATAATGTATACTCTATCACTTCACCACCACGTAATAATGGTGAAACAAAACTAACCTTGACCACCACCTGTCTTTTTCACCACTATCTCTTTGCTAAATGATGATAACGCATAATGTCACCATTGTTGTTAGGCATCTTTATTGGCTGAGTGTTATTGCTTTAAAAAAAAAAATTATATGTGCATTCATGAATAAATGATTTAAGCACCACCCTAATTTGTTGAATGTTGTAGGGAAACATTAAATGTTTTTTATATACTGCTATAAAGCAGTTGTTTTTTTTGTTTTTAAATCAGGGATCATTGAATACTGAATTTCGTTATTTTGTAATCATTTGGCTTTGATCATGAAATTTATGCCATTAACTAAACGGCATGCAGAGACACAAATAACACTAGATTTCAAATTAACAGTCAATTCTCTACCCACTGATTTAGAATTGGCTTAATGTGTGGTAAATTACAGGAATTAAAAGATATTATAAGAAGTGGAAAAACAAAAGTCAGAGTTTAATGTCATTTTACATTAAAAATATGAGAAAAAAATTCTTAAGACACAACAGAAAGAAAACCAAACTGTTACAAAGTACAATTTTTTTTTATTTTTGTATTTAGATTTGAAATTTATAATTCATTGCAGTGGTTTTCTCAGCTGTGGGGTTAAAGATGTTGATGATGATGATGATGATGGTGACGACGATGATGAGAGTAGTAAAATTAAATAACTGAATCTTGTACAATTATTATACCATAATGTATCACCCATTAACAAGTGTTTTAACTATTTTTATTTTTGTTTTTATGTCTTCCAAAAGAATTTTAAGAAGTTTCAAGTTACACTTTAGGTGCGCCACAAATTGTATACATATGTATGTATGTATGTATGTTCATTCAAATGTATGTTTCTACAATACCATGTCTTAATATGAATAAAATAAAAATAAATACCTACTCAATGAATACGCTTATTGAAGCAATACGTATATTCAAAAACTAAATATGAAGGTCAGCACTCAGCGAATCGGCAGCGGCGGCGGAACTAAATATTATAAACATACATGGGCATCCTGCATTATATTTATAATGCATAAAAAATTTTAAATTTGCTGATTACTGATAAATATTACAGTAACCAATAATTTCAATCGTGCTTACTAAAGAAATTCCAGTTTTCAGTAAATTTTTATTTATTTTAAAATTAATTTTTTACTAATGAATATATAATAAATAAAATATATAATAAATAATGTAGCAATGAAATTGTACTGCTAATAACATTTTATAATAATGTACTGCATTTCGTTATTAGTAAAAATTTTTTCTTTAATTTTATATTAAGTATTTAGTCAAAATGGAAATAATATGGCAAATAACATATACAATAATATTGTATAATGGATCGGCCGCTAAACAGACCGGCAAGCATATAATTTTGTACCGCTTAGTTTTAACGCTCGCATGATATTATAATCATGAACACTAACGTTAACTTATCATATTTAAGAAAACCCACTAAATGGAAATGAAAAGTAGAGATAAGTCGCTATATTGAGCTGAAAATAACAAAAGTCCGAAATTGCGGCAAAAGTTATTTCCAAGTGAACGAGGATCATAAAATTAAATTAAGCTCAAGTATATATATATTTTATATATATATATATATATATATATATATAAGTGTGAATGCGTGTGAATTATAAACCAAAAATGCGGCGTCTCTGATGTTTTTTTTGACGCATTATTTTTTAGCTAATGGAGCCATTTTATTTATTATTTTACTTCGCCGACGTTTTATTGCTCAAATACCGACGAAAGAGAGTGTGCTGAAGCACACAAAACTCAAAAAAAAATGTTTTTCTGATTTGACTTGGCTGGGAATCGAACCTGGGTCTTTCAGGTTCTAGAGCCAACACGCTGACTATTCGCCAACAGCATCCTACAAAATGTTTTAAATTTTTATTTTAATGCACTTTCCACAAATAGCATTTCTGGAAACAATGAATATATCGCTCCCCATGTTTTCTTTGTAGAAAAAAGGAAATTATTTGTTTAGTTGCAAGCGGCTACAAAAATTTTCTATTTGACTTAAAGCCTGAGCTTTGCACAAATAACTACATATATGCACATATATAAAATCCTAAACAAATGCAAACGACGTAATTTCTATACCGCAGAACATAAAAAAATTTTTCGCAACTTCCCAACAAAAAAATATGAATTAAAAAAAAAACACATTTGACACACGGCATTTAGTAAAATATTTTCATCTTTTTCTTGGGGACATCGCTCCAGTATTGTTAAAATTTTAATTATAACTAATTTTTTGAAAAAAATATCACTTTTTCCTTATTGCAATTTTGTACCACTCTGCACTTTAAAAACTTAATTTAAAAAATAAAAACATCAACAACAGCTGTTTATATTTAAATTGAACTGCCAACCGATACAATTTTTTGGCATTTACATATGTCGTCGTTAGGAATTGAATAATGAATTTGTTTTTTTTTAATTTTGAAAATTGGAATTTTTCCGCTAAAATTGAAATTGGACACATAGTGAGTGCTGTGTTGGTGTAGTTGGTAGCTATGTTTCTATTTTCTTATGAGGCTGTGTACTTTAGACATGGCGGGCAGAAAGGGAGTTTGCATAAAAATGTTCAATATGACAGAATTACCAAAAGGTTCATTAATCATTTATGCCTAAATTGCATAATAATAATTTTTCGGCGAATAATGTAGCTATTTCATTAATTTTCTACCGTATGTACACTATACACACATACATACATACATTTTATACTTCAATAATTTGTTATGAAAGTCTTCTGAAATCGATCAACAGACAAATAAAAAGCACTCCCTCTTAATTGCCATTAAGACTTTGTTTTTCTTTTTTTTTTACTTTTATTTCGGTGTGATTAACCGCAGAATTTTAAACATACTCATACCATAATCCTTACAGAGCATAAATTCATCACTGATAAGACGCTACACACATGCTACTGTGGTTGGGTTGAGTGAAAGACAGAAAAAATTATTGTTGACAGTAGCATGATAATGACTGTCACAGAAGAAATACACACAAATGATGTGTACAGGCGGCACTCGATGAGTTGAAATTCTATTGACCAGTCGAAAAGTTCGAATAATCCAGAGTTTAATCTAACAAGAGTTTGATTGTAAGCAAATAGCATGATAACAGCATATTGCTGCATAGTAAATTTTTATCAAGGCGAATTCATAACATAAAATGACTCACTAGCACAGCTGAACGAATATTTATCACTGTTTAATGTCAAATTGTATGAATTATTTTGACAGTACATAATGATTTTTGGTTGTTAATGTACTACTAAGTTTACCTGATATTAATTCACCTTAATTTTTTATAGTATAAAACGTACGCATGTACAGTGCAGGCAAAAATAACGCCACACTGTAATGTTATTTACCCGGTATTGTGTCTAAAACAAAAATATTCAGACCTTCACATAAAACAATTATGTTATTCAAGTATAAAATCTAGATTTAAATAAATACAGGGTGGCTGATGAAAGCCGATACCGAAAGAAAACTTGATAACTTTTTTTCTATCTAAGTAATCTATGTAGATTGATTCTTAGATTTAACGAAAATGAAAAGTGGAACACTGGAAAAAGAATGCCGCTATCACGCATTGGCGTCCGTAGTTTTGGTTCAACTAACTAACAGGCTCATTTCAAGAAACTCAACCTCCCGTTGTCAGACCCAGATCGCCAGACCTAACTCCGCGGGACTTTTTCTTGTATGGTTATTGTAAACAGGAAGTGTACAATTGGTAACAGACAAATGTGGAAGAACTAAAACAATCAATTCCAGCGATAATAGCTGCAGTTCCAGCGTTAACTTTGCGGGCAGTAATGAACAATTTTTTGCCAAGATACCGCACATGCATTGATGAGCAGGGCGGGCATTTAAATTTGATTATCTTTAAAACTAATTCAATGTGCTTTCAAATGAAAAGAGATTGAAAATATTCCTTGCATTGCAAAAGAAGTTATTCCAGTTTCTTAATGTAGCAAAATTCATCAGCCACCCTGTAGTACTAAACATTTGGGGGCTTCACAAATTGGTTTAAAGTAATAACATATGAATTACGACTGTCGTTAGAAACCCTTCACAATTTAATTTGTCATTATAAATTTAAGTCAGTTGATAAAGAAAACAAACGAAAAAGTTTGCATAATTTATCTCAAAAGGTCAAAAATATGTGAAGAAATAGAAATAATAAACACTTTGTGTGAAAAGTACAAGTTCTTTGTTGTTGACAAAAAACCACTGTAAAAAAATCTTATTAATTTACCACGTTATTTATTTGAAACGAAGCGCAATGTTCTAGAACTGTAGAGATATCCATTTCGTTGTTTGGAAACCTGCTGTTAAATATGTATCATCAGAAGTGCCATTTACGAATATGGATCGTTTAACAACGCAAAAAAGCCCCACAAATAGTTAAAACTTACTGTACAAATGTACTGTGTTTTAACGGGGACTGTTTTCGAGTAGCTACGGTCGTCATAATCGAACTACTGTGCAAGTAATTGGAAAGATTAAAAAGAAATTTGAAGAGACAGAAAGCGTTATAGATGTGGTCTGGCAAGTTATCGCCTAAATACCGACCGAAATGTGCCTCAAAAGGCACCAATTTATAGGCGGTCATTTAAATTGCATAATATTTCGTACATAATGGCAAGGTCTAAGTAATATAATGAAACAAAAGTTTCATAGAAGTCATAGCTTTATGTGTGTTTTAATTAAACTTTACTTTGGAACCGAAAAATTATAAAATAATAGAACATTATGACTTATTATATTTATACTTATAGAATAGTGATTTTCAAAACCGAAGAAAAGTGAAAAGTAGTTCTGTTAGTGAGAGAGCTGCCGAGCATACATAACGTCTAGTATGTAAAAAATTATGGACCTTTAAAACTAATTTCTTATGCAATATTTTAGACTTACTGTACAATTTTAATATTCATGGGCAGCGTTGCCAACAGAAATATTTATTTGCCAATGGTGTTATTGTACGGTACATTAAATTAAGCGCAAGTAGCAATAACAAATGACTGTCAAATGTTTACCAATTACATGTCAATGGAAATAGACCGTGTTTTTGCGATTGTCAGAATTGTGGCAATATTATTGTCATACAATGCACGGACAATACATTTTGTGACAATGTTGCCACACAAAAATTGTAAGTTCAAAGTGTTGTTGAACATTTTATTACAATTATGCTGTCAATATTGTAGTATATGACAATCGTGTGTACATATCTTAACTTGCCACATAAAATTTCGATTTTTTTCTTTTATTCTATGGTGCCCCATAGACACATCACGCTTTCACACGAGTTTTAAACACTTTTACATGTGGTAAAACCCACTCACTGACCAATAACCTAAAACTATGGCTTTTTATAAATTCTAAGATGGCCATCGAAGATTTGTTAGCACGTCCAACAAGGAAATCCAAAAGATTTCCTACAAACAATGAGGGAAGGGCGATAATGACAGAAAAAAAGCGTTAAACATTGCAGCTTTTGTATGACCAACATTATTTTTATGAACGTCTTTGTTGATACAAATGACATGCATGTCATGTTATTTGTTATTTTTCTTTTGTTTTCCATCTTCAACTTTTTATTAATGAAGTATAATTTCGCATGACCATTTTTTCTTTCTTAATGTCATTTTTTTTTGTAGCGTTTGTTGATTTTCAAAGAAGATTTTCCTCGCAATATTTTGAAGAAGCTGAAGCTCGTTTGATGGACTTTTACTTTTTCTGAATTTAAACCCTTCACATACAGGAAGCGATTTTTTTAACTTGTGTAACTTTAAAATATTATGCAGCATTTGCGGACATTTTTAAGAGTACGATATTTTAAGGAAAAACAGATTCACAAAAGTTCAATAGGTTTTGTAAATTGGAAATATTGAAGCACACGGTTATAGGCTTGCAGCAATATAATTCATTATACAAAATACTTGAAGTTTCAAACCATAAAACTTTGTTTAAGTAGAACAAAAAGCAAAAACAAAACATGTGTGCACAGTTAATAATGAAAAAAAGTGAAGAAATGTCAAAGACATCTGTAATGGTAAGTTTAGAGCTTCATTAGCGAATAATTTCTCGTATTCAATTAATAAAAAATAATAAATATACATAAAGCTAATAATTTAAATCTACGAATAACGCCACTCAGTGGACAAAACACAAAGAACGCTGAAGATAAAGGTGTAGCAACCTTCGAAAACAGCATGTTGTTCCCTTCTGCTGGTGGGTGTCAGTGTGATTTACAATTCTGTCTTTCATTTAGTTTGTTTCTTAAGTGGATGCTACACGCATCAATATTCAGCTTCAATATTTGTCTTTGTGTGCATTTGTTTGCAAAAAAAAAATAGTCACACATATGCGCTTTGTGTAATATTGACGAATATCAAAATGCTCTTGATATTCTTCAAAATATTGAAGCAGTTTGACGTAGTGTGGCAGTGTTATTGTCAATATTCATTTTATTTCTGGTTACTAGAGTGCACACCGTAGTTGTGACGCATTACAAATAAAGTTAAAAATATTTGTAATCAAATTAATTGAAATATGTATATCGCTCATTGATGGCTTTTTGGGGTGTGCAAAGCAAAAAATATAGTTCTAAAAACATGAAAAATATCATCAGTGCTTTTTTTTTTAGTAAATAAAGAAATAAATAGATAGTGTATTTTGCCGACGGTAACTTCTAAATGTTTACACTTGAAAAAACCCAAAGAAATGAATATTGAAAAAATGATATTGACGTAGTGTGTCAGAGCAAGGCAAATTTATTGCCAGGTAAACTCTCCGACAAGAACAGTGACGGTCATTTGACCGGTCATATTACCGTCGTTGCTGACCGAATTACCGGTCATTGCGTAGAACAAAGTTTCTATCAGTTTTTTAAGGGCAATGTTCGAGAAATGACCGAAACTTCTGTGTACATGTGATAGTCAGCGTTGATGGATATATCGGTCACTGCTGACCGGTCAGTGTAGAAGTAAATGAAACACTATTTATTTCAATTCTTTATATTGATTTTATTTCAATATTCTAATATATATCTACATATGTATGTATATATATACATATGTATGTATATATATATATATATATATATATATATACATATATATATATACATATATATATATATAAAGAAGAAATGTAATATAATATAAAATAGAAATATCCATCAGAAGTGGAACTAAAACTTTCAGATACTTACACTAGCCTCGATCGTTTCCATGCTGGAAAGTTCTACCTGCCCTTGGCTCAAGTTGCGCCTGTTAAAATTCAATGGTAGCCTGCCCTTGGCCCAACGTGGTATAGCTCGATTTTTTTGACGCGTATGGTTACTTTCTCTTGTCCGAGAACCTGCTGCAGAAATACCAGAATACATAAGACGCAAAGAGGTGTCAATGCAATATGATTAAATAATTAGCGCAATAAACTTGTCTTTCAATTTCACTTAAATATCCAATGTTTTCTAAATATAATTGGACACATTAATATTTCACGACACACAAATATAAAACATATAAACATACATATGTATATTAAAACTATTCAGGGATTCACATAAAAATTAATTTTATCCATCAACAATGACAATCATATGTTCAGACAAATATAAAATGTCTGCAAATGTATTAGAAAAAATCGTGTGAGTGTATTAGTTTCGGTCAACGATTTCTTGTAGGGACTGTAGCTAATACGTCCGTCAGCTGATTCAACGATTTATAACGTATTTTAAAGCCGAATGTCAAAGTTTGTTTACTTTTGTGAAAAGTTAAGAAAAGTAGTTGTAAATAATTTAATAATTATAATCATTTATATTAACTGAATTTAATTTAATTCCCTTTCCTCCTAGTTCCTAAGAACTTCATTTCTGTGGCATTTTAGGAGTCAATTAGGGGCAAATTTTCCACTCGTTTCAGCATATAGGCCGCCATTTAATAATTATTATGTCCATGAACGCAGCCTTATGTAACGGCATTAAAGTGCCCCAACGTGTTGAGTAGGTCAAGGCACTCGCACATCATTTTCGAGGTGACTATAGTCGATTGAAGGGCTTTAGAAGCCCTCTGACTATCAGACGCTATATAGATGTGAGCAGCGCTCATTCTCTTACGACGAAATTCGCGCACACATTGAGATCAATTTCCTAAATCTGCCTAAATGATTTCTAAAACGCTGAAAAAAATATTTCAGAATTATGAAGTATTCAAATGGAAAAAGTGGTTTCTGCAAACATTTTATACACATGAAATTTTTTAATTTGAATTTTCTATAGCATTTTACAATATATGTTTCATCGGGTCTATATGTATATTTCATTTGGCGCTAATACCAAAATCGTCTGTAACTCTTTAAGCAAGTTATTGAAAATAGAAATTTCAAACAATAACTCCCTAAAAAGAAGAAGAAAGAGAAGACGATCACGCCCACAGTCATCTCAGCTAGCCTCCTCACAATAAAGCTTCTGATATTTCCCAGCCCCATAAGGAATCTGCTGCCCAACCACCTTAGCCAGGGCAGTGACAGAAGACGTGTTCCATCGTATCCTCCTGTTCTTCGCATAGTCCCGCAAGGGTGTTTAGGAACTTGATTTCTGAACCTACGGATGTCTGAGCGACCCCGCGGTACCTAGCTTAACGCGCAGCATTGCCTTGGTTCTCCCTGAGAATTGAAAATGATAGAAGAGGTGACTCTTCAAAATCTGACTAGATATTGATGAAGGACTGCTTAATACCAGTTAGATTTGAATCTAGCACTACGGGACCAGCTTGGCCCCACACTCCCAACTAAAGTACGGGTTTAAAGACTGATGCACTCCTTGTTGAGTACATCGTACTCCAAGTTGAGTACTTCGTGTCTACGCCGAAGAGTTGGCTTGTGTGCGCTGGTATGGGTAAGGACTCGTAGTGGCTGTGGTTTAATACCTAAAAATCGCAGGGAGTGGAGTTTTTGGTCTAATCGGAAATATGTGCAGTCGTAACACACATATTAATGATATGACTTTTACTCTACTAGGTGCTGTTGCCATTCGACAGTAGTCGCCGAAATGTGTTTCAGTATTACTGTTAAATGGGTCTTGACGTAAAAACATTCTGATGTGACAAGAGTTAAGACAGCTCGCACACCTCAACAAATCAGCGATAACTATACATGATTTGCTACCCAACTCTGGAAGTAGGTGGCCTACGGTCTCATTTGCTTATCAGTGCTCTGGGGGCGCTAGTGAATCGTTTCAAAAATTTACTCGGTGTTAAGACCACCGTCAGATAAGGCCCTATGGGCAGGTGCTGACGATAATCTTGAATACCATTGTTCTTCGCATAGCCTGCCAAGATCGTAGGCCCCCTTTGACAGCTGATAATTATCACGCCAATCCAGTGCCCTGTTAAAACCCCTATCAGAACCCTTAATTCCCTCCTGCTCATTCCCTGAAGCCGTGTGGGCTTTGCAATATTCAACTAAGGCCATACGGCCCTCGAAACCCTGCAATCGTTCGCATTATTCCAGTAATTATAATAATAATCGTAATTAATTATATATGGAGTCAAATAAATAATAAATACGTATGAATCTTTTCAATAGCTGCTTTGAGTGCAGCTAAAATTTTAATATCCAATAACAATTTCGAATATGTACTGAAAGTTGACCGACAGCGAAAAATGACGCGTTGTGTGTCCAAGATGTCAGCTAAAGAAATCAATGTTTCTTGTCACAAGAGACAAAAAAATAATAATAATAATAATAATTAAGAATGTGATTAAAAATTTGTAATTTTTTAATTCAACACTCCAAGTTGTTATTTGTAACTTCATGTGTATTTGCTGTTGTTGCTGCCACTGACGTAATTGTTTATTTAATGAAATAATTACTGGGAGATGTTTCAGTTCTTTTTCTCTGTAGATGTTTTATACATACTTACATGTGTATGTACGAGTATGTATGTATTCACATATGTATGTGTGTGTGTACGTTGATAATTTATTAAGAATAATATTTATTTTCAAATAAGTAGCAGTTTTGCAAAGTGTTCATTTACATATTTTTCTCACTTCAATTACCCGAGAGCGTTAGCCTTGCTTAATTGACAATAACAATTATTCATATTTAAAAGAAATAAAACATTAAGATGAAGAAATAAAATTAAACAATGTATTTATGCATATATTTAGTTGTTTTATTCTCAAAATTGATTTCTTTCAATTCTGACCTTTAAATGAACAGAAATTCTTATTTTCAATACAAATCAAAAAATTACACCCACGCGTAAATGAGATTTATTTGCTAACCAATTGTCCCAAAATAAAATACTGACAATAACTATTTTCATTTTAAGAAAGAAATTTTCTTAGAAATCTATTACAAACTTCGCGACATGCCATAAACAATAGATCAATAGTTTTTGCTAATTTTTTAATATGTACTGCCAAGCTTACGCGTAGACAAATGGGCGAAGATGCTGCCTCACCTGTAGTTATGGATGGTGCAGACATTAAGAAACGGAATCTGTGGAACGATCATATTTTTCAGGTCTCAAAAGAAGCATTCCAGAACCGTAACTTTTTCTGACATACTTTACCCCATCTGATTTCCTTACGGTCTACATCTGACTAAAATAGTCTATTATCTAGCTACTTGATCCTGTGCAAGAGAGTGCCAACAGACTTGTCGGTGACAGGATAGTAACCATCTCTATTGGACCATGGAGATTCTCTTGGAGGGATATCGGGTGTGGGTGTGTGAACCTTTTAAGCACACTGTAGGATAAGGCCAATAAGGCAGATGCCCAGGATAATCTTAGATCAAAGCTAAAACGCTGGAGCAATATTTCAATTTGTAGTGTTTATTACTGTGAAAACATCTGTCCTATTCGTTCCACGGAAAACATTGCTGTTGTTCGCGATACTGTGTCAGAAGAGCCGTCAACCTCGACTCGCCGTCGCTTTAATATTAAAGCTATTTGTTTTATTTACAATTGCGTTTTGGTAGGAACACCTTTTAAATATGCTCTGCTGAATTTTAAGCTTTAACATAAAAATTACAATTGTAGAAATTGTATTGTTACAGTGACTGGATGGAAATCGACACGATAGAATTTTTTTTAAATTATAGAGACTACCTTAATAGAGGTTGCAGTTGGCTGAGTAGTTTTCGTGTTGGTTTTGCAACCATAAGTAGGCGGGTTCGATTCCTGACCGGTAAAGTCAAAAATTGTTTCCGATTTGTCTGTGCTTTGGATTAATAAAACGTCGACGAAGTAAAATAAAAAATAAAGTGGCTCCCTTTGGATTGAAATTAATGCGTCAAAATTAACAGCAGAAACGCAATTGCAGACACTATGCCTCTCTCTATCTAGTTCTAGCCTGAGTCCAAGAAAATAAATTTGAGAAATGATTAACCTAACGGACCATCTCTGCAACTTCTCGTTACGTTCAACGGCTAAACAACCAAATATTTATACATTTTCTATTTCCTCATCATCTTATTGTCACTAAGAATTACGTTTTTTATATGATGGCTAATCTCTGAATCTGAGCTGTTTAAAAAATCCTTTTTTCAAAACGAAATCTCTCAAAAGGGTCAAAGGATTTTAATCAAATCTACAAATTTGATAGTGTCTCTCCAGCAAAAGATAACAATAGATTCCTCGATAAACTGACTGCTTTAAAATATATTTGAATTAAGCATTTTTTCGAAAATTAAAATCTGTAGAATAATAAATAAAAAATAATTTAGCTTTCAATTGCAATTAAAATATTAATATTAATTTTAATTTCTTTCAGTGGAGAAAAGCTACATGTTAAGCGATTGCAATGCCATTTACTTGTGCTATTTCTCTTACCACTTTTGTTATGTAAGAGTATGTATTATGTATGTTGATATATCGCTCAACAAATTAGGTCAAAAATAGAAAATTACAGCAGCAGTACTGTGGCAGCAGACTGACAAAGATCCAAAATAATTAGTTCGCAATAAAAGTTTTAAATAATTAAATTATTCAGATAAATCTCCACTTAATTTGGAGGCAACACCATGTGTGATAATAACGATATTTGCAAATCACTTGAGAAAAATTCAAAAGCAAACTGAAAAAATAACGATACAAAACAAATTTCAAATGCTTCCAAAAGACAACCGAAATGAATTCATTGTATCTGTAAGAAAAAAACTAATGGCCCACGTACCAGACCTGGGTATATAGATTTTCAAATTTACTTTACCGTTCTTGTCTCTTTTGTTTGAACTTTTGAAAAAGAAATTAAAAAGTAAAAACTAAATGCGTTTCGTTTTATAATAGGGGTATTCACAATGTATTCATAAAGTCATATGTTTTAAAATAACAAGACGAAAAAATATGGCGTCATAATTTAGGGTACTTTTTTAAAAATGCATTCAACTGTTCAGAAGAAACACTTATTAATGTTTGAAATCAAAATACAAAAAACCAGAGAGGAAGCTAAAATAATTCTGCTTTATATTTTAGTAAATGAGAACTTATAAGTAAATCTTGTAATAATTTCATTTCTTTTTAAAATCATAAAATTGTTCTTTCGGCACACAAAATTCTTGAAGCATATATAATCGAAAACATCTGTTAGCAGTGCTATGAGCTGGATAATTTTTTGTGCGGCGGCTAGTGGATAAACGTTAAGTGGTTACCAGCCAGTTAAGTTACATTAAAAAAGTTGTTCAGCTGTATAGCATTAGATAATGTGGTTTTTTATTTAATGTAAAGGTATAAAAATGTGAGCAACTCAATAAGTAGCGGCTAGTAAATATTATCGCCGAATCAACTGAAGAGTTTTAGCAGAGACTCAGATTTCTACAGTTATTTTAGGACAAAACAATAAACATAGCTCGAAAAGTTCTATAATTTTATGACGTTTTTGCTTGAACCACAACAACAATATTAAGACATTATAACAATATGACTTAATTACAACCATTGTGAATCCTCCCAATATATAATACGCTTTATAAATATCTATGTATACATACATTCATGTGTGCCTAAATTTATTTTTATGTTTTCATGGTATATTGTATTTCGTACTTGACACCGACTTCAAGCTAAGCAAGAGCAACGCATACAACACAGAAATTTTATTATTTTTTACTTTTAAGTTCCTTTTTTAAGTCGCTTATATTTTTTCTTATACGTTAGTCTTTTAATCTCATTACGTTAGTCTGTTTATAATTTTTATTTTATTCTTGACTCGCCTTTAATGAATAAAATATATTGAAAAGAATAATTTTTTGCCTAGGCGCAGTATATTCCCCGATCCGCGAGTTATTCAAATGCGACCACACTGTAAATACGAGCATACCAGTGGAAAACAAACAAAAATAGGTCCACACAGTAAAAAGTTTGATCTAGAGGGAGCTGTATTACGCCGATGCGCCCGCCATTAATATGGCACCACGAGCTTTCCTAAGGAAAAAGAATCATCAACAGCGGTCCACAATAAAAATCTTTACTTGAGTCGAATTGTGAACATCTTCCTTTTTTGAAGTCTGTTAACTTATAACGTGATTTTGATTATTAAAAACTCAATTTATTGCGTGCAATATTTCATTATCTCAAATTAATAACCATAAGTTTCAAATTTAAAAAAAAAAGTATTAACATTTTCAATAGTTTATACATGTTTGTTATATGGTTTAGCTGGTTTATATGTACATTTCAGTTGATGCCAGTAGACGTTTCACCAATTTTTTTAATTAAATTTTAAATATAAAATTATAGAACAACTGAAACATACTTAAATCTTCAATAGTGTATAATTTACCAGTCCTGGTATGCTCATACTCACAATGAAATGTTACCGTTTTATTTATTTTTAAGCAATGAAATAAATTCGGAAAAATGCTAACAGTAATGGCAGACCGTTGATCGCATGATCAAACACCTCAAGTGGTAATTGTATAACAGAAGCATTAAAAATGAGGCCTCTTCCAGTCGCTTGAAAATTTTTTTCATTTGTTAATTTTTGGGAAAATTAGTGTCATTAAAAATTGCTGTATGTTATGAGTGTTGACTATAATATCTTTTAATTTTTTTTTTATATTTAATTTGCTAAGCTATTTTGGCGTGATTTACGCCAAATTGAGATGGTTTTAAGCAATAACAAGGCCATCTCAATAGAAAAAATTCAAATAGTTTCGTTGCTTTTATTACAAAAAATAAATAAAAAACAAGAAATGCGTGTGCAATGCATGTTAAGTTATTGTTTCTTTATTACTACATGAAATATCGAAATAAAGTATCAACACCAACATTGACCTTAAGCTGGTTTTAAACAATGCAATTGTTTGTGAAGAAAATAAAATCTGTAACTTTTTACAAAAATGAAGTCAACAAAACGGCGAAAAAAATATTGTTTAATCATTCTAAATAAAAGAATCGTACAACAAACAAAAGCTAAAATAAAAGAAAAGCCACCATTTCAGTCAAACAATCTCTTATTCTAAAGGTCAAAAACATAAATTTTATTTTGTTATCTCCACAATAAAGTCGCAAGTAAAAAATTTTACAAACTCATCTATCACTTACAGTAGATGTTAAAGGTTAGTTAAATTTATAAATGGAAAGGAAATAAATTTGATTTATTTTTTCAATAAAATAATAAATTGACTAAATGTACAGTACACGCACGGTTTTCGCGACTTCTTATTATCGCAACGGCACTGTTTTCCCAACAGCGCGACAGCTTAATTTTTTGCACTGCAGGTTCTATAACCGAGACAGTTATAAAAAAAAATGCTCTATTTTCACGACTTTTATATTTTCTTTGGTCTTTGTCTCACCATAAGACGAAATAACGGGAAATCGAATTAGTTTTTGTCGTGCATGAATCTTCTTTAAAGTTTTGGTGTTTTGTTTTGAAGTTAGCTTGCGGTGGAACAAAAGCACTTGTTCATTTACTGGCTCCACACTCTGTATAAAACATTGTTAATGATATTTTAATCAGCAAATGCTTTTTCCTTTCTGTTTTTGTACCGCAAAACTTTTGAAATTCCCGCGATTATCGAACGTTTTTTAACATGTCCGTCTTTTTCGAAAACTAAAATTGACACCCGTAATATGTATACAATGGGCTTTAGAAAATGAAATGCCCACAACTGCGCTCTATGAACTGCGAAATTTAGCCGTTATTTTTAAGAAAAATTTGCCAAAAAAGCAACTTAAAATTTTAAACTGGACAAAATGTAAATTTAGTAGAAATATATGAATAACAAATTGTTGTTAAATTTTTGAAGAAAAAAAAAGCACACGTTTTTAATAATATAATAATTATATACAATGAAAAGATTTTTGTTAATTTTATTCACTTAAAGATGTGTCTTTTATTACTTTTGAAATGTTTCTATACCACATGATGCCATTGCTAAACAGTGTTGTATTTAAATACAACTTAAATTTAAATGAAAATTACCTAAATACGTATTTATTCTGTTGAAAAAGAGGGCTCGTGTAGTAATTACTATTTCTGTTGTGAATTTAAAATCGTTTTGCATATACAGATTAAGCACGGTATAACAAACACTCGTTTTAACGATAAAACGTATGGGCGTATTTCTCTATTAACTACCTTGTGTTATGAACTGTCAACTTATTTTACGATAAATGGTCAAGTGATTGGTACAGGAAAAGCAAACCAAAATACAGTTAATTTTTAAAATTTTCCAAATGACTATAAATCGTGATATCTGGCAGCTATAACAATATTGATTTCATATTATGAAATAAACATTAAAAAGGCATTACTCGTTTTCGATATAATTTTTTGCCGCTTAAAACGATTTTTCACACAACAAGAGACTTTTTTGAAACGTAACTACCTCATTATAGGAGGCTTGTCTGTATTAAAAAGAAAAAAATACAAGTATTTTTTTTATCTAGGACCAGCACTGGGGTCCCTTTACATGCGATGCTTTGTTCTGGAATTAGAGGAAAGTGACCCTTATAGAAATGACAGGAGGTGAAGCTTCACTATCTTAAAAATTTGCTTTTGCACGTTCTTTGTTTTTGTTAGGTGTTGAAGCGCCTCTGACATCAAGGAGATGTACTAAATTTTGGAGCTCCATTGTAGTTGCCATTTTTAGTAATTATTTTGATTCGCTGGTGCTGCACAATACCGACGCAGACGAACGTGCAGACTACTTCAGCCATCGCAACATTCAATGCTAAATGACTAGTTTTCAACTAACGAAAGCGTCTAAATGATATTCGTTATACCGGGCTACGACTGTAATACTATATAACTAATTACAAAATAGTTATGCAGAAAATCAAATATTAATTTCATTTGTCAAGTTAATTTAGTTTAAAATTGTTTACAATTCCACAACGAATAATTTTAAATTGGACGACACTAAAAATCTCTAAATGGCAATACTAAAGAAAAATACTTTCTTTATGTGGTATATTGAGTGGTATATTAATTAGTGGTGAGCATTTTCAATTTTTTCACTTGCAGCTGGTTCATGCGCGATGGTACATGGTTGTCAGATTTTTTCCATTAATCGCCAAAACAGTAGTAAGAAATCGCCAAAAGTCGTCAACAAAAATTTTTTTTTATTTTTTTGCTACAAAGAAATTTTTTGTTTAATTTTATAATTAAATATTTGTTTTTATTGCATTTCCATATTGCATTTTGTTACGTTAACGAATTTTTGTATAATTCATACTTGAAAACACTCTTTATGAAGATTTATCTCATTTTTGTAAGTTTTTTGGAATGTCAAAAAATAAAGAGTTTTTGTACCTTAAGAAAATTATTTTAAATATGATATTTATTACTTTTTGAAGTTAAACCTGCCGATAAAAGTATTTCTGAATCAGCGAAATTCTTCCAAATTTTATTGATCCGTATAATGTTCAACTAATTGATGACGAATGTCGATAATGCGTCACTGCAAGTTTAAATAATACAATTTATTAGGTGAAGAAAATATTGAAATATTTTATAGGATAACATTTTCAATGCAAATCGTTGCGATTGCTTTTGGAGCGTTTGCTCTTTCAAATATATGTAGTTTATGCAATATGGCAATACTAACAGCTAGGTGGGCAGGTCGCCGGTGAAAAAACATAAAAGAGCCCAGACCATTTGGGTTTTATCCATCATGGTCTCGTTGTCATTCCTGTATAGCAACAGCTAACATTGAAAGAATTTTTTATGAATATGAAGAAAATAAAAAACTAAGGCCCAAATTCACAGTCATTAGTTAATTAGTATTAGTAAATAAAATGGTAACTGTTGATTAACTAATACTTCATATTCACAGTGTATTCTCTGACTAACATTCTGAGTATAACCAAATAATGGTAACCTTACCAATCTTGCAATTTTCGATATTGGTAGCACTGTCATAGCGTATGGTTTTTGTTTACAGTTATTGTATTATTTCTTGAAAATGGATGAGACAAGCGCGCGGTCATCGAACTTTACCACGCAAGATAGTGAATTGTTGCTGAAATTGGTTCGGGAAAACTAAAATATTATCGTATATTAAAGTATTACAAGTATATATATATATATATTATATTAGGGTAGATGATATCAAAACAAAAATACTAATAATAATTTACTAATCAGCTGTTGTCTAACTATTTGTAAACCAATGATATTTGGCGGTTTAACTCATAGTAAACAAAAATATGTGAATCAAATATTATTGGTTAAACTATTGCTATTAGACTGTGAAATTGGCCATAAGTGAATGAAAAATTTTTTTTTTAATAAAAAATAATATTTTTTTGTTCAATATGACGATTTTTAAAAAACAGAAATTGGCAACACTGATTTAGAGATTTCATATTGCAATACTCTTTATTTAGAATTAATACAAGTGACATCATGGCCTTCGATAGCTCAGTTGGTAGAGCGGTGGACTGTAGTAATAAACATTCATTACTGGTCTTGTGATTTGGAATCAATCCATTGTTTATCGCCCGCATTATCTATGCGGAATTGTATAGTTTTCGGAATTTTCCAACTATATAATAAATAAACTTCAAGTGGACTTTTCATCTTACCTACCTTTCGTGTATACAATTGATATCCATAGGTCGCTGGTTCAAATCCGGCTCGAAGGAATTTTTTTTTTAATATTTTTGTTTGCTATTTTTCATTCTTGATCTGTCGTTTTTTTATTTTGTTGTAAATTTATTATATATTTTATGAGTGTGAGTTCTCTTTTTTAATTTTATTCTTTTTATTTTATTTTATTACGACCAAAATTAAGTAAAAACGGTAAACCTTCTTGTACGATAAGCAAATCAATAATCTGTAGTTAAGAAAAAAAATAAGTACAATGCAAGTAATAGAATCGATGGTAATTAATTAATTATTTTTGTAGGTTTGTGATGTTAGTAAATATTGTTTAGAAATAAAGCAAGTAGTTGTTTAGTTAATATTCCTAGTTTGGATATAGAAATTCCCAAACACCGGCCGTTCTTTGTGTTTTCGTCAAAGTTTGTCAAAAACCAGTATTTTCTTCACTTTTAAGTTAACAATTTGGAAAAAAAATACAAGTTTTGGCATTAACTTTTTAGGTACCTTACATTATAATTTTTCGTCATTTTTCCATAAATTTTTTAATAACGCTTTATAACTTTTAAAATGTTTATGAAAATGAAAAAAAAGCAATGAAGCAGTCTGAAAGATCAATTACTTCTATATAATTTGGAAAATTTTGAATTTGCTCTTACCGTTCCTGATTTATATTTTTAAGGTTTGTAAGTAAAAATTCAACCATTTGTTTTGCTTTATTTATAATTCATATATTGGAGTTCTTAGGATTAAGTTCTATTATTCTATATATTTTCCGAAAAATGTGAAAAAAATATCAAAAATACTTGACCCCATAAGCTTTCAAATTATGCTTGATCAATTGATATTTGATCTCGTATCTCTTGATTTCAGTTATATCTCGTTCAAACATTGCATCATCCGAAAGAGAAGTTATTTCTGTTAAATACAAAGTTGTTTTAATTTGTAACTATTGTGAAAACATACCGATTAAATTGTTGTTTGAAAAATATTGTGCTTTTTATATAACGTCTATTAACCGTGCCTTTCGATTATCCGTACTAAGCCCCGTTTCGTTCGAACCGTATAATCGCGGTTCAATTATATATAAGAATTTTGATAACGATAGGTTTATTTCATACTTTTTTTTTTTAAGGATGAGAATTAGAAAAATTTTGTCAAGGCAAAAAATATTTAAAACTCAAAAAGTCAACATTTTCCGGTTAAAACATTTTGTTATAAAATCAATTGGGGTATTCACAAGGTAGGCATAAAGTTGTATGTTGTAAAATACAACCCGAAAAAATAGGACTGTTGTGAGCAACCCCTCATAACTTAATATGTTATTTCAGCTGGTGTTATAGATCTCTGCCACCTTATTTTCTGAACGGCGGCTAGTTACAAAAATTTCGCGGCGGCTTGAGTTCGGCAATTCGGGAAAAAGTAGCAAAAATAATGTAATTTTTTTTTTAATTACTTATAACTGAATTTAAGCAATACAAATTTCAAAATTTGATATTCTTAAGAATGTACATATCGTCATATGAAATGAAAAACTCCTAAAATGAAAAAAACCCTACAATACTTTGTATTAAGGCATGTCAAAAATTAACGTATTTCGTGCAAGTGAGGTAGTATGAATGCAATTATATATAAAAATGACATGTTTGAATGTGTGTATGTATGTATGTTTGTGCCTTATAGACAGCTTAACAGCGGAACCGATTTTCTTGAAATTCTCACAGTATCTCTCTGTATATTTGGAAGTTACTGTAGGCTACATTAATTTTAAAAAATTCCAACTAGGCGTTGCCACGCTCATAGAAAGTAAATATTTATTTTTGTATATCTTGAGAACGGTTGAAGTGAAAGTTTGTGTATTTGGCCTGACTTACTTAATGACTAGTATAAATCATCAGTCAAAAAGTGGGCGGAATTGGACGAGTGGGCGTGGTACCTCCCATAGAAAAAAAATTTTAATTTCTGTATATCTTCAAAACTGTTACAGAAAAATTTTATAACTTTGGTACAAATGACTTTGTAATTAAAAAAAATCACCAATAAAAAACTAGAAGGGATTGGGGTATTGCGCGTGGTACCTCCCATACAAAGTAAATAATGATTTTTGTATATCTTGAGAACGGTTAAAGCTAAAGTTTCACTTTTTAGTCTGAACGACTTGATAGTAAATTTTTTTCTTCGGGCACTTTCCTTATAGCTACTGGGCTGAAATTCGGTACACGGGAGAGTAAATAATGGGAAAAATATGAAAACTGGCAATTTTTATCAGGGAGATAGGCTGATCTTTTTTTTCATGTGGCACTCCCATTTGTTGTCCGGGTGCGCACTCTTCACATAGACATAGAGCTGATCTTTGGTATACGGGTAGGGACTTGGAAGATAGGGAGGAGAGGCAAAACATTTTTTGACAGTCGTACCAAATTTTAGTAGATTTCTTTCTCGCAAAGTATTATAAATATCGTAAAACTTGTATTATTGTCTGTAGCCCTTAAGTTGCATTCAACAAATTTACAAGGAGAAGCAAAAATTTTTAATTTTCTGTAACTAAAGCCTTTTTGAATTGCATTTGACGATATCCTATGCATTGGAATATATGTTTAATACTTAAATATATATTCAATTTAAATATGCGCTTTTTAGTTTCATTCCCATTTAAGATCATTTTTACTGAGGTTAATGGCGGCGTCTTACAATTATTATCAGCCGCTTGACTACGGCGACTGAACAATTCGGCGCCGGTTTCTACTATTACTTACAACACATCAGTATACATACTTTAAAAAAGTGTTATTATTTTACAATTTTTTTGTGTGAGAACCAACAACAATGTTTTTAAACTACTGTAAAATATTACAATATTAAAACAATACAACTAAATACGAGACTTTGTGAATACCCCAAATATTTTTGCAGTTATCAGGCAAAAAAACTTAAATTATATAATTTCTCCTAAATTTGAGTGGGCTTGAGACACGGCTTAACATCAACCGGTTGATCTGATATCTTGCCAGGAAAAATTTTTATCAATCTGCCTGTTCTGTAAACCGAGTCAATTTAAAAAGGAGTGATTTCTCAAAACCGAATAAATGCTAATTTGATGTTCTAAAAATCACACGATTTCCAACATTCGAACTTGCTGTCGAGTAAGATTTTTTTTTTTGATTCTTGATTTATTTATTTTACACAAATGATTTAAAATATTTTCACCGTCTTCTCAAATTTTATCGTTTGGTGTGGTTACATTTCAATGAAAACATATCGAGTCTTTGGTGCAATACCGTCTTAATTCAAAAAATCGTGAACTGAGAAAAATGCATTTGAAGTTTTGAACTTTTTTTTTTGATAGTATTTTCGTTTACTAAAGTTATTTTTTTACAAGTTTTTAAATAAAGAGGCGTGTTTTTTTTTGTAATGTTTTCTGTTTGTAAATTTCTAGTCATGAAGGAAATATTTCATTATTGCAAATAAATATTGTTGGAAATAGCTGGAGGCAATAAAGACATTTGTAGCTGTAGAATTTGAACAGTTAGAGATAGAACCATAATCTTTTTTCCTTTAGATATATATTTCTTATATATTATATATATTATTATATATATTATATTATATATATATTTAGATATATATTTACTGCTGTATTGCACCAAAGGCTCGATATGTTACCATATGTTAAATATTCACTTAAAGATAATTTATTTATTGTATGCAATAAATTATTTAGCAATGCAGGTTTTATTTTTATAAACTTTTTAATTTATTTAGTAAAAAATAAATAAAGAATAAAGAAAAAAAAATCATTATGCTTAATAATGCTAACCAAGGGTTAGCGAAATATCGAAAAAAAATATTACTAAATAAATTAAAAATTTTATAAAAATAAGACCTGCATTGCTAAATAATTTATTGCATACAATAAAAATAGAAGGTCGAATAAAAAGGAGCATTTAACAATAAATTAAAATTAAGCTACTGAATATTTGTTCAAAATAATATATATTCTTATTTACAAGTGATTTTTTAATGATCTTCTCTAATAACTTTAGTGAAAATGTCCTTTTATTCATCCATCTGCTTTATCTGCATACTTTAACAAGAATATGGAAATATATTGGCGTGTTTTTTAAATTCATTATTTTGTATTAAAATCTATTAAAGTGTATATAACTTGACTTAATTTAATAAAAGAAAGACTTCCAGTAAAAATTGATAATAGTGTTTTTTTATGTTTCATCAGTTATTCGATTTGATTTCGACCGGACTTATCTACTCGATTTTAAACCGAGTAAAATTATGTGAATTCGGTTTACAGAACACCTAAGTATGTGTATTCGTTTTAAAAACGAAAAATTTTTGAGGATTCGGTTTACAGAACATACCCGACTCGTCAGCAAACGGTGGGGTGAGAGTATACAAAATCAAAAAAAAAAAATTCTCATACAGCTGAGTACCACCCTAATGTGCATACAATTTTATTTTAGCACAGTTTTTTCACTTTATTTTTGCGTCACCTTGTATATGATATGTGTTTACATAAATATATATTTTAGATTCAATTTGTATTACAATAATTTAAATTGATTTATTTAATTACTTTGGTATTTTTTTCTTTTACAATTACTATGCTAAAATACAAACTATGAACATACTCATTTACATATGTATGTAGTATATACGGAATACATAAATTTCATAGTTATTTGCCAAAAGCGGCTGTAAATCTCCACAGTTCCGTTACAGCGTCACTTCGTCGACCATAATTTTACTTTTTATTGGAATGTCTTTGTTAATATTCTGCAAAAAGTTGGAAAAAGCATACAAACATACATATCTATTAATCGTACAGTGTAAGCAGCGTTACCATATATTTTTTATTTAAACAAAAAAAAAAACATGATTTTTAATCAAAAAAATTTTTTCGCACAAAATTGGACAAATAATCAAAAAAAAACACAAAAATAAATACATATTTTGAATTAATTTTTATTCAAAATAAGATCAAAAAACAAACAAACAAAAATTTAAACAACAACAAAAAACCTTATTCTTTCCAAGATTTTGAGCATTTTCCATTTTTTAGCTTTTGTTAGTGCCTCCGCTATTTTCTGCTTAAAACTAATAACACCAAAAACTAAAAATATTTCATTATATTTACCGCTTCTCTATAAATATTTATTCATGCTTTTTGGAAATAGAAAACTTTTTTGAAAAACAAAAAAAAACACAGGCATAATAAAGTACAAGGTTGGCCAAAAGAAGTCATCCGATGTTGTTTAGCTCTCATTTTTTTCTAAATGAAAAACTTCGATTCTGTTTTTTGATTATGTGTATGTGAACCTTCAGAATTTTATTGGTCAAGTCGAGAAGATGTAATCGGCCAAATGGGCGCCGTCACAATAGATTGCTAGACGGACGCGTTTTATGGCATTTTTCAACACTTCGGCGAGAACTTCGGGCGACAGATTCTCGCACTCGTGTCGAATGTTGTCCTTGAGGGCTTCCAGGGTCTCGGACTTGTTCACGTAAACAGGGGACTTCAAAGAACACCACAAAAAAGTCTGGAACTGTTAAATCGGGCGATCTTGTGAGCCAGTGCAAATCGCCAAAACGAGAGATGATGCGACCCGGGAACGCCGCCTTCAGAATATCGATTGTGGCTCGCGCAGTGTGTGCCGTTGCTCCGTCCTGTCGGAACCACATGTCCTCCAGTCCTAATTCGTTCAATTGCGGCAGAAAAAACTTGGTTAACATGGCACTATAGCGCGCACCGTCCACTGTAATCGTTTGACCAGAGGCGTCCTCGAAAACGGGCGCTCCGAGGGCCGGCCATTCTTGGCAGCGTCTCGTGTGGTCCCATACTCTTCAAGGTTGGTGGCAGTGTTTGCGCAGTCGGTGTCGGATGACTGGGGAATCGGTATTAAATAAGGAATAGACATATTTAACACGATTGCAGTAATAGGGAGTGAAAAATTATAAGAGCTGTACACGTGCTCTGCGACTGTTCTGCGCTCGGCAGACAGAGATTTCACCAATTGCAATTGCGGTATCTTCACACAAGCTGTGCAACACCAGACCCCAAATAGTGCTTGGATTCCATAGAAACCTTTAGATAGGGGTCTAATATGAGGGTCTTTGCACAATAGATCTTTTTCATCGCGCTGCTTCGGGCGCAATAATAATAATATAATAATAATAATAATAATCAGTCAATATTATGAATTTACCTTTGATTGTATTTCGTCCCCACTGTTATGGAAATATTTGCGCATACAAGGTGCTAGTAAGCGTGCTTCTATTTTATTGGGGTCGTTGCCACCAAAGATACATGTACAAATTATGGCAATAACGATAGTTATACTGACCCCCAAGAAAGTATACCACATATAGGAAACACGATACAAGGGAAAGATGTCACTGAAACATTCGGAGAAAGAAAACAAAATATAAAATTTTAGTGAAATACATATAAAGAAAAATAAGCTCACTCTGCACTTTGTTGTATTGACGTATAGTTCACAGCTGACGTACTAAATGCCGATTCAAAACGATAATGGCAATGTTCGACCGTTAATGGTTTCGTTTGATATTTCCTAGCACCAGAGGCAACTGCCCATTGTGCATTTAGACTTATCCAAGAAATGCCAATCACACCCACAATGCCTCCAATAAGGGCACTCTATTTAAAGCAAAATTTTAAAACTATAGAAATTTCGAAAATGTTTATAAGCAGAAAGTGTTATACGAAGTACTTACGTTGCTATTGATCCAGGGCATAAAGATGCCAATTGTAAATATACCAAATAGAGGACCATTGGTAATGGCCTCCAAACTCATGGTCAATTGCAATACTGTACCCATATTTTCTACTACATAGACTAGGAAAACACACAAAGTTCCCACTAATACGACCACGGAACGCATTATCCAATTAATGGCCGCTTCTGATAAGGGTGTTGTAACAAAAGGCTTTATAAAATCCTCTAAAACAACCGCCGACATTGAATTTAAGCAAGTCGATAGTGAACTTAACGCCGCACTAAATACACCCGCTACAAATAAGCCCGTAAAACCGGGCAGATCTCCCAAGGTTTCCATTACAAATAAAGGCAGAAGCTGATCTCGAGCTTTAGCTAGCTAAAGGTGTACAGGAAATTATATTTATATATCGTATGTACTGAAGCACTCTGCCTACCTTAGTCGTCAGGGGATCACAGTCCTTGTAGGTGGCATAAATCAGTAGGCCATTGTAAGTGCAAAGACCTGTTACTACTGCAACTCCCGTACAGAAACATATCAAGGCCTTCCGTGCAGCACTAAGCGAGGGCAAAGCCAAATATCTTTGGATCATATTTTGGGAAACAGCATTTGTTTGGCTCCAATAAAAGACTCCGCCAATCACTTGGGACCACAATGTGTGTCGTGTTATTGGATTTATACTTAAACTACAAATTACAGACACATTAAAAATTGTATTGGTCCATAAGTAAAGTAGTGCTGTGAAACTAACTCAGGCCTTTCGATTCTACCGCTATCCCAAGCTTCTTGAAAAACTTTAGAGGCCCCTCCTATATCCATGCTACCTTTAATTGCTACAAGCAGCAATCCACCCACCATTGATAACGTTTGCACTACATCTGTCCAAACCACAGCCTTCAGACCACCCTAAAATGCCAATAAACTAAATTAAATTCATCTCTCTTTTTGTTTTGCTGTTGCTGTTACCCTACTAACCAAAGTCGTGTAGAATATACAAATTATGCAAACAATGGGTGTGATTGTGTGCACAGCCACTCCAGTGACCTGATTGAAGGCTAATGCTGGCACATAAATTACAATCGGTAAATAGCCAATCTGTCAAAAGAAAACAAAATTGATTACAAATTTATGTTCTAGCGAACATATTCGATTTCATTATTTGGCTCACGTTCATGATAGTAAACATAATTGATCCAAACATGCGTAATCTGCGGTCAAAGCGACTCTCAAGGTACTGCGAACCAAAATAGTAAGTGAAAAAAGTGATTTTTATTATATGTTAATGAGTTTTTAATTTCTTTTAAATAAATATGTATTATGAATTAAATTTACAAAATAAATATTCATAAACTTATGCTACAGAAATTAAATATATTTATATGACAAAATGAAACAGCAGCTTCACGATTAATTAGATCGTTTGCCAGCTGGCCACTTTTAAGTTGAGAATAAAGTGGATTTTCATAAATTTAATTCTATTATTTTCTAATTTAACTAACTCGAACCTACAAATAGGAAAATATGTTCTTCTACATTTTAATAAACGATTTATTAATCAGTCACATAACTTTGTCGCGTTTGAGTCGACTTAAGCTATTTTTACATGTTTTTAGAAATATGCATATCAGTGATGGAAACTGTGTTACAATTGAACCGTTTATTTCAGAAATCCGGCGAGAGCGCTTTTTTCAACCATCGGAAAATTACAAAAAGTAGACTAGAGAGAGAGAGAGAGAGAGAGAGAGAGTATAGTGATATTTTTTACGAAATTCAGTTTTTCAGTGATTTCGATACATTTCACACAAATACAGCTCGTCACAAAAATTTATTGCAATAATTTCAAAAAAATAACGGTTTTACAAGCATTTACATTTTAATAATTTTATTGTAATACAGTAGAATCTGGATAAAGTTAAATCGCGGAAAAGTCAATAGCTCGGCTAAATTAACCGAATTTCAGCGTCAACGTGCAGCTCTAAAAGTGACAATTGTTACAATGATCAAATTTCAGAAGATAATGAGGACTTCAAAGTTTCCGAGTTTTCTGTGCTGCAGCACCCTCCTTCGTCGGTATTTGAGCAATAAAACGTCTGCGAAGTAAAATAATAAATAAAATGGCTCCATTAGCTTAAACTTAATGCGTCAAAAAACATCAGAGACGCCGCAACTTTGCTTTATAATTTACACGCAACTGCAGAGTTGTGCAAGAATTAAGCCCTATCTTCCTACCACTTTCACCACCTGTCTATTTCTTTCCTATCCTTCTCTCTAGTTCCAGTGCAATGCATTGCATATGTAGGGGATAGCCCCTGAGCACTGGTCCAAGATAAAAAAAAAAGAACTCGTCAATTATAGATTAGGATGTTCAACAATCTAAAGTGAGTTTTTCGAAAGCACTTGAAAGCATCAATACCGTGATAAAATGGTTTAAAAACAATAAAAAGATGCAAATCAGATCTCGACAGATTATAATAGATTAAAGAAACACACACAAATTTTGACACACAAAAATTGAGGGTGGCGATGGCACGATGGATGGTAGTCTGCACGTTGACTACGAATCCGAAAACAGACCCCCAGTTTCAGACTAAAATTTTAAAATAAAAATAAATATCCCGCATTTTTCTGATGTGCATTGGTGTGTCTTTGAGTGTCAGTTGTTGTCGGAAAGCAATTCACAATCGCATCAGAACGCGCTCCTTCGTCGGTATTGTGTAGCACCGGCGAAGTAAAACAATAATAAAAATTGCTACTGAACCGAAGCTTCAGCACTGCTACGAGTATAAACAAAGAACGTGCGAAAGCAGAGCTGCAAAAACAATTAATTAAGCTTCACCTCCTGTCGTTTCTACTACTATAACTTTCCTATAGTTCCATCACAATGCTTCGCATGTGTAGAAGTCATCTCCTGAGTGCTGGTCCCAGATAAAAAAAAAAAATCTGCTGCAAACTGTCGAGTCGATTCAAGAACCAAGAACCGTAATAAGGCTGATTATATCCAATAAAAAAGATGTTTATTATTTTATTTATTTCTTTTTTAAATAAAAAAAAAACGGTTAGAAAAGTTAACAGCCCATAGAACATTTCGGTTAACTTTTTTGAGATTCTACTGTAATAACAGTTTCTAATATGTTTTACTAAAGTTGAGTTAGGGCCTTTCTACTTGAGACCAACGATATCTACATTCGGTACACAATTATTTCCTCGTGGCTCAAAAGAATTTTCTTTCCCTCTCAATTTGTTTGTAATACATTACATTATATTATATAATAATAAAACTTATTATATACACATAAAGGGAATTCAAGAGATTGCCATAATGAACTACATATGTACATAAATGTATTGCCATTAAAAAATTTTCTTGCATTCAAAAGAAAGCATAAACATTTTTTTATTTATAAAAAAACAAAAATAATAATTTACTGCGCATCATCAAAAAAACCCATTTCATTTTATAAAATCTTTTCCTAAAAATCTACACAGCATACATTTTTGTTAGTGTTGGATTCCTCAGTGATAATTTTAAATAAAAAATGTCAAAGGAAATTCCGTTTCTATTAATTCTGATTATTCATTAAGAATTCGAATGCCATTATGGCATTAGTGTTGGCAGTTGTTGCCAAGAGGCGCACAAATGGGGAACACGTACGCCAGTTGTAGGCAAAAGTTCAATTAAAAAAAAAACAAAAAAATTATTTTGTATCTCTATTTGGGCGGATTTTAATTGTGTTTGTGTTTGTCAAAAAAAATTCATGTGTATTGAGAGCTGTGACGTAGGCTGCACGCCAGTTTTGAGCAATTTAAAAGCAATTTTATTTTCAAAATGTCGCCGTCACGAAAACAACTGAAATTATTTTCGGCAGAATATAAAATTATTTTAAATAAAAGAAGTAATAAAAACACACAAATTATGATGGCAGAACATGATATTAAAATTAATATCAGCTGTTTTCTTGCCCATAATATGAAAGAAAACTTGTCCATAGAATTTTGAAGCAAATTCTTATCAAATTTCGCCGTTTCCATCACTGGTGTTAGATATCGGACAATGTCGGAAAATCATCCGCAAGTATGGTTCCAACATGATGGAGCCACAGCGTACACTGTGAGGGACGTTTTTTTTTATTTCTTTTTACTTTTCTTAAGGAACATTAAGTTGGGATAAGTGGGAAGGAGAGCGCTCCCTTAAGGACAGGTGATACCACAAGGAACAACCAGGGTATAGGCGGGAATCGAACCCGCACCTCCATATTGATCAGACTAATTAATGCTCATGCACTAGGCTACGGAGGCACAATGGCTCTTTGAACTCAAACCTCTTCGGTGATTTTGAGCCACCCTGTATATGTATGCCTATATTGTGCCACTTATTGTATAATATAGGAACAAATAACATATTATTATATAATGTATTATTGTATAATGGATGAATCGGACCGCTTAAAGCGAATGTTATTAACGATATACTGGAAAATAAATATAATTTTTATTTTTGCTTTCATTTAACTTCTTCCTTTTTTGCTCGTTTTACAATAAAAATAAATGGAAATGGTAAATTCTTTCGAAGATGTAGTATATTGAAGCTAACAACCCTATTCCAATTTTTATTTTTTTTTTTTCGATGCAGGGAGAAGCGATAAGAATGCAATTACTTTTACAATCATTTCATAAGTTCCCTTTTACATTTGGGAAATTGGCGTGACAGGCGGACATAGTTTGTATGCGAGGAAAGTGAGAGGTGGATTGTGTACTACACGAAACTAAGTTTCTCTTTCGTACTTTTCGATTTTTTCTTTTCTTGCTTTACATAACATTTCTAGTATAAACAAGAACGTGGGAAAGCTGAGCTGCAAAATAATTAATTGAGCTTCACCTCTGTCGTTTCTCCTACTATCCCGTTTCTATAGTTCCAGCACAATGCTTCGCATGGTCCCAGATAAAAAAAAAAAAAAAAAAAAAACAGAGTAAACGAAAATGGAAAACGGCCTTCTTGCTAATGCCCGAAATATAAATGTTTGAGGACAGTTCGAAAGAGAATTCAAAATGTTTCCGTCTTTCAATGTGCGATATGTAAAAGAGCACTAAGAATTTAGCCGTGAAATGTTTTTTTTGTAACTTCTTCAAAAATAATTCGCTTTTGTGAATATTTCTGTGTTTTTTTAAATTTTCGAAAATTCTACCATTTTTTTTTTTTTTTGTAAAATTCTTTGTTTCAAAAAACAACAAAAGAGAATCTTTGGTCAAGCGGGTATGTGCAAGTGATGCTGTGATTTTATTTTTAATTTTTCCATTCATAAAAATTTTTTAAAATTAATTCACTTGTGCTAATTATAACAACTTGTTTGTTTACAGCCATTAAATGTGGGCATCTATTTAAACAAAAAAAAGAAATATTTGTAGGCGAATGTAGAAACTCATGTTTTCGTCATTCTATTTTGGCACATGCACAAACACCCATAAACAAATGCATGGCAGATGATACAAAGTAAATGATTTTTGATAAATCATTGCCAATAATCAATGCCGTTTAAAGGATTAGTTTATTTAATTATAACAAAATGTTTATTTAATTTGTGGAAAATTAACAGTTTTTTTTTAATGTGGCTTAATTGTTAATGAATATTTTTTTTATCTGGGACCAGCACTCAGGAGATGACTCCTACACATGCGATGTATTGTGCTGGAACTATATGGGAAAGGGATTGTTAGAGAAATGACAGGAGGTGAAGCTGAATTAATTATTTTACAGCTCTGCTTTTTGCACTTTCACTGTTTTATAGCAGTGTTGAAGCTTCAGTTTAATAGCCATTTTTATTATTATTTTACTTCGCCGGTGCTACACAATGCCGAAGAAAGAGGGCGTTCTGATGTGAATTGCTGAAAGAAGCCGGTATTGTTCAGTGACCAGTGACTATGCCTTCGCCACTGAAACCTTCCGACAACAACTGACACACAAAGAAACACTAATGCACATCAGAAAAATGCGAGATGTTTTTTTTTATAATTTTAGTCTGAAACTGGAGTTGAAGTCTGTTTTTTTTTTGTAGTCAAAGTGCAGACTACTTGGACCATCGCCATATATAAAATATTTTTCTTTTAAATATAAAAATTTTTAACTTTTTCCAAAAATTTGGTTAATGACCTACTGAAGATTTTGGTAGTAGCACCAAATGAAATGTGCATATGGACCAGGTAAACCATATAACGAACACACATAAATAGTTTAAGTAAATTTTTAAAGATCTTCTCAAAAGTTTTAAAATGATACCATGTTATCGTCAGCATAATATCTTGCATATAAATCGGTGTATTATAATTTTGACAGATTGTAGTTTTTAGCCTGCTGTCGTCTAGTGTGATTAATGTCTTTCTCTGCACTCAGGACGAATTTAAGAAATATTTGAAATATTAAAAATGCTCAGAAAAAAAAATGGATCGATTTTATAATTTTTAAATTATTTACATACAATTCAATAAAATGGGCAAACATTTGGGTTATTCACAAGATAGTCATAGGTGTTATAATAATAACATGAATAAATATGACTGCTATGAACAATCCGTCATAATTTAGTATGCTATTTCAAAAAATCTATGCAGCTGTTAAGGAAAAAACACTTATTAATGTTTGATATCAAAATGCTAAAAACCAGTGCAGTAACTAAAATAAATCGACTTTTTAATCATGTAACGGCCCTTTTCACAATGTCCGATTAAAACTTGACGTTGACTTTAACGGCAACTTTGGCATACAAAACTTGCTGTTAAAGCTCACGTTAAGTTTTAAACGTACATTGTGAAAAGGTCCCTAAATCTTGTAATAGTTCTATTTTTAATTAAAATTATGAAATTGTCCTTTTGGCACTCAAAATTGCTTAAACAAATATAATCAAAAACAGCTGTTGCCAGTGATATGAGCTGAATAATTTTATTCAGCCGACCGCCAGTCGGATAAATTACACAAACAAAATTTGCTCACTTGAATGCCATTATATATTGTGGTTTCTTCTTTCTTACTTATAAAAATGTAATTGAATGTAAAGGTATAAAAATGTGAACAATTTTTTTATTCTTATATCATCATTAAGTAGCGCCGGCTTGTAAATATTATCGCCGGTTCGACTGAACAGTTTTAGCATACGACTCAGATTTCCAGTATTATTTTAGGACAAAAGCAAAGTATATTTATCAAGTAAAATCAACTTATCAGGTAACTTTTTTGCTCGTGTATGTTTTACACGCGGTATATCTCAAAATATTTTTACATTTATGCGCGCCAATATCATTTTTACTCATTTGTTTAATTTGAGAGAGCGCGCTGTGTTCTTCACATTTCTTTATTGAGAGAAATTGTTGCAAAAGCAAAAGCAATTAAAGCATAACAACTTTTTTGTTTAAACTATTTTAAAATATTAAGACATTACGACATTCTGACTTAATTACCGACATTGTGAATACCTCAATTGTATGCTGTTTTAAACTTAAAACCAGTTAAAATGATTGTTAAATTTAACGTATGTTTAAAGTTGACATTTTGCATTGGAAAACCGGTTGTAATGTATACTTTAACTTTAACAATCGTTTTCGCATAAGACCGTTGTTCTTTTTTTTTTTCAAAACTTATATTGTTTATACCATTAATGTTATTAATACTTAGAATAGACTTACCTCATAGTTTGATGTTATATTTAAATTATGGAATACTGGCAAATAGAAAACGCCTACGACGAAACACATTAGAAATAGACCAAACACGTTGTAGACATACTGTATGCCATATGAATAGACTTCGGTCGGTAGGCCAAGCAAGGTAATGCCTGATATAAAACTGGCTACCAAAGATAAGGCTATGGGTAGCACCTGCATATTACGACCACCCATCAAATAGTCTGATTCTCCCATTGATTTTTGTATAAAACCAAAATAAATGCCAATGAATATGCACAGTAAAAACATGGCGATAAATACAGCATAATCGGGCCATGAAAAACGTTGTAACTCGGCAATAATGTTATCTATATCCGACATCTTGACATACAGTTATAAGCTCTATATACTGAAGTTTTAGGGAGATGTGCCGTCTTAAAAGACGGTGTTTTATGAAAAGTTGAAATTTTTCCGTTGTAAGAATCTTGAGAAGTTTTTTTTTTTATTAAAATTTCACATTCACTACAACATATTCGTCCGTATTGTCCACTGAACTTTATAGAATATTCACACCAACTAGATTTATGTTGATCGAGTTAAATTTTATCACCAAATTCACACATATTTCGGTTAATTTATGTCAATTGTTGAAGGATTTACGTACATAAATTTTTAGATGAGCGTGAGTGTTAATGCATGGTTTAAAGCTTAAAAAATATGGGATAATTTGAATGATTATAGTGGCGTTTCTCTCTCCCATGCACACAATGCGTCTGACATTAGACCGACAATTTAATGATGATAGACGAAAGTACTGGCTTAGGTGGTAATCGCACATGAAGGCACAATTTTTTTTATTCTTAATGCAGCTCGATTATAAATTATAAGTTTATTCAATTAAGTCGTCTTTCTACATACAGGCATATGTACATATCGCTCATTTACTTCAATAACGTTATAATCCAAAAAATACACTTTTTGAGTTAATAGTCCAGAATAAATAAATCTTCATATCGGCCTTTATCTTGAGTAAAAAATTCATGCAAATAGATTCAGAACTCGCTTCTGATAGAAGAATATTTTTTCTTTTCCCCTTTTTAAGTCATTTTCACACAATAATACAAGTCTTACGACTTTCATAATACTTTATGAGAGTGAAATCTAATGAGATTAGCTTAGACTGCCAAAAAGCCTAAAGTAATATTACATTTTTCTTTCACACTACCACACTTGAAATAAAATCAAAAGTACATATAAGTAATAGGAACAAAACCGGTTTAGAAATTTCCTTACACAAAAACACATCCCTGATAAAATGAAAAGTATAAGCTTTTCGCAAATTTTTACATAATGGTGAGAGCCATACGACTGTATAATTCCCATCCGTATTTGGGTCAGACTCAGAATATATTGTTTTTACATTATTTTACTTTCCCATTTGATGTAAGTTTTTGACATGTCGTATTACTCAGTATTATAATGTAAAAGCGGCTTAAGAGGCATTGAAATTGAAAACTTTAAGTACGTTTTTTACAAAACTAGTTTTCTTGAGTTGTGTCACTATTGAAGTAAATGAGCAATATGTAGTGTATTCCGAACGATATACCTGAGTGGTGTGTGGGAGTAATAAAAATTTTCACTTTCCATTCTACATACATATGTACCTGCTTACATGTGTATGTATCTACTTAAAAAATAAAAATATACCAATATTCCGTATACCGTTATTGACCGTCTACAGTTAATTTTGTGCAACTGTTTTGGGAAAAGTTGTCAGTCAGTCCTTAACGAGTTTGTAGCACACAACATTTCAATTATTCCATGTTTACTCAAAATCGAGAGAAAATCCCCATGCAGGCCCGAAACATTTTCCGAAATGTTCGAAATTCAGCGGAATATAACAGGTAAAAATGTAGTCGCTTTCCATTTCATTACATTCAGAGAAACACGCCGTCCACAGCCAAACACTGCCTCAACAGTCTCAGGTCAAATATATACGCATCCTTCTCATCCGACGGTTTATATGGCTACCACATATACACGAGACCCCAAATTGAAAAAAATTAAATTAAAATTGTTTTAAATACACAGAAAGGGCGTGCTGCAACCAGAAGACACGGGTTCGATTCCCGATCCGGTCAAGTCAACATTTTTTTTTTTTGTTTTTCTGTACTACAGCACCCTCCAACGTCGGCGAAGTAAAATAATAAATAAAATGGCTCGCCTTTGCTTAAAAAATTATGCGTCAGACTTACGTCAGAGACGCCTCAACTTGAAACTTGTTAAAAATTATGTTTTTGGTGAGAACAAACTCTCCATTTTAAATCAAATGATAAAAAAAATTAAAAATCTTACACAAACTTTTTATTCATATATAAAACACATTTTCTTTGTAATATTTACATCAATTGTTTTTGACAAAATTTGTTTTGGCCGCAGTTTCTGAGAAAGTTTCATTAGTGTTGTTGATATTTTTTATTTCACATTCATCTCTTCTATGCTAGCCTGCGATCAGCAGTCATGTCACTTTAAATATTTCCAGCAAAAATATTTGACTCAGTTTCGTCCTTCCGAGGTACCTGAAGTATTAACCAACATAGTCTCGAGACTAACCAACATTTATTAGAAATGATTACATTGCAGACGACATACTTTCAAAATTTTACAGGAACAGACATGTCAAATATTTAATCATTCGGGCTACCGGAGAAAACTGAATTTATATGAAAAGAAATTCTAAACTCTTAAGCGTTTTGTGTAAAAGCTGCATAACATTGAAAGACACATTCACTTGAGAGACAAGATTTTACAATTTAAATTACTAAATTACTTTGGAAGAATAAAAAATCTCGGTTAATCAAATAAATTGCAATCATTTGTTTAGTTTGTGTATTTATAAAAATACAAAAAGGTCTTGGCATTCAAATGAATGCAATGAACAAACCAAGCTTTTTAAGTGTCGTTTTTGTACATCAAGTGAACAAATCGTCTAGTAAATTATAAAGAATTCTCTGACGAAATGCATTGTCTGTGTTTAGACGGGCGAATATTTGGAAGGAAAACCTTTAGTTAGTTTTCTTTGCTTTCAAAAAAAAAAAGGAAAATAATAACAACAATAATGGAATGTCGCCGGCAACATTTTCGTCTGTGTGAACGACGAAGAAAAAAGAAGAGAGAATTTCAGATGTTTTTCTTCCAATGCGTTCGCCTGTCTAACTTCACACATCTCATGGCAAAATCTTATTTTTTTCGATAAATTATTTCACCATCATTTCAAATTGTTCAAGCCTCAATATTTCGTTAACATTTTGTCTATATGAAATGCCACAAAAAAAATAATAAAAATTAATTTAACATTAACTGAATTTATTTTGGGAATATCTCTTTATATATGATTTTAATTGTGCTTTTTTTTCCCTTAAAAAATATATATGTGAAATCTATTATTACATACTTTATAATATTTTTTATTTTATTTTATTTTTTACAAAAGTAAACTCAATAACTGAGGAGGAAAGTATATCCATATAGTACTATTTCGCTAATGCTTACTTAGTGGATTACTCAGTGGATTTTTCCTAATTTTTGAATACAAACCTAAGATCTATATGTTTAAAATTCAACTAATCAATCGAGAATTGATTTTGAATATCAAACACAAAAACCAAAAAATCTATAAACAAAAACATAACAATCCATGAGTTTACTTTTATAACACACACACATTTCTATTTTTATATTCTTCTTTTTATCTGTTTGTGTTTTTGTGCGAAATTATCGTATGTTACACTTTTTTCGAAATCGCCTTTTTTATGCAAATTTGTTTTAAATCCATTAATTCATCTCTCGATCAAATATTATAGCGATTGTTGTTATAGTTATGAAGATTTTATCGTATGTAACAGCTCTCCTGTAAATTTTACTTTTTGTAACATACGATAATTTCGCGCACAGGGGTCGATATAATAATAAAAAAAAAAGGATTTCGGTAAAATGAATGCATTGCTTAGCAAAAAGGCGTTATTGAGCCATTTAAATACAATTCGCTTTAATTTGCAGAGTTGTAGTGAAATCGTATGCACATTTTGCATGGAAAATATATATTGTAGTCCTATTAAACAGAAATATCTTCTATTTAGCAATTTTGAAATTAGTTAGCAATCCAAAAATAACTTTCCTCTAATATTGAAGTAGGAGCAATATGTTCAAATGAATGTTTGTTTATATATTAAAAAATTATATATTAAAATAATTTTAATAATTCGTGCATTTAAGAGAACGCAATGATATGAAATAACCAATTAATTAGTACGTAGTAATTGTGTCATTATCATTCAAAAACTTTTTATTTGAAATTAATTGATAATTAATTAATTACAAATAATTCTTTTTCAAAAAATCCTTTTTACTATAAATTACGATTTTAATTGTGTTACACTCGGTGTTTAATTTGTTAATTTTTTTTTTCTTTTCTTAAAAACTTTGAAATATTAATTTAGCGCATGGCATCACGTAGTTAAAAAATACTTTTCATTACTGCCGATCATAGCGAAAGTCTAATGAACAACTGAGGGTGGCCATGAATGCTGGCAAAAGCACAACCCTCAACCACCTCGATCAATTGTGCGATTTCGTTCTTTTACTCGCCGTCATCATGCTAATTACATACAAAAAAGGAGAAAAATAGAAAATCTTGGCTACTTGTAACAAGTGAAATATTTATATGTATGTGCATACTTACATACATATGTGTGCATGTGTGTCTGTCTATCTATGCACATACATACATATATACATACATATGTATTCAAAAATCTATTGTCTATCACAAGCATAGAGTAAAAGAAAATCTAAAAGGGGTTTCCAATAATAGCAACTCGATATTAACAAAAGCGGCCACATGCGAATGGTATCCCTTACCTGGCATTTACACATTCAAGTGCAAGTTCGAAAAACTCAGTACAGTCAAAGTTTTTCACCAATACAGTTACCTTTTTTCGAACTTCCGAGTCTACTTTCTAGAAAATTTTCTTGCAAATAACTTTTTGGCACTTGCCGCAAGTAAAATGCAAAATTAAGAAACAGTGTTGCCAAGTACGTGTTATCTATTAATTTACTAGTATTATTGAAATGAATGAAGTGTTGATTGATTATATTGTTGGTCAAAAATAAGAAATAAAAAGGAACACAACTATACAAAAACACTAACTAAAGCTAATTTTAAACAATAATTTAATTATTTATCTATGTTTGTTATATGGTTTAGCTGGTCTATATGCAGCATTTCATTTGGTGCTAATATCAAAATCTTCAGTAGACCTTTTATTCTAATTCTCAAATTCAATAATTTAATGTTTTTTTTTTTTAAATAAAATTTTTATGATAATATCGTTTTCACCACGGCAATACAGCACTCATATAGTTATTTAGCAATTTTTGCGAGAACTTTACTTGCGACAGCATCTTTCAAATGAACTTACACGCAAGTGTGAAAACACTCAACCAACTTACCAGATATTCGAACTAATTTTTCACTTTTTCAATGGTAATACGTATTTGCTACTTGTAAGCCATCAGTTACATGTGTAAATGTAGGGTTAGTTCTGGTTCGAGAAAAACAAAACAACTATTAAAATAGCTTTGCTTTTGTGGAGGGAGCATCCTCGCTATGTGTGATATGTCTGGCTGTTCCGTTCTTCTATCGCTAATTGAAGGGAATTTGCTTTAATGATATCAGGTAACTAGTCTTGCGGACTTTTTTTGCGAAATGATTGTCGGTATTTTGCAGTGAATCGCACTGCGCATTACAGAGGAAATTCAGTTCTTATGTGGAATAAACTACCTGCAGAAGTCTTAACTGTCAATTGCAATCTTGAAAACTTCTCTCTTTATTCCCTTCCCAAAACCGGTTGTTCTAGTTTTTCTTTGTCATCATAAACATTTTTTTTTTGTCTGATGCGCTATTGAGAGAGAGAGAGAGAATGAAATCGAAGCTCTTGACATGAACATTTAGTGGGACGTACGAGTACGAATGATTATCCCCCCTGTTCTGTAAACCGAAACGATTTAATAACGAGTGATTTCGCAACACCTAAGTATGTGTATTCGTTTTAAGTGATACTGGAAAACAAGTCTCGTATACGCGACAGCGCTTCAAAATTTATTTTTTTTTCATCTTGGACAATCACTCAGGAGATGACCCCTACACATGCGATGCATTGTGCTGGAGCTAGAAGAAAGGGATAGTAGGAGAAATGATAAGAGGTGAAGCTTCATTAACTTACAACACTGCTTTTTGCACGTTATTTGTTTTTACAGCAGTGTTGTAGCGTCTCTGATGTCAAGGAGACATTAAATTTTGAAGCTGGTTTTAGTAGCCATTTTTAATAATTATTTTACTTCGCCAGTGCTACACAATACCGACGAAAGGGGGCGTTCTGATGCGCCTGTGGATTGAATACAGCTGAAGCCGTTCCTGTTCAGTGACCAGTGATTATGTCTTCGCCACTGAAACCCTCCGACAACAACTGATACAAAAACACACAAATTCACATCAGAGAAAATGCGAGATGTTTTTATGAGTCTGAAACTGGGGTTGAACACAGGAAAATTTTTCGTTTTGTAGTCAACGTGCAGAAGCTATTGGACCGCATCCAGAAAAGAGTGAAGATGTTTATCGGTGACAATGTACTATCCAACTCTTCTGACTCATTGGAACATCGGGGCAATGATGTTTAGTACTTCGCTCCGAGACTTTTATTACCAACAAATTACCACAAACATTCCACCTTCTATCTCCAAAACCTATTTTGATTTGCAAACATAGTAGTAATCATAGCACGGATGAAAGAAAAGTCACAGCAACCCGTCATTATAAAAAAACATTTTCGATACAATTTTTCCTTAAGTGTTTGTTTTATGAATAATGAGCGAGTCCACGTGTGGAAGAATGATTTGTTAATTCTTTCTGCTGTCATTTTATTATTTCCGCTCGATGCGCAAGTTCAAAATGGTTTAAATACTCAAGCTGGTAAAGCAGAGTTCTGAATTAAGCTTTATATTCCTACCACTTTCACTACCTGTCTATTCTTTACAATCTGCCTAGTTCCAGTGCAAGGCATTCCATATGTATGGGATTGTCCACTCAGCACTGGTCGGTCCAAAATAAAAAAAAATTAAATTTTGACTAATGACGTTCTTACAACAAACGGTCCATATGAATATATGTACATACATACATACATACATCTACTTACATATGTGCAGGCATATATATATATATATATGCAACAAATGCTTTATAAAATGCACTCTTTGGGAATTTAATAGCACTATAGAAATTTTAAATTAAGATTAGTAGATTTGAAATAGCGAGGGCAGCGGGAGTTGCATCCACTCACGCTTACCTGTGTCATTTCCAAAAACATTCATGACAATGTGAGCTCTCACTTATTTCGTCAAACAGGTAAATTTTTGTAGAGTCAAAACTTCGAATTGAAGACGTATCCTCCGTAGAGTCCTGATTTGGCACTCAATGACTTCTTCTTGCGCCGAAGACGCAGTTGAAGCATTCAGAAATCATGTTTTGGAGGTGTCTCAAGAGGAATGGTGTGAATGAATGAAACAGTATATTGATCATCAAGGGGAATATTTTGAAAAACAATAAAGCCATTTTCATTTAAAAATGTTTTGCTATTCCCGAAATATAAATAGTACTCCTCGTAGCAATATAGAAATTTAAAATTAAAACTATTAGATATCAATTACGAGGGCAGCGTGCTTTGCTTATACTCAGGCATACCTGAGTAGTTTCTAAAAACTTCCGCTTATGATGTCACTAAACGCAAATTAACATTTTGAATGAAAACATTTTTTTATATAATTTTACTATGCAACATTCTAAATCTGTTGGGTTTACAACCAAAAGATCTGCGGTTTAAATCTCTGTCAGACAATTTCAGGTGTGTCTATTTAGTATAGAGGCTTTCTTCGATGGCACCTGAGCAATGAAACGACGCTGAAGTAAAATAATAAATAAAATGGCTGTCGTTTAGTTTGAAAATTAATGGGTCAACATAATACTTGGGATGCAGCGACTCGGTGTCCATGGAAAACAAAGGTTTCGTGAATCAAAAGTTGCTTGAAACTTGGAAATAATATATCCGATGATCTAATGCTAAATCACTAGAATTGTTTTTAACGCATGCACGTGCACGCTCAGTCAAATGAAACACAAAAGCGCTTCGCTGCTCCAAATCCACTTACAATTATTTTATTTGAACTGTTAATGTCAGGAAATATTTGTTCAACACATTTTAAAATCCCCATTGATTATGTAATTAATTTTCATCACATTTTTGTAATATTTTTGGTAAAATCTTTCAATATCATTGCAGCTCCTCTAGTCGCCATGCCTATAATAATCGAATTTGGATAACCCGATATGGGTGTTGGAAAGACACTGGCATCGATGATACGTAAATTTTCAATTCCATGAACCCTAAAAAAACAACAATAAATAAAAATGAAATGTTCGTTATTCTATGTTATGGTTATGGTTTCTATATAAAATTTACTTAAAGTGCGAATCAACTACACTATTTTCGGGTTTATTGCCCATAGTACAGGTACCTCCTGGATGATGCGATCCCAGCCCAACGTAACGTAACACACATTCTAAGTAACGATCGCTTGGATGATTTAATAAAAAATCTCTTTCAAAAGGTCCGAAATTGGCACATTCCTTTATACGTGGCCAGTGTATCTTGGGGCCTAGTCCGGCAAAGGCTTCTGAAGTTATCACCTATTAGAGGCGAGATAAGTACGAGTATTTGTATTCTATATCTGATTTAAATTAAAAAATAAATAAACAGAACCATACTACTCTTACATACCTGTACTGCAGCTCTAACTGCCTTTATAGTGCAGACGATATCATGTTGATTTTCTAAATAATTCGGATTAATTAATGGGTTTTTTCTAATATTCGAACTTTTTATTGTTACACTGCCTCTAGACTTTGGCTCCAAGCACGTTGTAATTGTTACGAAACCCTCTTGACTTGTGTTGAAATGTCGGGGAAATAAAGCGCGAAAATGCGATTTTTTAAAATTCGATATCGACATTAAAGCTGATTCATCTACAGCACCAACGGCAGAAAAGGCTAAACTAAAGGTTTCATTCACAGTTCCTTCGAGACTGTCTAAATGACCTACGACGCCAAAATTTCCGAAATGACCGGTTCCCATTGTCAAGTAATTGAAAATGCTAAGGGGGTCTAAAAGCGCACGCTGATTTAAAGTTGGTCCCACTACCTGTATTGATGTGTACAACGGTAAATTAATGTGATCGTGCAAATTTCGACCAACTGTAGACAACTGTGGTACAAAGTCGGGAACAAAAATATTCTTTTCCCTTAACTGGACGTGGTCGCCTATGCCGGAAACCATTAAAAGTTGCGGCGATTGATAGGATCCCGCACAAATGATTAGCTCCCTTTGCACATCCACTTCGTAGATAAATTCCTTTCTGGTCTCTTCATCTTTAGTGGCAATTTTCAGAGCTCTGACGGTGACTTTATTATTATTGTTATTGTTATTGTTTAATGCAAATTCAATCTTTTTGCCCATAGTGTTGGTCATTATTTTCAAATTTCTATATTTATAAGCGTCCTGTAAAAATCTTTTATAAACATTGTAGCGCAAACCATTCTTAATGTTGTAACGTGATTTACGAAAGCGCCAAGGTTTGTGCATAAATTCAGTTTGTGCCTTTTCTAGGGCTAAAGTTATTTTCGAATATGTGGCTGCTATTTCTAGCATTTCGTATGGCTTTGCGTAGCTGGCTTCTAGAAATGGCTTTACTGACAACCAATTCCAATGACTCAGATTAAATTTGTCCGACCAACGTTCAAAATCACCTTCATAACCATCAAAATGCAACATGTAATTTAATTCGGCAGAGCCACCGAGACCTTTACCACGTGGAATACATTGACGCTAAAACGAAATATTTAATTTCTTAAAAATTTTCTCATTCATACATACATATCGTCATCTGATTTCGAAAAAGGCCTAAGTTACAAAAAATTCGAAATCGACTTTTTGATTTATTATGATGCACAGTATCCAAATACATATTCCTGCAAAATTGTACACGTCTGCAATTCGAACGAACGTTCCTATCAACAAAATTCGAAACTGTCTAAGTGCTAACGTAGAAGTTAGTTTGAAAATATTTTTGCTTTTTTTAACGGAACATCGCAGTACGTTTTGTCATCGTGACATGCGAAATAAAATTTTTGGATTTTCAGGGTAAAAAAATGTATGCGTTTGCTTTCAAAAATCTTGTCAAAAAATGGTTTTGTATAAAAAATTTTATATTTTGGTCATGGTAGACTCAATGTGAAATGCCCGTATACGAATTTTTCTTTATACCGTGACACAAAACTTGATATTAAGTATATAAGTTTTTAACTTGGCGGTTACGTAATCAAATTTTGCGTTTCAAATTTTAAAATTCTTTCACATTTTTACTAATACGAGTGTAAAAGAATTAATAATATGCGGTGTAAAGTAATTTTATGAACGGAATAAAAAAATGCTAAAAGTGCTAAATAATTAAAATTCATGTGTATTGATAGCTGTAACCAAGGCGTATAAAACTAGCTGTGGTTGTTAAAACAGGAGCCAATGTTTTGCTGTACCTACACATTGTTTTTCTAATATTTGCACTATTTGTTGATGGTTACAGCTAAAATGGACCACGTAGACCAATGTTATTGGCAGGGTGTATTTGGATATGCATGCGTGTAGATTTGTGTTATACGTACATTGTCATATACAGTGACTCAATGTTATAATGGGACAAGCTGTTTATCCAATAACTTTCGAATTATTTTTTTGAACTTATTGGTTTAAGAAGAAAATAAAATTATATTTATACTTTTATTTTTATTATTTATTAAGAAGATAAATAAAAAATACATTGACTACCGTCACTGGGATATAAAAACAAAAAAACTAAAACAACCCAGAAAATGCTGTCAAAGTAATAATGGGACAATGTAATAAAGTAACAAGTTAAGTATTAAATATATAATGTTTAATATTTAGTTGGAAGGCCTTTTTTCTCTATTACAGCCTTCAATCGATACGGCATAGATTTCACAAGTTTTTGACAGAATTATGGGGTTATTCTACCCCATTCCTCTTTCAGAGCACTAATTAGGTCCGATTTGCAACTTATTTGGTAATTTCTTAATTTTTCTTCTAAATAGGCCCATACGTGCTCTATCGGATTGAGATCGGATGATTGCGGAGGCGTTTCGAGCACATGTGGGCAATTGTAAAGCAACCAACACCTTACATTGTGAGCCTTATGCTTGGCGTCATTGTCTTGGTAGAAGTAATAATCATTCGCCAGTCCCAATTTCTCTGCTGTTTCTGCAAGATTAGCACGCAGGATGTTGATATAATATTTATGATCCATAATTCCTTCAATAATGTGAAGGTTACCGGGACCAGCTGCTGATATTGCACCCCACACCATAACTGACCCCAAGCCATGTTTAACAGTAGGTCTCAAATTTTTTTCTGACAGTTCTTCATTTGGTCTTCTCCACACGAATGACCTTCCATCCGATCTGAATATGTTATATTTGCTTTCGTCAGTGAATATTACCTTATTCCAGAATGATAAATCCTTGTTTCTGTGGTCTTTAGCAAAGCGCACTCGTTTAAGCTTATTAACCTTATTAATAAAAGGTTTTCTCCTAGCTACCCGGCCATTATAATTGTGTTTCCTTAACACATTTCTTACCTTTTCGGGATTAGCTTTCTTTGCTAGATGTATTTCCGCTTCAGCAGCAAGTCTGGGAGCGCTTAAGTAGGGTTTTTGTTTGATTTGTCGCATAAGCCATCGTTCATCCGCGTCGGAAAATATTTTTCTTTTGCTTGGTTTTGCTACATTTTGAAAAGTTTCTGTACCTCCATATCGCTTTATGATGTTAAACACTGTAGATTTTGGTTTATTTACTATTTCCGCAATATTTCTCACGGTTTTTCCTGATTTCGAATGTTCTAATATTAGTTTTCTGATTTGAAGCGATGTTTGTGAACCCCGTGGCGCCATATTTTAATTTTCTTTAAAAACTTATCAAAAATTAATCTGTAATACACTCTAGCAACTTTTAAACAAAAAATTTTTGCAAAATGTTCCGTTATAAAGCCTAGATTATATAGTGATGACACCTGTCCCATTATTACTTTGTACTGCATTTTTAACTTATTGTGAATAATTATTTATAAATTAATTTTGACAAACTTAAGAATCATAATCTTTTGAGATGGCAATTAGCACAGTGTTAGCTACACAAAAGCATGAAAATTTTGCATTAAAATCAGTTAACATAGTGCTTAATTATCTCCACATAAATCATTTTAGCTTTGTCCCAATATTACTTTGATTCACTGTACATGCATATGCATTTGCATTTTGTGGTAAATTTTATGGTATTTGGCGTTTTCTTACTTTTGTACATTTTTGTCTCGTATTGAGATAAATTGTACTTTACTTTGATTTTACCAAACTCTACTCTTTATTACTCAAATACTCACGAAGGGGCGCTGTTATCGAATACACCATTAAATAATATTTTATCTGATCGGGGATTCGAACCGCTGATTTTTTGGTTCCTGCACCAGCTAGATATTTAACGGATGCAGCGATATTATCTAAATGATGGTGTTATTGTATTAGTACGACGGATAGCTTGGCAGTTGGACGAATATGACCTAAAACTAGACTAACGTACCAAAGACTAATTTAACAAGGATGTTGCTCACGCAGTACATTTGAATTCTTCAAAATGTTGGTGATTGTTTTATTAATAGGAACGAGGAAGGAAAGAGCGAGAAAAAATTTCGTACTCGCGTTTTAACTCTGAGAATTAATGAGAGCGAAAAGCCACACACACACAATGTTGCCAAATGGCCAGATTTATCTGTTTTGGCAGATTCTTCAAGTGCAAAACAGGCTTGCAGATTTTTACTCCACAAAACAGGTTTTTATATCAAAGCAATTTTAAAAATTTTATTCGAATTAAACAAAAAAGCATTAAATTACAATATGATTGACAAGCATTTGTTCTTTATTTTGACAATGACTTTCTAAATATGTTGAAGCCTTAGCGCCTGCTAATGTAATTAAAGGCAATATGAAAAGCATTTTTATATAAAAGAAATCGAAAGACAAATTTTAAATCTCTATATTCATAAAAACGGATTTTTCTGCGAATATGTTTTGTTTTCACTCATGGCGAAAATTTATATTATACATAGGTCTGTAAGTATGTGTGTACATACTATACAAAATATTTATGAATGATAATAAAAAGATAAAAAAGAAAAGAGCACACATAAATGTGGACGAAAAATTCTACTTATATTTAATACCTGCTGTTCTAATCCTTTTGATGAGTGCATTTGGGGTGTCGAAAGGAAAGACCAATCATTTAAGCCCCTCTGTTGAAACGTAGTTAATAATGGTATTTTACTTAGTAAGCCAAAACGGTCCCCAGCCTCTACTAACAAAACGGTACAATTGCTATGTTTTGAAAGTAATGAAGCCACCACAGAACCAGCTGTGCCAGCCCCCACTTTAAATAAAAAACACTCTAAGAAACATTTGTTTTTGTACGATTTTTCAATAACCCGCTTACCAACTACATAGTCAAATTTGTAACCGTCCTTGGTTGTCAGCAAATTCGGTACTTTTTCCTCCATTAATGCCGCAATGATAAACCACAACATTGATAAGAGACCAATTATTAGGGCAGCCAGGACAAAAACTTCTAAACAATTATTGAACAAATATTTAACTTTTGCAATTTTATTTTAGGCGAACTTACTATTAAAATGCATGATTTCGCTGTTTCAACATAGATTCTAAACTAAAAGTAAAAAGGAAATGTTCGTTTTACCGCGACACTAATCCAATTATTGTGTATTCAACAAAACATTCAAACGTGAGAAAAGCACTTGAAAGCATAACGAATTCCCACCCCCGTGTAAATAAATAGTTTGATGAGATGAATGACGGTTGATATTATTATAAAGTATACGAATAACATTAATTCTGTACTGAAAACAATCTAGTTTATTTAAATCCTATATCAGTTTGTGTAGTAAATAGTAGTGTTATTAAATTTCCAAATTGTAAAACTTACAGATACTACATATATAAATCTAATACGCTTGCAGCAATTTGCTATTTCATGCTTTAAGCATTTCCATATCTTCATCCATAAGTCCTTCCTCCAATTTCTTTTCCAGTTCGCGGGCATCGACATAAGTGATTTCTTCTTCGGGAAGATCTTCTTCCATTAGAGCAGCCTGTTGGGCTTCTTCCTTGGCACGACGCTCTTTTAGACCAGCAGCAGGAGATCGTATAAGCGAGATATTGCGCTGTACATCTTTAACATCCATTTCAATTTCAATTTCACGTCCTTTGCGCAAACGTTCCAATAGAAATTGACCTTGACGGCGTTCCTTGATTTCAGTGACTTTCTTAATAGCATCCAAAGTTTTATTCCACATTTCTCTGTTGTATTTAATAGGACAATTGCGACGTTTCTCGAACTCGAAACTGGGGTCTATAGCCAATTCTTTTCCGGCTGCCTTGCGGTATGCCTTGGTCCATTTCACTTTACGAGGATTCTTCTTGCGTTTGAAGGCTTTGTGGCATTTACCACGACAGAATTTAAATATCTGCATCAAAGAAAAAAGTAACTTAGTTAATGCAACGCCCTTGTGTTATTCAACAATTTTTACTAACCTTGCAGTCATTTCTAACAAATTGTACACCATGTCCTGGATAAATTTTGCTGGAGCAAAAATAACAGGTTTCAATACGCATTTTCGCCGAATTTTCCTATAGAAATCTATAAAATTCAGCAATTATTAATGTAAAATGCACGTGTGATTTTATTTGTTTAATATTACACTTAAGAAAAACAGTAGCAAAGAAGAACGAATTGTATTACAAACAGCGTTGCCAACTTTGAAAAAATTAAATGAATCAAAATAAAAAAACGCGTATTTTGGAAAAAAGCACCAAGTTCAAGGTAAATTCAAGAAAAGTGATTGGGAGTAATTTAATAATTATAAAATTTTAACATTCGCTCTTCCTTTGTGTAGCTTCTTCAGGAAAATTGGTTTTTGTTTTTTTTCATAATATCGAAATATTGAATAAAAATAAATATTACATATATAAAAAGGACCTACAGCTTAAATAATTAGTGTAATTAATATAAAAAGAGGTGAAAAAACTGGAAGAATTATTATTGAAATTAATTATTTCAAAAAGCAATTTATTATGCATTCTTATTATTATAGTAATAAATTAATTTAATTGTTAAATTATTTACAATCACTTTTCTTAACTTTTTCACAACAGTAAACAAAGTTTGACGTTCGGTTTTAAAATACGTTTCAATCGTTGAATCATCTGACGGGCGAATTAGCTAGTGAGTTTACCTGGTAATGAATTCGCCTTGAACTGCTTAAAGTTATAAAAATATTGGTGTAAAAACCATTGAGGAGAATTGAGTTGTATTTTTAATTTTGTTTTATGTACTATATGTACTTTGTTGAATTAATTCATTTTGTTTTCATCATACTCTTTATTTACTTTTAACAACTTTCATTAAGTTTGGTAGGAATCACAGAATCAATTTGGTTTCGTTCTTTTAGAATTGAAAAAATGTAAAGTATTTATAAAAACATGTATAATTTGAAATATTTTATTTGCTTGAGTTGGTTTTGTTTTTTTAAATATAGGGGATATATAAAAATAAATATTAAATATAACAAGAATTTGAAAATTAATAATGGTTATAGCAAGGGTAAACTCATCTATTCGCTTGCTTGTCGAATGTCAACTTTTGTAAACATGTGTGTTGTTAAATATAACATAACATAAAGGGAACTTTTAACTAAGCCTATTAGAAGTTGAATTTATATTAAATATTTCAAAAAAAAAATTTATTTTGCACGTTTATAATATTAAAATATTATAATTAGTAATTTAATCACAAACACTTTTATTAAGTAAAGTATCTTTGAGTAAAATACGTTAAAAACTGTTGAATCAGCTGATGAGTGAAAACGGTAATGATTTTACCTGCTATTGAATTTGCTTCGTTTCCTGGCTTCAAAATCGCTACATTTACCGAAGAAAAAGCTAAACGCCCGTCACTGTTGCAGTTAAAAGTACCTAACACACGCTGTATTGTGTTTATTGCATTTTAATTATTTTGCTATACCCTGTTGTTTTAATTCTGATGTACCGAACGTAGACTGTGTAGACAACCAACCGCTTACGATAATAAGTTGCCTAGTACTGCAGACATTTTTGATTCCCAATAAACAATAGTTTTCTATAATTTTTGCAGGAAAAGAAAATTCAAAAATACCATACATTTTAATTTTCTAACAGAGTATAAATCTTGTATTGAGAATTAAAAACAGTGAATTATAACATTTCGAACATGGATAACTATGGCAATGAGATTGGCCAAAAGATGAGAGTAAGTAATAAAAAGGAAAAATCAATTTATTGTACCTTGCAAAAAAAAGCAGGTCAATTTTGCATGCACTTTGTTTTTATTTTATTTATATGTTGATGTAATTGTTCATATTTTATTAAAAGAGTGCGGTCAAGGCAAAATTAGTGGAACTGGGAACAGGAGGCTCTGCCGGTTATATAGACGATGAATTGCCTGATTATGTGATGATTATGGTAGCCAATAAAAGAAGCAAGCAGCAGATGATATCCGACCTAAATTTATTTTTAGGCAATCAAACTGATTTGTTTGTAACCTGGTTGCACGAGGTACTGCAGAAACTCCAAGAAGTGACACTGCCAGCCACAAGCGGTAAGTAAAAAAATTTCTAATTATTAATTCTTGTAATGCAACCGCATTTTTGGCAAAATAAATAAGTGAGAAACAAATACAAAAATACACATTTATCACAAGTAGGCGGTGCGTAATTGCATTTATATAATTTATGGCATGTGAATATATATATATGCATACATATGTACGTATAAATTAAGTAAAAAATATTTTCAGCATTACCGAAAAAACGTAAATCATCTCTAAAAGACGACACTGCCTCTTCTTCAACATCATCAGCAGCTAAAAGGGATAAAAAACAATTTAAGAAAGACAAAGTTCCGCCCGCAAAACGACCGAAAGAAAGCACATCATCAACTACTCCTGAAAAGACTTTATCTAGCAAAGTAGTTAGTTCGATTACTGATATTGTTGCTGAAGATCTTTTAGAAAAAGCCAAGCAAAACATTAATGCTACCGAAGATGCAACGGAAATTATTAAAAAATCAAAACACAAGAGGTGTTTAGAAGAGTTAAGCGACACTCCAATTATCGCCTCAGAAACTCAAAAGGAATTTGATATACCGACAATATCGGAGATATCGTCCACTACTGGCACAAGTAACAATATTGAAAGTAGCAAAAGCAGCAGTACAGGATCGGGAAATAGAGAGAAGGATTTGGCTGAATTAGCAGAGATACAGAAGAAAATTTATGCAGCCAAAAAACAACTGCACCACATTGGCGAAGTTGACGATGATGAAGATTTTCTTAACTTGCGCGATGAAGATAGTCGCGATGAATTCAACGATGCCGGTGATTTGGTGAGAAAGTCTTCTATAACTCCCACCCAAAACATACATAAGCACAAAGAAAAGAGTCCTATTGTGTTTGAGCGGGAACAAATTCGACATCATGATGACGCATTGCATGATGGAGGTTTGCCTTCTAAACGAAAACGTTTTACACCTCCGCCGCCGAATTCAAATTCAGTAAAACCAAATTTAAGTTTGTCTGTGAAAGATGATGCAACAGAATTGTCCAATGATAAGCGGCCTATTCATGAACGCTTAGGAATGAAAAATGTTATATCAACGAGAGAAAATTCGCGGTCATCACAACCTTTGTATAGAGAAAAAAGAAGAAATTTACAAGAACAAGAGTTATACGTCCCAGCATTTCGGCGCAAAGAAATGGAAAAGGAGCGTGTTAGAAGCCTGCAACGTAGTCGTGATAGAGAGAGGGAAAGAAGTCAACATTTGGCTGAAGATCGAGAACGTCAACGTGAAAGAGATGTCGGGAAGCAAAGAGGTCCCAATAAAGATGCGAATTTAACAAGGGGTCGCGCACGTGCACGACGCACCATTGAAGAACGCAGCAAAAGGCGTTCCATATCTGAAAATCATCATGATGATCGTAATTCTAGTCAAGTCGGCAAAATAAGCACAACAACACCATCTACTACAAACAGGACGCCGAGCAGCTGTAAAGAGGAAGCATCTCTCGATATTGTGGAAGCACGTAAACGCATTGGTTCGCGAGTTATTGTGGCACCCGCTAAAGCCATTGAAATGTCCGATGAAGAAGATCTCAATGATAAACCAGTTAATTCCGTAATAAAAATAAAACCACGGCCACCTCTTTCGCCCAGTAAGCAAGCACCGAAAAATTTACTTTTACGAGCAGTTGCCGAAGCTCAGAGATCGACAACACTTAAAAAGCCCTCTACTACTTCGAAACCAAAAGTTGCGCTTCGTTTAGGCGACAAAATTAATGCTCAGCGCAATACAAAAATTTATACGAAATCCTACAGAGATCGTCTTAAAACGCCGTCAGGTGTTGGAGCTCTTTTCACTCGTACTACAAAGAATATCATTGTGGAAGTTAATGGTTCTTCGACAGTAGATAAAGCGAAATATACGGCGTCAACTTCCTATGAAGAGGAAGAGTTTGTACCAGAATCTGTGTCAGATAAAGGAGAATCTGATCAGGACTACGTGTATGTGCCACAAGCAACACATCAGCAACGTAGCAGCGACGAAGAAAACAATGAGAATTCTGAAGATCAAACAATTGATGAAGACGAAAACCAAGAAAATTTGCGAAAGACACAATTTGTGGTGACTTTAAACGGTAAGTTATTATTATTCCATCGCAACAAAACCTTTAATTTTCATGTTCCTTTTCAGAAGATAAATCTTTGCCCAAATTAAAACGCCACGGTCTGACTCGCTATTCACGCTCTCTCTCGCCGCCACCCCAAGTCTCTTCATCATCAAGCAATTCGCGAGATCGTGAAAAATACTCTGAACCCACTTCAACTTCCAATCCTTTTTCTTCCTCTCGTAAACCGAACCAAAAAGGCAGACTTACCAATAAATCATCTTTATCATCCAGCGAGCGCACATCGTTGTCACAAATTCGACAAGAAACGAGCACAACACCGCCACCCAGGCGTTCTGATTACATAGAAATTTACCGAAAATCTAAAGAAATTAAAAAAATTATAATAAAAAATGATTCGGAAGATGATGAATTAAGCCCTGCAAAAAAACACTCTCCCGAAGAAGAGTTCAAACATATGCGTCGCAGTGATGATACATCACCACCTTTACGAACATCTCATGAAAGAGATCGCAAATCTGCTGATAGTGGTTCGACAACTCCACCATTAAAGGATCATTACAGGGAGCGTCAAAAAGAATCGCTAACACCATCAAAACGCAAGCATGTTCCCATTAAGTTTGACTTAAGGGAGCCAAAGGACTCTAGAAATTCAAGGGAGAGCCCAGTGCCTACCAAAAAGAAACGATCATCAAGCCGTGACATCAGCCGGGATCACAGTCGCGATAGGGATAGAGAGAGAGACAGAGACAGAGAACGCGATAGAGAAAGGGAGAGACCTTTGTCACGCGACAGAAGGGAAGATAAACATAAAATTTCCATACGAAATTCGGAAGCCAAAAAATATGATAATCTACCATCATCTTGTGAGTAAAATAAATTTGTAAAGTTTTACAATTTTTTCTTACTTTATATTTTCGTTTCTGGTGCTTTTAGTGAATTCTGTACCATTAGATTCGTCGGCTGCATCTTTTCGTAACAATAAGCCCAAGGAGCGTTGCAAATATCATCCAAATTGTACGAAATCTTTTTGCGAATATTATCATCCTACATCCGCTTGTAAATCTTTTCCAAATTGTAAATTTGCCGATAAATGTATATACTCGCATCCAAGATGCAAATACGATTTAGCATGTGTTAATTTAGATTGCAATTTTTCGCACAGCGGCCCCAGAAGCGCCAGTCTACTGGAACCAACAGCACCACCGATTTGTATGTTTCCTTTTTTGTTTCTCATCCCCAAAACTGCTATTTAATATACAAATGAAATCATTTCTATATATTGTAGCTTCATCGGTAGTGCCCGTGCAGAATTACAAATCAATATCATCGACAGCAATAACGGGCCCAGTATCTTCCACTACTTGCAAATTTTTCCCCAACTGCACAAAAACCAGTTGTCCCTTCTACCATCCCAAGCCATGTCGTTATGGCAAAAACTGCATTAACAAATTAGAGTGTTTGTTTTACCATCATGAAATACCAAGCAGCAGTAAATTCAAATGGATTGCATCGGTCAATTGATACCATTAATCTTTCACACTTTAGAGCTTCTTATTTATTTTCTAATTCTTTGCGTTTATTAGTAAAACTCTTAAATAAAGATGTCATTAATGTAATTGCACTATTTATTGATTTTAAATAGAACATTTTTGAAATATATAAAAATAATCATAGATCTTAGGCAACTGTTTTAATCTTTATTCTTTTTTTCCTTTTTTTTTTTATTCTTTTCTCTTGTTAAATGCAGTAAAAATACATTTAATAAAGTCTAATAAAAATGTTTAAAACAACAAATCTGGCAATTTTTTTTTATCTTCGGATTTCTTTTAAATTTAATTTTTTAACATTTTTTTATTTTTTCAATATACTTTATGTTACAGTCTTCTTATATATTAGTAATACATAATACAAATATTAATTTGATAGATACATATTTTAAGGCACTGTCTCACTAAAATCGAACGAAGATTTCTTTCGCTGCTTTATAGTGAAAACAAAAACTAATTTTAGTTTTTTTTATTGTTTTCACAACAAAAACGCGCATGAAATTTCTCGTTCTCATTTAGTCGGACGGATTTTCGAAAGAAATGTTTACAAATCTTCAGGGTTTTTAAATTAAATATAAAAAGAAAATTAAAAAAAGTATATATATAAATTTTTATTTGCTCTGTTTTTAAGTCTTATAAACAATACAGATTTAATCTGATTCATTTATATAAAAGGTATCATACATACACATGCATACATACATGCATATCGTTCGTATCATGTAAAATGTATATGGCTTAAATTTTTCGAAATTGACTTTCTTAGTGGTTCCATTCATTTCACACAAATACACTTTATCACGAAAATGTAATGCAAAAATAACTGATTTACATAATTCGATTGTAATAATAACTTTTTTTTTCCCCTCTTCTGCAAAGTTTCAATTATGTTAGTTAGAGCCTTTCTACATGAGCCCATCGTTATACTGAAGGGATAATTAAAAAAAAAACAGGCAGAATGTTTAACTTAAGGAAGGCACGATTAATATATTTTATTGTAGTTATTTACAAATTATAAAAAAAGAAACTTAGTCAAACTACTGGTACATGATAATTATTAATAACTTTTTAATAAATCTAATTTCTTCGTTTTATTAGGTGTGTTTCTTTACAGTAAATTGGTTAGCCGCGGCAGCCCAATCTTATCAGAGGGCGTTCCCGTACACAAAAGTTGGGTAAAAGAGAGACGTTTTAAGAGAGTAATGTTCTTGTTCTTCTTGCACGAAACAGCCCAAATTTTTTGTTCGGGCTAGTTTGGGCAAGTCAAGGCGAATTCATACCAGGTGATCTCGTCCCTACAAGAACACCATTTTTTGTTTACAATTTCAACAATTTTATTCAAGTTGTCAAAACTGTTTACGTATTAACAAGTTTTAAGTAGAACACAACTTTGACACATGAACAGAAATCATTTAACAATTTTTAGCTAAAATGCTTAGATTTTTATTTCTCAAATTATCGAGCTTTAAAACTTTGTTCATCTTTTAGAATAGTTAATTAAAATAATAAGCTGTGTTCACATAATGCGGTGTGCACATTTTGCGAGTGCACTGTTTATATTGGCGTTTCCATTTTGTGGTTTTTGCGTTTCGCCACTTTTGTAAATTTTTGTCTCTTACGGCCCTTTTCACAATGTGCGATTACAAGTTAACGTGGACTTTAACGGCAACTTTGGCAAACAAAACTCGCTGTTAAAGCTCAAGTTAAGTTTTAATCGCATATTGTGAAAAGGGCCGTTATTGAGATAAACTATAGTTTACTCTCATTTTACCAAACTGTCGCGAAAAAGTGAAGAAACAAACCTATTATTAGCCATTTTTATGTATATAGATTTTTATTATAAATGTTTTTAAAACAAAATCTTAACTTTAATTTAATTTTTTTGCAGCGAAAACTTACATACTTGGCAACATCTCCATATCGTTTCCCGGCAAAGCTTGAGCAAAAGGTAATTTCTTGTTTTATTTTACAAAAATTGTAACTTCACAAAATCAAAACCGTCCACTATGTGATATGATTTCTTTCTTTATTATTTATATTGTTTTTTTTTTAAAGTGTCATAAGTCACTTTTTCAAAAATATTAAGTTAATGATAACATTGATTACTTATCGATAAAATTCTAAAAGGCACAAGTGCAAGCGTAAAAGATAGCGATCAGAAAAAGACATGCAAAAGAAATATTTAGTTAAAACATGGGTTCAATTGCAAATGAACTGCTTCAACTTAGCTGAAGAACGCATGATTTTAAAATAGGGGGGTGTCATTGGGCAGTAGGTATTCGCAATTAACAGAACAACTCAGCATTTAAATAAGTGCTTAGAACCCATGAATGTGCCATGAATTGCTTACGTTTTAGCATATTTTAACGAGTTCCTGTTACATATAAAAAAATTTATTCAAACATGTGCAAGTTGTTCATAAGAATTAATCGGCAGCGTTGAATACGTGTTCCATGAGTTGCATTAGTGCTAATCTTGTTAACATTTCAGATGGCATTAAAAATTAATTCAGATGAAGAAATATTTAAGTTTTTCTTGAAATTTTGGTTTTTAATAAGTAATTCTGCAATTGGGATTGCTGAACTTTGTAACAGTTGATTGTCGTCATTTGCCGAATTGGCTGTCATTTAATTTGTCAGTTTGTTTTGCTAAATCGTGGGGCGGATATACTTTTCAACAAAGTATTGTTCTATTCGGGCTATGTACCGAGGGAGAGCTATAGGTTGATGATGATGTGTAAAACAACAATATTTATATGTTTTGAACTAAACGGCGCAGGTCTCATGTGAATTAGCCACAAATCAAAGGGACTGTTAAGTAGAACATGAGATACTTCTCCTATATCCGTTAAAAAAAATGGCATACAACTCTAACGTCGGCGACGGCATTTCAAAGTATATTTTGAAGCTAATCGAATGTGTACAAGACAGAGCGGTGAATGCCCTGGTCTTTGGACCAGATGTTATCTTCTCTAATCCATTTTAAATGCAGCAGTTACAGAAAATTGGAAATTTCGCACGCTCACCATTCACCACTCGGCGAAGTCGTGCGGATCTTATTTGTATAATGATAGATTCCATACACAGTGGTATCGATATTTCTTGCACTTAATTTTATTTGTTAAATTTAGAGATAGGAAGCGCTTAAGTCCACTACCCGGGACACTTGTCATATAAAATTCTGTGAGACATGAAGTCCTAATTGTTTAATTTAATAAGAAATTTTTTTATGCTTTGTAATTATTGTTCTCCATTTTCTATATTAAGCCTTCGATTTGTAAAGTTCATGTCGAATATTTTCAATTTAAGAAAAATATTACAAAATATTAGGGACTCAATTTCTTATTTTGTTTCTACAACTTATGGGCACTTAACTTATTTTTTAAATTAAATTAAGTTTTATAATTAATCCAAATTAATATTCTCTAACACAAGGCGTATGTATCTGCGTGGAACAGCAAATAGATGAATTTTGGCTTTAATATAATTTTTGCGAATTTTACTTTTCTTAAAACTTTTTTTTTTTTTTTAATATTTATGTATGTCGCTTAAAGACATAAATTAAAAATTATAAAAATATATTGCTCTCTAGATAAATGGTTCCTGGCCAACTGGGAGTCCGTAGCAACTTTTCACGAGGTACGCGCAAAGAGACGGAAAAATATTTGGGCTATTCACAAGCTGTGCTATTTTCACAATGTATGATTAAAAATTAATTGGAACTTTAACAGTCGGTTAGGTAAAAATCTATTTCACAATGTATGATTTACTTTTAACTGAGACCAGTTAACAAAAAATTGTATGTTAAATTTAACCGAACAAAATTTGACAGATAGCAATATAATCGACACCTATGCATCGATAATTTTAACTGGTAAATAGGAAAAATGCAGACATGTAAAAAATGATTTTAATAAATGGAAGAGCAACACTTATATTTTTTCAATGTTTATAATTTTAAAACTTTGAAACAAAAAAAAAAGAAATCTTTACTGTGAAATTAGAGGCTCTACAAAAAAGTTTTTAACATATGTATACGAGTATCTTAATATTTTTATAGGCCAATATTTTACTGTATCACTTGTTCTTTTCGATGTTCCAAGCTGATACAATTTGTTGCCGATGAAAATTCCAACATTTCCTTTCTGTATATTTCAATGTTTTTTTTTTCACAAACATTAAAATTTTTTTCTATTTTCTGTCATTATTATAGTATTTTTCGTAAAAAAAATCACAAACAATATTGCCATACTTTTGGGCGATTTATTTTGTTAAGTAACTGATGGATGGTGAAACTTAAATCATTAACCGTCGATTTAATAGTGCCTGTTAAGCAAACCGCCAGTTAGTTAATTTTGTGTTAAAAGTAAAATAATCAGACATTGTGAAAATGGCCGTAAGTCATATAGTCATAATGTCTTAATATTTTAAAATAGTTTAAACAAATTGCTGCTGTGCTTCATAATCATAAAATAACAAAACTTTGCGAGCCAAATACATACATCTGTTTATCGGTTAAATAAATTTGGTTTGTCATAAAATAACAAAAGAAATTTGAGTCATTCGTTGAAAATCTTTAGTCGAGCCGAGAAGGAGGATAGAGGGAGTAATGTCTATGGACATTTGATTTGAATTTTCCCACGTCAAAAGTGACAGGAAAGTCCTCGGCAGGGAGATTGTTTCACATACGCGATGTTTGACCGAAAAATTAGTTCTCCCTGTAATGCGTAGTGCAAGTCGCCGCCAAATCGACCGCAAATGGATGCGCTCTTAATGATGATCGCGTCATGCGCGCGAATGATCGGGTTCGGAAACAAGTTCCCTGATTTCATTAGAACACATCCCACGATAGAATTACGAAACGCACACCGCGTTGCGACGATGATCAAGAGAGTCAATAGAGTTGGCTACCCTACTGTCTCCTATGAGTTTCCTCGCCCTTTCTTGTACACGGTCGAGTAACTTTAAAATAGTCTTTGAAGCCCCGGCCCATGCATGACAGTTGTATTCCATTTTCGGTCGGATGTAGGCGGTATAAATAGTAAGGAGATCAGATGGAGTGAAGTATGTCTTACACCGTCTTAAAAAGCCGATGCACTTGAATGCTTCTTTTGAGACCTGAAAAATGTGCTCAGTTCATCGGACATCACACTGGATTTTCATGCCAAGAACATCAAGAGCTTCTGATTCCTCAATGTTTATGCCGCCCCTAATTACAGATGAGGCAGCGTAATCGGGCATGCGTCGAAGCATAAGCATGCAGTATTGAGTCTTTTAGGCATTGAAATCGACCCTGTTCGCGTGACCCCATTCCGATATTCTCGTGAGGTCACCTGTTAGCGAATCATTCATATTCTGCCGCGTCACCGCGATCATAGTTGCTGTCGGCCTCCGATCAAATGAATATGAATGGCAGATACTGCTGTAATCTGCAAAAGAGTGGATAGGTTTGGAAGTATGACATAGGAGGTCATTAAGAAAAATAAGAAATAGGGTAGGAGAAAGAATGGAGCCTTTATGGTATACCTGAATTAATCTTGAACTCGTTAGATGAGATCCCGTCTATAACAACTCTTATAGCGCGATCCCTGAGAAAGCTCGATATAAAGAAAGCTCGAGAGAAGATATCACCGACACCGAAAGCAATAAGTTTGGACAAGAGTGCTCCATGCCACACTCTGTCAAATGCTTTTGAAATATCTAGAGCCACTACTACCTTACTTTCGCCAAAATGGTGGATGGATCGACACCATTTTTCCATTTTCATTAACATGAAAGTAAGTCAGAGAGAAAAAATCACAGCATCTAACCAATATACAACTGAGCAAAATTTTGTTTGTGTAACTTATCTGGCTGGCAACCATTTAGTGTTTAGCTACTGGCCGCCATTCAAAAAAAATTATACAGCACATATCACTGGCAACAGCTGTGTTCGATTATACGTATTTATTTCTTCAACAATTTTGTGTGCCAAAATAAAAACTTGATAATTTTCTTATTACAAGATTTACAGGCAATTTCTTATTAAAAGGTCGAATTATTTTAGTTTTTCCACTTGTTTTTAGCATTTCGATGTGAGATATTTATAAATGATTTTTCCTTATCAGCTGAAAGAATTTTTTGAAGAAGCACACTAAATTATGACGACTTGTTCTCGTATTATTATTTTAAATATATGACTTTATGACTACCATTTGAATAACCGAATTGTTTCGAATATTCCTATTTTATTTTATTGTAATTTATTGGGTTTTGGATTTTGTGAAAAACCCGACCCCAACACCAAAATTCATAATACATAATTGCGCAAGATAACGCATAATTGAATACTCGTTTCAAAATTGATTGTAGACATGGAGGCGGCTTCGGACACCAAAAGTTAGTGGAGAGCCCTGCTTTTTTGAAAATGGGCGGAATGTTTCTGTAAAAATATCATATTTGCTGTTCATTTATAAAAAAAAAAAAATTAAATAAAACTAGCGGCAAAATGAAAAGGAAACGCTTAAATTCTAGTTAAAATAAATAACATTGTAGACGAGTCGATTTGTTTTTTTTTATAAAATACGTACACATACATACATAAAGTATATATATTAAATTTGACTAAATGAGTCTTTCTTCGGGCGGAGGCTTCAGCACATTATCCATTTCGAGTCTAGGATTACAATATTCTTGAGCACTGGGACTGTAAGTGCCCCTGGTGGCACGTTTGTTACGAGCCATTACCAAAAAGGTAACTAACAAGCCGGCGCATAACAAAAGCAATACCACTATAATCGGTATAACAATAATTGCTATATCGGCGGTACTGTGTTCCTCGCGCATAGTGATCTGTAAGCGATAAAAAAATATCACGAAATTTTATAAGCAGCATTGCACCATAAGCAACGTTGTTACTCTTAACTTACCAAAATTGTACAATTTTTGCCCGTATAACCATCCGTACAATTGCAATGATAATCGGGCTCATCACCACAAGCCTCTATACAATTGCCACCATTCATGCACAATTGTTGTTCTTGTTCTTTACATGGATCCGTAAAGTTGCAATACGCTCCACAGAATGAGTCCTGACAAATACATTTAAACGAACCTGGTTGATTAATGCATCTTCCGAGACCGCCACAATATTCCATACTCATGGCGCATTCATCAATATCGATTTCGCATTGATCGCCTTCGAAACCTGTCTCGCTACAGTTGCATTTATATCCGCCAACTAAATCAGTACATATTCCACTGTTTTGGCAGGGATTCGATTCACATTCGTTAATGTTCGTTTCACACAAATGGCCGGTGTAACCCAAACTACATTGACATGCAGGAGTCTAGGAAAAAAAATCAAGTTCGAAATAAGTTTGTGTGTGTAATCACATTAAAAATATACACAGAAGTACATATCGTTACCTTCCTATAGAAAGGCCCTAAATTAAACTTTTCTTCAAATTGACCTTTTGGCTTATTTCGACATACGATCCACTAATCAAAAAAACTTTGATGAAAAACATTGCTGTTCTCCCACTGACAATTGCTTAGAGAATTTTATTACAAAAAAAAAAAACTATTTTAACAAAATAAGCGCTACTGCAAAATATAAATTTTTATGAACTTTTCTACAGGGTGGCACAAAAGGAGTTATATGGTTTGAATTCTTTATAACTTTTTTAATTATTATTTTTTGTTTGTTTTCTTTTCAGCATTTTGTGAAGAAGACTTGGGAAATTAATTATGAATCATTACACGATCGAACACAGCACATACTGCAGGTGCCTCAATGGCTTTGTTAAGGGACATATTCGGCAAACCCATTATTTCGCGCACAAGCGATTTTAACTGGCCTCCACATTCACCAGATTTAACAGCTCCTGACAGTTTTCTTTGGGGATATTTGAAAGAAAGAGTGTACGTTAACAATCCAAAAACCATACTCCAACTAAAAACCAACATTCGAAATGAAATCATGGCACGTATGTGCGAAGCAGAAAATGGACATCACTTACAGGATATCATTTTTCAAAGCTAATTGCAAAAAATTCCCCAATTTTATTAAAAAAAAAAAATTATAATAATCGCATAAATAAAAAAGTTTTAAACCTTTTAAATCATATAGCTCCTTTTGTGCCACCCTGTACTGTTCCTTTATAGTAAGAAAAACTTTAGCTAAGGCCTTTCCTCTATTAAGGTAACAATATTTAACAAATATTCAGCATTGCATCTGCTGGTTTTATAAATTAATGGTTTTAAAAAGTTCTGCTGAATTTCGAAAGAATTCCAAATAATTTTGTATGTACTTTTTTTTTTTCTCTAAAATATAAATAATCAAGATCCTGGCGCCAAAATACGGCATTTGATTGTATTCGAATCGAAAATATGAATCAAATTCTGTTAAAATGTATAAGAATTTCGTTCGATATCGTTTGCCGGCAGTGCTCAGGAGATGACCCGTACGTACGAGTATGTGATGCATTGCACAGGAACTAATTGGAAAGAAATTGTGTAGAGAAGAGACAGTTGGTGAAGTGATACGATGGACGGAGATACCTTATTTCATGCACATGCGTATTTTTTTTTTTCATTTAAAAATTTAAAAAGCGTGGAGTACTGCATCTTTGATGTTATTTTGAGCAAGGAGGCTTAAAGGCTCAGTTGCTGGATTGTACCGTGTAGAAATGTAGATGTCGTTGCATCACACCATAAAGTATCAAAAACTTATGGAAATGCTTGTCTGACCGAAATGTCAAGTAACTGTAACGTCGTTAATCTGTAGAAAATAGAATTTTATTACATCGTTACGTGACATTTGTAAGCATTTTTATAGATTTTCATACATCAGACATGATGGTTTGATGCAAATACATCAACATAATTGACGGCGATTAATCTTAAAAAAAACAATACCGGCTTCAGCTGATAGCAATCCACAACCACATCAGAAGGCCCTCCTTCGTCGGTATTGTGTAGCATCGGCGAAGTAAAATAATAATAAAAATGGCTACTAAACCGAAGCTTCAGCACTGCTACCAGTATAAAAGCAAAGAACGTGCAAAAGCAGAGCTGTAAAATAATTAATTAAGCTTCACCTCCTGACGTTTCTCCCACTATCCCTTTCTTATATTTCCAGCACAATGCTTCGCATGTGTAGGAGTCCTCTCCTGAGTGCCGGTCCCAGATGAAAAAAAAAACAATTTAAGTGCAATGTGCAATGGGCAACTGATAACTAATTCGTGTATGCAACATAGAAGGGAAAATGTATGTCTTTAATTTAACTGGTTTGTAGTGTATTTTTAGTGCGCGTTAAGTAAAGGGTGGACCATACAGGCTCTTCGAACATACATTTGCATATTTCTTATGTTGAACTTTTCACCGATGGTTGAGCGGTAAAACATTTCTTAAGATCAATTTGCGTTTAAAATTTTATTGTTACCATTGACTCGGCGATGATGCATAATCCTCCGTGATCGCAAGGCGTCATTTCGCAAAAGGCCATATCACAAATGGGTCCCACATAGCCAGGCAGACAGTTGCAGGTGAAATTGTTACTCGTTTGAGAGTCTATTTGAAAAGAGAAGCAAGCATTCAATTTGAAATTGATAATTCGTTTTATTAAAGTTAAACTTACTGAATCCATCCTGACAGGTAGAATTATTTTTACACGGCTGGTTGTCACACGTGACTTGTTTCAGAATATCACATTGCGGCCCGGCATAATCATCTGTGCAATTACAGTCGAACGCTGCTATTAGGTCGGTACAGTTGCCACCATTATGACATGGCTGAGAGGCACATTCGTCAATATTGTTTTCACAGAAACGACCATCGTAACCTGGTACACAGTCGCACATGAAATCGGCCACTTTATCTATGCAAGTGGAATTATTTTCACACACGGCGGTAGCACACTCATCAATGTCAATTGAGCAATCGTCACCATCGTAGCCCGGCAAACAACTGCAGGTATAGTCCTCAGTGGGGGAGCTACATGTTCCGCCATTTTTGCAATCTGATTTAAAGCAGAGAATACAATCCTCGTCTGGTCTTGTAGAATTCAAGCGGAACTGTATTTGTGGTTGCACTGATACATTTTCAGTTCTCGGATACATTTCTTCGTTCGTAAAATATGGCAATAGAAGATCACCTACTCTAGCTTCACCCAAACATCCCTTGAACTGTGAACCTTGTTGGGAGGAGACTGTTACACGAGCCAGTTGATTTTGGCTCTCAATTGGCATGCCACCCAAATACACTTGAGCCCCACTTGAAATTAAGTCTTGGAAGGCATTCAGATCTATGTCTGCGGAAAATGCCGGAGAAGGATCTACCATATTTTCCCAACCCTTCCAACCACCTTCCAGTTTACCATTGTGCGCTCTCAGATAGATTCTGCTCCACTCAATGCCATCTGAATTGTCTTTGCTGAAACGTTTCGTATCACCCAGTGAATCCTGATTAAATTTCCATGTGACAGTAACCTGCCCTTGATTTACGCCTATTTCAAAGAAACTAAATTCATTTTCCACATACAACAGGGTACCGCCAGCTCGTGTACGATAGGCAATCTCTATCACTGGTTTCAATTTTGGCTTCAAATCGTCATTCGTTTGTTCCCTGTGAAAAGTGAAAGCCAAGGGCGTCTTTTCGTTGCCTCTAAATGTTATATTTGTTAAGCATTCATAACCGTCATCAAGATTTTGGCATACGCCACTGCCGGGACATGTTACTAGCTGACAGAACTCTATCTCTTGACAGTCCTTGCCTTTATAACCGTTAGGACATTTGCAAATATAATCATTCCAAGTATTGCGGCATTCTGCATTGTGCCGGCAGGGGATTTTACGGCACAGGTCATCGGACACTTCACCCTTTAGCACCGACGATCTATCTATTGTTATGACACCAAATGGAGGTGGTAAAGCTAGATCTTCCTCTTCCAAAGGATACAATTCTACGATCATGGTGTGTGAACCGTTGCTTACTTTCACATCTTGTATAATTCCCTTGAAGTAATCTTCTGGCTTAACAGTGGCGTATTCAGTACCTGCCTCAGAGCCGGGTACAACAGTGGCCGTGGTTTCACTACTGCCTGCTGTGGGGGCAGGTCCACCTAAATAAAGCACCTGTGCATCCAGTAAACCTGTCGATGACAGTGTTTTGCGGAAGTACTCAGTGCCATTTAGTTTTACCTGCACCAAAGTTTGATTGCGTACAACTTCAATCAAGTGATTGTAACCGTTGTCCAGTTTATTTCCTCCCACCGTGTAGGACTCTGGTGTTCCATTAAATTGCATTTTAACCAATAGTTCGCCGCCTTGTAGTTTAGTGGCGACATAAGAACTGCCAGAATCTAAAAACGTAAAATTTATTGCAGCATTATGAAATAAACCAGATGAAGTGATGTTGAAACACACTTACCGGCTCCTTTAGAACCCGCTTTCCGTGGATCACTGCCTAAATAGAATACCTGACCAGTAGGTTGTCTGGTTCGTATAAACATGGAGATATCCAGAACGGATCTAATAGCCCTACGAGCAGCATCATTTGTTTCCACTATTACAGCCGAATGAGAGGTATTTTCGTGACCAAAAGTGGCCGCGGTTATATCTTGTTTATTAAAATTAAAAAAAAACCTTCTGTTAGACTCATAAACTTTATAACAAATCGTCGGAGATATTTACTATATTTGCAAGTGTAGCCAAAGTGCGGTCTCTGGCAGGTGCAGGAGAAAGTATGCCACAGATCGGTACATTTGCCATTTGCATGGCAGGGATTATCTGGCTTACACTGTTCAGTGCGAGGGCAACCACTTTGTATATGAGTCAATGTAGTGTTCCCATCTAGGTCCTGCTCTTCGGGAAACATCCATTTGCCATTCACCACAATATCTTGCATACAGCCGACAAAGCTGGAAGGTTGATGTGTTAAATGACGCAGGTATGACTTCAGATTTGGTATGGTGCCACCCAAATAGGTAAGAGGGAACGAGGGCTGTTGGCTACCATTCGACGTTTCATAGGAACCCACCGGAAAAATGGCTTGTTCGTCATTGGCCGACAATACCAAGTGTGAAGTGTTGATTGCCACGAAAACTTTATGCCAATAGCTGTCATTCAAATTCGAACCAATGAAGACACCCTCCCATTTATTAAGCAAAGAGGAGTGCAAATTCAAACGTCCATTGATGAGTTCTAAAATATAACTGACTGGCTCATTTTGACCGCCCGATGTACCAAAAGCTAAAACTCCATTAGGCAATGTCGTGCGAAATTGCAAGTTGATATCATAACCCTCTTCTCGATGCGTCTTTACCGTAATCAAACTACTGACTACCATGGAAATGGTTGTCGTTTTATCACAGGTATCGCCTTGGTAGCCATCTTGGCAGGAGCAATTGAATAAATGTTCAGTTTCATTGACCAAATATGGCTTGCAAGCACCGCCATTTAAACAGGGAGCACTAACGCAACCAATTAAAGGTACGGAACAATTTTTACCCCCATACTTGGCATCACAATCGCACTCATAGTCATTGGTCTGATCAATACAAGTGCCATGAGCGCCACATGGATGGTACCGTTCACACTCATCGATATTGATTTCACAGTGGGTTCCTTCAAAACCAGGATCACACTCACAAGTATACGAACCAATCTAAATTAAATTAACAAATAAAATTATGTTATAAATTAACAAACAGCCAACGTTTCTTCATTGATTTTGCTTACACCATCATTACATGTGCCATGCTTGCTGCACGGATTACTTTCACATTCATTAATATTGATTTCACAGTTCTTGCCCATTATGCCCGGCACACAGACACACTCATAACCGCTGGCATTTTCAAAACTGAACGCATGACTAAACACACTCGGTAAATCCATTGTATCGGCAAGATTGTATAAAGTAATGTTCGATCTCTCCAAGCAGTTGCCATTGTATTGGCATGGATTACTTTCACATTCGTTGATGTCATTCTCACAGTTCTTGCCCCTAAATCCGGCATAACATTTACAAAAGTAGTCGTTGACCTGATCTATACATTCAGCTCCATTAACGCACTTATTTGTGGCACATTCATCAATATTTAATTCACAATAACGGCCCTCATAACCGGTAGAATTGCAGTTGCAATGAAAACCACCCAGCTCGTCGATACATTGGCCACCATGTTTGCAGGGCCCCGACACACAATCATCAATATCGATTTCACAAAATCGTCCCGTCATACCAGGTATACAAGAGCAAGTGAAATTATTAATCAAATTAATGCAAGTCGAACCTTTAGAGCATGGATTGCTGGCACATTCATCGATATCGATCTCACAATTGAGACCCATATAACCAGATGGACAAACGCATTCGTAGGCATTAATCTTGGAAAAAAGAGAAAAGATTAGAAAACGAAAGCATATTAAGATAATCTCTTAAGGCAAAGAATAATCTTGGATTTGTCTCATATAAAAAGTCGATTTCTAGCGGACCTACTGGGAAGCTGGGAAGCAGTAACGTTTAAAAACAACTCACTTGTCTTAATATCCGATGCTTTCCAAATTTAAAGAAAAACAACTATAATGATTCAAAGATTATAATATTTTGCTCTCTCGTTCTTTCTCTCTTAACTCTCTCACACAAACCCACATAAATCACATCATAATGCTAGATTTCAATCTTACCTTGTTATGACAAGTTGCTCCATTCTGACAGGGATGACTTAAACATTCGTCGACATCGGAATCACAGTGAATGCCGGTGAAACCGGGAGTGCAATAGCATTTATAGGAGCCCTCCTCGTTTTTGCAAATACCATTGCCGCAAATCTTTGGTGAAACTTGACACTCGTCAACATCCTTCATGCAATTCCGACCAGTCCAGGCAGCTGGACATTTGCACTCATAGTCGCCATTCGGTAGATCAGAGCAAACGCCGCCATTACGACATGGCTGTGTTGAACAGGCCGTACAAATTTTATTTTCCGGGCATATGCACTTATTTTGCGAGCATGTCATTGGTTCCTGGCAGTTTGCCACTGTGCAGGCTTCTAGTTTTTCACATCTTTCACCAGAATAGCCAGCCGGACAGTAACAGTGTGTACCATTCAAGGAACAAGTACCGCCATTCATACACTTGCAACCCGATAAGGGTACGCTTGAAGGCAATGCATCATTAGAGGGCAATTCGCAATTGAAACCTGCATTTGGGAAATCAAAATTTATTGTCGTTTAAAATGTTTCGTGTGTGTGTGTGTGTGTGTGAGTGCAAAGTAATTCTCCACATCTACATTTTAATAATAATAATTAACAAATTAACCAATTTATTAGATTTTTACAACACTAATTCCATTATTATTGCACCATTTAAATTGTGTGTGTGTGTGTGTGTGTGTGTGTGTGTGTGTGTGTGTGTGTGTGTGTGTGTGTGTGTCGGTTTTATTTTAATGCTCAATTTTACCAAAGTTTTTTTTTTTTTTTTTTTTAAGCATAAATAAAGTTTTCGAATATTTTACAAAACAAAAACAAATAAAAACATAAAAGTTTCATAAATATGTAAATAAATGTCAATAAGATTCAAACCTTTAAATCCACTAGCACAATTACAAGTGTAATTGGTGGCAGAGCCTATGCAGGTACCACCATTCAAACAATTATCGGTAGAACATGCAGTCAACTGAGCTGATCGGGATTGCTGTTGATTGTTTACAAAAGCGGAAGTAGCACTACTGGGGGTTATGGTTGGTATATTTGTTGTTGTAGTCATTAACGGTACACAGTGGCCAATGGGGCCTAGTACATCAATCAGTATCATCATCATCATCATTAAACACACACAAACATCCATTCATTCATCATCAATTTATAATTTGTTTTTTTTTTTTTAGAAATTTCCAAATTAATAAACAATTTTCGTTATTTATTTACTATGTGTTTCGGAATTGAGGTTATGAATAGGAAAACGACAAGGATAAAGCAACAAAAATATGAAAAATGAATAGTCGAACAATTATTTAGTGAATGGAATAAATAAAGCTCAAGCCGCTCATTCAAAATTCGTATAAAATCAGCCCCATGCCGTACAACACTGTATATACATATACATACGAGTATGTACATACACGTTCGCAGGAAAATGACAATATTTCTGAGCTCCCTAGGTAATAGTTAGGTTAGTCAGGTCGCCAGGGAAGTGAGAAATCATAGCTTCCCGTACAGTGGAGTCCTCAAAGTTCCTTGTTTTTTGTCATTTTACCTGTTAGAGCGAGATATGTAGATAGATAGCGAAGCGAAGGATAGAAAGTTAAGCGAGAGGGAGTGAGAGAGTGTGATTCAAGAATGATAGAATTTATTTTTTTCTTTGATGGTAGGGCTTAATTTTTTATTTTTTTTTTGTAAAGCTGTTGTGGCACACTTTTTGTACAGCAAAATTGTTGCGCCTCTGGTACCCAATTATTTTTGTATTTTAACCATGCTTGTTTGTTTGTAGTTATCAATTGCCATATGGCTGATGGCAGAAGCAAGTACGCAAATTGCCAGGGTATCCCATACAATACATGTATATTTAAACGACCTATGCCTTCACATAGGAAGTTAAATAATATATAAAATTCTTGAGTATGATGGTCTCCACCAGTCACAGCGACGTGATTAATAACGAAAAGCCACAACAACCGTAAATGATACAGTTAGCCGTGGCAAATCCATTAACCAGTGCGAGCGAGTCGCAAAACTCTCGAAGGCCAAACAACAAAAACAGGCCCGACCGCACTTAAATAATAATTACGATGACGCGTGAGTTGTTCTTCAACCCAGAGCTGCTTTACGACTGCATTTTAACCATTAATCTCTATCATATGGTACCGTTTGGCTGACAGCTTTTGCATAAAAACAATGAAATTTCTATTATTTTTTCTTCTTTGTTGCTTCAGTTAAACGATTTTGAATATCGCAAAAGCAAATTACCAAGTTTTACCAGTCAGTTGGTACCAGAGTAACAAAATGTTTTCTCACCGTTCGTTTGGTGCAATACCGTATTAATTCAAAATTTGAATTTTTTGAGCTGGGTATGCAGAAATTATCTTTATCTTTTCAAAACTTATTTTTTTTTCTCATTAGTAAACAGATTCCGTGCGAAGCCGGGACGGTCATCTAGTAATTATATATTTTTTAAATTTTTTTTGTGTAGAGCATGGAACTGATTATTAAAACGAAGGGGCAAACATATAAAAGTGAAGGCGTGTTGGGATGTTGGAGTAACTAACTAATTATTTGAACTTGCAAAACGACTTGTTTAATCTGATTACGTACGAAAAGTGAAACAGTAATGAGTTTCGTTATTTCTAACAACTGTGAATTTTTTATTCAATTATTTCAGGATTTGATTAAGACATACTCAATTTAAGCTCACATCTCTTCTTCTTAAGCCACTCCGGGGGTATGTAACGTTTACTTTTGCCTCTGGCACAATTTGCAGCCTCAAGTTCATAACTTTCCGAAGCTTTTTCAAATATTTTTTTTTTTTTTGTAATTAAATATTTAAATAAAATAAAATAAAATAAAAACAACCATTTGAGCAATTATGAAAAATCTCCACAACCGATAATTATGAAATTAAAAATGAAACTTAAACCACACATGCGTTTTATGAAAAACAAAATGGCACAGATAATTCCAATAAATTAATGAGTGACAATGATTTCCCAATAAAAAATATTTACAAGTATCATTATTTAACGAAGAATTGTTATGAGAAATATTTTAAATTATTTTAACTCACCTGAAGTACCGGGCTTGCAAATACATTTGCCTCCTATGCATTCCGAATCAATTGGACATTGGGGACAGGGTGGTGGTCCTTGTTGACACAGCTCGCCTGAGTACCCTTGAGGACATAGACATTGAAAACCAATGGGCTTATCTAAGCAGGTGCCGCCATTTAAACACTGCTGGGTTTGACAACTAATCGGTTTCTCGCATAGTTCTCCTCCCCAACCATCGGAACACTGACAAATAAACCAGCCATTGGTATCAAAACATTTGCCATTGTGGCAGGGTTTCGTTTCACATTCATCAATGTTAGTTTGACACAAAGGCCCTATAAAGCCGGTGTTGGCACAATCACATATAAAACCGTTCACCAGATCCATGCATTTCCCATTATTTTGACAAGGTTGCGAAGCACAATCATCCATATCTATTTCACAATGGGTACCAGCATAACCTTTAGGACATTCGCATTCAATGTTTGAACTGCCGGGAGCAACAACACATGCTCCATTATTTGCACAGGGATTCACCTGACACAGAGGATTGATATTGATTTCGGTTTCGCAGTGTTTGCCGGTATGATTGGGTGTACAAATGCATTGATAATCGCCACGACTATCCTCAAAGCATGTGCCGCTATTTGAGCATGGATTGCGTTCACAAGGAGATCCGTTATCCATTTGACAATTCTTACCAGAATAACGGGACGTGCAACGGCACTCATAGCCATCGTTGTGAGATATGCACAGGCCATGGCCCATGCAGGGATCGTTGGCACAAAAGTCTTGATTTCTCAAAGGTATATCGTGATCGGAGCAAGGACCACTACCCAACGGGCACGGACCAAACACGGCATTTTGAACAGTCATTGAGTCATTAATAAACTGCAGACCGGGACCATCTTGTAAACAACCGGTAAAAGAGTTGCCCAATATCAAAATGGCCGCTTCGTTCCCAATATCCTGATTAGTTAAAAATTGACTATTATAAGTAGAGTTTGCTGCAAATATTACAAAAAAGGATACACCTTTACGCTGACATAATTTCCTTAAAGCAATAACATTAAAAATACCCACCAAATATTCTCGATTCGCGATCAATGTACAAATACAAATTGCCATATTCGTATTTAAATTGTATCGTATGCCATCTGTTGTCTAACAGATGATATGAATACTTAACATCGACACGATTATTGGTCCCTATGACCGCAGGACCGGCCAAGGATATTTGCAAAAAGTCATTGAGCACAGATATTACTATCGAATTTTTGTTGTATTGTTGAGCTAAAATTTCACCACCTGCACATGCGTGTATAAGAAATATTTTTAAAAGAATTTGCAAACGTCCGTCATAGTTGAATAGTATAACTTACCGCGACAAGAACGAAAACTTATGGCGGAGTGATCCCAAATGGGCATGGGCGATAACAAACGCAAATATGCTGACCCATTGAAATATGCTTCTTTGGATAGAGCTGAGACACCAGTGAAATCTGCAAGAGAAAAAAATTTTAACTCTAAAAATGCAATAATAAGAGTTCAAATCCTAGAACTAAGAAAAAATATTACATAATAAGTTTCAAAATGCGGCAGATTTTGTGTGATGATGAGAACTAAAGTGTATTTGCTTTCTAGAGGCCAGGGGATTTATATGAAATGGGAGCTCCTGACATGTTTTTTTTTTTATTTTTTATTTATAGATGAATTAAAAAAGAAACCGAAATAAAAAGGGAAATCCATTTGAAGTTTTTCGAAAATTAAAAAAATTAATTGTGATATGTTTTTTGCAAAGGATTTGGGAGCCGGTCGCATGTTTCCCTTAAACGTATAATATAATTGTATGGCAACACTCTATAGAAAGTACAGCGGGTCTCGTATTGCATTTATATAAACTTAATTGCTTCTTAGAACTACATTTAGAGTTGAAAAAAAGTCAGCCTATGTGTGTAGGTATAGCAAAGTTTACTAAGAAAACAGGTTGATTATGGAGTTCTTGTTCCAGCTCTGATAATGGTTAAACTTCTCATTTATTTAAATGAAGTTTTTATAAAATATCTCTAGTTGTTTTAAGAAAAATTTGGGTAATTTGGTTCCTTAATGACCTGCATTACCAACAGTGAAATGAGCATAGGAACTACAGGGTGGCACAAAAGGATGATATCCTTTAAGTTTCTTCCTTGTCAGAGCTTCGAAACGCTATTTAATTTGTGCTAGTTTTCGGTTTCGTTCTTAAACTAGAACTGCCTAGAGCTAATCGAAAAATATTTTAAATCAATGAAGGGGTGCTTCCGTAACCTGGTGCATGGGTATTTGCTTTATTAATCTGGATGTGCGTGTTCTATTTCCGCCTTGACACTGGGTATCTCTTGTGGTATCACAATGGGCACAAGCTCTGTCCTAAGTGGGCCGTTCTCTTTCGGGGAGGGTCCGCCACCTAACATAACCTAAAATACTGTTTATGTATACGATTTTTAGCAACGGGTTGTTAGCCTTAACTAAAGTTTGTTAACTAAGGTATACTTCAAAGATGCATTTAGATTTTTTTTTAATGAATATGTGTGTTAATCTTTAGTTTCGTCAATAAATTCGTGATAAAATGTATGGAATTTTAAAAGCTTTTCCGTCATTCCGTCATTCCATCTTTTCAAACAAAATACAAACAAAGCGTATTGGAACAAACATACAGCACTCATAAAATGTATGGCATTTTTTCGATTTAAAATCTTCTTTTTAAGATTTATGACCTTTTTGTCATTTTAAGCACATTTGCTGAACTGTAAACTCTTTGGAATAAATACGTCTCACTAATCGCTTGACCTGGTCAAAACCACACACACATATTTATATGTATACATACATAAAGCCATGAACATGTTTTAAGTACTTCCTCTATTTGTTTCATGTAAAACCAACACATTTTGTTTCAACTCTGTTGGAACTGTTGTTGTTGGTATTTGTTACTGGCGGCAGTAGCACTACCACTATCATCGAAATTTTTACCGGTCATTAACTGGCAACGTTTTTACTTTTGCATTGTTTTTTTTTTTTATTTAAATACCTGCAGATTTTTATTACATTAAATAGAGAAATACGTGAAATTCAAACCAACTGAATATAACCAACTTCTATGGCCTGGGGTCTGGTGAATACAGTGAGTCACAAAAGTCTTTTTAACTTATTTTATTGAATTGTTCCAAATGCTTTGTAGTAGTTTTTTTTTTTTTTTGATCTTAAATATATGACATACAGCAATTGACAACTAATTAGAAACATTTAGTGTATTTATAAATCGTTTTATATTTTACAAGCATTATTTTAATGTGTTTTTTAAGTTCGTTCGTTAGTTAATCACGATTAATAACGACGCTCTGAATTCAATATGGCAGATGTGATTGTGAACCATCTATTTGTTCGGCAACAAAACTTTCCTATTCACAAAATGATGCGACTATTTTTTTATCTTGGGCCAGCACTCTGGTGATGAAATCTGTACATGCTGTGCATTGTGCTGGAACTAGAGGAAAGGCACAGTGAGAGAGGAGACAGGTGGTGAAGCTTCCACCCTCAATATGCGGGCCCTCCAAGATGGCAGCCAAATTATACTTATGCACTACAATAATAAGGAAGCAAATTGAAAAACTTTGCTGAGCAGACTACGAAAAATAATATGCCATGAGTATAGATTTAACCCTGGATGCCCACTGGTAGTCGTTTCGATTAACTTTTTTTTCGCTTTATGTATAGTTTTAATTTTAATTTATGTTGCGAGAATTGATTTACTTGTAAAGCTGATGCCGATCAAAAATAGTGTATGTATGGTTTTGTAAGAGCTACGTAGTCATAACGACTAACATTACTATTATTGCTATTTTTTTCTGATCAAAATGACTGCTACGAGCATAACTAATGATAAAATTTAAAGAATATTGTTAATGTCCCAAGATAATAAACAGGATTTTAGTACTTTTTTTATAGGTTCGTTTTCTTACGTTTCAACTTAGGATATTCCTAAACTATAATAAACTACATATAGTATAGCGATTTACATATTAACATTACTACAATATCCCAGTATCGGGCTCTTGAGTATTAAAACTATAAAAATGACTTTTAATTATTTAGAATTATCTTATATTTGTATCGTTATGTATGTATCGTTAAGAATATGTGTTTGTAATGATTTTAGTACTTTTGAAAACGAATATATGTTCTGTCTGTACCAGAACCACCGCATGACAAAGACTATTGGTCCACAAAGTGCCAAGAAAAATATGTATGTGGGGAGCGCAAAGTTGAATCATTGAAATGTAATTGTCTATCTAGTGTATTTACTTAAAGGAATACTTTAATTAATTAATGGCATAAGAACTTTCAGGTTTATTTTATTTATTTTTTATATATTTTTAAAAACAACGAGTGATATTCGTAAGACTGAAAAAGAACAATCAGTGGTTATATTAAAAATATTTTTTTTTAATACTTATTTTTTAAGCTTTTTTAAATAATAAAAATTTCCTGAAGATGTTAACCGATGGTTAGCGAAATATCGAAATATATAAAAAAAAATAAACATAAAGACACGAACCTTTGAGTGTGAAATATAATACAGTGCGAGCGGGGTTTGCGCAACCGGAAGAAAATCGGGGTTGTTGCTTTCACCGAAAAGTTGCAGTAACCGAGCATTAAAAACTCATTACAAAAATAAACCATTATTTAAGTTAAACTCATTTAATTTTATAAATTCAACATAAGAAATTCATTTATTAAGCAAAGTTGAAAGATTTTCGTTATATAGTTACATTAATAAAAATAAAAACAAAAAAACCAATTCCTATATTTTTAATCTACGTATACCAGTCGCTTTTTAAAGTTCTAGGCTAGCATTAAAAGTTCCAGGTTCTTCTCTTAATTTATTATGAAAAAATAGGGCTTTTGCTTTTAAAATTTGCTCAGAAACTGGAACGTATTTTTCTCTATGAAAAAAAAATTGCTTTTGCTTCAATAAAACAGAAAAAGGTGCACTTATCGAGACTGTTTTTCACAAACGTTGCACTTATAGAGACTGTAATGTACCTGTTGCGCTAATCGTGCTGTTGCAATAATCAGTGGTTGCGCAAACCGCGCTCGCACTGTATATATGTAGATTCCCAGCAGTCCGGTTACTCATTACAAACTGAAAGCCATCCGATTGTATAATATTATGTCAATAGGGAAAATAAAACGAAAATAGTTAAGCCCTTACAACTCGCATCTGATTCGGATTTGTCTTTTTCCCATCTAATTGTAAAGTTAAATGTTTATTAGAAATGAAGATCAAAACAAACACAAATAAAAATTTTGCATCGCATTACCATCTGATTTGGATGGCTTTGTAATGTATTTTTTGTGGTAATATAGTTATAAATTATTAAATAAAAATAATTAAAAAAGGTAAATGACTGTTTTATTTTTATTTATGTGTTAATTTATATACATATGTATGTATGTATGTTTTGTATTTTTATTTGTTGTAAAGATTAAAATGAGGGGATTTAGTAAAAGAAATTTAAGAAGACTAAAGAAAATAGAAAGTGAACGTGAATTCCGAATTTACATCGATGGAAAATGCTGAGCACAATCTTACTGATTTAAATTTAATTATGCAATCGTTAAAATTCATTCCAAGATCAATGGCATTCAGATACATCTTATTGCACTTCGAATTCACCATAATAGTTGGACCCATCCAACATTCGCTTACAATGTATATTGTGTTGGATAAATCTTACAGCCTAGGCCATCGCTGTGTAAATGTAAATAGAAATTGTATACAGACATTGGATGGGTATTGCTTACATTGTCATTGGTCTCAAATCAAAGATGTATGTAGCAAAAATTTCACTGGGTTGTTCTTATATTAATAATAAATAAAAAACCAAACCTAATATACATATGTATATTTTTTTAATTTTTATACATAAAAAAGCATAGTATTATACTTTTCTGGTAACTTTAAAAAAATAAGTGTACCCGGAGGTTCCACAGAATCGATATTGCGCGTATATTAGTCGAAAAGGCTAATATTGGTCATAACGTATAAAAAATATGATTGGTCATCCAAGGTTATGATGGGGGACGAAATATTTTTTATTTTCTGAAGATTTTATCTGTTCTGTTTAACACGTAAAATTAAACGTTTATTTTCTGTTTTTATGGAATAGAGCTATCGTGTAGTCAACTTTTTATATAAACGAAAATATTTTTGCAACTTATTTCATACACACTTTTTTTTTGGCGGTTATTTAATGTAGAATTTATATAATTATTCTATGTTGGAGTTATTTTATTATGAAATAAATATATTTAATTTTGCCTTTCGGAGTTCTTTAATTGTTTTGTCTTTTACTTTATTAAATTTCTTCGGAACTTATTTAGTTCATTAGAAATTATTTCATTGGAACTTAATTCATTTCAAGTTACTGAATTCTTGTAAACTGTGCACATCCCATTCGCTACAACTAAAAGGTTGGTTTCATTAGACATTTAACATAATTTTTCCGTTTTTTTTTGGTTTTTTTTTAGAAACATTAGAAACAAATGCGAAAAAGTAAGACAAGTGTTTGGTGTAGTGATTCTTTTTAAGTACTTTAGACCTTTTGACCAAGTAATATTAGTTTGTTTTTTCTTTCGTGGCAACATTCATACCAGTCTCAAACAACAAAAAGTATTGTGGTCGTTTTTGAGGCCATCGATCAGTTGTAGTTGTGGCAACAACAATTGCAATTAATGTACATTTAGACCAACGAGTTTTTTTTTGTTGCCCTCTTATTTACATTTCTAAAGTAAAACTTGTTAATTTTTCAAAGCATTTACTGACTGTTTATTTTACTAATTCCGATTTATCTAATAGTCATGTTAACAAAACGTCTTTTTATGTTACTCGTACTGGGGGCAAAATGGGATGAAGACTTTTTATATGTGAACTTAATAGCGGTAGAGAGAGAGAGAGAGAGAGAGAGAGAGAGAAGGGTTTGTTATATGAAAAATGGAACAAGTTGTGATTGCACCAACAATTTTTAAATAATAGTTTATTATTTTAATGAAATTGTTCATTATAATGTGCATAGGGCTTGTTTGCCAATATCGAAAGTACTAGAAAGAAAACTTAAAGAAAAATGGCCGGTATTAGTTAAAAATATTTTTTATTGAAAATCAAAAATCAAAAAAAAACTCGAATGAAATGTTACAAGTCGTTTAAATCAAATATTTGGTTCAAATATGTGGTATGTTACATAAATATGTATGTACTCGTACGGAAGTACATTTGCCTGAGTATATGCATTAGAAAGGCGACGAATATTCGTGCCTGTATCCCCGAATATTCACCTATTTCAGGCCATTCTCAATCGCATTCCTTTATTTGGCGAATACGTCCCAAAAAAATACATCAAATGTAACAAAAATTCACAAAATGAAGCAAAAATTTTGATTCAAAAAAACTCATTGCAAACTTTTCAGAATATGTTTTTGCAATAATGTTGCAAGAGGGCTACATACGCCATGCATGCATCTAATGCAATTTCAGTCACATTGCCATTTGACAGAACAAAGACATAATTATGAAGGACTATCTTCAGAAATCAGAAGATAGATGAGCTAGTGTGAGGACTTGTAGGGTCGCTAAGGAAAAGTGACCACATTTCAGCAATAAAGGCCTAGAACAAATAATAAATACAGTATTGCAAATAATACTAAATATAAATAATAATAAATACAGCTTGAAGTATTGACGCGCTACTAGACGGTGGCAGACATGCTGGTAGGGTGGGTCTTCGGCATAACACCATCTGTCAACCAACTAGTAGAAACACGAGAAGAAAGAGAGTTGCTTGAATATTGTCAGATACATTTATTTTTTTATTTTTTTTTTACAAAATGATTATCTATATAAATGAATGAGTTCTACTTTAGCAACATTTTTTGTTCTCAACATTTTTCATGATTTATACGATGTTCAGACATGCATTCTTAATTCGGATAATTTAAGCAATTTAATTTACTGTTGACACATATTAAATATAATAAATTGAGCTTGCTCAATTAGCATTACACAGCTGGTAAAAAAACAACGTTTTGAGGTATAATTCGCTGGTCATATCTTTTTCCTTTTTGCTATCTTTCATTAACTGTTTTGACATTTGGCTTGCCATTATTCTGAAGCGTTTTTTCTTTTCACTGAACGTACTACCCATAAAAATAACTTGTGAGCAGGGTTGCATTCACAAGTTTTACTCAATATTTATAACAATTTCGTACTTATGTTTAATAACTTAATTTAAATTTTGTATGGAATATTGAGCTGATTATTGGAATTCATTGGCAAAATCTCAATAAACACGCATATCTGAACACCGTATTATTCTACATAGAGTAATAGTTTTTTAAATGGGCTTGAGATCTTATATTATATTGTGTTTTTTTTTTAATTTAATTTTTCCAATATTTCGTTTTCACAACATCAAACTTCTTCAGGGAAAATATTTTATAATCTATAAAATTATTACAAAATATTTTCCCTTAAGAAGTTTTACATTGTGAACAACAAATATTGGTAAAAATTAAATTTAAAACACAAAATAATATAAGATCTCAATTTTATTTAAATAAACTATTATTCAACAAGAAAAAGATTGAAGAAATTAGAAGAATATATTCCACATATTCATTTTCACAGCATTTCACCAGGACTAATATTAAGTGCAGTACCTGGATTAACGTTTTTAATTTAATAATATCGATCTTATAAAAATGCTAAAATGTGCTTAAGGTTTTTAAAATGACAATTTTTGAGAATCGAGTCAACGTTGTTGTCTTCTGTCATCGTGCATAAACGGTATTAAAGCAATTAAAGTTTTTCTTCGACCAGAATGAGGCGATGTCCAATACATATACAGTACTATTTGGCGTAGAGAATAAACAGCTGATGAAGTGATGGGAATGAATACAGCTCCGGGTTTTGAAAATCGGAATTTGATCATAATATTTTGAAATCATACTAACAGCTTCTAAAGACCGCGCGCGACGGATTATTATTTTATTGTATTTCTCGATGGAGCTGTAAGTTGATAAGTTAAGGCAAGACTAGCTTTTTTGAGTTATGACGTTGTTTAAGTAAATGAGCGATATACTCTAAAATTTGTCATCCTTCTTGATATTATATTTCATTTATCATTTACTTCTAATACCGACCTACCAACCTATTAATTTCTAATCTTTCTAATCAGTACAGAAATAATAATAATTCAAAAAAAAACTGAAATAATTTAAAGCTGTTTTTTGTATACATACATACAGTGAATCAAAGTAATATTGGGACAAAGCTAAAATGATTTATGTGGAGATAATTAAGCACTATGTTAACTGATTTTAATGCAAAATTTTCATGCTTTTGTGTAGCTAACACTGTGCTAATTGCCATCTCAAAAGATTATGATTCTTAAGTTTGTCAAAATTAATTTATAAATAATTATTCACAATAAGTTAAAAATGCAGTACAAAGTAATAATGGGACAGCTGCCATCACTATATAATCTAGGCTTTATAACGGAACATTTTGCAAAAATTTTTTGTTTAAAAGTTGCTAGAGTGTATTACAGATTAATTTTTGATAAGTTTTTAAAGAAAATTAAAATATGGCGCCACGGGGTTCACAAACATCGCCTCAAATCAGAAAACTGATATTAGAACATTCGAAATCAGGAAAAACCGTGAGAAATATTGCGGAAATAGTAAATAAACCAAAATCTACAGTGTTTAACATCATAAAGCGATATGGAGGTACAGAAACTTTTCAAAATGTAGCAAAACCAAGCAAAAGAAAAATATTTTCCGACGCGGATGAACGATGGCTTATGCGACAAATCAAACAAAAACCCTACTTAAGCGCTCCCAGACTTGCTGCTGAAGCGGAAATACATCTAGCAAAGAAAGCTAATCCCGAAACGGTAAGAAATGTGTTAAGGAAAGACAATTATAATGGCCGGGTAGCTAGGAGAAAACCTTTTATTAATAAGGTTAATAAGCTTAAACGAGTGCGCTTTGCTAAAGACCACAGAAACAAGGATTTATCATTCTGGAATAAGGTAATATTCACTGACGAAAGCAAATATAACATATTCAGATCGGATGGAAGGTCATTCGTTTGGAGAAGACCAAATGAAGAACTGTCAGAAAAAAATTTGAGACCTACTGTTAAACATGGCTTGGGGTCAGTTATGGTGTGGGGTGCAATATCAGCAGCTGGTCCCGGTAACCTTCACATTATTGAAGGAATTATGGATCATAAATATTATATCAACATCCTGCGTGCTAATCTTGCAGAAACAGCAGAGAAATTGGGACTGGCGAATGATTATTACTTCTACCAAGACAATGACCCCAAGCATAAGGCTCACAATGTAAGGTGTTGGTTGCTTTACAATTGCCCACATGTGCTCGAAACGCCTCCGCAATCACCCGATCTCAATCCGATAGAGCACGTATGGGCCTATTTAGAAGAAAAATTAAGAAATTACCAAATAAGTTGCAAATCGGACCTAATTAGTGCTCTGAAAGAGGAATGGGGTAGAATAACCCCACAATTCTGTCAAAAACTTGTGAAATCTATGCCGTATCGATTGAAGGCTGTAATAGAGAAAAAAGGCCTTCCAACTAAATATTAAACATTATATATTTAATACTTAACTTGTTACTTTATTACATTGTCCCATTATTACTTTGACAGGATTTTCCGTGTTGTTTTAGTTTTTTTGTTTTTATATCCCAGTGGCGGTAGTCAATGTATTTTTTATTTATGTTCTTAATAAATAATAAAAATAAAAGTATAAATATAATTTTATTTTCTTCTTAAACCAATAAGTTCAAAAAAATAATTCGAAAGTTATTGGATAAACAGCTTGTCCCATTATAACATTGAGTCACTGTATATACGATAACTTTTTAAATTAAACACCTAATACGTGAACATGTATTTTCAACAACTTTCTCAATCATTTATCCTCTCAAAAACTTATTTCAAAAGTAACTGCCACAAAAAAAAAACTAAATAAAATTCGTGTTGGTTTTACCTGGCTGATTATTATTTTGGATTTATTTTGTTATGAACACCTCACTAAAGGTGATTTAATTAGTACTGCTCTAAAAACATTAAACATATTTGCAACAACTGTAACGATGAATGAATTTTGCTAAGATGGTGTTGGTGGAGATGCAACAAAAATTGTGTTTGCATCACTCGCATCATACAAGCAACACTATTATTTTTTCTTTTTTATTTTGGTAAAAAACATTATAAATTGCAAATGGAAAAAATTAAATTAAAAAAAGACGTTCACAAACACAATATTGTTTCATTGGAAATCTTAATAAAAATTATTTATTTAATAACAATATTATTATTGGTTTAATTGCGTTTTGATTTGTTTTTGAAAAGTGAAATTATTTTGTAACTTTTTTTTTACCTGAAGATACATATACATATATATGTACATTAAGGGAGATCGTCGGTGTTTGAGGGAAAAAAAAGTCGTTCAATAAATTGCGAATATCTCCAGAATGTTTCATTTATCTAAATTATAAACAGAAACCATATATTTTTTTAATTTTTTCGACATATCTTTTAGTAAGACGGCTAGAAGTTGCAGTAATTTTAAGAATTTCATTTCAATTTCCGTAAATTAAATGGAAATTTTTTCCAATAATTTATTTGTATTTATTATTATTTTTTTTTTTTATCTAGGACCAGCACTCAGGAGATAACTCCTACACCTGCGAAGCATTGTGCTCGGAACTAGAGGAAGGGATAGTAGGAGAAATTACAGGAGGTGAAGGTTAATTAATTATTTTGCAGCTTTGCTTTCGCACGTTTTTTTTTGTTTTTATACTCGTAGCAGTGCTGAAGCTTCGGTTTAGTAGCCATTTTTATTATTATTTTACTTCGCCGGTGCTACACAATACCGACACACACAAAATTTCCCTAAGAAACGTTCCATTTGTTTAAATCTTAACGCTTAAAGTTAAAGAAAGTGAGTTTTTCTGCAAAAACATTCACCCTTATTCTACTTGGCGTCGTCAATATAACACAACACTGTTTTTTATCTTTCATTGCAAAACGGTATTACAGTTGTCGATATTGCCGTTAATTGTGTATGTTTGGTATTCTGTAAGAAAATGTGACGTTTGCCTTCGATTTCGTCGTCGCCATTTTTGTTATTGTGTTCTGTCGTACTCAAAAAAACAGTAAACAAAATACAAAATAAGGAAAAAAAAGTTTAATTACAAATGGAAAAAATAAAATCACAAATTCTTGTCTTTTATTTTCAGTCGAAAATAACTTTGAAATCTTAAAAACGTAACAAAACTAATTAATGGGAAAATATGATTTTAAATTCAGCATTTACTTCTCATCCGTCAAGTTAAAAATACGCGATTTCTGTCTGAGAAATCTTCTTTGCACTATTAAATTTTTTTTCTTCTCCGGCACTAGATTTATATACATTTTCTTTTTCACAGCACTTTATCTACAAAAAAAGGCGTATATACTATAACTTGTGTATTGGTTGTTTGTTTCGCAGGATAATTAGTGTAAAAAAATAGAACAAAATTACCTAAAGCATGAAAAATCTCATTTTTTTCTTACTCTTCCTGTGCTTCATAGAATGATAACAATATACAGTAAACGAAATGAATCAGCTGACTCAAACAACGTCGACGTCGTTCTAAACCTTTTACAGAAAACCATATTAGTATTGGTGTTGTCTTCAAATTGGCGACGATATTGACGACGCCAAGTGGAATAAGGGCGATTGAAAAAAGTTCGGTGTTCGGATTATGGAAGTGGAAAAATAATTAGACTGTTCGGATTACAGCGAGAAAGGGAGAAATGAACTGCCCGAATTTGCAAGTGTACGAAATATCGAGATTGCACTGTACCCAGAACATCAAATAAAATCGTGATTATGTTAACATTTCATTTATGGAACCGGTGCCTGTATCTGTCAGTATTCATCAAAGGTTTTTTTTTTTTTGACGAAAAGCAAACAAATCGGCGTACATGTACGTAAATACGCTCGAATAATACTGGAAAAGAGCGTAGCCAGTTTCGAACAACAATAGCTTCCCAGAAAAGCTAAAAAGACTAATGAATCACAAAATAAACATAAAAAATAAAACCAAACACAACAGAAAAAAAAAGGTAAACAGTGGTTGATAAAGCTCTCAATGAACGTGGAAATCTGTAGGTAACAAGCCCGATCGGTTCAGTAACCTTAAAAAAATAAATAAATAAAATTCTTTTATACTCTGCGAATGTTTTTTCTTTGAAACTCCAAATTTCGAACCCATAGAATGCATAGATACAAATTGCTTTTGTTTTGTTTTTTATGAAAAAACCTCATGACGCATTAGAAATGTATTTGATACTCTTGTACGCCCCTTAAGTCTCTTGAGTCGAAAAATACAGCCTACAAATTGATAAAATTTAACACATTAAAATACATGATTTTACAAAACCCATAAACAAAAATACGTTCTTTCATTCAATTAGAAAAGCATACATACATATAATTTTGTTAATAATGGAATTTATTTTAATTATGTTTAAAAATTCACACAACTTTATCTTTTTTCGAGAATACATGCTTGGATTCTTCTTAAAAGCTTTGCCACAAAATACTGCTTGCGTTGCACTTAATTATAAAGCAAATTTGCGGCATCTCTGATGTTATTTTTGACGCATTATTTTTAAGTCAAGGGGGGCCATTTTATTTATTATTTTACTTTGCCGACATTTTATTGGTCAAATACAGACTAAAAAGGAGGCATAGAAAATACATAGAAAAATTGTTGGTCTGATCGGCGATTTAAATGGGTTACAGAGCCAATGAGCTAAAATTCATTTATTTGTCTCAAAAAGATGAAGTATTAGAAAATGGGGGCAGTTCCAGCGCTGGCCTACAGATATTCTCTTATTTTTGTTTTATTTGAAAGTAAAGTTCGCATGATCTTATAAAATTGAAATCAGTGGTGTACCTATTAAGGCGATCAATTATTCAACAATTTTAAGAAACCAGTTTTCGTATAGTTCGAATATTTAAAAAACCGGTTACGGTTTTGCAAATTCAGAAAAAACCGGTAACATATTTTTTTTGCTAAAAAAAAATATAATTATACTAGTAGCTCGAAAAGCTTAAGTAGTTGGGTTTGAGCGGTGCTTAACTTTTTCGAATTCTTAACGTTTCCGTGATATGAAAAGTGCATGTTTAATTAAGCATTGTATTTCCACACGGTGGGCCAAAAGTAATCACTCGGGGCATAAGTAATCACCCTGTGTTCTTTTGCTGTAATTTTTTTTTGTAAGACAAATTTTGGCACTGCTTATGATATGGGCTAAGTGACCGCCGCCAGGGTTGATGACCATACATGCAGATCCAAAGTTTTTTAAATAAAATTACAGCAAAAGGACAACGGGTAATGATTACTTATGCCCCGAGTGATTACTTTTGGCCCACCGTGTACATATATTTTTAAAGGGTGCTTTAGACCATAAGATTTGTCGTACGTAAAATGAGCGAGAAAATAAAATGAAATTGCATCCGTATTTCAAAAAAAGAGAGTAAAAATCGAATGGTTGTTTTCTGGCTTTTACACCATTGGTATGGATAAAATCAAGTAAGACGAAAACATTTTCATTTAATTTAACTACAGCTGTTTGCTTGTTTTCCCAGGGATGGAGTTCTTGTGCAAATGAATTTTTTTTTTAATAACCTTGAAAAATATTTTTATAACTTTGGAATATGTTATTTTCGTGGTCAAAATTTTTAGTGTACTTTTAGAAAATATACGTATTTTTATAAAATTGTGCTGTCGTGGTCTAAAATGTACATTTCGATTTTATAATTGGTATAAATTTATGAAACCAGTTTTCCCTCCCTGGCTTTCTCACATTTGTTTACATAAAAATGCATCCCTGATCTAATGGTGTGTGTTGGTTTTTGAAAAATTTTAAAAAATCAAGAGAGCCATACGACTGTCACATTTTCATCCGTATTTTCTCTCAAAATCTTATAGTTTCATTACATATTACGTTTAGACGATCCGACTTGTGCTCTTCTACACAAAAATTTGACATGTCGTACGACAGATCTTATGGTCCAAAGCACCCTTTATGTATAATTTCCCAAGTAGCATTTTCAATCGTAGAAGACTCTTCCACGATCACAGCAGACGTTAAAATTAATCGTCTGCGATGTTGTATTCCGATCGAGCACGTTCAGTACAACGGAAGAAACTGCATCGTGATGGCGACCCTTCCATACGAATCGTCTACGATGCTGCCAAAAGAATCGTGTTAGATTTAAAAAATTCCTACCCTATCACTACGAACCTGAGTTGAAGAGAACCAATTATATTTTGTTATTTAATGTCATGTAGACGCATGCATATTTAAAAAATAGGCGAGCCATTTTATTTATTATTTTATTGCTGAAAAGCTTGGACACTTTAGAAAAAAACAGTTGATGAGTTGGTATTGAGTGTTGACGCGAAGATCTGCTGGTTGCAGGGCCAATATGCTAACAACTCAGCCAACAGCAGCCACAAAACGTAATTGTCTATTTTGAGGTAACACAAACCACACTGATTTATTTCACCCGCCCAGCATTATTCAAATGAGTAAAATAAGATTGTGGTGAAATAACGATCATTCTATGGTCGTCAGAATGTTTCAACTACGATTGTGGTGTAAAAAAAAACAAAACTCGTAAAACAATCATCAAAATGTTTAGCAAAAATATTACTTCGAAGAGTCGAATACGACATTTGACTACAAATAGTTTTCCAATGGTAATCAAAGTTTGTAAACGATGATTCACTCGCCGAACAAACGTCTGGACGATTAAAATCGTGAAATGATCGCTCTCGTCAAACAATCTGCCAAATGCCAGCTGGGAATCGATATACATATACGAAATCAAACGGGTGTTACAAATAGAAAAATAAAATAAAGAGAAAAATTACTCAAAAAAGTTAAGAAGCACTGTGTGTGCTGACTGAAAGGTGCTTAAGTTCTCTGTATTCTTAACTTTTACGCATCTTAACTTCTTCGAGCTTCTACTGCATTACGCTTTCATTAAATAATTTCATTAAAACGAAGTTTTAGCAAATCTTATGTTATACAAAAAATATTACAATAATGAAACACAAACAAAACAAAATTTTATAGTTGAGACACCATAAATTTTTATAATGTTTATACATATGTTTTCCATACTCTCATATGCTATGTATGTATAGTTCCATTGGAATTAAAATATTATTATATTCAGTAGAACTAGTAATTCTATTAATTTTATTTATTTAAGTATGACTCTAAAATATAATTATTTAATTTATGGTTGAATCCATGATCTAAATATATAAGGTCTGCTCGATATTGAATGACAGCTGCCATTTTTTTTAATGTGACGTCATCGTCGAGAAATGTTTTGTTGTGGTTAAATGGAAATTTAAAAGCTAGTGATTAAAATTATTATTATTACATATTTATTAAGAAAATTAAAGGATTATTTTATTGACAATTAACTAAAAATAAATGTGAGCTGAGTTAGAGCAAAAAAGAAGAGTTTTTAATAAACAATTTGTGTAGAAAGTGATAAAATTTATTTGGACAATGAAATACTGTGTGGTAAAAGATTGTAAAAGCTCGAAGCAGGATGATAAAAATCTAAAATATTTCACGTTTCCAAAAGATCCAGAAATAAAGAAAGTGTGGATCAATGCATGCAGTAAAAAAAATGTTAATTGGAAATCTGGAACAATTTGTTCTAGACATTTTACGAATAATGATTGGCGTTTAAAGGATATATGTATTATTGAACACGCCAATAAGAAAAAGATTGTTAGATGCGAAGGCTGTCCCATCTTTAAATATCCATGTTAACAGCATTTTACCAGCCGAAAGATTGAAACGATACGTAAAAAGAGCAAACAAACAAATTGTAAAGGAAGCAATTGGTGAATTTGATTTAAAGTAAATACAATTTTTTTAAAATCCACTTTTTTTAATGAAATAATATTTACAATTATTTATAGTCTGCAGAAATTACAAGAAGAAATAAAAGAAAAAATTTAAAATATTGAAAATGAAAATCCAAATAATCAGTTGCAGTTCAAACAGAGGGCTCTATAAACCCTGCCAAGAATTTATGGGAAACATATTAAAATTAGAAAATATATTTAAGGAAATTAATAATAATACTTTAAGTTTTCGAAATAATTATTTAAAATACCATAACATTAAATGTGATAACATAGATGTGCCTGAAAATGTAAAATCGTTATTTTTTAAAAGTCGTTTATATTTTAGAATAAGAAATTTAAACAAAATATTAATACAAGAAAAAAACGAAAAAAGAAAATTAAAAAAGACTATAACATAACAATTTAATTTGTTTTATTTATTTTACCTTTAAAATTGCAAAATATTTGAAAAAAAAAAACAAACCCCATACATATTAAAAACAAATCTCGACGATGACGTCACAGTAAAAATAATTTGAACTGTCAAGCAGACCTTATATATTTAGATCATGGGTTGAATCGAACTTTCTACAGCTGTAGCAGCAAAAACCACACGAGGAATTATTTTCTGTTTTCTTCTATTTTGCTTCTTGATCGAGCTGCCAGATTTTATGCTTTCAGCATTTGACAAATTACGGAGCCTTTAATGCAATACCGTAGTAATTCAAAAAAATCGTGAACTGAGAAAAATGCATTTGAAGTTTTGAGCCATCTTTTTGATAGTATTTTCGTTTACTAAAGTTATTTCTTTTTACAAGTTTTTAAATAAAGAGGCATGCTTTGTAATGTTTTCTGTTTGTAAATTTCTTGTCATAAAGGAAATATTTCATTATTGCAAATAAATATTGTTGGAAAGAGCTGGAGACAATAAAGACATTTGTAGCTGTAGAATCTGAACAGTTAGAGATAGAACCATAATCTTTTTTCCTTTAGATATATATTTTCCCGGTTTAGTAGCCATTTTGATTATTATTTTACTTCGCCGGTGCTACGCAATACCGACGAAGGAGAGCCTTTGTTGTAACACAGTTCAACTTTAAAAGTTTTGATTTAAGCGTTTTGAAATTTAATTTAAAGATTTTATTTTCGGTTTTATTTTCACGGTTAAATTTTATTGAATGCAAAGATTATAAAGAGAGAAAGATTTATCCATGCTTAACATAAAATTTGCAATAAAAGTTTGTTTTTTTTTTGCTCGGAAAATTTTCGGTTTTTTTTCTTTAAAAAAAAAATATCGGATTATTCGACATTCGAGAAATTGACATTAAAAAAAACCGACAGCCATAACAGTAAAAAAAGCCGGTTCGTAAACCGATCTGATTCATATTTAAGGTACACATTGTTGCAAACGCTATCTTCAACGCAAAATTCAAGTTCCACGTTTGACGAGAAAACATCGGCAGTTGAAAAAATCTTTGAAATATCTGACGATGTTTTTGTTTGTAGTTTATTTATTTTAATATTTAATTATTAAATTATTAAAAAAATTTCATTCTATTTCAAATCGATATTAAAAGCATAAATATTATAACGGTATAACTAAGGAAAACCCACATTATTTTTATATTTTTTGTTTGTTTTATTATTGTTGTGATAGTTATGCTACGATGATAATAAAGCAAGCGAGAAGAAAAGGTGTAAACATAAACCTGAACTGAACCTGAAGGTTGTAACAACATGTTCATTGAGGAACAGTGTACATTGCAGATGAGTATAAATCAGGTTTTTGTTGGCTCGTTATGCCTGGTCAATTTTCCTTAATATTTAATGTAGCCATACACAAATGCATGTATATACAGTGATGCGAAAAATAATAAGGACATAAATAATGCAGCGCTGTGAGATCACATCAATATTTGATGAGAAGAGAATTCAAAAACAAATGCTGTTACAAACATTTTTAGAACTTCAAAACATTGTAGAAAAAATACATTATAAGTCGTATATAAATTGTTGTATGCTGTACAAATTAATAGGACAGTTGGACAAATTGATTAAAAAAAAAACAAATATAATATTTGAAAAAATTATTGAAAATTACACTGACAAACGTTAGCAGAACAAAAGTAGCTTCATCTTCAGCGTTCTTCGTGTTTTTGCCCACTGTGTGTGTGTGTGTGGTTGTCAGTAGATGACAATTATTAGCTTTATAGATTTCTAAATTTACCATCTATTATCGGAACTTATATACCACCTTATGCCAAAGAAAATATGCCACTTCAATGGGTGTTTATAATGGAATGGGATAATGACCCCAAACACACTATCAAGAAGTGTGGTTCGAAAATAGTAACATCAATGTATTAGACATAGCTGCACAGTGTCCAGATCTAAATTCGATCGATAATTTGTGGAATGTAATAAAAACCGCAATCAGACAAAAGTGCATCACAAATTGTACTGAGCTTTGTTAGTTAATTCAGATCAGACTGCGCGGTATTATATACCGGTTTTCAAAATCTTGTCGACTCTATGCCAAGAACATGCCTAGCTGTGTTGAGCAACAACGTAGCCTCGACAAAATATTAACCATTTACAACAAGCTTATAATAGAAATTAGTGCAAATCTATTATATTAATTTTTTTTATAACTATTTTCAACATAATATGAAGAGCCCTTATTTTTTCTTATAAGTTTAATTTAATAAAAATGTTAAAATAAAAACAAAAATATAATAAAACGCAATGAAATTTCTTTTTCTTTAACTGAAAATAAGTACAGTTATTTCTCAACAATTTTCTCATTTTACTTACTTTCTTATCAAATCTTAATGTGTCATATTTGTATCCTTATTATTTTTCAGGATCAAAAGTACCAAAATGTTTAAAAACGTACTTTTTTTTTGTGGACGGTCACTATCATTTAAATTTTTCATTTTTACATCGCTGATGTGGAACAAACTCCCTGTAGAATTCTTTCCTGTCACTTTTGACATGGGAAGATTTAAATCAAATGTCCATAAATAATACTCCCGCATAACTTAATTTCCTAGTTTCAGCACAATGCATCGCACTGGCCCAAGAAAAAAAAACTGAATATGTTGAACTGTTTTCAGTTATTCTAATATATGTAGTGGAAGTGCCTTAATTTTGTATATGTATAACGGTATATAGCGAAAAGTCGAGCTGATAGAGAAAAAACCAAATGCATTCAGTGTCCCAAACAAACAACTTTAAAAACAACATTCAGTTCTTAATCAACCAAAACATTGTAGCCCTGTGTAATTAATTATTTTAGTTAACGATAACATCTGTACGGATAATCTTTTGATCCAGCGTACATACATATTTACAATGAATATTGATACTAAAGGAATATTCATGGGGTTTTCTCATCAGTATTGCGTTACGGAAAATAAAAATATAATGAAACTTAAATAATTTCGTCATGCTATTTAGTTTTATTTTCTATTTTATTATTTAACTTAATAAGACATTTATACGAAGGTCAGTTTAAATTTAAATAAAATTTAAATGCATTATCTTCGTATCGGTCGCAATTTACTTCCAGGTTTGTTATATGCAATTGAGAGTAAAACTTATTATTATTATTGCAAGTTAAACTCGTATATCCTTCAATTATTGAAGTTACGGGGCATTTTTGAGCTTTACATACACGAAAACATACAAAGATTCCAATTATTAATAACAGCTGATGGCGAGTAGTCAGCGTGTTGGCTCTGCAACCAGAAAGACCCAGGTTCGAATCCCAGCCGGGTCAAATCAGAAAAAAAATTTTTCTGAGTTTTCTGTGCTACAGCACCCTCCTTCGTCGGTATTTGAGCAATAAAACGTCGGCGAAGTAAAATAATAAATAAAATGGCTCTCCATTAGCTTAAAAATAATACGTCAAAAAAAAAAAAACATCAGAGACGCCGCAACTTTGCTTTATAATTAACACGCAACTGCAGAGTTGTGCAAGAATTAAGCTCTATCTTCCTACCACTTTCACCACCTGTCTATTTCTTCCCTATCCTTCTCTCTAGTTCCAGTGCAATGCATTGCATATGTAGGGGATAGCCCCTGAGCACTGGTCCAAGATAAAAAAAAAAAAAAAAAAAAAAAAACATTCATAAGGATTTAAACGATGCAAATGTGAAAAACGCTTATTAACTGAAATATGGCGAACATTTTTAATAACGAGATACGAGCAGAATTGCGAAACTCGAAAAACTTGCATAAATTTTGACACAATTTATACAGATATTTTCTTCGTTTGAATTTGATTTATTCGCAGGCATAGTGTAGACCACTATAACAGGCTTTTATTAAAAAAAAAAAATATTTATTGAACATGTTTCCACATCACGAAATGCATGTAACGCACTGTTACAGCGTGCGAATACTAACTGATTTTGTTGAGAAAATAGCCCCTATTATCAGCTGCATTCGATGTTCGATCTTCGAATGAACATCGAATGTCAAATTCATATTATGAGCTGGCAACACTATCGAAATTTTCGTTGTGTGTCGAATTTTTTAACTACCACAATTTTAGCTTCGATAGTTCAGTTTAGTTTGAAAAAATTTCTCAAAATGTAAGTATTTCGCAATTATTATGGTGGACGAAAATCCCCAATTGGCAAGAGGACCTTGCGCAAAAGCTCAGGCCACAAAAAAATGGCAAGAATTGACGCTAGAGCTAAATTGTTTGGGTCCGCCTGTTAGAACAGCAGCAAACTGGATGAAGGTTACATAACTTATTATATAATATCTATACAAATGAAATTAATCCTAGTGGTTTACAGGTGTGGACTGACAAAATAAAACAGATGTCTAAAACAAAAAAGAAACTTTGTCAAAAAAAAAGCTGAATACCGAGCACCTGGTGGAGGCGCAAATAATTTACAAGTGTACACACACATTTATTTGTAGTCACAGCTGATAAAATATTTACTACTGTGAATGTACGAAATGAGTGAGATTCTCAATATCACTTTACTCTATCAAATGCCCGTCATAATACCAAATGCAAATTCGTTCGATCAGCTCATTCGACCACAGTCGAAGATCAGATTCAACTCAAAAGTAGGGGCCAATATTTTTTGTTAAACCAGATTTGCCGTTTTCATTATCGAATTGTATACTCTTTTTAAAATGTGTAAAGGTTTTATTAATCGGCTTATAAATATCGTCGATATAAAGTAAAATATATTGTACGCACAAGCTACGACATTTTTCCTGTGAAAATTAGATGTCAATTTCATATATAATTACTCAGCGAACTTCAGATATAATTTTCAAATTTTATACAGCTCTTAGAAGCCTCCTTTGATTATATAAAAAGTTATGTCATCTGAAAAAAATTATATATACATATATATATATAATATTTAACATCGTCACGCACATGTTACATATGTCACCCACAATTACAGCATACTATTGCACTACATCCTCGTTTGTTTCGGGCATGCTAAATAATACACTTCAATACAAAATTATTAAATTTTTCTCCTTTTCGAATATTTTTTGAGATTCCATTTTGTACAAGATTTCATTTTCTGTATCTGAAATCATTTTGAAATCAAAGAATGGAATCAGTTTGGATGGCATCACTTTAATTGCAATTACAATTGATTGCAGTTTTTACACCTCTGGACATATTTGTAAAAATCCCATCATTTTATATTTTTTTTTAGAGGTACGTCTGTGAAAATGTGACTATTCATTATTTAATATTTTTCTATTCTAACAAACTGAAACCGGTTTTTTAAAGCTACGCTCAGACGAGTCGAATATTTGATGAAATAAGCGTAATCTCTAATTAGTGACGGTCTCCTTTTTTTTATTTATTTTGTTAATATGAAATATTTCATTCTAAGTTCGCAGTTATTACTGATCTTTACCTAATCAGATCCAATTTTTCTATTTTTGATAATAAAAAATAGAAAAATTTGTTTTTTTTGCCGTTGCACGTTGGGGTCTTCAATGCCAAAAAGGGAATTAATTGAAAAATTATATTTATCAGTACCGAATGACATTTTATACTCGTAAAAAAAAATCCATATAACTACCAAAGGAAATTAGTTTGTGGAACTTTAAATTTTTCAAGTTTAAATTATTTGACGTGAAATAAAAATTGCAATTTTCGGTGGTGTTCGGTGGTTTCTGAAGTGAAAATTTTAAATATAATAATTGAACCTTCAACCTCGGTTTAGCAATATTAAAAGTACATTTTTGTTTTCATGTGTAATTTGTGTTATGAGGCCTTATTATTATGACAAGTAGTCGTATTTACGACAAGCCAATCTGAACCATATGATACGTGTTGCCACATTTTAATGTTTCCCTTACGACACGACACTCGTAATAAGGACTATTATTCCTGATTTCTTTTCACGCGCAACCGTATAATTTTTTACATTTCAAGAAAAATTATAGAAAATAGTTGTGAGTTAAGACGAGATAAGTAAAACACTAGAAACAGTTTTTAAATAATTTGTTCAAAAATATTTGGCGCATATTTGCGCATTTGAAAAAAAATATGCAAATATATGTATACAGTTCGAGTCTTGAAAATTTAAACCTCATTAATTTGAAATGTTTTGCAGGTTCCTTGAAAAACTTTCAATAAATTGAAAAAACTCCATGCAATTTGATGCCCAGGGTAATTTAAAATAATTTGAATGGCATCATGATCGCCGACGCGCTTATATATTTGAATTACTTTAATGTGCTGGGCGTTAAGCAAAATGTAAAATAAAAACAAAATAATCTTTTATTTCAGTTTATATATCTAAATATATGCTCCATATCTATATTTGTTTTTGACACAAACAAAAAGTTAAATCTTTAATAATTTTACGCACTATCTTTCCCAAAATAATTAACTTATTCAGCAAAATACATTGAAATTGATTTCAATTAAATTTGCTTTAGTATCGTATTGTTTTTACCATGCACGTTGCTGTCAATTAAACTCTTGTTAAATTGAAATCTTGATTAGCTGAACTCTTTCTTCTTTCCGTGGAATTTCAATTATCGATAGTCGACTGCATGTACGAGGTCTGTTCAAAAGAAAAGGTGCATTTTATTTTCTTCGATTACAAGGGCGTGGTGCATCATGAGTTCTTGCCAACAGGTTGTACGGTTATTAAGGAATACTACAAGGAAGTTATGCAACGTTTGCGTGTAGCAATGCGGCTCAAACGATCGGAATTACGGAAAAAAAAATCATGGATTCTGCATCACGCTAATACACTAGCTAACACATCAATGTTTGTTCGTAATTTCTTGGTTAAAGACAACACCCTCAAGCACCTTATTTACCAGATTTGGCTTCCTGCGACTTTTTCTGATTCCCAAAACTGAAGAGACTAATGAAAGGAAGCGTTTTGCCACAATTTATGAGATAAAGTCAAAGCCGAAGAATGAGCTGATGGTCATACCAAAAAGCGCATTTCAGAAGTGCTTCGACGATTGGAAGAAGTGCTGGCATAAGTGCATTATATCTGTGGCAAGGATTACTTTGAAGTGGTCCAAATGGATATTGATGAATCAATAAATACTTTTCAAAAAAATTCAAAATTCACCTCTTCTTTTGAACAGACCTCGTATATGTATACATAAAAAGGGATTTAAAAAGGAGGGCCACGAAAATAACGTAACTGACATATTTTTCGACATAGACATTTTGACGTAACTGACAAAAAATAATTTCTATTCGGAGAACTAACGTAAAATTTATTTGTAACTTGTGTAAGATAATTAGTAGGCTACATTTAAATGAACTCGCAACAAATTTTAAATCTCTTACTATCATAGGTTTCAATTACTTTGTATGTGGTGAAACCCATCCCCCCAGACTTACACATTCAATTTTTTGCCCAATTTCGTATGCTGTCTACAAATGAACTAATACGAAATTTAAGTACTCGTTCGATTATATTTTGTATGGGGAGTACCCTTTTTTCCGGCCCTATTCCGCCAATTTTTTTTTTTTCGTAACTTCGAACTGAAAGAGAGTTTAAGTGTTACTGACCAAAAAAAATTTTTTAATTACAAACAGGGAAAGTCACCATGAATTAATTCCCACTTGTGGCATCGAAAACCCCACTGTGCGTTATCTTAAAATGCTAAAACAAGTTTTCTTCTCAATTTTTTGCTCATTAAAATTCTAGATACGACTAAGTAAGTATTCATCTGTTAGAAATTCTTAACATTTTTCGACAATTGACAAATCACACTGACCACAAATTTTTGTTCAATGTTTGATTGAAATACGAGTATATGTATATTATACTACATGCATGTAGATGTATACGAGTATGTAATATACATAGATGTATATATATCAAAACAATGTGTATTATTATTTTAGAAAGCGATTGAATTAAAAGATACAAATGACAATCTATCTTTTACTGGATATTGTTATTGATTGATTGTTAGTGAAAATGTTATTGATCTTTTATTCTCCCCTTTGTGGTTTGAAATAGAAGTAGCCGTATTATTGAAAGTCTTCTAAAGTGCCTTTGTAAATTTTTTTTTAATTCTAATAAATAGGAGACCGGCTGCAAGGCCGCATGGTAGTTAAATAATGATGTCAAAACCACTTTCGTGAGCAGCAGCTAAGAAAAAAGTTCAACTTTTTTTTTTATAAATTCAACAAACTTTAGTCGGGCTGGTAAAAATTATGTATTTATTTAGGAATTTACTAACTTGTGCAGAAAACAAAATTTTATAAAAACTTTAAAGCCAATTTATAATGAATCGTTTCAACATTGATTATTACATATTTACTTATCAAACAATTTTAATAAACTTTGAAGGAAAACCAATTAAGTAGGTATGACTTTGTTATGTGTGTGCAAATAAATTCATCTCTTTATTTTAATATAAACTAAGTTACTACACTTGAGCCATAAATACCCAGCGAATCAACCTTATAAAACTGCGCTTACAGAATATCTGTGGAATTTTTTTTTTTGAAGCTTGACTTGAAGTTAATAATTCTCGTAAGATATGCAGAAGACGGAATATAAATAAAGATTACGCCATCAGGCAAACATAATAAAATTGTTCTGCGCCTGTTGAAATTCTGAGGTCACACATAATGTGTTCTCCTCATTGGGTAGTACTTTTTTGTTCACAGCTCATTATATTTACGAGTATATGTAAATTTATGTCAATTTATTATTTGTCTATTTTTTGAAATATATTTATTAAGCTTGAGGTCTTTTTTTATTTTATTTTGTTTTATTATTCGATATTTCGTTAACAGCTTGTTTTTTTTTTTTTTTTTTTATTTTATCTTGGACCAGTGCAGGTGATAGCCCCTGATCCCCTACATATGCAATGCATTGCACTGGAACTAGAGAGAAGGATAGGGAAGAAATAGACAGGTGGTGAAAGTGGTAGGAAGATAGAGCTTAATTCTTGCACAACTCTGCAGTTGCGTGTAAATTATAAAGCAAAGTTGCGGCGTCTTTGATGTTTTTTGACGCATTATTTTTTTTTTAAGCTAATGGAGCCATTTTAATTATTATTTTACTTCGCCGACGTTTTATTGCTCAAATACCAACGAAGGAGGGTGCTGTAGCACAGAAAACTCAGAAAAAACTATTTTCTGATTTGACCCGGATGGGAATATAACCTGGGTCTTTCTGGTTGCAGAGCCAACACGCTGACTACTCGCCATCAGCACCCCCATCATGTTAACATCATCAGGAATAATAGGAAATTCATAATATAATTAATATTATTTTTCTATTTCAATAATTTAAAAACAAATACAGTTTTATTTAATTCTATTATAAATGACATCCTGCAAAAATCAATATGTAACATGTGGTAACTTAACCATTTCAAATTTCTTTCAAAAACTTGCAGTTTGAAATCCGTCATACTTTGACTATTTCAAACAACTTCAACGTACCGACGGATGAGATTGACACAATGAGTACTTGCCATAAATTTCTGCTAACAAAATTTGTTTAAAAAGTTAAAAATTGAAAAAAAAAATACCAGAATATGTTTTTTATTTTATAAAAATAAGTCTTCAAATTCATTTCCACTATCCACAAATTTTATAAAAAAAAAAATGTAGATAAAAACATTATGTGCTTACACCATTTTAATTTCAAACAAACAAACCCGTGCAAATAATTTTCTATCTATTTTGAATTTAAATACTGTGTTATTTTATTTTTATTTCTGCTGCAGCAGTCTTGGATTCTTTGTTACAACAGAAAAGATTTTTAAAATACCAAAAGCCACCAGTCAGCGACATATCAATGGAATATTTTATTGAATTGATCCTCAAGGGCTCTACGAGCTTCTTTTAAATTCACAAACCTATAAGCTTTAAACGATGTTTAAATATATCACATGCCTAACAGAAGCGAATATTTTTGTCTTTTCGAAGGTTCACGGTAAAGTCTGAGGTGACGATGCCTAAAGTAGTCTGCACGTTGACTACAAAACCAAAAATTTCCTGCGTTCAACACCAGTTTCAGATTCATTAAAACATCTCGCATTTTTTCTGATGTGCATTTGTATGTCTCTTTGTGTCGGCTGTTGTCGCAAGGTTTCAGTGACGAATACTGCAAACGCTCCTTCAAAAGATTTAGTAGGTCTCCTTAATATCAGAGATGCTACAACACTGATATAAAAACAAAGAACGTGCAAAAGCAGAGTTGTAAGATAATGAAGCTTCACCTCCTGTCATTACTCTAAGTAGCCCTTTTCTCTAGTTCCAGCACAATGCATCGCATATGCAGGGGACATCTTCTGAGTGCTGGTCTAAAATAAAAAACCTGGTATTTATAATTGGAGAACGGCTGCAGGTATATTTAACTGAATTTTTAGTGTTTATCACATCCCTTATAATCGAAAATTTAATCAGGAAAATCTGTTTTCGAGCGTAAAATTTTGCCACATTACACAGTAATTAAGTGATTAACTGAGATTTTGCTGGAAAAGTAAACAAACGCGCGTGTTGTAGTTTTAAAATACAACTGTTTTCAAAAGTGTGCTGTATGTTCAGTTGCTTTTGCTTATTACAAAATTATTTGGTTTTTATTTGTGCTTCTTATTTCAAGAATTTGTTAAATACAGAAATAAATGCTTCCATTTAAACTTTTAGATCAACCAGTGATACGAGTTTTATTTTCGATTCTTTCAATTTGATTTATTTTCTCAAATTTCGTCGGAAACAGCTTTAGGAGGAAACATCGCGGATGTGGAACAAACTCCCTACAGAGGTCTTTCCTCTCACTTTTGACGTGAGAAAATTCAAATCAAATGTCCATAAACACTACTCCCTCTATTCTCCTTCCCATAACCTAATTTCGTAGTGCCAGCACAATGCATCGCATGTATAGGGGTCATCCCCTAAGTGCTGGTCCAAGATAAAAGAAAAAGACAGTTGAGAATTTTTAATTGAATGCATATTGTAGGAAAATTTAATGAATTAATTTCTCTTTAATTCAGACTTTATCAAGGCGAATTCACACCAGATAAACAGCCACAATTATAATTCTACAATAATTCATACAATTTTGGACATCCAATCATGTTAAATAGTCGTCAGCTGGGCGCATAAGTTCACCTGCTACGGGCTGAATTAAAAAAAAACAAATATTATTAATTCGCTTACAACTGTTTTTGGCATTGTGTCTTTGCTTAAGCCACAATAAAATACCGGCATTGTTATGTCTGCTGTGGTGGCGTGACGCTATCTTTTAAAATAAATATAAATTGACAGGCATATTGTTATATGCTTTTTTTTCCAATTCAACTATGTATATAGAATTTAGAATATTGTATTATCTCACTACTTACGACTTTAGCACATAATGTGGGTTGCCTTAATGACACTAAAAAAAAACATGAAAAAAATTAATTTTAAATTTCAAACTAACGAATATGTGCAAATGTTTAGTATTTAAACAAATAAAAAAGTACCCAGACATATAATAAAATAATTGTTCTCGTCAAATGAATTGCATAGTTATTGGTTGGTTAAATTTAGCAATACGAGTAGATGAATAATTCTAATGGAATTTTTAAATTTACATTTCTGCACGTATTTTTGTTTATTTCAAATTTTAAATTCTGCTTTTATTATTTTGCACATAATAAATAGAATCACTTGTCCCATAGATACAATAAGCTAAATAGTATAAATGTTTGTTTGTTTAAATAAATAAATACAGTGCAGGCATAAATAATAGTCACATGATAGTTTCAGTTATTAATTTATTCATTCATTCATCCCTTTCGCCTGCACTTTGATGTAAAGTAATCGCTGAAAAAACAATATATTTTATTTTCGTACTGTAAACGATTAAAGTTTAAAGTAGGTTTTTTCATATTTGAGTAATAGAAGGCTAAAAGTCATTTTCAAGAAGTGTATGTCTAAACCAATTGTTGTTATACCTGGCGTGTGCCGCAGGCAAGTGATATTGGACCATTGTTGTTGTCTCTGTTTATGAATGATCTGCCAAAAACTATAAAATATTCTAATATGCTGACGACGTCAATCATCATGCTCAAGGTATATTTATTAGGTCTGTGCAACTCGCCGTGTGTTTTTTATTAGTATTTTATACTTGACTGTCAAAATTTGTTTACAATTAACCCATTTGTTTAATTTGAGAGAGCGCGCAATTAACAATTTTGCTCATTTCTTTATTTTGAGAGAGGTGTGCAAAAGCAAATTTAACGTTTTTCTTGCTATTGTAGCCTGTCTGTGTTTACTTTTGAGAGAGTAGTAGGCTGACTTCCAAAACGTATCTATACAAAGTTTGTATACAGTTCTGCTGCACTATTTAGACAACGTGGATATACAAAGTTACAAAACATTGCCAAAATGTGTTTTTATTCTCTTTATTATACTTTTTTTATAATTATAATAAATTATCAAACGCCAGGAATAAAAGGTCGAGGCATCAACTTTGAAACTGATGCGCTAAATGCGTTTTTGCTGCGTTTGTAATACTTGTCTGTAACGTTTTGAAAATGTATGCATTGTAAATTTTTTGTACTATGGCATTTTGAAACACTATACTTTGTTCGAATACAAAGCAATTGACGTTTTGGAAGTCAGCCGTAGTCTCTTTTATGACATCCCAAAGTTAATTTACACAAACCAAATGCGTTTTGTTTTTTGTATTGTAGATTGTTCTAGAGCTGCATAGATCTAATAAATAGACCTTGATCTTGCTGATCATTATCTTTTACAATACTACCTCGCCGCTTTTATTGCTTGGTGGAATGTTAACTTTATGGAATTAAATTTTGTACTTTTTTCTTAAGCTTTTCGCTTGAATTGCTTTTTTTTTGGCGCAAACTTGAATTTATTTATTTTTTTTACTTCAGCAAAAGAAAACGAGGAAGCATTTTTGACAGTTGTGCATGTCAGATAATGTCAATTTGAACTAATGATCAATTCGTTTTGGACAAACCTTAACTACAGTTTAATTTTTTTTCCGCAGCTGTATATCTGAATATGCAAGTCTGCTCACTTACACACACACCCACATCTTCATAAATAAACCAATAAACCATTTCGCTAGGTAAATGTAACTGAAGCATACCATAAGCATTTTTCAACAACTTTTTATAAGAATACGGGCTTTATATAGCAATAGTTTTTCAATTTCATTTGCTAAACGCTTCTTCGTCTGAATAAGAATCTGTTCTAAATTTGTTTGTTCATTCTTTCTTGCTTTGTTTGAAGACTGCTGTAGGCTCAGAAGAGCTTTCGGATTTGACTAAAAAAACCCATTTTGAGATATACACGGTGGGCCAAAAGTAATCACCCGGGGCAAAGTAATCACCCGATGTCTTTTTGTTGTAATTTTATTTAATAAAAACTTTTGGAACTGCATGTATGGTCATCAACTCTGGCCCATATCATAAGCATTGCCAAAATTTGTCTTGAAAATTACAGCAAAAGAACATCACAAGGTTCCGAATAGCCGCCTCAGAATGTCGCCCAAACTGACCATAAAATGGAAGAAGTGCACGCTGGACTTTCATAACCGAGAATGAATTTTGATATTAAAATTCAATAATATCTACAAGCGTTATTCGTTTGTAAATCGATTCATGGTTAAATTACAAAGGTCAACAAAATCAAATTTTTTTTGTGTGGTCTAAAGTTTCATAGTCAATTTTAATACAGATGGTACTCCGCTTCAATGGCTATAAATTACTTTTTTTTTTGGATTGACTCTGGTTCTCGATATTTTTCCTTATATAGAAAAAAGTGGAGGTTGCACCACGTAATTTGCAATAACTCGAGAACTAGCTCTTCGATCGAACTAAAAAAAACACCGAGGATCGAGAATAAAATAACCTTTATATGTAAAAATAAGGTTTTTACTTTCTTTTTTTCCTTAAAAATGTAAATAATTTAGTTATAGAATAGTTTCCTCTAATTATTTTAAATGAACTTCATTTGTTGAAATACTTTTAAGTAAAATCTCAATATTATCTGTATAAAAATATTTCATTTAGTTTTTTGTTTTTATTATATAAAAAATAAAAGTAGTAGAAAAAGTAACGGCACTTTATGATGACAAAATTTTAGGGATGTAAAAGAAAGTACATAAGTGCTATTTAAATAATAACACCACGCTTCACCAATGGCTTAATTATATGAGCACAAGTGTATTTTAAAGTGCTGTGATGATAGATAAATAAATAATAATTATAATAATAAATAACCTTTACATTATGTTATTATGCATTTTTTGCAAATCCTTATAGTTTAGGATGTAATCAGAATATTTTCAGAAAAAAACACTCTTCTTTTCAAAAAAATTTAAAAAAAGAAAATTCTTTTAAAAACTTCATTAAAAATGTAAAATAAACAAAATCTGAAATGTTGTTTTTAATTTTGGTACTGGGATATGTTACAAATAAAATGAGCCATATTTCATTAAAATCCATTCATAAATTCTGATTTTATTCACCATTAACTGGTAGCAGCTATTTTACAGAAAATTTTTCCGGTTTCATTTTATTGTTATTTGAAATTGATTAACACGAAACAGAAGTAGTTGAGTTTTAATAACAGCAACATGTTACACGAAAGCAGCTGAGCTGCCAAAAACAGTGTTGCCAAAAAGAAAGTTGCTAAAAAAACTTTTATTACCGTTATTTATGTAGATTTCTAAGGTTGTTGTTAACAATAACTAAGCAATATTATCACAAGATATCAATTTTCTAAATAAAATTATTATTTAAAAGTTGAGGGAGGCGTTCCTGGATTCGACCCCAGTATCCGACTGTCATTAAAACATTTTCGCATTTTTTTGTTGTGCATAACTGTGCCTTGGTGTTAGCTGTTGTGGGAAGATTTCAGTGGCGAAGCCATAGTTAATGGTCAGTGAACTGAACGGGCTTCAGCTGATACCAATCGACAGCCACATTAGATCGCAGTTCTTCGCCGGCATTGTGTAGCATCATCGTCGAAGTAAAACAAATAAAAAAGACTACCAAACACTGGTTCAAAAATATGAATGCGGCTCCTTGACACCAGAGACGCTGCAATACTACTGTAAACACAAAAAAACATGCAAAAGCAGAGTTGTAAAAATAATGAAGCTTTCCTCCACCTGTCATCTCTATCACTAACTCTTTTCTTAGTTCCGGTGCATGCATTGCATAAGTAGGAGACAACAAATTTATTAGCCTGAGGCTTATAGTAGTCACTTTGATTTAAATTATTTCTATATAGTTTTGGTTTATTGGGTATGTTGTGGCGGTTTAAATGTAGGCGTATTTTGTGGTGTTTTGTTTTTGAATTTTGTAATTCAAAACCATGAAAACGTCCATGTGTGTCTGCACCCAACTACATAATTTGGTAAAATGTTTAATACAAAATAGTTGTTTTTGTTATTCTTTTAAATCTGGCTTTAGTTGAATATGAAATTTTCTCAGCTTTGTTTATTGTTTTGCAACTAAATGCAAATGCATACATATGCAAACAGTTATTTTGATATTTTATATTTTTTAACTTACCCATCGTTACGGACATTAATAATGTTAATAGTATCCATTGTATAAGTGAAGCACTTTGGTGGAAATTGTTCGTCCAGGGGATTGATTTTTTGGTAGTGGCGCAGCTGCTGCAGGCAATTCCATAGCCATGATTAATATTCATATTAGAATTATTTGTTTGAATCGTTTTTGAAATCGTACGAGTATTTATTGTTTTACTATTCCGCCAATAGTGTTTTACAGCATTTTCTATTGCGTTTGTTGTTCGTTTTATTATTTGTTTTGTTGCTGAGGCTGGTGTTGTTGCTGTTGTTTTTGATCTTTGTTGGTGTGGATTTGCTGACGCATACTTTGGCTTCGGCATTATTGTTATCGCTGTTGTTCTTGTTGTTGCTGTTGCTGATACGGTAGAAATTGTTTTAAAATTTTGTTGTGTTATCGTATTCGTTGTAGTTCTTCTACCTTCTTTTTCTATTCCTTTGTACGTTTGATGTCCATTATTGTTTTCCTTACGTGTGTATTGTGGCTGTTGTTTGTGTTGTTCTTCAATCAGTTGTTTATGTTCGTTTTTATGCTGCATTTCATGCAAAGCCAATGATGAATCAGATGATAATATTGCAAACGGTAATAATGACGTTAATGATTCTAATGATGTTAGCATTTTATGCTGTGCGGACACGTTCGTTTAATTATATTATTTTCTTGTCAACCTACGAATATTTAACGATTTTCTCCACTCTTTTTTTTATTTTTTTGTTCTGCTTATTATCATTAAGATTTCTACGGTTTTAATTTTATAATTTTTATTTATTTATTTAATTTGTTTTGCAAACAGCTAATGGACATGTACATATGTATGTGTATTCACGCATATTTTGTGTGTGCAAAGAAAATTTATTTTCTATAAAATTTAGGTCAATTTTAGTAATAATTTATACTGTTTTCATATGAACAATTATACTTTCAAATACAACATTCGCCAGCTTGTAAATAGTAGATACATATGTATGTATGTGCTTTAATTTCTTTCTTTCGTTTCGCGACAATAACATAAAAAGTTACACTTTCTCATCTAGAACTGGTTACTTGGGTTAAGAGAAAACAAGGCAATTAAAGGAATCAAAACTTCTACTCACTCTCTGAATTACATTTAAAATCAATAGCAAAAAAAATTTATTTTAATAGAGGAGCGTTCGAGAATTTAATATTTTACTGGATTTTATTCAATTGCTTTAATTATAAAAACTCCAGTAAATAAAAATATATGAAAGGTGATTTTTAGCAACACTGTTTTTGGTAGCTCAGTTCTTTTCGTTTAACATATTATTGTTAAACATGTTCAGTTTGGTCTATAATTTAACCATAAATTTACAAATGTGGTGGTTCAAGCGTGGACACTTCGAACATTACGGGCTGATTCGGGGCGTCATAATCGAAGTACTGTGCAGGACAGAGGAAGATTATAAAGAAATTTGAAAAGACTGGAAGCGTTACAGATGTGGTCAGGCCTGTGAACCATAGCAATGTGCGTACTCCACGAAAATATCGCTTATGTTACCGAAAGTGTGGGGGATCATCCGAATTTGTAGATTCCGTCAATTCAGAGCGCCACGAGCCACCCAACACACAGTAATTAAAAATGATCGACTGCTGGAACCAATCTAGAGGCAATCATTTAAATGACATCGTATTTCATACATAATGTCAGTGTTCAAGCATTCTAATGAAATAAAAGTTGCATCGTAATCATAGCTTTTTGTTTGATTTGTTAACTTTACTTTTGAAACCGAAAAATGGATAACGCTGTATAAGAGGCCAACATTTCTTACCTTGACTTAAAATTGCAATAGAAAACTTTTTTCATTTTAAATATTTTTCACAGAAATTGCAATTTAGCCGACTGTAAGTATTCGCTTATGGAAGCTTTAGTTGTTCGACAATTATCAAACATAAAAGCTAGTACCTTAGCACCGTATAATAGTTAGAAAATTTAACCGCCTGCGGAAGTTATCCGAGAATAGATCTTTCGCTGTATATCTTTGGCAATATGGAGGAGCAGTTTAAATCTCAAAGCCCATACAACGCATGATCCGTGTTGTCGCATCCTACGCAACTGTCAGAAACCTGCAATCCATGAATTTGTGAATATACTTTTTACTTTTGAATGCGTGAAAACTAATCAATGATAATTTTTTTTTATAATGGGAAGTAACACTCAGGCAACGATTTTTTTATCTTTAAGCATTTCTCAGAAAAATTCCCCTACATATGCAATGCATTGCATTGGAACTAGATAGAGACGGATAATGTGGTGAAAGTGGTAGAAAGATAGAGCTTAATTCTAGAACAACGCTGAAGTTGCGTCTTTTTCGAGAATTTGTAAAGCAGAGTTGCTGCGTCTCAAGTAAACGCACTAATTGTTAAGTTGAATGCGAGCAATTTTATTTATTATTCTAATACGGACGAAACAGGGCATAGACTCAATTGATCTGATCAGCGATGCGAAGCTTTGATCTTCTGGTTGCACAGCCAACATAACTACGCTTCTAATTTGAAATGTAGCAAAGTATAGAAAGCGTAGAAAGTATGAAATGCGTATAGGGCGATCATTCGAAAACACATGATATATTGGTCTCTAACAAACTAACGAAGCCACTCTTCCATATTTTCTTAAATATAAAAAATTAATTTTTAATCATGTTGTTGTATGCTCACGTGCTTAAAGAAAAATACAACGTTTCGGCGCTTTCATGTTCTAATTAATAACTAACTCTAATTTAAAAATATTAGAAATTTTACTTTGAAAAATTAACATTTTCTATGTATTTATTCACTTGTTATAAAACGTTAGTAAAAAAAATCGTTCTTTGAATATACGAGTTGAGACTTGAAAGTGTTTTCTATAAAATTTCATAATTTCAACAATTCTTTGGTTCTGTGTTTACATATACATACATACATGCATACATATGGATATGTCATTGGTTTTTGGTACCATTTTATAAAGAACGAAAGCGAGAAAGGAATAAAGAAGAATTAATTCTTTTTATTCCCCTTATGCTTTTGCTTTTGGAACTAATTTATTGCTGTTGATTGTTGCTTTTAACCGAGAAAGAAAAATCTTTTTGTTACCACTTTTATTCTTTATTTTCTTATTAGATACCAATTAACAATTTAATTATGTTATTAACTTTCTTTCGTGCATTAATTTGTATGTATTCTTATGTTGTATTATGTATAATTAAATATTTTATTATTTTAATTGGTAAATTAAATATTCACAATTATTCACAAAACGCTATTGCGCTGTCATTTATTGTATTTCTTAAATATTTTATTATGGAAATATCATATATTATTCAAATTCCGTTCTCACTTGAACTGAAAAATACTTATTCACAAGCTTTTTCTTAATTTTTACTTTTCTTATATCCAAATTACATGAAAAGACAATAACAAAATTGAACTTAAATTTTTTTTCTTAAAAAAAAAAAATATTTTTTTTCATAAAAAAATTTGTTGTCTCTCTTACACTCGCACTTAACGTATTAAGCCATCTCAGATGTGGCTTTAAAACCGTTGCGCTTGAATCCCGGCAAGCACTTAAAAATATTAAACAACAATTACCCTCGAGAACAGATTGTAAACTGAATTTGGCTAACATACTCATTCTGTCAGTTAGTCACTAATACAACAGTCCGCGCCTTTAAAATATTAAATCCAACAACAACAACAACAACAGTACACAAATTAATATTTGCGCTAACACTTCAGTTAAATGACCGTGCATGTGCTTGGGTTGGTGGGTGCGTGTGTGTGGTGTGTTCGTTTTAATATGTAGTGGGTTCCTTGTTGGTAGATTGTTATTCTTTTGTTGTTGCTTGGAGAGCGAGACATTTAGAGATACCATTTGCAGTTAAAAACTTCCCTGGGCCCACTAGTTGGTATAGTGTAACCATATTTATGATTTTTGCACAGGTAAAAGGTGTGTAAGAGAGACAAATGTATGCTTTTAACATTTAATTAACAGGTTGTAAATGCACGCAGCCAGGTATTTTAATAGGCGATACAATTGGTTAGGAAATGCAATACCGGACCGAAATAAGAAACTGTTATACAACAAAAATCATTTTTTAATATGGTTGTTGAATCGAATGGCGATCAGTGTGACCGTATGAGAGTGATATTTAGTATTTTTAATTTTCATTAGACATACATATTGAAAATTTTTTAATAACATTAAAATTCTTAGAAGAGAAATATAAAAATAGCAATATGTATGTATGTATGTACGAGTATGTGTTAAAAGTAAACTTATGCATTGTTATGAATATATATTTGAATTTTTGGTTTTGTGCCAGTACTTAACTTTATAATTCTCAATTGTTTAGTTGAATTTTGAACATAAGAAACTTAAGTTTGTTGCCGAAGATTAGGAAATATCCACTGATGAGCTAACTAAGCATTAGGGAAATAGTACTATATGTATATCCTTTCCTCCTTAATATACAATTTTATTGAGTTTATTTTTTAAAAAACGCTTCATATGACTATAATACTGTACATGAAATCGTTTACGCGTGTAGCATGCTCTGCGAAACTATAAAAGCTGCAAAGCTGAAATTTTTACAGCCGATCAAGAGTTGCAAATTACGCATTGGATTCGACTCAGCACTTTAAATAAAATTCTGCACTATTCCATTCCCGTATAATTAGATTGGATCTGCCACTATTACAGAATTCGGAACCATGTTCACATAACACTGTATTTTTACAACACGAAATCATTCAAACACTGCTTTTTCATCTTGGAACAGCATTCAGATGACACCTCTACACATGCGATGCATTGTGCTGGAACTAGAGGAAAGGGATAGTGAGCAAGATGGGTTTTGTTAAGCAGTATTGCACCCATCCCTGGCGTTATTTTATCCGCGGGTATTGCAACGGAACTTTTTGAAAACGTATAGTGTAAATAAGAGACAAAGTGTGAAATGTGAAGTGATAAGCGCAATATATAGAGCTTCTTTCTTACACAACTCTGCAGTAGCGCACTTTTGTGAAATTGTGAGGCAGAATTCATGCGTCTCTGATGTTATGTTAAAGAATTAATTTATTTTAAGCTAAATGTCGTTAGCTTAGACACATAAGCAAAAAAATGTTTGGGTTAACGGTGGATTGAACCCACGATTGCCTGGTCAATTCACCCAACATTTGATTTCGAAAACCTTTTGTTTATATTTAAACACGACAATTTAAGCGATAATATTCTGAAATCAAGGTTTATTATTATTATTTTTTTGTAATTTGCATAAGAATGATTGCAAAAACAAAATGTATGGTATTTTATTAACAAAAGCATTTAATTAGAAATGATAGATAAGAAATTAACAATTAACATTTAAAAGAACTTCCGCTAACCATTCTTATGCTTAACTCCTATAAATAACTGGTATGAAAAGCATTCATAAACTGCTATCAAACTAAAATAAAACGTTTAGAAAGGGCTGTAGTACTGCAATAATATGTTTAATGAAATTTTAAAGAGTTTTTACTTACTTTTATTTATTGTACAAATTGTTGTAAATGCTGAAAATATTGAGGGTGATGAGAAAGCTGCAGCATTGCACAGTGCTACCGATGACACAGAAAATCCCGAAGAAACTGGACCATATTTAGAAGGTGACATTAATGGTGAAGCCGATAAGTTGCGCAAATTTTCACGTAACGGAATGATTTCTGCTGACCACAGGTGGAAGAAGGGTATAGTGCCGTATAAAATAGAAGGATCTTTTAGCTCAGACGAACTAAGCATTCTCTCGCATGCTTTCAGTGAGTATCACACCAAAACTTGTATACGTTTTCGCAAACATACCAGCGAAAAGGATTATCTAGTGATTAGTAAGAAGCCAAATGGCTGTTGGGCAAGTGTAGGTCGCATGGGCGGGCGCCAAGTAGTTAATCTGCAAGCACGTAAATGTTTTTCCAATTATGGTACTTCTATACATGAACTAATGCATGCTTTGGGTTTCTACCATGAACAGAATCGTTTCGAACGTGATTCTTATGTGAAGGTAATTAGAGAAAATATTAAACCTGATATGTGGGTTAATTTTGGAAAACTACATAATGGTGCTGCCTCGGATTATGGTATAGCGTACGATTATGCCAGTGTTATGCATTATAAGGCTACCAGCTTTTCTAAAAATGGCAAACCTACACTGCAAGCTTTGAAAGCCACACCAGAAGCTTCAAAAATGGGTCAGCGTTATGGTTTCTCACAAGGCGATATAAACAAAATCAATGCCATGTACGGATGTCAATGAAGTACTATATATTTATTTTTATATCGGGTGTCGTGTGTAATTTAAGCGTTTTTCAACATGGTAACGATGTTTTTGTTTTTCTAAAAATATTAATTACAATTCTTACGAATTTCTACGTACATCAGTTCAGATATGGGTGATGAAATTTTTACCAAATGAAATGAAATTATTTCTATAATAGCAATAACAATTTTTATTTAAAATAATTGTATGTAAATAAAAGTAATTATATAAATATTATAATTATTAATAAACTTGTTATATTTATAAAGAATCTTTGGTTAAAAGTTTAATGTTACTAAAATTACAATATGTAATTAAGATTTGATCTGTCAAATATTCCATTAAAATCTTTAATTTAACGTTTTCAACTAAAACAAACAAAATTTTTTTTGGAAAAAAATTTAAAATGAAAATAATGAAATTAAAAGAGAAATAAGTAATTTTTTTTATTCACAGTAAGGCATCATTTAATCTACCTTTCTTCAGAGAAATTCTATGAATTTTGTAGATACAAACATACATAAAGAAATCATTTTTTGCTTTTTATTGAATCAGGCACTTGTTCCTTTCGCACTGTAGCAATAAAGTCAGTTAATTGGTTAGAAAAAAATGTTATATAAATTAAAGAAAAAATTATAAAGTAAAAATTGTATGAGCATTTCGATTTCACTTTAATGAATTAGTTAATACACTTAGAACATTTTTTGATTTTTGGCTCGATTTAAAAATATTATAAAAAAAAAACAAACAAGAATGTATTTTTAGAAATACGATAAAAAGCAAATTCTAAAATAGCTGATTCTCTCTCTCTTCAATCCTCTTCAAATTATATTGAAATTTATTGAAAATATATTCGATATAGAATACCGCAATTTATATTCGGGTAGTAGAGAAGCTACTTAAGTCATTCGTACTTTTTTAGGTTAATTTAACAAATGTAATCCATATATTATTTTATAACAATGTTTACTGGACTTATTTTAAAATTCTAAGCGAAAAAAAAATCATTTACAAATTGCAATGTCAAATAAATACTAATTCCATCGCTTTTACTTTCGAATAAAATTTCAAAGTAACATATCAGGTTCGTTATATATCCATATACAATGTACATATGTATATGTACTATGTATTTTGGAACGAGTTGAAAAATTTCTGAAAATTTCCGTGGTTAATAAACTTTTTTACAAATCTGCACTAAAAATTATTTTTTTTTATATAATTTTTAATACACATATAATCAATTATTAATAGGTTTTCATATACATATGTACATATGTATATATTTACTTTGTAATCACATACTTTATAAAAAGCTATTTTGTTGTCTTCTTCTGTGGTTTTCTTTTGTTCTCATCAGTTCATACTTGTTTAGTGTTGGGTTAAATTTTTATTCCTTTCGAAAAATACATTGCTTTGCATGGTCAATTCTTTGCATAGTGTGGAAAATCTGCGTATGGCTCGATATGAATCAACATCTTGGGTGAACAGAAAAAATTGTATTGAAACAAAAATATAAAAAAAACATAAATAAATATCCATTTTACTACATACACGTCGACGTACATTATGTTTTGTAATACTAAATAAAAGCTGAAAAGGCGATTTATTAGTTGGTTAGGAGAAAATATAAAAATAAAAAATAGCGGCTGACAAGAAATATTTATGCCAAATCGTTGTCAGTACCCCTTTTCTTGAGCTTTTTCTTAACTGGTGACGACTGGTGGTTGTTTGCATATTGAGCTTTTATTTTGCACATGTTATCAATGTAATCGAGAAAAGGATCCCAGGTCAACATTAGTTGGTTTGTTAGATATGGTTGGGCTAGTAGTAGTAGTAGGAACGGTACAAGTGTTGTTAGCCTTCAAAATACCACTAGTTGTCTTACCTACACCATCTAAGTTCATGACCATATGAATGTTGTTGGTGGAACCATGACATGAACGGTTGTTTAGGAAATCCCTTATATGCTGTACAATCAAATCGATTGCAACTGTAAATAAAAATTAAAAAAATATATATAATATAATAGAATAGAAAATTAATATAACTTGAAGCATAAATATGAAATTGCTGTATGCGAAAAAAATTGTGAAACGTAAAAAGCGCTTACCTATCTCTAGCTTCTGCATAGAATCAATGCATAGAATGGGCAGTTTAAAAAGCTTAAAAAGCAGTTTTAAAACTGTAAATTAATTAATTTACCAAGTGCGGTACCCCATGTATTAGACATTTTCTTTGATAATGCTCTGCAGTTTATTGAAAACGAAAAATAATTGCTTTCACCCTTTATTAACACAACTTACCTTCCCCTTTTAGAGCTATAGAAAATTTGAGGTGAATTATAATTGTATATATGTAGTTTATATACCCATAGATCCTTTAATTTACTTAAGTTTTACTAATATTGTTCAGACTACTTTAAACAGTGGTGTGTGTGTGTGTGTGTTTTCATTAAGTAATAGATTTATTTGACTATTTGGTGTTTTGTTAAATTAAACTTAAGAAGTACGAGTAGACCAAGTTAGTGAAGAAAAATTGGTGAACGACAAAAAGATAAAAATGCGAGTTATATTGATTACTAAAACTATTAATAAATCTTTGTAAAGCAAAAGCACTCAAAATTCAAGATGCAGCAAAACATATTTGCATTGAAATACCGGGAATGTCAGAGATATGTATGTATGTAGTGGATATATAGTATATATATATATATATATATATATACATGTATAGATAACCTTAAGGGTTTAAATTTTAAACAATAATATGAAGGAAAACGAGAAAAATAATAATTGTGTAAATTTTTTTATGAAAACTGCATCATGAATTTGCTTCTACAGGAAATTGATTTAATTTTAAGCTTTGCCAATATGGTATTATTAATATTTCCTTAAAATATAACCGCTTTTAGAAGGAATTGCATTGCTAGTAGTTGACTTATAAACAGTGGTGGTGGTAGAATGTGTACAATTAGCTGTAGAATTGTTGGCCACAGTGGCACCCGTAACATTAGCACTGCTACCAGGTCTAAGGATTTCACCGATATGATGAACAATGAGATCAATTGCAACTGTAAGAAATATATGTAAAATCAAGAAAAACAAACAAAACAAAAAAAGAAGCAAACATCAACATGGTAAAAAAATTTTAGCTCTAAAATATTAAATACTAAAAAGACCAAAAAATGTTTACTAGTGTAAACTGTTGCAATGTACTTATAACTGATCTAATAGCTTTACTATTGGACTCGTCTAATTTGGAGGAAAAATAATAAACAAACAAATAAAACAAAATATAATATACAGGGAAACATAAAACGGGTTAAGTTATTTGCAACACGAAAAATTAAATAAAACGAGCAACTACCCAAAAAAGTAAACGGAACATAAAGAACGTTAGACAAAAAAAAAATTTCACTACAAACCTGTATTGTCTGCTCCGCGCGGTATAATAACATCAGCAAACTTTTTGGTCTGAAAGAGAAGAACGTATTTTGTTTTGTATTAATTTAAAATCTTTTTCTATTGGAAATGAACCAAAAGCATACCGGAGAGCAAAATTCCTCAAAAGCTGGCTTTACAAACGTCATATATTGTGTTAAAACCGCATCTAAATCACGACCTCTTTCGTTAATATCCCGCGGTACTAAAAATAAATAAATTTACAATAGCTTAGCATAGCAATAATCACCTTTATTTCAATAATCAAAGTAGACACCAAAACTTTGCCTCTCTCAAATCATAATGTGATACCTTTTCATTTGAAAGCTTAAGTAATATTTACGAAGAGCCAATATAAATTTCAAATGAAAACCGCATCATATCGTCTTAACAGTGGCTAAATTCTGGTGTCGACGTTGACAACTGTAATAAGGGTGAATATCTTTATCAAATACTATACAATTTCAATAATCTTTGTTTTAATATGAAAAATAAACAAAATTTTTTTTTTATTTCGAAAATTCGTCTTACAGTGCAGCCACATGTTCAAGTTTTCCTTTGAAGTTTGTCACACAAACTGCTTGTCAAAATTCATATAAATTGTCAGCCGTAAATTGACGTAGGCTGTACGCAACTCATAAAAAATTTTATTTTTCCAAATTAAAACAACAACTTGAGAGGGAATTCTGTAGCAGGTTTGCGGACATAATTAAAAAATTATGAATGGATTAGTAAACAAGTAGTAGTGTGTTAAAACTTGCAAGGCAAAACTTGATTGTATAAACCCCAACTCAGCAAACGTACACGCGCTATTTCTCCGTTAACAAGAATTTCGGAGCTTAAAATATTTACCTCTCCTGGCTAAGCGTGTATCCGAATCCGTATCAACAAACAATTTCATGTGAAACAACTCCCTTATCTTAGGAAAATAGAAAACTAATATGCCTTCGAATAGCACAACATCGGCTGGATAAATAGTCAATTTATTTTCATAATCTCTGAAATGATAAAATTAAAACTTTTGTTATGATTTGTTCACAAGTGATTAAAACTAAATTTTAAAGCCTACAATTTGGAATATACATACATACATACGAGTATGCACTATGAATTATTTTCAATATTTATAATATTAAAGATTATGTAATAAATACAGTTCCTGTAAGTTTTGCCGTTTTTGGTCAATTCTTTCATTAAATGCACCAATAACGCTTTGCAATATTAGGTGTGTTTTTTGAATTAACAATTTAAACAAAAAATATCCAAGCTTTATTTCAGTATGGAAAAAAATATTAGTTGTGGCAATAACTATGCTCATTTTTTCGTAATTTTTCCATAAATTTGTTTTTTTATAACTTTTAAAATTTCTATAAAATTGAAAAAACTAATGAAGCAGTTTGAAAGTGAGCATTTTTGTAGTGAAATTTAGTCATTTTAATGCATATAAACCAACCATTTTTATTAATGGTGTGCTATTGAAAATAAAACGGTTTATTGGAACACTCCTTACATGAAACTTTTGGTTACTCTTACTTACATTTTTGTTGTAAACATTTTTCGGTTGTGGCAACACTGGTTGTAATCAAGCATTATAATTAAATGTACTGTATTTTAGCCATCGTAAACAATTATAGTGAAAAAAATGTTTTTTGTGCTTATCAGTAGCCATTATATCAACCAAAAACCATTTTAATAACAATTATGTATATAAAAGGAAAAAATTTTTTGGGTTAAAATAACCATTTTATCAACCATGTATTCTGGTTCAGTAAAGAAAGACAGAAAAACACATAAAAGTGTCTTTTTTTAATTTCAGTCAACATTAGGGTGGTATAAGTCTTTTAAAATTCTGAAATATACATATCGAACTTGATCAACAGTATTATCAAATCCGCTTAAAACACTTAATGACAAACAGTTTTTGGCCTCAACTCAAATGTTAAAAATTTCGATTTAATAAAACGCAATGCAATGTGCTGGAACTATAGGAAAGCAGGGACGTAACAGTAATAAGAGAAATAACGAAAAGGTTATAATTAACCATTAAAATTGATGAGTTCTAATGAAAATTACTTTTAACCATTGCCGGAAGCAATATTACATTTTGGTTACTGTAACCAATATAAATGAGAAATATTTTTTTTTTGTTCTGATTAACATTTTAGGGCGCCCCGGTAGTCTAGTGAGTAGTGTGCTAGTTTATCAGGTGGGGGTCCTGGTTCGATTATGTGTTTAAATGGTGTATTTGAATCGAATTGTTAATTGTAAGATCAAATATATTATTATTTATTTATGTAACTATTTTTTCATTCATTCAGGGCGAGTTAAAATTAATTACGATTATTTATATATGTTTGTTATATGGTTTAATTGGTCTTAGCTTTTTTCAAGAATTTGGTTAAAGGTCTACGGACGATTTTATTATTAGCACCAAATGAAATATATATTTGCATTTCCACAGAAAGGTCTACCAGGATCGAAAATTAATATGTCAATGAACAAATGATTTTTTTCTAACATTCTACAGGAAATGTTAACATTTTAAGAAAATTATGAATTTTCAGTTTGTGGTATTTCAGAAAATTGGTCTGCAAAATGAAAATTTATTTAAAATATGTAGAACATATGAAATATACGAAAGTCGATTTTATAACATAATATTTATAATTTACCTCAAAAAGGAAAAACATTAAATATTTAGGAATTTAAATGATTGAGAAATATTTTTCTACGAATGGAGACGTCTCACTTTTAATATAAACGGTTTATTTATTACATACGAAAACCTAAAAATATCTATAAAATAAATCATTTTAATAAAAATATTTTTGTTAATACAAATTATTATTTCCTGACGATTTGGTAGCGAAATATTGAAAAATAAATAATTGTGAAAAACTTTTCATAAAAAAGGCCATCGCTCAAAAATAAATATAATTAAAAAATTTTAATAAAGGTCAAAATAAAAATAGAAGTGAGACTAATATAAAATAATAAGTATAGAAATCTTCACAGTTAATATAATTTAAACTTAAGAAAATTTTTATTACAAACATTGTAGGAAAATATGTCCCGTGCTAAATCATAGGAAAGATTGTTCAAAAAAGAGGAACACAAATATTTAAATATGACAACCATCAGTGGAAAGCCATATTATTCTATTCTATTTTAATTTAAAAAAAATTTCTTTAAAAAATGGTGTTCTAATTCGTAAATTTTTTTAATTTTTCTAAATGCAGTTGAAAGCGACTTCTAAATTTTGTCGCGCTCGTTATACAAAGAAACAAAAAAACCGATAAAAGCTACATTTTGCACTATTTACAGTGCCATTAATGTGCTATAAAAACACGTAGTAAAGAAAAAAAAATTTAAGATTTTAATTACAATAATTATTTAAGCTGCAGGTCCTTTTTATATATGTAATATTTATTTTTATTCGTTATTTCGCTACTCCTTTAATCCTTTAAGAATCTTTATACCTATTTCAAAATCTAGAATATATTTTTGTAAATATGGCTGTTAATATTTGTATTTTGAATTTTCATTGACAAGAACTTTTTCTGTATTGTGAATTTTAAAAAAAACATTTTGTCATATATACATATATAAATATATTTCTATATAATATTTTTTCATTATAAACAAAAACCAATTTTCCTGAAGAAGCTACACAAAGGAGTAGCGAAATATCGTATAAAAATAAATATTACATATATAAAAAGGACCTGCAGCTTAAATAATTAGTGTAATTAATATAAAAAGAGGTGAAAAAACTAGAAGAATTAATTTAAGATTTTTTTTATTTTACCTCACTTCAAAGGCAAACGATTTCCCTTGCTAGATCGTGGAATTGCCCATATCTAGACCAGCTAAACCATATAACAAACATAGATAAATAATCGTAATTATTTATTCATGTTTTAAAGAACAATTTTTTGTCGAACGATTTTTTGACGATTTTATTTTGGATTTAGACGATTTGGAAAAAAATCATTGGCAGCCTGCTTGGTAGTAGTGAGTACACACAAAACACGGTTGTACTTTAAGAAAATTATTTATAACCAGAAAAATTGTTTGTTTGTTAGATTGGTTATGTAACGTCAAAAAAATTGTTGGTTGATATAATGGTTATTTATAAATAAATAAGTATTGCTTACTTTAATTGGTTATGATGACCAAAATTAAATATATTTAATGATAGTGGTTGGTTATAACCAGTATTTAAATTCATCAATACAAATATCGTTATAAATTGATTTTATCGTTGTTTGTCTCACAACTGTTACGTCGCGTTAAAATAGAAACCGCCCTAGTATACATATGTATGTACATGTATACATACATACATATCATACACATGTAAATTTATATTAGTGTTGGCATAGAGAATTACTGGCTTATACTTGCGCATTTACTCAACGGAATTTTGTGAACGGTTTTAGTACACTACAGTAACGCCGAAAAGCTTATCATTTTGTTTATATTCTAAAACAATGGGTAGAAAACGAAACGTGATAGTTCGCGATTTTTTTCATTACAATGAAAAGAAAAATGAATCGATGTGCAAGAGTTGTAAAGCTGTGTTTGTTGGGAATCACGTAACGAATTTAAGAAGGCATATGCAGACTAAACATAACAAAATTCATCAGCAGTCTGTTAATGAATACGATGACAGCGATGGTACAAGTGATAGTGAATGTAAACAAGTAAAATTTACGATGACATATTCCAAAAAAGAATTAAATGATACTTGTCTAAATTTGGTCATGCAAGAGTCTCAACCGCTTACGATTTTTGATAGTAACGGTTTTAAGAGTTTGACTGAGCAAATTTTTAAAGGCCTAAATATGAATCCGATTACGTCGCACAACATCTTGACATTAGTACATGAAGAAGAACTAAGATTAAGAGAACTTATAATGAAAAAACTATCGGGAAAAATAATGTCACTTAAAATGGAACGCGATAGCCGACACGGTCGTTCAGTTTTTGGTGTTAATGCGCAAATAATAGAAAAAGGGAAAGTAGAAGTTTTTACTTTATCAATGAAAGAGATTTGTGTCCCACAGACTGTCGTAGATCCAAAAATAGAGGTTGAAGAAGTTTTGCGTGAATTCAATATAGCTAAAACACAAATATATACAATCAGTACAGACAACGGCCAAAATATGCTTAAGAAAGTTGATTTGCCTATAGAAGCGGTGCATGAAGAAAATTTAGTCCAAAATGACTCTGAGGAATTGTTATTAAACCTTGAGGAGTTTGAAAATACTTTCAGTGAAGGACTTCGAAATATAACTACTGTAAAGTGTTCAGCCCACACTTTGCAAGAAATCGTGACTGACTTTCTAGGCACAGCCAACATTGCGTCAGTTGTGGAAAAAGCCAGACAAGTAGTGAAAAGTTTAAGAACACCGAAGTACAGGTAAGCAAAAGCTTACTTTTAAGATTTAAATTATAAATTTTTATTTTGATTTGCTTAGGGAAGTTTTGCAAATGCTTAAACTGGATAAGCCTTTGTTAGATGTACGTACGCGGTGGAGCTCAACATTTCTAATGATAGAGAAACTCTTAACATACAGAGAAATGTGCAATGAACATCTGAATTGGCCGTTAGTAGATGAAGAGTGGGATGAACTTAATGAATTACTTGTTATTTTGAGCCTCCTTCACGAAGCAACACTTAATTTGCAACGTGAACAACTTGTTATGGGTGAATGTTATAAAGCTTGGTTTGAGCTTAAGGCAAAATTAGAATGTTTGAATACGACCGTCTCAACAACTGCCTTGAATTGCATCAAAATGAAGGAGACAAATTCGTTTAACGCAGACGTGCTTAACGCTGCCATATTTTTGGATCCTCGACTTCGACGCTTGCTTCCAGCAAATAAAAAGAAAGAAGCTAAAGTTCACTTGAAAAAGCTGGCAACACAACTTATCGAATTAGACCAGGTTTGAGAGCGTCGATGGTTTTACTTGCTTTATATCGATGTCAAGTGTTTTGTTCTATTTTAGGTAGACATGCATACCCCGCACGCGACAGAGAGTTCTTTAGAAAGTAATGTTGTATTTGATGGAACCTCAAATATGAGCACTTCTCCATTGATTCACCAGAAGTTACTAACTTTAGAAGGTGACTCGTCGTCAGAGGATGAGACGGCCACCGTGATTTCGAAAATGTTTATAAAAGCCTATGCCGAAATTGACACCTACGAGGAAGAAAGAACGGCTATCGATGCTAACCTTTTGGAATACTGGGAAGAGAAAAAATACATGTTCCCATTTCTAAAGCGGATAGCAGACATTGTTCATGCTGCCCCAGCAACTCTAGTTAGTGTTGAGCGCGCATTCTCAGCATTAAGACTGATACTTAGTGATGTTAGATGTAATCTTTCCGACGATGCTTTACGATCGCTTATGTTTGTTAAATTAAATAATAAATCTTTGTACGATAGATTTGTGCAGGATGAGCCAACGTCAAGTGAAGAGCAAATATAAAAATAATTTATATTTTCCTTTTTTTTTTTAATAAATAAAATTTTACTGCTTTAGAGGATAAAACGGGCGAAACCAGAGATTTGTTACTCTTTCGTGTCTTAGTTATCATCGAAAGCACTACAGATAGAATTTAACTTTAAATAGAATTAGAGTCCTAAAAAAATGGATTTAGGACATTTTTATTATAAATTTTGACTTTTTTTACAAACATGTTTCTTACGTATATTAAAAAAAAATGTTTATTATAAAACCCCTCCATTAATAAAGAACTAATGGTCAAAAATATACCAAAGAGCGCCAATTATGCAAAGGGCATACTTTTTAAAACATAATAATGATTTATAGACTAACTTCCTTTGACAGCTTAAAAATATGTTTTTTTTCAACTGCCGAATTCGAAATCCGACTTATTCAATTCAATTCAACTTTCGTTAATAATGAAAATACAATAATTTCTGCCCACGATAATTACACATCCGATTTTCTGCAAATTTGAAACATAGACTTGCATCTAGAAAGACTATATATTATGCAAAGATAGTACCGGGAGGGGTCCAGAGGGAGATTTCTGCCCCCTGTTAAAAAAACAGTACCAAAGTGAGGTAAACTATAACTCATCGAACAGTATTTGGCTATTTTTTGCAAAAAAAAAATTAAGCGTAGGCCTTTTAAATCACACAAAGTTGATTGGATATGAAGATTATCTGTTAGAACTATATTTCTCGATGCCCTTATTTATACTTTTTGGAAAAGGTCCTTTTTAAAGAAGGTGGATTTGAAACAGGACACACTCAGGAGAAAAATAATTTTTGGAACTGACAGCTATTGGAGGAGCTACTATTTGGAAAACGTAATCTATTGATCAGTTATATTTGTAAACAATTTTACAACTTTAACGTTGCGGCTGATATGCTAATGATATTATATAATTGACTTTATATTGAAAACTAGTGCTACTGCGGCACCATCCTTCTGCACCTAACCTAACTTATGTATATACTCATATAGTTAATTGCTCTTTACATTTTAAAAGTAAATATTTAAATAGGTCTTCATTATGATGAACAGTTCTGCAAAATTCTATTTTATTTGTATTATTTTGCATATGAAATAAAAAAAAGAGATTAATCGATAATAGCGATTAACATAGTATTTAATTTGTATGTGAATTGGCGATTATAAGACATACATATGTATGTATGCATGCATCCACTAGCATCCAATCTATTAAATACAAAAATAACCTAAAAGATATTTATGATACTATAATACATATGGATATATGTGTGTAAGTATATATTTACTATACATAGATATGAGAGGGTGTGTGATATGTGAAATTTATAAAATGAAAAAAAAAAAAAAAATTTAATCCATGCCTTGGCGCTACTAAACTTTCTGTACTTACAGTGAATTTAGTCTATAGTCATATGCTGGAATTTCCACTTTAACACCTTTCAAAATGGCCTGTAGCGTATCAAACATTAACTGCTCATTGAAAGCAGCCGGATGATCGAAATTATAAAGACCTTGAAAGGCCTTTGCCTTCTCAGCCGGTGTCAACTCACGATAGAAACTGTCTTGACTAATTGTTACCACTTGACGCTGATCATGTTCCATATCCGTTTGACCCAATTCTGTCATGATTTTCTTACATACTGTCGATTTACCACTAGCCGTTCCGCCAGCAACACCGATCAAAAATGGTTTTTTCACAACATCTCCATTCGGCAGATTCAATGTTTGGGTATTTTCCATGTCCATGATTTCGGCACACAATCAATATTTGTATTTTAGATTTATGCTTTCTTATAACTTGCAAATTTTTATTTTGCAAAATACCGTGCTGTATAATAAAAATTTATTAAAACAATCACAATTCAATTTCAATTATGTTATTTATTGACTGTATAAAAATAAAACTAAATTTAAAAGCAGCTGTTCGTCACGGTTGCCAGAAAAATTAGCGGTAAAATCGCGAAATTTTTGCGAAAAGTCGTCAAAGAGATTAAAAAGTTCATATAATTAGGAAATTCACTACCTTATTACAAACTACAAATTTTCATGTAATAAAAATAAAAAAAATAACCATTTCTTATTTTATATAACAAATGTTTATAGTAACACAAGTTGAGGGTTTATAATTTTGTGTTTCAATTTATTACAGTAGGATTTCTGATCAACTTGAAAGCAATTTAGCAGACCATAATTGTCAAGAATTTGCTTAATCTGATTATTCTGGCAACTATGTCACTGCTATGAATACTTCAAAGATGAAAACGAACAACATTATTTGTGCAGCATTGCCAATTGGAAATATATTTCCTTGTGTTTATCGTAGACAACTAACTGCTTCTGTTGCAATGCCTTTGTACCGGTTGATACTGCATTTCAACCACAGCATTGCCATATAGGATTTGCAACTTTCTGAATTTACCGTTTAATTTAAATCGGCACTTTCTGCAAAAAGTCAAACAAAATATACAAAAAAACATTTAAATTAAACATAAAAAAAAAATTAAATTCGCTCTTCGTTCGTTTTTGCGAATTTTTAGAAATTTCCAACAATTTAGCGAAGGTTTTTACGCGGCATCGCTGGTGGCGAGACATTCTAGGGTGGTCAACTGCATATAGCAGATATTATTGCCATGGAACGGGTGGCAGTGGATTACTCAATGATTTGCCAATTAACTGGCATTCCTATGAGTTACTGATTAGTAAGGAGTAGGATAATGAGGTGACTTGTCTTATGGCAAGGTGGTGCTAACTAGACCTAGTGGACTCATGATTTTGGGATGCGTGTGGGTTGCATTGACTATTGCACGAGCTGTGATGATCCATAAGATCTGTACTTCACCTCGTTTGCAACTGTCTGATGCTTAGAGAATAAACTTCAGCTCTTATACCTTCGACATATTGTGGGAACTGTCTGGGGTAGAGTTGCTTAAAATTTTGAAGGGAATCTAAACTGGATGATTTGGTTTTAAATAAATTTCAAAATTTCTATTAACTGTATTTCTAATTTTCTATAAACTTCATACTTCGAGAATGCGCAATGTTGCAAATATGCAACATAGCGTTTTTGTTTTTTAATTTTACTCGAAATAGGTCAGTATTATACTTTTTAACCATTAATTCTATGTTTTATAGATCATAATATAATGAATTATTTTTTTTGGGAAATGAAATAAAAATTCGCCCATTTCAGGGTTAATAATCTTATAGAAAAATTAATTGCATCTAATTAAAATTAGTAAGAATTTAATGTTTTTTAATAATAAATAATTTAATGTATTTCCTCACAAAGTTAAAAATGTTTCTAATTAGTTTGTTAGAGAAATCGATGTAGATTAATTTATTTTATTAATTTTTCCTCACTTTTGCTATTGTATTTTCATAAAAATCCTGACATCTCTTCTGATGTACATATGTATTAATTCTTTGCTTTTACTTATGACACGGCACCTAAGAAAGCTGATCCTTATGGCCATCTTTTCCGAAAGACTGGTTATGCAACATTCTTCGCCTCTCATTTTCTGTCATAGTTGGTGAACTCTCTCAGGTGAGAGTTTCCGCAATAGCTGTATTTATTTTGGAGTCGGGGTGGTGTCACGTGGCAACTGTCTGGGCTTAAACTTCGGCCTAGCTGGAGCATTCTCCTTCGGGTAGGGTCCGCAGATTACCTAACATAACGTAACCAACTCTGAATATTTATACGGATAGAGGCGATTTGCCTTCTACTCTGGCTGGGCTACTATAGCAAATCATAATATGATGTCGACACTGAACAACTCTAGCGAAGTGGAACGAGCAGCACATCACAACTAGACCTATGCTGAACAACTAACGTACATATTAAATCTTATTTAAAATCCATTTAATTCATGGTTCAATGATCGATGGCAACTAATATTCTGCTGAGTTAAATGGAGCTTTTTACGAGAACAACTGATGGGACACCTGCTTAGCTACAGCTTTAGCGGTTTGAAACCCTTGCGTTTTCAGAAAAGGGATTGCATCATCTGCTGAGACAACTAGAATTTGAGCCTGCAAAAAGAATCTAAAGCAAAAGCGTTACATTTTGAAAATGGGAATTCTGGTACTATCAAAAACTCCTCTGGCACTCTTGTCCTGACCATGAGCCAATAAACAGACAAATGTAGACAAATGTTTTCAAATGTTCAAATGTTTTTTTAAGTACCTGAGCCCTATTTGCAACTGTAATATCTTTATCACAATTCAAAAAAACGATAATTTTTGTGCAAACAAAATCCAAATCATATTCAGCTAAATCGGAAATATGTATGTCAATCTTTCTATTTGACAGGCAAATAGTTGCTGAATATAAAACTATCATTGGTTGGTGAAATACAAAAATGCTTAAAAGCTGCTACCAATCAAGCTTTATCTACAAAATGTTGGCCAACTTTTAAACAAGATCTTCCCTGTAGCTGTGAATATGCCTGAAAATGGTTCTGGAAAAACAGATCATGATTTTCATATCGCACTTATACATTTGAAAGGAGCGCATAATTATCATGATGAAGAAGAGACACACATCACTTCCCAAAGATTTCTTTAAATTGAAGAAATTCGTGTCACAGCTCAAGCTGGATCAAGAGTTATTAATATATGGTTCTTGGATGGAATTTTCCGTTATTGATTTGTCAATTATTAAAGAGATTTAGAAAAAAATTTTATTCACATCGATATAGAAAAATTAAAAGGTCAAGTGAAAATATTATCATTCTGATGCTTTTAGCTGTTCGTAGGCCATTTCCCTACATTGATCATGCTTCATGCCGCTTACTTTTTGTTAGACTTTTCGGACTCCCTCCTTTTTATGCTGGCCGCAACAGCTGCTACCAATGCGGCACCGCGTCCTGAACCATCTTCCGATAACATCAAATCAAATTTATGTTCCGGTCGTGCCAGACACTTTATTTTCTGCATCAACAAATTGTGATAATGGGGATGATAACGGTACACACTGCCATCAATTCCTACAACCATATATGGATCTCCTATACGATCGATTAGACAAGATAAAGTGGTCGACACCAAATGTGCGGAACGCCGCGAAACACATTCGCATATGTAACGCACATTCTCGCAGTCCGCATCGGTAGGATTGTTGTAGCCCATCTTCTCTAGAACGGTTTTTGTCAGGTTGTAACTGCCAGGTTTATCCCCTTCCACATTTGAAATGTATTTCGTTTTAAATGTTCGCTCTGCACGCAACTCATCACTCTCGTTACCATTGAAGAGTGCGCCAGCTTTGCAACAATCGACCATTAATTTGCGCGCCAACTCGCCCAAATACATGCCAGAGATCATTTTCTCAAAGAGTTGATGATGAAGATTGGGCGAAACATCGTCGATTTCCTTGTCGTATTTGGTGCGAATAAATTCTAAAGTGCCATTGTCACCAAACGCGCCCGACTCACAGTTTATAATCATTGTTGGCACTCTGTTGCCGGGCTCAGGTTCGAAGGTATCCAAATTTTTTATCTTTTCCAAGTAACAGGAATTTGAGCCAGTGCCCACAATAAGACCAATTTTGCAATATGGATTCTTCCAAGCACAAGACAAAAGAGTGCCAGTGGTGTCATTCAGTAACGCTGTGATGCTCACATTATGAATTCCCCGCCGATTCATAGCTTCACGGAACATTTCCACAACATCTCTTCCAACTACACCGGGACAATTAAAACCTTTTGTCCAGGCCACTAAATCGCCCTTGTCCAAACCATTTTGCTTAACCGGAAAGGAGAAAGTGAAACCCAATGGTAGATTTTCACCAGCTTCTACTCCTATAATTTGTATAAACTTGGCCAAACAGTCCGCTATATGATTGAAGAGATCTTGACCAGAACCCACAAGCAGTTCTTTGGGTATTTCATAAACCTCAGAGTCCATTCGAAAATCTGACTGACCTTGCAAATATATGCAGAGCACACGAAAGTTGGTCCCGCCCAAATCCAGGGCGAGAAATTTTCCCGTCTCACAGCCTGACGGCAAAGATTGAATGTACGTTATCCAGCATTTGACTACAGCCTGATGATTTGTGGCTTTACACAGACCCAATTTGATTTCATTCAGAAAAAGGCCTTTAATTTTTCGTAAAGTTTCGTCGTCCAAAACGAACGGTTTACAAATTTCCCTCACTGTATTACAATTTTTAAGCTCCATAGGATTCTGCAGAGACATTTTTATATGTCAAAATTTTGTGAAACAAATACTTTTCTATTAATTTGACTTGTAGAGAAAAAATTTTATTAATTGAAAACAAGTTGAAGTTTGTAATTCGAAAAAAGAGAGGGTAGTGTTGGTTTGTGTAGGTTGATTTATTTATTCTTTCTTATATTCATTCATTTTATTATTATTTTATTTATCTAAGTTTGTTATATGTGAATAATACGTAATTCTCAAATATTTTTTGGGAGTTCTCAATAACCTTTAAAAAGAATTCTGGAAAATAAAAAAAAAAAGAAATATTAAATAAAGTTTGCGAGATATAGGCCTCTGCACAAGACATAAAACTAAATTTAATTAAAAATTAATAAAATTTATCAGAATAAAATTTAACATTGGACCGATTCACGGAATGGGTGCTAATACCAAAATCTTCGGTAGATCTTTAACCAAATTCTTGAAAAAAAATCAAGATATTTCATGTGTTTATAGAAGAACTGCAAAAAAATATTTGAGAATTACCAAATATAAAAACAAAGCAAACCAAATTGCTTCTTTATACATCCAATATTTCATTATTTGATTTAAATCTATTTAATTTTTCTAAACATTTCGACTAATTAATTTGGAAAAAGCAAATAGATTTAAATCGAAGATTTAAATTAAAGAAGCTGTGTATTTTTTTCATGCGACAGTTAGTGCACAGGATCGCCTACGGTGTCGATTATGCGACATTTTTAAGCGGTTCAACCGGTTTTCGAATAGTTCGATTATTTGAATATTTAAAAAAAAAAAAAACGATTACGGTTTTGCAAATTAAGAAAAAACCGCTAAGCGGGGTTTTTTTTTATTAAAATAATTTGCAATTATTACACTGTCTTTAATTAATTTAATTAATGAAAAGAAAAATAACATTTTAAATTATGTTTTTGTTTTGAATTAAATTAAGCAGTCAGTCGAACCATATCGAGTGACAATCGTGGGCCAGGCAGTATATTTTTTGGTTTTATTTACAAGGTTAAATTGAATTAAATGCAAAGATTAGAAAGTGAAAAATATTTATTTATTTATATTTATTCAACTAAAAATATATATTTATTATAATATTTATTTATTAAAATTAATGTAAATTTTCTGTCATGTTCACAGTTAAATTATCACAATATTGTGCAGAAATTACATTTTTGATTAGAATAAGGGAAAAAAGAACAATTAATCTCCAACACCAGTTGAGTAGAATACGTATTTTCTATGCCACTACACACGTCATCATAACTATCAAGAGGTTTTTCATTGCCATCCGATGGAAGGCATATAAATAAAAAAAAAAAATTTTATTAAGAAAAGACAATTTTTCTTAATATTTGTTTTTAAAAATTTTTTATTATTTGAACAATCTATTTAATTAATAAACGAAATATCGAGATTATATAAAAATAAGAAATAAAAAACCTTAAAGCTTAATTAAATAGATTGTTCAAATAAGAAAATGGAATACAACTCTCATGTTTGGGCCGGTGCTTCAAAGACTATTTTGAAGTTACTCGACCGGGTCCAGGAGAGAGCGAAGAAACTCATAGGAGACAGTAGGGTAGCCAACTCTATTAACTCTCTTGAGCATCGTCGCAACGTGGGGTGCGTTTCGTTGTTCAATCGTTACTATAATGGGATGTGTTCTGATGAAATCAGGGAACTTGTTCCCGAAACCCGATCATTCACACGCACGACGCGTTCATCATTAAGAGCACATCCATTTGTGGTCAACTTGGCAGCGAACCGCACTACGCATTACAAGGAGAACTCATTTTTCGGCCGAACATCGCGTATGTGGAACAAACTCCCTGCCGAGGTCTTTCCTGTCACTTATGACGTGGGAAAATTCAAGTCAAATGTCCATTCACACTACTCCCTCTGTCCTCCTTCCCATAACCTGATTTCCTAGTTCCAGCACAATGCATCGCATGTGTAGGGGTCATCCTCTGAGTGCTGGTCCAAGATAGAAAAAAAAAAAAGAAAAAAGAAAGTTAAAAAGTTTTAAAAAAAACTTATTTCGTTCTCAGCTGTACTAAAAACTGGGGCTTTGCCCTTTGGGAATATATGAACTATGACCTTTACTAAAAACATAAAAACAACAAAACTGGCAACCTTTGTAAATAGTATGTAGACAGTAAGGATTATTCTCGTATGTATTTTCCTACGCTCTGACGGCTTAAAAGGATGAGATGAATGACTTTACAACTACCTCCCTATTGACACAAAGAGTACTGATGACGTGTGTTGTGGCATAGCAAATACGTATTATACTCAATTGGTATTGGAGATTAATTGTTCTTTTTTACCTTATTCTAATCAAAAATGTAATTTCTTCACAATATTGTGATAAATTAACTGTGAATTTGAACATGTCAGGAAATTTTCATTAATTTGTAATAACTTTTCTAGTTTTTTGACCTTTTTTTTATATTAATACACTAATTATTTTAAGCCTAAGGTCTTTTTATATATTGAAATAAATATAAAATATAGCGAAATATTGAAATAAATATAAAATATATAAAAAGACCTTAGGCTTAAAATAATTAGTGTATTAATTTGTAATAACTGTAGTTCGATTAAATTCTAAAAATATTCTGAATATTTATTTATGAAATTTACAATAAAAAAGTTTGTATTTTTTTGGTCGATTTAAACAAATCGGAATAAATCATTGAAAAAAACCGGACTATAAAACATTCGAGAAATTAATTTCAAATGAGTGTTTTCAACTAACAACGATGCTCTTTTCGTTAGTTCTCTTGCTTGCTGTAGAGAACACTTTAGACGCTTAAAATTTCCATATCACAAGTGGGCGAATGTTAATGTGAACCACTGTAAGTGTTAACAAAATTAACGCCATGTAAAATAACAAAATAATTCAAATAAAAGAATTTTTGAAAATTGCTTTTTAACATAAAAAATTTTTTATTTTTATTTTTATTTCAATGAAATCATTTCATTTTTAACAACGCTTATAAAAAAAAAAAGAAACTCGTGGAAAATTGTGATGTTTCAGCCGTAAGTAGCCCTTTTGAGAGTGTATTACAATTTTAGAAGATAAAAAGCTTAACAACTAATTATTTTTTAAAATAATTTTATGATCTAAACGAAGCCTACTTAAAAAATACCAACAAGATTTCTTTTTATGACACAAGAGAATTCAGTTTTAAAAAGTTCTTTTCTTTGATTGAAAAAAAAAAGAAAACTTTTTCATTAATTAAAAATCTAAATTACAAAAGTATATTTTACATTTCCCCAACTTCTTCATTATCTAGAAAAATAGAAAAACTACTTTTGTAAAAAAGCTTGAAATATTAGTAAATAAAATTGAATTAATAATAAACTTAAGACAACTTAACATAATCGATAGATCGATTCTATTTCAGCCAGAACATTTTAAATCAATTAGAACTCATAACACGTCCGTTCAACTTATTCAAATTACAAATACAATATCTAAACAATTCATGAATGAAAAAGATTAAACAAATAAACAAAAAAAAAAACAAATTTAAATTTCAAAATTGCTGACAGAATATGAAAGTTTAATTAAAATTGAGGTAAAAATACAAATACTTGAAAACAAACACAAGAAAACTTATTAATTAATTAATTAATTAAAAAAGTAAAAACAATAAAAGCTAAAAATTACAATAATTATTTGTTACGTCATACGTAATTAGAATAATAATTTATAAAAATATGCTAAATAAGAAATAATATATATATGTATAGAGGCGTAAAAGTATGACGCAAAGCTGTGTGATTGAGAGCTTGATTTCTAAAGGCAACATTTTTCGGTTTTGTTGGGTTTTCAACTGGAACTTGACCTGCAACTACTTTTCATGCACGATCTATTCATAAAGGAAATGCTCGAAAAAGAGTTCGGCTGAAAAACACAGACCAAGGGCACCGACGAACTTGAATAAGACCTTAAATGGCGGATAGCCTGGCCAAAGTCTTTGATAGCAAAACTGGCATAGCCAACAGTTTAAGAATTGTTTATTTTCATATTCGTTTTCATTTATTAATTCTTTTCAAAAAAAAAACCTAGCCTAATAAGCCATAATCGGTACCACTATTCTACTCAAGAATATTTAGTACATATTTAGTACAAATAATGAAACACTCAAGCTGAATCTTAGAGAAATATATAGGAGAATTGGTCTGGCCCGATTCCGATACGTCTAAGTCAGCCAAGGCAGTTGCAGTCATGATAACGTATCTCTTAAAGTATTAAATTTTATTAATATTACCCGGGCTCAGGCTGCTTTAGCTGTTATAATAGTTTTATTTGAAAAAAAATTATTTGCCTTCTGTGTCCTCTATTAAAATCGGTGACGCGGAAGTTGCCCCCTACCACCCGTATATCCAATTTCAGCTCTCTGGTTCTATGAAGAGTACGCACATGCAAAAAAGGGTCAGCCTAGCACCACTGATAAAAATTGCCAGTTTTCATATTTTTCACAGTTTTCGCATTACTTTTTGCTCGATTAATTGTATTGATTATCGAGTCATTCACACCAAAATGAGAATTTTTAGCGTTAACCGGTTTCAAGATATACAAAAATCATTATTTACTTTGCATGGGAGTCACTACCACCACTTGTCTACTTCCGCCCGCTTTTGTACTGATAATTTACACTGACCATAAAGTTACTAACAGATACCAGATACAGAAATATTAACTTTAAGCGTTGTCAAGATATAATGAAATCAATATTTATTTTGTAAGGGAGGTACCACGCCTACTTGTCCCATCCCTCCCAAGTTTGGACTGATGATTTTTTCTCTTTACAAAGTCAATTTTTCCTAAATTTAGAAGCTTTTGCTTTAACAGTTTTCAAGACATACAAAAATCATAATGTACTTTGTATGGGAGGTACCACACCTACTTTTCCAATGCCTTATAGTTTTTCACTAATGATTTGTTTTAACTACAAACTCATTTGCACCATATACAGAAATTTTCACTTCAGCCGTTCTCAAGATATACAAAAATAAATATTTATTTTTTACTTTTATGGGCGTGGCAAAGCCCAGTTTTTTTGTTTTGATTTTTATATCGCCTAGAGTTCCTTCCAGATACCCAGAAAAATACTGTGAAAATTTCAAGAAAATCGGTTCAGCTTAAACGGCTCCATAGGGCTCAAACACACATACATACATACATACAAACATGTCACTTTTATTTACATACACATAAAGATATCGTAAAAAAGTAGAGCATTTGCGTCACATTTAAGAACTTTGCTACCATGTACGAAATGAAACAGTAAACGGAATTATTTCCTAAAACAAAAAAAAAACAAACCAAATGAACTTAAATTAAGAAAAAGGATTTTTAAAAAGTCACGTTAGGAACAAGTCCAAAGCCGACTGCTCGTTAAATTCCGTGTGGAATAAATCGAAACCACTAAAAGGCTCCATATTCATAAGCGGACTCATGCAGGAGGACGACGGTATTATAGGATCCATGGACAGGGTTAACGAATCGGCAGCAGGTTCCATTAGACGCAAACTCAACTCCAAGGGATTTTCCAAAGTCGGCATAACTGTCGGCGAGCATTCGTAGGGTTCGTTGTTGCTTTTTTGCATATTCTGCAAAGGGCTGAGGCAACGTTCTGAAAGATTAAGCGATTCTCCATCAGATTCCAGCATTAAATTGCTCAAGTCCGACAGAGAGTTGTGGTGAGGAGGATGGGTATATGTAAAGTTGTGCTGTGGCGCAGTATGATCAAACATATACGAAGAATTCGAAATGGGCGAGGCCGATGACTCTGAGGCTGAGGAGAGCGAGGCGTACGCCGAAGAAGCATTCGAAGCTGGAGATTCTTGATAAACTGCTGGAATGATAGCGTTCTGACATACATTTTCAGCACTAACGATTTTTTGCTTTTTAGCCAATCGCTTGGTATTGGGCGCTGAGGATTTCCGTGCACTTGCCGCTGGTTTTGTCGACTTGGTGGTTTTATTGTTTTTAGCAGATTTTGTCTTCTTGTCTCTGGGCACATCCACTGGTGTAGGTTCCAAATTCTCTTCTGCCATTATGCTTTGTATATGGGCTCTGGGTTTTACGCAATCGTATAGAAAGTCTTCATCAGCCTCAAGGGGACTTGCTAATGCATGTGTTAAAATGCCAATATATTTCATGGCTAAACGTAGCGTTGTTATCTTTGTTAGTTTCTCATTCGTACAATTCGAATCTTCGCTTGTTATACAGGGCGGTACACAGGTTCTGAGGGTCTCAAAAGCCGTATTGATTTCACGCATACGTGTCCGTTCTCTGGCGTTTGCAGTTTTTCGCCGATATTTACTCAAAGGCGCTGCCTTGGATTTTGTTTTGCCAACGGCGCCACAATCACTATTCGTTACATGGGCTCTTTTGGTCGCACGGTAATATTGGCCACTCTCGCCACAGTTATTTAGAGATTCACTTGAATTGTCACTGGCATAACCCTGCGCATCGAAGCTGCTGTTATTCGAGTTGTGCTTACGTTTTTGTCTCTGACGCAACGAATACTTTTCACTATCCATATTTGCCATAATGAATTATTGAGGTTCTGCCTGAAAATAAGAATAGAACATAATTGTTTTAAATTCTTAATAAGCGTATTTATTGCAAACATTGTAATCGCTGTAATCTCTCATTTATGACAATTGCATTAAAATATGTATATAATTACGTTTTTCGAATAAAACGAAAAGATACAACACAAACGCGGAAATGGAGATACAACTATGAGATTCAGATAAGAAAGTGTAGAGAAAATAAAATAAAAAAACAATGTGGGTGTGCAAATTGGCTCAATGTTTTTTTACATTTGTTGTTGTTGTATTTTTCTCGTTCGACAAAATTTACATAAAAATCTTTGAACGCTACAAGACTGAATTATAAGAAACGTGAACGAATGTTTGGACTATCGAATGCATACAAATGAATTGTGACATTCATTGGCTCCTCCCACTTGATCAGACTTTCGCTTTTAATCGCATAAACTATGTACACACGATTGTCAGATATTGTAATATTGTCAGAAAAATTGTCATAAAATATTTAACAACCGTGTGAATTCATAATTTTTATCTGGCAACATTGTCACAAAAAACATTGTCAGTATATTGTACAACAATGATATTATTAGGCTTCTGGCAATCGTGAGAACACCTGCCATTTGCATTAACAGATAATTGCCCGATATAGTACGGTGATTTGTTATTGTTAGATGTGTTAGTGGACCGTGCAATAACGCCATTGTCAGATAAATATTTCTATTGGCAACACTGCCAATTTATTGAGCGACAATCTTTAACATTGAATATGTCAAATTTTGCCATATAATAATCTGTCAACCGTGTGAACTGCGAATTTTGTTGGCAGGGTGCCTCTGTAGTCTAGTGCATAAATATTAGTCTTTTCAATATGGAGGTGCAGGTTCGAGAACTTCGTAGAGTTGGTGTTGTTAAAAAAAAAGAAAAGATGAATTTATTGTCGGACAACTGTGTGACAATGAAATTGTCAGGTTTTCTTACAATAGTCTGAACTGTCCATTTACCTTTTGATGACAATTTTTCATTGTCAGCAGATTGCCATAACATTGCCATATCTTACAAGATTGTAATATCTGACAATCATGTACGAGTATGAGTACAGAACTTTCGAGCGCAGAACTTTCGAATTGAGAATATACACAAAATTGCTGAAAATTCTGCAAAATATAAACTATTGTGCGGAAATTCCGCCAAAAGTACTCGCACTGTTATTTTGTAAAATCGTAGCGAATCTTGTTGGCAAATTGAACCGTCAGTTGGAAGAAGGGATCAAACGCCTTTTTTCAAAATTGAATTATACACAATTTAGTTTTTTTTTTTTTTATCTTAGACCAGCACTCATGGGAAGACCCCTACACATGCGATGCATTGTGCTGGAACTGGAAAATTAGGTTATGGGAAGGAGGATAGAGGGAGTAGTGTTTATGGACATTTGATTTGAATTTCCCCACGTCATAAGTGACAGGAAAGACCTCGGCAGGGATTTTGTTCCACATACGCGATGTTCAGCCGAAAAATGAGTTCTCCCCAAGTTGACCACAAATGGATGCGCTCTTAATGAAGAACGCGTCGTGCGCGTGATTGACCGGGTTTCGGGAACAAGTTCCTTGATTTCATCAGAACACATCCCATTATAGTAACGAAAGAACAACGAAATGCACCCCACGTTGTGACGATGCTCAAGAGAGTCAATAGAGTTGGCTACCGTACCTTCTCCTATGAGTTTCTTCGCTCTGTCCTGTATGCGGTCGAGTAAATTGAAAATAGTCTTTGAAGCACCGGCCCAAACATGAGAGTTGTATTCCATTTTCGGTCGGATGTAGGCGGTATAAATAGTGAGAAGATCAGATGGGGTAAAGTGTGAAGTTTACTTGAGACGTATACCTGTATTATGTGTGTTAAAGACAGAACTGTAACTGTAGAGTTCCAAACGACTAAAAAAGAAGTCAGTTGGAAGAAGGGAATAAATTCGTTTTTATTGCCATTTTCCAACTGATAACACTGTACAACAAAATGAAAATTTTTTGTTTTAAATAACAAGATTCTGCCAACTGATTCTACTACAGTGCCGTAAGGGAAAGGTATACGTATATCGGCGTTTGCAAAGTTTACGTCTTTAACTCGTTTTACGGCCGTTTTTAATTTTCAACTTGGTATAGTAAACCGACATAGAAAATTGTGTGATAGTTACGTTTTTTTGTATACGATGTGTTCACAAGGTTTGTTTAGAAAATTACAAGGAATATTTTGTGGGTATACGAGTATATTGACCCTCTGAAATAGTACTATATGGATACCATTTCCTCCTCAATTATTGAGTTTGCTTTTATAAAAAATACTTTATGAGAATTCATTCTTCTTTTTATTTGACCTTCTATTTTTATTGTATTTAATAATATTAATTAGCAATGTAGGTGTTTTTTATAAAAAAGTTTTTTAATTTATTTTATTTATCTTCAGGAAAAATTAATTAATAATAAATTATGGACTTAGCAAATATATCACGGATATTCTTAAGAGATTGACCGACAATTCAAAATATAATATTAAGAACTCATTAGATTTTAAAAATAGAATAAAGAATATATACATAAAGGGTGGTTAAATTTCAAGGGCCGATGTTGATTTTGAATAAAACACAAACTATTTAGGAAATTATTGTAATTTTATTTTATTATGATATATTGGTATTACTCAATTATGTATGGAACAAAATATCGGCCAAATGGGCGCCGCGACCACGGCAACAGTGGATGATCAATTTTCGAAGAAAATCATCTTCAGTGATGAGGCACATTTTCACCTCAGTGGATTCGTCAATAAACAGAATTGCCCCATTTGGGCGAATGAGAATCCAAGAGTGATTGTCGAAAAACCAATGCACCCACAAAGAGTGACTGTTTGGTGCGGTTTATGGGCTGGCGGCATCATCGGGCCGTATTTTTTCCAAAATGAGGCCGGTCAGGCAGTTACTGTGAATGGTGTTCGCTATCGTGAGATGATAACGAACTTTTTATGGCCCGAATTGGAAGATATGGATGTGGACGATATGTGGTTTCAGCAGGACGGTGCCACTTGCCACACAGCTAACGAAACAATGGCTCTTTTGCGCAACAAATTCAATGGCCGTGTTATCTCACGTAATGGCGATGTCAATTGGCCGCCAAGATCATGTGATTTGACACCGTTGGACTTTTTTCTTTGGGGTTATTTGAAAGAAAAGGTGTCGATAAGCCAGCAACAATTCAAGAGCTAAAGGATGAGATAATTCGGCACATTAACGGCATAGAACCTCCATTATGCCTCAGGGTCATCGAAAATTTGGACCATCGGATGGAGGTGTGCCGCCGTGGTCGCGGCGCCCATTTGGCCGATATTTTGTTCCATACATAATTGAGTAATACCAATATATCATAATAAAATAAAATTACAATAATTTTCTAAATAGTTTGTGTTTTATTCAAAATCAACATCGGCCCTTGAAATTTAACCACCCTTTATTTATATATATATAAGTAGTAGTGAAAGATTGTACTCATTTGATGTGGTATCATTATTTCCTTGTGTTCCAGTAGATTTAGCTTTAGATATCATAAGGATAAAATGGAGTGAATTAGAGAGACATACTCATATGGACAGGATCTATTTTTTCGTATTCTTAAATTTTGTAGACAACAATATAAAATATTTTGATTTTATGTTTGTTAAATAATTTTATTCTAAAAATATTTAATGTTTCCTGAAGATGCAAGGGTTAGCGAAATATCGAAAAAATAAATAAATTAAAAAACATTTTTTTTTATAAAAAAAGACCTACATTGCTAATTAATATTATTACATACAACTTTATGAGAATATTATAAATACATTTCATATATTTTTTTTTGGGGAAATTAGAATCATATACTATTATATTAATAAAAAACAATTAAAAAGCAATTAAAACAGAAATAAATATAAGGCAGGGTCCATCACGCATAAAACGCCTGCTACACGCATCAATATTCAGCTTCAATATTTTTCTTTGTGTTAGTATATATTTATATATATTGAAGCCTCTGACAGACTACGTCAACATTTCTCATCAATATTAATTTTTTTTTGGGTTTTTTCAAGTGTAAACATGTAGAAGTTACCGTCGGCAAAACATTTTTTGATGTTGCCGTCGTCAAAATACATACAGTTTGTAAAAAAAGTCTTTTCAAAACTTAGAAAAATTAAAAAGTTTAAGAGAAACTCTTATTTGCAAGTAAATTATACAACTTTTATTAAATTTTTTTCTTCATGTATTCATTTGAAGATGTTTATAAATACTTTGCACAAAAAAAAACAAAATTAATTTAAATAACAAAATAATAATCGTAAGTTAAAAAATACTTCCAGTTTCTACGCTGTAAAATAAATGCTTTCAAAATTGTATTAAATTTAATTAAATTTATTCTAAATGGTAAAAAAAAAAAGATTTGAGGGTGCTAATACTTGGTGTGCCCTCCTTTAGCTTTAATTACAACTTCTAAGCGTCTAGACATTGAATGGATAAGCTTTGGTATATCATAATTTTCAGGTATTTTTTCCCACTCTTCTTTAATAAATGTTATTTGTTTTTGGTGACCTTTTTCCGAATTTTTTCTTTGGGTGGACCCATGAATTTTCTATAGGGTTTAAGTCTGGGCTTTGTGCTGGGTTATCGATCACTTTTCTACAATTATATAACAACCAGGATCTACAAATATATGCCTTATGATTCAGTTCATTATCATGCTAAAATTTATACTTGAGCGTTTCTGGGTCAACAAAACCGAATTTCCGAGCACTTGCACTCAATTCCTTTTTTAAAATGTTTAGATAGACTTCCTTGGTCATTATATCCTCTAATATTCTTATTTCGCCAACACCCTTGCTCGAAATACAACCCCACACCATAACGAATAGTTTACCGAACTTTACAGTGGGTATTATATTTTTATTTTTTAAAGCCGCCAGGGGTTTTCGCCAAACTTTTTGAGGTCCATCATGGTAGTAAAGCATCACTTTCGTTTCGTCACAAAAAATAACATCATCCCAGTGCTCCGGAGGTAAAGAAAGGTGTTCAATGGCAAACTTATACCTTTTTCAATATTTACCGCGGATAGCAAAGGTTTTTTCTTCGGAACTCTTGAAGAGTATTTATGGTTTTGTAGCACATTTCTAACAGTCTGAGAGGGATACTTACTCCACATTCATTACTGATGCTAAGTGCAATTCCTATAGTACTGAAATGTGTATTCTCATCAATCATTTTCAAAATTTTCTTTTCAACTCGCCGAGTTACTTTTTTTGGTCTGCCTGGTGTTTGTTTTGGTTCCAGTTTTCCTTCTTTTTCAGCACTGTTAATAACATTATATACCGTCCTTAGGTTAAGAGAGAACATTTCAGCAATTTCTCTGTGATTATAGTAATTAAAATACACCAGTTGGGTAATGTCTTTGTTCAGTCGCTTTCCTGGCATAGTTTATATATAGTTGGGTAATCATTTGTTTATTCTATGAGCTTAATTTAATGAATAAAAGACAACTGCTACTCTTAGCGTCCATATAAAACTATTATACGCAATACATATGCAAAAAACTAACGGTTCCTTCTTGTCTTTGCATTTTTGAAAACACTTTTTTTACACTGTTTAAAGTATGCAAAATTATTTTGTAGCGTTGTTGTTGTAATATGTTCATAAATTTGTCAAAGTTTCGACGCCTGCTTGTCGAGAACATACAAAACAACAGTTGTAAAAAAAAAATTCACAAATATAATGATATTGTTGTTGTAAATATTTATTTAAATTTAAATTCGTAAAAAATTTTTGTTTTGAAAACATTTTTTTTACAAACTGTACATACATACATATCTATTTATTTCTTTATTTATTAAAAAAAAAATGCACTGATGATATTTTTTTATGTTTTGTCATTATATTTTTTCATTTGCACATCCTAAAAAGCCATTAATGAGGGATATACTTACTTCAATTAATTCGATTACAAAAATTTCTTACTCTATTTGTAATGCGTCACAACTACGATATGCACTCAAAGTTATCAGAAATAAAACGAATATTGACAATAATACTGCCACACTACGTCAAACTGCTTCAATATTTTGATGAATATCAACACCATTTTGATATTTGTCAATATTACATACGGCGTATGTGTGTGACTCTTTTTCGCACACAAATGCAAATATTAAAGCCGAATATTGATTGCGTAGCATCCACTTAACGATTTTCGTCCGACGGCATTGTTGTGTTAAATTTGATATGCACAAATGTATTTTATTTCTGGTGACAAAGTTCGCAACGAAAAATTCGTCGTTCGTACCAATTGTGTTCCCAGCATAATTCTCAAAAAAAAAGAGAAACTGCAGAGTTGTGCAAGAATTAAGCTCTCTGTCTCCCTTTAACACTTCACTACCTGTCTGTTTTAAGTATGTATTCCATAATTTTGCCTCCGTTATTGCAAAAATATAAAAAAGAACTCTGCGAATTTAATATTCTACTGCTTCAAAAGTAAATACCCGTTAAAATAATTGATTTTAAATTTACAAAAAATAAATATGATGTCCTAAAATTTATAATGAGCTTGAATAAATAATAAGTTTTTGATTATTCCCCAGTATATTGAAGACATTTTCTTAGCAAATTGTGTATTTTTTCTGTTGTTAAGAGAAATTCTACAGCCCACATTGTAATTTCAACAGTCGATGTGGGACTTCGAAAAAGAATACACAAGAAGTTGTCAAAATATTATTTAAATATTTTTGTTGTTTGTTTCAATTCAAATTTAGACCATGATTAATGAAGCCTAAACTTTATATTACCGTTTTTAAATATGTACATACTTGTGTACATACATGTGTAAATATGTATGTAAAGAGATTAATGAATAAAAAATACACGTTTGTGTGCATGTGCGCAACTTTGCCATAATACCGGAAATATATTTTCACAGTTTGATTTGATCACTAAAAAGGGTGCGCTTAGGAAAATATTTAAATAGTTTCAGAAACTAAAGCCATTGATAGACTGTTACATTTTCTTTAAATGAAAATTTATACAAATACATTCATTTGAATCTAATCTCTTTGTACAGAGTGAACCAAAATCAAGATGGGCTTTACAAATTTAATAACTTTTTCGTTTATATATTTTTTTTCTAGTATTTAAGAAGGGCACATAGAATCCATCATCCGTCATACTTTGTCTTTTTCAACTAACAACTAAGTTGAAATACACTTTTTCTTATGAGAGTTGTCACATTCATTACGTCTCCGTCAAAGCAAAGTACGAAAGTTGGCCAATTTTGGATGGTAGTCTGCACGTTCACTACACATCCAAAAAACAGACCTGTGTTCAACCCCAGTTTCAGACTAAAATTTTAAAATAAAAATAAACATCTCGCATTTTTCTGATGTGTATTAGTGTGTCTTTGTGTGTCAGTTGTTGTCGGAAGGTTTCAGTGGCGAACGCATAGTCACTGGTCACTGAACAATACCGGCTTCAGCTGATAGCAATCCACAATCACATCAAAATGGCTACTAAACCGAAGCTTCAGCGCTGCTTCGAGTATAAAAACAAAGAACGTGCGAAAGCAGAGCTGTAAAATTATTAATTAAGCTTAACCTCCTGTCGTTTCTCTAACTAGCCCTTTCCTATAGTTCCAGCAGAATAATGCATCGCATGTGTAGAGGTCATCTCCTGAGTGCGCTTTTCGTGCATTCGTGATGCGGAATCCATGTTTTTTTTTCACAATTCCGATCGTTTGAGCCGTATTGCTGCACGCAAACGTTGCGTAACTTCCTTGTATAGTATTCCTTATTAACCGTACGACCTGTTGGCAAGAACTCATGATGGACCACGCCATTGTAATCGAAGATAACAAAATTCACCTTTTCTTTTAAACAGACCTCGTATTTAGTACTACAATAGTAACTGTTGTCATTATGTTACTTTTGTTTAAAAAAAATTACCAAAATGGAAGAAAAGTAACCAATTTTCGTTAACAGTAGCCGAAACGGCAACGCTGGATGTGGAGTAGTGCGATTGTGAGTATGCGAGTGGGATTGTGTGAAATGACCACTGCAGCATTTTGTTATTATGTTGATTTCAAAGCCATGTGTGCCTTTATGTGCATGTTGTGTGTGGTGTGATAGATGTGCCCATGCAAATATGTACATATGTATGTATGTATGTGCAGTGCACAAATTGATAGCGAGCAAATCATAACAAGAATGCTATTTTTACAGTGGAATAAAGCAGTTATTAGGATGTTTATGAAGATTTGGCAAAACAATAAATAAAGAATGAAATCACTTTAAAATCTAATTAATTTCAATACAGATCGTGTTCGTTGCTCTTGTGCATAAAAAGTTAAGAAAATGTAAATTAAAAATAGAAAAGGCAAAAAGATAAAAGATAAAGTTAAATTAAAAAAAAAAGAGAAAAATAAAGCAAAAATCTAAAAAGTTTTAAATAGTTTTTTATTCAAGTTAAAGTTAGAAGAGAAGAGAAGCATGAAATAAGAAAATGCAATTGTTGTGTTTTTTGTTGGTTTTTTTTTCTGCAATGAAAATCGCCTCCCTTTTCTTTTGTTTATTTATTTAAAGTTTCTTTTGGAAGTGTCAATGAAAAGGCACTTTTATTAATAGTGAAATAGTGAAGAGTTAAATGAAAAAATGTTGCAGAAGTGAAATAAAAAAACGTTATTTTTCTTGATGTTTTTTTTTCAACGAAGGTGAAGTTGTTTCTTTTTTAAATTTATTTTAGCTATTTTTTATGTTATAAAATGGCAAGAAATAACACAATTCAACACAATTTTTTTCCTTAAATTATGTTGTAGAACAGTTGAAGCACACGCTTTATCGAGAATTCGGTATAACGAATAGGCATATTCTTCCATTTGTATTACGAACGGCCCACATGTTTTAGGGCCTGTTTTAAAGGAATGGTAGGGAAAAAAGGAGACCCCTTTTTATCTTCGACCAGCAGGCAGGGGATGACCCTTACACCTGCGATGCATTATGCTGGAACTAGAGAAAAGGAATCGTGTCCATAACCGACTTAGTTTTTTAAAATTTTTAGGTGCACTTTCTCAGTTTTCTCAGCATAACTTTCCAAATTTTTGTAATAAATTTTGATAATTATAACACATTGTTCTTTCGTAAAGCGTTCCATTTTTAAGAATCGGAATAAACAAATGTGACAGCTGCTAAATGTCAGAGTTGCCACTTGCACAAAAAAATTATACGAAATTTAAAAAGTTCAGTCATACTGAGACACCCTTTACATCATAGTTCCAAAATCATTAAAATTTAGGAGTGTGTAACTTCTATTTATTTTATTTTTTAAATCCTTTAATTTTCACACTTTCATGCAGGTACTTTTATTGTTCAAATTCACTAATTTTTATCTTGGTGAGAAATTCTCTGCCCCTTGAATATTCAAAAACAATTGAAGACATGTAAACCCATACATTTTTATTTCCGTATTAAGTTTGAAAACTTAGTTTTGGTTTAAATTTAAATTGATTTTATTTTTAATTAATTTTTATATTTTTCCAATCTTCTTCCCTCTTCTACATTCACTGAGAATGATAACGGTGTAAAAATTCCACATGAACTTCATGATGGCAATTTTCACCTTGAGGGGAATGAAGAATTTCACTTCTTATTGGCGATATTCGCGAAAATGAAGTGTTTTCCATTCATTAGGAACAAACTGCATGCTGATAGATTTGGAGAATGTTTCGACTACATTAATTAAGCCCATATGACACTTAATTTTTCCTGCATTGTTCCAATACAAAAACGTCAAATCGTCCACAAGCGCCATAATGTAATTAACCTTTAAGTACGGAGGTGAACTTTTTGGACGTAATCATGGACGTGGTGGTAAATTTTACCCCCTAAATTTTTACCAAAAACGTTTACAAACAATTCTTTTTTATAAGTAATTTATTTATTAAAAGCAAAAGACATCATTTCCAGTTTAAAAAAAATATATAAAATTAAAAAATAAATTTTTCAGTTTAACGAAACAGGTACTTCATTTCATAACCAATTTTCTTATACCTAAAAAGCATTACATTTCTAATTATGAAAAAATAAATTAATTAAAAACTAGTAAGGAATGTAAAAGGCATTTTTTCACAGCCGAGGGTTTAACAGAAAAAAAATAATATATAAAAAAAATGATGATCAATCTTTTTGGAGATTTTTATTCGGCAATCTCCGGATTTGCACAGTGCAAGCATATGCGTTTACTGCATGCCATACACATTGGCTTACTACAATGCAAACTAATATGTGTTGTTTTACGTTTCAGCATAATTTACGAGCAACGGTGGTCGGCTCCATCGGAGGTGAAGGTACAGAATCTGGTCCTAAAATTTTACCGATTGTGTCTCGTAGTAACCGAGGTAGTCTTTGGTTGTGCTGCCGTCTTTGTAAATGGGGTAACACCAACTGCCTTCCCAGCTTTTTTTAAAAAGTCTGCCCTTGAACTGTTGTGAAAGTTATTAGAAGACTGGAATATAACATATGCATTTGCAGCGCTTATGTCTAAAAACCGGAGGAGTGGTCAAAATAAATCTATAACGACTTAACATAAAATCTGAGGGATGGTAAATTTTTTTCTATTAAATACTTATGTTAACTTGGGCGTGGTGGTAAAATATATTTCAGCAGGAAATAACGTATAGGCTGACGAGTGGTAATTTTTACACCAACATCAGCATTTGTCGTTACACGTTACAAGCAGATAGTGAGAGAATGAAATTCGTAGATATCAACGGAAGAGATTAAATCAGAAAACCGTAAAGAGAGGGTAAAATTTACCACCACCTGCGTAGTTAAAGGTGGCATCACTACGTCAGGTGATTATTTTTTTCTCTGCTTAAGTTTGCGACATGAAACATCAAAATTCTATACAAACACGTTTGTATAAGAGTTTTTATTTTTATTAACTAAAAGTCATAAGCAATTTAATTTGCATAATTTTATTGCAATCGGTATTTTGTTAAAAAAAATATATTATTTGCACTTAAATATTGCGAGTGTAGATTTTTTCTGACATTTTATGTTGCAAAGCACAAACACAGGAACGCCTGTAAAAGTTTTAATGCTGTCACCTTAGTAATTGCATCATGACTAGTGCTATCGCTAAAAAATGAGTAACTGTCAAAAAATGTGTAAAAATTTTCAGCTGAAAATTTACGTTTCTAACTTAAAGCCGTTTTTATGTTAACAACTTAGCGATTTCTGCACAATTATGCGATTTCGAGCTTAGTTTTCCATCGTATTATTTTTCGTTAGCGGTTTTTAAATGAAAATAAGTAGGCAAAATATAAAAAAATTTAAATATTATTTTCTATTTGTATATTTCTGGCTTTTGCTGTACCTTTGATCAACTTCATATTAATTATTGAAAAATAAATTTAGTGTCTCAAGGGCTTAAGCAATTGAACTTACAGAATACAGATTTTGCGATTCCAGATGTTTATACAAGAATTCGCAAAACAACTCTTGAGAATTACGAAATATACAAACAAAATAAACTAAATAGCTTCTTTAAAAATTTTCCTTTATAGAGCAAACATTTCATTATTCGATTTAAATCTATTGAATGCCTGGCCAGCGTTACCAAATATTTTTTAAGAAAAACTTATTAATTTAAAAAAAAAAAACTAAATTTTTTAACAAAAAATTTGTTTCCACAAGTGTTCAAATCATGCAAAAAATAAACAACAGAAATATATATTTCGAATACATTTTTATTCAAAAAAAGATCAACAGCAAACTTTTTGAGAAAATAATTACTGATCATCTCTGCCATCAAGTTTTAATACTTTTATTGCCGATTCAGCATGGCTTCCGGACTGGTCTGCATTTAGCAACGCTAGTCAATAGAGGATTTGTTCAACACAAACAAACTGATGTAATTTACACCGATTTTAGCAAGGTCAACCACAAACTTCTTATAAAAAAACTTGATATGATGCGATTTACTCAGAATTGCTTAAGCTGGATATTTTCTTATTTGACTGATAGAAGGCAAACAGTTCTTTTAAAAAAACTAATGTCCAGACCAATCAATGTTATATCTGGTGTGCCGCAAGGAAGTCACCTTGGTCCTCTACTTTTTTCTCTGTTTATTAATGACCTGCCAAAAGTTATTAAATACTCAAAAGTTCTTATGTATGCTGATGACGTCAAAATATTTTTAACTTTAAATCATCACGCTGATCACATTCTTTTACAATGTGACCTTGATGCTTTTAATGCTTGGCGTAGTCTGAATCTCATGGAATTAAACTCCAAAAAATGTAATCACATGTGTTTCTATTGTAGATGTCACATTAACCTAAACTACGTTATGATTGGTCATATCCTCAACAAAGTGAATGTTATCTCCGATCTTGGAGTTTTGTGGATTCCAAATTAAATTTCATATAACATATTTAAATAACTGCAAATAAAGCTCGAGCCGTCTTAGGATTTGTAAAACGCTGGGCTAAGAAATTTATGGACCCTTATATAACTAAGCAGCTTTATACTTCCCTTGTAAGACCAATTTTGGAATACGGCTCAATAATTTGGGACCCAGCCTACAATGTTCTTATCAATACGGTTGAATCTGTTCTGTGCTTAATTTAATTAAAGGAAATGTATGTTCTTTGACCCGTTATCAAGAATTTGTGCGTGCTGATTATAATAAACTTTACCAGCACATTGATTTTGCGTTAAATTTTGATATTTTAAAACGTAATATTATTTGTTATTTAAATAATTAAATGTTATTGTATGTAATATGTTTTTATGGTCTGTAGGGGTCACGTATCCATAAACTAAAATAAATAAATAAATAAAAAACCTTATTCTTCCCACGATTTTGAGTAGATCCCCATTTTTTTTAGCTTTTGGTGGACCCTTCGTTGTGTTTGAGGCATATTCGAAGCTGTTTTCTCCACATACACTATCCGTACCACTTCTTTTAAAATATTAACCATGCTTTTTTGAAAAAGAAAACTTTTCAGAAAAAAAAATCACAGGCAAAAAAAAAACTCTAAAATTATTAATAGGACACAGTTGTATTAAATAGGGAATAGACACATTTAGCACTGTTGCAGTAATAAGGACTGAAAAATTATAAGACCGTTTACATTACATGGCAACATAATGTAATATTTTCATCCTATATACTGTAAATTAAAACTTAATAAGGAAAATTTGAATGAATTTAAAAAAAAACGTAATTTTTGAAGCTAAAAACTTTTTGGCATTTCGAAAACCTTGAACCATAAGGAAAAATTTTAAAAATGGTAACGCTGTGCCTGACCCATCGTATTTTAATTTGTTTTTGTTTTGAAAGTAATTAAGCGAACGAACGACATCGAGTGACATCGAGGGCCAGGCAGTTAATTCGTCTAAAGCTTTGAATAAAAGAAAAATAGTTAATATTATTGTTATTGTTATTGTTATTTCTCACAATGTTTTTTTTAGCATTTTTGTTTTGAATAATTTGTTAGTTATAAAAATAATTATTTATCTATTTACGCCAACATGTTATGATTCATTTAATATTATTCTATTAATTGGCAGATATTCGTGCTTTTTTTTATTAAGACCGGCGAAACGTTTAAAAATAATTAACTTCTGTTCAAGTGTCCTCAATTTTAATTCTTCCAGCAAGGTCACTCGTTTCAGAAACCATTTTCTAATTATAAATTTTTTTTGCTGTTTTAAAGTATTTAATTAATCTTAATTTGAAATAATGTTACATACTTTAGTATCTATTTAGAGTTTTTTTTTTTTGTTTTGTAAAATTATGTATCGCAAATATAAAATCATAAAATGACAACAGAGCAAAACATTTGGCAAAAAAATAATATGTATATATATATATATATAATTTATTATTAATAATTCAAGTCCTTAAAAGGTGAAAAATGAAACCAAATATAAATTAGAAACAAACATTTCGAACAATCTATCCAACTTTTGAAAACGAAGTGAACAATGCACAAGTATAGAGTGTGACTAACTTAAAGTATCAATTGGTGGTTAGTGTTTTCATATCGGTTTCATTTTCAATCTTGCAGTTTGTTTTTCTTTATGGTTTTCGTAAAAGTTTTCTCACGGCACTTTAATGCGCTGTAATTAGCTGGATCCATTTTATAAATGTGATATGTTTGAACATGTGGGGGCATTTTGTTGTAATCGAGACTATTGTGCCTTTGCTGTGGACAAAACTAAGAAAAAGAAAAAACAATGAAAATGATACGTTTTATGTCAAATTTTTCTTTATGCTGACACAAACCAGCAAACTTTTATATTTTATTATTTGATTTTGTTATTTATTAAATATGATAGTATTTTCCAATAATATTTTCAAATACGGTGAACAAAATATGGATGACATTGTTTTTGGTCAATTCTAGTTTGGGGGTGCTGAATTCAGCACTTCAAACAGTGCCATTACAGTTTGGTATGGCTGAAAGCTTTGTGCCATGGCTAACCTTTGTTTGCATTGATTGCTGCAAGTTTCTATTTAAGTCAGTCTTCATTAGGATTTTAGTTTTTTTTTTTTTTTCATTTGTTTTTGTTGTTGAAATTTTTAATACATTTTTAAAAGACACTAATGTTTCATTTGGAGAACTTAACATGCTGTGTTGCTGCCTTTGAAAATATGTATGTGAGTATGTTTTGCTGTTGCTGGCTTTGTCAATTTGTATGTTTTTTTGTCAAGTATTGGCGAAGTGGCCAAGCGTAGTTACATTTAGTTGGCAGTTATTGTGGTGGTGATAAGTATCCTTGACTTACTTATGCCAAAGATGGCATCTAATATGTTACTTGTTACATGTGATTCTTCTGTCGCTCTATACTGGACTTTAAGCGACAAATATAATTTACAAGCAAGTACTGTGGTAAAACAGCGATTCCTAATCCAAATGGTTTAATTAAATGGTAGTTGTGTTATTAAATTTGATTGACATTTGAACTTTTGTGTTTTTTGGTTGCACGTGTTGCTTTGGAATGTAGAACTGGTCATATTTACCGAAAATGTCATAACAACTAAAAAAGGCGAGCTTATCAATTACATTTCCTAATACCCTTTGGGTATTATTACTTATATATTACTTAACCAAAAAGCCTTTGAATTTTTCGAGTAAAAAAACTAATTTGATAAAAACACAATTTTTTAATTTTATTCGACTTCGTTTTTATTAATTATATTACGATAATCAAGCTTAAGGTTGATTTTATAAAGAAAAATTAAATGTTTATTCTTTAAACAATCTATTTTTTCAAGCTTTAAGGTTTTTTTTATATTTTTATTTATTCTCGATATTTCGTTAACCTTCGGTTAACATCTTCCTGAAGAAATATCGAGAATAAATAAAAATATAAAAAAAACCTTAAAGCTTGAAAAAATAGATTGTTAAAATAATAAAAAAGGTTAAAAAAAAGTATTAAGAAAAATGTTTATTCTTTATTTAATTTTATATCAATATTTCGCTCATATCATTGATTGGCTTCTTCAGGAAATTAAATTTTTTTTCTTTTTGATTATAAAAATATTTAAAAATTACAGTTGAAAACACCAACATTGTCAACAACTGAAAAAGGAAATACATATTGTCAATTGGATTAAACAAAAACAATTCTTTTAAGTTCTTTGTTTCCTAATTTTTTCATTGTTGTGCAAGGGTTTCGTGAGGGTGGCGATGGTCGAAGTAGTCTGCACGTTGACAACAAAACCGAAAATTTTCCTGGGTTAAACACCAGTTTCAGACTAAAATTTTAAAATAAAAATAAACATCTCGCATTTTTCTGATGTGCATTTGTGTGTCTTTGTGTCAGTTGTTGTGACAAGGTTTCAGTGGTCACTGAACAGCAACGGCTTCGGCTGTATCCAATCCACAGGCACATTAGAACGCCCTCCTTCGTCGGTATTGTGTAGCATCGGCGCAATAAAATAATTACTAAAAATGTCTACTAAAAACGAAGCTTCAAAACTTTATATGTCTGCTGGACATCAGGAACGCTACAACACTGCTATAAAAACAAATAACGTTCAAAAAAAGTTTTGTAGTGTAGTGAAGCTTTACCTCCTATCAAATCTCCTACTCTCCCTTTCCTCTAGGGGTCATCTCCTGAGTGCTGGTCCAAGATAAAAAAAAAATAATATTTATAATCGGTATAGAACAGGCATAGAAATGTTTCACTCGGTTTTCGCAACAGCGTTAAACGTGATTAGACTGTATAATTTTTTAAAAATGTACTCTTTGTAAAATTTCACTGTTTGGAAAGAGGTAGTCTTTGAAAAAATTGTTATTGGAAAAACCATTTTTTGAGAATGTACTTCTTATAGAAATAAAAAATATGTAAAATAAAAAAATGGCGGATAAGTTGGTGAGTGGTAGTGAAGCGCACCGGTTTAATGTAGTGACTGAATAGTTTTATAAGTCGCATTACATTGTAGAAACTGTGTTATTCAACCGAAAAAGCTTTGAGAATCGCTGATTTCAAATGATTAAAGTTATTTGTTAGATATTTTATGTTGGATGTTTGTTGTGTTATTTTTATTATTTTTTTTTTTTTCATAAATTGTTTTTAGTATGTCACATTTGTTGTCAGTCAAACAACACTTAACAGGAAAGTTATATTTCCTATTATAGCTTTTAGTTAATTTAAAGTTTTTCGTATTTAGGCATTTTCGATAGGTTTGTTTTTTTTCTATGCCACAGAGTATTTTCTGTTTTATTGTACAAGAACATGTACGTTTGTACGAGTACATACCACACGTTTCATCTTACTGGCTGTTGCAGTCCATTTAAACCAAAAATTACTTCAGTTTACACTGTGGCTTAAAAAGTTTTCACTCGCTGTTGCTCTTTATTAAGTTTTCAGTTTGTTTTTATAATGTCTTCAATGGAGAGACAGTAGTTTTGCTAAGTAGCATGCAATCAACTGTTTTGATATCATGTTCTTCTTATAAAAGTATTATAGCCAAAGAGTAATAAAACTAAAACATTATTGGTTAGAAAATAATTAAAAGTAGGGCTGATTGTAATTGAATTAAAATACGAATAGATATAAAAAAAGAAAAACTATTTCTATTCTGCATGGTATAAACAATCAGAGACCCTGTTTCATGTAAACAGAAAAATTAATAGTAAATTAAGTATTTGCAGTGTAAAATTTAATTATTTTTTTTAATAATAATTTAGTTGAATCAACGTTTATTTTAATTGATTTTCTTGTCGGCTCTTGATAACTCTTGAAACTCGTTAGTTTGAATGTCGCGATAATTTGAATTATTTAATTTGAACTTTTTCTTTCGTTCCTTGGAGTTTGAAATTATCGAGAGTCGACGGTACCACAAAACGATCAAATGGTAAAAATCGTGAAATTTTTTCAATTAAAATTGTTATTTGATGCCACAAATTTCATGATAGGTTGAAATCTAATTATTACTTTAATCGAATCTGACTTTTTTTATTTATTGAATGATGATTTTACATTTTTCTGTGTATGCATTTTTCTGTATTAAAAGAAATACGAGTATGTTGAGCAAATGATATGCGTTTGGAAAAACCATCTTAAGAAATTTAAAAAAAAAAGTTTCCAGCAAAACAATTTTAAAGAGTATTCCTTCACCAACATAACTTATAAAATCCGCAAGTTAAAAATAGTGAGTTTGTTTTAGAAATGAGCTGCTACAGCTTTCTATACAAAAGTATTTTTCAGAACGTACTTTTCAAAAAAGTACCTTTCAAAAAAGTAGTGTGGAAAATAGTATTGTAACAGCAATAGAATGTCTTGAAAAAGTATATTTTAAAAAAGGTCCCATTTCGAAATGTACCTCTCACAAAGTAACTTTTAACAAAAAATATCTTTTGAAAGAAGTACCATTTACAAGAGTATCTTTTTAAAAATAATCTTTAAAAAACAATTTCTTTATAAAGAAGTAAGCAAGTAAAAGTGGTAAGTCCCAGCAACTCCACCAATCTATATCAGAGGTAAAAGCGTAGAGCAAAAATTATAAATACTTTCCCAATTTTCGTACTGTTAAGGCTTCTTAATTTTTAGGAGGCTGCAAGATCTGCTCAAGGTACGAATCTACAATGAGAAAAACTAAAACACCACTACTAAATTTCGATGGCGTTGGTCGAAGTAGTCTGCACGTTGACTACAAAACGAAAAATTTTCCTGGGTTCAACACCAGACTCATAAAATCACCTCGCATTTTTTCTGGCGAAGGCATAGTCAGTGCTCACTGAACAGTGACGGCTTCAGCTGTATCCAATCCACAAGAACGTCAGAACGCCCTCCTTCGTCGGTATTGTGTAGCACCGGCGAAGTAAAATAATGACTAAAAATGTCTACTAAAAACCAAGCTTCAAAAATTTAATACGTGTCCTTGACATCGGAGACGCTACAACACTGATATAAAAACTAATAACGTGGAAAAACAGAGTTGTAAGACAGTGAAGCTTCACCTCTTAACCTACTATCCCTTTCCTCTAGTTGCAGCACCATGCATTGCATTTGTAGGGGTCATCTCCTGAGTGCTGGTCCAAGATAAAAAAAAAAAAAAGTTTATACATTTTTTTTTTAAGAATTTTATTAAAAGTAACTTTTAACAAAAAGTCATTTTTAAAAAAAATAAATATAAAAAGTATATTTTGTAAAAGGTAATTGTATTTAATTTATTGTTTTAAATTCTCTGTGTTAACAGATACTTTTGTAGCAATTAAAATTTATCTTTTTATCTATTAAAAAATAACTTTTAAAATATAGTAGACTCTCGATATTTTTAAATTGAAGGGACCAACGGAAATAATTAAGGGCGCCCCGGTAGTCTAGGGAGTAGTGTGCTAGTTTATAAGTCGGGGGTTCTAGGTTCGATCCCTAGCAGAGGCTCTTCTCTTTATCACTACAACACGTGAAGGTTTTTTCACAACGGGTATCACAATGGGACCATAAGTGGGCTGGGATCTTTCTTTACCTTTACATCCAGCAACCTGCCGACCTAACCTAATCTAAAGAAAATAGTTCAATTTATCGAGAGTTCATATTAGCAAGAGTTTGATTGATCATGTAATGTGCATTGTCGTTAAACTAAACGAAACAATTTAATTGTTCATTTATTTCAAAAGCACGTAGGCAATCACATTTTCAGTGCACATTATAGAGTGTAGAAAAGCCAAACTTCAAACTGTAGAACGTCGCTTAGCAATATGAAATTCCTATGGATACAGCAATGAAAAATAAGTGATTACATTTTTATTTTAATTTTTCATAAAATATTAAACAACAAAATAATTAAAATTGTAAAGGAGAAAAAATTCCAATTATAACGCGTGGGCTATCAAGATGTCATTGAATTAATTTCAAATTACCGAGAGGACTAAATTCATGAAGTTTTCTCAATGTATTGAAAGTTTTTCAAGGAACCTGCAAAACATTTACCACTATCGCGAGATTTAAATTATCAAGAGTCGACCGTAGTAGCTTTCGAAAGAAGTTTTTAATAAAGTCCTTTAAAAAAGCAATGTTTTAATCACAGTTTAACACAGCATCTTTTAAAACGTTGTTTTCAAAATTGTTACTTTCAAACAAAACTAGCAGCTTTCTATAAAAAGTACATTTTAAACAAAAATTAAGCACTTAATTCTTCTTTTTATTTGACTTTATATTTTTATTGTATGTAATAATATTAATTAGCAATGTAGGTGTTTTTTATAAAAAAAGTTTTTTTAATTTATTTATTTTTTCGATATTTCGCTAACCCTTGGTTAGCATCTTCAGGAAAAATTACATTTTTTTAGAATAAAATTATTTAACAAACATAAAATCAAAATATTTTATATAATATTTAAAAAGAAAAATTTTTTTTTGCCAATTATGTAAAAGTATTTTGAAAAAAATGTCTCTTTTCTTTTTTATAAAAATTCAAAATAACTCAAACTATATATGAAATATTTAACAATTATAATAGAAAAACTTGAAATTACTATTATATTATATAAATTGTCCCTATTTTTTTGTTAATTAAATAAATTTACGTAGTGAAATCATCACTTCAATATACAATTTAACAAAATATGTTGTACAGCGTTCTTTTGCTGTAATTTTCTTTTTTAATGCAGATATCAAGATATCACAAGCAGAACCAAATTTAAAAAAAAAAAAAAAATATAGCAAAAGAAAATCGGGTGATGAGTTTTGCCCCAGCTGATTTATTTTGCGCCACCCTGTTTATTATCTATAAAGTATTTTTCTAAAAACTTTTAGTGTGGCAATCGCATAACTGCACAAGTGATGGTACGAACGATGGCGCGGAAACTTGGCAATACAGAAACTAGAAGAAGAACAAGAAATAAATATAAACTTTGAAATTTTAATGCCACTATTTGCAATAGCGTATTGCAAGATTTAAAGTTACTTCAAACTTTAGAAATTTATTGTTATTTTTACTTAAAAAAAAGCTGATGCTTTTCTTTTCCTTCTACGATACTACGTAACGTAAGTATACATAGTCGTATATTGTACAGCGTTCACTCATACATATACTCGTACATACATGCAAACAGTAATACGTGTTGATTTTTGTTCCTATTTCTTTTTTTATTTATAAAAAAAAAAACACACACATTAAGGAAAAAAATCCTTAAAACTTCTATTAGCACGAGAATGTGTGGTAAAGTTTAAAAAACTCCTAAATTTTTCACAACAATAATTCTTTCCTTGCTTGTTCTTTTATTGGCAAAAATCACACAGCAAAAAAAGGAAAATAAAAAAACAGAGACAGAGCGCAATATTGGCAACATTTCGAAATATAGGTTAACCATGCACTTTATTGCATTATTATTGGCTTTCCACAACAACAATACGAAAGAAAAAAGAAAAAAAAACATCGTTACTGGTGGGAACAATGCAGCAAAAACTGATGAAGAAATAGAAAAGTGGTGGTAAATTGCAAAAGTTTTGCAAATAAATAAAGAATTCCTTTAAAATAAAATCATTACTTTTTAATAAAAACAAAAACTTTTCGTTTAAGCAAATAAACTTCAAACTGATTTTAAGAAGTTGCCTGCCATTAGAAATAAATTATAATAAAAGTAAACCGCAACTTTTATTTATATTGGCTAAATTACATTCGAAGGAAAACTTGGTTTTCTTAGGCAGAGGGAAACAAATTTAGGTTGCGCTAATGTTTGTACAAGAATTAATGCACTTCCAGATTTTTTAGAACACTAAAGCACACAACTCCTTGTGCTCAATATTGAATTGAATCAATCAAAAACGAATAATTCGTGGTGTTTTATAAAGCCTTCCGAGAACAAAATATATCATATGATGTCTTTCCTTATGCGGAAGGGAACTGACACAAAACTATTCATGTGAGTAATCACTAAGTTTGAGGGAATTCTAACAATTCCCCTGGACCATAGCATTCACTTCCACTTGGCAAAGAAAAATTGTTTGTTTTTAATTTTTTATTACCACCTTTAATTAGAATAACATATTTGGTCAACTAAAAGTTTACTCAGTGCAATTAAATTGAAAAATTATTTCACAATTTGAAGAGTGCACCCACACAGTCCAATAGACGTTCAATACAAAATTTTTGGATCAATTGATCAAGTACGTTCGAGGGTACTTTTTCCAGGAAAACCATACGAATTATATGGTACACACGCTGCCATTGGCTTCACGTTTGTTAGTGAAGTTAGCTGTAACATATTTGAAGGCAGCCTGTGGTGAAGTATCTACTAGCTAAAATTGCTGACATTGTCGACAAACCGTCTACACTTTTTACTTGCTCGCTTGTGTACGGAGAAACATTTGACAGCTGAAAACATATGATTCTTCTTTTCGAGTTTTTTTTTTATTGTTTTGTTTTTTGTTGAAAATAAATGTGCTACGCGCAAAATTAAAGGTGGCGATGGCACGATGGATGGTAGTCTGCACGTTGACGACGAATCCAAAAACAGACCTGGGTTCAACCCCAGTTTCAGACTAAAATTTTAAAATAAAAAATAAAAATCTCGCATTTTTCTGATGTGCATTAGTGTGTCTTTGTGTGTCAGTTGTTGTCGGAAGGTTTCAGTGGCGAACGCATAGTCACTGGTCACTGAACAATACCGGCTTTAGCTGAAAGCAATTCACAATCGCATCAGAACGCCCTCCTTCGTCGGTATTGTGTAGCACCGGCGAAATAAAATAATAATAAAAAAAATGGCTATTAAACCGAAACTTCAGCACTGCTACGAGTATAAACAAAGAACGTGCGAAAGCAGAGCTGCAAAAATAATTAATTAAGCTTCACCTCCTGTCGTTGCTCCGACTATCCCTTTCCTATAGTTCCAGCACAATGCCTCGCATGTGTATGACTCATCTCCTGAGTGCTGGTCCCAGATAAAAAAAAAAAAAAAAAAAAAAAAAAAGTGTAATTTTGTATAAAAATAGAAATAGTGAGAATGATGAAATAAAATTTAGTCAAAGTTAAAATTTTAGAAATTTTTTGTGCAGTCTTTCGAAGATTTTGTCTTCTACAAAATTGACTTTGAGGGAAAAACAGCTCCTTTCGAAATTTCTTTAAACAAACTGCTTGGTATATTGCAGACGGAACAGCAACAGTTTTATTAGGCAAAGAGCAACAAGTATCAATCAGAAAAGTTTTCCGCGCGAATTATTGCCACATACGTATGAGAACTCAAATAAGAAAAGTAGAAGAAATTTAATAAAATAAATATGACGTAATTAAACTGGATATAAACATGGACGGAATCCCATTATTATTACAAATCGAAGAGAACAAAATTCACTTTCCTTTTGAACAGACCTCGTATATACGAGTATAGACTATCTGAACCGTGCAACAAGTATACATATATGAATAATCGTATTTCATTCTCACTCGCGTTAAATAAATAGCAAAAAGAATAACTGTGCCTTTATTTATTGCAATTGATTTAATGCTGCCCGACACTTTTAACTTTTATATGAGTCCATATTATTTACTTTACTTTCCATATTTGCCCATCATATTTTCCATCTCCATTTAAGGCATTTAGAAACTTTTCTCCATAAAATATTTATTTATTTATTTAAATTTCTTTGCTTCTCAAACGAATGCACATTTAATTTGCAAAGGCAGCAAGCTGATGATGACGGTTGGTTATTTTAGAAAATTTTCTCTTCAATTCAAAACTTTATTTTATTTACAAATATTATTTGCATTAAGTACCTAAATTCCCTAAAACTAGTAAACTATGGAATTTATGAACTATTTTTGTTCTTCATGTTCTTTCCTTTTCGTTAGTAAAAACAATATTAAGACAAACTGAAGAAGAAGGTGAAATTGTTTAAATAGTTGCAATATTTATGGATTTTTTTTTTGTTTTTTGATATTTTGAAATTAAATGCTGCAAGCAAATCTATGAAATGCATACGAATGCATAACGAATAGAAGGGAAGTTGTTGTGTTTAAAGAGTATCAAGTTGTTGTTGTTATTGTTGCTAAAACCACACTCCATACAAATATCGCCCGCACAGCCAGTCTATTCACACAATGACTCCGTTACCAGCATGTGAACAAGTAAGTGAAACATTAACTCCACGAGTGAATACTTATTTAGAGGAAGAGAGGAAGGAAGGGAGGGAGGGAGTATGAACGGTGTCTGAGCGTCACTGCCACCTACACCATTTTTCATTCTTTTACCTCGCCTGTTGTTGTTGTTGTTGTTGTTGTTTTTAACGGTTTCCGTTATTCTTAGTGTATTTATTTATGAATTAAATTTTGTGCCTTTGTTTGTTGTTCGTGTTGTAAATTTGCACTTGCTTAAGCTCAAACGAATTGCATGTGATTAAAGACCAGAAATATTCCACGCCAACCATAGTTTGCAAAAATAAAAAAATAATTATGACCGAAAATACAACTTGCTGGAAGTATGACTAAATAGACTGCTTATTAAGATCTATAGATGTACGCCCTACCGAAAATATTTCAATTGTGTTTTACATATTTGGTTGAAGTGGAACTCAGCTAGAATCACAAGAATACATTTTGATGATACCACATACCGGTCCGAGTTCTAACATATGAAGAGCAAGTGTATCTTTCACTGAATTCAGAGACGAGATGTACTGTCTGGTGTAGTTCCATAAAATACTTTTCGCTTAAGGCTAATTGGCCTGTAGGACTCAACTCTGGTGTGGTCTTTACCTGGCTTAGGTATCATAGTTATTAGTGATATCTTCCATTTAGATGGAAAGTATTCAATGCACAATATCGCGTTGAAGATGTGGAGAATTCTTTTAACTACTGTAGTTGGGAGCTCTTGGAGCATCTTGTTGCTAATTTTATCGATGCCAGGAGATTTTTTAGGGTTCAAGTTGGCGATAGCTTCTTCGACGTCTGTCAATTTAAACTTTATCGAAACTGCTGCATCCGTAACTATCGATGGAAGTTCTTCAGGGTCGCTTGGTGCATTGGGGGTGAAAACATTTTTTAAGTGCTCAACGAACAACTTGCCTTTTTCTGTGTCGTTTCTTGCCCAATCCCCAGTTGGGGTTCGAAATGGAGGTTTACGAATAACCGATCTTTTGAGATATCTGGTAGCACGCCATAGTGAATGATCGGATTGCGGTGTTGCATCAAGACCTCTAAGATACTCATTTAAATAATCAGTTTTTTTTGGATTGTAACATCTCTCTTAGCTTTTTGGTACACTCTATTAGATTTCTTTTGAGTTGAGGGGATCTATGAAGCTGCCACTCTCTTAGAGCTCTTCTTTTTTCAGTTAATAATAATTCGATGTCTGTGGAGCAAATTTTGTCTTGCCTAATTTTGCGTGAATTAATAATAGCGTGCTGTGCCGCCAGTTTGAGACTTTCGTCCAGTTGTGTAAGAGATGCATCTACATCGTCTGGTGTACGAAGTAATACGCTTTGACAGCAGTGAGTAGCAAGGTATTTGCGAAATTTCAACCAATTTGTGTATGTTTTTATTTTTTCAGCTATCTCAGTCGCGTGTGTGTTTTGTGAGAGTGATATTGTAATTATAGTTGGTGAATGATCTGATGATAAGTCAACAGAAGATTCAACAAGAATGGATTTAGCTGCAATACCCGTTGTGATTGCGAAATCTATGACATCAGGTATTTTGTTACGATCAGTTGGCCAATATGTTGGTTGTCCGCTTGAGGCCACCGTCAAACCCATTTTGGAAACTACGTTGTATAAAACGCGACCTTTTGGGGTAATCAGGCGTGATCCCCAATACGTGTGCTTTGCATTAAAGTCGCCAGCAGCTAGGAAACTATTGCCCAACGATTTAAAGAATTCAGAGTACTGATCCTCAACAATTGAAAACCGCGGAGGCGAGTAAATTGACGATATAACTAAGCCTTTGAAAAATTCTTCAAGACAGATCGAAGTTGCTTGAAGATAGTCTTTGCTGACTGCACCCACTAAGTAGTGCTTTATTCTGTTCTTTATTAACCGTTCCCAAGATATAATGAAATCAGTATTGAGTTTGTATGCGAGGTACCACGCCTACTTGTCCAAAAGCTCCCTCCCTTTTTGACTGATGATTTGTTTTAACTACAAAGTCCTTTGGACCATATTCAGAAATTTGTACACCAACCGTTCTCAAGATATACAAAAATAAATATTTACTTTGGATGGGCGTGGCAATTTTATTCTTGTTTGTCGAGCATTGGTGTGCATCATCGAAATCGGTCCGGGCATTCTTAAGTTATATACATACGAGTATATAGATTAGAAAACCATGTTAATGTGACGTGATGCACCAATGAAGCAAAATCGATGCCGGAAAATGTTATATTTAAATGACTTTTGCTGTTTTTTTTAAAAAGAAACTTTTCAGTTTGTAGTAACCTTTATTTATTTATTTTTGTTTTTTTGGTATAACATTTTAATAACTTTAATAACACGTTTTGAGGAGCAAAGTGAGGTAAAAAAGAAAGTGCTGTAAGTCTTGTTTTATTTCTGGGAAATCTCAAATCTTGTCTTCTTCGACTTGATGCTGTATATTTCAAGGTATTGAACACGGATGCGCGGTAAGGCAAACATTTAATACAGATATACGAGTAGAAAGAAGCACTTGTAATTTTCAGCTTGTTTTTGCGGTCTTTTGTAAAATTTTCCCAAATGCGACTTGTTGTAATTTGCCTCCCACCTACAGTTTAGCAAACAGCCATAGATGAACAAAATAAAGTAGAAATTGATTTATACACACACACACCCCCACACACAGCTACTCCCCCAAAAAAACAATAAAGAAACGCCACACAAAACAAACAGCTTTAGAAACAAGCAAACAAACATTGCTGCTGATGTATCTTTAAAACCATGAAAGCAGGCATGAGGGTTTGTTTGTTTACAATTTTTATATGAGTGAACATGGCTGTATGCATGTGTGTGTGTGTGTGTGTGTGTGTATATGCTAACGAATAAGCCATAGAACGCTCGCTATCTACACACACACAGCCGATCAAGCACACGATTAAGCAAACAACCCAGGAAGTCACTTAGGAAACTTAAACGGAAGGAAATTGTGTGTATTTCTTCGACTTCTTTTTTATTTAATTTTTCTTTTTTTTGGCTTCTCCAAGCCACAGGAAATATTTTTGATTTTATCGTTTATTGTTAAATTTCGCGATAGTAATTACGAGGCAATATGCATGTAACTTTATTTTGGCTGACATTGACATGAGTGTTAAAATAAAAGAGAAATAACGAAAAGCCAAAATAACAACGTCAATGCAACAACAACGACTTTGAGTTTGCAATGCAGGGTGGAAAATTAAAGGGTGATTGCGTCTTAACGTTAACGAAATTTTCGGATTAGTGAAATTGTTGGCATCAGTCTGCTGAACTTTTTTTCTTAAATAATTATAGTTTATCGCAGCAAGTGTGAAAATGAAAAAGATTGAAGGTTTTTTGCGAAGGCGTACTTTAATTTGGCAACATTGTAGTCTTAAGGAGTGTTTCGAGGGTGACAGCAGCTCAGCTTTTTATTGGTTGGGCGCACTGACCATTTCTAAAAAAATTTAATTAAGCATGGAGTATACTCGTATATATTTTAGATGTCCTCTTTCTGAATCCAAAATCCATTTTGTCCGTTTTCTGTTTGGTTTTAGAAATATCAACTATCGACTGGACTTCATATCGACAAATAAAACGTCTACTGAGTATTGGGTTGCTTCACAAGCCATCATTTGCGGTACGCAGCAAATTGTTCCAAACAAAATGAAAGAGAAAATTTATTTTAGTTTTATTTTGCTTTATTTGCACAACAATGAAGAAATTAGGAAACAAAGAACTTAAAATAATTGTTTATGTTTAATCTAAAATAATTAGAGGTTTGATATTGAAAAGTTACTTTATCTAATATCGGTCAATGGCCAAAGTTTGTATGAAACCTTTCCTAACGGACACCTATTAACCGGACGTGGACACTAAAATTTTAAAAAATTGTATTCAAAAAGTCTCTCAAAAGCCGACAGAAGCTTTAAATTTAAAAATTAATTCGCCTTGATTGAAACTCCCGAACAATAGTTGTATTTCTTAATTTTGCCACTCCGATTCCTTTGTTTTTTTTTTTTTTTATCTTGGTTTTCAGGTTAGTTCAACACGATTTTACAATAACCTGACAATACATTTTTTTGCTGTTGAAACAACTTTAAATGCTGGTGATTTAATATATCAGTACAGTTAAATAAACATGAAATTTATGTAGATTCACTATGATTATAACGTTGTTTTAATATAAATTATTTTAAAATTACAATTGCAGTTAAGTTATGTTCATCAGTAGAGATTCAACAGAATTCTTAAAAACCTAAGAAATCTCACATGTTTTACATAAAAACTTATCAGAAGTCTTTGAGAGTTACGAGTATACAAACCAAAGAACTTTCTTTTATCTTGTACCAGCACTCAGGAGATGACCCCTACACATGCAATGCATTGTGCTGGAACTATAGGAAAGGGATAGTAGTAGAAATGATAGTAGGTGAAGCTTCACTATCTTACAACTCTGCCTTTTGCACGTTATTTGTTTTTACAGCAGTGTTGTAGCGTCTCTGATGTCAAGGAGACGTATTAAATTTTGAAGCTTAGTAGCCATTTTTAGTAATTATTTTACTTCGCCGATGCTACACAATACCGACGAAGGAGGGCGTTCTGATGTGCCTGTGGATTGAATACAGCTGAAGCCGTCACTGTTCAGTGACCAGTGACTATGCCTTCGCCACTGAAACCTTGCGACAACAACTGACACAAAGACACGGAAATGCACATCAGAAAAAACGCGAGATGTTTTTACGAGTCTGAAACTGGTGTTGAACACAGGAAAATTTTTCGTTTTGTAGTCAACGTGCAGACTACTTCGACCATCGATACGCTCATGTTTGTGTTAAGAGCAAAATTAGACAACACATGCTATTTGACGAACATATTATTTTGATGCTGACAATTAAAGAACATTTATTTTAATAAAACATCATTCACATTGCGTTGCCTTCAGCCTTTAATTCACATAATAAACATATTTAACTACGAAATTTCAATAACGGAAGATCCAATATCCTGGTGTTACTTTCAGTTCTAAGTTGGGAGTTTTCGGCATTGCTGTCTACACTAATGTATGTATGTTCATGTACATACGAGCGAGTAGCAACAGACATTAATTTGCGCCCTCCATTAACTACTACTTGTATAGTCCCTGTTGATAATTGAAAAGGAAATTTCTATTTTAGCGTACATACTCGTACAACGAGTACATATAAGTATGTATGTGTGTATGTATGTATGTGTATTTGGCAAAAAGGAAAAAAAAAATATGAAATAAATTAATCATTGCATGAACTGAAATTTACATGGAAAATAAAGTCAGAGTAAAGAAATTATTTCGATTGCAGGATACTGCATAGTGGCGTGTTCAGGAAAACATTTATTTTTTTTTACGGCTCACACCAAATTGCATTCAAAGTACTCAAGTCTTTAATATACACATCAATTTGTTCCTTTATTATTATTTTCTTGGATTAATTTCTTTCCGTATTGTGAAATTTAATTATCAACTTCATCAACAATATGAGAGCAAATATGTCATTCATTTGTACCTACATTGAGGCAATCAAGCAATTGTAAATTATTGCACACATATGTACATACTTACAAATATAATGTATGGATGTGTGAAAATGTCAGTGTGTGTACGATTTCCAAAAATACTGCATACCATTTGCATTTTACTCAGTCAAGTAATTTGTAATATACGTATGTAAGTGTTGATATGCATGAAATATGCAAGCATGTATGTATGTATGTATGTAGCGTAGGCATGTTTAAGCATGTTTGTAGTTGATTGGGTATTTACTTTAGGCCGCTTCACACTATAATACTTTGTACAGGGCGCTCCAAAAGGAGCGAAGGTGTTTCAATTTCTAATAACTTTTTTCTTAAAATTTTTTTTTTGTTTTCAATATTTTGTAAAGAAGATTTGGGGAATTTAAAATTGAACAACGTGCCCAAATCGTTGTACTTTATTTCAGAAGAAAAATCATCATTTTATTCATAATTTAATTATGAGCGACGAAGGCCATTTCCAATTGAATGGGTTCGTTAAGAGGCAAAAAATGCTACGGAAAATCCAAGAGTAGTTCAACAGCAAGAATAACACACATTTAAGTGTACCGTTTGGTGCGATGTTTCGCCAGAAAGGATAATTGACCCATATTTTTTTTTGAAAATGAATATTGCCATTTCCATCACTGGACTTAGATATCGGACAATGAAGGAAAATTTTTTTAGGCCAGCAGTGGAAAACTACAGTGTGAAGCCACAGCGCACACTGCAAAGGGACACAATGGCCTTTTGAACTCAGTACCCTTCGGTAATTTTGGGCCACCCTGTATTAAGACATGCCAAAAATGTAAGCATTAGATCTGTTAGTCTTAATGTAAATTGGGCTGCCGTGGGATCCCAATCTTACGAGAAAGCGTTCCCGTACACAAAAATTGGATAAATGAGAGACATTTTGAGAGAGTAAAGTTCTCATTCTTCTTGCACGAAATAGCCCGCACTTTTTCTTCGGGATAGTTCGGTCAAGTAAACATGCAATCAGCTGTTTCAAAAATAAAATATAGCAAAGTACGCATATTACAGTGCACTCGCGATAACGTCAACTAATTAAAACCGGCGCTATTCACGTTTGCGAATTGTTCACCTTTTCGAATACTAAAAATTTAATAAAATTGTATTGTATTTTTAATAAGAATCCATATTTATGAAATTGGCTTTTATTAAAATAATTATTTATATGCACATTAATTTTTATTTTTTTTTGCGTGTGCGTTAAGGTTGAAAATGCCTTCTCACTTACAGAGACTGTGGTCATCTGCGTGAAGTAGTGTTACCACTAAAAAATTGCCTCCTCCTCCTCTGGGTAAATTCATCAAAATAACATAAAATTATATATTAATTTGAAATTATTATTAACATTTGTACGCCAATGGCAATATTGTAATGCCGATTTTCTGAGGTCACCTTAATGTACTTAATCCGAAGGTGTGTAATCCGTATTATTCAGTAATCCGAATTGAATTTATGACGTATTACGTACTCTATAGTCCGCATTGGTTGCAAGCTCGCTAAACCGAATTTCTATTTTATTTTATTTATTCTCTGCTTTTTTATTATTGTGTATGTTTTTTTGAAACTAACGGGACATCTTTGAGATCCAGAGCCCTCTATGATTGATAATGTACATACATATGTATATAATATTTATAAGTACATATGTATGTTTTATGTCTTGTTGCAAATAGTTTAGTTATTGCATCGTATTGGTCGCATATTCATTCTCAGAGGTGGGCTTCAGAGGATAACCACCCACTATCATTGTTACAACAAGAATTGCCTGAGAATGATTGTGTTGGAGAAACAGACGACTTTCGCACAATAACCAACTTATTTCACCGCAATATTGACGTGCGAATTTCTGAAGATGAAATTCTTATCTGAATTTTTAACTCTGACAATACTTCGTGTCGTAGTTAAAAATCAGACACAGAAAATGTAGAATCAGAGCCTATAATTAAGAAACGCGTTAAAAATCGTGAAGCTGTGCAGTCCTTACATACTTCAATAGATTAGGCAAAGGAACAGAATACATATTGATGCTGAAGGAATTGCGAAACAAAGCTTTGGAAGTATGTGCAATGAAAGAGCAGCAAATCTACATCACAAATTATGTAAAAAAAAACATAATATTTAAAAAAGCTTTAATTTTGTCATTCTTGTTTAATAAAAATAAAATGTAAATTTGTTTGACATTCTGGCTTGTGTTTTATTTGCGAATATAGTGAATTATATTACATAATAACAGCACATCCAGTAATCCGAATATCTCGTTAATCCGAATCAAGGTCTGCAATCATTAATTCGGATTAGTGACCTGGCACTGTATTTATATATCTAAAAATTTTTATAGATTAATATTTTACCTGTCTTGCATGTTTTACGGAATTTCCAAGCTGAAACAATTTGTTGCTGAAGAAAATTACGCCATTTCCTTTCAATTACAAATTTTTTTGCCACAAACATTAAGATTTTTTCTATTTACTGCTTTTATAGTATTTTTCGTAAACAAGCACAAACAATATTGCCATACTTTTGCCGAATTCTGAAGAATGCTGAAATTTTAATCATTAACCGTCGATTAAATAGTGCCTCTTTTGATTTGATATTAAAATACGTATTTAGTTAATTTTCGTTTAAATTTAAGTTGTATTTAAATACACCTTCAGTTTTTGCTAATGAAATGTTCGTATTTGAATATGATAAAATTATGGCAGCACTATGAAATTATGGATATTTTTTCAACACAGCATGTGGTACAGAAACACTTTAAAAATAAAAAATAAACAATTTTTATGTGAAAAATATTGATATCATTTTTATATTGCAATAATATTGTACACTTTTACGTGCGTGTATTGGAAATTAAACAGAAATAACTTTTTGCCTGATCACATGATGTTGGTGCAAAACAAAAACAAATAGTGGTAACTAAAGGGTGTCCCAACAAGAACGCAAGATTTAAATTTGGCGCCATTCGAAGTGTCATTGTTTGACATGTGAACAATTGTTATTGTTTGCTAATAGAAGGTACGAGGTTAGTAAAAATGGAGCGCTACACGAATGAACAACGCATTCTCATTGTGAAATTGTTTTACCAAAATGGTGAAAGGTTTGCGGCTACAGTTCGCAAATTGCGATCAATTTGGGATCACACAGTAAAGAGATTAATGGATAAATTTGCCGAAACTGGGTCTGTTAGTGATATAAAGATAACAACGCGCCTTCGACCAGGTCGATCGACCGAAAATGTCGCAGCTGTGCGTGATGGTGTTGCTCAAACTCCATCCACCTCAATTCGACACCGAGCTCAGCAAATTTGTGTCTCCAAATCCACTATGCAGCGAATTTTGACGAAAGATTTGCATCTTCATGCATACAAAGTTCAATTGACTCAGGAACTGAAGCCAGCTGACCATGGACAGCGAAGGGAGTTCCTTAATTGGGTATTGGAGAGACAACATGAAAATGCTGATTTTGCCGATAAAATCATCTTCAGTGACGAGGCCCATTTCCATCTTGATGGCTTCGTCAATAGGCAGAATTGTCGCATTTGGGGTGAGGAGAATCCTCAAGTGATTCACGAGAAGCAAATGCATCCTCAACGTGTCACTGTGTGGTGTGGATTTTGGGCTGGAGGAATCATTGGACCTTTTTTTTATGAAAATGAGGCAGGTCAAGCGCAAACAGTCAATGGTGTTCGGTATCGTGAAATGATAACCAGTTTTTTCGTGCCTAGAATTGAAGAAATGAATGTGGAGGGCATGTGGTTTCAAGAAGACGGCGCCACATGTCATACAGCCAGTGAAACAATTCAATTGCTGCATCAGTCATTTCCCGGTCGTGTTATTTCGCGTTTTGGAGACCAGAATTGGCCGCCTAGATCGTGCAATTTAACACCATTAGACTTTTTTCTTTGGGGTTTTTAGAAGTCGATGGTTTACGCGAATAAGCCGACGACGACACAAGCCTTAAAAGAGGAAATTGGAAGCTGCATTAATGAAATACTGCAGCATTTATGCAAAACGGTCATTGAAAATTTCATTAAAAGATCGCGTGTGTGCCAGCAAAACCGCGGCGGCCATCTGCCCGATATGTTGTTCCATACATAACCTCATTCTGTCTACTTTACGATATAATAAAGTTTCACGATTTTTTTTTAAATATCTGTGTTTTATTTAAAATTAAAATCTTGCGTTCTTGTTGGGACACCCTTTATAAAAAAAGAACCTTAAATACGCGATATTGGCTATTTAAGTAGTATTTAATTATCATAAAAAGCATCACTGAAAAACTGAATTTCGTATTTAAATAGAACTCAAGTAAAAATAGGATTCAATAATGAAATCAAAAATTGGTCCTTAAGCAAACCACTAGTTAATTAATTTTCTGTTCAACGTAAAATAATCAGGCATTTCGAAAATGGCCGTAAATATCATATTTTTAAAAATCTTTTAATCTACTTTGGGAATATTATTATTATTTTAATTTTAATTATATTATTAATTGACCTTTTTTATTATATTTTTTGAAATATATTTATTAAGCTTGAGGTCTTTTTTTTATTTTATTTGGTTTTATTATTCGATATTCGATAGAAAATTCTATTATTCCTGATGATGTTAACAAGCTGTTAACGAAATATCGAATAATAAAACCAAATAAAATAAAAAAAAGACCTCAAGCTTAATAAATATATTTCCAAAAAAAAATATTAATATTTTAATTTCAAAATTAGAAATACTCGTATGGATGTGTAAAAAAGTAAACGCATGGATTGTTATGTTTATGATTATAGATTTTTGGTTTTGTATTCAGTATTCAACTATTAATTCTCGATTGATTAATCTTAATCTTTTTGACATCTGAAAAAAAAACTTCGAAAATAATACAAATCTGCACATCTGGTAACACTGGTCTGGAGTAAACACTTTCCACTGTGCTCGTGTGCATGTGAATTAATTTTTAAATATTTATCCTTATGACTATATACTGCACACTTGCAGAGCCATTCATACATGCAGTGATGTTAACCGTATGGTAATTACCATATTGTACGGAAGTGTAGTACTTTGAACGGTAAGCAGGTAATTGCTATATTTGTATGGTAATTTTAAAACGTTTTTCATAATATGTCAACACATAATCACATAATCATAGAAACAAATCATAAAAGTATAAGCAATATAAGGACAATGGTAGCGAAATTCTATAATATGTTTCTGCCATAAATGTTTGAACACGTTTTACATGGGGTTTACACGTTGAAATTTTTCCTTTCAAATTTTATTATACTCTCATGTTTTTAATAATACACTTACACTTTTAAAAGTTGATGAGAGTTTGCTTGCACATTTTCTGGCCAACTTTTGTTGTAAGAAAACAGCTGGTATCTATACTTATGAACAGCGAAACCATCTTAATAAAATAATTTGCTTTTAAATTGCTCAAAATTTTTTTTTTATCTGGGACCAGCACTCAGGAGATGACTCCTACACATGCGAAGCATTGTGCTGGAATTATAGGAAAGGATAGTAGGAGAAACGACCGTAGGTGAAGCTTGATTAATTATTTTACAGCTCTGATTTTGCAGTGCTGAAGCGAGATGTTTATTTTTATTTTAAAATTTTTAGTCAGAAACTGGGGTTGAACCCAGGTCTGTTTTTGGATTTGTAGTCAACGTGCAAACTACCATCCATCGTGCCATCGCCACCCAAAAACGGTAATTTTTTTTAGTGCTGTACGGAAATCGTAATAAAAAATTTAACAGCACTGCATACATGTGCAGCTCTCTTTCTCTCTCTCTCTCTCATTCTCTTGCCTCCTGTGTGTGAGTATGGCTGTGGCAGGATTCCGTTTCAACTCAACTTAATTGCATGGATATTATCTGACATGGAAAGTACTTTGCAGAATGGTTTTTAATTAAATTTATGCTGCCAACAATACCGAACAACAAATTTATAATGAATATGTATGTATGTATTTATGTATGCATCAATGTGTGCATGTGTGTTTCTTTCTCTGTTCGACTGTGTCTCCATTTTGAATGGGTATTTTAGTGAATCTAGTAATTATGTACATACATATGTGTGCGTATGTGTTATGTACTGACATACGAGCCCATGCAAATATAATGAAATGGAAATAAAATTGATTATAATTATTTGTGAAATGTGCATGCATTTGTGCATGTCTATGAAAACATTTTGGGCCATTAGCAAGTCAAGTGTTTTCTTCAAGAAATGTACAATCGTTGTGGTGGTGCAACTTCATGAGACATACAATTAATTTCTTCCAAGTATGAGTTTTTCATATTCGTGTCATTAATTTAAAGATTAAAAATTAATTTGAAAATATAACATTTATTTATTAGAGTTATTTGTTCGGAAATTAATGTCATACGAGTATGTGGCTACAATTGTTACTACTATGATTTCTAATACAGTTCCTAAGTAACTTAAGCGAAAAGAAGGAAGTTTTCTTTTAAGATCGTGTATTTTGTTTAAGATTTTCCCTTTTGAGAAATCTGTTTTTTTTTTGTCTCAGGCTATATAACTGTTATTCACTGAACAATACCGCCTTCAGCTGATAGCAATCCACAATCGCATCAGAACGTACTCCTTAGTCAGTTGTGTAGCACCGGCGAAGTAAAATAATAATAAAAATGGCTACTAAACCGAAGCTTCAGCACTGCTACGAGTATAAAACAAAGAACATGCAAAAGCAGAGTTGTGAAATAATTAATTAAGCTTCACCTCCTGTCGTTTCTCTAACTATCCCTTTCCTATAGTTCCAGCACAATGCATCGCATGTGTAGGCGTCATCTCCTGCGTGCTAGTCCCAGATAAAAAAAAACGAGGCCTAAAAACCAATTCGATTACGATTAGTAAACAATTATACTACATTTACACCTGAGCGAAATCTAGTACATACTTACCAGTAGAGTTGTGTCGTTCAGCTCTGAGCGAGCTCAATTGAACGATTCAGTAAACTGAGCGAAGTGAGCGCTCACTTTTTTTAATGATTCTAGTTCAGTGAAGAGCGTTGGCCATGCTTTTTCCTCGTTCATTTTATTGGTTCATCAGTGCTACCAGAACCAAAAAATTTTCTTAAATAAAATTTGTATGATGCCAGATGCGAATGTTTCACGTCATTGGCGATTTAGTGCAAACACTATTTTTTATTAAATAAATTTCTGTCTTGTAGTTTGTATTTTGTATTATATTAATTATTTATTATTGGTTTTTGTTTATTTTATTCCAATTTCCCTGAAGAAGGAGTAGCGAAATATCGAAATAAAAATAAATATTCAGGTATGTGATGAAAATCGTTTTCGGCGTTAAAACGTTTTGAAATCGACAAATAGTGTGATGAATTTGTATGTGACGATTTGTTGTGACGATTTCATATTCCATCTTGTTTCATTGAAAAAAAGACGTTTTTAACATGTGACGACGCATTTCGATAATGCCAATTTAAACTCGTTTTCAAATCGTTTAATTTTACTTGAACAAAATGTAAGGAAATATACAGAAAAAAGTAAAAAAAATAAATAAAAAATTATTATAAATCCGTCTGTATTTAAACGAAAATATTCAACAAATCTATTTAAATAAATACTAGTTAATATAGAAGTGAAATTTAAAAATTTAAATACCCACATTTCATCTGGCATATTTAAGGAATCCGATTTATCTCTTAAACGTTTTCTTAGAATATTTTCGCTATTCATCCTATTATTTTCTTCCAAGAGAATTAGCGAAACCGCAAGAAAAAAAGACATTTTATAAATAAAAATTATAAAATATGTTGATACACATTTTATTTTGTTTATTTTGTTTAAATATTTTACAAACGTCACTCACATACACATATGTTTACATATTTTACAGTTGTATTATTAGATTTTATACAGTTGTATTTAGAGAAGATATGTGGAAACGAAACAAATATGGAATATGAAATCGATCGAAATTCATCACACTACTGACGATTTCAAAAGACGATTTACTTTTCAAATCGATCGATTTCCATCACATACCTGATTATATATGTACATATAGAGCCTTTGATGCAATACCGTAGTAACTCAAAATTTTAATTTTTTGAGCTGCGTCTGCAAAAATGATCTTTGGGGAAATATATGTCTAAAGGAAAAAAGGTTATGGTTCTATCTCTAACTGTTCAGATTCTACAGCTACAAATGTCTTTATTGCCTCCAGCTATTTCCAATAATATTTATTTGCAATAATGAAATATTTCCTTTATGACAAGAAATTTACAAACAGAAAACATTACAAAACATGCCTCTTTATTTAAAAACTTGTAAAAAGAAATAACTTTAATAAACGAAAATACTATCAAAAAGATGGCTCAAAACTTCAAATGCATTTTTCTCAGTTCACGATTTTTTGAATTACTACGGTATTGCACCAATAGCTCGATATGTATATGAAAAGGACTGCAGCTTAAATAATTAAATGATTTTTTAAGGCTTGTCCGCAGTGCAATGTTAGACTCTTACGCGATTCTTTTCGGTGCATCGTAGAGGAAGGAAGACGGTTGGAAGAGTACTGACTGCTCACGGTTGGAATATGACATTGCGGATTATTAATTTAATAGTCTTCTGCGATTGCAAATGCTAGCTGTGTAAGTACACAAAAATGCCTTACAGAGAGCCACAGAAAAGAGATTCTTAGGATTCTGGCACAATAGTGCCGGCCAGCGTCAAGCGAAACGCTTCCTGATCCCGAATAGGGCGATCGCAAATAGGCCGCTTTTGCTGAATAGGGTGGACTTAAACATATTGACGGGGTACTTCACAGGCCACCTTAACAAAATTGGTCTCTCCAAGACCAATGTCTGTCGATTTTGTGAACGTGACACGGAGAGAGCTGAACACATTCTCTGCGACTGAACTGCACTCGACAGACAGAGGTTTCACCATCTGGGTGAAATTGCGGTGTCTCCACACAAGCTGTGGAACACCAGACCCCAAATAGTGCTTGGATTCTATAGAAGCCTTAAGAAGGCGGTCTAATATGAAGGGCTTTGCACAATAGATCTTTTTTGTTACGGTGCTTCGGACCCCGTAATAATAAAAATAATAATAAGTACGATAGTAAAAAACAAATGTTTAATTAAACATGCACTTTTTATATCACGGAATAGTTAAGCACCCCAAAACAATTTCCACTTAACTTTTTCGAGCTTCTACTGTACCTGCTTCATTTTTGTGCTGTCCAACGCATACACAGATTTTTGCATGCTTTATTTGTGAGTTTAAATATTTTTCGTCCTAAAAAAAAGTTGAAATAAAATTCGTTTACTGGCAGCCATTCAAGTACATTTCAAGTTTAAGTAATTTAAGCAGAAATAACTTTATTGACTTGGGAGCAGAATTTACACACTCGAATCGATGGAGGAGTAAAACAATCGTAACGATGAAAAATACAACTTAAAAAGAGGAAAATGAAAGAAAACAAAATAAAATAAAAGCTGTTTTGTTTCCTCTACTTTTATCTCAATTTCATTAAAGTACATGCATTTTATGTACGAGTTAAAATGTCCAAGTAAAAGCTAAAAGAAAATTTGAATTTTTCTTGAAATTTATCCATGCGATGCTTTGGAAATGTTCAACAGTATACAATGAATTAGAGAAGCACCGTACAAGGGGTGCCAACTTGCAATTATTATTTTTTTTTCTCCATTTGGGATTTTTACGAAATGTTTTTCGGATTCATTATTTAGCATCTTTTATGTCTGACGCCCTTTGACATTAGTCAGGTTTTCTGGAATCAAATATCTTCAATTGTCTTTTAAAACTAGCATGAATTTCGCCACATGATTAAAAAAGTAAAATACTCACAGATACCTGATTGTTATTTAATTTGAAACACATTTAGCATTCGAAAAATTCTTGTTGATAAAATCGGCAAAGAATTGATTTACTCAGCAATAGTTTTTGCTGCCAGGAAATTGTGTGACGGTATTCCTACGAAATCGCTGTCGCTACTCCATTTCTGAAAGATTTCTTCAAATGGTGGTGCATGGACAGAAACAAATTTATTTTAAAAATTCCTGGATCAGTAGGAACTTAAAAACTATATTCCGAAATATTCAGTAGTGGTATTTATAACGTGTTTTCACACACAAAATCAAATCTGGTTTTTTTTTATTATTTTTTTATTATTATTAGTTTATTTGCTGTACAATAAGATTCGGTCTTATATTTATAGTACAGAAACGGAATATTTTGAACTGAAAAATGACATTTTTAATGGTTTTACCATATAAAAATATTCTCTTAAAACCATCTTAAAACCCATTTTTCAATTTTTTAAGTTGATTTAATTTAATGAAATACAACGTTGATTTTCATGTACTAAAGGCAGTGCTACCAAGTTAAAAATTCGAAAACAGCTGGCAATTTAAATGGCGCTCAATGAAATTAAAAGAAAAATAAAGAAAATTTGGTAAACAAAGTCACTATAATAATTTAGAACAATGGACGCAGCAGCAACAACAATAAAACAGTGCAAAAGAAAAAGAATCTATTGGGTAGAGCATAATGAAAATACTTTTATCCATTTATAGGAGGAGAAATTGAATGAAATTTCATTACACAAACTGTGCGTTAAAACCTGATTTAATTAAACTTAGAGTGAGATCACAGAATCAGCTGTTTGTGGTTTTAACGTTAAAATGAAGTTTTAAATTTTCGTGTGGAAACACTATTAGATGCAAAGTTCGTAATCTAAAAAATTTAGCCAACGTAATACCGGTACTATTTACGTAAAGGGGCAATGTCGTAGACCGGCGAGGAGATTCTCCGCACCGCAGACATTTTCTCTTTCTTTAATTGCTGTTTTCGTTTCACTTTTTTTGTAACTTTATTGACATTATCAATATCCGATTGAACAAAGTAAATACGTTGATAACTTTTTTAGATATCACTGAAGCATTTGACAAAGTGTAGCATGGAGCAATTTTGTCCAAACTTATTGGTTTTGGTGTTGAATGTATATTCTCTCGATTTATATCGACTTTTATCAGCAATCGCGCTACGAGAGTTGTGTTATAGACGGGATCTCATCCACCGAGTTCAGGATTAATGCCCGCAGGATTAAGATTAGCAAGGCTTCGTTCTTCCTCCTACTCTTTATATTTTTTACCTTCTGTCTGAAACTTTCATCCCCACTTTTTTGCAGATGACGACAGCAGTTGTAACTTATATTTAGTGGATCGTAGGCGGACGCGGCACTGAAGCATAATATGAATAATTAATTGAATAGTGACCTCGGAAGAGCATCGGAATGGAAACATGCGAACAGGACCGACTTCAATGCTCAAAAGACTCAATAGGGCAGCCCTGATTACATACCGACGCATACACGATTACGCTGCTTCATCTGTTATTATGGGTGCTATAACTATTGAGGAATCAGAAGCTCTTGATATTCTTGGCATGAAAATTCAGTCTGAATTTCGATAATCTGAACACATTTTTCAGATCTCAAAGGAAGCATTCAAGTGCTTCGGCTATTTCAGACGCAGTAAGACATCCCTATTATTTATACCGCTCACATCAGACCGAAGATGGAATAAACCCTCATATTTGGGCCGGTGCTTCAGAGACTATTTTGAAGTAACTTGACCGTGTACAGAAGAGGGCGAAGATACTCATTCCAGACGGTTGGGTAGCCAACTCTATTGACTCTCTTGAGTATTGTGCCAATGTGGGATGTGTTGGGGTGTCTATCGCTACTACAGGGTGGGTCAAAATGACCGAAGGGATTTGAATTCATTATAACTTTTTATTTAAGACATTATTATTAAATTTTTTTTATTTTAAATACATTGTATTAAATGAGAATATTTGAAAAATGATATCTCGGAATTGGTGGCCATTTTCTGCTTCGCATATTCGTGCTCTTTCCAAAACATTTTCCATAACCTTTCGCAAAACTTCAGGTGTTATGTTGTTGACTGCGTCGCGTATATTATTTTTTAATTGCTGTCTGGTTCTAGGCTTATTAATATGGACTTTTCATTTCAAATAACCCCAAAAGGAAATAGTCTGAAGCCTTTAAATCCGGTAAACGGGAAAGCCAATTAAAATCGCTTGTATGGGAAATAGAGCCATTGTGTACCTCGCAGTGTGAATTTTGTTTGGAAACATTCTTATTGCATGCAAAACTCTCTGCAGTGACTCTCGTTAGAGGGCAAGTTGTGTCGAACGTCTCCTGGTTAATGTTTCTCCATCTTCATGAATACTCTCCTGTACCCGTTCAATATTGTCATCCGTGTGTCATCTGTTCGTCGTCTGTCGGCACCATGAAGGTTCTTCAATGTCCTTTGTTGTCGAAAATTTCCAAACACACCGTTTATTGTTGATTCTGAGGGTCCTACACGCGCATTAAAATAATGAAGATCGTTGATTTGAGAAATATAGTTCAACGATTTTGGCACGTTATTCAATTGTATACAGTTCCGTTTTAAATTCCCCAAGTCTTCTTCACAAAATACTGAAAACGAAAAAAAACTATAAGAAACGAGTTATAAGGAATTCGAACACTTTCGCTCATTTCGGGCCACTCAGTGTGATGAGAGTGCTCTAATGAAATTAAGGTATTTGCTACACACACCCGCTCATTGCTGCGCACTACGCGTTCATCATTAAGTGCGGATTCATTTGTGATCAATTTGGCATGGAGCATCAGAGAAAAGACTTGCAGAGGTATTTCCTGTCCAGACTTGCAATTTTTGTTGCTGAAATTTTTAAAAATTATGCTTTTACACCGACTCAACTCCAGAATAGCTACAACAATAACTGTGTCGACGGGGTTGAAGAAACACAGACGTCTGTATGTAGATAAATCCCAAAATATGGTCTTGCACACATTTTTAAAAATTCAATACCGCTTGGCAGCCCCCATCTGCATCAACGAAATTTTTTGTTTTGTGGTTTTTTTATTTTTTTTATTTTTTTTATGTGCTTTTGTTTCAGCAGCAAAGTCTGCAAGTAGCATGTTGCTTTATCTGCGCCTTGGTCTTGGCACTAGTTTTTCTATATTTAGTTTTCTACACAGAAGTCTTTTTTTTTTTTTTTTAAATTAAAGTATTTTTTTTCTTCTCTCTCTTTAGTATTCATGGTATTTTTGTATTAAATAATGCCAAAGTTGTTGTGTATTCCACGCTTCCATAATCATATGACGCTGATGCATTTTCTTATTTTTCTTTCGTTGTCTTATGGATGCATGGGGGACTAATACAGATTTTATAGAATGTGTTTCCATACGGATAAATGCGTTTATTATCATTTACCGCCTTGCAGGAGAAAAAATTTAATTAACTTTGGATGTTCTATTTCTTTTGCAATACTACAATTTTGAACTACGTAAAAATGTTCCAATAGATTTGGATTAAATGAATAATTCGGAGAAAAAAATGTATGTACAAAGAACAAATTATGGTAAAAGTGACCAAGAAAACTGATGACCATTACAGCACGTTCATCAGTGCGACCGTGGCCACAGTTGATGCCAAATTAACCACAACGTTGACTAGTACTATTCCACCTTTATTCTTCCCGAATGGAAAGGGGCCATGTTGAAAGCCATGTCCAGACACAACAAGTTCTCCGCTCGCCAAATGAAGTGAGGTAAATTACTGATGGGAACAGAGTATGCAATTGAGCGTTGTTGAAAATATGCAATGTTGTCTTGGTCAGCACAATACAGCTGCGCAAAATGTGCGCTGTGGTTTCATCCTCCTCCAGACAGAGCCACCACTCCATCTCATCCAGGAGAAGTAATCTGCTGAGATGATATCTCAGGGAGTAGTGTGCCGACAGACAACCGACTATCCCATCACTATGTAATTTATACGCCACCTCCCCCCACCCTTTTCTTGGAGAACAACTCTACTAATCGTTTGGCCTGGTCGATTACTCGTGTGGTTTGTCCTTCTGTTCAACCTCGCCTAACTTCTGTCCATTTAATCCTAATTAAATACGCTGCGTCCCCTGCGCTTGCCACTACGTCAGCAATTTTCCCAATCCCGGAATAACCCGGCAACCAGCACAGCACGGCTGGAGATAACTGCGACTATCTGCAATTCCAATGAAAAAGAAAACAGTGTTCTGAGTGTACTGTGAGCACCTCAGGTTCATCGCAGTGCATACTGAAATTGCATGAGACTTTGCTTGCTGTTACGTTTGTTTACCGTATTCCACTAAGGGAAACAGAATACGGGAATAAAAATTCCAACACATTGCACACCCACTTCAAGGATGCAATTTTTTATGATTTTTTCACTGCTACAGCACTTTCCTTTATCGCTATTTAATCAATAAAACGTCGACGAAGTAAAATAATAAATAAAATGACTCCCCTTAGCTTAAAAATAATGCAAACAAATTAACATCAGAAGAGGCCGCAACTTTGCTTTATAATTAACACACAACTGCAGAGTTGTGCAAAAAATAAGCCCCATCTTCCTATCACTTTCAGCATCTGTCTATTCTCTAAATTATCCGTCTCTCTATCTTCTAGTTCCATTGCATACCTCGGTGATATCCCCTGAGCATAGGTCCAAGAAAAAAACCTAAAAATGAGTTGTGTTTGTTACCTTTGAAGTGGGTGTGTGATATACATACGTATTTTCATTAGCCCAACTCGCAATCTCGTGCAAATGATCTTGCATTTGCAAAGTTGTGCAGTTAAGTTAAGAGATTACACGTTGTGAAGGGGATAGACAGAGAGGAAAGCTTCATTATTTTTACAACTTTGCTTTTCCCCCGTTTCTTGTTTTCTTTTTTATGGCAGTGTTGCAGCGCCTCTGGTCTCAAGCAAACGTATTACATTTTTAAAGCCGAGTTTAGTAGCCTTTTTCATTAACTATTTTACTTCGCCGATGATGCTACCAAATAACGCAGAAGGAGCGTGCTCTGATGTTACTTGTGAATCACTTTCAGCTGAAACCGGTATTGTTCAGTGACCAGTGACTATGATGCCTTCGCCACGGAAACATTCCGACAACAACTTACGCATAACAAGGGTGTTTTTAGGACTTAGTCCGATACTGGGTTTTAGTTTAGTAGTCAACGTATTAACTACTTCAGCCTGTGCCACCCCATATGCACCACTAATTTGCAAAGTGACAGCAAACAATAACAAATAAAAAAAAAAAAAAATTCGAAATCAAAAAATTTTAAAGCCGTTCAGAAAGAGAAAAATCAAACGAAAAATTAACCCAGGATGATGTAACGAAAATTTTAACACTGCAAAAAGCTTCGAAAGTAGAGACGAAACAAATCATTCAAAGTTTCTTAGCAAAAAGGCTGCTATAAATGCTGCTGTTGCAAACTAAACCAAAAAAAGCCGTTCATAATTAGTGGTAAATTTTCACAGTCTTCTTCAAATACACAAGGTTGTGACTTGGGCTATTGTATTTCAATACTTACATTACATATGTATGTATGTAACTCTGTAAAAGTTGACTGTTCGGATAGAGGGAACCACACATATGCTGTTCATTTGATAAGACAGTTGAATCTGGCGTAAAAGCTAATCGGTTATGTTACCCGTATGCATTTTTCATTAATTCGTGAAGTTCGTTTGCTGATATCGAATGTGGGTGATATCAGCCTTGATGAAATTTTTCGGCCAAACAGCGCGTATGTGGAATAAACTACCTGCAGAGGTCTTTCAAGTCACTTTTGACGTGGGAAAACTTAAATCGAATGTCCCGCCTCTCATAACCTAATTCCCCACTTTGCTTCATAAAGCATCCCTTGAGCGTCGGTCCAAAAAGAACAAAAATTTTAAATTGGAACAAGAATCAAATTATTTAAGATAACGAAGACTTCAAAGTGTTCGATATTGTTACCAACGCACAGTGGTTCAAGTGTCTAAGGAAGACGGTCGTACGTAGTTTACTCAGCTATACTATAGCTTTTTTATCCAAAAATATAATGTTTTTTTACAGTAAACTAACAAAAATGCATCAAATGAACTGAAAACAATAGAAGAATAAAAAATAAGAAATAAAATAAATAGAATAAAAAGTAAGAAATAGAACATTTTTATGATTTTGCGCAATATTTTCACGAAAAATTTGCACTTTCACAAGGCCAAAACTGCCTGAAGAAGCATTCCAATGCTTTTGCGATGTACTAGAGAGTTCTTAACTATTGTCTTGGCTACAATTTTTGTCTTAGTATTGGATCGAAAATCTCAATGGTTTGGCTGTTATAGGCCAAAATATCCAAAAAAAACGTGACAAAAGTCTGATCAAGTCAAAATGCACCAGCTCGATTTTCACCGTAGACGTATGGTCTAGTGGACTTTTTTGCTTAGTACAATCCCAAGAATCAGAAACGCGAAGCGCCCATTAAGATTTTCAAATCGCCCCACCTTAAGCTATAGTCATCAAAATTAATATGAATATTTATGTTTACGGTATTTATGGGCCAATTAGGGTAAAATAAGATAAATAAAAGTCTTTAAATATGTTATAATAATTTATTTACCAAAAATGTTAGTTATTAATTAAAGAAAAAATAATAACTTTTATAACGGCAATTTAATACAACATTTGTACATTATTTTCAAAAACTTAACATACGTAAAGCCTCAGGTGATAGCATAGACTACTTCTTTTGTGGTAATTTACGTAAAGAAGAAATCAACGGGTCGGAATATAGAAGAAGTCTATGCAAAAGATCAGTTTTAGTTACAACACGAGACATTTCGCGTGTTGTCTCGTCTGAATTGCTTAAATAATTTATTACAAGATTCGGCGGCTTCTTCAGAGAACTCGCCTATGGAAACTAGACAGTGATCAATTACTTTCGATCCATGAATTAACACTTTATGAACTGAAGCAGGCAAATTATACCATGGATACGTACTAATCAGCATTCGCGCGGTTCCTAACGAGTATTCTATAAATTCTACACTATTAATTTTGTATCCCGACGAAAGACATTGCAAAGCATGATGACACCGATCAATAACTGCTTGATCTAAACCAGTTATTTCAGCTGATATAGCTGAATTAAAAAAAAAAAAGTTCTTGCAGTGTTTCCGTCCAAAATTGTGAAGAAAATACGTATGTGCTACGAATCTAGTCGTAGAGACGAAGACCCTCTATACCATGCAAATTCGCAAACAAACGCACATAAATTCTTTTTAAATTAAAAGTACAGATATAGAGTAACATTTTGATATGTAACTTGAAGGCGTCATAAGACGGCAAATAAACGTCGTAAAAAATATGCGTGAATATTGATTTGTCGTGAAACCGCTTTCCGCAAAATACGCTTTGCTTAAAAACTTATTAAATACATAATAATAACGGTAAACACCTTCAACTGAAATATCCATTGTAAAACAATAAGTCAAAAATGTTTTTTTCTTTGAAAAACACGCACTAGAAATTAACTTTATTAGCACAAAAACAACTGATTGCAAATCTTTTTGCATGTTTTAGTAGTACCACTTATAGTGAGTATTAGAGCGAACTAACGGTGAAAAAATCGAACATCGTCATTTGACCACTATGTCCTACTACTGAACCACAGTGCAACGGTTCAATTATCGAGCAGGATATTCAGTAAATCAAAAATGAGCTTCTCGAAAGCAGTTGAACGGCGATGGTCGTAGTAGTCTCCACGTTGACTACAAAACGAAAAATTTCCCTGGGTTCAAACCGAGTTTAAGATTCATAAAAACATCTCGCATTTTTTCTGATGGCAATAACGAGGCAAATTAGGTGACATAACTGATCAATATTAGCCCAAAAGTTAGGATGGGTTAGGTGGCGGAACCTCCCCAAAGGAGAACAACCCCATTTAGGCCAGAGTTTAAGCCAATTGTGATACCACAAGTAGAAACACCCACGGTCTAGGCGGGAATCGAACACGCACCTCCAGCTTGATAAGACTACAGCACATGCACTAGACTACGGACTCAAACCTTTTTTTTGCACGAAAATGGTCACCAATTTGAATATAAAAGAGAAAAAAAAAACAAACAAAGCTCGAGTGCCGCACAAATTACTATCAAGTTTGATTGTGATCTTTAAACCAGTCGGTGCAAAATAAATCAAAGTTTCTGGTCAGCCATAAGAGAAATAAATTTAGGGCTTTATTTCGGAAAAATACATGTTTTTTATTGTATTTTATTTTTTAATGTTAAAACCGCTTCGAAAAGTTCAACTTTTTCGAGATTCTACTGTAATAGAGTTTTAATAATTAACTACCACTCTATGATTTCTTTTTTATTTAATAGCAAAAAAAGTCCTTGGTCGAAATCAAGACAAATTCATTTTTGTACACGTTCATATCGCCTGAGATGCTCTTAATCTGTAACTCGGTGTTTTTTTAGTTCGCTGCCGTCTCAGTGATCTTTGGAAATTTTTAAAAGTAAAGAAAATTTATGTTTTTATCGTAACTTTCCTCTTGCGTTCTTCTTCACAAATTCAAAATGCTACCGTTTGAGAAAAAATATAATAAATGACTGGCAGTTGTCATTTTAAGCAAGAAACGGCTAACAGACATAAATAAGTATTTATTTATGTACATACATACATGCATACACATGTGTGAGAGTGTGTGTGTGTTTAGTTTCGCACAAAAATTTATTCAGAGCATTATTAGCACTACAGGAATTATAACGAGTTGGTTGGTATTCGCATAACAAACACAAATGGAATGTTTAACTTCAAGATACAATCAATCGAACCAATGGGTGTATCGGGCAGTCTTTTTGGAGGTAGATTCAATTTTATTATTATTCAATTTCTTATTTTATTACGAGTTTTATTTTTCTTGGCAGCTGATGTGCAGTGTTTTGGTTATTTCTAGCGTTTTCTTTTCAACCAAAAGTGCATTGCATTTCTTACACGATTTTCCTCTATAAATTTGAAACATTTGCACTTTTTTTTTGTTCCAGTATAAAACAATTTAACAGGCGTGCAAAAAACAATAATAAAGTGACTAACTATTTTTAATAAATAAAGGCTAAATTGCAATGCAATTTTTTTGAATCGAATTCGCTATTAGTGATCTAGAAGACACATGTCATGTTGTTCCTGCGAGTTGCTTCAACTGTAAAAACGCTGTATTGCAAACAGCAGATACTATGATTGTAACTGATATCGCACAGTTGCCTACAAATATTGTTAGATTAGGTGGCGGATCCCCCGAAGGAGAACGGCCCACTTAGGCCAGGGCTTATGCCCGGGTATCACACATTCGTCACATGAAAGCACCCCGATTCCAAGATAAATCCCACTATTGTGGAAATTCTCAACCGGGAGAGTTCAGTTAATGAGGACAAGAAATATTTGGCGCTCTTTTCATGGCAATTTATAATTAAAACGGCGCAGTTGGTCGTACGAATTAATCGCCAGAATTGAATGCGTTTTCCATGAATTCAAAAGTGCTGATCTTGGCAGTATCATCGTAATTGTAATTTAAAATTTTTATCAGTGATATTTACAAAATATACTTTTTATATTTATCTTTTTTAAAAATTACTTTTTGTTAAAAGTTACTTTGAAAAAATTCTTAAAAAAAAATTTTTTAACTTTTTTTTTTTTTATCTTGGACCAGCACTCAGGAGATGACTCCTACCCATGCATTGCATTGTGCTGAAACTAGAGGAAAAGAATTGTAGGAGGAATGACAGGAGGTGAAGCTTTACTATCATCAATAATTTGTTCTATCAGTGCAAAATTAAGAACGCTGTTAGCAGAGACATTCATCCCATATGCGGGGTACGAGTTACACCTGGTTTTACGGGTTTTATCGAGTTTTCTTCTCTAGATTCGCCATTAACAATCGAAAGCACTGGCACCTCAGGCCAGATTGCCAAATAACCACTATGATCGGTCTTTAGGCAATTAGCGATTACTCCCATGCCTCTGTATCTACTGGCCTTACATGGGAGGCAATACGATACTGCACCCCCAATCCACAAGTAACATCAGAGCAGTTTTCTTCGTCGGTTTTGTTCAGCATATTCGGCATAGTAAAATAATTATTAAAAATGGCTGTTAAACACCAGGGGCGCTGCAAACAGTCACATAAGAACGCCTTCCTTCGTCGGTATTCTGTAGCACCGACGAAATAAAATAATTATAATATTAAAATGGCTACTAAAACCAAGCTTCAAAAATTTAATACGTCTCCTTGACATCAGAGAAGCTGCAACACTGCTGTAAAATGCAAATAACGTGCAAAAAGCAGTGTTGTAAGCTAGTGAAGCTTCACCTAGTATCCCTTTTCTATAGTTCCAGCACAATACATCGCATGTGTATGGGTCTTCTCCTGAGTGCTGGTACAATATAAAAGAAAGTTCTTTGGTTTGTATACTCGTAATTCTCAAAGGCTTCTTATAAGTTTTTATATAAAACATGTGACATTTCTTAGGTTTTTAAGAATTCTGTTGAATGTCTACTGATGAACATTACACGTTAATTAAACTTAACTGCAATTGTAATTTTAAAATAATTTATATTAAAACAACGTTATAATCATCGTGAATCTACATAAAATACAAAATAATGAAGCTTTCTTCTATGTGTGTATCTCGTCACCATATACGAGTACATATTTATGTACGTACCCGTGTACCTTGCCGTGCACTTGAAGGTGTTTTTTTTTTGCCATTCAGATTCATAAGACTTAAGAAAAATCTGTGCTCTAATTACGGCATTGGACATGGAACGCTTTTCTCCTTAGCCTAATGCCTGAGCATTAGATAGACAATCAGTCGGTAGGTTGCGGGTTCGATTCCTGCCTACAACCTGGATGTTTTCTGCAGCCAAGCGTAGAAGCTTCGCAGATTGTGTGGCTTTTTATATAAAAAAAAATAAATGTCAACAGAATTTTGTTCTCAATTTCTCTGTGAATTCATTGCCGTAATTTGTTCTTTGCTTTGAAAAACAAAAACAAAAACAAAAATTCATCACAAAACACAAAACTGGAATTTTTATGAAAATTTTCCTTTCCCTTTAAAGCAAAAAAAATCGTTAGTTTTTATGAAAATTTTCCTTTTCCTTTAATTAAAAAAAAAAATCGTTAGTTAAGGCCTTTCCATATTAAAGTATCGTTGCGTTTATTGGATCATAAAGTTTTTTTTTATTTCTATTTTATTAATTTCAAATATTTATTTACCTTATTTTCATGAACCGTAAAACGTGATGTGTATCCTTTCAAAAAGATTTGTGTTAAATAGCAGAACGTGGCTGATATTGAATAGTTTTATTTTTCGTTTATTTGTTTTTAATAAATTTTTGGCTTGAATTTTGCTTTAAATTGTATAAATAATCTGGGTATTGGAAAACAACACCCTTCACACGTTACAGGTATTTTGTCGCATTTACATATACATATGTATATCTTTGGCACCAAAAGCAATTGCTTTTTTCACTCACTTTAACGTGCTTTAAGCCAGGATGTGTAATATTTATATGTAATTGCTTTGTTTGTATTACAAATATTACAAAAATAATTTTTTTATGATTTTGATTTTTTTTTTTTTAAATCAGATTTAAGTGCGATGCTGCCAGCGTATATATTTTTTTTTAAATTTTTACTTCACATTTCACATTTAGTAAGAAATTAATCTGCGGCAATGCACGGTTTTATTATTAATTTTGCTGAATTTGTTGTTGTTGTTGTTGTTTGTTTTTTTGGCATAAAAATTGGTGCATTACTTTTTCCGCATGATGACCAACATCAGCGAATCATGATTCTTGCAAATATTTGAAAATAATTCTTTTTTGTGTTTTATTTCCAAAAAAAAAAAAAAATCAGCCGTGTATATGTACCTGTATAAGTGCATATAGTACATATGTACATAGGATTATGTACAATAATACATATGTATGTAGGTATGTATGTACAATATTATTATATGTGAATGGACTCGTATGTATTGTGTATTTTTTTTTTTTATTGTAGAAATGTTTGGTTTTTTTCACATTTATAATTCAATTGTTATTTTTGTAGTTTTTGTTGTTGATAATTTCATCTTCTTTTAGATATAATTTTCTTTAAAATTTTTTATTTATTTTATTTTTATTTTTATTTGTATTTTTTTGTTGAGGAGTGATCGCATCTAAAAATATCAATCTTACGCGTCTCACGTACAAATGATTCGAATTATTCTAACAATGCTGCCTGCTGTCTGCTGCTACTCATTCCTTTTTGTCGCTGTAGTTTTTGTGTTAAAAAAAAAGTGTATTTTCGTTTCTCGTAAGAAATTTTCTGTTGTTTTTGGTTTTTTGGTTCCTTTACTCGATGATGTGACAACAAAAAGAATTCCGTGTAGCATGCGTTCGATTTCAGCTTTTTTTTGTTTTTTTTTTTTAATTTTAATGCGAATCAATATTTTGTTGGCCGGTATGCATGTGCTTTATTTGGCGGAGACCAACTTTCGTAGAGCACGTCCGTTAGCGAGGTTTGTCAAATTTGCACTGAATCCAAACGTATTAAAAATGATTGTATCGAGCACATTGATATCAGACAAAACAGCAACAATAACAACAATAGCAACAACAACAACATAAATTGCTTATAGCCAGCCGCAGCAATAAATGTATTTACAAACAAACGTAAATGTATCCATCGAAAGCGATCTTAGCCGTAGCCTCAATTTTCTATACACATTGTGCGCTCTTTATATCATTTGTATTCATTTAATGTACGATATGGTGTACTGAGCTCTGCTCTGATAAAAGTTGGTGCGCAATGCAGAGGCGCACACAAAAATACTGTTGTTACCGATCGACGGATGGATGGATGGTTGCTTGTTGGTTGTACTGTTGCTGTATGAATGTTGCTAACAAAATTACGTTTTTCTTTTGTTTTCTTTTATAGATCCACATACATACGAGTATACATACATACATTTAAATGTGTAGAAGTCCCCCACATACAGATTTACATCAGTATTTTTGGGCTTTAGTTAATGTTGTCAATTGCGCGGTTTTTATTCGACACATTATTAGCTGTGAAAATGTACGAATATTTCAAGATATTCACCACCAATTAATTCCATTAGTGAATTATGTTGATATAAAATACTTTCGAATACAAGACTTTATGTTGAAAGGAAGTCATTAATAATCGAAAACAATTATCAGTCATGTGGCCGCCACGGCTAAGCTTGCAGCATCATATTCTTTTAATGAAATTTTCCATCACCAATTCTCGAATTGCCTGCTGTATATACACATACTTGATAATTTCACGAATTTCATATTTGAGGTCTTCAATTGATTTCGGGCCACTTATATTGTATGTTATCTTTCACGTTGCCTTCAAGGGATAACGTCTAAAAATATTAAATCACAACATTTCGGTTGTGAATTGTGATCGCCTCTGTGAGCAATCACACGGTCAGGAAACTTCTAGCGCAGCGTTACATGTGTAACATGTAGCGCCGTTTTGTTAAAACTAAATGTTTTGCATATCAAGTGCGGTCATACTAAATCACTAATCACCATGCGATAGAGCAATTCATTCACCATAACAGTTGCTCACTCGCACCCACCTTAAGGATGGTGGTTTTTTCAACAAAAAATCTTGGGGTTCTGATGCCCCAAATGTGACTATTTTACCCTTAACGTAGCCCCCGAAGTGAAAAAGAACGGCATGATTCAATCGGCAATGTCACGACGTTGTTGGGGCACGGTAGGCGTGAGTTCTTGTCCTAATTGAACTCTAAAAGCCTCACGAACGAAAAAAAAATAAGATATAGAGAATTAGCATTGAAAATAATTAATTTATGCATATGAGCAAGGCGAATTGAGTATCAGATGGCCTTATCCCTACAACAATACAACAGTGCAGTACTGACAGTACTGTGCAAACCAAACTGCCAACAAAATGTTAGGTCGGTGTTGATCAATAGATGGCGCGCACCAAATTTATGTCTACAAGTGATGCAAATAAACAAATTTCTACAGATTGATTGTTCCTTGGTCTGCGGGGTATTGTGATGGACCCACGTTTCGTCTACGGTTATAAAACGGCGTAAAAACATCACACACGAAATTCACTCTTTTTCCATTTTTGTTAAAATTCAGAAAGTTGTCTCCTTTTAATGGCAACATTTTGTGACATCAGTCGAATAGAAAAATTTTTAAAAAAATGTAGCTCGACTGAACATGATCATGATCTGTTGAGTGTCAACATTACTGGCCTTAGTGTTGCCAGACTACTATAAAATCATTACGGATTATTGAAACAGTGAGTGAGTGGTGGTTGCTTGTTTTGCTAAGGCGTTTTGATCTTGACTTAAGTGAATACCAATTCCAACCCACTCAACTATGTCCGGTGTTTAGTTGAATGTTACTGGTTTTTGTTATTTTTCTGTATTTTTTTTTTATTACTATTGCCGTTGTAGATTTAATTAGAGGCAAAAAGAAAAAAGTTTAACAGCAAATTTAATACACTCCAACTTTAAGCATAAATTGAGCTGTTGTTATTTTAATGAATGGAATACATGATTAAATACAAAATAATAATTATGAAACATGAACAGAAAACAAGAAAAAAGCGTGCCTCCACCTCAACTGAGCATGAGTAACGTCATCATGTAAATTTTTAAAGCGATTATGGTTGCAATTTTTTGCTGTCTGGTTTGCTGCCCGCTGCTTGCTTCGTTATTATTGTTGCTGCTATTGCCACTAGACCAAGAAACCGAGAAACCCACTAACTGCGCGCGACCAACACGAGTTTTGTTTCTTACAATTTATTTTGTTTGGTTTTTTTGTTATTGGTTTTCCATTAAATTTCTCTATTTTTTAAAATACTCTTTTTAAGTGCTCTCGCATGAGCGTGAACATTTTAGTCATTAGAATTCAATAAGAGACATCAATAACAAATTTTTGAAACTTAATTGAATCTATTGAGTACCATACGCTTTTATTACTATCAATAATTGTTGCCTTCTCTATAGATTTTGTTGTTTCATTGTTATGAAGAGTTGTTGTGTGTGTGTATGTGCGAACGTACGTGTGTGTTTTTCTCTAGTAAATATTAGTGTTGTGATAGGTTGATTAGACCTACTCAACTTACTGAATGTCGTGACCAGGGTGACCAGCATCTAAATTTGCTAAAGAGAAAATTATTGAAAAAGAATGGCAACATTTTAAATATGTATATCCATATGGATATCCATATAATAACCCCGCAGATAATATTGGACTACGTGCTTAATTTTAGCTGAAATGGACTGGTGGCAAACATGGTCCTATGTAATGCAGCCATATACCATGCCATTGAAAACAACAACTTATTGTTATACGACAAGTGGTCGTGCTTTTCTTCGTATTTACGATTACTCCGCCGCCTTAAAATTACCTACTACTTTTTTTTACTTTTGGGATTCTCTCCTCCGTTAGTCCACAGCGAGTTATTGTTCGGTTTCGACCTTATGAATTATACAAACTATCATTATGATGCTAGCCATGGGAGGTCCACTGTTAATGTTGAATGAAGTTATAATAACATTTCCAGAAAATTGCGCCAATCGTTATTTCCATCTGGTAAGATGTTATATACTCTTTTCAGCAAAACTTTTCACTGCATATATTAATGTCCTCATCAAGGTAATCAAGACAGATAAGAAAATATTGTTCGCCATGTAGCATTTACATCGTATCTTCATGAACTTTTTTTCATTCCCTTTGATTCCTTTTAAGGTATCTATCTCTCATTTAGTCCCAGTAAAAAAATGGAATTCATTCTTAAAAAATGATGTATTCATAGTTTCTAAAAGATACATATCTACATCTTTAATAAGATCAATAAATAACTTTAATTTTTTCTTGCATACAAACTAAAACTATATTAGTGAAAAATATGTCAGTATTGTGCACTGCTTAAGATCTATACTAATAAATTCTGAGGGCCAACGGAGAAGTATTAAAAGTCTATGTATATTTTAAAGAAACGTTAAAGTTTTAGATAAAAAGCGAGTTTATAATAGACTCTTCGAAAACTGCAAAGTAAAAAAAATTTCGGTTACGCTTAGATTCCGAGTTATGGGCCTCTGAACAACTGGGCCTCGGCCAACTCTCATGTTTGTGCCGGTGCTTTAAAGACTATTGTGAAGTTACTCGACCGTGTAAAGAAGAGAGCGAAGAAACTTATAGGAGACAGTAGGATAGCCAACTCTATTAACTCTCTTGAGCATCGTCGCAACGTGGGGTGCGTTTCGTTGTTCATTGTATCGTTACTATAATGGAATGTGTTCTGATGAAATCGGGGAACTTGTTCCCGAAACCCGGTCATTCACGCGCACGACGCGTTTATCATCAATAGCACATCCATTTGTGAACCGCACTACACATTACAGGGAGAACTTATTTTTCGGCCGAACATCGCGTATATGGAACAAACTCCCGAGGTCTTTCCTGTCTCTTATGACGTGGGAAAATTCAATTCAAATGTCCATAAACACTACTCCCTCTATCCTCCTTCTCATAACCTAATTTCCTAGTTCCAGCACAATGCATCGCATGTGTAGGGGTCATCCCCTAAAATTCATTTTAATATTTTCATACCTTCACGGAAGTAATAAAACCCGCAAGAACGTTGGAAATGATCTCACAATATCAAGATCTTCTTCACTTCTATGGAAGTTATTTTTCTCGATTTATTATCAAAAAATCCTTTCATTTGGTATCCATATCATGGATGTGGTTAAGAAAATTTTATTCGTCATCTTGAATGTATGTAAAAGTCGTACCGTTTTTCGTATTCTTATCAAAAATCTCTTCCATATAACTGCTGACGTCATTTTGTTTATCGTGTGGTTTTCAGAAAACACTTTTATTTCGCATCACTTTCGTGGGGTCATATAAAGTCGTATAAAGTTGTGTTGGGGTTATAAACACGGACATAAAAATTTTAAAAATAATCCGAAGAAGAAAAACCTGTTTAATCAGAACTACAAATACCATATTTAGATGCAACATGCTGAACTGGTCACACTTGCCGTGGGAGTAGGTTTGGATTGCATATTTGTTGTCTCCAAAAAAAAAAATAGAGGGAAAATACACCCACACTCACGGACTGTATTATGAGCCGATCAGTATTGAGTGAAAGTTTTTTTGTTAATTAAAATAAATTGAGTGTTTTAGTTTATTTGGAGAGTATCAGTTGGTAGTGCTCTGAGTGGAAATCTTTGCTGCGATGTTCTCTTTAGGTACGAATATTAGTTTTATCAACTTTTATTTGACTATTTAAAAAATGGTTATACTGAGTAAATATTTGGAAATGGTATTTTCAGATATTAATAGCCTGTTCATAGAAGCCGATTGTAAATACTCATTCGACCATTTATATTGAAAACAAAAGCAATTTGAATTTTTTTATTTTTATTTTCAATATAAATGGCGGAACAAGTATTTTCACTCGTCTTCTACGAACAGGCTGTAAGTGAAATAATGTTGCAGTATAATCGCTGACAATTATGTAGTAAAATTGGACTCAATAGAAATTGTTACCATTGCGAATATGGGGCGGGTAAAAATTGTCCGGCATAGAATTATCACGAACATCACATGACTGAGATGTGTGATTAGGACTCTTTACAATAATTGGTAATTACATTAACGAACATAAATATTACATTTCTAATAGATCTTTAAAAATCCTTTATACTTTTCCGGTGTCGGTGAGATTAGGTTATGCAGGTTGCTGGCCCACTTGTGCTTGTCAAAGTTCATCTTTTAGAGATAGATAGAATATATATATATAGAGAGAGAAAAGAGCAAAAGGCAAGAACGATAAGAAGATTTACATAAAAAGAAAAAAGATAGTAGTCGCCGTGCTCAACTCAAATGTTATAGCCATGCGCTTTGTCCAATTAAGCAGATTAGATCTCTAAGCTCCAAAGCGAACAGTTCCGACAGGCTGTCCTTGCTTTTCTTTTATAAACAAAAAAAAACTTCAACCTCCATCTTTTCATCTTTCTAATTTACATTTCTTAATCTGCCTTGAATGTTTTCTATTTTAATACCTGTTTTAATTTATCTGCTTGAAAACACTTTTATAGGCAGTATCCCATAGTTGCACAAAAAAACTCTAACAAAATGTTCCAAATTTAACACTGCTGTTTCCGATCTCCCAGTACAGTACAGGGAAAGTCCTATTGAATGCGTTGTTGACGAAAAGATGCAATTTTACCATCGCGTCTAAAGGGGCTGTTCTTTAAGTCATAAAACGCCATAACGACATTATCGTTGCATAAAAATAATTGATTTTCGGTTTTTAAAAGAAAACTAAAGTTAAACCTGCATAAATTGATAGATTATAATCATATTCTGACATACGGTAAAGATAATTGTGCGTGAAATTGATACATGATTTAAATTCGCTATATTGCCTTATTTTCTGAAGTATATTTTAGATGTACAAACATATAAATCATATGGGAATACTAGAATTAAAGATATATTTATTATAAAAAAAGAAGAAACAGAAGCAAAATAATTACCTCAGTAATCAACAAAACTTAATTCGAACTTAGGAATCCCATTTCTGTGGAAACTTAAGAGATAATTATGCGTAATTTGGAATCCTTAATCATTTTATTCATTATACAGGGTGGGTAAAAAATAATCAGCCGGGGCGTGTTCAGAAGATTATTGTGGATACCTGCCAGAAGGCCTAACCCCACAGTGCTCTTAACACCGAGTGAAATAATGCGCTCACTAACGCCCTTATGGCCAAAAAACCAGTTATGTACAGTAAATGGACACAAGTACCAATTCGATCACATGCATCTGGCATGATCTACCCCTTGGTGAGGGGTCGAGTCTGTCTAAAACTCAGCCTTTCTATGGGTCAGGCACCCGGTTGCAATGCAACTCCACACCGAGCAAAAATGCTCTCCCCGCGATTTGGGTCTAAACCACAGCCACCACGTTGCTCCCACAAGGGGTCCTCATCATAGTCAGGCAGAAACCGAGGTTCCTGGGGCTCCTGACTTCCGTGGTACCAAACTTAATCATCAAGACATACCTATGTTAAGCAGAATTCTGATAGTAAAAATGCACTGATAAAAATAAGAATTTCATCCAGTACAATTATACCACAAAGTTTCCGCTCCATTGGACATGAAATGATGATAGGTCTTTGGTCAGACCTCGTAGCAAGCTACTACCAGTATGAACTCCAGACAATTCCGGACTGGTCACCAGTGCTTCAAACACTACCTAATACAACTATCACAAAAAAAAACCACGGTGCATGGGGACACGCAAAGGCAAAAACAATAACAACACCCGTACCGGTAAGGGCTACCACCCTAACCAGTCCTCCTCCTATTAAAAACTAACCAAACGCACACCATCCCAAACAACGCCCATACCCTCTAAATCCCTAATGTCATCATAAATCAGACACTCCGTCAAAATGTGTCGCCAATCCTCAATACCGGCCCCACACCTACAGTCCGCAGTATCTTATTTTTTAAGACAACTTTTGGCACTGCTTATGATATGGGCTAAGTGGCCGCCGCTAGAGTTGATGACCATACATGCAGATCCAAAGATTTTTATTAAATAAAATTACAGCAAACGAACGTCGGGTGATTAATTATGCCCCGGGTGATTACTTTTGGCCCACCCTGTATTTCAAAATTAGCAATACTTATCACAGTTACGTGCTACACTCGTCTACGCAACGATGCAGATATCCGAGGTGTGCAACGACGTAGCCATGCTAGTTGCAAAGAAATATTAAGGCTCCTCATGAAAGCGCTTAGTATTGCCATTTGCGCAATTGTGCATATTTGCAAGACTTGTATCGTGAAGCCCTCCATTTTAAACTTGCCAGAAAAGTATTGAAATGTACTGAAATTTAATCAACTCTAGATAACGCAGGGTGAAACAGCATTACCTGAATAACCATTTTTAGCAAATGTCAATTTAAAAATAAATTAAATAAAATACAAAAAAATTGATATTAGTGTTTAAAAATTGCATTAAAAAATCCCTAGAGATACGCGAAAGACTCAATTTTCAGAAGTTGCCATTCTTGATAAGTTAACACTAGAATTTTTTTTTGGGAAAACTGAGACGGCATGTTGTTTTACTAAATGCACAATTGAGCAACGCAAGTTTACGAGTCAAAATTATATGGCAAGTTTACAAAACTGGTGCTAATGAATTTCCATAAAATGATGGACAGTTCATTTGCTGTCTCAAAAAGACACACTTCGCTCCAAAGCGTATTTATACCAGCTGATCTTGTGCCCACAAGAACAGCATTTTTTGTTCACAAATGCAACAATTTTATTGGAGTTGTCAAAACAGTTTACGTATTAACATGCTTTGTGTTGAACACAACTTTGATACTTTTTGTTTGTAGCTATCAATTGCCAGATGGCAGTTGGCAGAAGCAAGTACGCAAATTGCCAGAGTGTCCCATACAATATATATTTATACGACCTATGCCTTCACATAGGAAGTTAAATTATATATAAAATTCTTGAGTATGATGGTCTCCACCAGTAACAGCCACGTGATTAATAACGAAAAGCCACAATAACCGTAAATGATACAGTTAGCCGTGGCAAATCCATTAACCAGTGCCAGTGAGACGCAAAACTCTCGAAGGCCAAACAACAAAAATAGGCCTGACCGCACTTAAATAATAATTACGATGCGGTGTGAGTTGTTCTTCAACCCAGAGCTGCTTTACGACTGTACTTTGATACTTGAATAGAAATCAGCTGATGAGAATTTTAGCTAATGCGGCCACCTGCTATAAATTCGCCTTGGTTGGCACAGTGTGCGTGACTTTGAAGCGTTTTCATGAGAACCCTTATTGATTCCTTTGAAGTGCATTTTATGCAGATTATCTTTCTAGGGTTAAATAACGTGTAAAACATCTACACATCGAAATGAACATAGCAAAGTTGAGCAAGAAATGAAATGCCCTCCAGATTGAAAAGAACACAGCATCATTATGTAATACGTGTTACAATTATTAATATTTATTTTTTTTTATTATGCTTCTTAATTAATTGACAGAAATATTTTTATGGCAATTGTGACCACAATACGTGAAATATTTTAATTAATATTTTTAATTAATTTAAACACACCAAATCTAAGATATTAATTTAACGAACATTTTCCAAAAATAATAATAAAGCAACAACTTTTTGTAACACATAAACAAATTAGTCTTTGAACTTGGATTGCAATTGATTAAGATTAAACAATCCGAACAATAGAATACGACATACATACATATATTGTGTCATATGTTTACTTACTTTAATAAATCTAATAAATAATTTGTTTGAAATCGTAAAGTTTAAATAACCTTTCACAAACATACTGCAGACAGTCGTGAATACAAAGGCCCAAATTAAAAACGATAAAAAAATTTTTTTTATTTCTATTTAAAGAAATATGTGTACTACCTCAGCAATGAAATTAATCAGTATGAATGCTTTTGACACTTTAATAACTTTAACCTCTGCTAAGAATTGAAATAACAACAACAAATTCAAAATGGAAATATTTACGTACTCGTATTGTATATAGAAAAAAAAAACTATAAACGTACATAGTATGTATGTATGTACATACATATTTATATCTATATTTAAGATATATGACTGCTAGTTGTTGTTATCACGCAACAAAAATCTGTTCGCTACTTTATGTTTCTTCACCTCTTCTAAGGCTCTGCATGTACAAACATGCAAATCAAACGACGAAAAGTCAAAAACAAACAAAAAAAAACTATATAAGCGTAACATAAATTTTATGATCTGAACTTAATAACGTAATTGAGTTTTATTTGAATTCTTATAATAACTTTTCGAAATTGGTTAAGAAAACAAAAAAACAACGCAAAAATAATACACGTTGAAAAATTAAACTACTAAAATGCAGACAGTTGTAATAAAATTTACAGCTCCTAAAATAGAAGAAATTCGAGTTAAATGTAAAGAAAAAATTGTTAAATCTACAGAAGCTCCTGTAAGAATAATATTTTAAGATAATGGGGGATAAACTGTTCAACCTGTTCCAGCTCCTGTATCTGTTATACTTCCTAATAAAAGTAAAGTTAATGCAGGTACTAATAATCAAAAACTTATATTATTTATTCATTAGTTTCTTGGTGCGGAGTCCAACAGCCTATTCAGCGAATGACAGTTTCTTTTTGGAAGTGTTCGCTCTACGATTGACTTACTGTGTTTCCTTTCGGAAAGGTGGACAGATCCATAAATTTCTTAGATTTGAAACTATACAAGTTGTCATAGATGCGATTTCATCAAAGGAGTTTGGGGGTACCGCCAGGCTTCGTACTGTCTTCAGCTGTTTTTCAATTTATTTCAAATTCATGTTCTTTCAGTATGCACACACACACAAGAAAAAATCAAGTTAAAAACTTAAAAAAAGAGGTTGATTTGATATTTTTAGGTGGTGATTTTGCATCAATCGGTTTTCAGGTTAGTTCAACACGATTTTACAATAACCTGACAATACATATTTTTGCTGTTGAAACAACTTTAAATGCTGGTGATTTAATATATCAGTACAGTTTAAATTTATGTAGATTATTATATTTTAATATAAATTATTTTAAAATTACAAATGCTGTTAAGTTTAATTAACGTGTTATGTTCATCACTAGACATTCAACAGAATTCTTAAAAACCTCACATGTTTTATATAAAAACTTACAAGAAGTGTTTGAGAATTACGAGTATACAAACCAAAGAACTTTCTTTTATCTTGTACCAGCACTCAAGAGATGAACCCTACAGATGCGGAGTATTATGCTGGAACTATAGGAAAGGGATAGCAGGAGAAATGATAGGAGGTGAAGCTTCGCTATCTTACAACACTGCTTTTTGCACGTTATTTGTTTTTACAGCAGTGTTGTAGCGTCTCTGATGTCTTGGAGACGTATTAAATTTCGAAACCTCGTTTTTAGTAGTAATTTTTAGTAATTATTTTACTTCACCGCTGCTACACAACACCGACGAAGGAGGGCGTTCTGCTATGCCTGTGGATTGGATACAGCTGAAACCGTTAGTGTTCACTGACCAGTGACTATGCCTTCGCCACTGAAACCTTGAGACAACAACTTAAACAAAGTCACATACAAATGCAGATCAGAAAAAAATGCGAGATGTTTTTTATGATTCCGAAACTGAAGTTGAACACAGGAGAGTTTTTCGTTTTGTAGTCAACGCGCAGATTTCTTTGACCGTCGCCACCCTCAAATATAAACAATTAATGACAAAATATTTACATAACTTTTTATTTATTTTGTTTTTTAATGAATTATTATTTAATTATTAGTTTTTTTTTTGTACATCTTATAAAATGATAATAAATTTACGTTAAAATTTCAGTATGTTTTTTAATACGACGTCTGGGGGCAAATCAACGCATTCGATATCGAGTACTTTGTCATCGCAATGGTGTTAACATGGATCTCGCCAAAAGTTTTAAATCGTTGAGAAATTTCCCTTTTTTTCAGTTTCCTTACGTAGCAGAGATCGTTCAAACTCAACGCCTAATAAATCTTTATTGAATTTGTCAATAAAAAAGAGTTCGACTAGAAATAACAATTTATGATGATAGTAATAGTTTCCCCATTCCTCTAAGTGTATTCATTCGTTCACAAACTATTCATTTAACTTATGACACAATAGTCATTTTTAACAGACATACGTCATATTTTTATTTACTTTTTTTGTTTCCCCAGACTCTTGGCTATGAAATTTGTGTTAAAATTAAGCCAATAAAGACAACAGAATTGTGATTAAATAATTAATAATTTTTGTTTTTTTTTATTTTATTTTTTATCGATTTTTTTCGTAAATTAGTTTATGGAAAAAATTTTGTTGCATTTAAAGTAAAAAATTAATTTCCAGCAGCTTTAACGGTTCCTAATGAATAAATTAATGCAAAAAATTACTTCTATTGCTCAATAATAATAATAATAATAATAATAAATTTGTATAAAATTATTACATGAGCATGTGTGTGAGTGTGTGTGTGTGTGTGTGTGTCTGTTTGGATATGGCAGTGCAAGCATGTGCTTGTATGCCGTTTTGTAGTTTAAAGATTAATTGTGAGCATTTTGTCAAATAAGGCAATGAAAACATGGTTGAGTTTTAAGTTTAGTGACGCCAAAAGGAAGGTAGTGTCTCGAAACTCCATATATGGCGACCTTCTGCAGTTACTATCGATAGTTATACAATAACAATCAGCAGCGCCCGAACCGCCAGAATCCACAGTATTTGCTGACAGTGTAATTATTTCTATTCGCAGCAGTGCTTGTGTTGAAGTAGAGTAGACATCATTTGCGGTATGATAAAGTGGCGCAGGTTAAAGTAACTGGTTTTCTATTCCATTTGCAGGGTAAAAGCAGAAGTTTTAATATCAATCTTGCTATGGATGCTGGTTTTGCGTTTAGGCTATAAAATATTTGCCAAATAGGGTCAAATGTTTCGCTATTTTATTTTCATTGCCGCTATTAATATTACTGCTGGCTGATGACGACAATCAAACATCAATTACAATGATTACGGTAGGGCTGGAAAGTTTTCTAACTGCGCATGACCATTTGTGAACATTCTTTGTTGACACTGCAGCCAGTGAAAATTGAAAGTGAAATAGAGTGCTGAAATGTCTTTGAAATGACATAAATAGCACTTTAAAGAAAGTGGACAGTTCGCCAAATTCTTGTATTACGTCTTTATGTAGCAACTGCAACCAGAGTATGGACATTTTGACCAATGACCATTACGGTCATACAATTAGCCCGGTTCGCCAATAAAGTCCGCTGACAAACTCTATTGGCGAACGGACGAGCACAAAGTATCACATTTTTAACACCGTAGGTTAGATTAGGGGGCCGACCTTCCCCGAGGGAGAACGCCCCATTTAGGGCAGAGGTGGGTAGGCCCATTGTGTTATCACAAGCTATTCACAGCTGGGGTGGAGAGAAAGACGCCACATAAAAACACCCCAATTCAAAAAGAAATTCCGCTATTGCGAAAATCCTTACCTGGGAGAGGTCAGAGGTCAATGATGACAAGAAATGTGATGCAAAGAACCTCCGTTGTTTCATGGCAAGAGGGCGGCGTTGGTCGAAGTAGTCTGCACCAAAAAAGTCCTGGGTTCGACTTGGTTCAGACTAAATCATAACAATATCTGTCATGCAGCAGTGTGACCCGGTGTCTGTTATTGTCGCAAGGTTTCAGTGGCAAAGGCATAGTCACTCGTCATTGAACGGTAAAAGCTCAGTTATATTCAATCCAAAGGTACAACAGCACGGCACGAAGTAAAATAATTACTAAAAAAGGCTATTAAAAACGAAGTTTCAAAATTTAATACGTCTCCTTGACATGAGAGACGCTACAACAATGCTGTAAAAAGAAATATCGTGCAAAAATAGTGTTGTAAGATTGTGAAGCTTCACCACCTATCATTTCTGCTACTCTATGTGGGGGTCATCTCTCCAGAGTGCTAGTAAAGTGTGGTTAAATTTCAAGGGCCGATGTTGATTTTGAATAAAACACAAACTATTTAGGAAATTATTGTAATTTTATTTTATTATGATATATTGGTATTACTCAATTATGTATGGAACAAAATATCGGCCAAATGGGCGCCGCGACCACGGCGGCACACCTCCATCCGATGGTCCAAATTTTCGATGACCCTGAGGCATAATGGAGGTTCTATGCCGTTAATGTGCCGAATTATCTCATCCTTTAGCTCTTGAATTGTTGCTGGCTTATCGACGTACACCTTTCTTTCAAATAACCCCAAAGAAAAAAGTCCAACGGTGTCAAATCACATGATCTTGACGGCCAATTGACATCGCCATTACGTGAGATAACACGGCCATTGAATTTGTTGCGCAAAAGAGCCATTGTTTCGTTAGCTGTGTGGCAAGTGGCACCGTCCTGCTGAAACCACATATCGTCCACATCCATATCTTCCAATTCGGCCATAAAAAGTTCGTTATCATCTCACGATAGCGAACACCATTCACAGTAACTGCCTGACCGGCCTCATTTTGGAAAAAATACGGCCCGATGATGCCGCCAGCCCATAAACCGCACCAAACAGTCACTCTTTGTGGGTGCATTGGTTTTTCGACAATCACTCTTGGATTCTCATTCGCCCAAATGCGGCAATTCTGTTTATTGACGAATCCACTGAGGTGAAAATGTGCCTCATCACTGAAGATGATTTTCTTCGAAAATTGATCATCCACTGTTGCCGTGGTCGCGGCGCCCATTTGGCCGATATTTTGTTCCATACATAATTGAGTAATACCAATATATCATAATAAAATAAAATTACAATAATTTCCTAAATAGTTTGTGTTTTATTCAAAATCAACATCGGCCCTTGAAATTTAACCACCCTTTACAAGATAAAAAAAGGGGTAGGCACTGCCACATGGGATGAGTAGCCGTCTCCTCCTCCTCTTCCATAGCTCCAGCAAAAATCCCGCGAGGAAATGCCGAGTCTGTCGGCATCCCTTGCAATGAGATAACCGCGACAGTGCGATTGATGGCCATTCATTCAAAGACAGAAGACACGGAGTCCTTACCCTATTCAAATTGGTCCAAAACAGAGCTTAGCAATCCTACACGTCCCTCATGCTGCCAACGAAACTGGGCCGAAATATACTCAGTTTAATCGAGGCAATCGAAACACTTACGCCTGCTAACAGTTCGGAACTCTGAACTTGATTGCAGCCTGACAGTCAGAGGAAATTGGCAGATTTTAGTAAAAATCCCGCTATTCAACAGGTGTTGCATGTATCACCGTAAGTCGAGAATGAATTTTATCTGGCAACTTTGTACCGGCAGTTTTTAGAATCCTTGAAAGATATTTCGTCCTGAGACGTGACGTTAAAACTGGAATAAAATGAAATTTACATGTAATTGCAGTATAAATTTAATTACATAAATATACCGATAGAACAAAAGGAAAGGGCCAGTGTTGTTGGCTGAGCAGTCAGCAACCAGATGATCCGCGGTTCAAATTCCTATTTGATCTAACAATTTTCTGATGTACCGACGCTAACAGCACCATACTTCGTCGCTATTTGAGCAATAAAACGTCGGCGAAGTAAAAAATAATTTGCAAACTTTGCAATGGGTGGCGATGGTCGAAGAAGTCTGCACGTTGACTACAAAACCAATAATTTTCTGGGTTCAAGCCCAGTTTAAGAATCATAAAAAAAAAATATCTCGCATTTTTCTGATGTGAATTTGTGTGTCTTTGTGTCAATTGTTTTCGGAAGGTTTCAGTGGCGAAGGCATAGTCAGTGGTCACTGAACAGTAACGGCTTTAGCTGTATCCAATTCACAGGCACATCAGAACGCTTTTCTTCCTTCGTCGGTAAAAATAATTTTTATGTGTTATGGACCTCTATGGAGTACAGCAGCATTCAACTGCTCATAGAAAAGGTCCTTTTCTCTGACGGTCTCTCCTCCTTCACATCGTCACAGTTTCCGCAAAACTCTTCTTGCCTGAGCCAGTGCCCGTTAATAAGACCGCTTGTGGGCGAATAGTTGCTATTAACGGCAATTATCTTTTACAACAATTGATTTTGTTTGCAGCTGATTGGCTTTGAATTTCGTATTGCCGCTATTGAATTGCAACAGTATATTGTGAATTTTAATATTATATTTTTTTTTCTTCAATTTTTTAATTAAAACAATATTACACTGACTATTTAAGTAATCAGGCTTAATGCTGTTCATTTAAAATAACTTTTTTCCAGTCATTGATAAATCATCTCTCGTTTGTTTGTGTTTGTGTTTGAGTTGCTGTTGTTGCTGTTGCTGTTGTTGTTTTTAATCTCAATTGTAAATTCATCGAATTCATCATTAATTTTTATTGTTGACATTAACAACAAGAACAGCAACATTAAACCATTGTCAGCATTCATAGTGCTATTGACGATATTAATAATATCATGACAATCGATATTAAAAATCCCCATAAGATAAATATCTGTCAGTTGTTGCTGATGTTTGCAACAGTTGTTGTTGCTTTCATTTTTATAAAATAAAATGTACTTTTTTCTTGTTCTTTGCCAGCATTAAATAATTTGTCTGTGCGTGTATTTAATCAAACTGATGCCGTTGCAACACAATGACTGCATCATATTGGTTTCATATTGAATATTGCGTATCAATTTTGCCTCTTATAGCATCCCGATATTTATTTATTAAAATGGCAAATTATGCCCATTAAGTGACTGGCAATCAACAATCAGCAATGAAATGAACATTTTGCTCGATGGAAGAAAGAAAGCAATTCAATATTTACAATTTGTAGAGGTGATTTGCATTGACAATTGAGAGCTTTTAAAAAGTATTGAAATTTCTTTTGAATGAAAATGTTTGTTGGAAATTATTTATTGTATATTCAATCCAAGGCGAGTTGATAACAGTACAACAACAACCGAAATAATTCATACAATTTGACAATAAACAGTGATAAATGGTCGGCCAGCTGGACTATTGAGATCACCTGTTATGAATATCCATATCTAAAATCCAACATGTTGTGTATTAATTTAAGTCCGACCAGAGTCATCGACTTATTTATTCACAAAAATTATGTTAATTGAATAGCGTATTAAATTCGAACAAACCATTTATTAAAAAACGACAGAGTCACATAGTTTTCTATTTGTAATTTGTTTAAGGAAAGTAAAAATAAACATCTCGCATTTTTCTGATGTGCATTAGTGTGTCTTTGTGTATCAGTTGTTGTCGGAAGGTTTCAGTGGCGATGGCATAATCACTGGTCACTGAACAATACCGGCTTCAGCTGATAGCAATCCACAATCGCATCAGAACGCCCTCCTTCATCGGTATTGTGTAGCACCGGCGAAGTAAAACAATAATAAATATGGCTACTGAACCGAAGCTTCAGCACTGCTAGGAGTATAAACAAAGAACGTGTGAAAGTAGAGCTACAAAAATACATAATTAAGCTTCATCTCCTGTTGTTTCTCCTACCACCTCTTTCCTATAGTTCCAGCACAATGCTTCGTATGTGTAGGAGTCATCTCCTGAGTGCTGGTCCAAGATAAAAAAAAAAAATTCCTTCCGAATAATAGAATTAAATTCGATCGAACTTAAACTTAAGCTAATCTTACATATTTTTTTCTTGGACCACCGCTTACAGCATTTCGCCACCGTATGCAATGCGTTGAAGTGGAATTACGAGGGCGGATCAATAATTCAGTGACTTTTCGAACCTCCCTCGTAGTTATATGAAATGCAACACTATTCCCAGCAAGTACCACCTGTTAATAGACTACTGTCAAATTTTGAGAAAGTTTCGTCATTTTCTTTGCGTTTAACAGCTGTTCAAAACATACAACTTCGTGTGCTCGAGTGCTCATTAAACATTATTTTTTGGAAAAAAAAAACCTCAATAAAACCAAGGAAAATCTCGATAAATACTATGGGGACTCTGCCCCATCGATTTCAATGTAAAAAAATGGTTTATTGACTTTCGTTGTGGTCGCACAAATACAAATGACGCTGAACGTTCTGGACGGCCAATTGAGGTCAGTACGATATGGTGTTGGCCGATCGAAGAGTAAAAGTGTTTGAGATTGTTGATGCCATACGCATTTAATATGGCAGTGTGGGTTCGATTTTAAACTATCACCTGGGTTTAAGAAAGTTGTCTGCAAGATGGGTGCCGCATTTGCTCTCAATTGACCATAAACGTAAACGTGTGACAACTTCAAAGGATTGTTTGGAGTTGTTTAACCGCAATCCGAATGAGTTTTTGCGGTAATCCATTACTGTATTCCGGAGAACAAGCAGCAGTCTAAACAATAGGTTTCTCCGGGTGAACCTGCTCCGAAGAAGGCCAAGGTAAGTTTGTCGGCCAATAAGGTGATGGCAACAGTTTTTTGGAATGCACGCGGGATTATCCGCATTAAAAGGGAAAAACAATAAACGGCGAATATTATGCCAACTTCTTAGATCGATTTAATGAAGATTTAAAAGGAAAACGACCCCATATGGCCAAGAGAAAAGTTCTTTTTCATCAAGATAATGCACGGGTGTACACGTGTGCAGTCTCAATAGCAAAACTCTATGATTTGGGCTACGAGTTCATACCTCATCCGTCATATTCTCCGGATTTAGCCCCTAGTGACTACTTCCTATTTCCAAACCTAAAGAAATAGCTCGGTGGAAAGAGATTTAGCTCCAACGATGAAATTATTGACCAAACAAATGTCTATTTTAAGGACCTCGAAAAATCCTATTTTTTTTGGAAGGGATACAAAAACTGGAGAAATGATGGACTAAGTGTTTTGAGTTAGAAGGAGATTATGTAGGAAAATAAATTTTTGTTTGGCAAAAAAAACTGTGTTTCATTTCATTTCACACGAACTTATTGATTCGCTCTCGTAGTTGGAAAGCGATAGTTAACGGAAGAGATATGTGGTGAAATGGCGTAGTTTTTGCATAACTCTACAGCTGGGTGCCTCCGTAGTTTAGTGCATGAGCATTAGTCTTATCAACATGGAAGTAGAGGTTCGATTACCGCTTAGACCCTTAGACAAGCTTAAGAGCTTCGTAGAGTTTGTATTGTCTTGAAAAAAGAAAAAAGTTTAACGTTTTGTTAATATTAGTTTTTGTGGTAGCCGACATTTTAAGCATCAAATCCATTGCAATCTTCCCTCTTTTCAAACGCGTCCAAAATGTTACCAGCCTGCGTAGTGAATGCTATCGATTATGTGTTTATTTTCCGATGTCTGTGGCAGCACTAATTGCCCATTTAGATAATTTTTTTTTATCGTAGACCAGCACTGCGAGTGAAAATTTAAAAATTCACTGAGTCATGAAACACGCCTCGTATTATTCTTATTAATGTCAGTGACCAATGCTCCCGGAAGAGAAAACTTTTAAACCTGCTGTATCAAGATATGTGTACACGTAAAACATCAACAAGGTGACAGTTTTGGATCATTATATGGGGATATATTAAGAAGCTCAATGTTTTGAGGGTTGCATGAATTTAGGCGACCCGTTTTTATTACAAGAATTGCTATCAGTGATTCAGCAGCGGCAAGTGCAGCGAGTACAATTTCTTTTTTTTTTATCTTGGACCAGCACTCAGGAGATGACACCTACAAGAATGATTGATTTACAGCTCTGCTAGTAAGTCACTAGTCGTCTTTCTATGTGCCCATGGGGGGTGGTATTGAAACAGCAGAATACACCCGGTGTTAAGAGCACCGTGGGACAAGATGCAATGCGCAGGTACCCTCGTTAATCTTGAACACAATCTGTAAATTTTGACGTGAGAGGATTCAAATCGCATGTCCATAAACACTATATTGATATTGTGTTATTGTTAAATAACACAAATATTTTGAAACAGTTGATCTCTTTATTTACTTTGAAAAAAATTTTTTTTTTAATTTTGATGACTTCTGCTATATATTTTGACAATTTCGACGTGTTTTCGCTCGAATTTTCTCCTATTTACGGCCCTTTTCACAATGTCCGATTAAAAGTTAACGTGGACTTTACGGCAACTTCGGCATACAAAACTCGCTGTTAAAGCTCACGTTAAGTTTTAATCGTACATTGGGAAAAGGGCCGTTAATCTGGCAACTATGCTTGCAGTGTTTGACATTAAAATAATAATCAGCTGGTGGAAAATTCTAAGCAAAGCACTCACTTCTTTTTTAAGAAAGAAATTCCTTCGATAAATTTATGTGGCGTTAATTTATTATTTTGTTTTCATTTTTTTTAGTATTAAATCAAGTTTTAAAATCGATAACTTTAGGTTAGAAAATATTTAGCTATTACCGGGTGACACCCATAGCTTGCCCTATTTATATGACGGTAAGTGTATATAGTCCCATCACAGTTATTGCTTTTCAATCGAGATTTCTTTGCTGAGATACACACTTGTGTACTGCAATTTGTACGACTAATAAGATTTCTTTTTTTTAGCATTTAGTCTCTTTTATGTCATTTTCGCTTTCGCTTTTTAAAGCGGTTTAATTGCAGTTCACTTCATTTCAATAAGATCATCTCGTTGTCGTTTCTGTTTTGTTTTTTTGTTTAAACAAAACCACCGTGCATTGTGCCAGGACTTTACTATGTTGCATATTTGTTGGGCTTTGTAAACCATCCTTGTTTATGGCCAAAGAGCCCTTTGAAAAACGAACACCATACAAACCGCACATTATTTATGTTGACTTACAACCGCTGAGGAGAGATTCATCTCAATGGGAAATGCACCCATGTTAAATGGTTCTTTTTTTCTACTCATCTAGATTGGTATTCATAAGTGAGCTTTTTATGCGACAACGACAGCGACAGCAACACACGGAACACACCGAACCAAACGAAATTAAACTTTAAAATGTGCAATACTCGTACAGACAGAACTCTGTCTTTTTGTGTTTGATGGCATTTATTTGCTTGAAGCGTTATTAATTGATGCATTTCAATTAACATCACTTTAAAAGCAGATAAATAAAAATGTTGCATGTTGCAGTTTCCTTTATACGTAGTTTTAAATTCACATGTGTATGTATGTGTATGGCTGCTTAACGGACCCAATGAAGGCGTGCAATTAAATGTGCCAGCAAACATTTTAACATGACATCAACTTCATGTGCCGTATATTATTATAAAAATTGTGTAAAATTAGGAACGCAATAAGGAGACATCAGATAGATTTAAGGTTACTGACTGAGAACACTGCAATCAATCCACCTTAAGGGTGTTGGTGCTATTGGTCTGAGACCCCAAACTGTCCGGCGATGGCAGGACAGGTGGACCGCGGACACGGTCGGCAGGTGGACGGCGAGGCTCATTCCCTGCGTGGAAGTATGGATGCGGAGGAAATTTGGGGAAGTTAACTACTTCCTGACACAATTCCTCTCGGGCCACGGATACTTCCGAAAGTACCTGTACCGGATGGGCAGGGCAGATGGTCCCGACTGCATTTACTGTAGTATTACGGATGATGATGCAGAACACACTTTCTTCGACTGCACCAGGTGGCATACTGAGAGAGGTGCAATGGCGCAGCGGGTTGGCGGGTTCGCTCCTGCCACCGTGATAGGGAGGATGCTCGATTGTGAGGAAAATAGGGACGCTGTGGCACAGTACGTGGGAAAAGTTCTGCGGAGGAAGAAGAGGGACCTCGATGCGCTGCTGCATAGCGGGGCCCCCTCTGACGGGGACCAGGCGATACGGCCCGGAGCCATGGCGCCGGCTGCGGACTTGGCGGACCCAGACGTGGGTGAGTGAGAGTGGTCCTGATTGGGACGGAAAGCGGTCCCGGGGAGGAATCTACCCAGAGGAGGAGGAGGGAATTTTTTAGTGACAACACCACTCGACGCAGAAAACGACGGTCTCTGTAAGTGCGAAGGCATTTTCAACCCTACCTCACACGCCAAAAAAAAAAAAAGGGAGTCGAGAATATTATACAGGATATCTGGTGGCAAATTTATATGTTTAAATACGATAATTTAAAAAAGTAATAAATGGTGCGGAGGGAGTGTGGCGCCGTTGGAATTATCGATTGTGCGGATTTGTCAGTCACGATGTCCCAGTGGTCCAGTGAGTATCGCGCGTTCGCTGTGGATCCATTTTTTAAGAGTAATGATTCCTACGTAATTGCTCGTCGACAATTTTGTTCAAAGTTTGATATTCGGCGAATAAGTGATGGACTAAGTGTAAATTTAATTCGTTCGTGGGTGCAGAGATTCCGCGCAACTGTTTAGGCTATAAATATCCCACGGCAGGGCCCAGTAGATCTTCAAGGACTCCCGAAAACATTGCACTGATTGAAAGCAATTTACGTGAAAATGCGCGATTTCCAATACAGAAAAGAGCAGCCTCACTGCAACTTCCAAGAGCGATTATTCATGAAATTTTAAAAAAGGATCTGGATGACATATTCTTCATAAAATAAATTCGCTTTTCATTCTATTGTTCAATGCTCTTAATAAAAATTTGTGTCAATTATTACGTTTTTTATTTAAGTTTGAACATATAAATCTGCTACCAGACACCCTGTATATACATATATATGACCCAGATATATGATCACATCGACCCAATACTTTGCTTTCATAAAAGGTATGAGATCCTCTTTCCAACAAGAAAAGAATGGAATAGAGGCAAGAGGTATGGGTGGCAGCACATGAGCTACACGGCGGTTTTTTTTCATCTTGGGACAGCACTCAGGAGATGACTCCTACACATGCGATGAATTGTGTTGAGACTAGAGGAAAGGTATAGTGAGAGAGATGACAGGACTTGAAGCTTCACTGTCTTACAACTCTGCCTGTGCACGTTCTTTGCTCTATAGCAGTGCTGTAGCGCCTCTGATATCAAGCAGACATATTAAATTTTTTGAAGTTTCGTTTTTGGTAGCTGTTTTTTGTAATTATTTTTCTTTCGAGGTGCTACACAATAACGATGAAGGAGGGCGTTCTGATGTGCCTGTTGATTGGATACAGCTGCAGCCAGTACTGTTCAGTGACCAGTGACTATGCCTTCGCCACTGAAACCTTGCGACAACAACTGATACAAAGACACACTAATGTACATCAAAAAAACATGCGAGATGTTTTTATAATTTAGGCTGAAAGTGGGGTGAACCTAATGAAATGTTTGGTTTTTTAGTCAACGTACAGACTACTTCACCAATCGCCAGATGCGGACTTTTCGGCCAGAGGGAGGGCTGAGCTATTGCTTACCGGACCCCAATACCAATAAAGATTCAACAAGAAGGCAATAAAGTTATTGTTGGGAACACGAACTGTATCCTATGCAGATAAATGCGTGATAAATGGAGTGACAAGGGCGGTCTACGCCATTCTTAAGACTTCAAAAACCTAAAAAAAATTATTCTGTGTTTTATTTAAAGGGTTTTTTTTTATAATTTTAGTTATTTTATAATTTTTCATTTGTATTTAATATAAAATATGACTGAAAATACAATATTTTCCAGAATTCTCGTAGTAAATTTTATGCAGGGTGGCGCAGAATGAGCGATATGGTTCAAATGGTTTATAACTTTTTTATTTATGCGATTATTATAATTAATTTTTTTTTAAATACAGTATATTATTGGGAAATTCTTTGCAATTAGCTTTGAAAAATTATATCCTGTAAGTGATGTCAATTTTCTGCTTCGCACATACGTGCTATTTTTTAACATATTTTCCATAACTTTTCGCAAAATTTCGGCTGTAATGGCCATGATTTTATTTCGAATGTTGGTTTTTAGTTGGACTATGGTTCTTGGTTTTTTAACGTACACTCTTTCTTTTCTTTCAAATATCCCCAAAGAAAACTGTCAGCAGCCGTTAAATCGGGTGTGGGTGCAATGCGCACATTAAAATGACGACGATATGCACACTGTGTCAACACAATAGACTGTTCGATTGAAAAATAAAATCCAATTATTTTTGTATGTTGTTCGATCGTGTAATGATTCCCCAAGTCTTCTTCACAAAATACTGGGAAAAGAAACAAGGAAAAAATAGTAATTGAAAAAGTTATAACGTTTCGTTGTTCTATCGTTACTATAATGGGATGTGTTCTAATGAAATCAGGGAACTTGTTCCCGAAACCCGGTTATTCGCGCGCACGACGCGATCATCATTAAGAGCGCATCCATTTGTGGTCGATTTGAGGGCGACTAGCACTACGCATTACAGGGAAAATTCGTTTTTTGGCCGAACGGCACGTATGTGGAATAGACTACCCGCAGAGGTGTTTCCTGTCACTTTTAGCATGGGAAGATTTAAATCAAATGTCAATAAACACTACTCCCTCTATCCTCCTTCCCATAACCTAATTTCCTAGTTCCAGCACAATGCATCGCATGTGTAGGGGTCATCCCCTGAGTGCCGGTCCAAGACAAAAAAAAAAAAAAAAAAAAAAAATATAGCTCATTCTGCGCCACCCTGTATTACAGAATATATACAAGTTTTCAAAGAAATTATAATTTTCACATATGAAACAGACTTGGTAAGCGTGAGCAGGGAACTACTGCGTCATCGAGAGAGCCATCATGCGCAGGGCATAATTTGAAAAAATGCTTGTAGCATTTTGTTGATTTGCTATCCGTCAATATGAACACAAATGGAAATATCTGTAAACATTCAAAAGATATTGTAATATATTCACAGGCTAAAAGTTTTCTTGTAAAAGGCCTATTTTTATATAATTTATTTACAAGCAAATACATACCTTTGCGGAAAACTGTACATGGACCATTATTAATTGTTTAAAACAACCAAGCGGAACTACTGCAAATGTGCCATCAACTAAAAATGAAATAACCCCCGAATAAAAAATGAAATAACACCCAAATTATACACGCTATGAAACAAGCCCCGAATTTTAAAAATTTGTTGGGTGTTATTTCATTGGAGATTATTTCATAATTTGAAAACCCCAAATGAGGAATGAAATAATCCCAAAAAAAATAAATGAAAAACGGCCCAAAAAAATTGGGAGTTATTTCATATGAAATAACACCCAAAAATGTATGAAAAAAATTTGGGGAATATTTCATTTCTCGTTTGGGCGTTATTTCATTGGGGGGCTTTTCGTGGAGCCTCTACATACATGCCTACGCTTCGACGACATTTTAAAAATGACCTTTCACCTTCCTGTGTAATCGAGCAAGAAATTTTCAAGAAACTCATCTAATTCATTGAAATTTATATACACAACATGTATACAGAAATTGCAAGAAAGTACTGTCATGTGTTAATCAATAAAACACATTTTAAAATCACTTCTTACAACCACAACAATTTGGCAATTGCATGATTTTGTGTTTGCTGGGTTATACACGTGCATCTAGTATGCATTTGTTGGTTTATTTGTAGGGGAATAATAAAATAAAAACGGCATCAACTGTTGACATGACTTTAACATAAAGCGTTTTGTTGTCATTGATGTTGCTGCTGTTATTGGCGTTATTTTTTTCCTTTTGTTGTTGCTGTTGCTGTCAATAAGTGATCAATAGATTTATTAACGAAAGTTAATCATGCAAACTGAATGAGCATTATTCCCAATTTCACACAATACTTGGGACTCGAACATTAAATGTGACTGCCTCCCCCTCTCTGTTTGTCCCCCATTGGCAACACTAGTCATCCTGGTTACAATGCTTGCACGCACACTAACATATACATATGTCCAGACTTAAATGTAGATAGAGAACAACACGTTATGACTTGAATAAATTGCACGTACATGAGCCTACCATAATTCGCCGACCAGACAGACAGACAGACACTCAGCGAGACACACGTTGCTTGTATGGTAAAGAGTCAATCAATCAGTAACGTGTTTTGTGACAAATTTGTTTAATATTCAATAAATTTTTTATTATTGAAAGTTTTTGAGTTGATTGGGATACCAATTCCTGGGTTCAAAATTGTCCGCATTTGTTCGGTAAGAGGGAACTAAAAATATCACCGTTGGGAAAACACTAAATTGTATTCTCGTTCGTTGGAATACTTATTTTGTATTTGTAGATCGCAAAGTTTTCATCATAGTAGTGCATAGGCGACTCAGTGGTTTTCCATCGGAAAGGTATTGAAAATGAGTTGCTGGCTGAAGCATTTGATAGAATGTAGCCTGGGAACTTTCCGCGGTAAATATCAGTCCTTTTTATACATTGAACTTTACTATCCCTTGTAAAAGAAAGATTGTGAATATCAGCGATTAAGAAGATGGTGTTCGCCTTTTGATAACTATTTAAATCCTTTAACTTGAGCGGATTTTATGCTGTCGCGCGATGTTAAAAAGGTGCTGCTGTTGGAAAAGGAGGCTGCTTTTAGCTGAGCAGTTATCGTGTTCATTTTAGAAGTATTAGATCGTGTGTTCAATACTTCGCTCACCAATGTACATATGTTTATGCATATCACAGCACCTTCCGCAAAAAAGGGACAAAAGGGGTGGCGATGGTCGAAGTAGTCTGCACGTTGACTACAGAACGAAAAATTTTCCTGAGTTCAACCCCAGTTTCAGACTCGTAAAAACATATCGCATCTTTTCTGATGTGCCTTTGTGTGGCTTTGCGTCTGTTGTTGTCGGAAGGAAATTAAATTTTAAAAAGTTTAAAAATTAATGCGACAACATACGAACGGTTCGACTAAAAACGAATTTGTTTTGAAATATGTAGTGCGATTATTCGCTGGAAAATGAATACGCTCTCGAGGACCACGTTGTTGTATTTAGAAATATCAGAGTTTCGAGAAGAAGTTACCTGATATCATTGTAGCATGTTCCATAAAAGAAGCGATGCAACAGCGAAACATACAACTATCACCCAGCCAGTCAATAGAGTTGGCCTGTTCGCTCGGTCCCGTAAGGCTTTCGAGTAGCTTGACATAGACTCTGATGCGCCGACCAATATATAAGAGTTGTATTCCATTTTCAGTCAGATATAGTTCATGTATATTATAAGGATATCAAAGGGGCAGAAGATATCTTACACCGTTTAAAAATGTCAACCTGCTTGAATGTTTATTTTCAGACATGAAAAATAAGGCCAGTCAAGCGAACGTCACACTAAATTTTCCTAAGGTGAACCAAAAGAAGTCATCCGATGTTTTTTGGCTGCATTTTTTTTCTAAATGAAAAACTTCGATTCTGTTTTTTGACTATTTTTATCTGAACCTTTAGAATTTTATTGGTCAAGTCGAGAAGATGATACAGGCCAAATGGACGCCGTCACAATTGATTGCTATACGGGCCCGTTTAATGGCAATTTTCATCACTTCGGCGAGAACTTCGGGCGACAGATTCTCGCACTCGAGTCGAATGTTGTCCTTGAGGGCTTCCAGGGTCTCGGGCCTGTTCACGTAAACACGGGACTTCAAAAAAACCACACAATAAAGAGTCTGGAACAGTTAAATCGGGCGATCTTGCGGGACAGTGCAAATCGCCAAAACGAGAAATGAGGTGACCCGGGAACGCCGCCTTCAGAATAACGCTTGGGACTCGCGCAGAGTGCCGTTGCTCCGTCCTGTTGGAACCACGTGTCCTCCAGTTATAATTCGTTCAATTGTGGCAGAAAAAACTAAAGCGCGCACTCGACATCCTCGGCAACAGCGGCGATATTCTCGGCAGAACGGGCACTTCGGGCCCGGCCGCTCTTGGCAGCGTCTCGTGTGGTCCCATATTCTTCAAGGTTGGTAGCCAAACGGCGCAGTGTTTGCGCAGTCGGTGTCGGAAGACCGCGGAATCAGCGACGGAATTCACGCTGCGCCAACACCACAGACAAATGGTTACGCAAAAAAAACTAGACACGATTATTCCGCGTTTTTGGGGATTGTATCGCTCCATGGCTTGTTCACTTGTATTCTACATCTGTCGAGTTCACAAATGTCAAAACAGATTTGACATTGGCCGCCATTTGCAAAAATAAGAGCATCTTCCAATAGGGCGATTTCCTTTGGCCCACCTTGTACCTTCTGATTCTTTAATATCTTTACCACCCATAACTATAGATGGCGTAGCAGTTGCGGTCATGGTCTTATTCATAAGGACACAGCATTGAGAGTTTTAGTATTAAAATCGACCCTATTCGCCTGACTCCATGCTGAGATTCTTCCTCATGACTGCCATGTTTTGTGTGCAGCCGAAAGAATAAGAATGACAAATGCTGCTGTCATACGCAAAGGAATATATGGGGTAGGATGTTCGACACAGAAAGTCGGTAAGAAAAATTAAAAATATAGTAGGAGAAAGTGCGCAACCTTGTGGTAGCCCTCAATTTAATATAAACTCGTTTAATGAGACCTTGTGTCTACGAGTACTCGTAGCAGCATCTCTGTGAAAGGTCTAAAACATTTATTTCGAACGAACTCATCACCAACATGTCGGAGATGTGGAAAAATTAAGCCATATTTAATTAGTAGCACTTTCGCAGCTGCCTCTTCTCTACATTATCCTTCTCCAGCTAGTTCGGGTGCAAGGCATTGCCGAACGGCGGATCATCCTCGAGCACTGGTCTCAGAAAAAAGGACAACATTGCGTCCGGTCTAAGAATAAAAGGTCAACGTTTACGCCTGTTTTATTTTTCGTCTAACAAGTATTTTTCTCTGTTTTGGCTAAAAGAGAATGCCAGAAAGAAATGTAAGCTGGCATCACTGTTTGTTGAAAATTTATATCATTGGATTGGTGATTGTTGTTGCTGTTGGCGTTGGCGTTGGCGTTGCCGTTGCCGTTGCTTTATATTTATTTATTGTTGTTTGTGTTGTATTGTGTCTCTATGTATAAATAAAGCGTTTCTTCAATTTGTAATGTTTTTATAATTTCAGATTTTACACTCCATTTAATTTGTTTTGGTAGATAACTTCCGTTGAGACAACGTTGTTAAAAAAAAAATTAAAGAAAAATAAAAAGGGTGTCATGATTCTGTTGTATCGTTTGTAAAAGTTAAAAAGTGGATTATGAATGGGGTTTCTATTTCTTCTATCAATCGAGGTCAGAGAAGATTTTGTTTAACCGTTCATAGAAATTTGCCTTCAATATCAAGAAATATTTTTATATTTGTGGTTGGCTTTTCCACAAAATGCAAAGAATAAGTGCTTTAAAACCGATTTCTAGATGAAGAAGATGTAACGGGTTATCCATTTTTCGGTTTCAAAAGTAAAGTTTTTTTTTTATCTGGGACCAGCACTCAGTAGATGACTCCTACACATGCGAAGCATTGTGCTGGAATTAGGGGTAAGAGAGAGTTAAAGAAAATGGCAAGAGTTAATGTAGCCCCACAGAAAAGGGTCTAATGGCATCAAATAGAATCATCTTGGTGGCCCATTGAAATTACTCGTTCTGGAAGCTTCTCATGCACTGAAACCAAAATCGGTCGAGTTGTGTGTGGCTCATGACACCATCCTGTTGTAAACACATATCGTCCATTTCGTATTTTTCAATTACAGACTAAAAAAAGTCGGTTATCATACGGCCATAGACCTCGGGATTCACCGTAACCGCTCCACCATACTTTCACTAGCAGAAGCTTTGTTTTCAGTAGTGCGCACATTGCTGTGATGCACAGGCTTGACCACATTTTTAAGGGTCTTCGACATATTCCCAGAAATAAATGTAGCGCCGTCAAATCTTGGTGGCCCATTGACGTTGCCAAAACGTGAAATTACTCATTCTGGCAGCTGCTCATGCAATAAAACCAAAATCGGTCGTGTTGTGTGTGGCATGACATGACTCCATCTTGTTGACACCACTTTTCGTCCAGCTGATAATTTTCAATTGAAGGCTAATAAAGTCGACCTGATGTCACATTCCCAATTCGTTGCACAGTAGATTGATTATGACGACCATAATAAACACCGAAATGCTCGAAAAGTGGCCACGTTTAAACCACCACATTTGTAGTAAATTTTAACCTTTTCGACGCATTCTTCGCTTGTTAAACGTTCCATATGCGTAAATGGCAAACGTTTTTACTAAATAAATGACATTTCAGATGACAGCTGTTACATACAGCTGGCTGTCCTTGCCAGAATTTCGCCTTAGAAACCACTAAATTGATAACCCGTTACAATATATGAGTCTGTGTTGGTAAATATCTTCCCATTAAATACAAGTAGAAGAACTTAACATTCAAAAAGAAAAAAATTTAATGGTGCTGTTCTCTTAATGGAAAACAAATTGTTATTGTCCTTTGAATTGAATTTGTTGATTTTCCACATGTTAAACTCTTCACATGGCATTAAATAAGAACTCTTAAAAGTACAGGGTTTTGCAACACATTAAACAACTCTAAAATATTATCTACAGTTAAGGCTACGTTTGAATGGCCACAAATGAAAAAGAAAGAAGTATTATTTCACTAGGACAAGGTACTCTGTCACAATTCGACGCAAACTATTTTTTCCCGTTCTTGGGCCGTCAATCAACACATGCGATACATTGTGCTGGAACTAGAGGAAAGGGATAGTGAGAGAGATGGCAGGTGGTGACTCTTCAATATCATACAACTCTGCTTTTGCACGTACATTGTTTTATAGCAGTGTTGCAGCGCCTCTGATGTCAATGAGACGTATTAAATTTTTAAGCTAGGTTTTAGTATCCATTTTTAGTAATTATGTGTGGCTGGGTGTCAGTTGTTGTCAGAAGGTTTCAGTGGCGAATGCATAGTCACTGATCACTGAACAATATCGGCTTCAGCTGATAGCAATCTACAATCACACAAGAACGCCCTCCTTCGTCGGTATTGTATAACAGCGGCGAAGTAAAATAATGCAAAAGCAGAGTTGGAAATTGCAAGTTACTGGGAATAAGTTTTTAAATTTTTCACCATAAGGAATTGCGATTCAAATAGTTTAAACATTTCATTTGAAAGGGATTAAATATATATTTATCATTATAAAGGAATAAATTCCTGGTAATTGTTTTCACATGTTTGAAATATTTTTACAAAATTCATTTAAAAAAAAAAATTATTATTCCCAGACCTGGCCACAACACAACTCTTTCAAAAACATATAAAATTCAATCTTGCATATAATCAGAGGACACTTTGTAAGAAAATTACCACCCACAAAAATATTATACTGCATAATAAAACGATTAAACACAAGGTATAAATCTGCGGTGATGTTAACTTTTTTAACCGCATTTCTATTTTTAGGTAAATTTAACGTACTCAAAGTTTTGTACGAAATATTTTTTATTAAAACAGGTTTACACCTATTTGTAATTGAATTCACAAGCTCGTATTAACGGCGAAGGTGTGTAGTAACATTTTTCCTTTTAGTAAAAACCAGAGCTGTTAAATTACGATTACGATTAGTAATCAATTAGATTATATTTTGAAAAGAATTATACTTATTATATTATTCTCTTTTAAATAATCTCTGATTACTAATTGATTATGATTACTAGTAATCGAAAAGTAATCTGCATTACTGGAAATTACGGTAAAATAATCAAAAAGAATCAGAAGTACGGAAATTGACGTCTTACTCAATTTGCTGCCGACTTTATATTTTGCACATGGCGTCTTGTGGTGCAATTAGGCTTGCCAGATCCCAAAAGCCTAAAAACTGGAAAACGTAAAATTTTCGCCTGCATTTTAGAAAAAAAAACTGGATCATTTTTAAAATGCACTTAAAATTACTAGTGATGATACTTTAGAAATTTTCAGTTATGTACAAAAACTGGTACTAATGAAGAGATATAATCTAAACATTTGCAAATATAGTTGTAATTTTACTGTGTTTAGAATGCAATTTTTCTGTAAAAAATATTAATTTCATTATAAAAGAATATAAAATATGAAAAAACTGGAGTAGACATAAAGAACTGGAAAATCCAGGGAAATCAAGGACATCTGGCAAGCTTAGGTGCAATACGGATGAGGGAGATGGACCAGTGGCATCACTGGCCGTATGGTCTTTGCAACATACTACGAGCACTGGCATGTGAGCTCCCAAAAGTCACGGACTATAGGATGTCAAATCTTGACATTAGACCAATTTGCAATGCCATTGTTCCTGCGAGGAAATGCTGCAGGAGAAATTGCAGGGCTGATGAGAGTGGGGAAATTCTTTATTATGCGGATGGTTTGAAAATGAATGGGGAGGTTGGATCTGGGGATTATTGCGAGCAACTGGATATCAGAAATACCTACAGATCTTCGAGGCGGAAGTTTATGCGTTATACAGATGTTTTCATACCAATATGTGAGATTAGGCGTACACTATGGCTCGGGTTTTTGGGAAAGTAAGAATGCAGTTGGAGGAAATTGGAGGTCTGCTCTATTGTGAGGCATACTTGGCCGACCTGTAACAGGCATAGGACCGCAAAACCTAATGAAAACGCCAAGGAACAATATTTCTCATTTTTTGGCAGTCTGTACTGGCCACTGGTCATTGGGGAGGAACCCTGGGATAGATGGGAATACACTATGTAGGAGCTGTGGTGAGGACGGCCGTAAGGAATCGGTTTTCCATAAATTGTGCAAGTGTCCGGGCACTTTGCGTATCTCGGCAGCATCGGGGATATGATACCCAGCAGGCTGGTGCGATTCTTGAATATGGCCGGCTGGATGTAGATTCTGAGTACTTTAGTCCACATTAGATACTTCGTTTTGGGTTTCCCGAGTTTAGTGATATCAAAACGGCGCTTGGTGTTAATTGACCACCACACCTGAACCAACCGACCAACGTTTCGACGGTCTACCGTACAATAAGGTAATGGCCGTACGGTTAACATCACTGCACATTTGAAGTAATTCCAACTTATAAAGTGAAGAAATAAACAGAATTTCGTTTCAATAATATTTCTGTCTGGCATTATTATTTTAAGTTCTCATACAGCGAAACATAAAAACTCTCGTTATAAAGGAATGAATGGTCCAAGTCCTTACTCCAATGATTGCGAGTGTATGTCTTTGGCATAGATTTGTATTTAGTTAAATTATATTTAAAATAAATACTCATGAATTTTTGTTTTCAAACTTTTTCATTTATTCCATTAAAGTTTCTTAACTGAACCCACGCTATAATTGTTTCTGCTTTTTTTTTATTTTTTAGTTTTTGCCCAGTTCTTTGTTTTTATTGTCTTTAAAACGAATGAATGATTAAATTAAATAAATTGTTTATTGATTTGAGACAAACCTCCACAAAATTTAACTTGAAAAAAAAAACATTTGTTCGTTAATAATTTTTGATTAAAACAATGATGACATCCGACTCAGAGACTGGTCTTTTTATTTCATTTATTTGCTTTTTATTATTTTAATGTTTTGCTCCAATGATTTTTCGATTTATAAACTTAATTTTCTTTTCTTTTTTTTTTAAAAAAAAAAAAAAAAGATTGTTGTTGATTTCTCGTTTAAAACGAATTGAATAAGATTCTTTTAAGTTCATCGTGTAATTGTGTATTGAGGAAGGAATTTGTGTGAAAAGTATGTCAAATTTGACAAATATTTTGTTAAAAAAAAATTCCATAAGAGCAATAAGCACACCTCATAAATGGAAGCAATTGGTAAATATTTTCAGGAAGTGGCATAATTCAAAGTCTGGTTTCATTTGTTGTGAGTTAATGGATTTTTATGGAAATTATGTCAATTTTGATTGTTTTTTTTTTTAAACTTATGTATGTACTCGTATGCTAGTGATTCAAATTCAGAGCATATACAGGGAAATTTCGCATAATGGAAAACGCCCTTCAGGGCATAGTCGTCGTGGAGGAAAGCTTTTGCCAGGTAGCAGCAATGTGCCGAGCCTGAGCGTTCAGCGTCTTGGCTCTACAGGCAGAAGATTTTGGGTTAAAGCCGCCGCTCAATGGGTTTCGCCGCTTTCTCGACATTGCGGCCGTCCAGGCAGAAATTATTGTTAGTGTTATTATTACTTTTATTAATATTATTCTGTTAATTAAATAATTCTTAATTAAATACATAGTTTTAAAAACTTAACAAAAAAAAAATATTATTCTATATTTCGTTAACAGCTTGTTTACATCAGCAGGAATAAAATACCTCAAGCTTAATAAATATATTTCAAAAAATATAATAAAAAAGGTCAATTAATAATATTATTAAAAAAAAAAATAATTAATTAAAAAATTCAATTTGTACTTAAAAAAAATTAACTTTTGTAATTTTTCTAATATAATAATATGTATTACCTCGTACATATATTAATTTATTTCAATTCATTTGAAAAAACACTATTTTCAAGAAATACGTAATTGTATACATAGTCTGTTCAATAGAAAAGGAGAATTTTGTATTTTTTTTTGAAAGTATTTATTTATTCATCAATATCCATTTTGTCCACTTCAAACTAATCGCCCTCAGATATAATGCACTTATGCCAGCGCTTCTTCCAATCCTCGAAGCACTTCTGAAATGCGCTTGTTTTCATCTCATCAGTTGTGGCAAAACGCTTTCCTTTTATTTCTGTCTTCATTTTTGGGAATAGGAAAAAGTCGCAGCGAGCCAAATCTGGCGAAAAAGATGGTTGAGATATGATTATAGGTTTTTTTTTTTTGACCAAAAAATCACGAACAAACATTAATGTGTGAGCTGGTGCATTATCGTGATGCAGAATTCATGATTATTTTTTCCACAATTCCGTTCGGTTGAGCCAATGCAAATTTAATACCAGTTAAATTCACTAGCTAATGCGGCCGTCAGTTGATTCAACGTTTTGTAACGTATTTTAACGCCGAACATCAAAGTTTATTTACTTTTGTGAACAAGTTAAGAAAATTGCTTGTAAATAATTTTATAATATACAAAATAAATTTAACAAAACACATGTATACAAAAAATTTGACGTTCGGCTGCACAGCGAATTGACGAATTTTCCTTGCGACAGCCTTTATTAATAAACCTTGGTTTGAGCCGTATTGGCTCACGCAAACGTTGCATAACTTCTTTGTAGTATTTCTAATTAACCGTACGACCTGTTGGCAAGAACTCATGATGCACCACGCCCTTGCAATAGAAGAAAACAAAATTCACCTTTTCTTGTGAACAAACCTTGTACTTTTTGTGTATTCAGTGTTGCTGTAAGAAAGAAAATTCTTATATGAAGAAACCCTTTTTCAATACCATTTATCATCCTCGTTGTTGGGGAAAAGTTTCTTTTCTCAGGTTTTTTCTTAGAAGTGATTTTCTTTTATAGAACATTTTTTTGTTTGGACATGGTGTTTTTGATTTTTTCTTATATGCGATGTGCTTATATCCGGTATCTAATTGTAGGGGAAACGAACTATAACATAATACCAAAATATACTACATGTTAAAATATAAACATGATTGGAACTACTTCCCAAAAGCTTGCTCTAAGAATAAACCTTGTCCGTCCTTCGGTCCAGATATTGTCTACTGCCATAGATTTATCAAACAATTGGTTAAAAATTCATTTGTATAGATAAGGATTATTGCATTTCTTCTTTAGCCTAAGTTGAGATTGAGCGAATATTTGCAAGGGTAACATACTGTTTGGGACCATATCACGGGTGCGAAAGAGAGTATTGTTTTTGTGTTCGCTACTCTGCGATACGCTTTGTTTACATTTCTTTGCTTAAAAAAAGCAAATAATAACAATAATAATGGAATGTCGCCGGCAAAAATTTTCATCAGTGACAGCGCGAATGCAAAAACCAAAGAGAATTCCAGATGTTCTTCTGCCAAATATTCGCATGTTTAAACTCGGACTGTTAAAATTTGAAACAAAGCCCACTGCGAACCCGATATACCAACCGAAGGTTCATGCATTTGTTTCACTTGTTTTTTTATTCCTTAATCAATTTCACAGATTTTGAAAATGAGTTTCGTTGCTCCTCTAAAATCCCCATGTAATTATATGTTGTTGTTCTTGTTGTTAAACAATACCGACGTCGTACTGCAGTTATTATTACAATTTTTTTCTCGCACCGCCAGCAGTACAATGTCACGGAAACCCTTCTGTTTACATAAAGTCTGTGAACAAAACAAAGCTATTCGGCACATGCCTTAAAGGCTGGACAAAAGATTTGTATGTCTCAACTAAATTTTATATATGTTTTTTATCCGCTTTTTAACATGCCCGTTAACACACTTTGTGGCATGGCACATTCAGCCGCAGCGATAACTACCAAGAACAACAACAACAACAACAACAACAACAAGATTAGTAACACCGTGACAACAACATACATTGTTTTATGCAATTAGCGCACATGCATGTTGTTGTGGCAAAGTGAAGAGTTGTTGGTGTTACGGTTTTGCGACTGTTTGCCTACTTGTCTGGTCATCTTTTGTGGTGTAACATGAACGTTACGTCTGACAAGAAAAACCATTTTAAATGAATGTGTCTTCCCAAATAAGGGATACACTGTACATATGTATGTACAAAAGAATAGACTATTCCTTTTATTCCATTTAGTTTATTTGTTTTTTCTGTGTGATATTGTAATTGAAATATTTTTGATCGTAAAGTGTGATTTTATTTTTTAGACAATGAGGTGGGCACCAATTTATGAGCAGAGTTGAAAAGTTGGTGTAAGAAGGTGGTTTTTTCTCATGCCCATTACAGTCATTAATCAAAATAAGTCATTTTATAAATCTTTATGAGATCAGAGCATTTGGTATTATTTTTCTTTAATAATTATAATTTTAAAAATCACAGAAAGATAGCTTTGTTTATATTTTATCAGATATCTTTGTTGATGTTTTAGCAAACTTTTAAAGTTTTTAAAGCAAAAATATCTGGCAACATTCTAGTTGTACTTTCAAATTCCACATTGCAAGGCTTTTTTTTAATAACTTCTTGCAGCAAGAAACACTAAAGGTCGGGGCACATAGAATCCGTCATCCGTCATACTTTGACTTTTTCAAATGACATTAACGTACCGACGGAAGAGATTGGCACAATGAGTACTTTGTTGACGGATATCAACTCATAGCCAGCGTTACCACGTTAAAAAGTTAAAAAATATAAAAAAAAACATCAGAATATGTTTTACTTTATAAAAATAAGTCTTCTATTTTTTTTATACCAGTCACAAATTAAAAAAAAAAATTATATAAAAACATTATGTACATACACCATTTCAGTTTAAGACAACAAACCCGTGCAAGTAATTTCCTATTTTGAATTTAAATACTGTGTTCTTTTATTTTTGTTTCTGCTGCAGCAGTCATGAATTTTTTGTTACAAAAGAAACGATTCTTAATCAAGCAAAAGGGTGTTAACAACGTTTCGCAATATAAAACGTTACAAGTAAAATTTACGTATTGAGTATTACTTAGGCTGGAAAGAGTAAACCAAATGCAAAAAAATATTCACATCAGCTACAACGGCAACGCTGCTCATACCTGTCAAAGTACTTACCGTACGTTACAATTTGCCCATCTTTCGTACTTTGCTTTGACAGAGACGTACTGAATGGTACAAGTCTCAGAAGAAAACATGTCTTTTAACTTAGCTGTCACTTGAAAATGTCAAAGTATGACGGATAGCGGATTCTATGTGCCTTGGTTTTAATCCATAAATAAATTCATTCATAAATGACAAGAAAAAAAGAAAAGAAAGTATGTTTGAATGGTAGTCCAATAACAGAATTAAAATTAAACTAAAGTTTAGAAAAAAATCAGCGTTGCCGTTTTTTTTTTTTCAAAAGAATTTATTTACACTACATCAAATGTAGATATACGTATGTAATTTAATTTCAACTTTTGTTCTAAAACTTGTTCTAAAGAAAAAAATTAAATAAAAATTTTATTAAAAATGTTCTTATATCAATTAAAAACTTAATAAGATTATCAACCATAAAGAAATTAATAGTATAAATTAAATTATTATTGTTCATTTCATTGAATTGAATTTTCAATTAAATTATAAATACTAATCATTAATTTTTATAAATAATAATTAAGAATTTAAAATGACAAGATACAAATAAATTCTCTGTATACATTTATTAAACTTAAGTTCTTTATAAAGTTTGGAAGTGTGTAGGTACCTACTTTTATGTAAAAAAAACATTTGAAAATAACAAAATACAGCAAAAGCGAAAGCCAGGAATTGTCCAGTATTTAAAACACATTTAAAAAAAAAATTATTAGAATTGAAATTTTTTTTTGCTAAATTTGTTCTCATTTTGTTATCTGACTAAAAAATTTTTGGTTAGTTTTTAGTAACGGCAACACCGTTTTCAACTTGGAACTTCTTCAACTCATCTTCGCCTGCATAGAAAATTTCACCACACAAGAACTGTGTTAAAGGTATACTTTGTCTGTGTTTACACGATTCATGTTTTAATGACATGATTGCTACTTTACATTCAAGAGTAACGAGGTGAAGGGTAACAAGTACTCATGTTCATTTACTGTCAGTACGTTTTGCTTTCTCATTCTTAATTTGATGATACACACAAACTATATGTACATTTCGTCAACAAGACATGACTGGTGTGAACACCAATAAGAGTTCGAAGAAGAAAAAGAAAGAATCTTCTCCATAAGACATGAATCGTGTGAACACAGACTATGTTATCTTTTCGCCTGTTTAATTTACTGTGATTTATCTTCTTCTCTTTTTTGGTGAAGCATTTCAGACAGTTTAACTGTAAAAATATTTTTTGCATGGTCTGATCATCATAGCAAATGAAATTAAAAATTCAGCAGATTACGTGCTGCGCGGCTGCCGTTTATTTGGTGGTGTTGTTGTATTTTGTTTGTTAATACTAATGCGCCGTAAAGTGGAAGAAGTTTATTACTAAAACGTTGACGTCGGCGTTCTAAAAAGTTTTGATTTTGAATCCTTTTATTGTAAAATGGTGAAGTTTGCTCTTATTTGGAAGCAATTTAGTTCTCGCGGTGTCATCGTTCAGTTCAGCCGTTCGTTTTAAAGTGCATTTTATACTTATTAGTGACAAACATACATACATATGTACATATAATTTTATTATCGTATTTAAAGAACTTATTACTGGCTTAGGTTAAGAAGTAGAGACTTTATTTAATCAAATGTATATTAAAAATTCTATAAGTGTCAAAATTTTAAAGCCAAATATTTTAGTGAAATGGTGTTTGTGGGTATTATTTATGAACAAAGGTATAGAAAAAGTGTATTTATTTGCGAAAAAGTTTTTTTTTCTTTCTTTAAATTGTGATTCATTATTGCTCTTCTTGCCCTTCTAAATTCATGCGTAAATTGTTGTGTATGATTGCCCGAAAAGGTAAGAGGTAATATAACAATTACCGAGACGATGTCATGTTCAACTTCATCTGTCAATTTTAATATTATTTATTTACACAGGCATAAGTTTCTAGGAATGCTTGTACAAATAAATTAATTCGTTAATTTGTTTTAAATGAAGTTTGTCACTAATGATGCTAAATGAATTAGTCTCGTGTGTTTTGAAAGAACAAAAATTGTGCGGCTTAAAAATTGTTCTAGTGTGAATTGGGTCAATGAAAATAAAATATAAAATCAAAATTTGATTTTTTTTTGAGAAAAAAAAGAAAGTTGCCAGTCAAATATTTTTCTGGAATTCTAGTCTTTCCTTTAGTTCCATGTTTTCGTTAGAAATATTTGTTCATGTAAGAAAACATCCTGTAGTATACACATGTCAGGTTGTATGAAGGTGCTTTAAGCAAAAGCAATATATATTTTATAATTAATAAAACGGTTATCGGTTCAGGCGCACAGTGGGGCCAAAAGCGCTTTTTAGCAGATTAATTCACATCTCCACAACGGCAATAGTGAGGCTCACTAAATTTTATGTGAGTAGCTCTTAAAAGAAACGGAAAGTTCCAACGAAATCTTGGAAGTATAGGATGAGGGCTACAGGTACCCCCATACAAAGTAATTATTATTTTAACTATATCTGCAGAACTATAATAGTTATGCATACTAAATTTGATGCGGCTAACTAACTCTTAAAACAAAATGTATGTTCCAATGAAATTTTGGAGGCGTAGAAGGGGAACACGAGTACCGCCAATCAAAGTAATTATTTTTTATTAATTAATTAATAAACACGCTCGCTCCAGCTGAATTACCTGCCATTGAAGGGCTTCGGGTACGGATTATGTAAATATCGATTTTGCATCACTTCTTTTTTAATAATAAATAGATGTATGTAGTTTTATTAAAAAAATAACTAATTCGTACATCATTTCTGAGGCGCAACGATGCGCAGAAAATTCCATTTTTTACATAAACTTTAAAAAGAAAAGCACTTCCACAAATAGTTTTTATTGCAAATTTAAGCAAAACATTTCAATAAATACCTGTACTAGATGGTTTTAGTGTTCGATTTATTTCTTTTTCAAAATTTCTTGATTCAAATATTCAAATTACACAAAGTTTTTAGGTTTTATCTGCCTAGTTTATCAGTTTTCTCTCACAATGTTTAATTTCAACGCTTCACTAGCATCGTTACCTATTTGACATTTATTTTTTGCCTAGTGATGTAAAATTTTATGTACTTAAGCGAGTACTTTTAGTTTTCACGGTACTTGAACTTTTTTTTTTTTAATTAATCCGCGAAATTACCGTCTTTGGCCCCTAAGTGGGGCCTTACAAATAAACCGAAGTGAATAAAAGAAGAGCAGGCAATGTTTAATTGTTATTAATACAACGGTTATCGGTAGTGCGTCATAATAAAATGAGAGTGAATAAAGCAAGAACAGTGTAACTTCAACTTGAGCTATTTAAAGAATATAATTATTGGAGTGTTTCAATTTCAATCTGAAATATTCTACGGGTATTAAGTAATAAAAAAATAATTAAAAAAATTATATTGTTTACATTTTTTTTATTTAGTTATTTTACTGAAAGATTTTGGCCGGAAAATTATTTTAGTAACGGCAACACCGTTTTCAACTTTAAACTTTTCAACTCATCTTCGGCTGCATAGAAAATTTCATCACGCAAGAACTGTGTATGTTTGTTCCTTGTTGCATTGACTGTAATTTATCTTCTTCTCTTTTTTGGTGAAGCATTTAAGACTTAGCTGTAGAAATAGTTTTTTCAAGGTGTGATGTTCATAGCAAAGAAAATTAAGAATTCAGCAGTTTTCGTGCTGCGCTGCTACAGCATCCACTTGTTTATTTGGAGTTGTTGTTTTTTGTTGATTAATACTATTGCGCCATGCGCCGTAAAGTGGGAGCAGATTATTGCTACCACGTTGACGTCTGCGTTTTAAAAAGAATGCGTATTTTGAATCCTTCTATATAAGCAAGTATAATAGGTACAATATTTTATCTGGTAAACTTTGCTCTTATTTCGAAGTAATTTAGTTTTCGCGGAGTCCTCGTTCAGTCCAGTCGTTCGTTTTACAGTGCATTTGATACTTATTAGTCACATACATACCTACCTACATATGTATGTATGCATGCATAAACATCATACATGCATACATATATAATTAATATGTGTGGTTTTAAATTCTTATTTAAGGAACTAATTACTGGGTCAGGGAATAGTGTCTTTATTTAATAAAATTAATATTAAAAATTCTATAAAAAGTGTTAGAATTTTAAAGTAAAATATATCTATTAATGAAATATCTTTTGTCAGTAAGTATGTATGTGTTTATGTGATTGTGTAAAAAGTGTTTTTTAATTGTGGAAACCTTGTTTTTTCTTGCTTAAAATTGAGATTCATTCTTACTTTTTTTCTTTATACGCTTCTATATTCATGTGTGAATGGATGTGTATGATAGCGTGAATATGGCAAGAGAAAATAGAAAGAACTACGGGGACGATGTCATGATTAACTTTTTGATGACAATTTCGACATTATTTACATACCCTTGTATGTTTAATTCTTTAACTTTTTTTATATGAAGTTCGTCGATAATCCACTTCAGCACCTACATATTTATTGCAATTTTTTTAGCTACCCTGTGGAACACGATGCTCCAAGGGAATAGCGGTGCATTTAATTATTCTTTTGTTTCCAAATAGTGTTGCCACTGCGGAAATATTTTTATCTCATAATTTTTAAAATTACGTATTACCAAATGAGAATAAAATATTGAATCAGAATTTGACTTTTCTTTACTTTTTTTGTTAAGAAAAAATGAAAAGTTTTTGCCAGTCATTTATTTTTCGTAATTTTTAGTATTTTATTTGGTTTCATGTTTCCACTTAGAAATAGTTTTTATACATGTCACGTTGTATGACGCTGCTTTATGCAAAATCCATATTTATTCATTATTAATAAAATGGTTATCGGTACGGGCGTTATAAGGAAATGAAAGTGAATAAGCAAAATCAGTGTTACCTAAACTTCAGTTACTCAAAGAAAGTAATTATCACAATATTGCAATTCCAATTCTAAACATTTTACGGGTATTTAGTAATAAATAAAAAATTATTAAAGAAAAATTATTTTCTTTACATTTTTTTTCATTTTGTTATTTTACTGAAACATTTTGGCCAGAAAATTGTTTTAGTAACGGCAACGCCGTTTTCAATTTAAAGTTCTCCAACTCATATCCGGCTGCATAGAAAATTTCACCACCCAAGAACTGTGTCAAAGTTATACTTTGTATGTTTGCCATCTGTTTTATTTTTTGTGATTTATCTTCTTCTCTTCTTTGGTAAAGCATTTAAGACATTTTAACTGTAAAAAAATTTTTTGCATGGTGTGATGTTCATAGCAAAGAAAATTAAGAATTCAGGAGGTTGCGTGCTGCGCTGCTGCAGCGTTCACTTGTTTATTTTGAGGTAGAATTCCTATTTCTTTCTTGTTCGATAATACATTTGCGCCCTGCGCCGTAAAGTGGGAGAAGATTATTACTAACTCGTTGGCGTCGGCGTTTAATGCATGGATATACATACATACATATTTTGAATGCTATTACATATATGTATGCATGTAGAAACAAGTAAAATGGGTACATATAATATTTTAACTGGTAAACTTTGCTCTTATTTGGAAGCAATTCAGTTTTCGCGGTGTCATCGTTCAGTCCAGTCGTTCGTTTTAAAGTGAATTTGATACTTATTAGTCACAAACGTACATACTTACATATGTATGTATGTATTAACATCATACATATGTACATACATATATAATAAATATGTATTGTTTTAATATTCTTATTTAATTAACTAATTAATGACTTAGGTCAGGGAATAGTGTTTTTATTTAATAAAATGCATATTAAAAAGTTCTATAAAGTGCTAAAATTTGAAAAGAAAATATTTTAGTGAAATAATGTGTGTGAGTATGTATGCACGAATGTATAGAAAATGTGTATTTATTTGTGAAAAAGTTCTTTTTTTCTTGCTTTACATTGAGATTCATTATTGCTTTTTTTGCTTTATGGCCTTCTAAATTTATCTGTTAATAGATGTGTATGATTGCCTGAGTATGGTAAGAGAAAATAGAAGAAATAGAAGCTGACAATTTTAATATTATTTACATATTATTATTATTATATATTATTATTTTTCCATAACTTTTTCATACCGACATGCACAGGTTATGTTTGTAGGAATGACTGTAGAAATGAAATGTAATTCCTTAATTTGTTTTAAATAAAGTTTTTCAATAATTGACTTCAGCTCCCATTCACTGCGATCTGTGTCGCTGCCCCACGGTAGACGAAGATTAAAACGAATACATGATGTGTAGGAAAACAAAGAGCGGGAAGAATATAAAGTTGTTGTTTTTGTTTTGATGGTGCAGTAGGTGTTGTCTGGTAGGGTTGCTTTTATTCTTAGTTTTTTTTTATGTTGTTGTGTTGTTTTTTACGTTGGTAAATAGTGTTGCCGTTGTGAAAATATTTTTAACCCAAAACTGTTAAAATTATTACCAAATGAAAATAAAATATTAAATAAAATTTTTATTTCTCTCTTTTTTATTAACAAAAAAATAAAAGTTTTTCGAGTCAAATAATTCTCGAGATCCTCAGTGTTTTCTTCGGTTTCATGTTTTTATTTTAAAATATTTTTTGCTGTATAAAAGTTGTGTGAAAGGGCTTTGAGCAAGTGCAATAATAATTTATTATTAATAAAACGGTTATCGGTACGGTCGTTATAATAAAATTAAAATGAATCAAACCAATAGAGTAGAATTTCAGTGTAATTTAAAGGTGAGTAAAATTTACGTTAATTCATATTATGAACATATTTTTGTAGACAACTCAAAAGTTAAACTGAGCACTATAGATTTTGCGAATAACATATAATAAGTTGCTTGGACTTGATGCAAAAGTTAATTGAACCAATGTAAAAATTTTTATACATGTACTACGACGTACTCCTCCCGATACTGGGAGCTAATTAGTAAATTCCTAAAGTTAAGAACGCAAATATTTTATTAGTTATTGTGCTCTGCATTGGAGAGTGTGATTCAAGTCGGCAAATATTATTTTCTCCGACTTAATTATTAACTAGGTATATTCAATAACAATTGAAGTAACAATAAATGCTCAGGTCTTATGTTAAAACAAAAACAATTTATACATATTCCAGTAGCGCCAGTTCCTAATTTTAATTTTCGTATCTGAATCAGACTGAGTTCCAGAGATATAAACTTGACCCATCCATCTCACACACCCAAACTCTATCAAGGTTCCGCAGAAATTGATGATATACCTATGCTCTTTTATGGGCGAGAGCAGGACAGTGACAGTACAAGTACTCTGATTTAATCTCAGCAGACCCATTGGACAATGCTCCCTGGGTCCAAATTAGCCTGGAGGTCGATCATGTTACCTCCCTACCATCTGGTCTGTGCAATGCCGAAGAGCCTTTGCCCGTCTTCCAATATTCCTATGCAGTTACGACCAACCCAGTGCCATGGTACCCATGTCAGCCAGTGTTCGACGTTCGAATATCTCGCCATCTCATTCAGAAGCGAATGCATTCTAGAACCAAGATTGAAGTCGTGAACACATACGTCAGAGATCTGATCGCTGCCTTCCTGTAGGTACATATTCCCATATCCACATCACATATTCCATTCTACCTCAACCAGTTCCCTTTAAATCACCGAAATCTCAGTCTGTACCAGGGTACATCAATAGTTTTGCCTGCAGCTACGCTCGGTTACTTCAATTACTTATATGAAAAAGAAACAAACAAACAAAGAATAAACTACTTTTTACCCAAAAAATTCTATAACTGCAACCAAATACATAAAAGTAAAGAGCAGACTTTAATAAGAATCCTAGAAAGTGTGGAAATGGCAAATTTAATTTTCCATCTTTTTTTTTTTTTTTTGTAAAAAACAAATGACACAGAATAAACCAGATTAAAAACAAAAGTCAAATATGCGTTAAATTGTATTTGGAATTCAGGTCATTAAGCAATTCAAATTGTTAATATAAATTGAAAATCAGAAAAAAATAAAACTAAAATTTAATTAAAAAATTAATTAAAGAAAGATATTAATAACATCAATTAAATTATTATTGCTGTCTTTAATTATAAATATATATAATTTTACTGATAACAATTACAAATTTAATTGAATCTTTTGAAAATTTCAAAAAAATTTTTAATTGCAAAAATAAATTTTTGTATTCAATTGGAATCCTTATTGGGTATTAATTTATATTTGTAAAAATAGTGTTGGATATATGAAAAAAACTTTTCGATAGACATTTGAATTAAAAAAATAAGTCGACATTTTGTGTATTTCATACCAAAAAAACAAATTATTGATTTATTTAAGTATTAATCGCAAAAGTTTATTAAATATATTAAACTTTTAATTGAAAAATATATTATTACAACTGAACGTTAATTAAAAATAAAAAAGTAAAACTTTTTTCCTTGTAGGTATGTGATTAAAAAGTAAAATATTTTTCACTATACTTTTTTTTCACGAGATATGCAAAGGGCCTCCTGTTCAAAGACTGAATATACATATTTTTTTAAGCAAATTAATAGTAAAAAATTATACTTTTTATAACACAATTATACTTATTTTATTTCAATGATGCTAGCGAAGCGCACCGGGTTAATTTTAGTACTTTAGAAATATATAAAATTAATTTTGTGAAACTTATCAGCCTTGTATGTATATGTAAACCGAATACGAATATATTTTTCTTTTTAAAACGAATTCACACTTTTTGGTGTTCCGTAAACAGAATTCACATTAAAAGCGAATAAACAAACCTGGTCGAAAGTAATCCGATTGCACTTTTATTCTAATAAGTGCCTAAGAAAACATGAAAAAGTATTATGCAAGTAAAAATTTATATATTTTTTAATTAATTTTAGACAAATTACAAATTAGTTTTTCAATTAACAGATGACTTTGCTAATGTTCAAATAAAAATGCGAACTTAATTTTCAATGACAGCAAAACGATTGATTTGCAGAAGACCAAAGATTCATTTATCCGGTTGCAAGACATTCTTGTTTTTGCAAACGATTCAGTTTACAGAAATTGGCTGTATATTTTGTGGTTGTTTTCTGGAATTCATAACTCTGCACCAATTTAAGTGAATTGAGCTAAAAAAAATTTATAAAAATCTCTTCTTAATTATTGCGTTAATTTTTATACACCTAAACCCAAATTTATATTTTTAAATACGATTATTTCAAAAAGAAATAAACGTTGGGGAGGGAGGGTGGCACCGTTGGAATTATCGTTTGTGCGGGTTTGTCAGCCACGATGTCGCAGTGGTCGAGTGGGTATCGCGCGTTTGCTGTGCCTCCATTTTTTAAGAGTAATGATTCCTATGTAATTGCTCGTCGACAATTTTATTCAAAGTTCGGTATTCGGCGAATAAGTGTTGGAGCGAGTGTAAATTTAGTTCGTTCGTGGGTGCAGAGATTTCGCGCAACTGCTTCGGCTATGAATGCCCCACGGCCAGCGCCCAGTCGATCTTCAAGGGGTCCCGAAAACATAGAACTGGTTGAAAGCAGTTTACGTAAAAATCCGTGAATTTCAATACAGAAAAGGGCAGCCTCACTTGCACTTCCAACATCGATTATTCATGAAATTTAAAAAAAAGGATCTGAATAGTCTGGATGACATACTCTTTAAAAAATAAAATCCGCATTTCCATTCTATCGTTCAATGCTCTTAATAAAACTTTGTTTCAATTATTTCGTTTTTTATTTAAGTTTGAAAATATAAATCTGCTACCAGACACCCTGTATTAGAAAATTTAATAATTTAACTTAATTGATTCCAATGTAAAGAACACTGTGAACGTAATGAAGTGAGCGGCAGTGTAGAATTCTATAAATTTTTAATTAACTTATTTTTGGTTTAACTAAAATTAAATCTTTTAATATTTTCAAAAATATTTAGATTTATTCTTCAATTTAATTTATCTTCGAACAAGATCTTAATGCACTGATTTTATTAAGAAAACATTTTATTGTAATTCAAGCAGACAAAAACCGTTAATAAATAATTTTCTATGAAAAAAATTTCTGATTAACGTTACAGGAAAATTTCAATTTAATTTTCATTGCAAGTTATAATGCACAAGTCTGTCTATATGCAAATAAGTTTTATAATAATTTTTGCCTACAATAATAACGAGAATAATCTACTTTATAATACAAGTTGATATCAAATTATAATGATCTTAATAAACCATCAGACAGAGTCTGTTGACTATCGCACAATAATGTTCAGTTCACAATAGGTGCGTTCGATAAACGAAAATTTTTTATAGATTTTCAGTGGATTGTTTTCGGTTACATAAAATTTAGCAAATGATAATCAAAATTAATATTTTAAATTCAGTCCTTCTAGACGGAGCATTTTAGTTTTTGGTGGAGTAATTCTCTTTACATTTCGAAACTAAACGAATGATAGTAAAAAAGCAATATTTTTTCATAAATTTATCTAAAGACAACAAACTGCGAATTTAGAGGAATATAAATATTATAATCACTTTCTAACACATCAGAGTCCCATTGATGAAAAGAAAAATAACTTTTACACAAAACTCGTCTTCACTTATCACATACACACATACAACAGTTTTATTAAGGATTGTTGCATTTCACAGCTAGTGGAAGCGAACGAACTTAACATTCAATGGTTAAATGCAATGTGGATGCATGTGTTGCATAGACAGATTTGTTTGGTTGCCAATGGCTTGCATGCAACATGCCACATTCAGTCTGCATAAGTTTTGTTTTGCGTAGTTTGGACATGTTTTTTTTTTCTTTTTAAATAGGCATAACTAATCCGCTGAGCATTATTAGTAAAAGATGCGATCTTAATGAGTAACGTTTGCATGCATTCATGCCATGTGCACATTGTGTGCATGACAATATTAGGGCAGTCCGGAAAATCGAAAAATTATTCTGCAGTTTATTTATCTTTCTTAATGACCTTCAATGTCAAACTACCAGCGCTATCCACTCTTTTGCAGATGACAAATGTCACTCATATTCATCGACTATGCTCATGGCGCTGAAGCAGAATTTGAATTATTCATTGAATAGTGACCGCACAAGAATTTCGGAAAGAGGGGCACGTGAACAGCGTCGATTTCAACGCTCAAAAGACCCAATGCTTCATGCTTACACCTAGCCGCATGCCCCATTATGCTGCTTCATCTGTAATTAAGGGTGGTATAAATATTGAGGAATTAGAAACTCTTGATGTTCTTGACATGAAGATTCAGTGTGATGTTCGATGGACTGGGCACATCTATGGGGTGTCAAAAGAAGCATTCATGTGCCTCGATTTTTTAAGACGGTGCAAACGATACATCACCTCCTCTGATCTTCTTACCCCGTACCGTCTACATCCGACCGAAGATGAAATACAACACTCACGTATGGGACGGTGCTTCAAAGACTACTTTAAAGATACTCGACCATGTAAAGGAGAGAGCGAAGAAACTCATTTGGGGACGGTAGGGTAGCCAAAACTATTGGCTGTCTTGAGCATCGTCGCAATGTGGGCTGTGTTTCGCGTTTCTGTCGGTACTACAATGGAATGTGCTTTAAGAAAAATTAGGAAATTTGTTGCCGAAACGCTGAGCACAACGCGTCCACCATTAAGGGCGCATCCATTTGTGATCGATTTGCAGCAAAACGCACTACGCATTACAGAGAGAACAAATTTTTCAGTTTATGAATTAAACTCCCTCCACAGGTCTTTGCTGTCACTTTGGGCGTAGGAAAATGCAAGTCAAATATCCATAAACAATATTCCCCCTATGCTGCTTCCCATAATCTAATTTCCTTGTTCCATTCATTGCATTTGTAGCGGTCATACCCTGAGTGCTAGGCCAAGATAACAAAAGCTTGGCAAATTTTTTAAATTTAAATTTTTTTTTCTCCTCTTTTTTTTTTGTTATTTCTTATTATAAAAATTGATTTTTAACTTAAACATTAAATTTCAATTTAATTTATAATAATTTTATATCTTCTTATGTTATATCCAAATATATTGTATATTCATAATGTAAAACTTTTGCCTGATTGTATCAAGAATGCCATAATCGCGCTGAGACCTTATTTGTAATTAAAAAATAATGGGTATTAATAAATTGGAAATTTGAACCACTAAAAAAAAAAAAATTCAATTTTAATTTAATTTTATCCATTTAGCCCTATAAAAAATCTTGAAACCGAATAGAAGCATTAAATCTCATGTAATTTTTTTCAATTTCCTGACTTTAGCAGTGTCTCTGAATTACAAATCTGCACATAAAGTTGATGCCGAATTTTGTTGTCAAGTTTTTAAGATTTTTTTTAAATTCAGTTTTGCCTTTTTGTATGCATTATTGATGGCTTTTTCTTTGTTTTACTGCAGCAACTACTCGAGAAATGATGCGCACTAATTTGCCAACTAAATGAGAATTTTTATGTGTAATGCGAGCAGTCAGCTGAAGTTAAAAAAATCTGCATTATATAAGCTGGGGCCAAATTCCGGCATTAAATTTCAATCGAAATGCCAAATAAAACTCTTTAAAAATTTGGTGTTTCGTTTCTGTAAATTGTGAGAAATTTTGCATTGAGCAAATTCTGTCTCACAGGTCAATTCATATAAAAAGTTTAATAAATTTACAAAAACTAATCCTGTTTTTCATCGTAATTTTCTCACATATGGACGTTACAAAAACCAGGCACAATTAAACACATCGATTACGATTTCTATTAAAGGGAGTGAGTGATTAATCGCGATTACAATTACGATTATAATCGCTTTTTATATGCCACCTTATTTGAAACGCTTTTGATATGGTTGGGTATCAGCCTAAATGAACTCGAGAGTATTTGCTAAGTACTCCGAGCACTGCTGGCATATTTACAATTTTGAATGTGGTATCGGCAATCACACATTTTGAAACATAAATATTGTGTGCATTTACACACGCACACACACACACAAACACGCATACGGTAGCTGTGTTTGCATGAAATTCATAAATCTTTTTTATTGTTGCAAATTGTATTGGGAACAACAACAACAACAACAACAATAATGATAATTATTGCTTTTAAAAGGCAAATTTGATTGGATCACACTCCCGCACACACGCAAACACACACAGCCACAGTGTGTTTAAAGGAGAGTTGCATAGTACGCTCGTTAGACGCTGCTTATTCGATGGATGTTATCACAGAAATTGCCTGTGAATTTTTATTATTTATTTAGTTTTTTGATTTTGTGCAAATTGACACTTAACAAGCAAAACACTTGGACCAACCGATTTTAGTGGTTTTTTTTTCACTGGATATTTGGATGATTGTTAAGTTGGTTGGTTGGTGGTTGGCTTGTTGGCTGTTTGGTTCGTTGTTGGCGGTAGTTCCTGTACACATGCACTTAATTTTAATAGTTTGCTGGAGTGACGTTGTAGCTGTTGTTGTTGTTGTTGTTGGCGTTAGCGCTGGTAGCTGGCATTAAGCACAAACAGAGAAGTTAATAATGTTGGTCATAACGGGCAGTAGTAGTTGACTTTAAATGTCGTTTTCATTTCGTTAAAGTGTATAGTTTGCAATTATAGACATCAAAGACTTTTTTGTTTGTTTTCAAAAGAATTTTTTGTGCCTTTATGTGTGTGTGTATTGTGACTGACTTTTCATGCTGCATCTTTTCTTTTTCTGTGGTTGCATGCATTCGGCCACAAAAAATTTTTGACATTTATTTTGTGTAAATTTCTGTTGCAACTATTATTACGTCGGTATGTATTCGTATGTAGCATGTGCACCTGTTACAGCAGCAGCATTGCCAGCACCAGGTTATTGTATAGATGTCTGAATTGTATGAGTAACTAAAAACTTTGTCACCTTTTGTTAGCATTAAGTACTTGAAGTATGACATTGTGGTTTCCAAACTAACGAACAATAAACCAAAAAAAAAAGGAAAAAAACCAAATGTAAGGAAGGAAGCTCACTATGCACACTTTTAATTGATTGGTACTTCATAAGAATAATAAAAAAAAAAAGAAGAAAAAATAACACTTTGAATTTTTATGCAGTCTGTGGCACATTTTATAAATTGCAAATTGCATTGAGGTAATTGCAGGTTATGGTATTTGTATAAATCTTGCAAAAGATTTATTAAATTGTATGAGTAATTTAACAAGTCGAACTGTGTAAAAGAAGCAAATACGCACAATACGAGGGTGACGATGGATGGGGTAGTTAGCCCGTTGACTATAAAACTGAAGGTCCTGGGTTCGAGCCCAGTTTCAGACTAAAGACATATTGTACAATATTAATAAAAAAAAAATTATAATAAAATGTTCAACACCTGTGTGAACGCATAATTTTTATGTGGCAACATTGCCACAAAATGTATTGTCTGTGCATGGTATGACAATAATATTGTCACAATTCTGACAATCGTGAAAACACCCTTAATTTCCATTGACATGTAATTGCCACACATTTTACAGCCTTTTCTTTTTTAATGTCACATGTGCTTAATTTAGTGCACCGTACAGTAATACCATTGAAAGATAAATATTTCTGTTGGCAACGCTGCCCATAAATGTTAAGAGACAATGTTAAACATCTGATCTGGCAACTTTTGCCGAACAATAATCTGACAACAGTGTGCACGGACAATTTTTGTTAACAGATTTCTTACAATAGTTTGAACTGACAAAAAAAAACTTCGCATGAAATTAATGAAATAACTCCCAAAATCGAAGCAGAAATAAGACCCAAAAAGAAGGAAGGAAACCCCGAAGAGAAATTAAATGAAAATGCTACCAAAGTGCACTAGGAAAATATGAAATTTATTCTCTAACAAAAGCATCTCTGCATAATCGGCCTTCGGTCGGCTTCAGGGATTTCCTCCTCGATGGTATAATTAAGACAGTCGTTGCTAACAAACGCTTCTGGCGCTCTATCTAATTTTTTTTTCCAATTTCGTTAAGAGCCTATTAACTAAATTAATGAGAAAAATTTGAAGAAATTGCAAATAATTGAAAATGAAATAACTCCCAAAAAAAATTAAATGACTCCCAAAGCAAATGAAATAAAACCTAAACACAAAATAAAATGAGAAGGTGGCGATGGTCGAAGTAGTATGCACGTTGACTAAAAAACGAAAAATTTTCCTGGGTTCAACCCCAGTTTCAGACTCATAAAAACATTTCGCATTTTTTCTGATGTGCATTTGTATGTGACTTTGTGTCAGTTGTTGTCGCAAAGTTTCAGTGTCGAAGGCATAGTCACTGGTCACTGAACAACAGTAACGGCTTCAGCTGTATCCAATCCACAGTCACATCAGATCGCCCTCCTTCGTTGGTATTGTGTAGCCTCGGCGAAGTAAAATAATTACTAAAAGAATGGCTACTAAAAACGAAGCTTCAACATTTAATACGTCTCCTTGACATCAGAGACGCTACAACACTGCTATAGAAACAATGAACGTGCAAAATGCAGTCTTGTACGATAGTGAAGCTTCGCCTTTTGTCGTTTCTCATACTATCCTTTCGTATAGTTCCAGCACAATGCTTCGCATCTGCAGGAGTCACATTCATAAAAACAATAAACAGATATCATCAATACAACGTAACAGTGTACATTCCCATATAAAGTTGCTTATGTGTTGTATACTAAGTAATTCTCGAATGGTTTTTAGAAGTTTTGATATAAAAAATTTGTTAGATTTTTGAGCGTAACCGAACAACAAACATAAATAATTCATATAACAAAAATAAAAGGAATCATGAAATCAATGAAATTGAAAATTCGAATTGATTTTTGTATTTTCTTTTTTGCACTACGAAGTGTGCAGGGGGTTCTCTAGTTTTTTATATAAATTTCTCTTAATCATATTGCATTGACACTTTTTTTCGTTTTATGTATTCTGGTACTTCTACAGCAGGTTCTCGGCCAAGAATAAGTAACCACATATATATTTTTTGTTTATCTGGGACCAGCACTCAGGAGATGACTCCTACACATGCGAAGCATTGTGCTGGAACTATAGGAAAGGGATAGTGGGAGAAACGACAGGAGGTGAAGCTTAATTAATTATTTTTGCAGCTCTGCTGAAACTCTTTTGGTACTTATTTTATTTAGGAGTGATTTTGCAATGAAATCACTCCCACTCCAATATGAACTTTTTTTTCATTTCTTTCTTGGAACTTATTTCACCTGGGAGTTATTGCTGTTAGCAAGGACACATCCGACAAATTTGCCTTTCATACTGCGGCTGACACGAGTCATTTGAAAAGACCACTAAGTGGTTCACCAGCATTCATTGCTATGAAAATCATGCGTATCGGCATCTCGTGCTTCACTTTATTCCACTATTTTTTAATTGCCCTCATTTTCAATTCCGTCCTCATGTCACAATCTCATATAATGTTCCTAGAAATTATAAACCAAAAAGGATTTATTAGTCGGCACTAAAAATACTCAACGCCCATATAAGTTGATTTAATAAAACGTTTGGAAACTTTACTGCCAGCTTTAAGTTTAATTCTAGAAAACACTCTTTGCATAAGTTATAAGCAGTTAATATCGTTTTTTGTTCTCCTCTCAGTGTCTGCAATAAATATTAAATTAATTATGTTGTTGGGCGTCAGTGAATTTATGAGATGCAAGTAAATACAGATGTAATATTTACATAAAAAAAACATACACAAAGGCAGATTAACTGAATATCACGTTTATCAGTGGCACTGGCCACAGCTACGTTGTAAGTAGCAAAAGAACATGAGCATGAACATGAACATGGACATGTACGAGTGAGTACTATCAAAGCGTACGTGAATGTGTGTCTACAGGCTGCATTTATCAACATTTCAGGTCTATAAATGAGTGTGAGCGTATATGTGTGTGTGTGCGTGTGTGCGTGCGACATTTATTAACATTATCCAATACTTCAGTGTAATTTTTCCATGAGTTTTAACCACAAAATCAGCTCAAATCCACACAAAGTGTAACGAGATTATCTTTTATTTACATGCATTCCGAGTAGAATTTTAATATAAATTTTTCTATTTGCAGTTGCTTATGTTGTTGTTGCTGTTGTTGTTGTTGTTGTTGCTGCTGCTGTTGTACAATAACGACTAAATGGTCAATTATTCATTTTTTTTCTCCATTTCCATCATTCATGTTCCTCCAATCACACACACACAAACACAAGCATACATCATTTAAATGTCCAGTCCCTGCAGTCGACACAAACACACATGCTGTTCATGTTGATGTTGGTGGTGACTCAAGTGGTGTTTTTACTGATTGGCAGGCCCAGACAGACGGACGTAACTACACAAACACTTTATTTGAATTGAAAAGCATCTTCTGGTGTCACTTGAAATTTGCTATTAGACGACAACGACAACAAGAACTCACATTGTGCTTGTGCTCCAAATCCCCAGAACATGTAACGCATAATGTCACAGATAAACCGATGACAAGTTTGGAATTAAAACTAAAATGTTTAAGTAGACAAAAAGAAAAAACAAACTGAAGCCAATAAAAAGAAAACACGGTCTTATAAACTTTTTCTTGGAAGAGAGTAACAAAAAAATTGCTTTCATATGCTAAACACGTCACACAGAGCCATAGACTTTGTAAGCAAGTGCACGCACACAAACTAAAGCAGTACGGTTACGAGTGAAGCTCGATGACAGAGTGAAGTAAGGCACCACTAAGGACGCTGTTAATATCGTATGGTTTGTTAAATGACTGCAAATAGATGTTGCTGTCGCATTAGTAACGTAACACAACACGTACCAGTAGACGGACGTAAGACCACCTAAAATACGATTTCAAATACAAATTTATTGTTGGAATAAATGAAAATTTATGCTCATTAGGAAATCATAATTTGTTGCGAAATATCGCCTGTATGTGACTTATGTGACCTATAAAAATTGGGTTCTGCACACAGAAAAATATTAACTTGATGCAGCCTACAAACGGAGGAACATTGATTGGAACATGGGCATGTATCTGCCAATGTTCCTCCGTTTGTAGCGATGTTTCTTATTGAAATTCGCGTTTCCTTTCGTGTGTCCAAAATTATCAAAATTTTTTGATATTTTGCATGTTCCGAATGCAATGTTCCCTCGTCTGTATTGATGTTTACTGTTTTTGCTTTTTTATTTCGTTGAGATCAGTAGTGCCGATAAGTGTTTTTTAAGTCGCGGCGTAAGAGAAATTAATTCAATAAAAAAAAAAACAAAAATAAGAAAAATGGCTTCAATCGAAAGTAGTCAAAATTGGGTAAATTTTATAAATTTGTATAAAAATTTACCAGAATTATGGAACAGTAGATCTGAAGATTATAAAAACAAAAAATCAATTATAATAATTGCAGCCAATACACTTTGCGAGTCACTCATTTTTAAAATTATTTTTTTCCGCGTAGTAGTAGTTGTATCATCAACTTTAGACCTCTGTGTCATCAACAATCGTTAATACGGTATTCTATGGTTAAAACACAACTGCTGTTTCTATTTTTGGTTCCCTCATGTGGTTTGAAAAATGGCACATTGAAAGAAACACATGTGTACGACAATGTTCCTCCGTCTGTAGGCAGCATGATGAGCGAAATCATGTTAAATTTCTGCACAAATAATGACCTGATTTAACAGGGTCGATTTCAATGCTCAAAAGACCCAATGCTGAATGCTTACGCATCGACGCATGTCAGTTTGCGCTGCCTCATCTGTAATTATGGGCGGTATAAATATCCAGGAATAAGAAGCTCTTGATGTTCTCGGCATGAAAATTCAGTGCGATGTTCGATGGACTGAGCACAGGTCTCAAAGGAAGCCTTCAAGTGCCTCGGTGTTTTAAGACGGTGTAAGACATACTTCATGCCATCTGATCTCCTCACTATATATACCGCTTACATCCGACCGAAAATGGAATAGAACTCGCATGCATGGGCCGGTGCTTCAAAGACTATTTTGAAGTTACTCGACCGTGTACAGGAAAGAGCGAAGAAACTCATAGGAAACAGTAGGGTAGCCAACTCTATTGACTCTCTTTTAGCATCGTCGCAACGTGGGGTGCGTTTCGTGGTTCTATCGTTACTAAAATGGGATGTGTTCTGATGAAATCAGGAAACTTGTTCCCGAAACCCGGTCATTCAAGCGCACGACACGTTCATCATTAAGAGCACATCCATTTGTGGTCAACTTGGCAGCGAACCGCACTACGCATTACAGAGAGAATTTGTTTTTTGGCCGAACAGCACGTATGTGGAATGGACTACCCGCAGAGGTTTTTGACGTGGGAAAATTCAAAGCAAGTGTCCATAAACACTACTCCCACTATCCTACTTCCCCTAACCTAATTTCCCAGTTCCAGCACAATGCATCGCATGTGTAGGGGTCTTCCCCTAAGTGCCGGTCAAAGAAAAACCAAAAAAAAAAAAATTTAACATTGATTTCAAAATTACCCTTCAACAAATTGATTCTGAAATAAAATACACACAATGCTTTGCTTTCCATGAAACTATTACTTCATTAAAAATGCTTGGACGTTGCCGTTAAGTACGAAATACAATGTCATTTAAGTGACCGCCTCTAGATTGGTTGCAGCAGTGGATCATTGCCGAATGTTGGGCCCAAATTACACCATTCGATATCTGTAGAAATTTCTACGCGGAAAAAAATTTTACATTTTTATTTTCAATTCATACTTTTCATAAGAATAATATATTTTTTCTATTAAAAGTCTAATCAATTCAATAAAATTTTTAATTAATTTTTGAACTCAATAATGATATAAATAATTTATGTTTTGCTATGAAAAACAAAAAATTACTACGTATGAGCAATCAGATGTTCGTTACGTCACTTATGCAACACCATTTATACGAATAGAAATGAAATTTCGTTCGGTCTGTACGGCTGTAAAAAAATTATTGTCTATCGGTTTGTTGGAGGAATTTTCTCGTAACTGGCCATGTCGACACTGTCTGTTTTTTTTATGAGCGATGCCTCTGCATCATTACGAAAGTCGTAGTGTAGGGCATGGAAACCTGTCAATTTTTTGTAAATACCTTAACGATTCTTATGAATACAAATGAGCATGGAACGTGAGGCTAACAGATTAATATGCTACAAGAAAAATAAATTATACTGGTATATTCTTGGCTATTATTAATTTCAAATCAGGCTACAGTTCGTAATACTTTCTAATTAAGAAAATAAAATTATTTTATTAACATTTTTGTGCGGGTGTAAAAATTTTCGTTGACTGCAAACAGAAGTTCGTAAACTTCGCAGACCTTTTTAACAATTTTATATTGATGGGTTTGTGGATGGTGGCGCGTTTCAACCAACAACCACAACTTTAAGCCACAAATTTGAATTTGTAAAACAGTTTAGCGGCTGCCAATAACTAAGCAGCCGCATTTAGCATGTCATCTTCCCGATAGTCTACACAAAGAGGTCTTGGATTTTTTTTTTAAAGTATGCCAATGATTGCTGTTGTGGATTTCGATATCGTTGTTTGTTATTAATATTGATAGCTGGTGTTGGGTGGTAATATTTTGTAGTGTCTGCTGTTGGCGGCTGCTGCCGTTTTTTTATTGGTATTATTACTGCTGCTGTTGTTGTTATTTTAATTTATTGCTCTTTTCAATACACAACGCCATGCAGCTCGCCACAACAAGAGATTTTTTTTTTATTAACTTTTCTGTTTTATTTTTTTTTTTAATTTTCCACAACCAGTCACCAACAAACTTGTTAAGTAGCAACTTTGTAAATCCAATTGAGAGTTTTCCATCATTAATTACTCGCCAAAGAAGAATTTAAATTGTTTGTGGCATTTAAAAATTTATTATAGAAATGGAGGTAAAAGAATTACGGTTGGACAATGCGCCTGATAACAACAATTGAGCAATTGAGCAATTGAGGGTGGCGATGGCTGAAGTATGCTGTAGGTTGGCTACAAAACCAAACAGACCTGGGTTCAACCCTTGTTTCAGACTGAAATTATAACAAAAAAAAAAAAAACATCTCGTTTTTTTTCTGATGTGCATTAGTGTGTTTTTGTGTGTCAGTTGTTGTCGGAAGGTTTCAGTGGCGAAGGCATAGTCACTGGTCACTGAACAATACCGGCTTCAGCTGATAGCAATCCGCAATCACATCAGAAGGCCCTACTTCGTCGGTATTGTGTAGCACCGGCGAAGTAAAATAATAATAAAAATGGCTGCTGAACCGAAGCTTCAGCACTGATACGTGTATAAACAAAGAACGTGCTGTAAAATAATTAATTAAGCTTCACCTCCTATCATTTCTCCTACTATCCCTTTCCTATAGTTCCAGCACAAAGCGTTGCATGTGTAGGGGTCATCTCCTGAGTGCTGGTCCCAGATAAAAAAAAAAAAAATTTTTGAGAATATGGAATGATAAAGAAATTCTTAATACACACACACTGACGAGAGTAACTGTCCCTGGTTCATTTTTAAATTACGGGTGTAATTTTCTAAAACTCAAGAATGAACTTCAAAAACTTTTTTACACATTTGATTGATGTTGTGAATTTGTTGTGGAAAGAGGTCTCGCAGTAATTCCATTGTAATCCTGGCTGTATGCGATGTGTCATCGTCACATGTTAATCAAGCCCAAAGCATGCAGTTTTAGAGTTAAAAATTGTGGCCAAAATTGTTCTTTGAACACCAAGCTCCTGAGCACGGCGTCGAATTGAGCTTGATGGATTGTTTTGAACACTTTCTTGAGCAGCAATAATATTTTCAGCTGATTTTGCAGTACGTTGTGGTCCATGCTTGGGCCTATCACCTACAGACCCTCTTTCTTCGAAATCATTCACTACACGATAAATAGTGCGTTTTGTTGGCAAGTTGTTTCTCCCAAAAATTTCACGTAACTTTCTCATCGTCACAGTAATCGATGATTGATTTTCATAAAATGTTTTAACGATTAAAACACGTTGGGTTATCGAATATTTTTCCACAATAAATTTGCCACGTGTCTACTTCACGCCCGCCCAATATGAACTGTCACGACAAATGTTTACCAAAATGGCGGCAAAACAAAGTAGTATAGCTTCCCGGCGGACACCATGTATGTTCGAGTTATTTTTAGTACAACGAAAAAATCAGAGGCAGAATTTAAAATAATTGGTTCCTTAAAGCTTAACAATACTGATTTTAGTTTCGGGAATGCTTTTCTAAATTGGGAGAATCAAAATCAATCATTCATTCTCCGCTGTGTTTCGTATTATTCAAGCAGTCAGCAGTCATTTTTAGTTAAATTATTTATTGTATCTGAGATTGATATTTAACTAACTAAAAACAACCATTTTGCGTTTTTAAGTTCCATAAGAAGAAATTTAATTTTGTCGTAATTTTCTCTAAAAAAATTTAATAAAATAATCATCGGAAATTTAATAGAGTGTTGTGCACTTGTAATAACTTCAATATAAAGAACAAAATCAATTGCATTTGAAAGTGTTGCAGATGTACATACTTGGCACAACATGCATTGCACAACACCCACATTTGTTAAATGTACTGGAAACAACTTTTCTTGCAAACAATTTATTCAAATAATTTACAATAAATAGAATTGACTCTAAACTGGTGTTAAATATAATTTTAAATCATGGCAAAATATAAATTACAATTATTTCTTATCGAATGCGTATGTATGTATGCGGTTTCTACTGCTGGAGTCAAGAAAATCTTAAAGATCTAACAGGCATGTTAATGTGGTCTAAACCAAACAAACAAGCAAACAAACAAGCCAGCAAGCAAACAGAGAAAAGCAGTAGCAGCAGCAATAGCAATAATAGAAATTAAAGCCAACAAATATGCATTTAACTTTAACAACACAAACAACAATAACATGCAAAAGATTAATAATGAAAGTGCCAGAACAGTAGCAAAAGCTTCACCCGTAGACGAGAATCGCAATGCTGGATGGTCGGTCGATTGGTCCAAACTTGGTGCCATACTCAGATTATCAGATCTCCTCCTAAGCCAGTGTGTTGTTTTGTAAAACCACTAAAGCATATGTAAGCACATACACACATACACACACACACTCGCACACACTCGCACACACTCGCACAGAAAGTAAATATTAGACTCTTGCAATTTATAATGTTTTAAAATCGACTTAATAGCATCTCTTATTACTGTAAAGGATTCTGGTTAACTGAACCAAAAGGAAACATTTATCATTAAAACTAGAACAAGGATACGGCAGAAAATATTCACTAGTAAGTGTTTGTATGTGCGTGTGCCTGTGTGGATGTATATGTGCACGTAAGAAGATATAGCAATTATGTGCAAGCCTGGTCATTGGCATTAGACAGGCATCCATATGGACGAGTATACACACAGATGCGCACAGGCCCCCAAATATCTGTTGGTATTCACATCTTATGAAAAATTCTGCCTCTGTTTCCTAAATGCAAAGGAAATTTTATTCTAAAATACGTACACCGAATAAAATACCCATGAACTTTCTTTAATAAAGTCTTGCTTTTACCCTGCAAATAATATTAGACTGAAATGGACTGGCTACAAACATAGTCCTGTGTAAAGCAACCGTGGATCATGTCATTGAAAACAACAGTTTATTGTTATACGTGTTTTTCTTCGTATTAACGATTACTCCGTCGTATTAAAATTACTCTCTGAGGTGCTTCTTGGAGTGGTTACATGGAGTAGTTTGTGAGTTAGTCGGATTGGTTATATGATCCGCCCCTAAGACATCGTAATGTTAAATATGCCATGTTTTTTTCCTTACATTTGGGTTAGTCCTACTCCTCTGTGGATGTGCATGTGTGGACTAGTCATATTATTTGCCGGGCAACGACAAAAATTAATTTCAATAAAATGCCCAGCAAAAACTAAAGAATGTGTTACAGCTACCAAACAGCATACTTTTCAACCATAAACTACATACCGTCTGCATTACTTAGAAGCAGTTATGCAGTGAATTGATTATCACATCGTGGCGATGGCACGATGGATGGTAGTCTGCACGTTGACTACAAAACCAAAAACAGATGTGGGTTCAACCCCAGTTTCAGACTAAAATTTTAAAATCAAAAAAAAATAAACATCTCGCATTTTTCTGATGTGGATTAGTGTGTCTTTCTGTGTCAGTTGTTGTCGGAAGGTTTCGGTGGCGAAGGCATAGTCACTGGTCACTGAACAATACCGGCTTCAGCTGATAGCAATCCACAATCGCATCAGAACGCCCTCCTTCGTCGGTATTGTGTAGCACCAGTCAAGTAAAACAATAATAAAAATGGCTACTGAACCGAAGCTTCAGCACTGCTACGTGTATAAAACAAACTACGTGCAAAAGCAGAGCTTTCAAATAATTAAGCTTCACCTCCTGTCGTTTCTCCTACTATCCCTTTCCTATAGTTCCAGCACAAGGCTTCGAATGTGTAGGTGCCATTTCCTGAGGGCTGGTCCCAGGTAAAAAAAAAAAATCTCTTCTATTTCTAAATGCAGAAATAATTTTAATGCCGATATTTCCGTAATCAAATCATCCTGACACGTCGGCACCATAAATCATAATCACATAATCACTAAATAAGAGAATAATAAATCGCCCATGGGCGGCATTTTGCCAGACTCTGATTTAAAGTCATTTTATATCACTTTAAAAGAGAACCATAAAGTGCACACATTTTTAATAAATAATGTGAAAAGGGCAATGCATTTTTCGAGAAACGAAATCACGAAATAAAAGTTTTTTAGCCGGTCTAAACCAAATATGTCGCATTTCAAAAAGCAAAGGTCAAATGATTTCCATTTAAAAAAAAAATTTTCTTTTTTCAATAATAAAAGTTTTTCTGCAGCCAACTTCACTACGTAAAGCGATGTCTAAATTGGTTTTTCCAATTGCGCAGTGTAGACTCCATGGTCATACATTTTATTTACCCATGAACAATTTCGAAAGATAGACAACACTTGAGGCGCTGATTTATGCTGGAGTTCAAGTCTGTATTATTTTGCATTGTGTTTGCATTACTTTTCGAAGATGGCATTATTTCTTTTAAAATAATTTATCGCAAAGTGCGATTACTTTCCTAGTAAATTTGTTATTGGCCTTATTTCCTTTTTGGTAATTAAATACTTGAATGGCAAAACGTTTAGAGTTTTCCAAAGATTTATTTCATTCAGATAATGAAATGAAAACGACGCGACGCCAATTTTTTCGTAGTTAAAAATCTATTTTCAATATTGTTAGACATTATGAGAATGAAGAAATACGTTTTATTGACTGCATTTAGATTTTCGCCAAAAATGCATGCAACAGCTAGTGCCCGATGGAAATTTTAGAAAAACTATTTTTTAAGCAAAATAATAGTGAGATTGATTGCAAATGTTTCACAGTATGGACGAGGACTAACTGAAAGGCAACACTGCTTCTGTCAACAGGAACAGTATCGTAGCAGTCTTATAAATAAAGAACGTGCAAAAGCAAAGTTCTAACATAGTGAAGCTTCACCTCCCGTCATCTCTCTCACTATCCCTTTCCTCTAGTTCCAGCACAAGGTATTGCATGTGTAGGGCTCATCCCAATGTCAGTTCACTTCTGGCACAATTTCAACACGATGTGTCCTTAATTGCCGACCGAGGCAAATTTCCAAAGTCCCGGATTTCTTGACCGACCATTGTAATTTTTTTATGTCCATCGCCTTTTCTAAAAAGAAGGCAACGCCAACTGAAGCACAAGGGTTTCAGTGCTAATTCTCTTAAAAAAAAAAATATTGTAAAAAGTAAAAAGTTTACACTTTGAAAAATATCCATTTCAATTTGAAAATTCTACCGTGAACACACTTCACAACTGTTTCGTTGATACCTGCAAACGTGTACGTAATCGATGTGTTACGAACTCAACTTGTTTAAATGAACGGAATTTTTAGTATTTCGGACTATCGTCGCATCAGCACGCCCACACAAAAATTAGTTTTTATCAACAACAACAACATCATCAACAACACCATCGTAACAGAAATTGAAGTCAGCCGGTGCTAAAAGAAATCCATGCGTGTTCCCACTCGTAAAAATGCAAGCGAAATCACACAGTAGCAGCAGCAATAAAAAAAGAATCTAACGATTCGTTTATTGTCATTCGATTATTATCGCAAAGTTTTTAGTACTTTTTTGTTTTCGTTTTGCTTTAATTTAAAGAGACATTTATGCAGTCATACAGTGATGTTAACTTTTTTAATTCAATTTCCGTACAGCCATAAAAAAATCATCGTTTTTAGGAGAAATTACCGTACGAAAATAATAATATATTCATCATATTTATTAAAAAAAATAAACAATAACAACTTAGAGAAACTAGTAGTGACAACTTAAAGAACAAATAGTATTAATAAAATTACTTTATTAAATATTCATTAAAATTAGTACATGCAGTTTTCTAATAAAGTGTGGTAAAACCAAAGGCGCGATGTTAATTATAAATAAAGGAAAAAATTTCAAGAGAATTATGGCAATATATTTTTATTATGAAAGAAGAATCTAAGACATATGTATATGTGTGAAACAAAACAACGGCCAATTGCTCGCCAGGGTTTCAGTGGCATAAATCTATCTGATCGTCGATATTTTCAATGACTCTGAGGGTCTCTTTCACCAAACATATTTAAATACAATTTAATTTAATTAATGATCTTTATATAAAGTATGTTTAAAAAAATTTTATTTTCACCAACTGAAATAATTAAGCACAAGAAAGTATGGTAACGCTCTGATATTTAATATGATAGCGTCAACTTACAGATTTTTAAAAAGCTGTTTAAAAGCTGTTTCATGCTGTTCAAAATCAATATTTAAATGCAGAGTGCTGGCTACTTAAACAGTATTTAAATATTCAATGAGTATATCTAGATGAAAATGAAAATCGACATTTAAATATGAATTGATATTTAAATAGAATTGGTGAAATAGGCTCTGAGACATAATTGAGGTTCAATGTCGTTAATGTGCCGAATTATCTCATCCTTTAGCTTTGGAATTGTTCTTGGCTTATTGACGTACACTTCTTCTTTTAAATATCCCCAAAGAAAGAAGTCCAACGGTGTTAAATCACATGATCGGAATGGCCAATTAACATATGCCAACCATTTGGCGTATTGACGACGGTTGCAATGGTCACAGTACGATTCAGGCCTTGAGTCAATTGAACCCTGTAAGCTTGTAAATTCAAGTCTTTATTCAAAATTCGCATCAGTGATGTTTGTGAGATGTTCAATTGTTGAGAACGACAACGAGTCGAGGTTGACGGCTCTTCTGCCACACTCTCATGAACAATAACAATATTTTACGCAGAACAAACTGGACGAGCATGCACAGCTGTTTTCTCATTTCCTAAAGACCCGATTTTTTGAAATTTGCGCACAATTCCCCCGATTGTGGACACATTTGAGGGATTATGCTGATCAAAAAAACACGAATTGCATTTTGATTTGAATGCCAATTGTCATAACAGGCTTCAACAATCTTAACGCGCTGCTCAATTGTGTGCCTGCGAATAGTTGAATTTGTCAAACACCGAAACAAAGAAAAGTAAAATTAAGTTGGGCAAAGAACTTGACGTTAAGGTGTGACTCACAATTAACATCGCACATTATGGTTGGACCACCCTGTAGCTAAAGCTTAGCTGAAAGCTCTTAGTCAGCTATTTATGACAGAAACATATAGAATTTAACCACAATTGACGTTATTTCGCATAGCTGTAATTAGGTTAGGTTAGGTCGGCAGTTTCCTGGTCCCAGGCCACTTGGGTGCTGCGATACAGACCAGAGTCTCTACTAGGAATCGAACCTAGAACCCCCCACTGATAAACTAGCACACTACTCACTAGACTACCGGGGCACCCATAGTTGTAATTAAACCGTGCTGTTTATCATTGGTTTTTAAGAGTAATATGTATGTATATGATGTGTAGACTTAAAAATCAAAACTATTTCACTTTTTACAAATAAAGAAATCACTTACCGTCAGTTGGAGGTACATATCCTCCTTCGCATAACCTAATTTCCTAGTTCCAGCACAATGCATCGCATGTGTAGGGGTCATCCCCTCAGTGCCGGTCCAAGAAAAAAATAAAAAACATAAATTACCGCACAATACGATAATTACCGTACGGTTAACATCACTGCAGCCATAGTTGAAGTTTCTTCTGATTTGTAATGTTTTTGTTTTTTTCAACTATTTATAAAAGAGATAATAATTGTACTGCTAAAAATAAAATAATACATTCATAACATTCGCTTTGTTCTTTAAAATTAAATTCGTAATTGAAGTGTCTGCAAATTTCATCAAGTGTCGAAAGATTTTCTAATCGCTTTTAATAGATCACTTTTGTAGTTTATTATGGCGTGCAATTATATTTTCACACTTTCAAAACGCACAATTATTGTGCTGCAGCCAATTTACACGCCGGTTTTTATTTTTCTTTTGCTGTTTGCTTTGCTAAACACATTCTCTCAGCCAGTAACAACGGCAACGACGGCAACTCTGCTATTGGCAATTATTATCAACTTAAACACACATTTAGCAAATCTAAAGCCAACAACAACTGCACTCAACCACAAAAAACGTGTTAAATTTAAATGAAAATAATATGAAATTTACAATGTGGCGCTAAAAAAAGAAACATTTCCTTAACAATTTTCCTGTCGTTGTCATAGCCAGCCAGCCAGCCAGCCAGCCAGCATGACTGTCATTATCATCATGGGCTTTCATCAGTAATCGACATAAAATCCCTGCCGTAGAGAAGCAAAAAAAAAAGACTCCATCATAAAGAATTCTGGTACTTTGTGCCGTCATGTATCCTTCGCATAAAACACTACAAAATTTTATCAGCCATCTGAACGTAAAAAAAACCGACCATTTAAAGCTCTGTTTCGTTTTTTTCTCTCCTTTTCCTTTTTGCTCCGCATCTATTCAGATAGGAATCAGTGTTTCATTTTATTTATATTATGATTATTAAAATTTTTTTCTTTTCTACTTTTTCACTTTGTTTTATGTTGTTGTTGTTGCTGTTGGCGTAGCAGACAGACGTTACTTACACGCATTCAAATAAATGGATGAAAGATTAAATTTGGAAAATTCTCTTTAGTATTTGTAGTAAAACCATTATCTGTTACATAGCGTTGTGGGGGAATGATGAACAACGGGGGAAGGAAAGCACGCTAACAATTATAAATACATTTGAATATCAAACACATTTAAATTTCTTCAAGTTGAAATAAATTTAATGATGGCCTCTTTGTTGCGATTAACTGGAGCCAATAAGTTGCTCTGTAATTCAGTGAGTAATTAAAATAATTAACTAGCGGAATAGAAGAAATCTCGAAAGCAGATTCTGTGATTGCAACAGTGGCTAAAGATTTGTTTCTAGATATAAAATTGAAAATGCAAGAAATTGCCGGTATATGAGTTTTAAGAGTATCCAAATGGCTCCAAAGTCCTCACACTCTTAGCTGGAGATTAAACACCGTCTATATCCCCCAAAGTCAGTAAAACCATATGTGAAGGTTTATCTTGTTTTCGAAGCTTTTTGACATGTGAAAAAGTTTAAAAGATTTTGTAGCTTAAAAAAGATGCCTTAAATATGATATTTAGTACTTCTATGCACAGTCTTTAATTAAAACTGTTGGTTTAAGACCCAAATTCACAGTCATTAGTTAATTATTAGTAAACTAAAATGATAACTACTGTTTCACTAATACTTCATATTCACAGTGTATTGTTTAACTAACATTCTCAGTATAACCAAAGTATGGCAGCCCTAACAATCTTTTAATTTTCAATATTGGTAGCACTGTTATAGCATATGGTTTTTGTTTACATGTGTTTTATTATTTCTTAAGGCCCTGATTAACTACCCAACACAATCGCACGATTCATTCACCGGGAAATGGTAGTGAAGTCTGACTGACTTTAAAAAATCGCTTCAAAATGGCATTGTAAGTGCCACACAATATGCCACAAATAATTAAATAAATAATTGTTTGTATATTTAAAAACTACTTTTTATTGTGTGTGTCCATTTTTTTGATTTAGTTTGTTTATTGCCAACAAAATTCTTAGCTGTTTGACTAAAATCCCATGAAAATTAGCATTTTAAGAAAATTTTTATAAACTTTTTCAAAGCGCAAGACTTGAAACAAAAATCTGTGATACAGATGTATTTTTAGTACACACTACCGTACTTTTTTGACATGCATATCATATTTGGCAGAACGTGCTATTGTGTTGGATAGTGAATCCGGGCCTTTAAAAATGGATAGAACAAGCGCGCACATCGAACTTTACCGCGCAAGATATTGAATTGCCGCTGAAATTGCTTCGAGAAAAGCAAAATATTATCGACAATAATAAAACTGATAGTATTATACAGGGTGGCACAAAAGGAGCTATGTATATGGTTTATAACTATTTTATTTACGCGATTATTAAGATTTTTTTTTAAATACGGTATGATATAGGGGAATTTTTTGCAATTAACTTTGAAAAATGATATCCTGTAAGTGATGTCCATTTTCTGCTTCGCACATACGTGTTTTTTTTTAGCATATTTTCCATAACTTTTCGCAGAATTTCGGGTGGTCACGATTTCATTTCGAATGTTTCATAATTAATTCTCCAAGTCTTCTTCACAAAATGCTGAAAAAAAAACAAAGAAACAATAATAATTCAAAAAGTTATAAAGAATTCACATCATAAAGCTCTTTTTGTGCCACCCTGTATAATATAAACGAGCTTAACTTCGCAATTTGTGGACCAATCGCGTTGTAATTTGTGCACTTAGTCTGTGCAACTTCGGGAAGTTTTTTTAAAACAAGGACCAAGAGGGTGATAGGGGGAAATTTCTACCCCTCCGAAACGTTCAAACGGATTTCAATGAAATTTAGAACATGGATTGATCTGCATCTAAAAATGCTCATAGGTAATGTACATTTTCAAAACTAGGACCAGGAGGGCGATAGGTGGAAAATTTCGGCCTCTCCAAAACTACATAGCCGACTTTTATGAACTTTAAAACTTGAATGTATTGGAGTTTAAAAGACTCATTGGCAATTGTGCAACTCCGGGAAGGTTATAGGGTATTTCCTTTTTTTAAAACCGAATATGAAAACATAAATGTGCAAAGTTTCTATGCGAAAAGTACTGAGATCAGCGAAAAGTACTGAGTACCGAGTACTCATTCATCGCATTCCCATCTAAACATTTTTTCCCCTTATACATAAACGATTACGAGTATTAAAGTTAAAGTCTGATAAAAATGGGGATTTTGTATGGGAAAGCCGGCTTTAACTCCCCAAGTCTTCTTCACAAAATGCTGAAAAAAAAACAAAAAAAAAAATTATAATTAAAAAAGTTATAAAGAATTCAAACCATATAGCTCCTTTTGTGCCACCCTGTATACATATATATATATTCCATTATGACTGATGATATCAAAATAAAAATGCTAATAATAATTTACTAATCAGCTGTTGTCTAACTATTGGTTAACCAATGACATTTGTCGGTTTAACTAATAGTAAACAAAAAGCTGTGAATCAAATATTATTGGTTAAACTAATGCTATTAGCTAACTAATGACGGTGAATTTGGGCCTAAGGAAACTAATTACATATTTTTATTGCTTAAACTAATGTCATTAGTTAACTACAGACTATGAGTATGGACATTAGACAATTAACTTAAGTGGCTGTTCACTAAGCGTACAAATAAAAGTACATATGTCCCAATTAGCGAAATTCTGCCCATTTGTCATGGCTTCGAATATTCAACAAATGGATGACAAATATAATTTAGTGAGTGAAAAAATTTGGAAATGGTTTCGGATGAAGCTTTTCATTGTACAAACAAAAATAGTTTTTAATGTTTTGCCCGGCGTTCAAAGAGCTGTCTAGCAAATAGCTAAAACACCAAACAATACTTATAGGCAGATCTGTTAAACACCCATTTTTCAGTAAGTGGCTGTAAAAATTTAGTAGCTGCGGATGATTGAGCTTTGACAGCTGCAGTTCAGCTTCCTTTATCTGAATGAAAAAATTACAGTTTTTTGAAGCCTGGTTTATCCAATGCCAATAGCAACAGCTAACGGTAAAAGAATTTTTCCCTAGAGCAGTATCAATAAGAACAAAATAAGAAAGAAATTATACCGACTACAAATGCTCCCAATACTCTTAGTCCCTGTTTAGACAGTCGAACCTTTGGAAGAAAAACATTTGGAATTCTCTTTTGTTTTTTCATTCTGGGTCACACATACGAAAAATGTTCCCGTCGACACTCCATTATTATTGTTGACAGTGTTGCCGCGACCAAAAAATTTTTGTAGCCAAATGAGAAAAAAGTAACCAAAAGTTTCTTGCAACGAGTGTTCCAATAAGACGTTAAGAATAGCACGCCATTAATAACAATAGAGCAACGCATTGAAATTATTAAAATTCACTATAAAATTTATGAAAATTTCACGTTCTCAGTTCGCAAAATTAGAGCATTTTTTAATTACCGTGAAGCGCTTTCTCCGCCAGCAATTGTGCGATTGGCGAAGGTATTCGGTTAATCTATTGATGGGAAGAATCAAACTCATGTAGGTCGCACACCTTCTCGAGCCATGGTGGAGACTATACGGCCCTCAAAGACGAGTCTCCGAGTGGAGATATCCAACGGGAAGTCAGTCATGAAGCTCGGAAGGGTTCGGAGAATGCTGCTATGGCCAGACCGGTATTCCCTGAACAATCCGGCCAACCTTAACCTTATAGCACTCTGAGCCGAAACGGAAAAAATATGAAATTCAGAATCGTGTTCAGGTCCGCTCTGGGGCACGTCCTGCATGCCCCCGTAACCCCAACACACGCAGATCGCTGAACCCTACCCTACCAGCATGGTCAGATTGTAAGCCCTGTTGAGGGCCCCCAGCAGACATGGCAACCTTAGTATAATATCAGACTAACCTCGGCACTGTATGTCCAGATGGCGTTGTTAGACATAAGACCCCACCTCCTTCCGAACATGCTCCTACAGGCGTGTAAGGCTACGAGTATACAAGCCTCCCTCCCGTTTAGCCTGCAGTCCAGGATTTTTATATTTATACAAGACTCTAGTCTTGAAATGTTGCATTTCTGATTAAGAATCCGTAATAAAATGGTAAAAAATTTCCAGCGCAAAATTCTTCGTCGTCAAAGGATTAAAATTTATTATATTGTAGCTACGACGGCTACCAGTTATAATTTGCAGTAAGAAACCTTGAAACTTGGAATTCTTTCCTTATCGTAAACACAATTTGCACTCGTGCATTTTATACGCAGAAGCTTTTCATGGTAATAAAGTTGATCTCAGTGAAATTGAACTTAAATCGACATATTTATCTCAATTCTTTTAGTTTTTTTTTTGTTTTTCTTAAAAGAGATGACAGTAAAAAAAATGCCACCAACGCATTAGACAACAAACGTTTTGTTGTTGAATGGAATAAAAAATAAAAAAAACCAGCCAACCGTCCTGGTATTGAGAGTTTCAAGTTGTTCGGAAAATAAAATTGAATTTTTTTTTTTATTTATTTTCAATTTTTGTAAACGTTACAGTATTTTTTTTTTGGTATAAAACGTACAAAAAATCATTAAATAAAATAAAAGCAAGTCGTTTAAGTCAATTTGGTGAATTCCCCCTCCCCTCGCCAAAGTTGCAATAATAAAAATAAAAAAAGAAAAATAATAAAATTTTTTCCACTGCACTTGGTACATGTTTAAGAGTATGTTGGAGTAATATTTGGCGCCATGGTTTGCGTTTCATATTCAGCACTGAAATATGGTTGTTCAAACTTTGTCATGCAGTATGTAACACATCAAAGAACGTGGTCAAGAGCAGAGGTTAACATTATTTATTTCAAATGTTTTAAATGCAAATTATAATTAAACAGACCGGAGCCTTTGTTGGGAACCTCAAATTGATGGTCTGGATTATTTAACAAAATAATATGAAAGCACTGCGTTAGTGCTTTTTGTTTTTAATGATGTGACAACTGCCTGACCCCCTTACAAAGCTTGTACTATCTAGTCAACAAAGAAAAAAGAAAAATAATAATAAATAAATAAAAAGTGGTCACAAATTGTTTATTTTAAAAGTATAGAAAACAGTTGCATCGGAAGGTACACAAAAAAGAATGTTACTTTTAATTAGAATAACATATTTTTTGAGTTAAATGTTTAATCAATACAATTAAATTTTTAATTAATTTTTAAGCTCAATACTTAAATAAATAAATCATTTTTTTTTTTTTTTTGCTTTGAGATACACAAAATGACGGTTTTTCTTTATTTAAATGCTTATCAGATTGTTGAATTTCATAAATGTAGGCAACACTCTTTATACAAATAAAGGGTGTCTCGGTAAGAATGGACCCTCTAAATTTAGTGACGTTCTTTTGCGACTCTCACATATTCCGATTATTAAAAATGAAGCGCTTTACGAGAGAACAATGCGTTTCAAAAACTTATTAGAAAAACTTGGAAATTTATGCTGAACAGCTCGCAAATTGCGAAGAATTTTCAGGCGATTAAATGCACCTAGTGTGTCAATCGTTCGAAAAGTTGTCTGAAAATTTGACGAAACTGGGTCGGTTAAGAACATTTAGACTTCTGTACATTAACGTTCTAGTCGGTTTCTTGAAAACATTGCTTCTGTAGACGAGAGTCTTGACGAAATTGCAGTGACTGAAGAGGGTGCTTTTAAGCCTGGTTGTTGGGCATTAATTATTTATTGCCAGCGTTTGCATTTCATTGTTGGTGTGAATACTGGTTGATTGGTGGGACCAATTTAATATGTTTGATCTATTTTTTTTTGCTGCCAATGGTTGTTTTCAGCCGTCCGCATTAAAGACATGATAATTTTATTATAGAATTTTTGTTTTTGTGTTTGTAAAACCTCAGATTGAAAAACATACACAACAAACATGCGCTTGTACTTACACTACACCATTTTTCATTCAAATTGGAATTGTCCATGTCAAAGTCCATGTTCAAGTCCATGTTCATGTCCACATCCAAGTCCATATCAAAGTCCAGGTTCATATTCATGTTCATGTCATTGTCCATATCAGTGGTAGTGTTAATGTTAATGTTAATATTAATGTTAATGTTAATGTTAATATTAATATTAATGTTAATGTTAAAGTTAATGTTAATGCTAATGCTAATGTTAATGTTAATGTTAATGTTAATGTTAATGTTAATGTTAATGTTAATGAACAAGATATAAAAAACGTACAAATTAATTAAAAAGCCAACTTTCAATACAGAAATGAAAATTCGTGGGTTTACAGGTCTTTCATACATGTCTGCACATACACAGTTACAAGTTATAAATTCAGATTTTCGCATTTGACAATATTATAAATATTAATAATTCACATGTGAGTATAGTTATTTTTATATTATTTTTAGTGGCCAACAGGCATATCAGTTAACACCTTAAGAATTTTCTCAATTTCATTTAAAATTTTCTCAATTCCATTTGGAATTTTCTCAAATTGAAATTGAAATTTTTAATTTCATTTCGAATTTTGCCAAATTCAACTGCAAATTCTCAAATTCATCTAGAATTTTCCCAACTTCAACTGACATACTTCACACGACCTGATCTCCTCACTATTTATACCGCCTACATCCGACCGAAAATGGAATACAACTCTCATGTGTGGGCCGGTGCTTCAAAGACTATTTTGAAGTTACTCGACCGTGTACAAGAAAGGGCGAAGAAACTCATAGGAGACAGTAGGGTGGCCAACTCTATTGACTCTCTTGAGCATCGTCGCAACGTGGGGTGCGTTTCGTTGTTCTATCGTTGCTATAATGGGAGGTGTTCTAATGAAATCAGGGAACTTGTTCCCGAAACCCGGGTATTCGCGCGCACGACGCGAATCATTAAGAGCGCATCCATTTGTGGTCGATTTGACGGCGACTCGCACTACGCATTACAGGGAAAATTCGTTTTTTGGCCGAACGGCAAGAATGTGGAATATACTACCCGCAGAGGTGTTTCCTGTCACTTTTAGCTTGGGAAGATTTAAATCAAATGTCAATAAACACTACTCCCTCTATCCTCCTTCCCAGAACCTAATTTCCTAGTTCCAGCACAATGCATCGCATGTGTAGGGGTCATCCCCTGAGTGCCGGTCCAAAACGAAAAAAAAAAAAAAAAAAAATGCTCAAGTTCATTTAAAATTTTCTCAATTTCAGCTAGAATTTTTTCAATTTCAATTGGAAATTCTCATTTCCATTTGGAATTTTCTTAATTTAAAATTTAAATTTAAATTTTTTTTTTTTTTTTTATCTGGAATGACATAAGGAGACATCAGCTAGATTTAAGGATACTGACTGAGAACATTGAAGCGACATCAAGCGACCTTATGGGAGTCGAGAATATTATACAGGATATCTGGTGGCAAATTTATATGTTTAAATACGATAATTTCAAAAAGTAATAAATGGTGCGGAGGGAGTGTGGCGCCGTTTGAATTATCGATTGTGCGGATTTGTCAGTCACGATGTCGCAGTGATCGAGTGAGCATCGCGCGTTCGCTGTGGATACACTTTTTAAGAGTACTGATTCTTACGTAATTGCTCGTGGGCAATTTTATTCAAAGTTCGGTATTCGGCGAATAAGTGCTGGACCGAGTGTTAATTTAATTCGTTCGTGGGTGCAACTGCTTCGGCTATAAATATCCCACGGACTCTAAAACCTTGAACTGATTGAAAGCAGTTGACGTGAAAATGCGCGACTTTCAATACAGAAAAGAGCAGCCTCACGGGGAGTTCCATAAGCGATTATTCATGAAATCTTAAAAAATAAATAAAATTTAAAATAAATTCGCATTTCCATTCTATTGTTCAATGCTCTTAATAAAACTTTGTCTCAAATATTACGTTTTTTATTTAAGTTTGAAAATGTAAATCTGCTGCCAGACACCTTGTATATATGTACATATATATGATCCAGATATATGATCACATCGACACAATAGTTTGCTTTCATAGAAGGTATGAGATCCTCTTTCCAACAAGAAAAGCATGGAATAGAGGCAAGCTTGATATGGGTGGCAGCACATGAGCGACACGGCGGTTTTTTATCTTGGACCAGCACTCAGGAGATGACCCCTACACATGCAATGCATTGTGCTGGTAGGAGAGGAAAGGGATAGTGTGAGAGATGACAGGAGGTGAAGCTGAATTAATTTTTTTACAGCTCTGCTTTTGCACGTTCTCTGTTTATAGCAGTGTTGCAGCTTCGTTTTTAGTAGCTGTTTTTAGTAATTATTTTACTTCACCGGTGCTACACAATACCGACGAAGGAGGGCATTATGATGTGATTGTGGATTGTCGTTGCTGTTCAGTGACCAGTGAATATGCCTTCGCCACTGAAACCTTCCGACAACAATTGAATTTTCGCCATTTCAACTGATAATTATCAGGTTCATTTGGAATTTTTTCGGAATATTATCCTAAAGTATTCAATTTCCATGGAAAATGGTGTAGACTACAGTGATTGTGTATTTTTTTTTTTTTTTTTAATAAGCATGTTGTAATTGGCATAAAATGTCAATTGATTATTATAATGTTATTTGTTCATACACACGTACAAATCTTTTTGCATTTATTCTAAATTTATATGAAACACACACTCACACACACATATATACACGCCGCCATGCAACAGACATCATGAATATAAACGAAACGTGCCACATTAGTGGCAGCGTGTGTACACGAAATAAAACAAATTAAGCTTAAATGTGTCTATTTGCATTAAAATTCGTTAAAATTACACAAGTATTTATTTGAATTAGTTCTACTTTATCATTTAGTTCATTTTCATTTGTTTGCAATGTCCTGCTGCTTTTCTCAGTATTTCGTTATTAAAATTGTAATAAAACAGCGAAACAAATCTGTTTGCTGTCTTTACTTGCAAAGCACGTTATGGTTCATTTAAATTTATGAATTGTGGAAAATAATAACCAATCAGCAACTTCAATTTCTTATATAAGCAAATTTTCAATGTTTTTAAACTAAATAAACAGTCGGTAAAATTCCTAACGATTGTGGTCTGTTTCTGCGGAATTTGTACGGCTCCTTGTTGTTTGTACACATAATTTGTTAATACAGGGCACTCGTGATAGCATGAACACCGCTTAATTTATTAATTTAATTTATTATTAAATTTATTATTAAATTTATTAACAAAATTAGAACAATAACAAATTTCACTTGAACAATAAAAATCTCTCCGTTTATGTAATTTGGGGCTTGTAACAGTTAACAGTTTCCCAGCAGAACTATGACTCAGCCTGTCCAGCATCCTACCAAAGGTCTGATTCCGAAGAGCAAGTAATTTGATATTCAGTGAATACAGTATTCTTTATTTACGAAATTTAAGTTATTCCACTTTCGACAAAATAAGATTAAATTTTTTTTAATAGATTTTACGGCCGCAATTCCATATGACTAGAGTCCTGGGGCCAAATCGTTACATACGTGAACGTACAACCCGTCACGTAAAAACACATTTTTGGTATTATAACATACGTGAACGTATAAGTGAACGTACGATATTTACGAAATGGCATCCGTTAATAAAATTGAATGCGTATACATACAAAGTTTTGTTTAAATATCGTTAAAAATGTAAGTAAACTAAAATTTCATTGAATAAATTATATTTTTAATGTATTTTTTGTATTTTTAGGACTAATTATAACAAATTGAATCCACAACAAAATTAAATAATGGCCGAGTTCATGAACGAACACCAACAGTTAGCAAAAAATTTGCTAACCAATGGGCTATGGGATGAGTTGTCGAAGCGTCTCAATGCAGTAGGACCACCAGTGAAAGATGTGAATATATGGAAGAAGATAAAAATATTGAATATCGTTAAAAAAAAGAATTAGTAGTTGATGACTCTGTGATTTAGGCTTACGCTGACCAGAAATATCAGGCAAAGAAGAAACTCTCTGTTAATAAATTTTCAAAAAAGCGGACCGGTGGCGGTCCTTTTGAGGAAAAATTTATAACGGCCAACGAAGAAGAATTAATTGGAGGAGCTGGGCTGGAAGCTGCTGTTGAAGGCAACAAATCGGTGCCAACATTTGGCAATGTGGACATATTAAATATTAATCTTTCCAGTGATAGCAATTTGGACAGTGATGAACCGAGCTGCTGTAAAAATGCCTTCGATAAAAATGTTGAAAAACCAAAAATAAAAAAGTAAAAACGGTGCCGACCAAAAATTGCTTTTGCTGGAAAATAATATAAAAATTGCAACATATTTCCAAGCAAATGTAGATACCAAGCTGCGTCGTTTGCTTGAAATTCAAGAACACCAGCTTCAAATGAAAAAGTAGAAAAACATGAGAAATATATGGCATTAGCGGACCTAGATTTACAAATAAAAAATCTGCAACATAAAAACCTCCAAAATAATGTGTAAATAATTATGTAGATATTAGTTAAATCAAATGTAGAAAACCACAAACTGAATTAAATTTTTAATTTAAATATTTATGATTTTATCCTTTTATGCAATAACAATTTACTTATTACATTTGAAATTTGAATCACTATGACTGATGTACTGTATTATACCATTCACAGTATTGTGGAAGTTAAAACCAATTGTGAATTGTAAGTAAAATTACGATACGTTTATAATCGTATGTCATAATCCCACTCCGTTCATACGAATGACGTGTGACGTAATTATCTTTCGTACGATTGTCGTTACGTTCACGGATATAACGATTTGGCCCCTGTTTTGACTTTGTACGGATTACAAAAAAAAAAGAAGAAATGCGATGAGTCCAGTTCTCGCTCCTTCTAACTCAATATAATAATTTCCACGCTCCATAGACTTATAATTACTTTTCTAGCTCATAGATTATTTAGTAGACAAAAAAAAAGGAAAAGTAAATTACTTGTTAAAACCATTACGAAACTGTAACGCCATAAGTATCAATTAACTTGTGTACTATTTAACGTTTTAATAACATCTAAATGGCATTAGAACCAAAACAGTCGCTAACTAACTTGTCTTCCCCAACTATTTCTTGTTGAAAATAGTTGACAACCTTTTTCTTTTCTTCCTTTTGTTTGTTGTGCTTTTTTCTTGGGTAAATAAAACACTTAAATGGCTATAAAATATTCGTTCGGTGGTTACCACCAACACCAATACAACATACGACATATGCTTTACAAGTTTCATGCATGTTAATGTGTTTACAAAGCAAATGTTCGTGAATTTCTTGGTGAAAGTGCATTTAGACGATGTGGACGGACATATGTACATATATTCCTGGGTACTTGTACACATATTATCGCTTGGTTTTAATGTGTTCTATGTGAGCGAAGTGAGCGCTCACTTTTTTTGATGATTCTAGATCAGTGAAGGGCGCTTGCTATGTTTTTTTTGTCGTTCATTTTATTGGTTCATCAGTGCTATCAGAACGAAAAAATTTTCATTCATTTCGTCATTGGCGATTTAGTGCAAATACTATTTTTTCTTAAATAAATGTCTGTCTTGTAACTTGTATTTATTTGATTTTAATAATCTAAATTTTATTAAAATTTTTTATATACATATTTATATTAGCCGATGTAAAATATTTCACAAATTTTTCTAATATAACAAATTTCAGCACCAAAAACATATTTTCTCTTTCTACTACTGATTAAAGCTGCCTTGGTGCTGCATTTGATTGAATCAAATGAGCTAAAAAATCAGTTCAGCAACAAAATCAACTGAGCGACAAATTCAACTGAGCATCAAAATCAAATGAGCTAAAAGTCAACTGATATTACTGAGCTACTGAACGAACTAAACGAACCAGCTCACCAAAAAGAGCTGAAGTGAAAAGAGCGCTCACTTCAAAGAGCTCATGAACCCAACTGTAGTTCATTGGCTTCATTTCGGTTTTGTTATTTTCGAATGCAAATAAAACCGATATTCGAATCAGCTGTTTTATGTTTCTCCTCTCACTGCTTTACTATTTTTAGCGCAATTGATTGAGGGAACAGCAAAAATTCTTTCCTTGAGTCAGCGTTGTCAGATACTTTGAGAAGAAAATCATCATATCGAGCCTTTGGTGCAATACCGTCGTAATACAAAAAAATCGTGAACTGAGAAAAATGCATTTGAAGTTTTGAGCCATCTTTTTGGTAGTATTTTCTGGTCCCAGATAAAAAAAAGATTGCTCTCTCACAAAGTATTATGAAAGTCATAAGACTTGTATTATAATGTGAAAGGGCCTTTAGTAATTCTATTCATTCTAAGGGGTGGTTAAATTTTAAGGGCCGATGTTGATTTTGAATAAAACACAAATTATTTAGGAAATTATTGTCATTTCTTTTTGTTATGATAATTTTGGTATGTTTAAATTATGTATGAAACAAAATATCGGCACACCTCTATCCGATGGTCCAAATTTTCGATGACGCTGAGGCATAATTGAGGTTCTATGCCGTTAATGTGCCGAATTAGCTCATCCTTTAGCTCTTGAATTGTTGCTGGCTTATCGACGTACACCTTTTCTTTCAAATAATCCCAAAGAAAGAAGTCCAACGGTGTCAGATCACATGATCTTGGCGGCCAATTGACAGCGCCACCACGTGAGATAACACGGCCATTGAATTTGTCGCGCAAAAGAGCCATTGTTTCGTTAGCTCTGTGGCAAGTGGCACCGTCCTGTTGGAACCACATTTCGTCCACATCCATATCTTCCAATTCGGATCATAAAAAGTTCGTTATCATCTCACGATAGCGAACACCATTCACAGTAACTGCCTGACCGGCATCATTTTGGATGATGCCGCCAGCCCATAAACCGCACCAAATAGTCACTCTTTGTGGTTACATCGGTTTTTCGACAATCACTCTTGGATTATCATTCGCCGAAATGCGGCAATTCTGCTTATTGGCGAATTCACTGAGGTGAAAATGAGCCTCATTACTGAAGATGATTTTCTTCGAAAATTATCCACTGTTGCCATTTCTTGCCACCATTCTGACCATTGACGTCATTTGGAATCGTCAAGAGGCTTTAGTTCTTGAGTCAATTGCACCTTGTAAGCGTGTAAATGCAAGTCTTTATGCATAATGTTGAGGTGGACGGCTCTTCAGCCACACTATCGCGAACAGCAGCAAATATTTTCTGCAGTACGAGCTGTACGAGCATGCACTGGTGTTTTCACATCTCCTACAGATCCGGTTTGTCCAAATTATTGCACGATTTTTCCGATTGTACGCACATTTGGACGATTAAATTGGCCGAAAAAATCACGAAGTGAACGATATGCATTTTGATTTGAATGCCCATTTTCATAGTAAGCCTGAATAACTTTAAGGCGTTGCTCGATTGTGTATCTTTCAATGGTTCAAATTGAGTTAGTCTGAAATTGAGAAATGTCAAATGAAATGCAGAAAAAACTTGACGGTTAGTTGTGGTTCACATTCAACATCAGCCCTTAAAATTTAACCATTTTTAGTTCAAAATTTAGCAATACTTCCCACAGCGGGGTGCTTGCCTCGTGAAAGGTTTACGCAATGACTTAGATTTCGGCGAAACGTACTGAAACGGATTCGTGGTTGTATGGCAGAAATATTGATTCTTTTAAATGAGTATGAGTAGATTTGACGCAGATTATCTTTCTGGGGTTAAAGTTTTCTTTTGGTCTTTGCTCTTCTTTGTGAATTGCAAACTTTATATTTACGGAACATTGCATTTGTATTTGTTAGCGTATGTAAATCAACCTTGTGTTCAACATGTAATTAGCAAAGTTTTATCTAATGGAAACTTGGGAATTTCTTTCGCATGTTCTGTACTAAAGAACATGTTGCTTTTCTACTTCTTGTTTTATTATCCTTACGAATACAATCTGAAATTGTTTTCGTAATTTTAAACGTTGACGTTATGGCAGCCAAACTAACTATAACTGCTGGACGTAGTGACTGGCTGACTTACTGACTTACTGACTATTTTATTAAAGTGAAGGGTAGAAAAGTTATTAAGAAAGTTAATTATGTTGCCATATTAAAGTACAAATATTTATTAACACTTCGAAATAAAAGCGAAAATTTCTTTATGTCTAATTCAAATTGTAAATAGTGCGCTGCTACGACCGAATTTATTCACCCTTGTTCTCCATTAAAGCTAAAATAAAGTTTGTTCTTACGGGGGGGCATTGGAAATCTCAAAAGTTTAAACGACATAATTTTGTTTTGAAAAGCATTAAAGCAGAAAGCGTAAATTCTATATTCCACCAGGCAGATGTTTTTAATTGATAAAGTAAGAAATGCCAGAGTTGTATTTATGAATTCAATTTATTTTTATTTAACTATGAAGAAAACTTGCTGAAAAGATGCATAAAATATGGTGATAAAATCCTGAAAATTTTCCAAATCTAAAGAATATCGTATAACGCTCGTTCAATGGCCCTCAGTTCTTTACATATTGTCTTGAAATTTAGTAGATTTGATCTGAAATCTAGACCGTTTACAACACTGTTTTTTTGACATTTTGCTAGATTTCATTTTATGACACAATTTTTTCAATATGAAACTTATGAACACGCATTGTATGCCAATAATATTGTCACAATTTTGACAATCCTGAGAACACCCTTCATTTCCATTGGCAATGCTGCCCATAAATATTTAGAAACAATGTTAAACATCGTATCTGGCAACTTTTTCCATACAATAATCTGACAACAGTGTGAACGGTAAATTATTATTGGCAGAAAAATTTATTGCCGCAGAACTGTGTGCCAATGAAATTGTATGGTTTTCTTTCAATAGTGTGAACAGAAAAATTACCAGATGGTAACAATTTTTCATTGTGAGTGCATTGCCACCATCGGGTTAACATAGCTTTACTCTAAATCAGTGGCAGGCAAACCTATACTATTACGTTTTTCGGTTGTATGTGTTACATATATTCTATTTCTGAGCAAAAGTCGGTGTTGCCAGAGTAGAATTGTGTCTCTGTGTATACTCAATTTAAAAGGCAAATTAATTTAGATGTGGCAATGAAAAAATGTTACAAAATCAGTCTTGGTATGCATTGTACCTTCAATATTTATTTCGTAAAGGCTAAATTTTATGCATAAAAAGTTTTCAAATTGTCCACTTACCCCTTTTTATTTAGTTTTGCTTTAACTTCGTGATTTTGATGCGCAATGTCACGTAAGAAGGATTCTTAAATAAAATTTTATATTTTTTTACAGTCATAAAGACGACAGTTGCAATTAAATAATATATTATTATTTATAATGCCTGTTAAGAAACCGAATATTTTAGTTTGCCAAATAATTATCGCAAAATAAATTTAATTCATATTGCCCATTCAGCATATTTTCTTGCAGTTTGTTTATATAAGAGAACAAAAATTTTTACTGAGGAGAAATTTTTTTTGTGGCAACACTGATTTTATGCATCAATCGATTACACAGCCTGATTTTTTTGAATGTCAAGCCAGAATGAGTAATATTGTTTAATTCTTTACAATATGTTTGTTTAACTACGGGTAAATTAGAGAATAACAAAGCGCCCATGGGCGGCATTTTGCCTGACACTGCTCTAACACCCATACCTAAACAAGAGCGGAAAGCGGAACGTTTTTTCCTGTTCCCAGATAAAAAAAAAAGTGTGCATCGGCCATTTACCTGGTGCGTATTACCGTCTCACTTGTTGCGTTATTGACCTATGATGGTAATTAATTAAATTGATATTTAATGCGTCTACTCAACATCCTTACGAATTAAGAATTATCGTAAGGCTTATTTTCCATAAGATTCAGAAACACTACACATCTATAGACGCGATTTGTAAAATTACCACAGTGAATTAAAAAAAATAAATAAAAAAAAAAACAAAATGATTATTAAATCATTATTAAATAAAGTTGAAACGAATAACAGAGCTTGCACATTGTCTGATTATAATGACGGACTGTATATTGGAAATGAAAATCGTTCTATCCCCATCGCTCATGCCATTATACACCACAATGGCCAGTTTGCTAAAATGCAGGATGGATATACAAAATATTGCTGCTTTCTTTGCCTCAAAGCAAGAGCGAAAACTATTTCTAACACACAAAAATGTCAAGAATGTATTGCAAGCATTTAAACCCAATAAATTGTCGAAAAAATTAAAATATTCGGAAAATATGGTATTTTTGGATTTATCCAATCAATTGCTTATAACTTTATCATTTTTTCGGTCGATTTTCTTTTGGTGGGTCTTAGTTCTTACGTAAAATATTGACGTTTACGTACATGAACAGAAACCAGACGTTTTTTTAAAATATGATTTTTTTCAAAATGTGCCCTATTCTCATTGATATATTTTGAACCGCTTTACCAATCAAACATTCCATTATACACATTTGTTCGTCATCTCAATACCTTGGATTTGGGTACCAAAAACGACCCAATCGGACATTTCTAGCTCGAGATATGATTTGTCAAGTGAAAAAAAGGTACAAAAAATTACAATCACCCTTATCATGAATAATATTTCCCTCGTAATTATTTCCCTTTTCACGTATTTGCAATCATCAATCAATTTCCCCCTATCGTGAACGATTTTTCTCACGCGAGTTTTTTTACTTTTCACTTTAATTTATTCACTTGATTTTTGCTGGGGAATTATATGCAAATAGTAAGTAAATTCTTCTTTCATTTATATATTTTGATAAATATTTTTTTTTATATCATTGTCAGCTATTATAGTAGAAACATACATAAGAAAACAAATAAAATGCAAACCAACAGACCAATTGAGTGTGTTTTGTTAAGAGTATACAAAAATATTGCGTTCCAATTTTGGAGTTCTTTTAAGGATTAACGTAAACTGCAATATAGTTCCAAGCCTAAACATTTCATTTAATTTGTTGGAGTACGCTATTTGTATTTATTTTATTTTTAAACCCCATAATTTTCACGCTTTCTTTTAATTCTTGAATTCAGTTACTTTTATTGTTCAAATGCAATACCAATAATGCGGGTGACTATTTAACTTAAAAACATAACTTAAGACTTAAACGCACAAATTTTTATTTCCGCATTAAATTTAAATTGGTTGTCTTTTTAATTAATTTGTATGTTTTTGAAATCTTTTTCACTTTTCTGCATTCACAGAGAATGAGAACGTGGAAAAAATTCCACCTGAATTTCATGATACCAATTTTTACCTCGAGGGGAATGAAAATTTTACGTGAATAAAAATTTCACTTTTATTCGTGATAGGGGTGAATTTCTCAAAAAATGTTTCATAAAAAAAATTTAACCCTGAGTTTCAAATTCAGCGGAAGAAAATACATAAGGAAATCTATCTCTCATCAAATGTACATGAAACAAAATTTCATTTTTAAACTTGTGTTACACATTCATCTCACATGCACACACACATGCACACGAATATCTAAACAAAGAACTAATTTTCTTTTAACAAAGCCAACTGCAACGAAACCCTCCAGTTAATGGGGTCCATACTAATTTGAGGTTCCTTATGGAAAAGCCCTCTTAAGTGCCATTGAAGTGCCAATTACTGTTTATTATTATTTGATTGCTGATCGTCCCAAGCCCGGCCGTTTCTGGTGCATAAATTCTTATAAATCATCAAATCTTAAAAAGCAAAACTTAAAGAAAAAAAAAAATTAAATCAACTATAGAAATAAAAACAAAAAACCCGAAACAATAATAATATATCAAATGGTTGAAATCATTTTTATTATTATTTTTTAGTCTATTTCGTTCAGTTAAGACGATTATGTTTTGTATCTTGCAAATGTTTTGTATCTTTTTTTCTTCTTTAATTTCGTGCCGTTAAATTTATTTTGCCTTAATTTTTCCTTTTTTTTTTTTTTGTTATTTAACTGATTGCTTGTTAAGAGACTACTGACTGACTAACTAAGACGATTGACGTTGAATTTAAATTTTAATCTCTGTCTTGTACATTTTAAAGACCATTAAACGTAAAGAAATATTTGTTTGTCAAACATACATAAATTGAAAACTAAAAGACAAAAATAATATTTGCATTAAAAATTATTTAAATTTTGTTAAGTGGATTCAAAATGCTCTTAAACCTTAAATAATTTTGAAGCGCACGTACAACATACATATATTTTATTTATTTATTTTTATGAATGCTGAGCTACATTAGCCAGGGGAGGAATCATATCATGTAAAATAATATTTATTTAATAATCCAATTCAAGTAGATACAAAATTACAAATAAAAAAAAAAAAAAATCGGGCCTCCCTGCAGTACTTGGAGTTATTTTTAGAAGTAGTAAACTTTACGTGGTGAACACTGTTACAAAAGGTACTTTTTTTGCATACTTCTTCTATAAATAAACATCCCCGACATGGCCGACTTAAAATAATAATACTGCATGTGACAAATTTCGTGTGACGTATCTTGTGACTTAAGAAATCTTTCCAATGTTTGAAAAATACCCATTTCACTCTTTTAATCTTTTCGGTAATTTTCTGTCACGTTTGAAAATACAAAAACTTTTGCTATCGAGTGATAGACAAAATATAATTTGTGTATAGCTGCAGAATGATGACATATACTATAAACTCTTCGTTATAGACAAAATTTGGATACTTCTTCTAATGCAGTTCTCAAAATAAATAAACATAAACTGGCAAGACTTTCAATACACTTTCTCACTACAATTTTATGTGACATAATGTCGGAAACAATTGGGCGAATAGTTTGAAAATAAAAATTTTCCCTTTTTGGTACTTTCTTTATCCCCTTTGTTGAAACAAAAGAAAAAGCGTTTCCTATCGCGTGTTAGCGTCCCATAATAAAAAAAAATTTACGTAAAATATCAATGTATATATATATCACAATAACCAAAATAGGGGACCAATTTTTCCCCTTATAATATTCGAATTTCCTAAAAGTACCAAAACTCATTCAAGATATGGTTAATAAGAGTACATTGTAATTTAAGTTGTATATATATATATATATATATATATATATATATATGCAAGTTTATTATTTTGAAAATAAATGGGAAACAAAAAAGTACCAAAATTCACTTTTCAACAAATATGAGAAAAGTATCAGACCCCTGTAAATTTGGTACAAATGGCTCAGTTAATAATACGAAATATCTTAGTCTCACTTCTATTTTTATTTTGACCTCTAATAAAATTTTTTAATTATATTTATTTTTGAGCGATGGTCTTTTTTATAAAAAAAAATATTTTTGTTAATACAAATTATTATTTTCATGACGATTTGGTAGCGAAATATTGAAAAATAAATAATTGTTAAATAAGTTGCATAAAAAGACCATCGCTCAAAAATAAAAATAATTAAAAAATACGGAATATCTCTCAAAAAGTGCCCTATAAAGACACTAGAATTGTGTATATCTGCAGAACTGCAGCAGTAACAGAGTCAATTTTTCACATTTTTATCAAAAAGTATCTTTTGCAAAAAAAAAAAACCTTTTAAAGAACAAGCAGCTTTGACACGTAAAGTACTTTTTGTTTAAAAGGTATTTAAAAATAAAATTTTTTCAAAATATTTTTTTTTTACCCAAAATACGATCCATTTTTTATAAAATGTACCGCTAAGAAACCAACACATTTAACCAAAAGTGCCTTTTACAATATGCTTTCGCAAAAGGATATCTTCTGAAAAAAGATATTTTTACAAACAATTTTTTTTTTCTTTTCAAAAAAATAATAAAATATATTTTTAACGTAACTTAAATTAATTTATTCTGAAAAGTACCTTCTTTTGAAAAATTAATCTTCTACATAAAAAGGAGCTTCTTTATAAAAAGTACGTTATATAAAAAGTATCTTCTTTATGAAGAGTACATTCTTCATAAAAGTTGCCTCCTTTATAAAAAGTACATTCTTTATTAAAAATACCTTCTTTATAAAGAAATCCTTCTTTCTTAAAAGTACCTTCTTTATTAAAAATAACTTCTTTCTTAAAAGTACATTCTTTATTAAAAATACCTTCTTCATTAAAACTATCTTCTTAATAAAAAGTACTTCTTTATAAAAATTATATTGTTTCTAAAAAGACTTTGTGTATAAAAAGTACTTTTTTATAAAAAAAATCTTTCTTTAATGTCACAAGTTCCTTTTGTTAACACGTACCTTATGTATACAAAGTATATCCTGCATAAAAAGTACCTCGTAAGAACTAAATTTTTTGTACAAAGTACCTTGCTTGTTAAAAGTGCCTTATTTATTAAAAGTTATTTTATAAGAAATAATAAAAGTACTGTACTTCACTGTAAAAACTATGTTCTTTTAAAAAACATCTTATCTATACAGAGGATCTGTTCTATAAAAAGACCTTCTTTGTAAAAAGTACCTTATTTATTTTAAAGTTCTTTCTTTATAAAAAGGACCATATTTATAAAAATACCTTCCTTGGAAAAAGTACTTTTTTTATAAAAAATACCATCTTTATAGAACTTTATTGAAAATAAAAACCACGTTCTTTGTAAAAAGTACTTGGCTTATAAAAAGTACCTTCTTTATAAAAAGACCTTCTTTCTTAAAAGTAAAAATACCTTCTTCAATAAAATTATCTTCCTAATAAAAAGTGCTTTCTTTACAAAAATTATATTTTTTCTAAAAAGACTTTGTGTCTAAAAAGTACGATTTTATAAAAAAAAAACCATCTTTAATGCCACAAGTTCCTTTTGTTAAATCGCACCTTATGTATAAAAATTACATTCTGCATAAAAAGTACCACGTTAGAATTAAATTTTTTGTACCTTATTTATTAAAAGTACCTTTATTATTAAAAGTACCTTCTTTATAAAGCTACCTTATATATAAAAAGTACCTTCTTCATAAAAAGTGCCTACTTTATAAAAGACCTTCCTTGGAAAAAGTACTTTTTTATAAAAAATACCATCTTTATAGAACGTACTCTATGTAAAAAAATAAAAACTATAGTCTTTGTAAAAAGTACTTGGCTTATGAAAAAGTACCTTCTTTATAAAAAGACCTGCCTTGTAAAAAGTACTTGTTTTTATGAAAACAATACGTTCTTTATAAAACGAAAAACTTCTACAATAAGTAGCATTTTACCAAATTATGAAATTAGTTATTTGAGTTCCTAATCCATTCTGAGATAACTTGTACGAGGTTTGATCAAAAAATAACCGTTATTTTAAAATTTCGTGAGTTACGTATGTTCGATTATCGCATTTTTTTCTGTTATGTTGCTACACATGTCTGTTATATATGTTGGTAATATCTGCCATTTTGGATTGTCAGTTTGTTTTTGACAGATAAAAATGTTAGTCGTGTTTTGGTGTGCTCTTCGATTTTTTACTGATGGCTGATATTACCAACATGTACATATAACAGATATGTGTAGCAACATAACAGAAAAAAAATGCGATAATCGAACATACGTAACTCACGAAATTTGAAAATTACGGTTATTTTTTGATCACACCTCGTACATTCCGGCATGTGTAATTTTTTGTTTGCTGCTGCTGTCGTAGTGACCCTCTTGTAATATTTCACAATGAGGCTTTTCCACATAGTGAAATAAAACCATGGCACTTTATCATCCGCATGTAGGACATTCTTGCTTATCTTATTGCTGGACATTCACACACATACGATGTGTTTGTGGGCATTGGGTCAATGCAATTTATGGTCCTTGTGATTTTTAATAAAAATACAACTTCAAATAAAAAACAATATAAGAATTAAAAATGATATTTTGCTGCAATAAACGACAATATGAAAAATGCAAGCACGGGGAAGGGAACAATAAGAAAAAGAATAATGAAGATTTGCTTTAAAACGTGCAGGTGCATAAATCAAAATTTCTCCATGCTCCTCTTTTTCGCTTTTTTTTTTTATTTGTTTCGTTTTTTCATGTTGCAGCAAATTGTCGTTGACCAAAGAATGTCACAGGCAAGTGCAACTAAATGCTTTCGACTTGCGTAATAAAGTAATTGTCATTTTTTTGTTTGTTGATGGAGGAATTGTTGCTACTGTTGTTGCTGCTGCTATAGTAATTGAGGTAGAGGTAGAGGTAGAGGCTGTAATACATTTTAAGCCTTTTATGGAGTGCGGGTGTTTATTTTCACATGCTACCAAGCCAGCCAGCCCTTTGTGTCGGAATTGCCTTGCAACGTTTTTTTTTTTTTTTTTTTAATTGAGGTTTTCTTTTTATTTTGAACTGACGCTTTCGCCAGAGTTTTCCATTGAAACGATTTATAAGTTTGTCTCTCTGCAGGAGGATTGAAATTTGTTTCTGTTGTTGTTGTTGTTCTGCTGTTGCAGTTAATCAATTTGGAAGACAATTATGAAAAATGTTGAAACATTTAAAATTCATGCCAATGCATGTTTCATAAACAACAAAACTGTTGATTGTATATAATTTTTTTTTTAAATTTTTCTTTTCTTTCTTTTTTTTCTGGCAGTGAAGTTCTTTCAGTTGCTGCACCGTTTTCGCCAGCAAGTTAAGTCATTATAACGAACCCAATTAAGGGCATTTTGCAACAGGCATAATAACCAGCTATGCAACACACACACAAACACTATCATACGAGTATAAATTTAAAACAATACAATTGTTTTATTTCTTGAGCGTTTTTTGTTTTGTTTTTCGTTTTTCGCAAATCCTATAAACCCAACAACAAATCAACCAACTAAAACCAACCAGCGACTGCAAACACAATGCGGATTGCAAAGCTCCTGTTCACTTTAACAATTCTTATTTGGTTTTCTTTTGCTTTGTTTTTGCTGCAATTTTTTTTTGCATTCATTTTGGCAAGTTTGATTTTGTGAACGAGCGAGCCATGCCACAAATGGCATTAGCATAAAAATGTAATTTCTCATTTTCTCACCAATCAATGGTATGATTGGTTAAGTATTTTCGCAATAAGTCAGCTTTTTGTTGTTTTTACGTTGGCCTGCCCAATATCTTCTCAAACAAACAGACAACGCATCGCATCGCAGGCGAATGCAACGCCTTGGCAGGGATACAATGTGGTCATCAAATGGGTGCATACACAGAGGCACGTTGGCCGGCATTTGGGACGATGACAGTCCTACAAACATGGATTTATGGTACATGCTTTGCAATTGTAACTACGAGTAGCGCAAAAGTTAATATTCGTGTGTGTACCACTCGGTTACACCTCATGCCTGCGTTCCTTAACTTTCTCTCTGTGTGTTGCATTCCGAATGCTGCATGCAGCATTACATGTCAACAACGTATTTAGACGATACGAGTACATGAGAAATGGGAACACAATCAACTGTAGCTTTTTTTTCATCGCTTCTTGTTTTTTTGTTTTTGTTAAGACTTTGCTGTCAGTTTTTGTTTTGATTTCTTCTATACATTTGTGTGTGTATGTATTTCTTTCGATCTTTGTTGACAAGCATCGTTTTATTGTTTTAGTTCAGATTGTAGAGCTTATCTGAAGAAACACCGCGCTTCATTTCGGTATGGGGATTGTAAGCACGGTAAAATTTCATTTTCTTGATAAATAGTTTAATTCAATCCACGTTAAATTTATTGCTATCAGAATGTCACTCTGGCTCTGTCACTCATGGGCTGGCATAAATCTTTCGCCTTTTACTAAAGATTACCGTGGAGAATTGCTCTGTAATGAGTCAAAAAAAAATTTTTGTGTAGGCCTTTCGAAAGGAGGGTCATAATCAAAAAAAAAAAATCAAGGGAGGCGATAGCTGAAGTGCACTGCACGTTAGCTACACAATCAAAAAGTGCTGGGTTTTAGCGCAGTTTCAGACTAAAGCTATGTTCACACGATTGTCAGATTGTACAATATTGTAGGATACGGCAATATGGTGGCAATGGACTCACAATGAAAAATTGTTACCATCTGTTAATTTTTCGGTTCAAACTATTGAAAGAAAACCATACAATTTCATTGGCACACAGTTCTGCGGCAATAAATTTTTCTGCCAATAATAATTTACCGTACACACTGTTGTCAGATTATTAAATGAAAAATGTTGCCAGATCCGACTTTTAACATTGTATCTAGATATTTATGGGCAGCATTGCCAACAGAAATATTTATCTGCCAATGGTGTTATTGTACGGTGCACTAAATGAAGCACATGCGACAATAACAAATGACTGTAAATTGTGTGTCAATGGAAATGAAGGGTGTTCTCACGATTGTCAGAATTGTGACATTATTATTGGCATACAATGCGCCGACAATACATTTTGTGACGATGTTGCCACACAAAAATTGTGTGTTCACATGGTTGTTGCACATTTTGTAACAATTTTTCTGTCAATATTGTAGTAAATGACAATCGTGTGTACCTACCTTAAGTCATAAAAACATGTCGCATTGTTCTGATGCGTGTTTGTGTCAGTTGTTGTCGGAAGGTTTTAGTGGCAAAGGCGTAGCCAGAGGTCACGGAACAGTAGCTGAACAGCTTCAGCGCTGATAACAATTCACAGGCATAGACATAGTCACTGGTCACTGAACAGTAATGGCTTCAGCTGTATCCAATCCACAGGCACATCAGAACGCCCTCCTCCGTTGGTATTGTAATTACTAAAAATGGCTACCAAAAATAAAGCTTCAAAATTGATTACGTCTCCTTGACAGCACAGGCGCTGCAACACTGCTTAACAACAAAAACACGTGCGAGATCAAAGTTGTATGATTGTGAAGCTTCACCACCTGTCATCTCTCGCAATATACCTTTCCTCCAGTTCAAGTGCAATGCATCGCATGTGTAGGCGTCATCTACTGAGTGCTGATCCAATATAAGAGAAAAACACAAGTAAATCAGTTAATTAATTAATCAGAGTTCTTTCTATTGTGCTTGTTTATAAACTTTGCAATCACCAATTGTAATCCGAATTGTTCTTCACTCAATTTATGTTGAGTTTTTGTTTTAATATATTTTCTTTTTTGCTTTTTTTTCTTTTTTTTTCTTCAGTTGAATAAATTGAATACTGTTGAAAATAACCTTCAGAGAATTGCATGAATGCATGTGCAGGCTCATCTTTGTGTTTAAATCAGTCTATTTATCTTCGGCTTCTGACAATGTGTACGCGCGTGTGTGTGTGTGTGTGTGTGGTGGGTGCGTTTGTTTGCCAGCGCTCGCATAAAAGTTTGTTATTTTAAAAATAATTTCATATCTTTTTGTCTGTTCGATATGCCATTAAATCAATGCTGGAACACAATATTCAATATGTGAACTTTTCTGGTAGTTGGTTACAACAAAACACCAACAACAACAACAACTAACTATTCATGAATATCATTGGAAATTTCAGAAATATTTCACACAAACTTCTCGAACTAAAACATACTAGTGTAAATATATATGTATGTACGTGTTATTCAACGGACATTTGTCAATATCAAAGCCAGTCCATAGGAGAATATTTTCTCTATCAGTTGTGTCAGTGATGGGATTTGAAAATTTTGAATTCTTGCCGAATTTGTATCGCAAAATATGCCCAAATCGTTTAGATAACAATAACTGAGTGAGCGAGCCTTATTTGCTGTTTCACGTCATATGTAGTTGCTTTAGCAGAAATGTTACATGTCGTCATATGATTTCAAAAAAGCCCGAAGTTACAAAAAACTCGAAATGGACTTTTAGGTTGATTATTATGCTGCTACAAAATTTTACACGCTGGCAATTAGAAATAACGTTCTTATCAACAACAAAATTCGAAAATGCCTAAGTGCAAACGTAGAAGTTAGTTTGAAAGTATTTTGCTTCATCGTGTATTATTTTTTTCAAAATATAACTTAAGAGGGCTTTTATGAAGTTATAACACAATATGTGAATTTTCTCATATATGGGAATTTCCAGGATCTAGAAGAGGTATGCCACCGAAGCCGTGGCTAGCATTTGGCTGATATTTTATTTCACACACAATTTTTATACGAGGGCGGTTCAATAAGTGACTTTTCGAACTTCCCTCGTAGTTATATGAAATGCAACAATGTGTCCATCAAGTACCAACTGTTAAAAGACTACTGTAAAATTTTGAACAAGTGTCGTCATTTACTTTGCGTTTATTTTTTTTTTTTAATACTTATTTTTGAACGTTTTTTATTTTAACAGGAATTTATATATTATATTTTAAGCTACGAGGACGGTTTTATGTTATTTGTTCTACTTCGATATTTCGTTAACCATCGGTTAACATCTTCAGGAATTTTTTGTTGTTTTTTTTTTCCTTGCAGTTACGCAAAACGCCCTTTTACAGCCCAATTCTGCATCGATGACAATGGTGGTCGTCTCTCTGACATTATTTTTCATAATTAAAATTTAGATCGTACAAAAACTAATATTATATTTAAAAAAAATAAGAAATAATAATAAACAAAAAACTTATTCAAATTTTACACGCAGGCGTGACTTTTGGGCCACTCTGTATATTAATTTAATATTTTTATGACACATGTGTCTAAGGACGATCTAAGGAGATCAGTTGGCGTATTGCATCCGAAAATGCGTGTTCTGGATGAATTGTGGTACAGGTGGGACAAACAAGTGCGTGAGCTCTGTCAAGAAGATGTTGATGGGTTATTTTGCAGTGACCGATTCTAAGGCTTACAAATATATTAATTTCATTCCTGGCGCAGTTTATGGGGTATAATGGTGCGTATCGCATTGGGTTGATGAGTTTCTAATTGTGCTGGTAATCGGGCCATTTTTGAACTTTTGTGGACTTGAGAGAGATATCAATAATATTAAGGATATCACGAGCTTCCCATGTCGAATATTTTTCCAAGGGTCGCCGCTTCGCTTCTTCAGCAGCTGAGTCCACATATTCATTAGCTATAATGCCAAAATGAGAGGATACCCACATAACTTTGATAGTGTTTAAATTTTAGTTACAGATGTTTCTTATTTGATTAATTATTGACGATTCGTAATGTGAGTTTTTGATGGCAAGAATAGATGAGAGACTATCGGAGCAGATTACATACTTCGCAGTTTGCTTTGGCGCATATTGTACTGCATAAGTGCTTATTTTCTTAATTTTAAACTCATATTTTTGTTATTTTTCATGAACATATCCAGGCAAATTGACAAAATAATTGACTACAATAAAGCAATTTTCATTTAAAAATTATTGTTATTATTTGCTATTCCCGAAATATAAATAGTACTCCTCGTATATGTACGTGTTCAGGCGGTAGAAAGGTTTATAATAAAATAAAACAAAAATATTGAAAAAACACCCAACATACAGAGGAGCGTTCCGTAGTGAGTCAGGGTGCTAAAAATGGCATAACTGTGCCAAAATTTCCGTCCCTGAGTTGTACATCAGGGCATATATGCTTGCATATAGGAGAGTGTGTGTGTGTTTGGCTCTGTGTCAGAGTGCTGTTGTCTGTGAGCCTCTGTGTTTGTGGAAATTGCATATTATGCGTAATAGTTGCATATCCATCCCCCATATTCCTCCTATTCGTACGCATTACAAACATCATCTCGTTGCATTTATTTATTTTTTATTTTTTCACCGTTGCATCACTTTATTTTAATACCGAGATACAGTTTTATTTTACGATTTTCATATGTGATTGTCTCTCGTTTTTGTTCCTTTTTGTCGTTTTTGCAAGTGCAGTTGTTGTTTTTACTGTTATTTTTGTTATTGTTGTTTTTATGTCCATTTTGTAGGTGTATGTAGGTCATCTTTGATCAGCGTTGTCACACGGTAAGTTTTTTCATTTTATTTTGTTTCATTTTATTTTATTTTATTTCATTTTCCTAGTCATCATTTGTCGTTGTTCGCTGTAGTTGGTTTTTGTTTCAATATCTTTTGCCTTGTACTGGCTGTGTGATACAAAAATGCAGCAAAGTTCTGTTGTTTGATTGTATGAGTGCAGCATATTTATACAGTTTTGTAAAATAAAATAAACTACAAAATATTTCCTATGATTTACAGTAATAAAACAAGAGCGATAGACAGAGGATTAAAAAAATCTACAAACAAAATGTATTTGGCTAAGACGAATACGAATACACCCATCGCCGAAGTAAATAAATGACTAAAATGGCTTCAACGGTTCAACCCCAGTTTCAGACTAAAATTTTAAAATAAAAATAAACATCTCGCATTTTTCTGATGTGCATTAGTGTGTCTTTGTGTGTCAGTTGTTGTCGGAAGGTTTCAGTGGCGAAGGCATAGTCACTGGTCACTGAACAATACCGGCTTCAGCTGATAGCAATCCACAATCCACATTAGAGAGGCATCCTTCGTTGGTGTAGTGCATCTGCGAAGTAAAATAATAATACATAATAATAATGGCTGCTAAAGCAAAGCTTCAAAATTTGAATGCAAATTCCAAACGTAAGAGGCGCTGCAACAGCGCTATAAATCAAAATTTAATAAGTCCCCAAGACATTGGAGACTCTTCAATACCGCTATAAATAAAAGAGTTGCAAAAGTAGAGTTGTAAGACAGTTAAGCTTTCCTCTGTCTACACCTTTAGCATTTGTCATCTCAATCACTTTCCCATCCCTATAGAAGGTAACACCATTTGGCATCACTGCTTGGAGAAATCGAAAATTAATACCCATCAGCAGAGACACGAAGTTGATAATGGCCGAACTTTAAAATCAGAATTGTGTAGATTCGGGATACCCATATTATTATTCCACAAAGTCAATTCGCTCAATATACTCTCTTAGGTGTCTCCAATTCGAGTCCCTCAGTCATTCCAGGTCCGGTATGTAGGTGCTTCAGAAAATCTGTCCCCTAATCCGGCAAAACGCTGGACAGTGACACAGGTAGTGTTCCAGTGTCTTGTCCGCTTCCTCGCATGCCCTGTATGTAGTGTAACCTCATCTCCCTGTGACCCGTTATTATACCAATAAGTCTCCTAAGTGTTGCCTTATTCAGTGTTAGTATCTCGCTGATTTCTCCTGATTCGGTTTGTCGTAAAGTATTCAGGGTGCTTCCCATTGGCACATTTTTTGAGTTCGGTCTTGTGCCTATGAAAAAATTTGTCACTCGACAGTGAGATGGTATTCAAAGTTGATTCCATCCTGGGAAGATTGTCAACCTCTTCGTTGCCTATTATGTCTTGATGTCCAGATATATATATTATTCGCAGACCTTCACAGTATTCGTACGATCTCACCACGTTCTTCATTAAGACCCTGACAATCGCTTTTCTTTCCTTAAAGATAGAGGCTGAAGCTCTATTAACAGTCTCCTTTAACCATTTAATGCCCTCCATGGCTGCTATAGTCTCAGTCTTAAAAACAGTATTATTATCAGACAGTTGAAAAGCTCTTCTCGCATTACAACTCATGTCTTATAGTGCACTATCCGCTCGGTCAGCATTCCTCGAACCGTCTGTGTACATGTCGCTTCCCGGAATATAAACTTGTATATACCTGGTTGGGATCCAGTCATACATTTGCGCGGTATTATTGCCCCACTATTCTTTGGTGTGTGGTCGCGTGCTCCGCTCCTAGTCATTCTCCCGTCACCATCAGCCTGGCTGCAGCCAAGGCCTCCTCATACTTGACTTGTACTTGGACCGGTAATATCAATAATATGATCTATGCTTGAGTTAATTTTTTTTATCTTGGACCAGGAGATGACATCTACACTTGGAATGCATTCTGCTGGAACTAGAGGAAAGGGATAGCAGGAGAAATAACAGGAGCTGAAGCTGCATTATCTTCCAACTCTGCTTTTGCAGAGTAGTAATTTTCTGTAATTATTTTACTTCGCCGATGCTACACAATACCGACGAAGCAGGGTGCTCTGATGTGATTGTGGATTACTATAAGCTGAAGCCGGTACTGTTCAGTGACCAATGACTATGCCTTCGCCACTGAAACCTTTCGACAACAACTCGACTCAAAGGCATACAAATGCATATCAGAAAAAATGCGATATCTTTTTATCCTTTAGTCTGAGACTGGAGTCAAACCCAATTTTGTGGAAATTAAGTCGTAAAAAATTATGGAGGATTATGCCTCATTGAAGGGAATAAGGCATATTTATTTTTTTTTTTTTTTACAAACTCTACGAAGCTCTTACTGCTTGTCTGTAGAAACACCCAGGGTCTAAGCGGGAGTAGAACAAGCATCTCCATATTGATAAGACTAATGCTCATTCACTAGACTACGGTGGTACAATATATAAAACAGACCAACGCCAGGTAAAATTAACATTGCCTCGTTTGCCTTCTTAGCGACACAAATAAAATCAATAGCAATGGCAACAATAAAGAACGCGCATTTCAAATTGATATCAGTGTCCCCAGATACAGCGACGATGATCTCACGCGTATTGTAGTTTTAAAAAAACACACACACACACATACACACACATACACATCCATACGAGTACATATAAATGCAACTTAACAGGAAAAATTCTTTAATGTTCCCACATTCATTAAATTCTATTTAATTTTTTTTTCTACTGTTACTATTTTCAACTCAAACTTACAATTGGAATTTAATCAATAACTGATTTGTAGGAAAAACGAATAAAAACAAGAATCCAATGGAAATTTTTTTACTTTTCAAATCAAAGTGCAGGGATCTAAAGAAGACGAGTTCTATGAAAATGAAAAGTACGTGAATTAAAAGAATTCGCCATGGCCTGTTCAGATCATTTATGTGTCCGCATTGTACTCTACTAAAATGTATACTTGAGTTAACAATAAACACATTGTGCACATATTTTTAAAGATTTCTGGGCTTCACAATCTCCTAATGAATTTTGAAAATATGTGCATAAGTATGCGTATGGTTTATTAAATGTTTTAAAGGTCATTTTGGTCTGCGGGAGGAAGGAAAGTTTTTAATTAAATTAATTCTTTTAGTATCTCTTGAAATCATAATTTTCTTTTGCTTAATAACGTTTACAGCCCATCTTGTCTTTTCGCTAAACTGATACTTTTGACTTTTGCTGCGAATATCTGGGATTTCAACGAATTACATTAAAATTCTTATATGAATATCGTTGCTATTGTATATTTGGGCTCAGAAATACGCGGTCGCCTACAGAACCCGATCAATAACGGTAATTTTTCATGTTTTGGACTATGGCTTAAAAAATTCATGTATGACGCGAATGAAAATTCAGCGTGTGTCTGCCATTGATGATTTAACATTGTCAGTAACTTTCACGATGAATCATCATCGCCACCGGAATATGTTCTATGGATAAATATTATTTGAGCTCTTTTTGACAGATGGCTACAGCTCGCGCGCACAGTAAAGCCTCAGTTAATAAAAACGTAACACGTTCGCGGCGATCAGCTGGTGTGATTGTGGATTGCTAATTAATTAAGCTACTGAAAATTTGTTCAAAATAAAGTTTATTTTGATTTAAAAGTGATTTTTTAATGAATTTAGTGAAAATGTGTTTTGATTCATCCATTTATTTATTTTATTACTTTTACTTATACCACGTTCACACTTATGTTTTTAAATGCGTTTAAGCAAAGTGTTTTAATAACTAACCACAACCGTTCACACTATATTTGAGATGTTTAAGCATGACGTTTTATCAGCTGTTTATGGTTTCATCAACAATTGTATACAAGTTTGAGAAAATTAAAAATATATTAAAATGGAAAAAAGTACAATTGTGAAATTATCAGCTGCATATTTGAGTTTTGTTAATGATGGAATTGTTAACATTGATGAACTAATTAAAGGTTAAATAACTATGTATAAGAAAAAACATCGCTATTTTAATATGTGTTTAATAGCCATAAAAAAGTGACATATTCGTCAAAAAAACACTGAACATATCCCAAAATTAAATGCAACCCTGCCATTTACGCGTTTAACGAAGTGTTTAAATCTAAAACATTTCATTTGAGATGTTTAACAAAACGCGTCAATGTATGGTAAAACATCTCAAAATCGATGTGTTTAATCCTTAAACACGATTGAGATGTTAAACACGATAGGTGTGACCATAGTATTAAACAAAAACATTGAGAAATATTGGAGTGTTTTCTAAATTGATTATTTTGTATTAAAATTTTTTACAGAGTATATAATTTGACTTAATTTAATAAAAGAAAGACTTCAAGTAAAAATGGGTAATTGTTTTTTTTTATGTTTCATCAGTTATTTATTAGGAAAAATAGTACATTCGATTTAATTTCGACCGAACTTATCTACTCGATTTTAAAACTAGTAAAATTATGCGAATTCGGTTTACAGAACACCAAAGTATGTGTATTCGTTTAAAAACCGATAAAAAAAAACGATAAAAGATCAAAAAAAAAGTCCGAATGTCGGCAATCTTGTGATTTTTAGAACACCAAATTAGCATTTATTCGGTTTTGAGAAATCACTCGTTTTTAAATGGACTCGGTTTACAGAGCAGGGAGGTAATTTTTTTTTGCTATAAAACAGCCGACTCAAGGTCTGTGCAACTCACCATGTTTTTTTTTAAAGTATTTTATACTCGACTGTCAGAATTACTCATTTGTTTAATTTGAGACAGCGCACACATAACATTTTTACTCATTTCTTTAATTAAGGACTATTTAAAAGAAATTTATGTTTTTCTTGCTATTGCGGGCTGTGTGTATTTACTTTTGGGGTATCAGTGCAAAAAAACAATTAATCCATACGTCAACAAATTTTTTTTTTTTTTTTTTTTTTTTTTTTTTTTTTTTGACATTTTCATAGTGTTGTATTTGGTATTGTTGTAGAGTTGAGACTACTTGGTAAATATAGTTTGATTTTAAATCGTTTTATGCGCAAACTAGTATATTTTAATTTATATTTTCTAGAAATTTTCAAACCGCTGTCGAGTAATTTCTCCAAGCCCATCAACAAAAATTTCTAATTTCTAAATATACTCGTGTGTAGCCAAACGAACAATAATCTATTTATTTGCTTGTATATTGTGACGACGAGGCAAACTAGTTCGCTGTTCGTTATTTTGACGATTTTTTTGTGGAAGGAAATTGGAAAATAAGAAAATTTGCAACGCATTGAAAACGAAATTTTGTTGTGTGTCTTACTTCGCAAAATTAGATGATTTTAGAAAAGTTTGAGACCGCTAAAGAAGTGTCAAAATGCGAGTTTAGTCAGCGAGCTGTAACCCTGCTTCTATCTTGATTTACAAAACATTTTAAAATATTCATCCCATGGACAATTTTCCTTCTTTTCTTCTTAATTATAGAACATATCCACGCATTGTACTGTTGTTATTGCAGTTTCTATTTCTCATTATGGAAATTGCTTCCTCTCGCTGGCATTCCTAACCAATTAGCATTTTACAAATTGGCCACGTCTATACAAATAAAATCTTCTATTTCTTGTGCTGCTGCCTTGAATCGAGCTCAAAAATAAAGACGCGTGCCATTGAAGTGTTTTACAACATTTACAACAAAAAAAAAACAACAACAAAAAAAAACACAACAAATTCAAATATGTACGTGCGCCAATTCATTTGATACCTGCACTTAACAACTAACGTTTTTATTCTTTTTTATTGCAGGCTTAATAAGACCAGGTTGCTTTTGAAACGGAATGACTAAATTGAAAGAGAAAACGACACCTACACAACGCCAACAGTCATAAAGAAATACGCCCACGGTTGTATTTTTATTTGTAAAAAAAAATATAAATTCGTTGACGTGTTGTGGTGGTGAATTATAATTAAAGCGATGAGGCTACAAAAAAAAAGTAAAATAAAATTAACAATAAAATGACAATTTATTTTATAGTGTCAATTAATACTCGTACATTGAAATTTTAATGACATTTTTTTACATCGTGATTAAGAACCCCATGAATGTTTTGCTTTTCCCAAAACAAAACACAAATCTTTACTTACGTACTGATGTATAGATGATGTAGTAAGAAATCTATTCTCAAAGCAATTTAGGGTAATGAATAAAAAAATTAAAATAATTGTATGATAAAGTTCTGCCATAAGTTTAAAACTCGACGTTGAAACTCATAGAAGGATCGAAGTAGGCAACTGTTGATTTTTTCGTTTCCTTGGACCAGTATTAGTGACCGAATAGTTATCGTTTAAGTTAAAAATTTTTTTCTGATTTTTCTGTGCTACAGCACCTTTTTTCGTCAGTATTTGAGTAGTAAAAGGTCGGTGCATATGCAGGGGAAATCGCCTGACACTGGTCCCAGAAAGAGTAGAAAAAGTATGTAATACGTGTTTGTACTGTTGTTGCCATATAATTTGCTTATTTGGCCGCTATCTGGCAATAAATGTCACTGAGTGCACCATTTTGAAATGATTCTACAGGGTGTCTGTTGGCAAAATTATATTTTTAAATACGAATTTTTCAAAAAGTAATAAACGGTGTGGAGACAGGGTGGCGCCGTTGTAATTATCGATTGTACGGATATGTCCGTCACGATGTCACGTAATGATTCTTACGTAATTGCTCGTCGACAACTTTGTTCAAAGTTCGGTATTCGGCGAATAAGTGATGGACCGAGTGTAAATTTAATTCGTTCGTCGGTGCAGAGATTCCGCGCAACTGCTTCGGCTATGAATGGCCCACGGCCAGGGCCCAGTCGATCCGAAAACATTGAGCTGGTTGAAAGCGGTTTACGTGAAAATCCGCCACTTTCAATACGGAAAAGAGCAGTCTCACTGGAACTTCCAACAGCGATTATTCATGAAATTTAAAAAAAGGATCTGAAGGATCTGGATGACATACTCTTTAAAAAATAAAATCCGCATTTCCATTCTATCGTTCAATGCTCTTAATAAAATTTTGTTTTTTATTTAAGTTTGAAAATATGAATCTGCTACCAGACACCCTTTACTTATCAATAAAATTTAAAAAAAAGGATCTAAAGATCCATCCTTTTAAAATTCAAATCGTTCAAGAACTGAAAGAAAGTGACTTTGATTTACGGAAAAATTTTTGTGAAACGATGTTGGAGCGTTTTCGCACTGTAAATCCCATTTTTTGGAGCGACGAGGCTCATTTTCACTTAAACGGCCACGTCAACAAGCAAAACTGCCGTTATTGGTCTCCAAGAACCCGCAACCCTCGATTGAAACATCAAAAACCTTTGCATTGCCCCAGGGTAACTGTTTGGTGTGCCTTATCCACGCATGAGATAATTGGACCATTTTTCTTCTTCGAAAATTCTCGAGGCCATGCGACGAATGTCAACGGTGAAAATTATCGACGCATGATTACGGAATTCTTTTTACAAACCTGCGAGCTCATCCATTGTACTCTTCACACACGTGGTTTCAACAGGATGGGGCGACTGCATACACACTCAGAGAGGTTTATAGTGGCAATCCCCAATCAGAACGCCCTCCTTCGTCGGTATTGTGTAGCACCGGCGATGTAAAATAATAATAGAAATGGCTACTAAACCGTAGCTTCAGCACTGCTACGAGTATAAACAAAGAACGTGCGAAAGCAGAGCTGCAAACAATTAAAAAAAATGTTATAGTTCCAGGACAATGCTTCGCTTGTGTAGGAGTCATCTCCTGAGCGCTTGTTTCAGATAAAAAAAAAAAAGAAGGTAAATATTCGTCGAGAAATCAGCTCAATTGAACCAAGTTTACTGCAGCGTGTGGGGCACAACACAATGCTCCGTTTTGAACGGTGTATTCAACTCGACACTTAAACATACTCTAAAAAAAAAAAATCCACATTTCCATTCTATTGTTCAATGCTCTTAATAAAACTTCGTGTCAATTATTACGTTTTAATTCAAGTTTGAAAATATAAATCTGCTAGCAGACACCCTGTAGTTGAAAATAAGTCCTACCTATAACCGTAGGTAGCAGGCGTACCGTATACGATACGTTTATGATTGAAATCGCTATAAACTCATTTTGTGCATTTTCGGTTCTTATTGTATATTTTTGGCATTGTGCGGCAGCCAATAAGTTCAATTCTTTTGTAAAGCAATTTGACTATTTGTTATTTATGCACTTGTTGGTCGAGGTGAATACAATTCTATTCATTCTTTTATTAATGTAGGTAAATCCATTTGAATTTGTGCAATACACACATACATAAACATACATATATTATAAGTGGGTGTGTGTACATTTAAATCCATTTACATTTAGCGCAATACACACACACACATTTTTATTTATGTGTGTTGTACATGTAATTATCTTCGAAAGGCTTAAAAGCACTGACAGGTGAAATTTGTGGGGCGCCGTTGAGCTTATAATCAGCAATCTAAACTAATGGGGGGAAAACCAATACAGCTAATCTAACACATCTCCGTACATGCCCAGTTGGCCATGTATTTAAGCCAACGAAAATTGTTGAAGAAACAAATCATTGACAAAATTTTCAAACAAATGCCCACGAAATTCATTGAGGACCACACCAGCGACAATTTCCTGTAGCTTCTCACCGCCGATTATACAGGGTGGGCCAACTTGGACTGACTGATTTGAAATGCTTATAATTTTTGTATTTTTAAATTTTTTTATTTAATTTTTTTTGCAAATTAAAGTATAAATTATAAATTTTTTTTAAGCTGAGTATAAAAAATTACATCTTTTAGATGGCGTCCATTCTCCTGTTGGCAGTTAATGGCTCTACTCAATACATTTTGCATACGTTGCGCAACGTTTCTGACTGCAATTGAGCAATTTCTGTGCGAATATTCTGCTTTAGCTCCTGAATATTTTGTGGTTTGTTGACGTAAACTCGTTCCTTCAAGAAACCCCACAAAAAAATCTGGGGCCGTCAAATCTGGAGAACGAGGTGGCCACCCGAAATCTGAATTTTTTGAAATTATTCGGCAGAATTGCCATTGTGGCTCTTGCGGTATGAGCTGTAGCTCCATCTTGCTGGAACCATATGTTACGATTATTGAGAACTATCGGACGTAAAAAATGTTCCAACATGGTCCGGTATACCACCCCAGAGACGGTTTCTGGCTCATTTATTTCATTTTCGAAGAAATATGGACCAATAACTTTATCAGCCTTGATTCCACACCAAACAGTGCATCTGACAGGGTGTAATTGTCGCTGATGCAATGCTCTCGGATTCTCTGTACCCCAAATTCGGCAGTTCTGCTTATTCACATATCCATTTAAATGAAAATGTGCTTCACCGCTCATAATCAGATTATTCAAAAAATTGGCATTTTCTGTCGCTAGCAAAACCAATCCACTGAGTATGATGACATTATAAAATTTTATAAAATTCTGTATTATCTGCAAAAAAAAAATAAAAAAAAATAAAAAATTCAAAAATTATAAGCATTTCAAATCAGTCAGTCCAAGTTGGCCCACCCTGTAGAAACGACCGTTTTCTCAACTGTAACAAGCGTTACCAGATATTTTTAAAGAACAACTTTTGATGAAATTTTTGCCGTGTTCAAGTTCACAGTTAATTTATCACAATATTGTGAAGAAATTACATTTCTGATTAGAATAAGGGAAAATGAACAGTTAATCTGCAAGCTGGCAACCTTTGTTAATAGTATGCATTTTCCTAAGCACTGACGCGTTAAATAGTGTAGTAGTGTAGTCCACGGAGGAGTAGGACTAGTTCAAGACTAACCCAAATGTATTGAGAAAACATGGTTCATTTAAAATTACGAAGTCATAAATCTTATCGGACTACGCCATGTAACCACTCCATGGAGCACCTCAGAGAGTAATTTTAATCAGACGTAGCATTCGTAAATACGAAGAAAAACACGAACACTTGTCGTATAACAATAAGCTGTTGTTTTCAATGACATGGTCCACGTCTTTTTTTTTTCTTGGACCGGTACTCAGGGGATGACCCCTACACATGCGATGCATTGTGCTGGAACTAGGAAATTAAGTTATGCAAAGGAGGATAGAGTGAGTAGTGTTTATTGACATTTGATTTAAATTTTCCCAAGTTTAAAGTGACAGGAAACACCTCTGCGGGTAGTCCATTCCACATACGTGCCGTTCGTCCAAAAAAAGATATTTCTCTGTAATGCGTAGTGCGAGTCGCCAGCAAATCGACCACAAATGGATGCGCTCTTAATGATGATGGCGTCGTGCGCGCGAATTACCGCGTTTCGGGAACAAGTTTACTGATTCCATTACAACACATCCCATTTTAGTAACGATAGAACCACGAAACGCACCCCACGTTACGACGATGCTCAAGAGAGTCAATAGATTTGGCTACCCTACTGTCTCCCATGAGTTTCTTCGCCCTTTCCTGTACACGGTCGAGTAACTTCAAAATAGTCTTTGAAGCACCATAGGACCATGTTGTGACCAGTTAATTTCAGCTAAAATGGACCACATAGTCTAAAATTATTTGCAGGGGTCGTGTAGAACAATTTTGCCAACTGGGTATATTCGTTATTTGTACGTGTGTGTGTGTGCCTCTCTCTACATTTGGAAATGATTAATGTGTTTGAACTTAATTTATTCATTTACTCTGATTAATTGGTCAAATTGCTAATGCGATTTATTTGGCAAAAAAAAAAAATATAAAAACAGCCGTAATAAATTTTAAACACGGTTAAATGGAATAGTACAAAAATATGAAATAAAAATCACGTAACAATAAAATCAATAAAATCCATAAATTCTTATCCAAGTGCAAAGTTTAAGGCGAACATCGCAGACGTGCTTAATTCAACTTAATCCATAAAATAAACGTACATGCTACAACTCTCACTGTTGCAACATTTTTTTTTTTTTTTTTTTTTGTTTTACAAAATTTATATGCCAATTAAAAAATATTTTATTAACAATAACTTGCACTCGTAGCAATATTTGAATATTAATTTAAGCAAAAATAAAATTGATTTATATTTCCTTTATTAACGCCATTTGATTAACAGGTACTCGTACACTGGTGGTCATAAGTGTCGCAAGCCTAACTGAACTTTTAAAAAATCGAACTTTCTTTATATCAGAGAGAGGTGAAATGCCGCCCTTGGGCGCTTTGTTATTCTCTTATTTACACATTCATAAACACACGTATTATACAGAATTAAACAACATTATTCATTCTGAGTTGGGCATTCAGTGAAGCGAGTAGTACGATTTTCTAACTTTTATTACGAGAATCGTAACGTTAAAATACTCGTAAGTTTACCGAAATGTTATCGAATTTGCAAATCAGTAAAATTTTCACCGATATTCACTATCGCTTGAAGTCAGCTGTTATCGTTAAGTTTGCGACAACAATTCATGTCTTGTTTATTTTGTCGATAAAGTCTATGTGGTGTTTAAGATGTTATTGTTGATTTGGCAAACAATTTAGATTTTCTCTATAAAAATATATGAAAATAAATATTTTAAATTACATTTTGGATAAATAAAACACAAGCAAAATAATTATTGAAAAAAAATAAAAGAATAAAAAAATTTTAGATTTCGTTTCCAATACGCAGCATTTGTTTTTTTTTTTTTTGCATGCTCCACTTTGTGCTTTTCGTATATTTTCGGTACGATATACCGTGATAAAACTGTGTTCAAAAAGACCAAAAGTGATAAAAATCCACCTTGAGCAAAAAAAATCGTATGGCCTTTAAATTATTAATGCAGCCAACTTGACAAAACCACCAATGATGCAAAAGTTCGTATTTTTCGGAACACTTTCACGTGCACTTTACAGAATTGACTCCCAAAATCATGTGTTGTACTGTGTTATATTTGCGAGTATAGGAAATGACACCTCTCTTTACGTCGCTGGTGAGACCCATTCTTGAATACGCTTGTATTATTTGGGATCCGCAGTATGATATCCACATAAAGAAAATTGAATCAGTTCAAAAACAATTTCTTTTATTTTGTCTGCGTGGACTTCCTTGTAATCGTGATGTTCATCTAACATCATATGAAAGTCGCCTTGCACTTATTAAGCTTCCTACTTTGAAAAGTAGGAGAATATACATGAATGTATCATTTGTAATGAATCTAATAGATGGCGTTATTGACTCTGCGTTCTGCGTCACATTGAATTTACAATACCAAATCGTCCAACAAGATATTATGTTCCTATAAAACTTCAATATTTCTGCTCCAACTATGCCAATTTTGATGCATTCCGTAGAATGTGCGCTGAATTTAATGATCTATATTCTTCCATTGATTTTTCGATTGATTCTAATACTCGAAAAAACAATATTTTAATGCACTTAAATGCATTTTATTAATAATTGCATACGTATGTTGTATTTTAATGTTATATTTTTATATTTATATTTATAATTTAATATTATTACTATTGTTATATTTATTATTAATATATTGGAATTTAATTTGTGCTTAACCCTGTAAGAAATTAGTCCATAGGCTACTACAAATTGAATAAAGAAATAAAGAAAAAAAGCTTTTAAAAAACTGTCATTGTAGACTTGAACTGCGAATAAATTCGTTTCTTTAACTACACCTTTCCTATAGTTCCAGAGCACAATGCATCGCATGTGTAGGGGTCATCTCCTGAGTGCTGGTCCCAAATAAAAAAAAAAAAAAAAAAAAAAAAAAAACAGATTCGGATATTTTTTTAATTAAGTTTTTTTTATTACATCAATTTGTTTCAACGGTCAGCGAGTTGCTGGATGTACAGGTAAAGAAGATTCCAGCCCACTTGATTCCAATTTATAATGGTCCCATTGTGAAAAACCTTTCACGTGGTGTAGTGATACAGACCAGAGTCTCTGCTAAGAATCGCACCCACCATTCGCAAACTACTCACAAGACTACCGGCGGCAGCCCGTGTATTAGATCAATACAAAAATTTGTACCGTGCATACAGCAATTTTTTTTTAAATACCGACTTAATATGTGACGGTTATGCTCTTCAGTGTATCGTATGTACATATATACATATTGTCACCTGAAATGCAAAAGGGTGCAACAAAAAAAAAAATCCAAAAATTTAGTTTTTAATGGATACATGCGCTACAAGGCACACCTCTGCACAAATTTTAGATTAGGTTTAGATTTTTAAAAATAACGACTTTCTTAGAGAAATTCAAAAGGCAGTTTTTACTAAGCTTTCAAAATCAATGTATTTCTTGCTGTTGAGGAATAATGAAACAATAGAAAAATGTTACCAGCTTACTCAGGCATAATTTTTAACGCTGTAATAAAACTCATCATTATCGAGCCTTTGGTACAATACCGTAGTAATTCAAAAAATCGTGAACTGAGAAAAATGCATATAAAGTTTTGGGCCATCTTTTTGATAGTATTTTCGTTTACTAAAGTTATTTTTTTACAAGTTTTTAAATAAAGCGGCATGTTTTGTAATGTTTTCTGTTTGTAAATTTCTTGTCATAAAGGAAATATTTCATTATTGCAAACAAATATTGTTGGAAATAGCTGGAGGCATTTCAAAGACATTTTTAGCTGTAGAATCTAAACAGTTAGAGATAGAACCATAATCTGTTTTCCTATAGGTTATACATATATTTTCCCAAAGATTATTTCTGCATACCTAACTCAAAACATTCAAATTTTGAATTACTACGGTATTGCACCAAAGGCTCGATATGTGGAGGATATTGCTAAACAAATCACATTTGTAACCACAACATTTTTCATTTTATTAAGTTTTTTTTCACTCCAGTAAAATGTTTGAAAGTGATAATAGTTAATCCCTTTTGCAGTTTAGGTGATGATATGAAAATTGGTGAAATAATTTTACATAAAATAAATATGTACATAAACATACCTACATGGTTGAGAAATTTTCTATTTGTAGTTACCAATTCTAGTTGTACAAACAATCGAAGCGCAGTACGCGTTTTATTTGGCACGTAAAATTAACAATCACGTGTATCATCAGCACCTAACCATTCATCATTTGCACATGGCTGTCATACCTCAGCTACTGTTACTGCTCTACCCACCCACCCACTCTCATTAAAAACTCAGTATTTTTCAAATGCAACTAAAGCAGAAAATAAGAAAGTCAAACAAAAAGAAAAATTAATAAACAGTCCCTTGTTACAACGAAATCGTTAAAAGCGATGACAGTGACGTTAAAAGTAACGCCAGTAACAATATTTTATATTTCAGATAACCTGTGTTGTGTGAGTGTATGTGTTAGTGAATGTTTTAAAACATTCTTTTATTAATAGATTTCTTGAAAAGAACAATAACAATTCGTATTAAGAGTGTTTAAAGAATAATAAAACAAAAAGCCCAACAAACAATACTCAGAACAATAACAACAATAACACGAACAACAAGAACAATAACAATAATGAAATGTAACAATTAATTGCACTATCATTTTACAGACAGTCATTATATTCATACTGAGAAAATATTACACACTTATTTATCCATGGAATTATCTTTAGCTCATTCGAATTAACTTGTACACTGAAAAAAAAAATTTACGCAATTTAAAATTACAAAAAATCTCTATATATTTTAATTAATGTCAAAGATATTCCAGCAATTCCCGTAGGTAGATATATGACTCGATCACTATATGATAATTATGACCATTTCGTACGTCGTCGCATTGTCGATGAATCATTAAGGTGATTTTTTTTTCTTTTTTTTTATCCTGGGCCAGCACGCAGGAGATGACCCCTACACATGGGATGCATTGTGCTGGAACTATAGGAACAACATTGCTTTTTGCACGTTATTTTGCTTTTATAGCAGCGTTGTAGCGTCTCTGATATCAAGGAGACGAATTAAATTTTCAAGCTTCGTTTTTAGTAGCCATTTTAGTAATTATTTTACTTTGCCGGTGCTACACAATACCGACGAAAGAGGGCGTTCTGATGCGCCTGTGGATTGGATACACACGAGATGATGAATCTGCTGTCTGATGGATTTAGAAATTTATATTTGATGAACCATGCTGGGCAATATAATAGAATGGAAGAAACAAATGGTGATCACGAAGATGGAGATGACAGATGTAGAACATCAAAACGTCAACAAAATACTCAAAGGACTCTTGGTGGTGGTGCTGTGAATGGAAATTCTAAGAGAAGCTCTGAAAGAATTTTTAATTTAATTAAAAATTAGCGAATTTACTATAATGAGGATAATACTGATTTTACAATAATAATAATAAATAATAATAAACCCGTGTTGTTGTGTTTTTGATTATTTAATAATTCTTCTAGTTTTTTGAACTCTTTTTATATTAATAACACTAATTATTTAAGCTGTAGGTCCTTTTTATATATGTAATAATTATTTTGATTCGAGATTTCACTACTCCTTTGTGTAGCTTCTTCAGGAAAATTGGGTTTTTTTTTTGTTTTTTTTGATTAATTAAAATAACAAGCGAAAGTGGTCATACAAAATGTTTCAAGCCTGGAAATTTAGCAGGCGACGAATCAACATGTTTTGTAGCTGTGCGTGATATTTTTTCAAATACAGTGTGTAACACAACTGGCCTAAAACGAAACTATCATAAAAGCACAAATGTTGCAGAAGGCTGACTTCCTAAACATCTGCTGAATGCAATGTCAAAGCAGAGTTTAAGTAAAGCAGTAATATTTTACCATTCTTGCACCGTCGACGTTTACGAACATCTGTTTGCTTTCCATTATAAAAAAAAGCCATGTCTGCGCAAAAAAATTATTTTCGAAAGAATAAAAATAAATAAAATAATAAAATAATTGAATTTTTAACTGAAATTGAGTATTTATTTCATAAAAATTTTACACCTTTCATCTTTACTCGCCATTGTTTATAAAAAGCATTGCCAATGTAAATGATGCTTTTGTTGCATTTATTTGCGTATCAACTGTGCATCGGATGACTTTAAGAATGTCATACATCGTCAAAGTTTGCAGGGTTGCATTTAGGAACATGACATATTGTCACACTGCAAAGCAGCTGGCATTTAGGTAGGCAGTTATTAGGGTTTTCGTGTACACGACTGTTACTTTTTATTTTCAACTATTGGCGCAGCTAAACACTGAATTTGCTGTTTGTTTTTGTTCCCTCCATTTTGTTTGTTTTCTAATTTTAAAAGATAAATTTTAAGAAATTTTTTATTTTGCCAAGTAAACAAATGGCAAATTTATACTGAACTGCATTATTATGCATTTCCTACAACTAAAATATTTTCTTATCACTTTCCGCTCATTCCTCGATCTTCTGGTTGCAGAATTAACGTGCGAACGACTCAGCCAACAGCAGCCACTTTGTCTTCATCAATTACAGTCTACTGGCAGGTGCTGCGGAACCATTTGTTTATTTATTCCAATTGAAGCTCAGATCTCTCTTCGTAGGCTTATTTTTTTTTAAATGAACATTTCATATTTCATTTACCTTTGATAGCGGGTTGCTTCTTGCGAGCTTTCATGCCTGCTTAGAAAGGCAGTATCGTCTGTAAAATCTAAATGTGTTTCGGCAGAACCGAGCTATATGGGATGGAATCGGCTGGGTGACATTCTAAATAAAATCTACCTGCTTCGCAATATTCTTCCGGCCGGTAATGTAGGTTTCTAAAAGCTTTTGTGTCTTTAAACAGTAAATTCAGTCCCGGTTTGTGTAATAGGCCTTCATGTTGCAATTTGTCATAGGTTTGCAAGATGTCAACGAAGAGGGCAGGACTCGGTTTAACTGTAAGAAATTTTTTTGTTGGAATTTTTAAAATTTTCTTTCCATGAAACAAAATTACCAATGGATTTCTCTCAGTGTTAAATCGCTATTATTTTTATTATGTCTCTCTTTTATTACACATTATTAGTTTTCATAATAATTTTTGCCAACATCATCATCATCATTTGTCTACCCACTTATTGACAACAACAACAACAACAATAATAATAATAATAATAAGTAGGTACAACAACAATAACAAGTAGGTAGGAGGCAAGGTACGAGGTGTTTTCGGAAAATAATGAGGATTTTAAAATTTCTCGGATTTTTGAAGTACGGCCCTGATGGATGATAAAATTTACAGCTGCACTCATGGATTCCTTCGTCCGTAGATCAGCCGATAAGGTCAGGGACTAAATCGCCACATTCGCTGTGTGTGTCGTGCATTATTAATGTGTCCAATTATATTTAGAATACATTGGATATTTAAGTGAAATTGAAATACAAGTATATTGCGTTAATTATTTATATAAATTTCTTTTAATCATATGGCATTCACACTTTTTTTCGTTTTATGTATTCTGGTACTTCTGCAGAAGGTTCTCGGCCAAGAGGAAGTAACCACATATATGTATATTAGAATATTGAAATAGAATCAATATAAAGAATTGCAATAAATAGTGTTTCATTTCAATTGGGATATTCGTCAACAGTGACCGATATATCCGTCAATGCTGACCGGTTTGCAGTGACCGATATATCCATCAACGCTGACTATCACATGTACACAGAAGTTTCGGTAATTTTTCTCATATTGCCCTTAAGAAAATGATAGAAACTTTGTTCTACGCAATGACCGATTATTCGATCAGCAATGACGGTCATATTACCGGTCAAATTACCGTCACTGTTCTTGAAGGCCTTGATAAAATCACTCTAATTCCGCGTCGTCATTGAATTTATTTAGTGGCTCCTGAGCCAATTCAATTCGCTGCTGTGTTTGTTAAATATTGAAAATTTTTGGAAGAAATTTTGCTGCCACACATTTCTTAAGCAACAAAATCCAAAAGAAACACTCATGGCATGAACCAGTCGATATGTCAACATAACTAGCGGATTGTAATTCGACTATCGTTCATTAAGCATATCTTTCACTTTTTCCACATTTGTAATATGCTCGGCCGTTCGGCATCTTCAAAGTTTTCACGGCCAACATGGAAGCGACATAAGCGCTTCGTGAACTCTTGTTTTACTCACAGCCAACTCATCCTATGCTTCTGTTAATATTTCACACTCTTTGTTTAATTTTTAACGCAAATTTTTATAGAAATTCTTTCATACTTTTCCTTTAACAAACGAAAAACGCCGGCACGTCTTAGCTTGTCTGAACATGCATCGTATACTAAAATCTATAAACACAAAAAACAACAAGAAAATAAAATTACGAGAACAACAACAATAGAAATAACAAAGTGACAATCATCATTGTTGGTTATATGATGATGACGACACACACAGCAGTAGCAACAATCAGAACAGCAACAAATAGTTATAAATAAATATAAAGTTATTTGTCTTGTAACAGCAACTGGAACAGTAGCAGGAAAAAAGCAAAACGACGCATTCAATAAACAAGTATAAGAAGAACGATAACAACAACAACAACAACAACAACAACAACAACAACAACAACAACAACAACAACAACAATAGCACAAATAGTAATAGTAATAACGTAAATGTTTATAATCGGTGCTATTTTATTGTTATCGGTTTTTTATTGCTACAGCAGGAGCACAGTCAAGCAGGCAGTCATGCTGGCAGGAAACACAAGTAGGCAGAGAGGAGAGCAGCAGCAATTTAATCGCTATCATGCTGCATCTGCTATTATGCCTTTAAATGTTTTATACACATACTGTCTGGCTGCTGGTTTCTTATTGCCAATGATACCTTTTATTGCTGTTGCATTTAGTTGTTGTCAACACTATGAAATCTTTACAAGGGAACCAACACACACGCACATAAACTGAATGTGCATGGAAGTACAATGAAACTTTGCTAAACGCTGAACCATAGAAACATACACAATCTTTCAAATACATACTCGTACAGTTGTTATTAGGTGTACGACTTTATCTAAATCACTTTGTTGAGAAAACTTAGGAGGATGAGGAAGGCCTGGTTGTTTGGCGGTCACTTGTGTTGGTCTAGTCACCTTCAGCGCCTGCTAGAAGCCAATGATTATCAGAGAGAAGAATATCGCAAGTATGTCAATGTAAAATGAAAGATAACAGGGAGGACAGCACACATGATTCTCCTCAATTTCGATTTTTTTCTTAAGTTACGTTCAGATTAGGAAAAGAAAGTTTATATTTAATGGATCGAGAAAATTTTATTTTACAAATTTTTATACATCATTAGAGAATTTCTTGCCTCAAACTAATATGGTGGAAATGTAAAGCCTCATATGCTTAAAATCCCTTATGGCCAGTCGGGAGGAAGACTTCCTAATAGTTGACATTACGTAACGAGCATTGTGGCAAGCGCCAAGAAAGTTAGTGTTATGGGTGTACATTTTTTTTTATTTTAGACCAGTGCGTACGGGAAATCTCCTACATATGCAATGCACTGCACTGGAACTAGTTGAAGAGAGACAGAAAGAGAGAGAGAACATAGAGAGGATGTAAAAGTGGTAGAGGAAGGTAGAGCTTAATTCTTACACAACTTCGCAGTTGCGTGGAGAGTGGCGATGGCTACAAAACCAAAAATGTCCTGGGTTTAACTCCAGTTTGAAACAAAATCATAAAAAAAACATTTCGCATTCTTTCTGATGTGCATTAGTGTATCAGTTGTTATCGGAAGGTTTCAGTGGCGAAGGCATAGTCACTGGTCACTGAACAGTAACAGGCATACCTAAGCAAGAGCGGAAAGAGGAACGTTTTTCCGCTTAGCTTTTATGCTGAAATGCCATACCTAAATAAAAGCGGCAACGCTAGGTCAAAACGATAAAAACAGGGTTATCAAAAAAATAAATATAACAACCCTGATTATTTTAACAATAAAGTTTATTGGTGTTTGTGATTTTTAAATAAGCATTTTATAAAAAAAATTTTAAACAATGAGTTATATGGACGATTTAGAGGATTTACTTACCTCCATTTTCTAATAACGAATATTTTTTTATGTTCATTTCTTTCATCTTCTTTATTTGCAACTTACTTCACTATTAAACGCACTGTCAAAATCGGATTTTCCAATTGCAAAGCGTTGCCGTTGCGATGATGCCGCGTTATTTCGGTATGCTACATACAAATTGTATGGGCATGAGAATTTTTGACAGCTAGAAAATGCTTTCCGCTCTTGTTTAGGTATGGCTGTAACGGCTTCAGTTGTAACCAATCCACAGGCACATCAGAACGCCCTCCCTCGTCGGTAGTCCCTGTAGTATTCCTTTTTTTTTTATATTGGACCAGTGCTCAGGGGCTATCCCCTACATATGCAATGCATTGCACTGGAACTAGAGAGAGGGATAGGGTAGAGAATAGACAGGTGGTGAAAGTGGTAGGAAGATGGAGCTTAATTCTTGCACAACTCTGCAGTTGCGTGTTAATTATAAAGCAAAGTTGTGGCGTCCCTGATACTTTTTTGACGCATTGTTTTTAAGCTAATGGAGCCATTTTATTTATTATTTTACTTCGCCGACGTTTTATTGCTCAAATACCGACGAAGGAGGGTGCTGTAACACAAAAAAACTCAGAAAATTTTTTTTCTGATTTGACCCGGCTGGGAATCGAACCTGGGTCTTCCTGGTTGCAGAGCCAACACGCTGGCTACTCGTCCTATTGCCAAGAACTCATAATGCACCACGCCATCGTAGCGAAGAAAAAAAAAATTTTGCTTTTCTTTTGAACAGACCTCGTATATAGAAAAAATTTCATCTGTTTGTTTTTAATTAAAACCTTTAATTATAAAATAGAAATTTTTCTATTAAAAGTTTAATAAATTTATTTAAATTATGAATTAATTTTTCGGCTCAATACTTGGATAAATAATTTATTTTTTTTTCCATAAAATACACAAAATTACTGCCTAATTTTATTACACAAGATGCATTCGAATTAAATTAAAATACCCTTTTTTTGATAATTGATAATCTTAATTTTTTTTTTTTTTTTTTTTTTTTTTTTGAAATATATTTATTATGTTTGAGGTCTTTTTTTTATTTTATTTGGTTTAATTATTCGATATTTCGTTAACAGCTTGTTAACATCATCAGGAATATTAATTATAAAATTATAAAAAAAAAAGACCTCAAGCTTAATAAATATATTTAAAAAAATATAATAAAAAAGGTCAATTAATAATATAATTAAAATGATAATCTTGATTTTTTTTACATCTGAAAGTGTAATTAATTATTTCATTGATATTACAAAATTATTAATTGAAACTTAGTTTTATATTTTTCTGTTTTAATTAACCAAATTAGAGAAACAATTAAAAAAATTTTAAATTTTGTACCACTATCAAAATTGAAGCAAAAATTTCTTTTTTCCAATTCATGACATTTTTAGTTTTAATTTAGTATATAATTAAAAGATTTTAAACATTTAGCTAAGAGTTGAATTGAATCATTCAAAACTTTTTTCGACTAATATAACATTTTTAAATTTAAATTAAAATCAACTCCATCCCTCTTTCTAGGTATGTCGATTTTTGTCTTTTTCTTGTGCTAACTGACGGTGAAAATTCAATCAAGTAAGTGATTAAACTAATTAATGTATTCAATAAATATTAAGTAAAAATCAATTAAAAAGTTAATTGAATAAACATTTTTTTTTACATTTTTGTTCAATTAAGAAAGAATTAAATTATAAATCAATATTCAAGTCGACATCAGTTTTACTAGAAACAAAAAACCACTGTTAATTTTTTTTTTGCATCCTTCTGCCATACATTTACACATAACTAGGCGGCCCCCGATCACTGGTCAAAAAAAAAAAAAAAAGAGGCAGGAAAAATATTTTTAGTATCAATTAAATTAAAAATTAAACAACTATTAAAATAAAAACTGTCCTTATTTACTAATACGGGCATATTTGAAAACTAAAATGAAAAACGGCAACTCTGTACTAAGTTCTTCGTCGGCGTATAAAATAGAAATAAATATATCGCAGAGTTCGTAGCGCATGAGGAATTTCGTCCACAACGGTGTTGTTTTAATTTTCAAATGTGTTTTATTTCCGATGACGAAAGTTCCCAAAGAAAAATTCGTAATTCGGCGCAATTGTGTTCCCAGCAATAGTGATGAACAAAACCATTGTTTTGATAGTGAGTTGCAATAATTTGCCAGCGTAGTGCTCATGCAAGTCTATTCAAGATGAAATGGCAAACCAAACTAAATAACATACTACAATCAGCTGTTTAGTAGCTTGTCAAGTAAAGTACGCGTTATGTTACCCACCTGGCCCTTCAGTCTGCTTTGTCCCTTGAAGAATTTTTTTTCTTTACTTTCTTTAAATGAATTCTACGCGGCATATTGCTGCAAACTAAACAAGTGGGTTGCTTGTTAAATTTTAGGTAAAATTTAAAATTACTCTGCTGTATATTTATTTATTTAATTTATTTAGTTTTGAGCGATGGTCTTTTTTATGAAAAGTTTTTAACAATTATTTATTTTTTATTTTATTTTATTTATTATTTATTTTGAAAAATAAATAATTGTTAAAAACTTCTCATAAAAAAGACCATCGCTCAAAAATAAATCTAATTAAAAAATTTTAATAAAGGTCAAAATAAAAATAGAAGTGAGACTAATTTATTTAATTTATTTACATACTTTCAGGAATTTTTCATTCTTTTAAAAAAATTTAATCGTTTTATTAAATAAATTTTATCTTTTGAAAAATGAGTGGGTTAAATCCAACTATATTTTTTTTTTGCTTTAATTTGTTTTTTCAATGCCCTTCACGACCAACGAATGTTGTAATTTTTTTTAGTTTTTTGTTTCGTTATTTATTTTTTTTTTACAATTTCACAATTATTATTTAATGCAATTTAATTCTTACAAAGGAATCATTTGCTTTCTTTTTGGTGTTTTTAACTATGTTTTCGTTAAATAATTTCCAAACATTTTCCGCTGCTTAATTTTATGCTGATTTAGTTGTTTTTCATCTCTTTTCTTTTTTCCGCCATTTCAATTATATTTTATCCTGAATGCAGAAAAGAAGAAAAAAATTCACATTTTTTTTTTCTTTGGTACAGTCTCTGTTGCAAAAGCTTTTCAGAAATTAAATTAGCAGATATATACATATACATACATACATATTTATACATTTGCATCAGGATAGCGATACGAGTCTAAAAAGCGAAATAGAAATGTGTACAGAAAAACGTGAATTAAAATGCAGAGCGAAAATAAAACAAAAATTGCAAAAGTCTCTAGAGTTCTGTGATTTGTCGAAACGAATTTACGTATAATTAACAGCCAATAAAGAGAAAATTCCATATTAATGCAACAGTAGCAGGGTGAATGGTAATTTAGTGTTCACTGAATTTAATTTAAACTGCAATTAGACGTGTCTTATGAATTGTACACACTTGCGATATGTGTCGTTGTGGCCACACATTATTGCAGAGGATAAACAAACGTTGCCACTAGTACACACCATAATTGCGCTTATTCTACTTGCCGTCCTCAATATGAATGCTTGAAGCCAACACCACTTTAACCCTAGCTTGGGCACCAATTTATTTCTTCGAATCCGGGCACTATTTACATTTGTAAATTCGTATACATGTGTGTATATTTTTCAACATACAAAACTTTGCAAAAATATGTTTCAAAACACATACAGAAAATATAATTGGGAAGATTTATCTGAAGAAGAGCTTGCTACATTTTTTGGTATATTGATGGCAATGGGCAGTCATAACGCCAACAGTGAGAGACTTGAGGCGCTTTGGCAAAAAAATTCATACCCATTGTATCGAGCAGCTATGTCAGCAAAACGCTTCAAAGCGATTTTAAGGTTAATTAGCTTCGATCAAGAGTTTACAAGAGAGCAGCGATCCGTAACAGACCAAGCTGCACCAATCTCCGAAATTTTTGAAATGCTAAATGCAAATTTGCGTCAAAACTACAGACCACGCGAAAATAATACTATAGAAGAGCAGCTGTTTCCTTTTAGAGGTCGTACCAAATTTACGCAATACATTCCAACAACATCAATACTAATATCGTATTCTGTAACATTTTTAGAACGACGTCCAAGTTTGTTTGTATCAGCTGATTAATTTTGTTTACTATTTTATAGTGTTATCATGCTGTGCAGCACAGGAAGAGTTAAAGAAAAGTGTTTTTTTTTTTGACAAGAATTATCCTGCGAAACAAACAACCAATTCACAAATTACAGAATATACATCCAAAAAAAGTAAAATCAAGGTTCAATTAAAAAATGCCAAGATTCAATTAAAATAATAATTAGTTTTCAAACTATCACAAAAAACGCATAATCAATTAACATTTTTAATTGAAAAAAATTTTAAAATTTAACCATTTTGATTGCATTTTTTTGAGGGAACACCAAAATCAATTAAAATATAAATTTTTTTTTTTTTTGTTTCTATTAGTAGTTTTTCTAGTTTTTTGAACTCTTTTTATATTAATAACACTAATTATTTAAGTTTAAGGTCTTTTTAATATATTTAATATTTATTCCGATTCGATATTTCGCTACTCCTTTGTGTAGCTTCTTCAGGAAAATTGGTTTTTGTTTATAATGAAAAAATATTTTTTTAAAAAATTCACAATATAGGAAAAGTTCTTGTCAATGAAAATTCAAAATAAAAATATTAACAGCCATATTCATAAAAATATTGAAAGTAATATTCATAAAAATATATTCTGGATTAGAAATAGGTATAAATATTAGATTTTGTATTGAAATTTGTTTTGAACCAAATCCAAAATACATTTTTACGAATATGTTATATCGGGTTTTTCAACAGGCACGCTACAAAAGTAGAGCGACAGGGACAGCAAACGACGCCATATTTCTTGCCGCTCTTTTGACATTTCTCTTCAGTAAGGTTTGCCATTTCATGATGGAAAGATATACTAGCCAACAACGAGTCGAAATTATTAAAATTTACTACCGAAATTCGGAGTCAGTGGCTTCAACGTTAAGAGCGCTACGTCAAATTTTTGGTCGTCATAATCGTCCTAGCAGATCAACAATTGAGCGTCTAGTGGAAAAATTTGAATCTACAGGCACAGTGCAAAATGTTCCCGTGCCAGTGAGACAAAGAAGTGCCCGTAGTGTCGAGAATATTACTGCCGCTGAGGCTTCAGTTGAAGAAAGCCCAAATGTGTCTCTCACACGTCGTTCTCAAGCGTTGGGCATCTCTGTGACGTCGTTGTGGCGAATTTTGCGAAAAGATCTTGGCCTACATCATTACAAGATCAAATTGACGCAAGAACTGAAGCCGCTTGACCACCAGAAGCGTCGTATATTCGTGAATTGGGCTGAGCGACAACTTGAAAATGATTCGGATTTTCATCGAAAAATCATCTTCAGCGATGAGGCTCATTTCTGGCTGAATGGCTTCGTCAATAAACATAATATGCGTTATTGGTCATCATTGCATCCCGAAAAAATTACGGTTTGGTGTGGTTTATGGGCCGGCAGCGTCATTGGGCCGTACTTCTACCGTGCTGATCAAGACCGACACGTTACTGTGACTGGGAATCGCTACCGTTCAATGATAACCGAATATTTTTGGCCCCAATTGTATGATATGGACTTGGAGGACATGTGGTTCCAACAGGACGGCGCCACAAGCCACACAGCGAATGTCACAATCAATTTATTGGAAACCAAGTTTGGAGGACGTGTTATCTCACGAAATGGTCCAGTCGATTGGCCGCCTCGGTCGTGCCATTTGACACCGTTAGACTATTTCCTGTGGGGCTACGTCAAATCTATGGTCTATGCCAACAAGACAGCGATGATTGATGAACTTCGTACGAATATCGAACGTGAAATTGCAGCAGTATCGGCCGATTTATGTTTGAAAACCGTCGAATATTGAGGTCAGCGTCTGGACTTCTGCAAGCGTGCCCGTGGTGGCCATGCAAAAGAAATCGAGTTCCATACATAATGGCATCGAACGTACTTTCACAGGAATAAAGATTTTCATTGATATCCAAAACCGTTTCTGTTTTATTTAAAAAAACTTTTGTAGCGCTCTTATTGAAAAACGCTTTATATAATAAAATATTTAAAAACAATAATTACAATAATAATAATGATTATAATAATAATAATAATAAAAATATTAGCAGTATTTTTAATACTTTTAATAATTACATTTATATATTAATAAATATTTATCTTTAAAAAAAAAATTTTTTTTTCTAAATTTGAATTATTGTTACATTCGCCGATTATAATTATTTCTAAGAAAAATTACAATATTTGTTTTAAATACATTCATGTTCCGTTAATTTTTTATAGTATTTGGAATCGTGTTGTAAAGCCTCATTCCTTTATAAAATAATGACCGGCATTCCTTAGATTATATGGTTGGATATCTCCTACGTATCTTAGTTGTTCTATTAAATAAGCTGGTGCATCTTCCGTCTTCATTTTTCGGATAAAAATTATTGTATTTAATTCCAGTCTTTGTTGTATATTTAACCATTTCAATGTATTTAACATATAATTTATCAATGTGTACCGATTACATTTTAGAATGGAACGCATTGCTTTATTTTGTAGCTTTTGCAATCTTGCTATTTGTTGATCTGTGCAGCATGTGTATAAAATCGTTGATCCATATTCAAAATGTGGTTTGATAATTGTATTATAAATATTAATAGCTGTGCTAATAGATTAATCTTTTAAAAAAACCCATCGACTCAATTAAATTAGTAATTATGAGAAAAAAAATTTTACTGAGAAAAAACTTAATTTGGGACAAACAATCCTGCTGGTTATAAATTTATATTTAAAATTTTTTTTCTCTATTCCAAACGTATTTTAACGATAAATTTTCCATTAAAACTTCTGACTTTAGAGTTGTCCTTAACAAAATTAATTACAGAAAACAATCTTCGTATAGTTTTAGTGAATCGTGTAGCAATTAATATTTGACAGTCTGTAGTGAAACAGAAAAACTTCAAATTAAAATAGTGAAATCCCCAAACATGCAACAAAAACTAAGCAAACGGGTCAACAATTAATCTCATTTTATAATTGTCGTGTTGCTGTATCTGGTGTTGCAGCCAACGCTGCTATTGAAGTGTTAATATTAAAATATCAATTCTGATGAACGAATATGGGATTATCATAATAAATTTTGGAGATTTGAGATACGATGTCTCTGTGTGTGTGTGTGTGTGTGTATGTGTATAACTGTGAATATGAGCAAAGAATTAAAATATTTACAAATAACTTTTAAAAGCCAAACATTTCATGCAACAATATGAATTCAGCGAGAAAATCCTTATTTCATGTTTGATTTGGTTTTTGCCGGCATTGGATTGTTTGCACCTCTTTCCGAACCGACCGACAAGGAACAATAAAAATCGTGCACAGATGTTGGTTTGTGTGTGTGTGTGTGTGTGTGTGTGAGTGTGAGTGTGATGTTAAACCCACTTTAGGCTTTGCAGTATTGCCGAAACCGCAAATAATTGATGTTTAGAAATTTAAAATTTTATGCTTTTTTATTATTCATGCAATAAATGGAAGATAAAAACCCAATTGTGAGAAATCGCACGATCTAGGCAGCCTAGCTGAACGCCTAAATGTTTTATCAATAAAGGCTTTATTTCTGGCGCTATTTACCCTGTTGAAAGACGGTGACGGGCCTTAATTTCGGTGCTCTGTACACAGCTTCGGAGAGAGTTGGCACCGCACTCGGAGAATGATTCCCATGCGCATGCAAAGTGCTTTATACTGAAACTGGTAAATGAGGTTTTGAGAGGGTAGGCGGTTTTGAGCCGCACTCCACTCAAGCGGCTATACTTTGCTCAATACGGCTGCCAAGGGTCTATTAGGTCGCGTATCATGCAAAAGAAATATGTGCAGGTTCGATATTATATCTATACTCTATGTGGCCTCGAAGTGTTTCAAAAACAATTAATTTTTATAGAACGCTGCTCTTCATAAATTTCAAAGTCCACACCACTCGTTCTCCTCGTATATGTGTTTTATGCGTATCATACTTTCTACGCATTTTCTGCTTTTCCATTTGGTCAGCTGTCAGTTTAAATATTTTTTATCGCTTAAGAATTCGCTTTTCAGAGAATTTTAAGAGAATGCACTTTTGCTTCAATGCACAAGGAAACTGTACTGACTTAGTCAGCAGTACTAGTGATTTGTTATACACCAGCAAATGTAATTTACTATAGACATTTAACATGTGCGTGTCATTGAAAATCTAGTACTGACATTGGCTCCATGTAGTCAATAGGGTTGTAGGTATTTGTTGTAGGAAACTGAGGGGAACCGCTCCTATTTTCAAGACAACAAAATGAGACAATAAAAAATCGTATTGCAGCTGTTAAGAGAGAGAGAGAGAGAGAAAGAGAAAGAGAGAGAGGGAGAAAGAGAGAGATATATCCGTTCTCTTCTTATCAAAAACAAAATAAAAAGTGTAGACCAGTGATGTTAACTTTTTTATATCGATTTCCGTACAGCCTTAAATATTTTACCGGTAAAGTCTTCTAAGAATATAGTTAATGGTTCGTGGTAGAACTTTTGCAGAACTTTTAGATCTTGTACACTCGTTGTTATATGAATATTTTTTCGGCTAGTATTTTCTTATAAGAACAGGTTTATATTTGTAATTCAATATAGTTATTTGAAAAAGAACAACTGCTAAAAAACAAACCAATAGTAATAATGATATAAAGTATTTACAATTTGTACTTTTAGTAAAATCTATGTATGAATTTTTGCCACAATGGCCAACTAACAACTTTAAACTTTGGGGTTACACAATAAATGTTTGCCTTTCAAATTTTAATACACTCACACATATTTATTTTTTGTTTTAAAATTTTCGGAGCAAGTTTTGTTTCAAATTTTGGCCAAGGGAACAGCTGATATTAATTTTAATGAGCAAATTTGTAGTTTTTCTTATCGCATGTTCTGCCCTCATAATTTATGCATCAGATTTTGTGTTCTCCCTAAGATTTTAAATAAATCAGGCTTTAACGCACAGTTTGTATAATAAAATTTCATTTACCTTCTCCTGCCACAACTCGATTAAAAAAAATTTCATTATGCTCTACCCAATAGAAAAATAATTCTTTTTCACTTCTTTACTGTTGTTGTTGCTGTGTCCATTGTTTTTAAATTATTGTAGCGACTTTACTTACCAAATTTTCCTTTACATTTTTATTTTCATTGAGTGCCAATTGAAATGTCAGCTGTTTAAATTTTTTTAACTTGGTAGCAATGCCTCTTTTGGGGTCACAATTGGCTAATGTGAACACCAGTGTAATTTGGTGTCAGCATAACAGCGCCACAAGCCACACAGACGGCCAAACAATTCAGTTAATGCGTGAGATATTTCCCGGTCGCGTAATTTCTCGCGATGTTAATTGGCAGACTCGTTCTAGTGATTTAACGCCGCTAGATTATTTTCTCTGGGTCCATTTGAAAGACCGAGTTTACGTCAACAAACTACAAACAAATGACGCGCTGAAAGATGATATTAGGCGCTGCATTCGCTTTGTTGCAAAATGTGGTTTAACATTTTGTAAAAAGAGAGAACGTTTGCCGACGTCATATTACATTTTTAATTCCCATATTTTTACTTTCCATTGGTAGCAATAAAACGGAGTTTATCAAAAAAAAGTGTATGTTTAGAGACAATTTACTTCCTAACCTCAAATTTGCCCACCCTTTTTACATGAAAATCATAGTTGTGTTTCATTAAATCAACTTCAAACCAATTCAAGAAAGGTTTAAAGATGGTTTTAAGAAAACATTTTTATATGGTAACAGCAGATTTTAACAGTTGATTTTACTTTAAAACCAGTCAGTGTGAAAACATTATAAAATTGCTTTGAAATTGTTCTAAACTTGCGTGCAGCCTACGTCACTGCTATCAATACACATGACTTTTGACAAGCAGTATTTTTTTTTTTACTCTCGGACCGGCACTGAGGGGATGATCCCTACACATGCGATGCATTGTGCTGGAACTAGGAAATTAGGTTATGGGAAGGAGGATAGAGGGAGTACTTTTTATTGATATTTTATTTAAATTTTCCCACGTCAAAAGTGACAGGAAAGACCTCTGCGGGTAGTCCATTCCACATACGTGCTGTTCGGGCAAAAAACGATTTCTCTCTGTAATGCGTAGTGCGGTTCGCTGCCAAGTTGAAATAATTTTAAGGCAAAAATTTAACGTGTTGCTGAAACGTATGTAATTTATTTGGAATTGGCGTTAATTTGGCGTAGTTGTAATTAAAACGTACTGTTTTATGATTTGATTTTATGAGAAATGTGTACATAAGTATGTATATCAATGTGTAGACACATTATGGAAAAACCGTTACTGACGTACCGTTGTAAGGTCTAAATTACCTTACAATACGGTAATTGCTTGACATTGTCATCAAAAAAGACCGCAACCAATCGTTAGGAGTGTTGACTTGGTGACACTTGGTCCCAGGTTACCTACAGGGTGCCAATGAATAAGTTTGCTTGACGCTTGTGACGCATACAAAAGTAGAACAGAAATCTACATCAGGTGTTCTATGCGTCATTCCCTTTGTGTGTTGATGCATAGAATGTGTAATATGGCCTTTCAGCTGGCAGATCTTAATGCGGTGTGTGTGTGTGTATCAAAAAGATTGACAGTGTGGCGGCACCAGGCACGCGTGACAATTAAAAATAAACCTCTAAATTCTTGCAAATAATATTGGACTACGTGTTCCATTTTAGCTGAAATTGACTGGTTACAGTATGGTCCTATGTAATGCAGCCGTGGACCATGCCACTGAAAACAACAGCTTATTGTTATACGACCAGTGTTCGTGCTTTTCTTCGTATTTACGATAATCCGCCGCATTAAAATTACTCTCCGTGGCTCTTCATGGAGTGGTTACATGGAATAGTTTTTCGGTTAGTCCGATGGCTTATATGGTCCACCCCTGGGACATCGTAATGTTAAATAAATCATGTTTTCTCCATACATTTGGGTTAGTCTTGGAATAGTCCTAGTCCTTTGTGGACTACACTATACATGCAAATTATTTGCAGTGATACATATATCACCCAATAAATGCTCCTGTAGGTAATTTTTCTAAAATACAAACACACCCACACGCACACGCCAAAATTAACCATGTCAATTAGATTCCCAGGAAATATTTTATTGCAAAATGTTTTATTGTTAATTTCAGATACATAATTGTTTTATGTCCCGCGAAAGTGTTTTGTTTCCAAAAACATACGTTTTAATTATTTTCCATATTATTTTGTTTATTTAAAATATTGCCATGCGATAATATGTGTGTGTATGTGTGCGTGTATGTGTGTAGGCTTAAGTGCAAAATATTGTTCAATTTGAACGAAAATTTTGTGACAGTCTTTAACAGCGAAATACAATTTTAAATATCAATGAAATTCTTTTCATTCACAGAATTCTTTTTTTTTTATTTTACGTACGTGAATAGTTGAATATTTCGCCCTGACCTTAACCTTGGAATTTAAAGCTTTTTTTTCGATGGATACATTATTGGAATTCAGTTTTGATTTAAAACCTACTTGTTAAATTCTGGTCTCTACGACTATATGAGGGTTTTTATTTCAATGAGAAAAAACAAAAAAAAATAAAAAAATCAACTTAATTTTTGGTGTGCTAAACTGTGTAACAAGATTCAGTCATAAACAAAAACTGTGGGTATAAAACTTGTGCTTTTGTTTATTAATTAGTAAAACAAAAATATTTGAACAATAGTTAGTGGTGAGTAAGGTGAGTTGAAGTCAAGTGTATAAGAGTGACACTACTGAGAGGTTATTTCCCTGCAGATAACGTGACTTCACCATACTTGTCCATGTAAATTGTAGTCGTCGGACTAGGCCACGAATAAATAATCCGAATGTATGAACAGAACATGGTCTAATTCACATTACAATGTCTTAGGGGTGGACCATATAACCCACCTTTGCATTACATCGAACTTACCCAAAAACTATTCCAAGTAGCCACTCCATGAACCATCGCAGAGAGTAATTTTAATGGTGCGACGGATTAACCGTAAATAGGGAGATAAGCACAAACACTTTTTTCTTGGATCAATACTCAGGCGATATCCCATGCACATGCAATGCATTGCACTGGAACTAGATAGAGAGGAACAGTGTGGGGAACAGACAGGTGGTGAAAATGGGAGGAATATGGAGTTTAATTCTTGAACAATTCTGCAGTTGCATGTCAATTATAGGCAAATGTGTCTTCTGGGACCAATTTACGCCATTCGATTTCAAATTCCAAAAGAAATTTCAGGTAAATGTATAAAAAGTTCATTCAATATCGACTACTGTAATTTGTGCCCTAATGTTAATTTTGACGCATTACGGTTAAACCAAAGTGGATTAATTTTATTTATTTTTTAACTTCGACGAAGGCACAGAAAAATCAGAAAAAATGTTTGACTTGCCCGACCTAGGCAACGAATCCGGGTTTACTCGTTGCACAGCAAACACGCCAATTAATCCGCCATCAGCATCGTATAACTTTAAGCTATTGTTTTCAATAACATGGTCTATGGCTGCATTACATGTTTATAACCAGTCCATTTCAGCAACAATGGATCACGTTGTCCAATGTTATCTGCAGGGTTGTTCGATTATGGAGAGCAAAAATCTTATGAAGAACTTCATGCATAAGAATTATTCAGGACTTTTCATCAAGCTTAGTTGGTAACTTAGTGGCACTTATGTATTTAAGGCTGTTCACATTTCCATGAATATGATCCTTCTGACCTTCTAAAATGCAATTCAATCAGCGCCTCTATATGCTTTTTGAAAGATTTGCCATTTACTACCATGGTTCGTTTAACAACCGAAATATACGTAAAAATAGTTAAAACTTACTACAAATGTGATGGTTGAAACGTGGCTACGAGCATTACTGGTGATTATTGTCGTCATAATCGACCTACTGTGCCAGATATTGACAAAATTATAAAGAAATTTTTATGAGTCTGGAAGCGTTAGAGATGTGGTCAGGCCTGTGTGTCAGCACAACATATGCAGTGCCTAAAATATCGCTGCTGTTAGTGAAAGTATGGTGGATAATTCGATTTTTGTTGGTTCCACGGTGTTCTCAGCATTTGGGCACATTATGGGACGGAATTGAAGATTACAAACTGGGCGATATGTGGTTATAACAAGACGCTGGTACGAGCCACATAACAGGACCAAAGCTTTGAGAAGTTTTCAGAACGCGCAATTTCACGTTATTGGCCCACAAGATCACAGCGATTTGACGTCGTTACACTTTTTTTGCGGTGCTCCGTCGAAAACCGTGTCTACTAAGCCCTACTAATCGTTATATGTTCTGTATTAACTACCTCCCATGACCACTTACCTGACCATGAAATCAGCCGGAAGTGAGTGAATCATTGTGATCAACGACCTCGTTGGAGTGAAGCGAGGACCGCCCGTGATCATCATAGGTGGCCTTCTCCAATGAAATCCATTACATCAGCGCACTATTCGTGAGTATGTTCTCTATAATAATGTTGAAGAGATATCCAGCGCTCCTGGGACTTATATCCCAGACCCCTCTCTATAACCCTCTACACGCATATGTATGTTGCTACAGCAGCCCCGTTCTCCCTAGATTAGACGTTTAGCCGTCATGACAGTTTGAGATTCAAGTAGAGTCATAAAAACTTTGCACCGTTCGACAAACCAAATTCCACGTCATCCAGGGACGGAAGCTAAAAGGATGGGGCCTTGTATCCCCGAGTGAACAGTACCAGTTCCGTCTTCTGAAGATTTAAACAAAGCCCACTATCAGTACTTCACCTGCTGATTACCCTCAGCTCCTTCCTCATACGCTGTGAAATGGTATCAAGATGTTTTCCAGCTAGCAACATGACCCATACATCATAGAGTCGAGTTTCCTGAGACACAGATAACTGGAACCGGTCTATCTTCCTCCAGAGATGGAGATTGGCCACCTTTCCCATTGTCTTTAGCAGAAAGGAAGACATATTTTTGGTGAACATTTCAACTGCCTCAGTGCCCTCACTGCTCATCCTGTTCTGATTTCTTTCTTCAGAATTTTTTTTGTTCTTTTAAGAGTCTGATTTTGTTCATAGAGAAAGAAGTAAATATTTCCGTTTTAAAAATAAATTTACATACGAGTATTTCTATTAATAATTATGAAATAAATAATTATTTATTTTGACATGCAAAATATCAGTGTTTGTTGCTTTTATTTTTTTTTTGTTACAAAAATTTTTCTTATTAATTCCAGTCGTAAAATCTGGTTTAAAAAAAAGGTGAATGCTTTTAATCGTTTCACGCTAAATTGTTATTATTGTTGCTGTCGTTTAAGCCGTTGCTGCTTTAGTGTTTGTAGTTATGAAAATTTTTTCTCTGCTTAATAACAGAACCCGTGTAACAGCTACGCCCACCCTTTAAAAGCAAAATTCGTTTGTCAATAGTTGTGTTGTTTTTGTAATCTTTAATATTGCAGGTGATAATTTAATATTTCACACCGACCAGAGAACAAGAGAGAGAGAGAGAGTGACTAATTACAAAAACAAATACAATACAATGAATTGTTTTTTTCTTTAGTTCCTCAAGTTATTGTTTCGGAGAATACAAGGCAACAGCAATATTTTGCATTTTTTTTTTTTTTTGTTAATAAATATATCGTCATATGAATGCAAAAAAGCCCTAAGTTACATTGAAAAAATTTTACTGGAGAATCAAAACAAAAAACAAAAATGTCAACTGATACCAATCCACAGGCACATCAGAACACCCTCCTTCTTCGGTATTGTGTAGCACCAACAAAGTAAAATAATTACTAAAAATGGCTACTAAAAAACGAAGCTTCAAATTTTAATACGTCTACTTGACATCCGAGGCGCTGCAACACTTCACTTCACCATCTATCATCGCTCTCACTATTCCCTTCCTCTAGTTCCAGCATAATACATCGCATGTGTAATATCCTGAGTGCTAAGATAAATAAAAAAATTATTTATCCTGAGTGCTGGTCCAAGATGTTCCAAGGATGGTGATGGTTGAAGTAGTCTGCACGTTGACTACAATTCCAGCACAATGCTTCGCATGTGTAGGAGTCATCTCCTGAGTGCTGGTCCCAGATAAAAAAACAAAAAAAGGAAAAATTTTCCTGGGTTTAACCCCATTTTCAGACTCATGAAAACATCTCGCATTTTTTCTGATGTGTATTTCTGTGTTTTTGTGTCAGTTGTTGCCAGAAGGTTTCTGTGGCGAAGTCATAGTCACTGGTCGCTTCAGCTGTATCCATTCCACAGGCACGTCAGAACGCCCTCTTTTGTCGGTATTGTGTAGCACCGGCGAAGTAAAATAGTTAATAAAATTGGCTACTAAAAACGAAGCTTTAAAATTTAATACGTCTCCTTCACATCAGAGACGGTACAACACTGCCAAAAAAAAACAAACATCACATTGCACCGCATGTCTCATCTCCTGACTTGCTGGTCCAAATTAAAAAAAAAAATAATACAAAGAAGTAATTTTTCTGACTGCAAGTATTCGTCAACGGTTGAAGGAAAGAAAAGAAGCGGATTATTAAGTAGTTGTTTGTCACCGCATTGAAGAATATGCTGCTGCAACACTGCTATAAAAAAACGCTTCATGAACCGAGTTGTAAGATAGTGAAGCTTTCCTCTGCCTATCCTTTCACCACCTGACATCTCTCTCTCTCACTCTCTCTCTATATATCTCTCTCTATCTATCTCTTCCCTCTACTTGCAGTCCTGAGTTCTCGTCAGAGATAAAAAAAAATTAATTGCTACACTTCTACTTTGTTGATAATACCGTTATTTCTAATTGCAGGCGTTTAAAATGTTTCAGGAAAATGTATTTTGTTACTGTGCATCATAATCAATCATCTAGTTGATTTGGAATTTTTTTTCAACTTTGGGCTTTTCTGAAATCATATGGCGATATGTATTATGTATTTTCTGCCAAGGCATACTTCCCCTGATTCTTTTGAGTGGTATTTTTTTTTTATTTAAAAATAAAATAAAAAACTCAATATTTTTATGAATGAATATTGTGATCTGTTGTTATAATTTTTTTGTTTTCGTTTGAGAAGCGTGGGTTGTCTCAATATTTTATGCGATTGGATTTTGCTAGCTGAATACTATTTGCTGAGTTTATTTTATTTTACAAGTTTTTCAACGTTGTTACTAGTTTGAGTTTTCTGTTTTTTTCCAATGTAGTTTTATCTATGATTAGCAAAGCGAACTAAAACAGAAATGAAAAGAAAAAATTCAAACAAGTTGAAAAACGTATTTTGTGTCGGCGTTTCGGTTTTTGAAGTGTAATTTTTGCTTGTCAATTTTGAAAACTTGCCGCTTGTTATTATTGTTTTTGTTTCATATACACAAACACACACACACACACATAGCCACATACATATTTTTATGCATTTATTTTTTTGTTGCTTTCTTATTGTTTGAAATATGTGTAATTTGAAAAATGTTCAATTTAAATGCATTAGAATGTCAAGTGGTATTTAACAGTGTGGCTACAATGTACATATTTATTTCACTTTTGTTTTTCTATTTATTTACTGTTCATAGATGGCTAAGAAGTTTTTAACAACTTTTTTTTTGTTTGTTGCTGGGTTTGTGCCTCTTTTTTTCGTTTCATTGAAGTGTTTATTTTCATTTGGTATTTTATTTCGCAAGAGTTTTGGGCACTTTATCAATTAAAATTGGTAAAATAAGTAACTGAATACTCAGGCAGTTAGTTTCTGCTTGATATTTGTGTGAAAAATTTTTATATTAAATAAAAAATGGCGGCCCAATTTTTGTTTTTATTTAACAGTTGTCCAAAAAAGAAAATTCTAAGAACGATGCAACAGAAGGAGCATTTTGGAAGAGCAGAAATTCTTACAAAAAAAAAGAAGCAACATTTTAATTTACTGCATCTTTTCTGACTTTTATATAATAAAAAAAATATCGAGCCTACGGTGCAATACCGTCGTAATTCAAAAAATCGTGAACTGAGAAAAATGCCTTTGAAGTTTTGAGCCATCGTTTTGATAGTATTTTCGTTTACTAAAGCTATTTTTTTTACAATTTTTTAAAGAAAGAAGCAAGTTTTGTAATGTTTTTTGTTTGTAAATTTCTTGTCATAAAGGAAATATTTCATTATTGCAAATAAATATTATTGGAAATAGCTGGAGGCAATAAAGACATTTGTAGCTGTAGAATCTGAACAGCTAGAGATAGAACCATAATCTTTTTTTCTTTAGATATATGTATATTTCCCCCAAAGATCATTTCTGCATACCCAGCTCAAAAATTCAAATTTTGTGTTACTGCGGTATTGCACCAAAGGCTCGATATGTATTCTTAACGCTTAACGCTGCTTTAGTCTTGCAGCATTACTGTTCGACTGTTGCGCGCTCTTTGGTAACCCTCTGCAGTGCCTTTCACCATGTTTGTATAATTTCAAGATGTTGGAAATACCGTTCCATAAGAAGGGAGAGGCTAGTAACTCTGAAAATGTGTGACAGGATCCCAACTCGGTATATACAGTCTGACTATATGACCCTGAAACCGCAAAGGGATGCAATTAACGTAACGGAGAATGTCTTGGGAACCGACATTTACACAACCGTTTCGATGAATGGTGATCGAGCGGGTAGTTGGCTCTATGACATGAGTCGAATTGCAACTGATCATAATACTGTCATTCAGACTTGGATTATGGCAGTCATGACAGACTTTAAACGATTGCAGGACACTAATAACACGGCTCCGGTCCATTTATTTACGGATAGGCTTTATTGGAGAGTAAAAGTCAGAATGAAATTGAAGGTGGGGATGGCTGAAGTAGTCTGTACGTTAACTACAAAACCAAGAAAGTCTTGGGTTTGAGTTCAGGTTTGGACTAAGTCATAAAAACATCTAGAATTTTTTCTGATGTGCATTAGTGTATCTTTGTGTGTCAGTTGTTGTCGGAAGGTTTCAGTGGCGAAGGCATAGTCACTGGTCGCTGAACAGCACCGGCTGCAGCTGATAGCAATCCACAATCACATCAGAGCGCTCTCCTTGGTCGGTATTGTGTAGCACCAACTTTGGAGAACATCACACCGCAGAATATCGGACCTTTTCAGAAGCTCAAAACCGAACCCAAACAATGGGCGAATGGTGTACATAGGAGGGTTTGGCAGAATACGACCATTGATAGAGTGATCCGTATATTTTGGAGTCAATCGAACTAAGAGAAGTCAAGGAATATACTAAGACTGAAGAGGGCGGCATCTGGCGCGCAAGGGATCTGGCTGTGTACAATATATGCAAGGCATGAGAGGAAGAAGACGAGACACGGGAACACTACCTGATTCACTATCCAGCGTTTAGCCGGATTAGAAGGCGGATATTCCGCAAGACTAACATGCCGGATGTGGGTGTCTGAGCGGCTTAAATTGGACACATTTAAAGGAGTATGTAGAGCGGAGTGACTTTTTGGAGGGAGGTGGAGGTATCCCGAATATTCGGTAGATCGTACAACATGTCTGCTTTGGGCGTAAGTGTAATTCCGTACGGGATTATGATGACGTAGTTGCTTCTTTTTCAACATAAAACCTAAATAAAGCGTGGAAATTAGCTCTTAATCGTTATATGGTAAATTAGCAACTTGTGAGGTATTTCTGTCCAACACCTCTGTCAGCGACCGCCAGCATGGCTTCCGCAGCGGTCTTACTAGCTTTGCTTTCGGAAGTTTGGTGTCTATACACGTTTTTGGCGAAAATAATGTGGTGGCTTTCGGTATCTCCAAGTGTTGCATGATTTCTCTCCATTTATATCGTGTTTTCTCAGAGATCGTATAATCGTATTATACGATGGGGTCTCAACAAATAAGTTCAGAATAAAATAAGGGGTACAGAACGTTCTCCTGCTAGTAAAGTGTAAAAAAATTTCCATTTTGTATATTTTAAGGTCTGAAGAAAAAAAATAAATGAAATAAAATAAAATTTATATACGAAAAAGTTAATAAATATTTATACCCCAAGGTGCCTCCGAAGCCCATTGCATGAGCATTAGTCATCTCAATTTGGTAGTGCGGGTTCGATTACGCCCCAGACTCTTGAGTGTTTCTACTTATGGTATCAGAATGGGGCCTTATGGTTATTTTTGGTCCACCCTGTATAAAAGACTGTCAATTAGTGTACAACTTTAAAGCTGTAGAGCTTTAGAAATTTTTAAGGACTATTCTTTGAAGTCGGTCGCATTTTCTTTCTTTTCTTTTTTCATCCCGACATCAGCATTTTTAAATGGCACTTAACCAGAAGGAGAAACAAATTAATTTTGTCAATAAGTTTCCTTTTTTTTAATATTATTTTTCTTCTTCAATTTTATTTCATGAAATTCATTTTCCTTGCCTTCTCATATTTCCTGCCATTAAAACAAATAAACCACTTAATTAAGAGCAGTCAAGTTGAAATTACAATTTTTATTTAAACTTCTCTGCCAGCCAGCCGACCGACCACCTACAAATGTTAATGTTCTACGTGTTGAACGTAGATATATGTACATAAATAAATGAATTCCTTTAAGGATTCACCACTGTACAGATAATGCTGTGCATGGACAATATTAAATACAATACAAACCACTCATTTCGTTTGACAATTAGTGTAAAAATAAAAGGAAAAAATAAAATTAAAGCGAATATATGCACATATTTGTTCTGTTTCATGTTGAAAAATTATTTACCATTTCCGTTTTATCTTTCTCGAATGTCAGTAAATTCAGAGCAGTTCTTTTGCCACATCAAGACATGCTCTCAATAACTGTAACTTTATAGTCATTCACTTACATGCATACGAACGTACCCAGTGAACATTTTGATGCCACACTACCTTTGTTACTCGTTTCAGAGAAATTAATTGAATACATTTTGTTTTTGGAAGCGAAGTAACACTCATGATTCATTTCATGACTGGGTCTTTTGTTGTTATTTTAATACAACTTTTTCATTGGTTGCTGTACACTTTTGTTTGGAGTATTGGTTCCTTCCTTTTCGAGAGTTGAGACATTCTAAAAAAATGCGGTTCCGTAAACTTTGTGCACTTAGTTCCTATTGTTTGGCCAGACGGTGTGTATATTCTTTTATGAACAAAGTCTCCAAATTTGTATATAAAGGGCAACAACAAAGATTTTTGAAGACTTATTTCACTTTTAGTAAAATTTTTGCAGCCCTAGTCCATAGTTAAAATAGGAGACTTAATTTGCGAGTTAGTTTATTTTTATTTTGGGGAGCTAATGCATTGGGTACTGGCCTCTGTCTGATCTTCTTTTTTTTGTTGAGAAGATAGCGGTGCTGAAGTGATAGCGTGGAACTTAATTCGTATATAGTTTTGTTCTAGCTCGCTGCTGGTGTTCAGTTGACGAATTCATTTCTAAAACTAATAGAGACCCCTTTGGTTTATTAATTTTACGACGTACTTATTATCCAAATACCAAAGAATGAAAAAATTGTTGATGGCTCCCACAGATGTAGTGTCTGTGGGCTTTTTCGTTGTTCTGTTCTCTTTACTAACAGACTAAGTGCAAACCCCTAATATTCCTTCAACTTTGGGAAAACCATTTTCTAAGACGAAATATCCCAGGCAGAAAAATACCTACGGGGCCACGTTGGCAAAGCATTTTGTATGGTGGTTGAAGTATTGGCTAGACGTAACTTAACCTACGCTTATGGTGTTTTGCTGACACTTAACCTTTTGACGACCAAGAATATTGCGCTGGAAATTTTTAACATTTTATTACGTTTTCTTACTTGGAAATGCAATATTTCAAGACAACATTGTCCAAATATAAAAACTTTTCCTCAATCTGCGAGAAAAATCATGGAACATACATGTGTCCCATTCATCGTCAACGGTAAAAATTTGGGAACAAGTGCACTGAACATTTAAAAGCATTTTTTCATTATAAAAAGTAAACAGAAAAACGCATTTTAATTAATAAACAAACAAAAACGATTTCAAATATGAGTTTGTTTTTTTTTTTATCTGGGACCAGCACTCAGGAGATGACTCCTACATATGCGAAGCATTGTGCTGGAACTATAGGAAAGGGATAGTAGGAGAAACGGCAGGAGGTGAAGCTTAATTAATTATTTTTTCAGCTCTGCTTTCTTTGTTTTTATACTCGTAGCAGTGCTGAAGCTTCGGTTTAGTAGCCATTTTTATTATTACTTTACTTATTAGTTTACTAGTATACTAGCATACGGTATACTAATATACTAGTATACTATCAGTATACTAAAAGCTAGTTACACAGAAATGTGGAGGAAATAATTACAATTTCCTCCTTAATTCACCATAAATGTTTTATTTATTATTATATTTTATATATAATTTCCCTACATTCGCATAATCGCATTGAAGAATCGCTGACCAACACATAATTTAAACGTATTTCTCTGAATTCTATCAATGCACTTTAGTCGTCCTCCTTAAACCTGGCAAGATATTATTAACTGGGCTCAAATATTGCAGCTTAAATACAACCGCATCGTTTGTAAACTTATAATCATTCTTTACACCGAGGATAATTTACATTTTTGCAAGTGTATGAGTATTTTTGAAATATTTAACTTAATTTACTTTACTTTGAACAGTTTTTCCTGCTATTTTCCTTTACTTTTTTCTTACTTTTTTCTTCCAATTTTTTTCCCCCCATTCCTTGACGGTTAATAAAATTACGGTGGCCAATTAACAGTTGAAGTGTCATGTTAGTACAACGTGTTTGTTGGTAAAGTACACACTTTAATCTTCAATGAAAGAAAGAAGGAAAGAAACAAGTTTATATTTTACAATAAAACTTACATTCGTGTCTCTGATGTACGTACGAGTTTAATTTCATGTTTATAACGCAGAAATATCATACGGTTTCCTTTAAGCACGAAAATCATGTAAAACTTTTTGCTGTAGTTACGCAGCGACTTTTAAATGTCCTACAAACAGCGTTACCATTTGTCAAGTTTTTCCTTTTTTTTTTTTCAAATTTTCTGACAGATGAGATTCTCCTGAAATTTATGCAACTTTTCAAGTTCTGTTTAATTATTTTCAATTTACAGTTGGAACGAGGTCTGTTCAAAAGAATAGATGAATTTTGAATTTTTTTTGGTAAAGAATTTATTTATTCATCAATATCAATTTTGTCCCCTGCAAAGTAATCCCCCTCATTTATAATGACATTATGCTAACACTTCTTCCAATTGTCGAAGCACTTTTGAAATGCGCTTTTCGGTATGGCCATCAGCTCGTTCTTCGATTCTGATTGTTTCTATTTTATTTTTCTATTTCTAACGCCGTTTTGAATTTTTATATGTCGATTCTCAGCTGGCATTTAGAAGATCATTTGACGAGTGCGATCATTTGGATTTACCAACTAATACCAACGAAGGGGGCTGCTCTGATGTGCCTGTGGATTGCTATCAGCTGAAGCTGGTATTGTTCAGTGACCAGTGACTATTCCTTCGCCACTGAAACCTTCTGACAACAACTGATACACAAAGGCACACTAATGCATTTCAGAAAAATGCTAGATGTTTTTTTTTTTATAATTTTAGTCTGCAACTGGTCTGTTTTGTAGTCAACGTGCTGACTGATTCACGAATCAGTGTGGTTTATGTTACTTTGAAATCGCTATTTACGCTTTGTAGCTGCTGTTGGCTGGGTTGGTAGAGTGTTGGCTCTGCAATTAGAAGATCTTCGGTTCAATACCGTCTCGTCGAAAATTTGAGGTGTCTACTTTTGAATAAAATGGTTTCTCTATTGCAAGATAAAAAAAAAAATATTTATGCGTGGACACACATCAAAGATGAAATTATTATTGCTTCTTTTCAATTCAGTTTTTTTCAACGCTCGTCTGCAGTAGGAATTTTTGAATCTTATACGTTTCTTTTCGTAAGAACGTCGACGATTCATATAGTTTCTCCCGTTGTATTGAATGTGAACGATCGCGGACGATTAATTTAATTGCCAGCTCCGATCGTGGAAGTCTTTTGAAATTGAAAATGCTAGCTGGGTAAATACACATTAAAAATTATACAGGGTGGCACAAAAGGAGCTATATGGTTTGAATATAACTTTTTTAATTATTATTTTTTCTTTGTTTTTTTTCAGCATTTTGTGAAGAAGACTTGGGGAATTAATTATGAAACATTCGAAATGAGATCATTGCCATTACACCCGAAAATTTGCGAAAAGTTATGGAAAATAAGCTAAAAAGAGCACGTATTTGCGAAGCAGAAAATGAACATCACTTACAGGATATCATTTTTCAAAGCTAATTGCAAAAAATTACCCAATAATATACTGTATTAAAAAAAAAAAATTATAATAATGGCATAAATAAAAAAAGTTATAAACCATTTAAACCATATAGCTCCTTTTGTGCCACCCTGTATATACAGTGTGTAAATAAACAATGATTTTTCATATCACGGAAAAGTTAAGAATTCTAAACGAGAATTCGAGCTTCTACTGTATTTTTATATAAATCATTTATATGTAATATTGTCGGTTTGCCGTTTTAATTTAACGTACCGATGCTAGTGTTCTCTGCTATAAATAAATAAATTAATACATGAGTGTAGGGCACCACTGAGGTCTTGCAACATGTAGACAACGCGTAGGGTACATGAATTGCTTTCTTTAAACGCGTTAAATTATTGAAAAATTAAAAGTATGAAGAAAACAAAAAACAAAAAAAAAACAAGCAGTTCATCCACGTTGTTGTTCTATTTTCTGCATTCGTTGTTTGTTTTATTTTTAACATTTCATCCTTTTTTTTGTTCCTTCTCCAGCATGTATTGCAACTATTTGCTTCAGGTGTGTTGGGAGGGCGAACAGAAATGTTTAATAGTTTAAACAGTTTGCGTGCGTGTGTGAGTTTGTAACAGTATATGTGTGTGTGTGTGCGTGCGTGCGTGCGTGCGTATGCGTGTGTTGCGTTATTACTGACAAAAGAGGTACATAAAAGCAATTAAATAGAACAAGTGATTTTATTATTTCGAGATATGAAAATTAAAAAAAAAAAAAATAAAAACGTTCCCTTTAATCAGAAAGCACAGCCCCACGGAGTTCACAATGTGTAAGGGCGGGAAGCGTCAAGTCAAGACAAGATTTTGCACATTTTGCAAGTGGAGTGGCATGCAGCAGTAGTTGCATAACAATATTAAAGTACAGCTTTTCCCAAAAGTATGAAACTTTTCAAGAAATAAGCATGAAAGGAAAGAAAAATGTTACGAATTTCTGCATTCACGAATAATAAAATTAACAAGTTGTTACAAACGTCACATGTGTATTGAATCGTTTCCTTTTTTTTTTATTCTCATTTTAAAATTTTCAATATTTAAAAGGATCACGATTAATGTTTAATTAAAATATTTGTTTTCTTTAACAATTAAAAGCATGATTTTAAAAAGAAGTTTTTTTAAATGTATGAATGTGTGACAGGTATTTTCTCTTGTGGCAAATTTGGGTCGTTCATTAAGCGCTTCCTCTCTTTCAATTTATAAAGAAAATAAAGTGTGTGTGAGAAGTCATTGAACATTTCTTTTTCGCTTGGAATTCGCTAATTCCGCCATTATATGTGGAGCAGAACATCGTTTAAATGTTCGCCACGGCTTCTCTGAGTGGAGCACATCTGAAATGTCAAATTTTCCCTGACTCTGATGCATAAATCAGTCTGAATTTGACCGATGGCATTGGGTTATGTGGACTTTGAGGAGCATTGTGGTTTGTGGCTTATTCGCATACAGCTGCGACTTAAGAAAAAGTCCCACGATGGCGGTGGCCAGTTCACATTACTTCCACGTGAGATGACCATGCCCTCAAATGGTTTGTGCACAATACCCCATGCGGTGTGAGCATCTATGGCACGTAGCAACATCCCGTTGAATCTTTATATCGTTGGTGTCCAAGCCATTCAAATCAGGCCAAAAGAAGTTGGTAATCATGGACCGTTGACATTGATGATCTGGCCAAAGTCGTTATCAAGTAATATGGACCGATGACTCCGCCAGACCAAAATCCACATCAAACTGTGACTTTTTGGGATTGGATGCTCCAAGGAGCTTATATGGATTGGTATCGTTCCATATGGATAGGCTTTCCAGATCACAAAAGCCTAAAAACTGGACAACGTAAAATTTTCGCCTGGATTTTAGAAAAAAAAATTTGGACCATTTTTGAAATGCACTTAAAATTACTAGCGTTGGACTTAAATATAGAATTAGCAAAACATGACAGGTTATGATACTTTATAAATTGTCAGTTTTATACAAAAAATGGTAATAATTGGAGTTAGCAAAAGATGTAATCTAAACATTAGCAAATATAGTTGTAATTTTATTGTGTTTAGAATGCAAATTTTTCTGTACAAAATATTAATTTCTTTATAAAAGAATATAAAATATGAAAAAACTGGACCAGCCATAAAAAAGGCTGGAAAATCCAGTCGAATACAGGCCATCTGGCAAGCCTAGTCAGCACAGAACACCTATTTTCATAAAAGAATTTTATTATTTGCACGTGTTGTTGAATTTATTTAGAAAAACAGGGGCCAAATCGTTACATCCGTGAACGTAACGACAATCGTACGAAATATAATTACGTGATACCTCAATCTTATGAACGGAGTGGGATTATGACATACGATTGTAAACGTATCGTAATTTTACTTACAATTCACAATTGGTTTTAACTTCCACAATACTGTGAATGGTATATTACAGTACATCAGTCATAGTGATTCAAAATTCAAATGTAATAAGTAAATTGTTATTGCATAAAAGGATAAAATCATAAATGTTTAAATTAAAAATTTAATTCAGTTTGTGGTTTTCTATATTTGATTTAACTAATATCTACATAATTATAATTATATTATTAATTGACCTTTTTTATTATATTTTTTGCAATACATTTATTAAGCTTGAGGTCTTTTTCTTTTATTTTATTTGGTTTTATTATTCGATATTTCGTTAACAGCTTGTTAACATCATCAGGAATAATAGGAAATTATAATTTTTTGAAATATAAAAATATTTTTGAAACATGTCACAAAATTTTTTGTTATAAAATTTTGATTTGAAATTAAAAAATGTGTAGTAGTAATATAGGCGCATATAAATATAACGAATTCTAAACCTAAATAAATATATATACATATATACATACACATATATACATATACATACACACATACAATATAGACCGACTAACATGTTTGCATGTGTGTACGTACATTCGTATATGTATGAGTATATGTATGAATGCGTGTATATGTATGTATATGCAAGTGTGTACATATGAATATGCTTGTGGGTATGTTTGTATATGCATTTTTATGTGTTTATGTATGTATTTATGTATGTATATACATATGTATATGTGTAGGTGTGTGTGCATTGTATATATGAATTTATATATATATTTGTATGAACTTGTTAAGAAAGTTTATATTTGTGTATGTATCTATATATGTATGCATATGTGCATATATGTTTATATATATACATGTTAGTCGGTCTATATTGTATGTGTGTATGTATATGTATATATGTGTATGTATATATGTATATATATTTATTTAGGTTTAGAATTCGTTATATTTATATGCGCCTATATTACTACTACACATTTTTTAATTTTAAATCAAAATTTTATAACAAAAAATTTTGTGACATGTTTCAAAAATATTTTTATATTTCAAAAAATTATAATTTCCTATTATTCCTGATGATGTTAACAAGCTGTTAACGAAATATCGAATAATAAAACCAAATAAAATAAAAGAAAAAGACCTCAAGCTTAATAAATGTATTGCAAAAAAAAAAAATCTACATAATTATTTACACATTATTTTGGAGGTTTTTATGTTGCAGAATTTTTATTTTGTAAATCTAGGTCCGCTATTGCCATATATTTCGCATGTTTTTCTATTTTCATTTGAAGCAGGCGACCCAGTTTGGCATCTACATTTGCTTGGAAATCTGTTGCAACTTTTATATTATTTTCCAGCAACAGCAATTTTTGGTCGGCACCGTTTTTACTTTTTATTTTTGGTTTTTCAACATTTTTATCGAAGGCATTTTTACAGCAGCTCGGTTCATCACTGTCCAAATTGCTATCACTGGAAAGATTAATATTTAATATGTCCACATTGCCAAATGTTGCCACCGATTTGTTGCCTTCAACAGCAGCTTCCAGCCCAGCTGCTCCAATTAATTCTTCTTCGTTGGCCGTTATAAATTTTTCCTCAAAAGGACCGACACCGGTCCGCTTTTTGGAAAATTTATTAAAAGATAGTTTCTTCTTTGCCTGATATTTCTGGTCAGCGTAAGCCTAAATCACAGAGTCATCAACTACTAATTATTTTTTTTTAACGATATTCAATATTTTTACCTTCTTCCACATCTTCACGTCTTTAACTGGTGGTCCTACTGCATTGAGACGCTTCGACAACTCATCCCATAGCCGGTTGGCTGTAGCTTTACCCTGTGCAAAATTGGTTAGCAAATTTTTTGCTAACTGTTGGTGTTCAATCATGAACTCGGCCATTATTTCATTTTGTTGTGGATTCAATTTGTTATAATTAGTCCTATAAATACAAAAATACATTAAAAATGTAATTTATTCAATGAAATTTTAGTTTACTTACATTTTTATCGATATTTAAACAAAACTTTGTATGTATACGCATTTCAATTTTATTAACGGATGCCATTTCCTAAATATCGTACGTTCACTTATACGTTCATGTATGTTTTAATACCAAAAATGTGTTTTACGGGACGAGTTGTACGTTCACGTACATATGTAACGATTTGGCCCCAGATTGAATTTATGACAACTACCTGCCAGATGTAACTTCAACAAGATGACCGTTATCAACTGTCAAAGTTTGGAAGTCCCTGTTCGAAGACCTTGTATTATACGGTAGTTATCAACAATGTAAGTTCTTGTTGGGTATTGCATATTTCTATGTGTCCTTCAGATCCATGTTTTGAATTCCATCAAAAAAGATTAGATACTTTTGGAGAGGCATATATTACCTCGCACGTTCACTCGCGGTCTTATTTTTAATAAAAGATGTTTTAACTACGAATTCTACTAGAGCGAAATATATTCATATATATGTATATAAGATTGTAACTTCAAAATTGTGAATTTGCCGACAAAAAATACATGAAATGTATTGTTACATATTTTCTGATATTCCCATAAAGTATTTTTTTTATGAAAGCAAACTCTATAATTGAGTTGGAAAGCATATTCATATAGTGCTATGTCGCTAATGCTTATTTAGCTTAGCAGTGGATTTTTCCTAATTTCTGACTACAAATTCAAGATTTCAATTTAAAAAGAAATTTTACCGGCATTTTTCCATTTGAAAATAGAATTTTGGAAATTGGTTTAGAAACGATCAACTAATTTGATTCATTCACTTTTTAAAGTCTCGGGCAAGTAGCCTCCAGCCCTCTCAAATTTCAACAATAATGGATCTTTTCTATATGGGAAAATAATTTTAAAAATTGGTCCACCATTGGCGAAGTTATTGGATAATAAATATTTGGGGCGGGCACTAACTAACGCGGAAAAAGTTTTCGCAAAGCAAAATCAATATTTTAGGCATCAAGGACTTAATTTAATACGTATCAATAAAATCGTACTCAAAAAAACATCTCGCATTTTTACTGATGTGCATTTGTATGTGACTTTGTGTCAGTTGTTGTCGCAAGGTTTCAGTGGCTTCAGCTGTATCCAATCCACAGGCACATCAGAACGCCCTGCTTCGTCGGTATTGTGTAGCACCGGCGATATAAAATAATTATTAAAATTGCTACTAAATCCGAAGCTTCAAAATTTATAAATCCGAATATCAAAATGTCAAATATTTCACTAGTGTTATCGAGAAAAAATGTAAAATTATTCAACTTAAAATTGACGTTTGCAACTTAAAATCTTTAATATGTTGCCCATTTAGGGGCTTATGTACGCATTCTATGTTCAGCTATATTTCTTGCTTTTTTATGTTTGCTTAATGTGTTTTAAAAAGAATGAATGCATGTTTACATTTTATATATTTGTTTCTTTCCGGCATTTGCTCTCTCTCTCTCTGTCTTTCAATTCTATATCAATAAAATCAGTCAGATGTTGTCGAAAGGTTTCGATGGCGAAGGCATAATCACTGGTTACTGAACAGTAACGGCTTCAGCTGCAACGACTGCACTGGTACATCAGAACGCCCTCTTTCGTTGGTATTGTGTAGCACCGGCGAAGTAAAAGAATTACAAAAAATAGCTACTAAAAACGAAGCTTCAAAATTTAATACGTCTCCTGGATATCAGAGACGCTACAAAACTGCTATAAAACAGAAAACGTTCGAAAGCAGTGTTGTGAAACTTCACCTCCTGTCATTTCTTGTACTATATTTTTCCTCTAGTTCCAGCACAATGCATCGCATGTGTAAGAGTCATCTCCTGAGTGTTGGTCCAAGATAAAAAAAGCATAATAATTAACTATGACATTTTTATTGTCACATACTGCAATTTTTAGATAGTGTAGCTTTTCTTGTTATGCTACCGCTGCAAGATCTTACTACAATTTGTGAATTTCGCTAGTATATCATGCGATATATGTTTCAAAAGAACAACGTTTTTAAAATTTTATTCGGTAATCCGGATTAGGGTCTGCAATCAATTATGCCGATTATCAAGGTTTTACTGTATTAGATTTTATAATTGTTCGTCTTCAGAACCATTTCGTTTCTTTGATTTCAACAAATAACAAACGCAACTGTCGTTGGGACCACCGTGAAATAACTTTCGCTATAAGAAAAACATGTTTGTCTTGTGTCTTTAGTCCAGCAAATAGCATTTTCTCGTATGCTGTAGAATGTCTTTTTCCTTTGGAAATATTCAAATAATCTTGAAATGAATGTTTTTTTTTTTGCCAGCATAAAACCAACCCCACGTTGCACAGAAACTTCAAGTAAGAAAAACCGAACATTAAAGAAATTCCAGACATATTGACAACGAGGTAAAGAAAAGAAAAATGTATGCAATTGGGGAATTTAAACACTTTTTCGATTTAATTTGAAGATCAAGATTATTTAGCTGCTTCTCTACATGTTGTTAACGAATGAATCTCTGTGTCATTTGCGATTGTCAGACACAATCTTTAACACATCATGCCACAATCGCCAACCACGACACAAACTCAACACACATAAACACACGCACGCACACTCGCCGCCACCTACTTAACAAACAGCAGTTGTGTAGTACGAGTGGCAGTACATGCCAACAAGCCGCACACACTACTGCAAACTCACAAAATGTCCTGCCGCAAAACGCTTACCTTCTTGCTGCTGCTTGTTGAAAGCAAACATAATTCTCTAACATGAAATACTTGTGCAAACTATTCTCTAGGGTACACTCAATATCAACGCGGTATTAAAATGTGGTGTGCTGTGCATTGCAACAACCCACATGACCACAACATGCGATTTAATAAATTTGCCTTCAAACGTGCCACAATTACGAAATCTGCAAAAGAGGTATCGCAGGCGAAATATATAAACGATGAAATGACGCACTAAAGTGCTGAACTCTTAAGAAGAATTAATTTGACAGCCAACAGTTTAGCGTGTAGCAGGATAAAACCACATTGAACGTCATTTAGAAACTCATAAGTACACTGTCAAAAATTTTACTTTTTTTACTTGTTAATTAGCAGCTTTAATTGCAATAATAATATGTATTTTAAATTAAAAGTTGAATCAATTCAATTAAATTTTCAATTAATTTTTGTGTTCAATATTTAAATCTTCGGTTCTCTGCCTGTCATGGTTCGGTCAAGTGTACCTTTTTTTGTCTTTTTTTTTTATGTGGGACCAGCACTCAGGAGATGACTACTACATATGGGCATTTCTCTAATGTCGAATGCGACGTTCGTACGCATTCAAAGTGACAAAAAAAACATATTCCAAAACATTATTTTATTTTGACGAAAGGTGAATTTTATAGTTCATTGGTAGCACTATAATTGGTGTTAAAACTGGTTTTGGCTCTTTGTTCGTTTTCAAGAACGAATTACAAATAACCAAGTCATTCGCATGCGACAAAAACAGAAGTGGCTTTCGAAGCAAACAAATCAAACACTGATTTCAGCGAAATCTGCAGGAATATTTTCCTGCGATAAATTTTAAAATGTTATGCATTGATGTAATTTAATAATATTATTTATTTTATTCAAAAATATTCAGTAGTTTATTTTTTATTTAATTTAAATGGTAGTCGCATGCGACATTTTGTTCCATCGTAATTATTATCAATATTTTTAACTTTTTTATGAAATAAGACATGCAGAAGACGATAATATATGATTTTTAATATATTCTATACATTTATTTTCACAAATTTTAAACTTATTATAAAAAAATATTTCCAATATTTAGGCATCTTCGTTGAAAAATTGCATAAACTTAATGTACATATAAAAATAAAATTATTTTAGAAAAAATTTTTTTTTTTGAATTTGTACTTGTTACACTTACGATGTCGAATGCTACAAACTTTAAACGAGTTAAAAAATCCAAGTACTGTTAATTATCCAGCTATTTTTTTTTATTAAATTAACAGTAAAAATGTCTGCTTGCTACCAATATTTGATGATCGTTGGACAAATATCCTTTACACGCTGACAAAAAATGTTGTTTTTCAATGTCGAATGCGACTTGGAAATACGATGTAAGTCAAAGAAAAATTTTACTGTTATTGATAACCGAATAGCCGTTTTTACATTATTTTCATATTATTTACACATAAAGCGAGATTTAAAAAAGCAAATATCAATGCATAATGCTTCTAATCTAAGACCAGTCATCAAAACAATACATGTAATAAAAAAGTTCAAAGCAGTGCTATTGCACTTGTTCGACTTTGAACTCTTATATTTCAAAATGTATTATGAATTAAAGTAAAATTTGCAAACATTTCTTAAATTTGATCCATTCTCTATAAAAATACGTTAAGACATAATGCTTTTACAGACTTTGAATTTTTTGATTGCGGTTGACTTTTCTGGAGAAATGCCCATATGCGAAGCATTGTGCTGGAACTATAGGAAAGGGATAGTAGTAGAAACGACAAGAGCTGAAGCTTAATTAATTATTTTACAGCTCTGCTTATTAAATTTTGAAGCTTCGGATTTAGTAATTATTTTATTTCGCCGGTGCTACACAATACCGACGAAGGAGAGCGTTCTGATATGCCTGTGGATTGGATACAGCTGAAGCCGTTACTGTTCAGTGACCAGTGGCTATGCCTTCGCCACTGAAACTTTGCGACAACAACTGACACAAAATCACACACCAATGCACATCAGAAAAAATGCGACATGTTTTTATTAGTCTGAAACTGGAGTTGAGCCCAGGAAATTTTTGGTTTTGTAGTCAACGTGCAGACTACATCGACCAGCGCCACTATTTCGAAAATTCTTCCGTTTAGCGAGCGAATCTCTGGTCACAAGGGAGAGTTAATGTATGCAATGTGTTTATTTGTGTGTGTGTGTGTGTGTGTGTGCGTGTGTATATGGTCGTGTGTGTGTGTTTAACAACAGGATTTCAAATGCTGGAGGTACAATAAAAGGTACTGATTTATTTTCTTTAATGTTGCTGCTGCTGTTGCGTTGTTATAGTTCGGCATGTTGTTGCTGCTGTTGTTCGCTTGAATCTATCTGTTTGTTGTGTTGTGTCAATTTATATAGATTAACATACGTAAACTTTATGTGATATTAATCCCCAAACATGCATACATTCTATCAAATATATTTACATGCTTTAAAGTATGAATGTTCCGAGTATGTATGCATGTGTGTGTGTGTGTGTGTGTGTGGGGATCGGTTTGAATATACATACATACATACATACATACATCTATATTCTCATACATAATAAAATAAACTTTATCTCAGAAACGAGATACAAACGAAACAATAAATTTTAATGCTGCTGCAGGAATAACAGCAACAACAGAAAATTACCGCGATTTTTGTCACATCTTGTTGTCAAGATATTGTTTTATTTTTGTTTTTGTTGTTGTTGTTGTTGTTGCAGCTATTTCATTTATTTATTTATTTGTTTGTTGGTGTTCCCAAAGTGTTGCAATCAAAAATCGTAATCGTGACATTTGTCGCGTTTTATTGTTGTCAATAAAATTGGGGTTGTGCTGTATGTTGCAGCTTAAATCTGCTTGTGTGCTTGTTACAAGTACATGCAGCTATTTTTTTTTGTGTTTTGTATGTTGTTGGTTCTTTATTATTATTATTAAAGGTGTTTGTTGTTGTTGGCGTTCTTGTTTGTTTTATTGTTTTTGGCACTACACACGTTTGTTGTACACTGTGCAACAACATCCATATGCATGACTTCCATTTATGGAGGAGTTTAAAGTTGTTAACTTAAATAAATAAATTCATTAAAATAATAACAATAACAATAACAACAATAACAATTAATACTTTTGTTGTAGTAGTGTATATTTGTTTTTAGTCTTCTGGTTACAGCTCTCGAACAGAAGTGTTTTTGTTTTTATTTTTTTTTTATTTTTTTTTTCTATAAATTTTTAATCTGAATGTTTTAGTCGCTTTTTAATTGGCTCATTGTTAAATTTTTTTTTCATTTATGTTTTGCTGCAAATCTTGCTGAAAATTATTGACTCATTAATTATATGAAATAATTATGTTAGATCGTGTTATCTGCTGGATTAACATCCATATTAAATTGCACAACATTGACTCCCACAATTGTTTAAATTTTTATTGATTAATTTTGTTTGTTTTTTTTTTATTTTTATTTTTGGTAATTGTTCGTTGCAAATAATTCTAAAAAAAGAAATAAGTCGTGAGATTTTATTGTTGAACATTAAAGTTTAATTTTGCGTGTAATGGAATTAAAATTTTATTTTCAGGTCAAGTTTACTTGTGTTTTTTTATTTATTTTTTTTTTTGTATCATTTTTATTATTTGTAGATAGATAAACGCTGGGTAGCACTGGGACACCTTCATTCAGAGAGTTATAGGATTAATTATAATCCCTTCGCGGAAATAGGAAAGAAATACGAAGGAATAGCATACTGTGGAGAAAGCAGCAGAAGCAGAAGAAACCAGCCAGATCCTGCCTCTTAACAACATCACCTGTCCTATAGCCAACCTATCGCTACAATGAAGCCGCTGATATTCACTAGAAAAGAGATAACAATTGCGTAAAAATACAAGAACAATTTTTAGTCTTGTTGAATTTGAAGAAATTTAAGTTTATTTTTGTTTTAACAGCATGATTGCTCTCTCGATTTCATATGTGAAATTTATTATTTCATTGAACAAATGTATAAGGTTTGTTCAAAAGGAAAGGAGATTTTTTTTTATTCGATTACAATGGCGTGCTGCATGCATCATGAGTTCTTAACAACAGGTCGTACGGTTAATAAGGAATACTACAAGAAAGTTATGCAACCGGCTCAAACCATTGGAATTGTGGAGAAATTAATCATGGATTCTGCATCACGATAATGCACCAGCTCACACATCAATGCTTCTTCGTGATTTTATCGCCAAAAGCAACACCATAATCATGTCTCAACCACCTGCAACTTTTTCCTATTCCCACAACTGATTAGTCTCTTCAGAAAGGAAAGCGTTTTGCCACAATTGATGAGATAAAGTCAAAATCGAAGAACGAGCTGATGGCCATTTGGCAGTGCGCATGTCAGAAGTGCTTCGAGGATTGAAAGAAGCGCTGGCATAAGTGTATTATATCTGTAGGGGACAAAATTTATATTGATGAATAAATAAATACTTTTCAAAAATATTCCAAAAATTCATCTTTTCCTCTGTATTCTGTGATAGTGAACAATCCTGCAATAAATTTACTGAGAGATTTTTAAAAAATATTGTATCCCTGCTTTAATAAACAACGAATTTTCAGTCATATTTTATATTAAAGACAAATGCAACATTACAAAATAAAGAAAATTAAAAAAAAAATTTTAACTTAGCGCCATTAAAATGAGAAAAATTCTAAAAAAGATACAAGAGAGCTGAACGAGTGGAAACAATAAAAAAAAATAGTGGGCCAGTAAAAATAAAGCAACGAAAAAAACCAGCGAACAGTTGTGGGAAAATTTGTGATTTACATTTGAAACAGCAAGTTTTTGAAGAAAATTTGAAAAGGGAAATTTTTTGCTGGGTATCATTAATAATTAGATTAAATTTTTATCTTGGACCAGCACTCAGGAATTGTCTCCTACATATGCGATGCTGGATTTTGCTGGAACTACAGAAAAGTGATAGTGAGAGAGATGGCAGGTAGTGAAGATTCTCTATCGTACAACACTGCTTTTGTAAGTTTTTTTTTCATAGCGCCTCACATAGTCAATTTTGAAGTTTCATTTTCAGTATTCATTTTCAGTAAATATGATGAGTAATTTTTTGTTTTTTGGTAATGCGACCGCGCACAGTGGTGCTACGGCGGCGAAAATTAAAAATTTTTTGACTTTTTTACTACAAAAAGTATACTTTATGAATAAGACTGCGTGATACATGCTACTAAGTTTATACTTGTAGGATTTCTCGTAACGTGCGTACCCGGCATTAGATGTATCACTTGAATTCTTAACTAATTATGAGTTAAATTCATTAGAATTCCCTCTAAATCAGAGTCAGGCAAAATGCTGCCCATGGCCGCTTTGTTATTATCTTACTTACCCGTAGTTAAACAAACATATTGCAGAGAATTAAACAATATTACTCATTCTGGCTTGACATTCAAAAAAGCAGGCTGTGTTATCGCTTGATGCTTAAAATCAGTGTTGCCAAAAAAAAAAATTTTTCCTCAGCAAAAATTTTTATTCTCTTGTATAAACAAACTGCAAGAAAATGTGTTTAATGGGCAATATGAACTGAACTTATTTTCAGATAATTATTTGCCAAACTAAAATATTTGGTTGCTTAACACGCATGAAAAATATAACGCACATTCAATTACTATTATTTAATTACAACTGTCGTCTTTATGACTGTCAAAAAATATATAAAATTTCATCGAAATGCATATAAATCCTTGTGACGTGACATTGCGCATCAAAATCACGAAGTTAACGCAAAACCAATTAAAATGAGGGAAGGCCGTCTACCTTTATCCCTTGCTGGTGAAATAGCGTTCTGGAGACATATTTCTGCAGATATATGTATGTAATAAGCAAACAAATTACATTTGCAAATTATAAATTAAAAATTGTATTGATTTATTTATATTTGTGTGTCAACATTTTCTTTATTTGAACAAAAGTGGAATTCTTTTGACAGATAACTAATTTGAAAACTTATTATGCATACAAAGTAGCCCATACGAAATAAATATTGAAGATGCAATGCATACGAAGAGACATTTTGTAACTTTTCTCCATTTCCATATCTAAATTAATTTGTCTTTTAAATTGAGTATATGAGACACAATTCTACTCTGGCAACACCGACTCTTGTTCAGCAAGAGACCCACTGGTTTACGGGGCTAGTTCGGCGCCTGTATAATCACTAGCTTTTTTAGAACCACCGCTAGTGCATCATAATCTACTTCACATGATTTTAACTGTTGAATTTAACATGGGGATGTCCTATGTCATAGGACACTAGTTTAAAACCATGCGGGATATTTGTATGTATTATTTTTTAAACAAATTGTTTAGAATTAGTGACTGAGTATTTAGATTTAAATGATTTTCTCAATATTGTAGCTAAAAAACGACATAAATTATATGCCACAGATTTTATGGTTGATACAATTGGTCGAATTGGTCGATTTTCTTTATGTATTTTTAAAAGCCCATATATTCTTGGTGGAATGGATGTGTAATTTGTTAAAAAAATTTTTTGGCTTAATGTGATAAATTTTTTATTTAGATCATCTTTATTATACAACCTTTTAATTAATCTATTATGTTTTAATTCTAATGACGAGTCGGATCAGGGCTTAATTCTTGAAAAATTTTTTTGTCACTTAGAAATTAAAACAAGCTAATATTAAATTTGATTTATATGTTATTTTTTGTTAATCAAATATATATATTTTTCAAATAATTCAGTCAATTTTGATAACATAAATTGTTAAAAAAATTTATTATAATTATATATACGATTCTAATTGTGCTTTTTCCCTTATAAACTATATGTGAAATTTATTATTACATACTTTATGATATTCTCATACAGTATGAAAAATATCATAAAGCATTTTATTACAAAAGTAACTCAAAAATTGAGGAGGAAAGCATATCCATATAGTACTATTTCGCTAACGCTTACTTAGCTCATCAGTGGATTTTTCCCAACGTATAGAGGCAATATAATATTAACAGATTCAGCAATACAAAGTTAATTAACATTTTAATATATATTAATTAATTTTTTTTTTTTTTGATATTTATTAAGCCTGAGGTCTTTTTTTATTTTATTTTGTTTTTTATTATTCGATATTTCGTTAACAGCTTGTTAACATCATCAGGAATTATAGGAAATTATAATTCTTTGAAATATAAAAATATTTTTGAAACATGTCACAAAATTTTTGTTATAAAATTTGATTGAAACTTCAAAAATGTGTAGTAGTGATATAGGCGCATATAAATTTAACAAATTTTAAACCTACATAAATATATATACATATATAAACTTTCTTAACAAACTCATACAAATATATATATAAATATATACATACAATGCACACACACGTACACATATACATATGCATATCCACACATAAACATGCACACATGTACAGATATACATACATAAATACATACATAAACACATAAAAATGCATATACAAACATACACACGAGCATATTCATATGTACACACTTGCGCATACATACATATACACTCATACATACATATACTCATAGATATACGAATATATGTACACACATGCAAACATACAGTCATAAACATATCCATATGCAGCCACAAATACATGTACATGTACACATACATATACATATATGTATATATTAAAAAAATTATTAAATAACAACAATTATAAATAAAAAGTTTTTAACAATTAAATGCATGATAAGAATGTATATAATAAAAAAGTGTGCTTTGTTTAACAATTTTTAACATACATATTTACATATGCAAAAATATGAAAAATATTACATAACAACAATTATAAAGAACTAATAAATGAGATATATATATATGTGAATTTTTACAAGAAATGTTCAATAAAAATAAATATATATATGAATTTTTAACAATTTTAAATAAATAATAAATTATAACTAACAAATAATCATTATCTTAAGAAATAAACATTAACCTAACAAATATTACGTAAAATTTTACTAACTAAATATCTATAATTCTGTGCTAAGTTATCCGTGTCTGCCTTAAAATTTATTCTACGTGTTAATGGTGTATTAATAATTTCTAACATTTCTAACATTAAGAGCCTTTTATAATTATTTTCTGTGTTTAATATTGAAACATTCTCAAAATCAGGAAAATGATATAATTCAGAACAATGGGAAGATAAAGCGGTTTTTTGTGTGTCTATATTTTTGATCCGATTTGTGACCTGCTATTCTAGTCTTCAATTTATTCTTGGTCGTGCCAATATATACTTTATTACAATTATCCTCATCATTTCCTCTACAGGGTATTCTATAAATTACATTCGATTTATCCCATTTTTCAATCCCATCCTTTGGTTTACTAAATAATCTATTTAAAGTATTAAATGATTTATGAGCTATTCTATATCTGTCCGTATTATAAATTTTAGATTTAGCCAATCTTTCCGACATTCCGGATATATAAGTCACAGATTTGTATATCCTATGATCCGTAACATTATTTATACTACCTATTCTATCATTTCTATAATATTGACCAATTAATGTATCAATTAAATACTTGGGAAAATTATTATCTTCTAACATGTTTCTAATCTTAACTTTATTTCTATTGTGAAATTGATTGTCACTAATGTTAAGAACTCTTTCTATGAAATTTTTAGCAGTGTTTATAATAATATGTCTGCTATGTTTGGAATAATAATTAATCATTCGGCCCGAAGCTGTAGGTTTCTGATACCAATCTATTACTAATCTATTACCTTTTCTAATAATAAGAGTATCTAAATAAGAGAGTTTTGAGTCACATTCCCTTTCGACAGTAAATTTTATACTGGAATTGAATTCATTAAATATCTTTAATATATTTTCTAACTCACATCTAGGAATAATGCAAAATAAATCATCCACATATTTGGTCATTATTCTAGGAACCATATTAAGTTTCCGAATTGATATATCCAATAATTCTTCCATTACAATATCCGCTATGATTGGATATGCAGGAGATGCAGGAGATCCCATTGGAAGACCTTTTTGTTGAATATATATATTACCATTATATCGAAAATATCTGTTATCATCTATGCAAAATTTTAAAATACGTAAAAATAAACACTTGTCTATTCTAGTATACTCCTTAATCATATCCCATTTTCCCCCGATTGTATCTATTGCGAAATCAATAGGTATACTTGGAAATAGAGAAACTACATCAAAAGAAATTAAAATCTCATTATCCAATATATTTTGATTCCTAATTCTGTTCACAAATTCCATAGAGTTTTTTATATTATATTTTGAATGTTTAGTAACATTTTTCAAAATATTTGTAATGTATTTACATAACTCATATGAAGGAGAATTAATGAAAGAACATATTGGTCTTAATGGAAAATCTTCCTTATGAATTTTCGGTAGTCCATATAAACGAGGGGCTATCGCCACGTTTGTCCTAAGTATATTCTTCTCCATAGATGTTATAATTTCCCTCTTAAATAATTCATCAACTATGTTATTGTTTATTTTCTGCAATTTACTTGTTGGGTAGAGACCCAAATTAAATTATATTTCGTAATATCTCCTACAATATTATTGAGTCTAAGATCATAATCCTGTTTTCTAGTCGGTACAGTAACATTACCCTTGTCTGCATCTACAATAAATATATCCTTATTTTTCCCTAAGAAAATATTAGCTTTCTTTGCTTTCTCTAATATAAATTTATCTCTATTAGTTAATATAATCTTATTTAAATGGTTTCCAATAACCGCAGTCATTCTATTTCTAGCTATCTCTTGTTTCTCTTTCTTATTAAAAGTCTGTACTAAATCTTCTCCTTCTGATATAACTTTCAAAATAGGGATTTCATCTTTCCTAGTAGGTAAAGCGTGTTTTTTTCCGAGTGAAAGGATCCATTGAATGTCCTCTGGTATGTCAGTGTTAGTCGTGTTTATGAACCACTTTCTATTCAATTTAATATTTAATTCCTGTAGTTGTAATGCTTTTAGCTTATCAAATTTATTTTTATGAATCATATTTACCTTTTTACTATATGAAACAGTTAAGTGGCCTTCAAAATATAAAAATTCAACCATTTCTTCCAAAGTAAAATTTCGTTCCAAATTTCTAATTTTTTTTTTTACTTTTTTTTATTTTTATTTATAATTGTTGTTATTTAATAATTTTTTAATATATACATATATATATGTATGTGTACATGTACATGTATTTGTGGCTGCATATGTATATGTTTATGACTGTATGTTTGCATGTGTGTACTTACATTCGTATATCTATGAGTATATGTATGTATGCGAGTATGTATATGTATGTATGTGCAAGTGTGTACATATGAATATGCTCGTGTGTATGTTTGTATATGCATTTTTATGTGTTTATGTATGTATTTATGTATGGATATTTGTACATGTGTGCATGTTTATGTGTGGATATACATATGTGTGTGTGTACGTGTGTGTGTGCATTGTATGTATATATTTATATATATATTTGTATGAGTTTGTTAAGAAAGTTTATATTTGTGTATATATCTATATATGTGTGTGTGTATGTGCATATATGTTTATATATATACATGTTAGTCGGTCTATATTGTATGTGTGGATGTGTGTATGTGTGTATGTATATATCTGTATGTGTATGTATATATGTATATATATTTATGTAGGTTTAAAATTTGTTATATTTATATGCGCCTATATTACTACTACACATTTTTGAAGTTTCAATCAAATTTTATAACAAAAATTTTGTGACATGTTTCAAAAATATTTTTATATTTCAAAGAATTATAATTTCCTATTATTCCTGATGATGTTAACAAGCTGTTAACGAAATATCGAATAATAAAAAACAAAATAAAATAAAAAAAGACCTCAGGCTTAATAAATATATATCAAAAAATATAAAAAAAAACGTCAATTAATAATATAATTAATATATTAATTAATTTTTTTCATTTTCGTCTTTTAAAATTTTAAGTAAATCTTGTGCGCATCTTCTGCTTGGTCTATATTTTACGAATCATGACTTGAGCTTTTCGTTAAGACTAACATTAATATTTATTTTACAAATACTTTTATCGATCTTATTTGCGTTTTTATATTTATTTTCTGAATTAATTTCAAATCACTGTCATCATTATTGAACGCTTTGCGCTCTCCAATTTTGCTAAAAGCTTCCATAACCTCATCAACTTCTTTTTCTTTAATTCTTTTAAATTTTTTTACTGCCTCCAATTCCGCACTTTCTTTATGTACATATATTATTAAATTTGTCTAAAAACGTTTCGCACTGTTTTTTTTAAAAGCCTGCTGATATTTCTTTGACTCATATTTACCTCCCTCCGTAAAGAAATTTAAAAAAAAAACTTTAAACTTTTCGCCACAAAATCTCAGTTACAACTGAAATTCTTTGTTAAATTCTTAAAAAAGATAAAAAAAAACAAACGTTGGCAATTCTTTTGTTGTTATTTTCTAACGGGATCCTTCAACACATTTAATTCTTGTAGTTACGGAAATTTTGTTTTATGCATTACCTAGTGATATAGAATTAGCTAGTGAATAGTGGCTATCAGTTTTTACAGTTTAACTAATATATTGGTTAGCAGCTACGACTGGCTATACCATATCATTAGCGCCTATTATAAATTGAGTGTAATGGCTAAGTATTTTACTAGTCATTTGGTGGCAATTGCTTTTACTTAGGCCACTGGGGAGTATATGTAACACATACAACTGAAAAACGTAATAGTAGGGGTTTGCCTGCCACTGCTCTAAATGCCAGCCTAAAGTGGCTGTCTAGGTTAGATCGGCAGATTGCTGGATGTAAAGAAAGGCCCCAGACCACTTGTGTCCAATTTATTAGGGTAGCTGTTGCGAAAAAACTTTCATATTTTGTAGTGATACAGACCAGAGTCTCTGCCAGGAATCGAATCTAGAAGCCCCCACTGATAAACCAGCACACTACTGAGTAGACTACCGGGCACAAAGATGGCTGTCTAACATCAAAGACTTGCTCACTAGTTGACAAGTGTGATGGTTGTGTGAAAAAAAGTAACACTTAATTGCAGCACTATAATCATTAAAGTCTTCTTATATACTTCTCCCGTTCAATAATGGTCACTTAAATATCAGATTAACTAAATATCTCTTCATATGAAACTATTGCATTTTTTGTTTCGCTTTCAAAAAGTCACATTATGTCCCCAAAAGTTTTAAACAACATCCATTAAATTTAGTTAACAATTTCTGTACGACAACAGCCAAATGGCGTTAATTGGCTGTTAGAATTGCAACTGCTGCTGTTTTACTAAGAAGAAAAAAAAAACCCAAATAAATGTACAAATAATTTGTACTTAAATTGCTGGTTTTTAAAAAAATTAACGAAACAATTCAAGTGTTTGTCATTGTAACTGACAAAATTGCCCAAGTAATACATATTACAAGTCGCTGCCAACGAGTCTTACGAATGTGCGAGTACTTATGGCTGCATTTCATAAGTCTGAGCTGGCCTCTGAGATTTTTCTTTGAAAATTGTTGCAATGAAATCGAAATATTTGCTGAAATGTTTATTATTTAGGACAGCAGAAACATTTATTTAATGGAGAGTTTGTGTATGTGTGTGTGGCTGTGTGTGTGTGTGTGTAAATGCCGGGTTTATTTTAATCACATTTTCTTATTATCATTTCAATACTACTCCGAGGTATTTGCAGATCAACTTAAAATATGTTGCTGAAGTTATTGCACATTGTTGTTGTTGTTGTTGTTGTTGCTGTTGCTGTTGCTGTGAGCAGCAGTAGTTCAGATTTTTTCTATTTTCTATTTTTTTCTTCGTTATCGTAGCAGTGCGCGTGCGCTTTAATGAACTCGATGACTTTGTTGTGACCAGAGTTGATCTTGGTTGTCAAATGATTTTGTTTTATGTGTTCGAATGCCAGAAATGTTAAATTTTTTTTTTTTTTTTTTTTAGCAATTTGGCTTAAATTTACTGCACCACATACATGCATGAATGCATATGTGTTTATGTACGAGTAGGTATGCATGTGCATTTATAAGTACACTGGCATATACATACGTATCAATGTGTGAGTATTTGCGCTGGTAAATTCGCTTAAATAAATAGAAATTGTTTTTTTGTCTCTGTATGTGTTTTGGACACATTTCAAAGCCATAAATTGACGTTGAACAAAAAGGAGTTAAAATCAATAGTGCAAACAACTCAATAGTATATTTTTTTTTTGCATAAAAACAACGAATTATTTAATAATGCAAGAACAAAAGTGGAATGGTTACACACGGCAAATTGGAAATATAAATACCCTTTTTCGAAATATTTAATTGAAGTTCGCAAATGGCCAATTTAAATCACTATTAAAATGTTCATCACAAATGTCTTTAGCATCTTTTCCCAGTTACTTCTTCTTATGGAACGAATTAATATTCCAAAAAAAGAATTTTTCATTAACAAAAAAAAAAAAAGGTATTTTTTAATATATTTAATATTTATTCTGATTCGATATTTCGCTACTCCTTTGTGTAGCTTCTTCTGTTTTTTTTTTGAATTTTCATTGAATTTTCATTATAAACAAAAACCAATTTTCCTGAAGAAGCTACACAAAGGAGTAGCGAAAGAAATATCGAATCAGAATAAATATTAAATATATTATAAAAGACCTTAAGCTTAAATAATTAGTGTTTTAATATAAAAAGAGGTCAAAAAACTAGAAAAATTATCGAATTTCTTTTAATTAACATAATTATTTTTGAAAAACACTAGCACACAAATTTATGTGAAGCAAACTATAATGAAGCAGCGTCAACAAATCCGACTTTGACAGCATGTTAACAAGTGAAGTGGGTTGCAGATAGTGGAAAAATAAAAGCAAATAAGTACTCCTACATATGAATTTATCACCGTTGACTAAGCGTTGCCGTTGTTGTTTTAGCACGCCGCTTCAGCGTTACCATTTTTTCCCCTTATTTTTATTTTTATTTTTCCCTTATTTTTCAAGATTTTTTAAATGCCAAAAAGTTTTTAGCTTCAAAAATAAGTTTTTTTTTTTTTGAAATTCATTCTACAGTATATATGATGAAAATAAAGGGTGTCTGATGGCAAATTTATATTTTTAAATACGATTATTTCAAAAAGTATAAACGGTGCGGAGGGAGAGCGTCACCCATTGGAATTATCAATGGTGCGGATAAGTCAGTCACAGTCTCAGTGGTCGAGTGGGCATCCCGCGTTCGCTGTGGAGACATTTTTTAATGGTGGTGCTGATGGCGAGTTGTCAGCGTATTGGCTCTGCAAGCAGAAATACCCAGTTTCGATTCCCACCCAGGTCAAATCGGAAAAAAGTTTTTTTTCTGAGTTTAATGTGCTACAGCACCCTCTAGAGTTGGGTTCATGAGCTCTTTGAAGTGAGCGCTCTTTTCAGTTCAGCTCTTTTTGGTGAGTGAGCTGGTTCGTTTAGTTCGTTCAGTAGCTCAGTAGTATCAGTTGACTTTTAGCTCATTTGATTTTGATGCTCAGTTAAAATTTGTCGCTCAGTTGATTTCGTTTGTGAACTAATTTTTTTAGCTCATTTGATTCAATCAAATGCAGCACCAAGGCAGCTTTAATCAGTAGTAGAAAAAGAAAATATGTTTTTGGTGCTGAAATTTGTTATTTTAGGGAAATTTGTGAAATGTTTTACATCGGCTAATATAAATATATAAAAAAAATTTAATAAAATTTAAATTGTTATTATTCAAATATCGAAACTTAAATCAAATAAATACAAACTACAAGACAGAAATTTATTTAAGAAAAAATAGTGTTTGCACTAAATCGCCAATGACGTGAAATATTCGCATCAGGCATCATACAAATTTTATTTAAGAAAATTTTTTGGTTCTGGTAGCACTGACGAACCAATAAAATTAACGAAAAAAAAACATAGCAAGCGCTCTTCACTGAACTAGAATCATCAAAAAACGTGAGCGCTCACTTCGCTTCGCGTTTACTGAATCGTTCAATTGAGCTACCTCAGAGCTGAAAGACACAACTCTAGCACCCTCCTTCGTCGGTATTTGAGCAATAAAACGTCGGCGAAGTAAAATAATAAATAAAATGGCTCCATTAGCTTAAAAATAATGCGTCTAAAAAGAAAAAAAACATCAGAGACGCTGCAACTTTGCTTTATATAATTAACACGCAACTGCAGAGTTGTGCAAGAATTAAGCTCTATCTTCCTACCACTTTCACCACTTTCACCACCGAATGTGTGTGTGAACGCGAATTAAAAAAAACTAAAGAGAATTCCAGATATTTTTGTTGCAAATGTTCGCTTGTTAGAACTCGGCCTACGAGCTCGAGCATATATGTACATATCGCACACTAAATCATAAACAGTTACAACTCAAAATTTTTCAAAATCGTTTTTATTGCATAATCGAGGTCACAGAACAAATCTCTAACGACCAAAAAAATTTTGTTGTAATCAATGTTTCCCTTAACTGGAAAAATACCGTTATGTCTGTTTTTATGTTATTTGTGCCGGTTGTACGTAATCACCTAAAGGGTGCTCTATTTTCAGTTGTGACAGCGAGCTTATTAGTAACTGAGTATTTTAATTTCACGTTAATAGTATTATTTCGAGTTGTGACGCTATTAATGAAAAACATTGTTAAATTTTGTGGGGCATCATTTAAAGTTAAAACATTTGTGAAAAAGTTTAATGCAAAATTTAATTCCTTACTTTTCACTTAGCTGTCGAAAATGTTGTGCCCAAATATTGAACATTATACATTATACACTAAAAATTTCAAGTGAAGAAATTGATTCTCGTACAAATCGTGATAGTAGTGTAAATATATTTAGCGATTCTGGGAGTGAATTTAGTCTGCCCAAAGACGATAATAGTAGCTCGTCGGAAGAATATCTGTCAGAGAGTGAAGTGCAAATACTTTGTAGAAAGAGAAGACGTTCTAAATATTCAAATGAGAATAAGAAACAGAAGAAGTAAAAATCATTGAGAAATGCTGGATTACCTTATACTTCTCTTTCAAAATTCCAAAAAAAAATAATTTTAATAAAACATAACTACATATCGATGGTCTCATGTAGAAAGGCCCTAACTCGAAGTTTTTTTTGAAATAAATTTTTTTTTTTAGATTTCGATAAAAGAACTCAAAATAATATTTTAGAAAACAGAAAATTTTGCGAAGGGTATGAGGCAGAGTCAGCGAAAACCATAATAACAAAAACCTTATGTTGTGTTTATTTTTTATGTCCCCTATTTAATAAGTGTTAGGTGACTGAAAAACTAAATCAAAACATATTTGCAATTAAAAAGTCATAATTTGATATACTACACACAATTCACTGAAAAAATTGCAATGAAAGAGTCAGAACTCAAAATATCTCCTTATTTTCATAATAATAGCACAAAATTAAAAAAAATCAAATTAACTTTCTTTAAAGATAATTGGGGAATTCAAATGGTAGTCTTATCAAGTCATAATGTCATAATGTCTTAACATTTTACAATAGTTTAAAAAAATTGTTGTTGGGCTGTGAATAAAAACAGTCATAAAATAATAAGACTTTTAGAGCTGTGTTTATTGCTTTGTCATAAATTAGCCGTAGAAATCTGAGTTGAATGTCTAAAGCTGTTTAGTTAAGCCGTCGGCAATAATCACAAGCCGCCGCCAAAATATACAAAGAATATAAGGACGATTAAAAATTATTTACACTTTTATATATATTTATTACATCACATTTTTATATTTAAAAAAAAAATTTAAAAAAAAATAATTTCTAAAAATATACAAGTGAGAATAATTTGCTTTCACAACCTAATTGGCTGGCGGCCACTGAACAAGTTTCCACCAGCCGCCGCCCAAAAAAATTTGTCAGCTGGCGTATTACGGCAACAGTTGTTTCTGTTTATCATTAATTTTTTATTCATTAGACAAAGTGTGACCAAGAAATATTTATTATTATTATCAGCCATTATGATGTCCAATATGTAATTTTTGCACACACTTGTTATTATTTTAGTTCTTTCGCTTTTTCTGATCAGCTGATTAAAATTGAAAATAGTACACTAAATTATGACGGGTTGTTCACAGCGATCATATTTTTTCGTTTATTATTTTAGAACATATGACTTTATGACTACCATTTGAATTCCCCAAATGTTGTTTACTGTGGAACACAATTTAATTATAAAATTGCAATCATGTTTCTAAAAATAGGTTTTTGCCTCTCCTAAAAACTTTACGAATTTTGAGTTGTGACTGTTTATGATTTCGGGTGCGATATGTAACACATTAAAGGAAATGTTTAAAATACCAGCCAACTTTTCCTGAATGGCTGAGTATGTTCTTCTCCAAAACTCTTGCTAAACACCCCGGGGCGATTACTGGCCATGAGTCGCTACTGTATGTGTTCGTGTGTGTTGCTGCTTTTGTTGTTTTCAACTTCAACTTTGTTGTCAATAAATAATAACAATAACATAACAATAATCATCTTTTTAAAAAATCAATTAAAAAGCCATATTTTTATGTTTAAATACAAACCGAACAGCAACACGATTGTTTATATTTTTTAAAGCCCACAAACGTTGTATTGCGGATAAAAAAAAAATAAAAATAGCAAACGAAACACAAAAATAAGAAAAAAAAATACGGCGAAAAGACATCAACAACACTTGCCATCTGAACCCCAATATTTTGATACATTGCAGTTTGTTTTTCTTTTGTCATTTCTGCTGCTGTTGCTGCTGCTGTTGTTGTTGTTGTTGTTATTGCTCATTTAGTCGGTTATACGGTCATTGAGATACCATCTCGCACCAACGTAATCGTATATATTTTTAAAATTTTGATTTTGCTTGTTATTTTTCATAACATTTTGTGTCATGGCGATAATAGATGGAAAATATTTCTCGTTTAAATGCCGCCGCCATAGTCAGCACTTTTGCTAGATGTTTTATATTGCACGGTGTTTCTTTTTCTTTTATTTTTTGGCTGCGATTATTCTTTCTACTGCTGCTGCTGTTGATGTTGTTGTTGTTGCTGTTGCTGCCGTTTTGCAGTTATGTGCATCAACGGCCATACAATCAATAATTTTTTTTTTTTTAATATCCTGATCATATTTGGTTTATTGGCTGACTGGCTGGCTGTATTGGCGGCGTCAGTTAATCGAAAATCGTGCTGACCGTGTTGAGTAACAATCCATGTTGTTTTTATTGTTGCAGTCAACCCCAGACACAATGTTTAAGCGCCATCTATGAATAAATCACGTTCACCCGAATTTTGCTTTTTTTTTTTGCTGGCTTTTATTGTTGTTGCGTTCATATTTTTTCCGTTCGCATCCGAAATACTAAATTCGCATGTCATTGTTGTTTTTGTTGTTGTTTTTGGCAAGATGAAAAGATCAATTCATAAAGATATGATTTTTCTGCAGTTAATTTAACTATAAAAGGATAAAAAACGTTTGTTCTCCATGCTTCAAGTGTGTGTGTGTGTGTGTCTGTGCGCTGTTTTTGGTCGCCAACATTAAGCGATCACACAAATGTTGTGCTCTATTGAATAATATGTTTTTTTTATTGCTGGTAGTTGCCTTTTTAATAACCATATTTGTGCTGCTTGACACAATAGTGAGTCGAACGCGCATCATCGCACGTTTTGCCACACGCCGGTGTTTTTTTTTTTTTCTTCTAATGGTTGACTAATGCATTGTTTGTATGTGTGGCTGTGTGTGGTCAGAAACATCACATATTTTTGACAATATTTTAAAACATGTCATAAAATAAGGTGTCCAGTTATTTAACACTGCGCAATTGCCGCAGTGTCGAAGAAATATTGTAAAATTCGTTATAACTATAAATACGAGTATATGTTCTGAAAATTTAAAATGTTGTTTCTGTATTGAATGTAATAAAGCGACCGAGGGATATCGTGTGATATCGCTGACAGTAGAGTAGCCAAACCATTGCCTCGGTGCAGCATCTTCGTAATGTGGGGTGCTCGCGATGTTTTATTACTACTTCAGTGGAATATGCTTCAATGATATCTGTAGATTAGTTCCCCAATTGCGAATGTTTTGAATCACACTTCGCATTAAATGCAGTTTTTAGTCAATCCATCCGCATGTAAAATAAACTCTCTGTATCAATCTTCCTTGTCACTTGCGGTATTGGGAAATTGCAGCACTACTCTTTCGTACCCACACTCCCCCCTATTCTTCTAAATCACTATTCTGCTCTACTCAATTCTTCTGCGGTGGTTGTTTGCTTTGCATACGTATCGGCTGATTTTTTATGAATTAAGTTTTTCCGGTTGACAGCACTGGTTGGTAATTGTGTCCAACGACTTCTGGGAAAGTGAAAAGTGTTCAGTATAATCTGCCATTTCATCATGGAGAAACTTACAAACGAGCAACGATTGCAAATCGTTGAAATTTATTATCAAAATTCGTGTTCTGTGACAAATGTCCATCATTTGTTATGACCTTTTTATGGTCGTCATAATCGACCTAGTGAATCAACAATTCGTGCTATTATCATCAAATTTACTTTGTTGGACATTAAACTGCCGACTCGCATTCGTAGAGTGCGTACCGAAGAGAATATTGCAGCCGTAGCGACCAGTCTTAATGAGGATAGTGAATTGTCAGTTCGTCGCCGTTTTCAGGTGTTGGGCATGTGTTATTCAACCACTTGGAACGTTTTACGTGCCGATTTGCATTTGAAAGCCTATAAAATACAACTCGTACAAGAATTAAACCGAAAGACCTACCAAAACGTCGATTTTTGGTGAATGGGCTTTACAACAGCTCGATGGAAATCCACTGTCCACAATCGAAAAATTGTGTACAGCGATGAGGCTCAATACTCTGGCTCTGGCTTAATGGATACGTAAACAAGCAAAACTGCGTCATCTGGGGTGAAGAACAGCCATATGCCGTACAAGAATTACCGATGCATCCCGAAAAAAACCACAGTTTGGTGTGGTTTATGAGCTGGTGGCATCATCGGTCCATTTTTCTTCAAAGACGACCGTAGAAGAAACGTTACCGTCAACTGCGAACGATATCGAGCCATGATACGAGACTTTTTTTTGCCCCAATTGGCTGAGTTGGACTGAGTTGGTTGATATGTGGTTTCAACAAGACAGTGCCGCATGCCACACGGCTCGTGAAACAATGGACATATTGACGGATGAATTTGAAGAGCAGTTTATCTCTCGAAATGGCCCTGTGAGTTGGCCGCCAAGATCATCGGCCTTATTGCGGTTGTCAACGTCGACGTCGACACCAAAATGTAGCCCCTGTTACGTCCATATGCTGCGACTATCTTTTCAAATTTAAATTGGCATTTACAAAAATTCGTGTTTTTCAGTAAATAATAAATAATATTTTTAAGTGAAAGTTATCGCATATCGCTTTGAGAGAGGTTACATTGTGGTGTCGACATCGTCGTTGACAATCGCAATAAGGCCACATGTGATTTAACGCCTCCTCACTAGTTCTTGTGGGGTTATGTGAAGTCGTTGGTCTATGTGGACAAGCCAAACACGATTGAAGCCTTAGAGTATAACATAACACGTGTTATTCATGGAATACAGGCCGAAATGCTCGAAAAAGTTGTGCAAAATTTAACCTTACGAATAGACAATTTGAACCGGAGCCGCGGGCAACATTTACATGAACTTATTTTTTAAAAGTAATTGGCAAAGACCAATTTATTGATTCCATTAAAAATTTTGAAAATATGATGCAAATTTGAGTGTTTTATTAGATTTACAAAAAAAACTACGGTTAAAAAATCACCTGATATCCTGCGCTTGTTGATCCAAGAAATGAAGAAATTATCTCTTTATTGCCCAACCTAAAGAAACGCGTCAAGCGTTGTTTATCTGTCAAAAATTCACATGACGTTACTATGTGTATCTAGCAAACCATAATAACGACGCGTCGACACTCTGCTGTTATAAATATCTGATCTTGACATTGTGTTAACAAGTGAACATGGTCACAGCAGGTGTCTAACACTATACACATATCTATACTGAAAAAAACCCTAAAGGGATATTTGTTTATCAACGTTCTCATAGCGCTGACGCTTTTGTTTAGGTAAGTCACTTCACCGTTACCGGTATTGGGCATAAACCGCAACGCTCAACGCTTCGCTTTAGGTTGGTGTATTAGATTCGTTGCGTTCACCGTGTAAACTAAAGCTATGTACACACGATTGTCACATATTACAATATTGTTCGAAAAATTGTCATAAAATATTTCACCATCGCGTGAACTTAAAATTTTTATCTCGCAACATCGTCTCAGAAAGCATTGTCAGTATTTTGTACAACAATAATATTGTCAGGCATCTAACAATCGTGACAACACCCACCATTTCCATTAGCAGGTAATTGCCAGATATAGTTCGGTGATTTGTTATTGTCAGATGTGTTTAATTTAGTACACCGTACAATAACATCATTGCCAGATAAATATTTGTATTGCAAATGCTGCCTTGATTATTAAGCGACAATGTTTAACATCGTATCCGACAACATTTGCCATACAATAATTTGACAACCGTGTGAACAGACAATTTTTGTTGGCAGATAAATTTATTGTCGAACAACTGTCTGACAGTGAAATTTTTTTGACCTGACAATTAACCTTTTGGTGATAATTTTTCATTGTAAGTACATTGCCATCACATTGTCATATTGTAATATCTTACAATCGTGTGTATTATTATTATTGGGCCCAAAGCACCGCTACTAACAGATCTATTGTGCAAGGCCCAGCATATTAGACCCCCCATCCTAAGGCTTCTAAGGAATCCAATCACTATGTGGGGTCTACTGTTGCACAGTTTGTGTGGAGACACTGCAATTTCACCCAGATAGTGCAACCTCTATCTGCCGAACGCAGGACAGTCGCAGAGAACGTGTTCAGATTTCTCGGTGTCACCTTCACAAAATCGACAGACATCTGTCCCGGCACTATTATCCCATTGAGCAGTGAATTCCCCCTCTTCCCAGTTCCTAATACTCTTATTTCTGTGGCTTTTTGTAAGCCCACAGAATGGCTCTAGGCCAATTTGGGGTAAATTTGCCCCGCGTTTTGCCAGAGAGTCCGCCATCTCATTACCCCTCATGACCACTGCAACGGCGTTAAAGTTTCCCAACTCATGGAGAAGGTCCAGGCACACACATACCATTTTTGAGGTTATCATGGTCGACTGAAGAGCCCTAAGCGCCGCCTGTCTACCCGATAGTATATAGATGTGGGCGCCCTATGTACACGGGTGCTAAGGTAAATAATAACTTTCTTCGGACATACCCTGTATTAATATTAGTATTGTTGCTGTCGTCGCAAGGTCACCTCTTTGATTCGTTAATGAATGTTTGAATGGATTGATGACTGTGCGTGTGACTTGGAATTATAATTAATTGAAATCTATTTAAGTCGGTGACATTTATAACGATTTAACACAAATAAATACTGAATTTGTCTAAGAATTTTAGTTTTGTTTGTCATGTTCTTTGTTTCAAATAAAAACTGTACGAGGTCTGTTCGAAAGAAAAGGTGAATTTTAAATTTTTTGAAACGTATTTATTTATTCATCAATATCCAGTTTGTGCCCTTCAAAGTAATACCGCACAGATATAATGCACTTATGCCAGCCCTTCTTCCAATCCACGAAACAATTCTGAAATGTGCTTTGTGGTATGGCTATCAGCTCGTTCTTAGATTTTGACTTTATCTCATCAATGGTGGCAAAATGCTTTCCTTTTATTGGTCTCTTCAGTTGCGGGAATAAGAAAAATTCGCAGGGACCCAAATCTGGTGAATAAAGTGGTTGAGGCTTGATTAGCGTTTGGTTTTTGGCCATAAAATCACGAACAAGCTTTGATGTGTGAGCAGGTGCATTATCGTGATGCACAATCCGTGATTTTTTTTTCCACAATTCCGCTCGTTTGAGCCGCATTGCTGCACGCAAACGTTGCATAACTTCCTTGTAGTATTCCTTATTAATCGTACGACCTTTTGGCAAGCACTCATGATGCACCACGCCATTGTAATCGAAGACAATAAAATTCACCTTTTCTTTTGAACAAATCTCGTATATTTGTCCGTCCGTCTGTCCGTCCGTCTGTCTGTCTGTCCTTCGGTCTTTTATACGCTTGTGTGGGCTTTTAAGGTAATAATCTCTTGCCGTTCCAACGTTATCGACGCGTGACATTTATTTGTAAGTGAAGACGTTGACAACGCTACTCACTCGCCAACTTTACCAACATGTGTATTGTTGTCGGCTTTGTTGTTTGGTAGATGCCTCCTCTTCTCTTCGTCGTGTCGTGTGCATTAACTCATTTTAATATCATTTATTACATGTGTAGCAACATAAAATAAACACGACTGAAATCTATTGTGTCTAAATGGAAATTATATAATAAACTGAGTATTTTTCCTTTCTGCTCGTATTTTAAGCTACAACTTTACTTTGGTGCCGCTTATGTGTGATTCTTTTGAATTTGCTGGCGCTGCCATTTTTGGCTTTTTTCTAAGTTTTTCTTTCTTATACGTTGCTGGTGTATTTTTTTTTGTTTTTTTTCTTAATTTAAGTTTTTATGCTTATGTTCATTGATGCTGCTGCTTCTGTTGTTGTTGTTGCTGTTGTTAGTTTATTTTATGTTTCAAGTCAAATACACAAAATGTTAGAAGTAATTGGCGCCAATTGTAGTCACATTAAGGCCAACAAACATTGATGAAGATAAAACCCAATAAGGCATTGACGATTTCTTACTTAATTTCCCAAAACATTTTACATTAACAAAATGAAACTGAAAGTGAATTAATGCAAGAGTAACACTTTAATCACTGCCTCTTGCCAGCCCCGCAGACTCCGAGCGACACTCTTTCAAATGGCTGGCTGAAAAACATTAAATGTCAAATCTAACAAGAAAGCAACGCAAAAACAAAGTGTGCAGAAATAATGTAGCAAATGAATTTATCTTCATTTCGTTGAGTCTTTGGAGGGCTCGTTGTTAATTAATTAATCAAAGTATTAGTTCGACACCATGAATACCGTCTTCAGAGTACAACTAGAATACACATCCATTATACTACTGACAAGCTAGCAAATTGAAATTATATCTTTAATATTTCAACACCATTGAAATTGAAAAGAATGGAAAAGAAAACAAGAGAAGAGAAAAGCAAAAAAGGGGAAACATGAATAAACGAGTGAATGACAAATTAATACCATGATTAAATCCACATGAAGGGCGAGATGTTGATTGAAACTGCTAAAATAGAAGGTTATTTTGCGCTTCCGCTCCTTGATTCGATGATTTATTTGCCTACACACTGCATTCGCATTCGGTACGAGCAAACGTTTTAAACTTGTAAAGCCATCACTCATTGGCTTTAATAGACCACAAGCTCTAAAGGAAAGAGTTGCTGCAACCGTACAAAATGAATGGATTTCTTTCTTTAGATTAAAATATCTTGCATAGCAAAGAATTTAAGTTATAAAAAATAATTGTGCAGAAGTATTTATATTTGAAAAATTTTATTTTAAATCTGATAAAAACTTTTTCTAGAAATTGGTTAGAATTGATACCAGGTAATTTCAGTAGTGCAACAACAACCGAAAATCATTGTGTGCTGTCAAAATAATTCATACAATTTGCCATTAAAAGTGATAAACATTCGGCCAGCTGGGCTATTGACCCTACCAGAAATATATGACCGAATCTAATACACATTTTTTTTTCTAAATTAAAGAATTTCTTTAAATATAGTTTTGAAGAAAACAAAATTTTAAGAAAAAACAATGAAATAGGTGAAGTTCCAAAGTCAACATTGTCAACAATTTAAAAAAAAATAAAGAAAATATTCCAAAAAATATTCTAAAGAGTAGAAATAAAAATTGAATAAAATAATGTCTGATCATTTTACTTTTAACAGAAAATTAAATAACTAACCAGCGGTTTGCTTAGCTGTTAATGATTTAATTTTCACCATCCTAGAAAAAGTATGGCAATATTGTTGGTGTGTGTTTGTTTGCGAAAAATATTATAATGACAGAGAGCAAAAACATTGAAAGAAAATGGCGGAATTGTTTCAGTTTGGAAATTACAAAAAAAAATCTATAAAAATATTTAGAAAATACAGATGTTAAAAAGTTTTTTGTAGAGCCACTAATTTCACTGCAAGATTTCATTTTCCTCTTTTAAAAATTTTACAATTACAAACATTGGAAAAATATCAATGTTGCTTTTGCATTTTTTAAAATAATTTTTTACATGTATTCCTTTTTTTTGTATTTAACAATTACAATTATCCAGGCATAGGTGTCGATTATATTGCTAAAATTTGCCAGAGTTGGTTCCTTTAAATTTAATAAACACTTTTTTCTTAAATTGTGTCAGTTAAAAGTTAATCATAGATTGTGAAAGAGATTTTGACCTAACCGGCTGTTAAACTTCCAATTAAGTTTTTGATACACCCATCAATATGCCGCTTCAATATTTCTCTTTGTGTTAGTAAAAAATATTGAAGCCTCTGACACACTACGTCAATATTTCTCATCAATATTCATTCTCATCAAATTTCATTCAAGTGTAAACATATAGAAGTTACCGTCGTGACGGCAAAATATTTTTGCAGTTACCGTCGCCAAAAAAACATATCGAGCCAGCCTTTGGCGCAATACCGTCGTAATTGAAAAAACCGTGAACTGAGAAAAATGCATTTGAAGTTTTGAGCCATCTTTTTGATAGTATTCTCGTTTACTAAAGTTATTTCTTTTTACAAGTTTTTAAATAAAGCGGCATGTTTTGTAATGTTTTCTGTTTGTAAATTTCTCGTCATAAAGGAAATATTTCATTATTGCAAATAAATATTGTTGGAAATAGCTGGAGGCAATAAAGACATTTTTAGCTGTAGCATCTGAACAGTTAGAGATAGAACCATAATCTTTTTTCGTTTAGATACTATATATTTTCCCAAAGATCATTTCTGCAAACCCAGCTCAAAAAATTCAAATTTTTAGTTACTGTGGTATTGCACCAACGACTCCTTATCTATTTATTTATTTATTTATTAAGAAAAACTTTATTTTATATTTTTGTCAAAATATATTTTTTTTGCACTTCCCTAAAAGACATCAATGAGCGACATACTTCAATTAATTCGATTACAAAAATTTCTTGCTCTACTTGCAATGATGCATCACAACTACGATGTGCACTCAAAGTTACAAGAAATAAAATGAATATTGATAATAACACTGCCACACTACGTCTAATTGCTTCAATATTTTGATGAATAACTCGTATCAAAAGCTTTTTGATGTTCGCCAATATTACAAAGAGCGTATAAGTGTGACTATTTTCTGCCAACAAATGCACCTGTGTGAAGATAAATTTCGAAATTTAAACCCTAGACTCAAACCAACTGCCTTAACAGAGCTCTGTTAACACCTAATGTTAGAGGTTTTGGCCATTGGATATCATAAAGGGCCACAACAGCTATAAATTCCACCAATTTCCATTCGACCAGTTTTCTACGTTCTCCAGAAATCCATCTTGTAGAGAAATTCCAAATTTGAAATTTCAGTAAAAATGATTTTTTTAATGAAAACACCTAATGTTAGGAGTTTTGGCCATTGGATATCATAAAGGGCTACAACAGCTATAGATTCCATCAATTTCCATCCGCCCATCTCTCTCCAGTTTCCTGGAATATGATGCATCTTCTAAAGAAATAGGCATTTTTTATTTATAAAAGTAACAAGATTCCTTGACATATTTGGGGATACAAGTTTATATTTTTGTGAAGGGTATTGGATAAACTGCTTGCTCCTTTAATTGGTATCCATTTGGTCCAAAAATGTAAGCACAATTCCATTTGGTATAGGCCTGTTAACACGTTAATAGAGCTCTGTTAAGGCAGTTGGTTTGTGTCTAGGGTTTAAATTTCGACATTTATCTTCACACAGATAACAAATGCACACAAATACAAATATTGAAGATTAATATTGATGCGTGTAGCATGCGCTTTAATCAGACATTGCGGAAATAGCCGTTACGAACGTCGCCTATTATAATGAACAAAATTTCCCGTTAGCGCGCACTTCGTTATAACCGAACTCCATTGTACGATATACATATGTATGTAGTCGTATGTATGTATATCTTTGAAAGGGCTTTAACATTACAGAGCTTTTACTGTACGTAATTAATCATTCAGTATCTAAAAATTCGTTAAATGCTTTTAATGTTATTAATTGATTGTGTGCGTTTAACTTTGTTGGCTGTCGAAATTAACAAGCCTCCCGATCTTAGCAAAGTTTTCCAACCACTCCACCCATAAACACGAGTTCATATTTATATTTCGTGTGTCTGTCTGTCTGTCTGTACATAACTGCGTGAGTTAGTTTGTTTGTTTGTTTGTTTGTTTGTTTGGCTTAAGTGAAAATCCAATAAATCTTAATTATGATTAGTGTTGTGCTGCCCGGCTATAGAGATTTATAATTTCTTATTTTTATATTTTGTTGGCACAAAGTTCCTGTTGCCAATTTTATTGGTCTGCTGCAGTAGTTGTTGCTCAATTTAGTACATTTCAACATCTTTTTAATTGGTGTTTGTGTGAATGTATGTATTTGGTTGGTTGGTTGGTTGGCTGGCTGGCTGGCTGGACGAATGCTTGATTTGTTTGATAATTCCATTGATTTCTGAAATGTGTGTGTGTGTGTTTAAGACGTGGACGGTCGTTGTTGATTATTTCATTATTTATGTTTGTTTTAGTGGGGTCTGTGACTCAATGACTTGTTAAATGGGTACCTGAGGCGTCAATCTAGTTGGTTGGCGGCAAAATGAGGCTTTTAATAAAGTTTAATTTGCGACGCGTGCGCAAGGTTGTTCAAAGGCGACATTAGAAGTTATTACCGCTGCAGTTTGTTGTTGGCGCTTAAAATATTATTAAAAGTACTCGTGCATGGTTGAAAGTTTGTTAATTTAATATTGTTTTTGTTTTTTTTTGTTTTACCTCAAGGTGTTGTTTTAAATTGCTCACACTTAATTTGTTGTTACTGCTGTTGTTTCTTGTATTTTTTTTTAATAAAAAAGGGGGTTCGTTATATTCCAATAAAAAGTTTTAGAATGTGTATGATTTTCTGATAAATCGAACTTTTTCGTTGTTAGTTTTGCGGTATGAATTTATTTAAATTATTATTAAAATCGTATCTTGTTTAAACACAAATTTAAAAAACAAAACAACAAGGAAAAACAAATTAATGGTTGCTGCTCGCATTCAAATTATAAGCATAAACAATATTGTTATTATTCTTTTTTTTTTCATCTTTTTATTGAAAAAGCATTGGAAAATTCAAAATTTTTTATAGTGCAGTGCAGTGTTACGAGAGAGTAATTTCATTGTAGGAATGTACGTACGATGATCAAAGTTGGCGAACATGGGAAATTTTTTTAAGTTATGAAAACAAAATTCGGAAAATTCCTAAGAGTCTTAAGGCCAAGGCCACGAAATGAGCGCGCGACAGAGCGGCAAATTCGATCGGCAAGTGGTTTGCTACTGGCGCGATTAATTGCTAAAATGCATTTGTCATCAAAAGCAGTGCTATTGGGTCAAAATTTTATTTCTGCTTAAAAAAAACCCAAAAAGTCATGTCATAAATCGCGAAAAGCTACGTTCTTTTACTACCACTTTATTTGCTGTTGGGAAAAGTTTTCGTAGTATGTTTTTGCAGGCATACGGGAAAATCTGCAAACAGAGTGGTGGGTGGCGGTGGCTGAAGTATTTAGCACGTTGTCTACAAAACCAAAAATAACCCATAGTTACACCTTGCAATAAACGCCGCAACTTTTGCATGCAACTTTTTGTTTGACAGTGAGCCGCGTAGAGATGAAAGCGACCCCTCCTGACGTACTTCGCCTTTAATCGCTTAAGGGTGTTTTACATTTTCCCACAAGTCGTACGACATGCCAAATTTTTGTGTAGAAGAGCACAAGTCGCATTGTCTAAACGTAATATGTAATGAAACTACACGATTTTGAGAGAAAATGCGGATTTTTGATTTTTTAAAATTTTTCAAAAATCAACGCACACCATTAGATCAGGGATGCATTTTTATGTAAACAAATGTGAGAAAGCCAGGGAGGGAAAACTGCTTTCATAAATCTATACCAATTATAAAATCACAATGTACATACATTTAAGCCCACAACCGCACATTTTTATAAAAATATACGCATATTTTCCAAAAGTACACTAAAAATTTTTACCACGAAAATAACATATTCCAAAGTAATAAAAATATTTTTCAAGGTTATTAAAAAAAAAATTCAATTGCACAAGAACTCCATCCCTGGTGTAAACAAGCAAACAGCTGTAGTTAAATTAAATGAAAATGTTTTCGTCTTACTTGATTTTATCCATACCAATGGTGTAAATGCCAGAAAATAACCATCCGATTTTTATTCTCTTTTTTTGAAATACGGATGGAATTTAATTTTATTTTCTCTCACATTTTACGTACGACAAATCTTATCGTTTAAAGCGGCCTTTAATAGCAGTAGAACACGCTTAGTAGGCAACACAGCCGTATTCTTTGTATTCCATTTTATTATTAATTATTTTTCTTTCAAATATCAACTCATCCGTAGACATTCAACCAAATTCTTGAAAAACTTAAAAAATCTCCCATGTTTATATAAAAAAATTACACAAAATCTTTGAGAATTAGTCAGTATACAAATTGAAAAATAATTTTTATTTTCAAACTGATTTAATTTAGCTTTAAAATTTGTTATTTGTTTGCTTAACATTGCCCCAAGGTTCAATTTACCTGATTCACTGTTAATTTTACATTATTAGTCTGTCTTTGTCTGAAAATCTTGAATTTTGCTGTATTGCAACGTTGATTTAAAGTGATGAAACTTTAGTTTTAATACAAAATGGCATTTTATGTATTTAACGTTGTGCAACGAAAAATATAGAATCAATTTGCTTTAAGGTAATTTGAAATTTTCCCTCGTTTAAATTAATGTGAATCAATGCAGAATCAATTGTGCAGAAATTTAACATGATTTTAATCAACATTTCGTCCTGTTAATTTTACATTGAAATTTTTTTCTGTGTGTTGGTTTGAGTATGCAGTCACAATTGCGAAAATATCAATTGCCGCCGTATATCAAACATATGTGGCGTTCCATCAATTTATACATTTAGTGCTCTGTTTGTTGATTTGTTTGTTCATGTAAATTTTCTATAGAATTATTTTTTATCTGTGTTTTTTCAGGTGTTTATTTATCTCCAACTCTTGTTGGAAGATTTATTATTAAATGCATTAAAAAGTCATTATTATTATTATTATTGTTATTGGTGAGCGGTCAGTTGCAGCCAACCAGAAGCAACAGCAGCGGCAGCATGAAGGTAAGTTTATTTTTTAATTGGTTTTTTTTTTGTAATTGTTGTTTTTCCCCCATTTTGTTTCATTATAACGAACCAATATGCATCTACAACTACACATTTCGAACTAAATCTGAACTTGTGTTACAGTAATACCTCGATTTACGTCGTGATTGATTCCTCAACATGACAACTTTAAACAAAATAACGTATTTCGATTTATTTTTTTTTAACAACACAAACTCTAGGAAGCTCTTATAGCTTGGCTGTAGAAATATCCAGGGTGTAGATGGGAATTGAACCCGCACATCCATATTGATAAGTCTAATGCTCGAGCACTAGACTACGGAGGCATTCTGAAAATGAATACATCGTCTGTTTAGAGATTTTTTTTTTTTATATAAAAATAAAACTTACATATGAAGATTTGAAAATATACGCATAATTACATATCGTCATATGAAATAAAAAATGCCTTAAGTTATCAAAAATTGCAAATTTACACTTTTTGATTGCTTAAGAAGCATCGTATCAAGAGACACGTGGCTGAAAAAATTTACACTAATTTTTTTGTTATAGAAAAAATTTAAACTCCTCAAAAATTCCCTGTGTTAGAGTCAACGGAGACCTACATATATTGTCATATACCACTAGATTCGTATTGGCGAGCTTCTTCAAAATCTGAAACAAAAACCAATCTCATCTCCACAGTTAAGAGTTATTTTTCAATTGAAAAATAAAGGATCAGATAAAAAGAGAATTTTACAGCCATACCTAAACAAGAGTGAAAAGCGGAACGTTTTTTCCGCTTAGCTTTTATGCTGAAATGCCATACTTAAATAAAAGCGGCAACGCTAGGTCAAAACGATAAAAACAGGGTTATCAAAATATATAAATATAACAACCCTGCTAATTTTAACAATAAAGTTTATTGTTGTTTGCGATTTTTAAATAAGCATTTTATAAAAAAAAGTTTAAACAATGAGAGACTGCATGTGCTTCCATGGAGCTCCAAGTTTTTGTGAAGAACCAGACGGAAGATCTTCTGCTATTTTTTGCTCCCTGCATCTATCGCGAAAGCTTTTCCACTTCACTTTGCATTCTTTAACTAAATAAATTTAGAATAGACCATATACATTATTTTCAAGATACCAAATGTTGACTTGACTTTTATTAGCTGACAAATTTGTCTGCTTTGCAATATCCTCCCTTAACATTTTCTTTGTATTTACCGTCTTTATACTTGTCATCCCTTTTGTCGGACAGGCAAGGATTCAAATGAACCAGCTCTATAATTTGTTCGTTAAAATTCTAAATTAAAAAAGAAATATAAAACAAAAATTTATATACTGTTTATAATTTTAAAGATTTACTTATCTCCATTTTCTAATAACAAATATTTTTTTATGCTTATTTCTTTCACCTTCTTTATTTGCAACTTACTTCACTATTAAACGCACTGTCAAAATCGGATTTTCCCATTGCAAAGCCTTGCCGTTGCGTTGACGCCGCGTTATTTCGGTATGCAGCATACAAATGGGCATGAGAATTTTTGACAGCTAGAAAACGCTTCCGCTGTTGTTTAGGTATGTATGGCTGTTACTTTGCTGTCATAAAATGAAACTCTTTTTAAAATAAAACTCGTTTTGTATATTTTCTTCTTCATTACAGTATCTTTTTTTATTGCGGCTAACTGATATAATTTGTATAGTAATTAATTTAATTTAATTTAACGAACATAATTTTTTCCAAATTTTCTGTGGAAATATTTGAACGAAGGTCGCTCAATAGCAATTTAAGAGCAGAGAACGCTCTTTCCACAATTACGATTACTGCACTGCACTATTTTTTTTCCTCCCAGAACTTAAAAGGAGCTTTACTAATCGATAAGGGCCTTGACCAAAAATTATCAATTTCAAAGAAAGCTCTTATTTCATCCTCATTATCATTTTGTTCGATTTCTTGTTCCATATCTACATTTATGGAGTTTAAATACTGCTCTAAAAGAGATGTATGAGATTGAGATGTATCGCAAAAATACGGAGAAGACAGTAAAACATTCGGTGAAGATCCGGTGCACTGTGGTCCCAAATCCAATTTTTTTTTTTTTTTATCTTGGACCAGCACTCAGGAGATGACTTCTACACATGCGATGCATTGTGCTGGAACTATAGCAAAGGGATAGTAGGAGAAATGATAGGAAGTGAAGCTTCACTATCTTACAACACTGCCTTTTTTTCTTTTTTGCACGTTATTTGTTTTTAGAGCAGTGTTGTGATGTCAAGCCACAAATAAAAAAAAAATTAAAAAAATTTTAAAAAAGTATAAGTATATATTCTTAATGGCAAGACTCCAAGCAATCAAGAAAATATAATAAAAAATAATTTCATTAATATGTAAAAACTGCAGTTCGAAAAAAATTAGGTGGCAACACTGCCAGTCTGTCTAGCTTTCAAGGAGTATGATTTACCGCGTGTTGTAATTGAATCGGGTTCAAAATAGTATTACAATTATATTTAAAACAAAGTGTGGAAAAGAAAATACGAAATAGACATAAATATAATGGAAATTGCTTTGTAGACTAATTGTTGTATTTGGGCATGAACTTGCACAAAGGTTCAAATGTGAATGGGTTTTGTCAAAGTGTGTATTATATGTTGAAATTTAAATATCGCCAGCATTTTTCAGCAAACTTCCAAAATTGTCATTTTGCTTAATTTTCGATTAGCCGTGGCGAAATGCTTTCGTTTTGGCAAACAAACGGGCGCAAAGATGATGTACTAACAGATAGGATATTTCGAAGAATTAAAACAAAAATCTAAAATAAAATAAAAAGTGTATAATAACTTATCACATATAAAAAAATATATATTAGAGAGATTTCGACAAGCCCATTCAAAATGGGTTTCAACAAATATGATAATCAATATTGAGAAAAAAAACCTAATAATTAATAAAAAAAAACCATAGAAAATAATTTTTTGTTGCACGATTAGCGGTTACTTTTTTTATCTGCGACCAGCACTCAGGAGATGACCCCTACACATGTGATGCATTGTGCTGGAACTATAGGAAAGGGATAGTTAAAGAAACGTCAGGAGGAGAAGCTTAATTAATTATTTTACAGCTCTGCTTTTGCATGTTCGTTGTTTATAGCAGTGCTGAAGCTTCGGTTTAGTAGCCATTTATATTACTATTTTACTTCGCGGCTGCTTTACAATACCGAGGAAGGAGGGCGTTCTGATGTGATTGTGTGTTGCTTACAGCTGAAGTCTTTTCTGTTCAGTGCCCAGTAACTATGCCTTCGCCACTGAAACCTTCCGACAACAACTGACAGATGAAGACACACATAAGAAAAATGCGATAGGTTTTTTTTGTTTTTATATAATTTTAGTCTGAAACTGGGGTTGAACCCGGTTCTGTTTTGGTTTTGTAGTCAACGTGCAGCCATCGGAGGAGTTTCATCCGACTTTTTATTTTTACGTTGAAATAACTGTTTTAGATGGCTTTTTTTTTAATTCAAAAAATAACTGTTATAAAATAATTTTTGTTATATCGATAACTGTTATTTATGGTCCCTGATTTTTGCGTATAGACAATCAAGGCGGCATAAATAAAATCATGAAGTTGATCGAATTGAGAACAGTTTGAGAAGTAAATCAAAACAACGTAAATATCGTATATCGAGGGATTTCTGCAGTTATTTCTTTTTTTCTGTTCGTTCATTTTAAATTAGATAATGAGTATAATTTGTGTTTGCTGGTGTTCATAAATATTGGCATCATTTATCTTATTTCTGTTTTGTCGTCTCGCAAGGCTCACAAGGGGAGTTTCATTATTTGTAAACAAGGCCATTATTGTACTTTATGCATGTTCTTTTGGGTTAAATGCTGGTAATCGCTATTTTAAAGCAAAAAAAAGGAAAAATATTTGAGTAGAAATTCTTTTTATGAGGTTTATTGTTTTTTAAAGCATTTTCGTGGCTATTTTGATTCTCTTAATAAAATGCACACACACACACATTGTATGTATATTAACGCCAATCATTAATCTATTGATTTGCTTTGACATTCATGTCAATAAAGCTTCTATATTGGCCGTCCGTTAAATTGTTTTTAAATGACATTTTGACAGTTTTTAGTAAAACTGCAAGAAAATAAAATAAAAAAAAAACAAAAATCAAAAGAAAAGAAACCACAGAATGAAAATAAAAATTTTATAAAAATATTTTTTTTGGTGGTCCACCTGAAGCAACCAGCCAACAGTAGGCCGACAGTCTCTCATTCAATCACTGTAAGACAAATGATAGAAATAAAAGAAGGAAAAAATTCGTATTTGTATTTGTTGTTTGTTGTTATTTCATCAGGCGATACGAGTGAGTACATGTGCATGCATGTGTATTCACGTACTTAAATTGAGTTTTAAATTTATAAAATATTTTGCACTAGTTGCCATGCAAGTGGTCTTTCCTTAATCATATCAGAGGACGCATTTCAACATTCTATTGAATTCATATTCTGCTCTATTGACTGCTGTAATTTGACTACAAATTAAAAAGAAAAATATAGACGTTGATATAAAGACGATTATTTTGACAACGACAGAATCAAGGATGCACAACCACTATTGTCGCTGTCGTGCAGCTACACTTACTTGTATTTTTGTAAATGACAGTGCGCAGATCTACTGTTGACAAGAGAATATGAAGTGTTAAGGGAATGGAAACCCTAAAATTCTTTTATTTTTTATTTAATCGAAAACAATACTCTTAAGTATACCAAATTGTAACTATCGATTTTTGCATTAAAAGAATACAAAAATTTTATTGAGAAGACACAGAATATTTCAAATACTGAATACAAGGACAACTCGTTTTTCGGCCGAGCATCGCGTATGTGGAACAAACTCCCTGCCGAGGTCTTTCCTGTCACTTATGACAAATCAAATGTCCATAAACACTACTCCCTCGATCTTCCTTCCCATAACCTAATTTCCTAGTTCCAGCACAATGCATCGCATGTGTAGGGGTCATCCCCTGAGTGCTGGTCCAAGATTAAAAAAGAAAAAATAATAGAAAACAATATGAAGGATATATCATTGTATTGATGAAATATATTCATTATATTTCTGAAAACAAATATCATTTCATATATGAAATTTCTCATCAAGTTTATGAATTAATTTCGTTTATGTTATGCAATAACGTCATTATATCAATGAAACATTTACATTTTATATACGAGTATGTAATATGTATTTGAAGCGGAAGAATGAATGAAACTATCATTACATTTATGAAACACGAATTTAGGTTCATAATGAAACATTTTTTATTGATCTAATGAACGGCATCTTTCGGTGACTTTTAAGGACAAATTTCATTGTATTAATGTCAAGATTCATTGTTTGAACAAAGAGTTCTTTTTTCCGTGTAACCATGTTTGTTCATAGTTGCAATGAGGGTAACATTTTGTCCTGTAACATTAAAAAAATTTGTTTAAAATAACAAGAGATTTGATTTGTTTTGAAGAAAAAAAAAATTTCTTTTGTGTTGGAAATAATTTTAATTAATTCTCGAATAAAATTTAATTTGTTAAGTACAAAATTTCGGGTTGATTTGTAAAAACTTTAATTTGATACGAAAAGTCATAAATTTGAGACTAGAAATGTTGGTTTTGAAACGTTAAACTTCGTTATCAGCTGTGTGGGGGTGTAACTGCCGTAATCAATGTAAATAAGGAGGCGTCTATAAGACAACAATTGCAGCCAAATGCATTTACAGTTTTTGCAGCCTGTGGCCTGCTTTCGTCTATGTGTTTAAAGGCCTCGGAACCGGAACACGTCTACCCGGAGACCCGTAGGCTCCATGGTGGATCCCCTCGAAAGGAGGAAAATGCAGTAGAGAGACGTAAAGACAGAGAGAAGGATAGAAAAGAGAAGAAGAGAAGAGGAAGTTAGAACGCGCCCATAGTCAACATCTCATAGCAGGCCTTTTCCTACAATGAAGCCTCTGCTATCACCGATATCAAGCCTCGCGCTATCACCCAGCCCCATCAGGAGTTTGCTGCTAAGCCACCTTCGACTTGCGCGCAGCAGTGACAGAAGTCTGCTGCTGTTCCCCGCATAGCCTGCAAAGATCAGAGAACCCCTTTTGCCACTTGCTGATCATCACCCCTATCGAGCCCAGTTAAAGCTCTTATCAGAACACTTAAGTCACTTCTGCTCATTCCCACGGATCACGAAACCCTGCAATTGTCCACATTCTGCCTGGAATAGTATATCTAGAATTTATTTTCCTTATTCTTTTTTTTGGATTTAACATTTGTACGATTTTATGTATTCAGTTTTCCAACTTGCAACAATACATTTACCACATTTTATAATGGAATATTAGCAAAACATATTCAGCATCTACCGAAATTAACATTAAACACAATTTAAAATTTTTTTTAGTTTCTTTGGGGGGGCATGGGCGCTTCGGGATGTGTAGGCAACTGCAGGGATTACACGTACTTCGGGCTAAGTCTCTTATCAAATTCAATTTAAATACAATTGAAATTGAAGAAAATGCCAAAATGCGTACATGGGTACATGCTGCTGCAGCAGGCAATAACGAGTTGAGACGAGTACGAGCATCCAATACGGAATATTAATGATGAATTTCTTGGCAATTGAATTATTATCGACAACCACAACCACAACAACAACATCATCAATTTGGAAAATGTTCAAATGTTAGTGACTCTGGGTAATTGCAAATTAAAATAGAAGATTATTAAATACTTAACAATGACGAATGAATGCATAATTTTAAGCATGAGAAAACGCGTCTGAGTGTGTGTGTGTGTGTGTGTGTGCTAAGTGCAAACACACACTTAAAGCCACACAAAAGTGCAGAGATTTTTTTTTTGAACGTCTCTAGCGTTGTCGAAAAACAGTGAAAACTCTGTAGGAGAACAACTGAAGGATTTTAAAATTTCACTGTGCGAATAAAAGTTTCATATCAAAATTGAAATTATGCAATCAATTTGAAAAAAAAAGAGTTTTAAATTTGTGAATAATGTTTTCTTGTTTATTATTTTTCGCTGTGCTTTTAGCACAGGCAGTAACGGCATTGTGGGTGTGTCCATTCGCATAAGTTTGGATTGTATTTAAATTTTTATCACAACAAATAAATTGTTGCGCAACTTGTAGCAGCCGATATGAAACCACAAGCTTGCACTAGTGGCACTGTCTTGTTCAAATATTCATTTTATGTATATGCTTTAAGAGCCGAAAAATAAATATGAAATATGTATGAAATAAGCAGGCATTGTGTGCTTCTTGCCACAAAAAAAAAAAAAAAAAAAAAACACCAACACTTGCCATCCCCATAAACATTTGCGAGATCATCTTTACGAAATTATTTTAGGCATTTTTTTTTTTTGTTCTTGGACCAGTGCTCAGGGGTAATCCCCTACATATGCAACACATTGCACTGGAACTACATAGATACGGAAAGGGATAGTGTAGCCTTTTTATTTATTATTTTACTTCGTCGATGATTTTTTACGCAAATTTTTGGTTTAAAGAATAGCAAATCCATCAAGAAATTATAGATTTTATAGAAGCTTTATTAAAGATGTATTAATAATACATGTCTATTAATCATTTATGAATACAACAAATGGTTTATAAATCTTCTGACAGTTCTTCTGAATACGGCTGTTAGTTTTTGGAATGCAGGCAATACTTCGACAGCGAACTTTTTGCCTTTTTTTTCATACAAAATTTTTCCTTGTTCATAATTTTTCTTCTTTAAAAGATACAACCGGTGAATCTTTTTCTTTCGTTTGTCTGCAGAAAACACCCACTGAAATAATAGAAATAATAGGAATAATATTCGCATTTTGATTTTTTTTTTTCAATTTAGTGAATGTTTATTTCAAAGAAATCATCGCTAATAGTTCGTTTTTGCGAAATTTTTTCATCGAGATTTCTTCGCTGAAGCGAACATTCGCTGCAAAGTTAATTTCAAATCAAGGAGTGTTGATAGTTTTTCAAATATTTTTTGTAAAAAAAATTAAAAATAATTTTCAAACTATACTCGTATATCATCAATTTGCCAAAACAAAAAAAAAAAATATTCAAATTCGGCAACACCGTTTCTAAAAAAAAAAAACACATACACAATAAAACAAGAGTTCGAGAGAGCGATATGTCGCAGAGACATCACCCTTTGCGAAAAAAACAGCCCCTTAGAAACCATTAAGCAAGCCCGCTTGATGGTAAGTGTTTTTCAATGCCATCCGGTGGACGACTGATGAACCAAAAATTAGAAAAAAGAAAAGTCAGTTAAAACAGTTGTAAATATAATTTCATGCCCAACTGTACTAAACAAAGCTTTGAATCTTTTTTTTTTTTTTTATCTGGGACCAGCACTCAGGAGATGAACCCAGGTGTGTTTTGGTTTTGTAGTCAACGTGATTCAGCCATCGCCACCCTCAAGAACAAAGTGTGTACATAATGTTATACTTCTCGTATACTTTTCTTAAACTTTGTCACTTAAACAGATGACATTGATGACTTTACAACTACATCTTTGGTGACACAATGAGTACCAAAGCGTATTCATACCACGTGAACTCGTCCCTACAACAACAGCAATATTTTTTGTTTACAAATACAACAATTTTATGCAAGTTGTCAAAACAGTTTACGTACTAACATGCTTTCATTTTAACACAACTTTGACAACTGAACAGAAATCAGCTGATTAAAATTTTAGTTAAAGCAGCCTCCTGGTATAAAGTCCTCTTAAAAGGTACTCATAAAGTTTTTGAGTATACAAAACAAATTTCTTTGGAATATACTCGTAGTATTATAATTCAGATTTTATTTTAATAAAAAAATGTTTACAATGTGTTACTCTTACAAAAATCAAAACGATAGAGATTGACGTAAAAAGGAAATCATAAGAAAATTAATTTTATTAGCATTATACATTATGATAAATTTTAACAGATTTTTATCTATTTTCTTATATTTCAAATAATATAGGGAGCGTTATTTTTAACAAACATAATGCTCACATTAGAGTGATAAATTAACTATGAACTTAAACGCAACTAAATGTTCATTCATTCATTGTAATAATTGTAGTTGAAATAAAAATCACTAATTCTAAAGATAAATATGTCGTAACATCGCTACTGCATGTTAGTAACACGTTAATGCGTTCTGCTACTCGAATGGAAGACGTCATTTCGTAGTAACGAAAAATGTTTGCTGGTTTACTGAAATCTATGAAACCGAAAAAATGCGTCAAAAACGTAAACAATCGCATATTTTTATGCTGTACGTGGAGGAATTCGTAAATTATAATAAATAAATACGATAAAAAAAAATAATAATAAAAATATTCCAAAATCAAGCAAAATGGAAATATCGATACAAATTATAAAAATATCACTGTATTACTCGTAGGTTAGGATAGGTTCGGAAGCGTGGTGCTCCAGTATAACCAGGGGCCCTCAGAGTCCATTGTGAATCCATTCGAAGGTGGAAGAAAACGTAAACTCTGCGTTTACAAAAAAAAAATCTGATTGCAATGCGCTGATAGTCTCTTAACGAAAACCTCGATGTACGCAGAACGAAGCGAATTTCGGCAACGATATTCGTTTTGCTCTTAATTGTTTTACACCACTGCTCAGGGGAGATTAACTACGTATGCATGGCTTATACCGGAACTAGGAAAATAAGTTTTGCAAACTCTTTCTTATTCTATTTTCAATACAGCTGATTATCAAGCCTCAGCTGGTTGCACTATATAGTTTCCATCGTCAATAGAATTAAGTAACAGACTACAAGGTAAGCAATGCAGCTAACAATGTTTGCTGTCGTGCAGCTGTGTAGCCCGCTGTATCGTATGTGTTTAATGCTTGAGATGGCATGTAAAGGGTAACTTTTTTGCCACTTTCTTTTTAGCAGCTCAGCTGTTTTCGTGTAACATATTACTGTTAATCATGTTCTGTTTAATCTATAATTTAACCATGAATCGACTTACAAACGAACAACGAACGCTTGCAGATTATTGAATTTTAGTATAAAAATTTATGTTCGGTTAAGAAATTGCATCGTGCACTTCTTCCATTTTATGGTCAGTTTGAGGGGACCTTCTCAGGCGGCGATTCGGAATCTTGTAATTAAATTTCACACCAAATTTACATTATTGGACATAAATAGGTACGCATACGCAGAGTGCCGACAGAGAAAAATATCGCAGCTGTATCTGCCAGTGTTGTTGATGACCGTGAATTATCGATTCGGTGGCGTTCGCCTTTGTGGAAGGATTTGGGTATAAAAGCACAGGCCACACAGCACGCGAAACAATGGCCCAATTGAGAGGCTAGTTCGGGCGACGGTTTATTTCACTTTTGAGGCCGGTCAATAGGCCGCCTCGATCGTGCCATTTATCGCCTTCAGAATATTGTTTGTGGGCAGTAGAGTGACCACAAAAAATTGATGTCGGAATTTTTTTTTTTCAGTTTAACCTCACAAAACGATTCTCCTTTCCAGATATAGAGATTTTGATATTTGAGCTCGATTAAAGAACGCTAACCCATGCCGCTCGTGGTTCAAAATTTGGAAAAATCGTTATTTTTGGCCAAAACTATGACATATGTAGCCATAACTCCAGGACTGTAACTAATAAAAACACGCTTAATATCTTAAATGAAAGCTAATATTGTTCTTTAAAATTTATATTATATACTTAATTGTTGTTATTTTAAGTCAAACCGAGTTACAATAGCTTTTAGACCCAAAAACGTGACCTTGTTATTAAGTGATACTGGGGTTTTACTGGGCATATTTATGAGTTTAAAGTAGAAATATAATAAAAAACAAGTAATACTGATATGTGTAATGATATACATATTTTAAAATATAAAAACGTCTTCAACGTCTTCTCTTTCTTCGGAATTGTCTTCATCATCCGTTTCTAAGAAGCAACAAAAGAAAGAGAAGAAAAAAATCCTATTACAGAAATTTGTTAAGTGTTTTTTTTATTTTTGTTAAGTTTAATTTTTTTTTCCTAAAAACCCTGAACTGTAAAAGACTGTTTTATTGTTATATTTTTCATACAAAAATATTATCCTTTTTATAAATCACCCTTATCGTGTTTGGCGTAGGCGTATTTCGACTACGGGCGTTTTTCAATAGTATCGTGTAAAATTTTTGCCTAAGATAATTTTGTAATAGAATCATAATGTAAAAGATTAAACATTTTTAAATTATTATATGATACAGCCTGTTATGAAAACTGTCAAAATAAACAAATGAAATCTGTGGGCGCATTTTTTATTCATTTAATTTATTAAAAATTTTAACTTTTAACTTGAAATTTTTTCTGTTGTACCTTTCTATTTCAGAAAGTTTGGTTTTTAATTCCAATAATGACTCTTTTTGAGTTTCCACTTGCTGTTCTAAAAAGAGTTACCTTTTCTTGATTCTTATTTTTTCTCTTATATACGGGCGCAGACGAAGTACATGGTTAATCAATTTCTTCCAGGCTGTCATTTGATGTTTTATTTGGCACAGGATCTGGGGAGACAACCCGTGGTCTTTTTATTCCAAAAGCACCTTTATGTTCATTAATCGAATTCATATGCAATAAATTAACTGCTGCCTCCTCAACTGGTGATAAAGTGAATTGCTTATAAGTGCCCCCACCTGTTGCATGCATGGCTTTCAGCCTTGTTGTGTGTGAGTTTTTTTTTTAATTTAAATTTGAAGTCTGCCCACACCTTCATCCATCCTTCACCTGAACGGAAGGGAGGTCCAATGCAATTTAAGTGTTCGGATATGTTATTCCATTCTTCTTTAATGTTCATTTTTTGGCCGCCTTTGTAGAAACCGTTTGCCAAATATGGTTATTCCGCCATTAATTCCACCAACTTTGCGAATTGTGGGGCAGTTGTGACCTTTATTCTAAAATGTTTAAGAATGATTATTGTAACAAAATTATTAAGTTATATTTTTTGCAGACTTACACTTTATTTCCCTCTATTTTAATTAATTTTCACTTTAGTTACGTTTGTGTCGTGATAAAAATTACTAACGACTGTTTTTTTTAGCAATTTTGACAGGCAAAAACGCCAAATACGATGCCGTTGTAACGGATTTCTTATAATAGTTCTTTATGCAGTGTCGTATATATGGCGTTTTTTGCTAACCACGATACCATTTAATAAAAACGCTGAGTTCTTGCTACGAAAACGACAAACACGAATAAGGGTGAATATTTTAAATAAAAAACAATTTTAGAATTGATGCGTTTTTTTGTTAAATGGCGCGCTTTCTTTTCTGTTTTGGTGCGTTTTGAAATTTCAAAGTTGACAACGCTAGTTGTGGGGCTATGTTAAGGGTCATGTCATAGTTGACGCGCTGTATGCCACTATTGAAGAAGTTATTCGTAAGATACCGGTCGATATGTTGGAGAGAGTATTCCAAAATTATTTAACAGCAGCTGATAAATTTAGCCACGCACACAGCTTTTAGCACATAATAATAAGTAAAAGTTCTCTCTTAGAAGCCAGCGGGCAATACAGGCGGCAAAATCAGCATTACCTGACAACCCAACAAAAGAGCAGTGGAGGTGGTGTTGCTGCTATCGCTTCTGTTGCTTGTTGTTGTTGGTGTTGTTGTTTTTCTGAAGTTTACTTAAGTGGTTTTTGTAGCATCGCATTTTTTTCTTTATGTCCAGAGTTTAGTCGTTTTCATTCGCAGTTTCAACTGAACTGAATGCAATTATTGATTGCATTGCCATCTGAAGTTTGTTGTTAAGTTTCGTTTAGGTCTTTTCTCCAAAAATTGTTCATGTCTATAATGCCAGTTTTCGTCATTCTGTATGTTTGGCGCGTTGGTAAATGGGGCTATAAATGCATCTGTGTGCGATTACATATTCTTTTTTTTTCGTACATGTTATGTTTTCTTCTCTCAATGATTTTTGTCTGTCGTTTAAAAAAAAAAAAAAACCTAAAACAAGAAAAAAGCTTGAATATGTCGAAACTGTCAACAGACATCACAACAAATTTAAATTAAAATACATTGAAATAAATTAAAAAAAAAAAAACTAAATATTGGCATACACACACACCACCAACAACATACGTATGTATGTATATATGCATGTACATATGTACGTTTCACATGCGTACAAGTTTCGAGTCTTCTGCTTCCTTATGAGCCGTCATGGCAGCTCTCTATCAAATCATGCTACAAGAAATCAACAAATCAAGGAGCAATGATTGTTGCTGTTACATAATACATGACTCACACATTTTACTTGCATTCAGCATGCACAATAATAAACCATGATAACAGTGACAGTAATAACGCCAAATACCCACACAATCACAATAACAACGATGATGATGATGATGATGATGATGATCATGATGATGATGTTGATAATGATGATGATGCTGATTATAACAGTGTATTCGTTATATAGGGTTTTCCATTTAATCGTTTCAAAACTGTCGGTCTGGCAAGGCTGTCAGCTGTTATACACGGTGGGCCAAAAGTAATCACCCGGGGCATAAGTAATCACCCGATGTATCTTTGCTGTAATTTTATTTAATAAAAACCTTTGTATCTGCACATATGGTTATGAACTCTGGCGGCGGTCACTAAGTCCAAGACTTAGCGAGCTTCACTAGGAGCTCTAAGTCAAATCCAATTAATATTTAAGTGAGCTTCTTTTACGGAGCTCACAGAAAACCAAACCTAAATAAAATCTGTTGTTTTATTGGTTTCCACTACATGGCGATCCTGCCATTCATTTTACCACATGGCGATCCTGCCATATATTTACTACATCATAAGCAGTGCCAAAATTTGTCTTGAGAAAAAAAAATTACAACAAAAGAACACTGGGTGATTACTTATGCCCCGGGTGATTACTTTTGCCCCACCCTTTATATAGCCGTCATCTGAAGTATCATTGATTTAGTGAAAAGTTTGTCATTTACGAACATGTTTCGTTTGGAAACCGAAGAACATGGAAAAATAGTTAAAACTTCCTACAAATGTGGTGGTTCAAACATTGGACAAGTTTTTCGAGCATTACGGGGTGATTATGGTCGTCAGAATCAATTTACTGTGCAAAGAAATGGCACATATATACTATAAAGAAATTCGAGGAGACTGGAAGCGTTACAGATATGGTCGCAATGTGCGCACTGCTGAATATATCGCTTCTGTTAGTGAAAGTATGGCGCATTTGTCGATTCCACGGAGTTCTTAGCAATTGAGTTTATCTTAGCGCTCATTATTTTTTTTTTATCTGGCACCAGCACTCAGGAGATGACCCCTACACATGCGATGCATTGTGCTGGACCTAGAGGAAAAGGATAGTTGGAGAAATGATAGGAGGTGAAGCTTCACTACCTTACACCACTGCTTTTTGCACGTTATTTGTTTTTACAGCAGTGTTGTAGCGTCTCTGATATCAAGGAGACATTATTTTTAGTAATTATTTTACTCCGCCAGTGCTACACAATACCGACGAAGGAGGGCGTTCTGATGCACCTGTGGATAGGATACAGCTGAAGCCGTTACTGGTCAGTGACCAGTGACTATGCCTTCGCCACTGAAACTCTCCGACAACAACTGACACACAAAGACACACTAATGCACATCAGAAAAAATGCTAGATGTTTTTATGAGTCTGGGGTTGAACCCAGGAATATTTGTCGTTTTGTATTCAACGTGCAGACTACTTCGACCATCGCCACCCTGAAATAAAAGTTTCATCGAAATCTTAGCTTTATGTGTGTGTTATTGAACTTTACTTTTGAAACCGAAAAATGGATAACCCTGTACAAATTTAAAAAAAAGAAATTAATAAATAGTGCGGGAGGAATAGTATGACGTGTTGGTGCCACTATCCATTTGATCATCATCATCATCGATGATGGCATTAAGGAATTTGAATTTGAATTTGAAATATTTTGTTTGTTATTTTCTTTTTTTTTTTGCATGGCCTTTTATCATCTTTTTTTTTTGCTATATGTGCATTTTCCTTTTATAAGCAATAGCATTAAAAATTTCCAATTTAAATTTCAAATTTCTTAGCAAAAATTTGTCCAAATACTGACATTCCTGCCAAAGTACGTTGCATGTAATTCCTCTCGGTTGGCTAGGAAACTTACGGTACGGACACTTGTGTTCATGAAAATAGCAGAAAAGTGATAAGAAATTAAAAGGCATGCGAGTGTCCCGTTCTAGATCGGCCTCGGGGCTTATGTGAGATTTTTTCCATTTCGAAAATTTAAATTTCAAAGTGTTTAAGATTTTTTTATCTTCATTTTTGTTTTAATTTTAATTTCCCAGAAGTCGTTGCAACTTCGGTGTGCACCTAATAAGACCGAACGACAGCGAACAAAAATATTTGAGTGTCGTTACTAAATGGGAAATACCGATACATCTTCACTGAACGCCCAAAGATGATGTTAAATCATTATTTTTTTTCGTTTTAAATTGAAAAAATCTTTTTTAAATAAGAACAAACATTATTTTATTCATTCAATCAGCAGCTTTATTGACGTTTTGACGCATTGACATTACAAAAATCTTATTCGAAAAATCAAGTTCGGATGTTGGAAACCGTTTGATTTTTAGAACACCAAGTTGGCATTTCTTCGGTTTTGAGAAATCACTAGTTTTTAAATCGACTCGGTTTACTGAACAGGCGTGATTATATCGCATTTCTTTTAATCTTAAATAGATTTTTCGAGCCGATAGCGAAGGCAAAATGTGTTTATTGGGACTTTATATGCTTTTTCTGACGATTAGAAAAAATTTCGCCTTTTCATTCGCGTCGTTCGCAAAAAAATACAATCAATGGAATTGTTCACTAAACGGTTGCCTGTAATAGTTTTGATTTAATTTTTGTTATAGTTGCAATAGTCATTTTAATACATAAAAACTATAGATTGGTCCAGTGTACTTTGAGAAAATCCACATTAAATTTTTTTTTTTTTTTTTTTGGTTGGTCTGTCTCTTCTCTATTCAAAGTGTTCGGTCTTTAATTCCAAACATACAGTAGACAGACACTGCGAAATATTCATTCCGACATTTAAGAAAAATTGTCTACTCAACGTTTATTTTTGTATCTTATAGTTGTGCTTGTTGTTGTTGTTGTTGTTGTTCAAGTTTGGCTTTGAACGAAGGCAAAAACAAAAACCGTGTTGGACTGCCAAATTTTTATTCAAAAGCAAAACTTCATGCGTGTTGTACCCTGCACAAGTGCGCGAACGTACGTACACCGCTTGCGAAAGTAAGTGTATCCTATTATCGGTATGTGAACTTATAAATTCAACAGAAAACTGGTCAATCTTCCAATGGACAATAAATAAACCGCATTAAAAGTATAAGAAATTATTGAAAGAAAAAAGTAAAACGAAAAGAAAATATCGTCGTATAATAAGAAATGTCGATTGTTTTGTATGTCTGTCATCTGAACTAATCTCAAAGAATTCCTGCCATTCAATGAGAAATATATATGGATGGGATAAAGGAACAACAACAACAACAACGACAACTAGTAAGAGCGTACACATACATTTTGAATTTGAATTACTTTCAAGTACGAACACTGAACATTGTCCAATGATAAATGGTTGGCAGGGGCAGCGCCCCAGAAGTACGCATGCGGTGTGTGTGTGTGTGTGTGTGTAAGATTTATTGTTAATTTTACCGTTTACTCTACATGTTCGTTCTGTCAAATGCTTGTCACTTTTTATGCCTTTCAAAATAGTGCAACAGAAAGAACAAAACTCCCACAATAAATACAAATTTATGGGAATATGAAACGAAATTTTATTTTGATATGACAATTCTGCGAAAAAGAAAGAAAGCATTACTTGAGATAACACGACACAATTCGCTTTAACAACATAACAATCAGTTATATATATAACTCACGAGAGCGTATTCAGATAAGTTCATATGTGCCAGGTTTTTTTTTGAGCGGGAAGGATGACCCCTACACGTGCGTTTCATTTTGCTGGAACTAGGAAATAAGGTTTGGGTTGGAAGGGTAGATATGGAGTTGTGTTTATGGACATTCGATTTGTTTCTTATCTTGGACCAGCAGTCACGACATCATCCCTACACATGCGATGGATTATGCTGGTAATAGAGCAAAGGGATAATTAGAGAAATGACAGCAGTCGAAGCTTCACTACTTTGAACTCTGGTTTTAACCGTTTTTTGTTTACTCCTATAAACATCAGCGTTGTTTCTATTGTCAAAGCGACGTAATAAATTTTCAAGCTTTTGTTTTAGTAGCCATTTTTAGTAACTATTTTCCTTCGCTCGGATGTGCCTGTGGATTGATCTTAGCTGAAACCTGTACTCTTCAGTGACCAGTAGTCACTAGTAGACTATGCCTCCGCCACTGAAACCTTCCCACAACAACTGACACACCAAGACACACTAATGCACATCAGAAAAATACGAGATGTTTTTATGATTTAGTCTGAAACTAGGTTCGAACACCGGACTTTTTCGTTTTGTAGTAAATATGCAACTACTTTAGCCAGCGCAATCCTCAATTGAATTTTCCCTTCGTCAAAACTGACAGGAAAGACCTCTGCGCGTGGTTCATTCCTCATAAAGGGTGTCTGGTAGCAGATTTATATTTTCAAACTTAAATAAAAAACGTAATAATTGACACAAAATTTTATTAAGAGCACTGGACGATAGAATGGAAATGCGGAGTTTATTTTTTAAAGAGTATGTCATCCAGATCTTTCAGATCCTTTTTTAAAATTTCATGAATAATCGCTCTTGGCAGTGCCAGTGAGGCTGCTTTTTTCCGTATTGAAAGTCGCGGATTTTCACATAAACTGCTTTCAACCAGTTCAATGTTTTCGGATCGTTTGGGACCTGGCCGTGGGGCATTCATAGCCGGAGCAGTTGCACGAAAGCAAACGCGCTGTGTCGAACACTGCGACATCGTGACTAACAAATCCGCACAATCGATAATTCCAACGGCGCCACCCTCCCTCCGCACCGTTTATTACTTTTTGAAATAATCGTATTTAAAAATATAAATTTCCCATCAGACACGTACACCTGTACGTACTGTTCGGCCAAAAAAACGAGTGTTCTCTCTAATACGCAGTGCGATGCGCTGCCAAATCGACCACAAATGGAAGCGCTCTTAGTTATGAAAGCGTTGCGGATATGAATGAAGTATCTCGATTTCATTACAGCACATCCCATTTGAGTAACGATCGAACAAGGCAATGCTCCCCACGTTGCGACGATACTTTAGAGAGCCATTAGAGTTGGCTACTACACGGTGCCCAATAAATTCTTTCACCCTCTCTGTACACGGTCGAGTAACTTCAAAATAGTCTTTGAACCACCATGAACCATACATGAAAGTTATATTCTATCTTTGGTCGGAACTATGGTGGGCTGAACTATGGCTTGCACCTTTTTAAGACACCGTGGAACATGAATTCTTCTTTTGAGACCTGAAAAATGTGATCAGTCCATCGGACATAACACTGAATCTTCATGCCGAAGAACTGCTGATGCCTGAATATTTATACCACCCATAATTACAGATGAGGCAGCATGATCGGGCATGCATCTATGTGTATGCATGCAGCATTGGGACTATGAAGAGGTACACAATTTAGCAGCGCGTTACGATTGTTGAAGCTTTTTACGAAATTGGGCGTTTAAATCAAAATTAATTTCATGCACTACGGGATTTTTTTTGGTCAGCATAATCGACCAAGTGTGGCCACAATCGAGAGAATTGGGCTAATGAGAATCCACGAGTGATTGCTGAAAAGCCGAAGCATACACAAAGAGTGAATGTTTGTTTAAGGGTTGCGGCGTCATCGTTCCGTAATTCTCGAGATGATAATGGACTTCTTGTGATCAGAAATTGAGGATATAAAACTGGCTGATATATGTTTCCAATAGGATGGTGGTTTCAGTTGCCACACAGCCAACGAAACAATGGCGTCTTATCTCACATCGTGGCGATGTTAATTGGCCATCACGATCGTTTGATTTGACAACGTTTAACTTTTTTCTTTTTGAGATATTTAAAAAAAAAGTGCACGCCAATACGCCAAGAACAATTCAAGGATGAGCTAATTTGATACATTAACGACATTGTACTTAAATTATGTCTCAGAATCACTGAAAATATCGACCATCGAATGGAGGTATGCCACCGAAGCCCTGGCGAATATTATGCCGATACTTCGTTTCACTTGTCGTAGATCCTTTCATCATAATGAAAAATACGAAGATAATTTACAAATACCATCGTGCGTTTTGGTTGGACCACTCCTAATAATGAATATGAATCGCAAATGCTGCTGTCATTTGCAAAAGTGTGGATAGAGTTGTAAATTTGACATAGAACGTCATTAAAGAAAGATAAGAAATAGGGTGGGGGAAAAAATTGTGCCTTGCCATACCCGTGAATTTATCTTGAACTCGTTACATGAGATCCAAAGCAAAAACAGTCATGGTTGGCAATCGCAATACAGAGAGCGAACCAACTGGTTCATATTGCCGTGTAAACCCATGTTCTAACTATGGAAATCCTCATTTTATTTACACAGACAGGCAGTTAATCGATCAATTGTTTAAATAAAATTTCATAGCATCGGCTACACGTGTTTGTACTTCCACAATAAATTAAAAATTTCTGCGAATGCGCTTGGTTTTCCCAATGCCATGGGCGTTATTAACTCCAAACACTTACAGTAATAGGATATAATTCCTTTGCTTTCAAAGCTTCTCTACAGTGTTAAATATGAACATATGTTAATTACGAATTGTTGTCTTCATTCAGCGATTTAATGTTTCTTCAGCTTAACGTTGTCTTCTACACAATTTTTATTATAATAAAAATTTTAAATGCATTCGATATCTACTGTGATTTGCTCTGAAATTTTATATTGAAAAAGGAAAAGAAACATGCACTTAAGCTAAATACGCTTCCAGCTATAACGTGTTTATATTCTTTCTTGTTCAATGTATTTGAAAAGCTCCCATTTACTAATTGCTTGCATAAAATGAACTCAAAAGAAAATCCGATATCTAATAAAAAAAAATATTCCCCATAATATTTTCTAATGTGCAAATCTTGTTTGTTAGAGGAGAAATCTTCTTTATGGCCCCGGGTACAAATGAAACTGCAGAGAAAATTGTGAAAAAATATTGAAATTAAATCAAAATATTATATTTTAAATGTACAAATCGACCACTAACGAAAATGTTCTCTATTTTTCTATTTTTCTATTCGAATGTTCAATAAATAAATTTAAATTGGAAAATGGCACAAGAGATCAGCTGTTGGGAGTGGGGGGAAAACACACACACAGACATCCATGTCATATTGGTGGGTTATTTCTTCTGCCCAGCAGTTGTAGTACCGGTATATTGATTGTGTGCCACATAGACGGTCGTACAGAAAAGATGCCAAAAACATATGGCATATTTTCGGTTCAGCTGCGCTACAGAAAGCAACTCTGTTCGCATAGAAAATATGAAAATTAAAAAACAAAAATAGCAAATCGAACAGATCTGTCAACGAGTCTGACACACGTATGGAATTTTAGTCTACACCTTCATATTTTTCGAACACATTTGCAGTTTTTGACAGATCTAACAACAAAGTCGGATAGTCCGTCACGTCCTTAACGCCGCCGAAATCTTTTGAGAACTTGGCGAGTTGTGGATTGTGATTGCATATCGGACAGTTGTGCTGATAATTTCAATGTATTCAAAACGATTTGGTTGGTTTCTTTCGTCGTAAGTTTTTGTTTAACTGGGAAATTATTTTATGAAATAGAATTTTTTGACAGTCAAGCGATTAAAGCCGCACAATGGGGGTAGCGATTCCAAAACTGGCAATTAATTGTAAAATTTAAAACCGAATAGATTTTTACACTCGATGAAAGTACACAAAATGCCATATCACCAGCAAAAAAAAATTTGGTTGTGATAAACTAACGCTGTGGAACTATACAGTTTTCAAATTTGAGTTATTTGACGCTTTTCGCTTTTTGACGTGCAATAAAAATTATAATTTTTCGTGTTTCAGGAATTCATATTCAGTGCTTTCTGAAGTGAAAAATAAAATTGTAATAATAATGGAACTGGGTATCCTTCGGTCGTTGTATGCGGAGGCTCACTTTCGTTGGCAGCATGAAGGGACGTGCAGTATTGCTAGACTCTGATGAATTAGAAGAGGACTAAATGTCTTCTTTCCTCACATCGATCGCATTTCCATCAATCGAACTATTGCTGTTCTCACGGCTCATTGCCTCATTGGAAGGCATGTCAATAGACTTGGCATTCCCTCTCGGGATTTTTGCTACTAACGGCTTCAGCTGTATCCAATCGACTGAGACATCAGAATGACGTCGTTCGTCGGTATTGTGTAGCAATGAATTACATGTGTAGGGGTGATCTACTGAGTGCTGGTCCAATATTAAAAAGAAACCGAGTTGTGAGTTTGTGGAGGGGGAGGAGTCGGTTGCTCAACTCATTTGAGAGTGGCCAGCTGTTGCCATAAAACGGCAGAGGTTCTTCGCCTGACATTTCCTGTCATCATTGACAAGTAGCTTCCAGCAACTTGCAGGCCCATATATCTCGACTAGAACAATGGCTAGAGCAGTGGAGAATTAAAGTGAACGAACGGAAGTGTGAGCACATTACGTTCACCATGTGGCAGAACACGTGTCCACCTGTTCAAATCAATGGCCAATATATCACACAACACTGTGAAGTAAAATAGCTCGGTATTCACCTTGATCGTCGTTCGACTTGGAAGACCCATATCGAAGCTAAGCTGACACAAATGAAATTGAAGGCAATTCAACTAAACTGGCTGATGGGGAGAAACTCTACCTACTCTAAGCCTTGACTGCAAATTATTACTGTACAACTCAATCTTAAAACCAATATGGGGTTATGGCATACAATTATGGGCTACTGTCTCCCGCACAAATATGGAAAAAATCCCAAGGCAACAAAATAAAATCCTCCGTACAATTACAGCGATCCCCCGGGTACATTAAAAATTCTCGACTCCACGGGGATCTTAATGTTCCCTTGGTAAATACCGTATTTTCCAAACTCACCACAAATTATAATGAAAAACTTTATCTCCAGCCGAATCCTGTGGCTAGAAATATCAAAAATTTCTCAGGACACACACCAGGCTGAGAAGGAGGGACACTTTAGCTCTCTACCGATCTCAACTCACATAAATAATAATAAACTGAAACCTCTGTAGAAACGCTTCTTTTGGCCCGGCGCTGGCTGTGCTGAATTTATTCTTGTTTTATTATTTAAGATTTGATTACTCATTGTTAGTTCAATATACATTGAAGATTCAATAAATAGAAGAATGAGGAAAAAAAAAACATTGACTGAACACTGTTGAGTGAGAATTTTCGCAATAGCGGGACTTATCTTTGCAGCGCTGTGGTTTCGTGTGCGAATGTGTGATCGCCGCGTGTTAACGTTTTTTTGTATCATAATGGGACTAAGCTCTGGTCTAAGTGGAGCGATCTGCTTCGGGTAAGGTGAGCCACCTAACTTAACATAAGGCCTATTGCAACTCTGTTCTTTCTGTTTTCCTACTACAGTTGAAAATCTGTTAAAAAATTGAGTGCATCATATCAAGGACTGCAAGAATATTTGAATGATATATTTAGGGGATTCACAAAGTGCCATAAAGTTTTAAAATATGACATAATTTCCCTTCCTGTTTTTTTAATCTTCGAGCAGCAGTCAGGACACGACTCCTACACATGTAATGAATTGTGCAAGAACTAGAGGAAAGAGATAGTAGAGAGATGACAGGTAGTGCAGCTTCACTTACAACTCTGCTTTTGCAGGTTGTTTGTTAATAGCAGTGTTGCAACGCCTCTTATGTCAAGGAGACGTATTAACATTTTTATGAAGCTTCGTTTTACCAACCAATACCAACGAAGGAGGATGCTATGTGGTGCCTGTGGATTGGTATTAGCTGAAGTCGTTACTGTTCAGTGACCAGTCACTATGCCTTCGCCACTGATACCTTCCGACAACAACTGACACAAAGGCACACTAAGGCACAGCAGAAAAATTGCGAAATATTTTGTTTATGACAGTCTGATACTGGGCTCGAACACGGTACTTTTTAGTTTTGTAGTCAACATGCAGGCTACTTAAACCATCGCTACCCTAGTACATGAGCATTACTCTAGCAATCTGGAGGTGCGGGTTCGAATCCTGCCTAGACCTATTTCTACTAACAAGCTATAAGAGCTTGTGTTAAAAAAGGGAAAAAATAGCACACCTTGTGCATATGCCAACAATAAAAACGCTCCCACTGCATAAATTGCTTGTGTTTAATGATTTCACATGTTTCAAATTTCTATTGGGCCGCCCCATGAATTCAATGAAGATCGCGAACTGAGGGGTATTTTACAATTCTTGTTATAAAAAGAAAATGTTATTTTTGCAAATATGAAATACAATTGAAATAGTCAGAGGCATATAAACAGAAATTAATCTAAATATTGCAACTGTTTGTGTAGTTGTTACTTAGAAACTTTAGAAACTGCTGCGTGCCATGCCTTTAAGCTTAAATTGTAATACCAAATCCATCAACATATAGAACTTGAGAAAAAACGAAAGAGATATAAAAAATAAACATAAATGTGAATAGAACGAGCGAATGGAGAACCCCATGAGTAAATGTTGGCCATGCCCCAATAGTTGCAAGCTGGCTGAGTATTAAAGAAAAAACATAAAAAAGTATGGAAAAATGATGGAAAAATAACTGCAGAAAACTCATTGAATTCAGTTACTGATGCCATACCACAATAAAACAAACCAACACAACACAACACAACACAACACAACACAACAGAACACAATTAATCTAAAATATCAGATTTAAAAATTCAAATGAATATAAAACCGACTATGAATTATTTGAATGCCACTTCCAAAAAAAAGTCAATTAAAAATTTGGCGATAAAACAGTCAGTAGCCATGAGAGAAAAACTATCAATGCTGTTCGATGAGAACGCCATTTAGCATGTGTTTAGGTGTAACTATGTGTGTGCATATGACATTTATCACTTAATCATCTAATTCATTCATACATAGTCACATACACACAACACCCACACAGCCAAACATATTTTTCATACTCCCATGGGTTCACGTTTCAATTGCTTTCGATGAGCATTTTTGATTTTTTTCCAATTTTACACAAATTTATTTATCATTTCGTTTGTGATTGACGAGTTGGCGATATTAAATCGTTAAATAATGAATTAGAAATCATATTTATTTTACAATTTTAAGCAAATGTATTTATATGTGTGTGAGTATTTTTTATTTAGTGGATGTGCAAGGAGGTGGTATTTCCTTGAAAATTAACCTTCTCATATATACAATATGAATTTTTGTTTTGTTTTTGGAGCAGGGCTCTCCTACGTATGCAATGCATGGCACCCAAAGTAGTTGGAAAGCGATATTGTACAGAAGAGACAGTAGCTGAATGCGTCTACTCAACAGCAGAAATGATGCAGCTCTGTTTTACTCTGTCAATTTGGCAGCTGTTAGTGTTTAGGGCATAGTCAACCAAAACTCTCAATAAATGAAATGCGTCTGTATTGGATAAGATAATATTGCCCAGCAAACACAAAACTAAGCATTACAAATGTAATGAATTTTACTTTTAAAAGCAAAATGGAAATGAAGTTTAGAAAAAGTTAATAAAATTAAACACTCAATATGCCTCAGTTTTTACAGAATTAGGCAATTTTTTTCACATATATTTGATTGGTAGAGTTTGATTTACAATTAAAACTTAAAAAACTAAGTGTCTTTAGGCATTATAAATTAAGTTTTCCAAATTTAAGATTTTGTAACAATTTCTTATTAACAAAATATGTTTTAAATTTGAAGAACTTAATTTATTTCTCTGCTTGGAACAAATAAATTTTAAGTCGGAAAAAATTTGTTCGCAGCAATATGTAGAAGGAAAAAGGTATAACAATTTCAAAGCATTTCTTTTTAACTCTGGAAAATCGAAATCATTTAGAATTTTCCAGAATTGACTTTATGAAATCTGTTCTATAATTTAACGTTTGAAAAGTTTTTTGTAAAATATTTTTTGCTAGCATTCCATCCATAAATAGTCTGGCTTGCTGAGCGATTTCCAAACTTATTTGGCTTGAAATCTCCATTTTTAATCTTTTATTTTGCAAAATTTCCTCATTTTGCTCTTCTTGCAGAACCCATTCTTTATTTTTTTGCATATAAAGGTTTTTTTGCTCAAGATAAAACATTTTCCTCTTTTAATTTATTTATTTCTTTGTGAAAAGGTCTAAATGCCTTTTAATTGAAAATGTTTTCTTTGTTTTAAAAGTTTGGTAACATAAAATGCATTGCATGTTACCAAAAGCATTTTTATTGACAAAACAAAGATTTTTGTCTTCCATTATACTATTTTGTTTGCTGGTTTAATTTGAAATTAAATCAAAGCTGAAAAAACAATAAAGCTGAAAAAAAGCAGTAAGCATCCGCACATGTGCACTCGTTAACACTCAATTAACGACTGAAATCAAACTGAAATAGAAGAGAACAAGCGTCGGTGTGACTTTTTGTTATTGTTTTTGTAGCACAATTGTGCACAGAAAATGAAGATTTGGATTACACTGGTTTAGGGTGTAGAATGGGTCAAGTGTAAAATTATTCTATTTATTGGCAGGGTGGGCCAATAGTCACGCCTGTGTAAAAATATGAAGTTCGATGAATAAAATCTAAAAAATAATAATAAACACAAAAGTTATGCAAATTTTAACACTTTTTGCCCACCCTATATGTATAAACTGCATATGAATATTTTTCCTATGCAAGGAAATTTGTAACGTAGTTTTTTTTTTCGTCCGGGTCTGTCCAAGGGATGCTTCCTTTGGCATCCCTGTGGCCGTTTGCTACCAGTTGTTACTTGCCTCTGCAACAAGGCTACACACGAAGGCTAAATATACTTTTCGGGCACTGCTCGCGCAATCACGTTTACTTCTGTCATCTATAGACCGATGTAAAGGCCATGTTCGGCCCATCAAGTTGCGGTATCAAATACGATCCTACGAGCTAAATACTCCCGAGCTCACTAGGCTAACTACGGTAAAATAAATATTAATTAATAAACGAGATAAATGCTTCGGACCTCAGTCGGCTAACTAGAATATAAATATAGGAAATTGTGATAGCAAATGCAACATGAGGGTGGCGATGGCACGATGGATGGTAGTCTGCACGTTGACTACAAATCCAAAAACAGACATGGGTTCAACTCCAGCTTCAGACTAAAATTAAAAAAAAAAAAAAAACTTCTCGCATTTTTCTGATGTGAATTAGTGTGTTTTTGTGTATCAGTTGTTGTCGGAGGGTTTCAGTGGCGAAGGCATAGTCACTGGTCACTGAACAATACCGGCTTCAGCTGATAGCAATCCACAATCACATCAGAACGCCCTCCTTCGTCGGTATTGTATAGCACCGGCGAAGTAAAATAATAATAAAAATGGCTACTAAACCGAAGCTTCAGCACTGCTACGAGTATAAAAGCAAAGAACGTGCAAAAGCAGAGCTGTAAAATAATTCATTAAACTTCACCTCCTGTCATTTCTTTAACTATAATTTTCCTATGGTTCCAGCACAATGCTTCGCGTGAGTAGGAGTCATCTGATAAAAAAAAAGGTTCACTTGACCGAACCATAACAGGCAGAGAAGCGAAGATTTAAGTATTGAACACAAAAATTAATTGAAAATTTAATTGAATTGATTAAACTTTTAATTTAAAATTTATATTATTATTGCAATTAAAGCTGCTAATTAACAACTAAAAAAAGTAAAATTTTTGTCAGTTTACTTATGATTGGAATTGTAATTGGATTTCAACTTATCACGAAAATCATAGATTCAATTATGAGTTTTTTTAATTAAAAAATATTAATTGACAAATTTTTCGATATTCAATTAATAAATTAATGAAAAATGAAATGAACAAAACTAAATGCTATTCACATATAAAAACTAAGCTTATACAGTTGAACTTCCCTATAGTGAATCTCCACACGGTGACAGACAATTATTTCACTATACAGAAATATTTTTTGTTTGTTTTTTATTTATTTAAAATTATCAGGTATTTTTGGTTTGAGCAACATTTTTCAATTTTTCTTTATCAATAAAAGCTTCAATTACATTAAGACAGTTAAATACATTTGCCGGAACGTTGCTCTCCATCTCCAAAAAAAGGTTCGTAGTACATCAAGTGAAGAGGAAACGTGTTCTAATGTAGTTGACGTTTTATCAATATTTGCCATTACTTTACCGCCCAGTTCTTTGGCTTTTTGCTTCAATAACACTCCAGATACGGGAAGATTCTTAGAGCGAGCGGCCGTATTACATTTAAGCATTGCTTCGTCAGATGTCTTCAAAAAGACAAGTTCGTAGACTCTTACGCTTAATGCTTAAATGCTCGTGTTCTACATATATTCTTTTGAATAACTGGCATGTTTTTTAAAATGTTTGATAAAGTACTGCGAAGAATTCTAAATTCTTTATCTATAACTTTTTTCTTTGATGTTCCTTCTTCAACTTTATTAATTAGTAATAAATTTTTTTTCAGAGAAATCTGCTCCGGTGCATCATTTTCGTTCACTGAACTCGGTCAACTGATGTTAAAAGTCAAATCATTAAATTTTTTTGTTTTCATTTTCATATTTTGGGAATCCCAAAAATATTACTTATTTTCTTTATAAATAGTGTTGCTAACAAATGTAAAATAAAGCTGCTAAAAGAAGTTCACTACATTGAGACAAAAACACACGTAAAATGTATTTTCGTTTCCAAAATTTTGTTCATTGTAAAGAAAAATTCACTGCATGGAAATTCATTATGCAGAGATAAAAATACATTGGAAGTTGAACGAAAAAGCCGTGTTATTGATTTTAGTTCATTATAAGGAGACCATTTATTCTATAGAAGTTCACTATAAGGAAGTTCGACTGTATATACTATTTACGCACAATTAATATGTTATAATTTTTTTTTATTCTTTTATGGTATTTTGAATGAAATCTGTTGATATCACTGTTTTGCGAGACTAACAAAGTCAATCAAAATAAACGTGGACTTAATTAAAATTTTAATTGAAAAAAAAAAAAAACTACTAAAGTAAAGAAGCGTATTCCAAAACTCGTTTCTTAACAACGAAGCGAATATTTCGCTTACGCCTTTGGTTGAAAAGAAAACACCATACGTTTCTGTTATTATACTTATTATGTTTATAAAAATTAGATTGAAATTTTAAAAATATTTAATTAAATTCTTAATTGTATTATGAAAAATTTTATAGGAAATTAATTAAATTCAGCCAACGTTATCAATTTAATTGACGCTATTAATTATTATTAATTAATTAATTATTTAATAATTACAAAGAAAAATTTAATTAATTTTTTAATTGATATTACAAAATTTTTAATTAAATTTTTTTTTTTTTTTTTTTTATCTGCGACCAGCACTCAGGAGGTGACTCCTACACATGCGAAGCATTGTGCTGGAACTATATAGGAGAGGGATAGTTAAAGAAATGACAGAAGGTAAAGCTTAATTAATTATTTTACAGCTCTGCCTATGACGGATTAAATTTCATAAATTACTCAACTGTTGAGCTGAGCGGAATATTCCAGTATGCGTTTCTAAGACAAACACTCAATAGTTGCGTAACAACAGTTACGTCTTTCTATTACATTTAATATCGAATTCTATTATTCTGGTTATTTGTTCAGTTATCAATCTCTCCATGATTTATATTCCAGTTGTTATTTACATAATCTAAAAAAAAAAAAAAGAGAAACAATAAGGGTCCTCATGAAAACGTGTAAAAGTCTCGTAAACTGCGCAAAGTGTGCAAGTTTGCGCTCTTGTAAATGAACTGTCAAAATTTGTTTGAAAATTCTTTTACACAAACCTCGTAAATTTGCCCAACAATTTAGTCCCGTAAACTTGCACAGCTTAATTGTGCATTGAATAAGTCAGCTGCTTTTGTTTAAAGAATGAAATAGTGATGTTATAGTTACAAATTAAGAAAAAACGTAATCAAGAATACCCGGCCCAAAATTTTACTTTTTCCAGTCAAAATAGGAGCAAGATCATGCAAATATTTTTCTCTGCTCTCCTTTGTTTATGAAGTTACGGTGTCCAAAACTTTTAACAAAATGACCGTTATCTTAAGAGCACATGGTTATAGTGTTGTTTAATGAAAAATGCTCTACGAAGAAAACTTTGGGAAGCCAAGCCAATGTTCGAAGTACCGAAGATGTACTTGGCTTTAAGAAAGCAAGTAAGTTAAAGCCAAGTAACTACATACACAATTATAAACGCTTACTTGACATTGACGCGATATTTTTTCAGCATTTTTTATATAATACTTTTATGTGCTTGATTCGTTATTAGTATATATGTCTGAATATATATACATATATGTATGTATATATAAGCTGTGACATTATTTAAAACGGATTAATCGTGAAATGCGTCAGTAATACTCATATGTTCCATTTAACTATGAATAACGATTAAGTTTACATAAAAAGTAATTGCTGCGCTAACATCACTAAGATGGAGGTAAACTAAATTGGAAAAATTAAACTTAAACTTTATAAGTTACAGTTTTGTTACTTCCCATTAATTTGAAAAGAATCAAAAACCATCGCATTACCCAAACCTGGAAAAGACAGCAGCAATCCTAACTGCTATCGTCCAATAAGCTTACTAAACACAATGTCTAAAATACTAGAAAAAATTATTAAAGAAAAACTAGTGTGTTTCACGGAAGAAACCAACATTTTACCGCCACAACAGTTTGGATTCCGTTCGGAACACAACACAATTCAGCCTCTTGTTACAATAAGAAATATTGTCAGGAACTCCTTCAATGAAGGTAAGTCGACAGGAATGGTCCTAATGGATATAAAAGCGGCCTTTGATTCTGTTTGGCATGATGCCCTAATTCATAAACTATATACAATTGGACTGGATCCTGCGTTTGTCAAAATAATAAAAAGTTTTTTATCAAACAGAACATTTAAAGTTCATACTGGAAATATTTGTTCACAGAACTATGATATTTCTGCTGGATGTCCACAAGGATCATGTCTATCTCCAATTTTATACAATCTTTTTACGCATGATTTTCCAGCTTTACATGGATGTAATTCATCTATTTTTGCAGATGACACAGCTATACTTAGTTCAGAAATATTACCGGAAGATATCGTACACACTTTGGAGGAATCAACTAAAATAGTTACCGACTATTTTAAGAAATGGAAAATAAAGATAAACCCCTTAAAAACTCAGTCTATCTTCTTTACAAGAAGAAGAAAAAGTTTATTTCTACCACAAACCAACATTATTGTTGGTACCGACTCTGTTCCATGGGATGACAAGGTTAAATATCTTGGTATAATGCTGGATAAAAAAACTATTATTTAATGAACATATTAAATATATTGTAAACAAAATTAATACAACAATTAAAATAATGTACCCGTTAATAAACAGAAAGTCTGAACTAAATACACACAACAAATTTCTTATCTTAAAATCTATATTCCATTCTATAATGTTTTACGCGGCGCCTGCTTGGTATGTCACCTCTGAGTGTCATCTTAAAAAACTACAAATATGTCAAAATAAACTACTCAAAATGATATATAATTTGCCAATACATTTTTCCACACAAACTTTGCACTCTATGTCTAACATAAAATTAGTTAAAGATAAACTTAATATATTGTCTCAAAACTTTAAAAATCGTTGTAGATACTCTAGCTATCTACACATCAATGCATTAGTTTGATAACGTTTATCCTTTGTTTTTACCCTCTGACATTACTGCTCTACTTATAGGGTTTTTGATATCCCTTTTTCCCTAAATAAATGTATAAATGATAAAATAAAAACATACTTATTAAAAACATTGCTGTAAATGATTAAGTAGAAAAATTTGATTAAGAATTGATCTCTTAAAATTAAATTATTGTAAAAATGTAAATGTTACTGTAACAATAAAAATTGAGAAAAAAAAAAAAAAAAAAAACTTTATAAGAATTTTTTTTAGAACAGAAAATGGCAGGAAAAACCATAAAGCGGAGCAGAAATAATGGAACGCATCGTTGGTCTGATGAAGAAACCTCCCATTTACTGCAAGAAGTGGCCGAGGAAGTAAAAGATAATCCGGAATCATTTGAATTAAGTTTTGATCATTACAAATATGATCTATTAAAAAATATGTTTTCTTTTATTATCTTACAGAAACCTACCGCTCGTTTCCTCCAAAAAATTCTAATGTTAATAAATCACCAACAACAGCTTCTTCATATAACTTAATTAATTTAATTTTTTGCTTTCTTTAGGCATTTTTAGATGGAAATTTCAAAATTCTTTTATTATGCATTTCCTTTTTCTTCAATATATGTACATATTTTTTGTTTTGATATTTCTATCAAATTGAGATTAACTGTTTAAAATTGCACAACATTTGAAAAATGGGATTCGTGATAAAGGTCTCGCAAACTTGCCCAATTGCACAAATGGTAATTTTAAGCGTTTTCATGAGTCCCCCTAATATATTTATACGAAAAAGTTATTAAATTTTTAAACTCCATGGTGCCTTTTAGCCCACCCCCCATACAGGTGGATAATTGTGTTTCCGATAATTATAAAACACATGATAATGAACAAAAAAAAAAATAGCAGTTTTAACAAAAACCACATTTGAAAATTTCAATTCAGTCTGGAATCACATGATTATGTTGTCTGATACTGGCTGCGAACATTAACGTCATACTGCTTCTGCGAAAATACACATTCATCCGTGTCCACGTAGTACATGTCAGCCCAGATAATGCAATAAATAGGAAACATAATATTATGGCTCGCCATTTTCTCTTGCAGCATGACAATAAACATATTTTCTATAACGGTTTTTGTATTGTGTTGCAACGTATAGCAACAACAACGAGAAAAAAGAGGGAAATTACAGCCTTCGCATAAGAGGAACATTTAAACAAAATCACATGTTCAGCAACACATAAATTTTCATTTAACAATTGGAAAATATTTTTACTTGTTATGGAATATGTTAATTAGTTTCGACTAGAGTTGCCGGAAGTATTTATGTGAGTCCTTAATATTCGTATATTGAAACTGGGAAGTTACAACAATATTACAACTGGAAATTTGTAACAAAAGGTCTATTAAATGTTGGCAACTTCAAAAATTTGTAAACAAGAAATCAGTGTGTAACTTTCTTTTGTTGTTTGCCTTGTGGTTAATTAGCTCAAACAACTTCCACGGCTGGGCTTACAGTAATCAAGTGCAGGGCTTGTTTATTACTCCCAAAAACCTAACGAGATTTTTATAGGGAATCTTTCCCAGCATTGAGTTCTCAAATTGATATCCGCCCGGCGTTTTTGCTCCAATGGCAACTATTTAGGTCCGTTCACAAAGTTATAGGCATTGTTTAATCATCCTCGTCCCAGCAGTATCTTCAGATCTTTTTTGTGAAGGTGGTAGAGTAGTGTTCAGTGGGAGCTTCGCATTAACTTGTACTTATTTCATCTGTGAAACTTCACAACTTTCTCGCCCTTAGATTTTTTTGTTCATAGGTCCAGTATGATAAATCCGGCACAAGAATTGCTACACGTCGGCACAGTTTGGACTGGTCTTTCGCTTTCTCTTAGCTCCATCTTGTATCCAGAACCCAGATCACGCAGAGGCTATCTGACATTCCGAGTCGATCAAGGTTCAAGTGGCAGTGCAGCATTGATTTTGTGTCTCAACTCACACCAGAAGCTGATATGATGAACCAAATTTTTCATCACATTTTCGAATGTAGTTGTTCTTCAAGAGATGTAACAGGCCATTAAGATGCCTAAGAACAATGTTGCAATTGCAAAGGCATGGTGCACGTCAGAGACAGTTGCTGAAGTGATGAACCAACAGATAAATCTATACAATTGATTAAACGTATTGCACATTCTTTTCAGAGGGTAGCAAAATTAGTTCTGGAAAATTTCACGGATATGGGATGATCGCTGAGGTATGTTAAAAGAAATCTTATTAATCAAAAATTCGGCACAGATATATCAGCACGAATAATCTTAAAAATAAACAACACTTTGAACATTGTTCAAAGAAGGAAGTTTTGTAAAAGACAGTCGTGCTGCGTATGACGGCAAGTTAAGTGCCTTGAAGTGTAGACCGCGTAGATTCAATAGCATTTAAATATGTTTGATATTAATCTCATTAATTTACTTTTTTTTAGGCTAAGTTCCATTAAGTTTATTTTACACAATTCATTAAATGATCATTCTGATCATTTTGAATATGCTGAGGATACCATACTTCGTTACAACTTAAAAATATCGTCAGCATACATAAGAACATTACAAAACTTTATCACTGCAGGCAGGTAATTAATAAAAAAGAAGAATAACAGCGGTCCAAGGGGGCTGCCTTGTGGTAATAGCTTTATAAAATGATTTCTTAAAATGAACGGTTTGAGTTCTATTCGATAAATAAGAGTATATCCACTTTAAATTAAGCTCCGTATACAACGTATAAATTTCACTAAAACCGTACCCCCATCTGTATCACATATTAACTGTTGGGACTGGAGAATTTGTTCGTAGTATGAGAAAATTCGTGTTTATGATGCGCACTGTCACGTTACAAGGATTCTTATGCATTTCGATAAAATTTTATATATTTTTTGACAGTCATAAAGACGACAGTTGTAATTAAATAATAGAAATTGAATGTGCGTTATATTTTTCATGCGTGTTAAGCAACCAAATATTTTAGTTTGACAAATAATTATCTGAAAATAAGTTTAGTTCATATTGCCCATTAAACACATTTTCTTGCAAGAGAACAACAATTTTTGCTGCTGAGGAGAAATTATGTTTTGTGGCAACATTCATTTTAAGCAACAATCGATAACCCAGCCTGCTTCTTCGAATGCTCAAGCCAGAATGAGTAATATTGTTTAATTCTCTTAATTCTCATCTTAATTGATGACAGAAGAGGCTACTCTTCGAGATCCCACCAGAAATCTGATTGCGGACTATTTATTGCAGATCAATATGACTGTAGTAATACAGTCTTGATCTTTTGTTTGGTGCCACGTAACCGGTGAGTGCTTAATTGTGCTCCTTGGAGAGTACTTCGTTCAAACCCTGAAAAGTTGGAGTTAATTTGGTGGCATGGGTACGGATTCGTGTTGGCTGTGGTTATTGGTCTATTCGGGATATATTACACATATTTTTTTTTTTTTTCTATCTTGTACCAGCACTCAGGGGATGACCCCTACACATGCGATGCATTGTGCTGGAACTAGGAAATCAGGTTATGGGAAGGAGGATAGAGGGAGTAGTGGAATGGACATTTGATTTGAATTTTCCCACGTCATAAGTGACAATTGGTGTTCAAGATTTACGTCAGCACCTGCCCATAGGGCCTTATCTGACGGTGGTCTTAACACCGAGTAAATTTTTGAAACGATTCACTAGCGCCCCCAGAGCACTGATAAGCAAATGAGCCCGTAGGCCACCTACTTCCAGAGTTGGGTAGCAAATCATGTATAGTTATCCCTGAATTCTATAATGCACCTTGTTGAGGTGTGCGAGCTGCCTTAACTCTTGTCACATCAGAATGTTTTTACGTCAAGACCCATTTAACGGTAATACCGTTGGTTCGAAACACATTCCGGTGACTACTGTCGAATGGCAACAGCACCTAGTAGAGTAAAAGTCATATCATTAATATGCGTCACTCCACACATATTTCCGATTAGACCAAAAACTCCACTTCCCGCGTAACTTTGGGTTACAACCACAGCCACTACGAGTCCTTACCCATACAGCACACACTATCCAACTTTCGGGGTAGACACGAAATACTCGCAAGGAATATATCAGTCCTTAAAGCCGTACTTATTGTTGGAAGTGTGGGGCCAAGCTGGTTCCGTAGTGCTAGATTCGAATCAAACTGGTATTAACCAGTCCTTCATCAATCTCTAGTGAGATTTCGAAGAGTCACCTCTTCTGTCATTTTCGAACCTCAGGGAGGAACAAGGTAATGCTGCACCTTGAGCTAGGCACCGCGGGGTCACTCAGACACCCGTAGGTTCCAGAATACTTGATTCACAAGTTTCCAGAACCCCCCTGCGGGAACGTCATAAGTGACAGGAAAGACCTCGGCAGGGAGTTTGTTCCATATACGCGATGTTCGGCCGAAAAATGAGTTCTCCCTGTAATGCGTAGTGCGGTTCGCTGCCAAGTTAACCACAAATGGATGTGCTCTTAATGATGAACGCGTCGTGCGTGTGGATGATCGGGTTTCGGGAACAAGTTCCCTGATTACATCAGAACACATCCCATTATAGTAACGATAGAACAACGAAACGCATGTTCTGAAAAGAGTTTTACCAATTTACGAATTGTTGCCACTCAACAGTAGTCACAGGAGGATGTATTGGATTATGCAAGTAAAAATTGCCACAGTGCCCTATCTAAGGATAAAGATTTGGTGAACGGAGGCCTGCATTAAAAGAGACCATGACATTAAACGCTCTGATGTGATAACAGGGTTAGACAGCCCGTAACACCTTAGCAAAGTGTAATATCATTGGCCAAGGGTAACTATGATAATTGTATTGCAACGTATGTGGCACTCGTTGTCATTCCATATGTCTATGGGGGTGGGGTGGTGGTGAACGTCAGAATTCAGCCGGTGTTGAGAGCACCATCCGATTAGGCCCTACGGGGTAGGTGCTGTCGTAAATCTTGAACACAATCTGTCGAGTGGCAACTCTGCCTCAATAGCGAGAGGACATACAGGACAACAAAACTTCTCAACAGTAATAGAAACAACCTACAATGCCAGTCCAATGCTGACACAGATAAATATTTTTACAACAGTCACAATAAATATTTACTCACTTTTGTTTTGCTGTTGCATTTTTATTTATTTTATTTCCGGTTGCTTGGCTCCCACAACTCGTCAGTACACTAAGTGACAAATCCACATGTGTGTTTGCTTGTATAAGTATGTATGTCTGTATGCAATATACATACATATGTACTATATACTTATATTGCTATTGTTGAATCATGTATGTTGCTGATAACTAATTGGTCAATATAGTAGAAAGATGGACTTTTATCACAAAACCAGTAAAAACAAAAATTAAAAAAAAAAAAATTGCAACAACCGAAGAAAGAGCAGCAGCAGCAGCAGCAGAAACGGTGATAAAATATTTTCAATGCAGGAGACTGACGGTATAATAACAAATGAACACATACAACTGCAATAGCAAATATGCAGTCAGAGAAAAAAACACACCGCGTTAAAGGCTCACGTGCACATTCTCATGCAGTAGGAGGCAACACCAACTTAACAACGCAATAAATTTATTTGTTGCAATTAATAATGTCAGTCAGTATTTTGTCACCAACTATTATTTGTTGTTGGTTGCTTGCGAGGTAGCGGTACGGTTAGTGTGTGTGTGTGTGTGTGTACGTCAGAGAGCTGCAACGGGTACGAATGAATAAACAGTCAGTTCATAAATTTATTCTCCTTCGACTTGTGTAAAGTACATAATAAAATCTGCAACATGAAGTGTGTTCATGAGGTGTCTTCAAAATGTAAGATGGCTTTGCAAATTTCGTTTATCGTTTTTTGTTGTTGTTGTATATTTATTTAGTCGTAGGCCAACATCGACTATAATCACTTCGCTGAAGCAGAATATGAGTGATTCATTGAATTGTGACCTCATGAAAATATCGCAATGGGGTCAGGCAAACAGGGTGGATTTCAACGCTCAAAAGACCCAATGCAGCATGCTTACACATCGACCCATGCCCGATGATGCTGCGTCATCTGTAATTATGGGCGGTATAAACATCGAAGAATCAGAAGCTCTTGATGTTCTTGGCATGAAAATTCAGTGCGATGTTCGATGGACTGAGCTCATTTTTCAGGTCTCAAAAGAAGCATTCAAGTGCCTCGGTTTTTTAAGACGGTGCAAGACATACTTCACCCCATCTGATCTCCTCACTATTTATACCGCCTACATCCGACCGAAAATGGAATACAACTTTCATGCAAAAAATTCAATCAAGTGCTCTAAAACACTTGCAATGTTGACAGTGGAAAATTAAATTAAATTTTAAAATTGTATTAACTGTGGACATTTTTATACTTATTATTTTATAGATATTTTTACATATAAATTTTAGGTTTTGGTATGTAATAAATAAACTGTTGATTTTGAAGGTGAGACAACTCCAATTCTTAGAACAATATTTCTCAATCATTTAAATTCCTAATTATTTAACATGTCTTTTCTTTTTGAAGTAAATTATAAATATTAAGTTTTAAAATCGTTATATTTATTCTACATATTTTAAATAAATTTTCAGTTTCCAGACCAATTTTTTGAAAATAACAAACACCACAAACTGAAAATATATAATTTAATTAAAATTTTACCATTTCCTAATAATAATCTATATAGAGGGTGTCCGCCGGGAAGGTATACTACTTTGTATGTTTATAATTTTTGATTAAATGAAAGGGAATGGATCTTAGATTGATAAATGTTTTTTTTTTTATCTTGGACCAGTGCTCAGGGGCTATCCCCTACATATGCAATGCATTGCACTCGAACTCGAGAGAAGGATAGGGAAGAAACAGACAGGTAGTGAAAGTGGTAGAAAGATAGAGCTTAATTCTTGCAAAACTATGCAGTTGCAAAGTTGCGGCGTCTCTGATGTTTTTTTTTGACGCATTATTTTTAAGCTAATGTAGCCATTTTATTTATTATTTTACTTCGTCGATGTTTTATTGCTCAAATACCGACGAAGGAGGGTGCTGTAGCACAGAAAACTCAGAAAAAACTTTTTTCTGATTTGACCCGGCTGGGAATCGAACCTGGGTCTTTCTGGTTGCAGAGCCAACACGCTGACTACTCGCCATCAGCACCCCCAATTAATGTCGGCAATTATGTATTGAATACAATATCAGATAAATGTCCGCCTCTGTTAGCCTCACAAATGCGAGTGCTTTTTAGGACATTTTTTATTGCATTCTTACACATTTCACGCGGTATTTCATTAATTTCATCACAAATATTTTGTTTGAATTGCTCAAGCGTTTCTGGTTTGTTTGCACGAACCTTGCTTTTCAGATATACCCACAAAAAGAAGTCCGGAGCAGTCAAATCATGCGACCGTGGATGCCAATCAACATCACCATTTCTAGAAATAACTTGTTGTGGAAAGAGGTCTCGCAGTAATTCCATTGTAATCCTGGCTGTATACGATGTGGCACCGTCATGTTAAACAAGACCAAAGCATGCAGTTGTGGCGTTAAAAAGTTTTCAATCGTATCACGATATCGATCCCCATTCACAGTTACCGTTACGCCGTTTTCATTTTCAAAGAAATAAGGTCCAGTGAATCCAAATTGCATACCAGACTGTCACTTTTAATGGATGCCAAGGTGACTGATGAATAATTTGAGGATTTTCCATTGCCCAGAACCGACTATTCTGTTTATTCACATATCCATTCAAATGACAATGTGCGTCGTCACTAATTATGATTTTGTCATCAAAATGGGGGTTGTCATGGGCGAGCTGTAACATCCTGTTGGTATATGTACGGCGGCGTAAATGGTCTTGGGGGAGACGCTCTTGTGTCAAATGAATCTTAAATGGAAACAACAACAGCAACTCCTTGTGCAAAATTGTGGGCAAAGTTGTTCTTTGAAGACCAAGGTCCTGAGCACGTTGTCGAATTGAGGTTGACGGATTGTTTTGAACAATCACTTTCTGGAGCAGCAGTAATATTTTCAGCCGATCTTGCAGTACGTTGTGGTCCATTCTTGGGCCTATCACCTACAGACCCTCTTTCTTCGAAATCATTCAGTACACGATAAATAGTGCGTTTTGTTGGCACGTCGTTTCTCCCAAAAATTTCACGTAACTTTCTCATCGTCACAGTAATCGATGATTGATTTTGATAAAATGTTTTAACGATTGAAATACTTTGGTTTATCGAATATTTTTCCATAATAAATTTTCCACGTGTCTACTTCACGACTGCCAAATATGAACTGTCAAGACTAATATTTACCAAAATGGCGGCAAAAGAAAGTAGTATACCTTCCCGGCGGACACCCTGTATTATATTTTAAGCTTAAACGTTTGTTTTTATTTCTATGTGTTTTGCTTCCATATTTCGTTAACCATCGGTTGACATCTTCAGGAAATTTGTTTTTTTTTCTATAGAATGTTAAAAAAAAAAATCATTCGTTTATTTGCGAACCTGGTAGACCTTGGTGTGGAAATGCCCATATGGGCAGTACAAGTAACTTCAATCTTCAGTTTGTTTTAATGCATTTGGTAAATACACAAAATATATGGAGGGTACTTTTGTCATTGTCATTTCTCATTAGAGATTTACTACCCGTAACAGTGGCCACTACTGTCTTTGTCAATTGTCCTGAGCAAAATAAGCTTCACACACTTGTTTAGATAAATTATTTGAATGCATACGTATTTACAGGAATATCAATAAGTGAGGATGTGTCGCTGGCTGGAAAACAAACAAAAAAAATATGTACAAAAACGAAATTTTTCCAGCAATTTCTTTTTTTTTTTTTATTTATTTAATGGAGAAAATTTAATAACTACAACAATAACAGCAACAACAGCAGCAGCTTTTTACGGTGTCGCAAACAAAGAGCATTAAGAATAAGCAAAGAGATAAAAGAGCTCAGTTACGTAGTAAATAATATTGATTTATTTGACTGTGATTTATAGCTAAAGACCTGCAGCTCGATTTGTTTGGTTTGGGTTGGTTGGTTGGGTGGCTGGCGTTGGTTCACTGGAAGATTTTCTTTTTTTTTTGTTTTTTTTTTTCTTTTCGTTTCCAAACCAAAATTTACTTATTTTTTTATTGTTCAAACGTGAGCATTTAGTTGTGTTTTCATTATCAAATAAACAAACACACCATTAAATGATCACACATACACACCATAAATACACCTACACATTGATATCTTTATTTAATGGGGAAAAAGTGACTTGCGGACCCCAAGCCAAAAGACTTGGAAGAACATTTTTATAGAAAAAGCTGAAATTAGCCGCCGGTATTTCTTTCTGCTGTAACTACGAGTATGCATTTCAGAGATACTTACAATTTCAATTGTTATTATTAATGCCAGTATTTATTATAATGACATGTTTGAACCAAATATTGAATATTGGAGCTGTACGAGTGGTACGTGTCCATTTAGAAATTCAAGTTGTGATTATTTATTTCCCGCCATTATTTTTTTATTCATGCGAAGATAAATATAAAATAAGTTTATCATGGTTACAATAAATTTAATTTTTATTCTACTGCATTTCTAATTTCTCGTCAGTACGTGAATGAGATATTTCTTTGAACAGATAATCTTCTATTGATAATTTAATAATTTATTTCGTTATTAGCTATACTTTTGTTGAATATAATAATATAATAAATATAAATAAATGGTTTTTAACAATTCCAATGCTGTAAGGACCATCCCCTTTGTTTTTATCTAAAACAAAAAAGAAGGAAATATTAATTATTTGCCAGTTTTAATAAAAGTTTCTAGCAGAAGAATTTTCTAAAAATTAATATTTGATAATTATCTAGAAATAATACTTAAAATGTAGAGCAACAACGCATTAAAAGCTTAAACTAAGAGTATTTATGAACTTGAAAAAAAAAACATCGCAGTGAACAGCCAACCAAGTAAATACTGAACCCTGAAATCCTTATAAGCACAACAGTTTTGTTTTCGACTTAAAATACAATATAAATTTCTTGAAAGAAGAAATACAATCAGAATAAATACTAATTTTGTTAAGAACGAAAGAAAAACAATTTTAATTCAAGTTTCAAAAAAGAAAGGAATTCAACACACATTATAATTAAACAAAATGAAACAGATATTTTATAAAGATTTTTTTTTTCTTTTGGCAAAACTACATACACATACACATACACTACATACATGCACATAGTTTTTGCAATTGTATGTATGAGTTAGTAAAACTTTTGGGAAATGCCATAAACACACACACACACACATACGTACAAGATTTCATATATAAAATATTTTAAAAAGTTTGTGTGTTTCTTGTGTGAAATTGTACGAGGTGTGTTAAGAAAATCACGGATGTTTTTAAATCACATTTCCTGAGTTCAACCCCAATTTTAGTTTAAATAATAAAAATATCTCGCATGTTTTTCGATGTGTCTTTGTGTCAGTTGTTGTCGAAAGGTTTCAGTGGCGCAGGCATAGTCACTGGTACAGTACCGGTTGTTCAGCTGAAAGCAATGCAGAGGCACAGCAGAACGCCCTTTTTCGTCGGTATTGTGTAGCACCGGCGAAGTAAAATAATTACTAATAAATGGCTACTAAAATGAAGTTTCAAAAAATTCAATACATCTACTTGACATCAAGGATTCAGCGATCTGCGTGTGTTGAGGTTACCGGGGCATGGAGAACGTGCAGTACGTGTCCCGCGGCGGCCCTGATTACGATTCTGAATCTCTTACCGATTGATCTTCATATTTTTTCCGTTTCCGAGCAGAGTGCTATTCGGCTAAGGGGGGACGGGTTCTTCAGGGAATCCCGGTCGGGGCTTAGCAGCATTTTCCGAACCCTTCCGGTCTTCATTGCGGACTACCCGTTGGATATCTTCATTCGAAGACGGGCGAAGGTCTCTGCGGGTGGCGTTAAGGCTGTCTTCAGCGATGGAATCAGTAGAGGGGGCGGGTATTTTCTCTGATGATCTGGCAGTTTCTGTTTCCTACAGGCTAAGAAATTAAAACAAAATGTTACCAAAGTGGCCTTCGGCGAAGCTCAAGGATTTGGTATAATGAACACCAGCTACGCTAACAAAAGCTTCTGGCGCCCCCATTTCATTTTCTTCTTATGTGGTGAAGGGCCCATAAACTAGATTTTAGGGAAAAATTTTTGCAATTTGCAAATAATTGAAAAGGAAATAATTCTCCAAAACTCCCCAAGCAAGTGAAATAAGACCTAAAAACAAAATAAAATTAAATAACTCACAACTGAAATAATTTTTGGGATTTATTGCATTTGGGAGTAATTTCATTTTTCCCTCGATTTGTTTCCCTTTGAATTATTCACTTGATTTTTGTTGGGGAATGGAGTTCTCTTGCGAATTAACACAACACATTTTATTAAAATTTTTGCAGTGCTCCATTTTTATTTTTAAATTAAAGAATTTTGCACAACTTTTTTTTTAGTTTTTGAGTCGTAAAATCATCATTTACATAAATGCCGGTTCAAGTCCGGGAATTCCCAGATAAATTTCCCGGGAAAGCGGCGAACGAAAATAATCCATTTTCGCACGCAAACTCTAACCCAAAAATTGTCTAGAAATCCTTTGATGCAAAGATTTTGATAATTTAATTGAAGAAAACTGCAACTTGTGAAATTAAAAATTTATTTATTTATTAATTACTGAACACACCTCGCATGTGGCACAGTTGAAGCATAAACTGTGCAACAGCAATAATAATAACAACTGTATATATATGTATGTATGTATATCAAATATATTTTAAAAGGATGCAGCAGAAAAAGTGGAAAAATTTTAACTAAAGCAATTAAAAACAGCTGTTTATAATCCGCAGCACAATATGACAAACAAGCAAACGAAAGACATAACGAATGAACGTACAAATGTACGACTCTTGACAAAAATTTGACATGAAAACTCAATTTTAGATGACAGCTGTTGCAGCCATACTGCCACTGCCACTGCCACGACCATCAATACCTATGCCAACGAGCAACAACAATAACAGCTTAAGCCGTAGTAACAATAACAGTGTTAACAGCAACAAACTGAATTGACACCAACAAACGTACGCCTCGACAAACAGAAATAAATCTCAGCATCTAACGCGTACATACATATATCTATATGTATGTATGTATGTTCATATGGAAATGTTGCAAGAGTAACGCCAAAAACAATGGCGTTCTTTTAATTTAATTCTTTTCCCTTTTGTCTCACATTATAAATGTGCTGATAATGTTGAGCAGTTCATTTTGTGTTGTACATACAAAGTAACAGGCAACAGAAGCGAGCAATTATATGGGGAGTTTCGTAAGTTGTAGGAAATGCTGCGATAAATGGCATCAATATGCATATCATGAGCATAACGCTCTTATAACACTACATTTATTTTTCATTTTATTCAAGGGGAATTCGTAATAGGTCAACTTATTCCCCAGCTGGCCGACAATTTTTTTTTTTTTTATCTGGGACTCAGCACTCAGGAGAAGACTCCTACGCATGCGAAGCATTGTGCTGGAACTATAGGAAAGTGATAGTAGGAGAAACGACAGGAGGTGAAGCTTAATTAATTATTTTGCAGCTCTGCTTTTGCACGTTCTTTGTTTATACTCGTAGCAGTGCTGAAGTTTCGGTTTAGTAGCCATTTTTATTATTATTTTACTTCGTCGGTGCTACACAATACCGACGAAGGAGGGCGTTCTAATGCGATTGTGGATTGCTATCAGCTGAAGCCGGCATTGTTCAGTGACCAGTGACTATGCCTTCGCCACTGAAACCTTCCGACAACAACTGACGCCAGAGACACACAAAGACACACTAATGCACATCAGAAAAATGCGAGATAATTATTTTTATTTTAAAATTTTAGTCTGAAACTGGGGTTGAACCCAGGTCTGTTTTTGGTTTTGTAGTCAACGTGCAGACGCCACCCTATTTATCACTGTTTGATGTCAAATTGTATGAATTATTTTGACAATACAATGATACAATGATTTTTGATTGCTGTTGTACTAGTAAGTTTACATGGTATGCTCTCGCCTTTTAGTTTTTTTATCTAGAACCAGCACTCAGGAGATGGCCCCAACCCATATGATGCATTGTGCTGGAACTAGAGGAAAGGAGGGATAGTAGGAGAAAGAACAGAAGGTAAAGCTTCACTATCTTACAACACTGCTTTTTTGCACGTTCTTTGTCTTTATAGCAGTGTTGTAGGGTCTCTGATGTCAAGGAGACGTATTAAATTTTGAAGCTTCGTTTTTAGTAGCAATTTTTTTGTAATTCATGTACTTCGCCGGTGGTACACAATACCGACGAAGGAAGGCGTTCTAATGTGCCTGTGCAGTGGTTGCAGTTGAAGCCGTTACTGTGACTATGCCTTCGCCACCGCAACCTTTCGACAACATCTGACTCATTTTATTGATATAGAATTGAAAGAAAGAGAGAGAGAGAGAGATACCAAATGCCAGAAACAAACAAACATATAAAATGTAAACATTCATTCGTTCTTTTTAAAAAACGTTAAGCAAAGAAAAAAAAGCAAGAAATGAAGCTGAAAATCATAGAATGCGTACATAAACCTTAGCGTACATAAACCGCTAAGTGGGCAACATATTAAAGATTTTAAGTTGCAAACGTCAATTTCAAGTTGAATAATTTTATATTTTTATTTTTTTTGACACTCAGTAATTTTTTTTTATCGATAACACTAGTGAAATATTTGACATTTTGATATTTATCTCTGAATATACTTGAATTCTTTGCACTGGGTACAATCTTTCTATAACAATATATTGGCACTGTTCTTCCAAATTTTAAATTTGAATACAAAAACAATTAATGCCCAAATTCTCAGTCATTAGTTAACTAGTTTAACTAATAATATTTGATTCACAGCTTTTTGTTTACTATTAGTTAAACCGCCAAATGTCATTAAACCGCCAATAGTTAGACAACAGCTGATTAGTAAATTATTATTAGCATTTTTGTTTTTATATCATCTATCATTATATAATATTTATATATAATACTATCAGTTTTTTTTATTTTCGAGAATAATATGATTTTCCCGAACCAATTGCAGCAACAATTCACAATCTTGCACGGTAAAGTTCGAAAAGCGCGCGCTTGTTTTATTAATTTTTAAGAAATATTACAACAAATGTTAACAAAAACCATATGCTATACCAGTGCTGCCAATATTGAAAATTAAAAGATTGTTAGTGTTACATTCTTCAGTTATACTGAGAATGTTAGTTAAATAATACACTGTGAATATGAAGTCTTAGTTAAACAATAGTTATCATTTTAGTTTACTAATAGTTAACTAATTACAATTACTAATTACAGGCTTTGAAGGTTTGTTAATTTAGAACTGATTCAGGAATTTTGTGGCTCGGCATTTTTTGCTTCGTATTTGCCGTTACTAAACTGTTACGCCTCGCTTTAAAAACTTTTTAAATCCAAAATCATGCCAAGGAATAAGAGAAAATTTATATTAAAGTTTTGTGGGCAGACAGCCATGCAAATATATTCATAAGTAGGATAGTAATTATGTCTTCTTCTTGTATATACCCTGCAGGAAATGACAATATTGAAGATGTACTGATTTTCTACTGACTTAGTCATCAGTACTAGTGGCCAGGCATAATAATTTACTGTAGACATTTTACATGTGCGTACTATTGAAAATCTAGTAGTGACGTTGATTCTATGTAGTCAATAGGGTAGCTCGTAGTTCTTGTGTGGAAACTGAGACAAATGAGACAATAAAAAAATTGTTTTGCATCCGTAAAGCATGAAGCACATTCCCCACAGCAGCCTACGACCTACATCAACTACAAATGTTGTTAGTTGCGTGTGTAAGTTATATTTGACATGTTGAAGTCAGCCGCTTGCTGTGGCGAATATGTTTTATGCATAAAAAGAAAGATACGTTTTCTTCTCTTCTCATCAAAGACAAAATAAAAAGGATAGTCCAAGGTCTATTTAGCAGATCTATAGCAGGCCTACAACAATGAACAACACAAAAAACAACAGGCATTTTTTTGTTTGTGTAAATTAATTAGCGGCTTGCACAGACCTAATAAATAGACTTTGGTATAGACCATGATACAATGAACAAGGTGATCGTAGTAGCGAACATGGTGCAATAAGTAGGTGGCATTACTACGGCAACAAATACAACACTACTAGACACAAGCCAGAGTAAAAAATTCATCACCTAATTTAGTAAAAATCCACCTAGTTATTAGGTCTGTTCCATGTTTATAACCAAACATTCCGAACTCGCACAAATTAGTCCAAAACCGTTCCAGATAAAAATTTTTGTGCAATTTTGACAGAAAAAGAGAGACAGTAAAATATTTTATTTTCGGTACAAAGCTGCCCGAACTTGCCCGTACTTCTTTTTGCATATGAAACTGAGAAATTATTCCAAAAATTTGCAAAAAAAACGAAAAAAGTTTTTAGTTAATAATTTATAAAATGGCAAAAAGGAAGATTTTTCAAATAAACTTGAAGTTGTAAGTGCATGTACGAGTATTCGTGCATATATATCACTTTATTTAATAGAAAATGGCTTTTACTTTATTTTAATTTATTTTCATTCACGTTTTACAGCTGTTGCCAATGATGCAAATGTTTTGCTTTTAAAATATTATGCATTTTAAGCGTCTAAAATCATTAAAATAAAATTTCTTGCTGCACAATACCGACGAAGTAGGGGGTTCTGATGTGATTGTGGATTGCTATTAGCTGAATCCCGTATTGTTCAGTGACCAGTGACTACGCCTTCGCCACTAAAACCTTCCGTCAACAACTGACACACAAAGACACACTAGTGTAGATCGAAAAATGCGATTATTTTTAACACAAACTGGCAATTTCCAATTTTGGAAAAAAAATGCTCCTTGAAAATAAAATATAAAAATATAATATTAGCATATTTTTTTTATTATAGATATTTTATTGAAAAAAATAAACAAATAAATAAAACAACACATTGTAATTTAACGCTTTTTTGTTTTATTCGAATGAAATTGAAATAAAAACTGCCTTGATTTTAAATCATTAAACATTTTTTTTAGAGCGAAAAACCCATCAAAAATTTGTAAAAACTGATAAATCTGCACATTTGGCAGCACTGCTAACTAATGTTACCAAAAACCAAGGCGAATTGACACCAGGTGTCCGCTCAAAGCATGTTAAATACGTAAACTGTTTTCATTTTTTTTTTTTTTTTTTTTTTTTTTATCTGGGACCAGCACTCAGGAGATGACGCCTACATATGCGATGCATTGTGCTGGAACTATAGGAAAAGGATAGTAGGATAAACGACAGGAGGTGAAGCTTAATTATTTTACAGCTCTGCTTTCGCACGTTCTATAATTATACTCGTAGCAGTGCTGAAGCCCCGGTTTCGTAGCCATTTTTATTATTATTTTACTTGACTAAAATTGTTCTATTTGTAAACAAAAAATTCTGTTGTTGTAGGGACGAGATCACCTAGTATGAATTCGCCTTAGAAAAAACACACTAAACCCAAGGTTTATTAATGCAAGATTATCGCAAGGCGAATTCGTCAATTCGCTTTTCGTCCAAACGTTAAATTTTTTTGTATACATGTGTTTTGTTAAATACAACATAACCTAAAAAGAACGATTTCAATTAGTGCAATATGAGTTAAAATTAAATTAATTATTACAAAAAGTCATATATTTTGCATTCTTATTATTATAGTATTATATTATCATAATTATAAAATTATTTACAACCACATTTCTTAACTTTTTCACAAAAGTAAACAAACTTTGACGTTCGGCACAAAAATACGCTGGAAATTCTTGTATCAGCTGACGGGCGAATTAGATAGTGAGTTTAGCTGGTAATGAATTTACCTTGCACCAAACCCAAGTAAGGACATTTGGTCTCAGGCTTTCTACAGGGTACAGTATACAGCATATTGGTGTTGTACCATTTTCGTCATTTTCATCCAGCAAAATATTAATGTTTGAGTATGGTTTGCAACATTTCTCATTGTCATTATAAGAATCACACGCCAACGAGCGCACAAACAATCATACACAAACACACACACACATACGCACACACACATATGCACACATACATACATACACAACTTAAGTTTTTACAACAGAATGTTTAAGATATAAAAAAAAATATACTTTAAATGGGTTTTTTTTGCTGCTGCTGCTGCTGCTGCTGCTGCTAAGAATATGCCGCTTAAGGCAAGTCGACGGAAAATTGCACAAAAATATTAATTTTTTTTTGTGCCCATGCACAAATAATTCAAATTAAACTTTTTCCTTTTGGCGGATGCCACAAAATGCGTACATAATTTCAATTGTAACATTTTTCCATAAACGCACACAGATACACCGTACTTGAGCGTACGCAAGTAAAACAGCACATACAAATACACATACACAAAATCCTACGTACATACATATTTGCAGTATCTTAAAAAAGCTCTTGTTAAAATAAGAATATGATATTTATTAGGCCACCGCTGCACAGTGGGGCTTTAGAAAGTAGTAGCAAAGACAATTTGATGTAGGCTGACCACAAATTATTATATTATATTCTCTGCTTAGAATTTCAGTGGAAAACCATTCTGGAACTCGCAATTATTATAAAAGAAAACTGTGAAAATGCAATGGAATGCCGCTTGAAACAGCTGAATAGCGACGTCTCCTTGACTGATACTGTTGCTTGGTTACGGCAACATTTAAAGCGCAATTTGTGTGTCTTAAAAAATACTGGCCACTTTTGTTAAATCATATTATTTTATACAATATTATTCAGGGTTTTTAGACAGATTTAAAGCAAAAACGACCACATTTGGCGAAGAAAAAGACAGTGCAAAAATCGAGAAATTTGGCTACGAACTGCTACCCTTTCCAACATATTCTCCAGATTTATCGCCCTGTGACTATTTTCTTTTTCCAAACCTGAAGAAAAGGCTGGGTGGTAAGAGATTTGGTTCAAATGAAGAAGCCATAACCGAAACAAACGCCTATTTCGACAGACTGGAGAAAAACCTACAATTTGGATGGAATAAAAAAATTGAACTAAAAGTATTGAACTAAAACGAGATTTTGGGGAAAAATTAAAACATGAGGTGAAGTTTCTGCAAAGGAAGGGATGGATCATTCCGGGAAGAATGTGGACAATTGCAGGGTTTCGAGAGCCGTATGGCCTGAATTGAATAAATATTGCAAAGTCCATACGGGTACTGCGAATGAGCAGGAGGGGATTAAGGGTTCTGATTCGAGCTTTAACTGGTGATGATCAGCAAGTGGCAAAAAAGGGCCTCCGATCTTCGCATGCTAAGCGAGGAACAGAAGAAGTTGATGACACACGTCTTCTGTCTCTGCACCAGTTTGCAACCCGGCAGGCTTAGGTGGAAGGGGAGCAGACTCCTGATAGGGCTGGGAGTTATCGCGGGGCGGGATATCGGTGAAGTCAGGGGCTTCATTGTGAGGATAGGCTGGCTATGAGATGTTGACTATGGACGGGTTCTAACTTTCTCTTCTCTTCTCTTTTCAATTCTTAACTTTACTTCTCTCTACTGCGCTTTCTTAAGAAGATTCACAATAAACCCTATATATCTCCGTGTGGAGGTGTTCCGGTGACGGGGCTACAGCCTTCCTTACCTTGTGCAAAAGTGTATCTCTTGAGAAATGTGGGTCAATGATTTTTAAATTCATATAAATTAAAAAAAAACGTCACTTAAATTTTTAATAGTTTAACAAAATGTACCACTGTGCAAAGCCAAACAGCAACTTCGAGCATTCGCCAATGCTGAGTGCGCGAGTTTGTCTCTTCACTTCTGGTTCGCAATTGTAATTACGGCTGTGTTTGTTGGTTTTTTTTTTTTTTTTTTTGGAAACAAATTTCTTTTCTTTAACACTCTCCTGGCAGAAACTTAAAAGGAATTTAATGCTACTTTAGCTAAAATAAACCTTAAGAATGAGTTCCACTTAAAGTATTTATAGTCAAAAGGGAAAAATCTTTTCTTCTTTAAAGTCATTCAGCAATTTCCTTATTTTTGTGTAATTTTTTTGTTTTTGTATTTCTGCTCAATTTGAAAATTATTAGATAAAATGCTGGAAGTAGATAAAAAATATTGCATATGAATAAAACTATCATGTTCCTAAATGGTAATAGTTGTAATATTAAGATGCGTTACTGCAAGAAAGAAACTATAAAGAAGGCTGGGGGAATAATATTTCGTACAGTTGCGACGCACCTTCCTCCATACGATAAGTTTGGACAAAAATATATTTCCAGACGGAAATTAAAATTAGAATTTATAATTATTTATTAGTAGAAGGAAAAAGAATATTTTACTAACGAACTGTTCATATTTTCCCCCCCACAAACTAAGCGCCACATGTTACGCACACACTTACACATGTTTAACCCGTGCTGAGTGTTTATGGGTCAAAATTGTTCAAACAATTTTTACTCGTAATTATTTTTAAACTCAACTAAAGAATTTCCATGAAATTTCTCTACAATAAATTGCATAAATGTAAAATGATGAAAATTCAAACTCCTTTTGCAATCTCCAACGCACATGCTACCTGTGGGTCAAAATTGGCCAACACATACTACGTTTATACGCACGAGTTATTTGCAAATCTTGCAGCCAGAGGCCAATAAGCAATTGTATGGCAGCTTCAAAAAAACTCCCCATGAGCGTGTTTACAAACAGACAGATGTTTACCAAACTACACGATGGTAAAGAAAAGTGAAAGTTCTCGAAAAAGTGGTAACGTTTCATAACATATTTTCAAATACTGGCGTTATTGTTTTCCTGCGTTAATAAAAATATACGGCAATATTTTTCATTACATCATTATATTATTGCAAATGAATTGCACGTATAAAAGGGGACCACCACGAAGGCAACCCCAAGCCTCTATATTTAAACGTGCCTGCAACGTTTTGTTCCTTACTACCAGCAGCTTTACCCGTTTTAATCGCTCAGTTGATCCAATTCGATAGAGTTTTGCCTCTTCAGGCCATGTTAGACGTTTGCAATCGTCCATGGTAAATTGTTCATACTTTTTTGCAAATTCTTATCGTTTTGTGCGGGTTTCCTCACTTATGAACGTTTTTTTTTTTTTTATCTTTAGTGTGAATACTAATCCACATGCTTTTCAGACTCTTTGTATAGCTTTGGTACCTACATTTATATTATGTTCTTACTGAAGTACTAGCTGGACCTTTTCCTTTATCTTGGACCAGCACTCAGTGGTTGGTCCCACCATATGCGAAGCATTCTGCTGAAACTGGAGGGAAGGGATAGTGAGAGTGATGACCAGTGGTGAAGGGATAGACAGAGGTAAGCTGCAGTATCTTGTACACGTTTTTTGTTTATAGCAGCGCCTCTGATGTCAAGGAGACGTATTAAATTTTTAAAGCTTTGTTTTCGTAGCCATTTTTAGTAATTAGTTTACTTGGCCTGTTCTACACAATACCAACAAAGGTGGGCGACTATTATAAGGCGAACTTTATAATAATATATTTCAATAAAATACTCAATGTGTTCGTTATTAATATTCTTAAACATTTAGTTGTTTTATTTAAAATAACAATTTAAGAAACCTAGAGCCACATATTCTACTGCGTTACATCCCATGTGTGGGACACAATTTTGCAACCCAACAGGGTACCAATCAGGTAAAAATTCAAATTTCTGGTCGGCAAGTGCTTTCGCATAAATTTAATTGTTTTTAAAATTTATATGTTTAAAAATTAAACGTGTAAATGACGTGTATACCAGCTAAACCATATAATCAACATACGAGGTTTATTAAAAAGAAAAAAGATTTGCGGAAACTAATCCTTGGTTAACTAATCCCTGGTTAACTAATCTTTGGTTAACTAATCCTTGGTTAATTAATCCTTGCTTTTGCGATGTACTAGAGAGTTGTTAACTATTGTCTTGGCTACAATTTCTGTCTTAGTATTGGATCGAAAATCTCAATAGTTTGGCTGTTATAGGCCAAAATATCCAAAAAAACGTGACAAAAATCTGATCAAGTCAAAAGGCGCCAGCTCGATTTTCACCGTAGACGTATGGTCTAGTGGTATTTTTTGCTTAGTACAATCCCAAGAATCAGAAACGCGAAGCGCCCATTAAGATTTTCAAATCGCCCCACCCTAATACACACACACAAATATTTCTACGGCAAACACGTGTAATTGGAGAAAAGTTTTGGTCATGGGCTTGTCTTGCTTTCCACAAAAAAAAAAAAAAAAAAAAAAAAAAAAAAATAGAAACTAAGAAATGAAAATAGAAACAGAGCAACAGCATAAAAGTAAAACTTTTTATTGACAACAACAACAAAAAGGATACACAAAAAGAATGTTTTACGGCAGGGAAAGAAAAACTTTTAAATAAATAAACGCCATCGTTCTATAAATAAAATAAACAGACACGTACGCACACACACACACATACACACGCACGCACACTTCTATGTGGCTCTTAAAGTAGTTTTTCCAAGTAACATGCACTTCACATTGAATTGAATTAAACGTTCGTTTAAAATGCTGACTGATTACAGTCTCTTCATTTCACACTAAAAACAAACATTTTTCAAATCTTTCATATTTTTTTTTTTAATTATTTCAAAACTCCATATCGTCGGCTGTTGCTGTTCGCTCCATTTACGCAGCAAAAAGGAAAATGTAAATAACCCTGTTTTAATGCTCAACAACATCGTAGTGGCAATAGAATAAACCACATGGAAAATAAAAAAGACTCAATGGCAAGCATACTTTTAGGCTGATAATTCAAACTTGAATGATTTTTGTCTAGCTTTAGTATTTATTTATTTAGTTGGTATCTTCCATTTGGCACACACTTTTAAATACACTGGTACGAAGACGAAAGACAGCCAGTCAGTCGCATTGTACTCGTAGGGAAAATATTCTTACTAATCGCTCTTTAATGTTTCTATGAAAAACAAAAGTTATCAAGAAACTTCAGTGACAGTGAAATAGAAATTCTTTAGACAGTAGACAGAGTAGTTTTATACAGAGCGTTTTTATACTTTTAAAGGAAATTACTAGGTTTCGTAGTCAATTTGAATACATATGGTACTCCGATTCAATGCCTGTAAATTACTTTTTTTTTAGATTGAATCTGGTTCTCGAGATTTACTGTTATATAAAAAAAATCGAAGGGTGCTCCACTTAATTTGCGAGAACTAGTTTTTCGATCGAATTAAGAAAAACACGGAAGGATTGAGAATGAAATAACTTTTAAATTATGTTATTACAGTGAACTGCCGATAATTCGTAATCGCAAGGGACCGGCCATTTCTTGCGAATTATAGGGGTTTTCGATTTAGCAGGGTTTCGATTTAACGGTGTTAAAATAAAATAAATACGAATTAACGGGGTTCTTCAATTTATTTACTAAAACGATAAAAAAAAACATAAAATCAATTGTTAAAAATAAAATAGCAAATAAATAAAATAAATACCAAATTCATTTACTCAGCGTAAAATACGTGTAATTTTAATAGCAAACAAAAAACAATAAAATGAAAATAAAACTGACAAATTCATTTTCTTAACTTAAAATACATATTTACATTATCTAAAATTAATTAAAAAAAAATGGGTGATTTGCATTTGTTTCAGACTTTTCTCACGGAGGTTGTCCAAGGTAGTTTCTATTCTTATTGGATTGGATCGTTAAACAAAAAAATCATTCTTACCATGTTTCCGTTGTTTTTATTACGAATTATAAGTGGTAGTTAGCAAACAATTACGATTTATAAAAGGTAAAGAAGATTTTATTTGAAAAATTAGCGAGGGGACCAAAATGTATGTACATTTTACGAATTAACGAGATTTTTTCAAGTGACCGACAGTTTATTACGAATTATCGGGAATTACGATTTATCGGGGTACGAATTATAGGGATTTGACTGTATATATTTTTTGCAGAATATTCAGAATGTTCTCAGACGAAACCCTTTTTTGCAAGAAAATTAAAAAAAAAACATTTCTCTTAAAAGTTTCTTAAAAATGTAATTTAAACAAAATCTGAAGTGTTGTTTTCAATTTTGGTACTGGCATATGTTACAAATAAAATGAAGCCTATTTCATTAAAATCCATTCATAAATTCTGATTTTATTCTGCAACTACTTACAAGAGCTCGATGTTTTCACATTAATTTTGTTTTGAAATAAGGACAATAAAGTGCATAAGACGTTTGGCATGTGAAGACATTGGTCAAGGATATACCACCAACTGCTTATGATTACTGGGGGGACAATACTTTCAAGGGGACAATATAAATATTTTGATTAATAAAGAAATATTTTTTATAGGAATATTAAGTCACCTTATTTTTTTAAAGGCATCTCTTATATATGAATAGACAAAGCTAGTTAAAAACATATTCGTATATTGCTCTTGCACTCTCAGCCGGGTAATGGTATCGTCAATAGTCAACCGACGTTGACCGTTTTCCCACAGCATAAATTTCTAGAAAATTATTTTATTATGAAAAAAAAAAAATGGCTGATGTCAGTTGGATTGATTGCTTGATTTATTTTTTTTTGTCTGGAACCAGCACGCAGGAGATGACCCCTACGATTCATTGTGCTGAAACTATAAGAAAGGGATATTTAGAGAAACGACAGCAGGTGAAGCTTAATCAATTAATTTACAGCTCTGCTTTTAAACGTTTATTGTTTATAGCAGTGTTGAAGCTTCGGTTTAGTAGCCATTTTTATTATTACTTTACCCAATACCGACGAAAGAGGGCGTTCTGATGTGATTGTGTATCGCTGTCAACTGAAGCCGATATTGTTCAGTGACCAGTGACGATGCCTTCGCCACTGAAACCTTCCCTTCCGACAACAACTGACACCCAAAGACACACTAATGCACGTCAGAAAAAATGCGAGATGTTTTTTTTTTTTTTATGATTTTAGTCGGAAACTGCTGTGGAACCCAGGTCTGTTTTGTAGTCAATGTGGACACTACTTCAGCCATCGGCACGCTTTTGCTTTAATTCTGATTGAAATTTTGTCAGCTGACTTTGTTGTTTGATTTTTACAGGAGCAAAGTTTTCAAAATATCACACGGCATGTACGTAATTTGCAGTGGAAAATTTGACAAACCAAATATCGTGTGATGGGCGCTTTAGTTGTACAGGGTGGGCCAAAAGGTACGGCTGCGTGTTAAAATTTGAATAACTTTTTTGTTTATTATTATTTTTTTTAGATTTTATTCATCGAACATGATATTTTTACACGCAGGCGTAACCTTTGGCCCACCCTATGTTAACTTCAAGTGTGCACTTCTTCGGTGTTATGAAAATTAATTACCCATCAGCCGTCAGCAACCACGTGAATGCCTGTATATTTTTATTGTTCTCTGCAGGTACATGAGCGAATACATTTGATATTTGATATTGAAGAAGTTGAAATAAAATAACCAAACACTTTATTTTTGCAAAATAACAACAACAAAGAAAAAAGTTTCACATTTCATGCCCTATAAACTTCATAAGCGCTTTAAGCTGTTTTTGGCAATTTTTTATCTATTGTTGTTGCTAAAAATGTGTGAAACTTTTATGACATGCTGGACAAGAAATATCTTTGAATAAGTTAGCTGTTGCCCAAACGTTTATATAATTTGGGGTATTCACAAAGGGTGCTATTATTAAGTCATATTGTCATAACGTCTCAATATTGTAAAATAGAAAAAAAAAATCATAAAATATTAGAGCGTCTCACACACGATCAATGTTCAGCTTCAATATTTGTCATTGTGTGCGAAAAATAGTCACACATATACGCTCTGTTTAATATTGACGAATATCAAAATGGTTTTGATATTCATTACTATATTGAAGCAGTTTGACGTAGTGTGGCATTGTTACCGTCAATATTCATTTTATTTCTGGTAACTTTGAGTGCACATCGTAGTTGTGACGCATTACAAATGGAGTAAAAAGTGTTTGTAATCAAATTAATTGAAGTATATCGCTCATTAATGGCTGTTTGGGACGCGCAAATTAAAAAATATAGTGACAAAAACCAAAAAAAGATATCAACAGTGCATATTTTTTTTAATAAAGAAAGGAATAAATAGATATGTATTTTGCCGACGGTAACTTCTATATGTTTGCACTTGAAAAAACTCAAAAAAAAAATTAACATTGATGAGAAATGTTGACGTAGTGTGGTGTCAGATGCTTCAATATATATATATACTAACGCAAAGACAAATATTGAAGCTGAATACTGATGTGTGTGTATATCATGCGCTCAACACTCTTCCAGGCGTGTTTTGTTGGTTTATCGTAAAATAACAGAAGAAATGTGAGTCATTTGCTAAAACTTTTAAGTCGTGCCGGCGATTAAATGTATGTACAAGGCGCCGCTTGTTATAAATGATATAAAAATAAAAAAATGTTTAATAATCATTCACAGTTCTATACCTTGATATTAGAATAAATTCTTATAAAATAAAATTAAATAAGAATGAAAAAATCACAGCATAGCCGCCGTCCAAAAAAAAAAAAATATTCACCTCGTATCACTGGCAAACAGCTGTTTTCGATTATATTTATTTCCACAATTTTGTGCGTCAAAATAACAATTTTATAATTTTTTTATTACGAAATTTACAGTTAATTTCGTATTTACTGTAATAAAAGATCGAATTATTTTAGTTTTTCCACTTGCATTTATCTACTCGATATCAAATATGTATTTATAAATGATTTTTTGCTATCAGCTGAATGAATTTTTTCAAATAGCACACCCACTACACTATGACAGCAGTCATATCGAGCCTTTGGTGCAATACCGTAGTAATTCAAAATTTGAATTTTTTGAGCTGGCTATGCAGAAATGATCTTTGGGGAAATATATATCTAAAGGAAAAAAGGTTATGGTTCTATCTCTAACTGTTCAGATTCTACAGCTACAAATGTCTTTATTGCCTCCAGCTATAACCAACAATATTTATTTGCAATAATGAAATATTTCCTTTATGACAACAGATTTACAAACAGAAAACATTACAAAACATGCCTCTTTATTTAAAAACTTGTAAAAAAAATAACTTTGGTAAACGAAAATACTATCAAAAAGATGGCTCAAAACTTCAAATGCATTTTTCTCAGTTCATGATATTTTGTATTACTACGGTATTGCACGAAAGGCTCGATATGTTTTCGTATTATTATTTTAAAATATAAGACTTTATGATTGCAATTTGAATACCCCAATTATTTTTAAAAGAAATGTGTAACAATATTGCATTTCGTTTTTCAGTTGAAAAGTTGAAAAGTTTTGTTCTGTTTTATTTTGTTTAATTTTTCATTGCCAAAAAATCCAAAGCATGTATAATTTTATAAAGCAGCAAGAAAATGCAGAGAGACAAATGTGGTGAAAATATGTTTTTAAATAAATATTGCACTTTGCACATTTACATTGTAACACACATACACTTAACAAAACTCTTCATTTACACATCCTTGCAGGGTATTTTAAAATTTCCAAATTGCAGTTACACAAAAAATGTGTAACACCAACTGCCAAAGCAGACAGACAGTATAACAAATAAGTGGTAGGCAATTGTGTTTGTTTGGGGTTGTTTCGATGTGTGAAAAACACACAGTTGCAAATATGTAAATGCAACATCGTTGCAGAGTGACTGATAACTGCCACAAGTGTAAAAAATATTTCAACTATTGTTCACAATCAACAAGGGTAATGGCTGGCAGCTTTGCAAACACAAACACAATTCACAAATCTACCGGAAACTGTTTAAAGAGCCAGAACGGATGTGGAGAACAAAAACCAATATAATTTTGCAGAGTTTTTGGACACATTGTCAGTGGCACTTGGAGTAGTTGTTTTGAAAAAGAAGATGTTCACCAGGTCCGTAACAAATGCCTGATGATTTTTGCAACATAAATAAACACAAATAAATTTTTTTTGATTTAATTATATTTATTTTTGAGCGATGGTCTTTTTTATGAAACGTTTTTTTTCAATATTTCGCTACCAAATAGGTAACATCGTCACGAAATAATAATTTGTATTGACGATGCTGACCAGCTGCCTTTTTGGTAGCGAAAAAAAAAACGTTTCATAAAAACGACCATCGCTCAAAAATGAATATAAAGAAAAAATTTAATAAAGGTCATAATGAAAAAGTGAAACTAAAATTATTTTGATTTTTAATTCATTGAATTTATTAATTAATTTTAATGATTTTTTTTTTTTTTTTTTTTTTTTTATCTTGGACCAGTGCTCAGGGGCTATCCCCTACATATGCAATGCATTGCACTGGAACTAGAGAGAAGGATAGGGAAGAAATAGACAGGTGGTGAAAAGTGGTAGGAAGATAGGGCTTAATTCTTGCACAACTCTGCAGTTGCGTGTAAATTATAAAGTAAAGTTGCGGCGTCTCTGATGTTTTTTGACGCATTATTTTTAAGCTAATGGAGCCATTTTATTTATTATTTTACTTCGCCGACGTTTTATTGCTCAAATACCGACGAAGGAGGGTGCTGTAGCACAGAAAACTCAGAAAATTTTTTTTTCTGATTTGACCCGGCTGGGAATCGAACCTGGGTCTTTCTGGTTGCAGAGCCAACACGCTGACTATTTGTGTTTTGTGATTTGTTAAAAATAAATGAACAAATGTGGTAGTTCAAACGTGGCCAGTTTTCGATCAATACGAAATTTCGTAATAGGAAATTGGCCAGATTATTAAGAAATTTGAAGAGTCTGGAGACGGTACACTTGTGGCCAGGCCTGTTCTATATCGCAATGTGCGCACTAGGGAAAATATCGCTTCTGTTAGTGAAAGTATTGCGAATAAATAGAATTTTTCGATTCCATGACGTTCTCAGCAATTAGGCCTACCTTTTTTTTTCTCTTGGACCAGCATTCAGGGGATGACGCCTTGACCTGCGATGCATTCTGCTGGAACTGGAGAAAAACGATATTGAGAGAAATGACAGGTGGTGATGATCCACTGTTATACAACTCTAATTTTGCACGTTTTTTGTTTATAGCAGTGCTGTAGCGCCTCTGATGTCAAGGATGTAAGCATGCAGCATTGGGTCTTTTGAGCATTGAAATCGACGACCCTGTTCGCGTTACCCCATTCCGATATTCTCGTGAGGTCACCATTTAGCGTATTATTCATATTCTGCCTCGTCGCCGCGATCATATTCGACGTGGGCCTACGATTAAATGAATATGAATAGCAGATACTCAGGCATGTTCCACAAAAGTAGTGGAATGAAAGTAAAATACGTTTTGAAAAGTAAACTTTTCATTTTTGGTGTTCTGCAAAAGAAGTCGTTTGGTGTTACATTTTCTCATTTGAAATGAAGTTCGAAAACAGAAATAGTAACAGCTGATTTTAAAAATAAAATTTTACTTTATACATAATTAAATTATTGAATGTTTTTTCGCATAAAAGTTAAAGAATTCGTAAAAAAATATTCAGGAATAATTAATAATTAAACAATGAATGTGATATTAGTGTCCATGGTGCTTCAAAACAATGAATTCGCGGCAGCAAAAGTGCAGAGGAGGATTCTGCGAGACTTTGGATATAAATGACGCCATGTAAGTACACATGCATACATGATGTGTATATTTTCAATGAAAATTTTAAATTATAATTATATATGTATTTAGGTTTTTACAGTATTACCGCATTAACAAGGATGCTTTTCATCTTCTTTTAAATTCTATAAAATGTAGGCTGCCTGTTTCTTCCATACCGGCACAAATACAGCTTGCTGCTACATTAAGATTTTTAGCAGAAGGCGGATTTCAACGACGTGTTGGAAAAGACAGCGATGTGGCTTTAGCCCGAAGTACCACGTGCAAAATTTTAAATCGCGTGCTTATCATTTCAGAAAGGCACATTTTGTGCTAGATGGATCACATTGATCATGAGCGACGATGAGCTTAATTTGTCCAAGCGTCATTTTATGCAAAAGTTTGGTATATATATTAAGAAATGAAATTCATGACAATGATTGGAATGAATTAATAACTGATTCCGTAGCCACTTCAATAAGAGATGATATCGCCAACCGACTTTAGTTAATAAGATATACATCTTTGATTTTTTTATATGAATTTTATTATTTAATAAATCTTAAAGTATGTTCTTTATAAAAAAATATAAAAATTTAAACTAAAAATATAGCGAGATCAATGAAAATTCAGTGCTGATATTAAAAAAGGAACCGTCTCAAAAAAATATTTTTAAACCACTTCTTTTCAAATTAAAGTAGTTTATAGAACATGGCAATTCACTACGAATTAATGTTCGAAAACAAAAAGTAAATGAAATGTCAAAAGTAGAATGTAGAACACTAAACATTAAAATTGAAGTGATTTCAAATTACTTTTACTTCAAAGTGATTTGCAGAACATACCCGACTGCTGTCAACTGCAAAAGAGTGGATACGGTTGGAAGTTTGACATAAAAGGTCATTCAGAAAAATAAGAAATAGGGTAGGAAAAAGAATGAAGCCTTGTGGTACACCTGAATTAATCTTGAACTCGTTAGATGAGATCCCGTCTATAACAACTCTTATTGCGCGATGCCTGAGAAAGCTTGATAGAAATTTAGAGAATATATCATCGATACCAAAAGCAGTAAAATTATTGAATGATAAGTTACCAGCACGCTATTTCACCTTTTGGCGACGTCAATTGGCCACCAAGTTCTTGCTATTTGACGCCGTTCGATTTTTTTTTGTGGGGCTACGCGCATGATCTCCTAAAGTTGCAGCTTTTGAACACCAACATTGGTCAAGTTATCTCCTGAAATGTGCGAAAGAGTAGTGATCGAAAACTATTTGAAAACGAGCGACTGCTGCAACCGATTTAGAGACGGCCATTTAAATGACATTGTATTTCATACATAATGCCAGGATCCAGCCAGCATTTTAATGAAATAAAAGTTTCAGCGAAATCAATGCTTTATGTGTGTTTTATTTAACTTTACTTTTGAAACCGAAAAATAGTTAACCCTGTAGTTTTAGTTAGTCTGCTTTTAGATTGGTAAATTTTTGTTGAAGCAAGTTTCTTCAATGCTCTTTTCAAACTGCATAAAGAATGAAAAATAGCAAAAGAGAAGAATTAAAGTAACTTTTCGGTACAAGCAATACGTTGCAACTCTTCTTTCCTCTTTCCTCTTGCCACAATCTCCGACTTGCTGCAAGAAAAACTGCCAAATCTAAAAACAGACTTTTTACTTTTTGGTTTAATGTCCCTCCAGTTTTTAAATACTTTTTGCTCCAACTGCAGTATGAGTTGTATTTCCTGCACATATTTATCTCCATGCTGTATGTGGTTTGTAATAACATTTGCAAGAAAAAATGCCAAAATAGAAGAAAAAAAAACTTTTGCAACAAACGACCATTGAGGACACAAACGTTTGCCGCCATCGCGTCAGTAGAATGTAGCTGATGCTGACGCTGCTATTTTCTGCTGACGTTGAGTGGAAAACAGAAAACTTTAGCCAGTTCCAGTGCATATCTATCTTGGCTGCAAGTGGCGAGCTTTTAAAACTTTTTAATTATTTTTCATAGAGGAGGGTGTTAAAATAAAACTTACACTGTACTTTTTTTTGTTCAATCTCCAATAGCAAAAAGAATATGATTGAAAATACGAGAAGAACAAAATTATGGCATTCGACTTCTTATTTTATTTTTATTAGTTTTTTTTTTCTTTTGTTTTATTTAAGGAACTTTAAGCATTAAATACCGTCCAGCAACACAATCCTTCTCCTCTGATTGCAACATACATGTACAGAACCAGCAGATTTTGCTGCACTTTTGAACAATCTTTTCTTTAATAAAATATAAATTATTAACTTATTCCAGCTACATTACATTTGTGGTACATGAGTTTTCTTTATATTTTTTTTGTCTTTGCTACGCTGTTACTGTTTAATTTTCCGAGAGTTTTTCTCCTGTAATTTTAATGTTCAAGGAAAACAAATTATTTTCATAAATCCCCTATAAACTCGGGCAAAAATTCAAAATAATATTGTTTGTTCTATGCGACTGTTATGAACAGCCTACGAAAAATGTCGAGCACACAAAAGGCTTTAAATATTCCTCAACATCGCGTTCAGATTTATGCACATATTTTTATCTCCATCTTTATGTTGGTACTTTATGGGTTTTCACAGATGCTGGCTGGCATACTTTGTTCAGACATATTCATTCTTATTATTAAAGCAGTTGCATTCTACAAGAAAATTTGTCGGCGATATTGTTTTGAAACGACTCTGAATTTTTCATAACGACTTGAGTTTTTTTTTTTTTTTGCAAATTTGGTTGTTTTGTTCTAGTGGAATAGTCGCATAAGTACGTATTTAAAAATTTGTTAAAAGATTCCTTGTAGTACTTTTTTTTTGTCTACTGCTGTTTGATAGATAGAATTGATAAAAAAGAATTTGAATTATAGAAAACTTTGTTTAATTTGTGTCCTTATTTCAGTTGCTTAACTAATTTAATTTATTTCGACGTCTTGAACTTCATATTCGATTTGGCTATTCTCGCGTCAGTGGTTATATTTTCATTTGCTGCATTTAAGCCATGTGCTATACACATGTGGTGAAGTGCGGCACATACATTAGTAATTTTGTTCCCAAATGCCAATCGTTGTTTTTACTATATTTTGGCTCCCAAATTGATTTGGATAATACAACATTTTCTGCTCGTTACAGTACTCACTGCTGACGTACGTTTTGTATATTGTGGGATATGTGTAGTGTACACTTTTTTTCTGCAATTGCCACTAATCCCCTAAATAAATTCAATTCAAAAAACACTTATTCAAGCTCTTTTTTTATAAACTACCAAAATTATTCGGGTAATAAGACATTTTCCGCTCTTCTGCTGTTAAGTGGTTAACAGTGCTCTGTTAACTAGAAAAAGAGATCTGCTAAAGTAAATGGTTTGTGTCTTGGGTATTTAAATTTAACTGCCTGGCTCACGATGTCACTCGAATTTGTGCGTTCGCATAACAATATTCAAAACAAAAACAACAATAAAAATAAAAAGGAAATATTTATTTTTGTATATCTTGCAAACGGTTGGAGTCTAAGTTACTGACTTTGTACGTAAAACAAATCATCAGTAAAAAACTGGGAGGGATTGCACAAGTAGGTACCTCCTATTGTAAAACGACTTTTCGATTGATTATGATATATTTTGGTTAATTTTTCCTAATGAAAATTTTGGATGTTAGTAGAATTTTTTTTATTTATTTATGTATGTGTACTAACATGTTTAATAGAAAAATATGACTGAATAATAAAATAAAATTTTTCTTTCTTAAATAGCAAACAAAAAACTAGTTTACGACAGCTTTTACTCTATCGACTGACATTTCGAGAGAATGTACTCGTTCGACTGCTCGTTATCGAATGCCACGATCTGAAATCTTCGATACGTCTTATTCGATAACAAATATGGCGATCTCAAAAAGTCAAATTTCGATCAAATTCATTCGATCACGAATACGACGATTTGGGCCCTGTATTATATGTAATGAAGCATCAATAAATAAATAAATGTAACTTTCAAATGGCGAAAAGTGATCCCCTAATGTTACATGCGTTTGATTTTTCAAATTCAGTTTTTTTTTTTTTTTTTTAATCTGGGACCAGTTTATAGCAGTGCTGAAGCTTCAGTTTAGTAGCCAAATACACATCAGGAAAAAAGCGAGATGTTTTCATTAATCTGAAACTGGGGTTGAACCCAGGAACCGTTTTTTTAATTTTAAAGAGCGCTCATTCCCATTGAAAAATCAAAAACCTACCCGTTCGTTCAGTTCGTTCAATTCGTTACTTTGACTGAATACGTGTACTACACTGAATCACAGTAAGACGAAAAAACTATCTATACTTTACTTTGTTGAACATGTGTTTGAATAAGTAAAATTTATAAATTACTGACTCTGGTGAAAAGTATTTCTTGTACAAAATATGTGTGAAAAAAAATACAATTTTGTGAAAGTTTTATTGTATTTAATTTAATTTTCTTTTCTTTCGCCCACTTTATTTTTAAAAAAAAAAAAATAAATTTTCGGAATCACTAAATTCAATTGAACGGAATGGAAAAATAAAATTATAAAATTCACGATAGCAATACCACAGCGTTGACAAAATATATTTTCCTGGAGTGAACGAGAATTATATTAATAAATAAATAAATACAATAGCCCAACTCACAATCTTGTGCATATGGTGTTGCATCATTGCATTTGCAAAAAGGTATAGCATATTTTTGCTCTACAGTAACAAAATACACAGCAGTCTAGCACATGCTAGACTTAAATTTATATGCAACACTTAAAACCAATAGGATTTATTTGCAACACCTAATTGCAAATAAACAGCTGACTAACAATAATCCAAGCCAATCAAATCGTAATCGCCGCGTACTTGCCGCTGCTTATTTTCCTCCAAAAAAACCAGTAGTGCAATTCATTAACTTTTATTGGACATTTTTTTTTTGGCAAATTTTTTTTGTTTTTTCAATCAGATGTGAATTTTGTTCTTGCAATGACTAGTGCATAATAAATTAAAAATGTCATTCACAGTTGATAGCACAAATTTGCTATTGCATATATTTACAATCTCAAATGCACAAGATTGTGAGTAGAGCTAATAAAATGTGCACAAAATTGTATTTTTTTCCAACAACTGTGGATTGGATACACCTGATACAGCCTGAAAGCGAGATGTTTTTTTTTTTTATTTATTTAATTTTAGTCTGAAACTGGAGTTGAACCCAGGTCTGTTTTAATTTTGTAGTCAACGTGCAGTCCTACTTCAGCCATCACTGAAGATTAAGCCGTTAAAATGGCACTAGTTATATACAAATACATACGTATTTCCGAATGTTACAAACAACAATGTAACTCTGCAATATCCTTCCGATGGTGTAGTTTGTGGAGACACAAAAAAAAACTTTGCAATAACGGAGCAAAATATCATGAAATTATTCATTAGTTGGTTTTATTTCATTTTTTTTTTCGTGATATTGCCGCTGTTCTTGCTGTTGTATGCTGTACTTAGCATTCGTGTGTTTCTTTTTGTTCATGTTACTTATTTTTGCTGTTGCTCTCTGTGCTTGCAGCTAATTGTATGCAATTTATTGCTTTGTAAGGTGACTTTTCTTACGCTTTTGCCATTTATTAACTAATTTAAAATGCAAAACTGATATTTTAGTTTTTCTTTTTTACTCTTCAACTTTGTCTTTTTTTTTCTCTTTTATTTTATTCATGTTACATTTTTTTCGGGTAGCAACTGCATTTTTTTTTTTTTTTTTTTTTTTGTTCTCATTAGTGAAGCAACATGGTTACTTAAGTGCATGTTTTTCTGAAGATATGAACTGAACTACTGTTTTTTTTTTTTGTTCCATTTTTTGATAATTTATGTGATTGTTTGGTAAAAAGTTCATGCCATAAGCTTTATCAGACATGTGTTCTGAGGTGTTTGTAACATTGTATAATATTTCCATTTTTAATTATTTATTTTGACGGCAAGTTTGCAGTTAAAAATTAAATACAGAAAATGAGTTATTTATTAAATTGCTTTGCCACTCGCTCGCTAAACGAGACGCAAAAGTCACCATTATTGAAAATAAATATACATCCCTATTCTGCGTTTCGATTATCTTCCCGCATTCCCGCAGTTAAGCAGGGATTGGAAAAAGCTATTCTGCATGAAAACTTAATCGATAGAAAAAGAAGAAGAGAGAGGTATGTTTCGACCAGCAGCTTTGCTATGAAACGTGTGAAATAGGAACAGAAAAAAATAAGTAATTTTGTACACATTTTCGTAAAAACTTGAGTTTAGTGCAAGAAAAAAACAGTGATAAATAAAATAAATAACAAAAAAATTAAATATTGTGGGAACTACAACATCATATATTCATATAAGTTAAGTACGGAAAGAAATAAAAAAGGCGGTATATAAGTAAACCTCAGTAGTGCCCAAACTATTCCAGTCTGAAGAAACCTGTAGTGGCGGAGGTGAAATCTTATTTTTCTACTCTACATTCCGTATTTTTTTTATATACAATTCGAGTATACATAAAAAAGAGAGTGACGTTAGTTACTACTACGCTTATAACTCAAGAATGCCTAGACCGATATCGATGATTCCCATCAATTCGTACTGGTCTCCGCCCAAACAGGAAAAACTGGACTTTGCCATGCCCATACAAAGTAAATATTCATTTTTGTATATCTTGCGAAGAGTTGGAGTGAAAGTTTCTGAATATGGTACAAATGATTTTGTCAAAAAGTGGGCGGAATTTAACAAGTGGGTGTGCTACCTCTCATACAAACTAAATATTGATTTCTGTATATCTTGAGAATGGTTAAAGCTAAAGTTTCTGTATTTGATCTGAGTAACTTTATTGGCAGTACAAAGCATCACTTAAAAATTGGGCGTGGTACCTCCCATATAAACTAAATATTGATTTCTGTTGAAGCAAAATCTTCTAACTTTAGGACAAAAGACTTCGTAATTGAAAAAAAAAATCATCAGTCAAAAACTGGCAGGGATTGGACAAGTAGGCGTGGTACCTTCCATACTAACTAAATATTGACTTCATTATCCCCCCTGGTTCTCTAAACTGAGTCGATTTAAAAACGCGTGATTTCTCAAAACCGAATAAATGCTAATTTGGCGTTCGAAAAATCACACGATTTCCAACATTCAAACTTGCTTTCGAATAAGATTTATTAAACGTCAAAACGCCATTAAAGCTGCAGAAAATTTCTTCAAAATAATGTTTATTCTTATTTAAAAACGATTTTTTAATGATATATCTAAAGAATTTAGTGAAAATGTTCATCCATCTACTCTTTATCTGCATACTTTAACAATAACATGGTGAAATATTGGAGTGTTTTTTAAATTGATTATTTTGTATTAACCCTCTAGTGCGCAAGGAAACCAAATTAAATAAAATACTACTTAAACGAAAGGAAATTGTTAAAAAACAAACTTTTGTTCTAGCAGTTCGTATAATTTTCGTTTATAAGGGCGCAGGAGGCGAAAAATTCTTTGATGCAAATTTGCGTCATTGCGCATTTAGCTGTAAATTAAAAATCTAAAATTTTTATACTTCAATAGTGATTTAAATGGACAATGTTTTTGTTTCTTTTTAAAAACCAACGTATTACTTATTTATTGTTTATGAAATTTTACATTTAAAAAAAAAACATTTTTATTTTTTTCATTTTTTATGAAATTTTACAAAGCAGACACTTCAAAATTTCACAATAATTCAATGCTGCTATAACGGTACTTCAAAAGCAGAGAAAACGACGCCTAGTAAATAGAGACAACATATAACGAACTTTTACACAAAACTGTTTTCAAATTTTGAAACTACGCAGAGATTTTCGGTATGATTCAAATTTGCATCACGGCGCACTAGAGGGTTAAAATCTATTACAGAGTATTTAATTTCACTTAATTTAACCCTAGCTCTGGCACTATTTACATACATATGCAAATATATCGATTTTAAAAATGCAATAACTAATATATTTGTGATCCGATCTCGACTTTTTTTTGGACTCAGTGACTAATTTTTTATGTTTTGTGGAAAAATAAGAAATAAATTTAAAAAAAATTAAATTTTAGATGCATTTTTGGGCATTTTATAGAAATTTCTTTATAATATGGCACTAATTACATTTGTAAATAAATTAACATTACTTGTTTATTTGTATTTTTTAATTATATTATTAATTGACCTTTTTTATTATATTTTTTGATATATATTTATTAAGCCTGATGATGTTAACAAGCTGTTAACGAAATATCGAATAATAAAAAACAAAATAAAATTAAAAAAAAAAAAAAAATATCTCAGGCTTGTTTATTTGTATGAAATTCAATTTATTTTATTTGATTTTTTACAGAGAAACAGAAACAGTAAGCGAATAAAAAAATTATTTAGTCCTTTAGGCAATGGTTGCATTTTGTTTGGACTTTACTATGCTCAATGCAAACAGGTTTTTTACATAGGCCGAATGCTTTTCGAGTTGAGCGTTTTCTTTTATTGTTCTCTTGATAGTATATGTAGCGAGCGCCCTTTACTTTTGAATGTCCACAGTCGTCTTCATCTGGAACGAAATCTTCAGTTGAGTCCCTCATTAGTGATTCGGTTGGAACAGAAATTATGCATTCGATTGCATTCTTTGGTGGGAAGTATGATAGGACTCGCGGAATTTGTGCCCTTTTTAAAATTATTGGCTTACACAACTGCTCTCCTAATTTTTGAAGAAACAGGTGACGACCATACTTGTGACTTATACTCTGTGTAGTAAATTTTATAAAAAAAAAAAACAACCACCTCTCTGGGATTTAAACTTCGATAGATTAATTTCTGAATATAATATATAAGCTGCATGAGCCGATATATCCAGCGTATTATAAAAAAATGCAAGGGGCCAACGATTGGTTTTCCGTTTCGTTGAATATTCCGTTAACATGTGGCCCATTACATCAACCCCTACTTTTGTTTGGTAGTAAAACAATATGATATTTGGTTTTTTCTTTATATCAAATATTATGTCATCCCATACATATTTTCTATGAATCATTTTAACGCATCTTTCTAAAAATATTCCAAAGTGAAAACGATATTTACTTACATTGTATTCTGGCTCGCCGCTCTGGAGGTTTCTAGATTTTCATACACAGCCTTGCCTTTTATTAGTGTTACGACAGATAATTGACAATGTTGTTGGGTGAATTAGCGCAAAAAAATGTTTCACTGATGGTCAAGTGCTTAGTGTTTGGATTGAGACCAACCAAACGGCTTTCGCTAAAAGTATTTTGTTGTCGTATATACTGCAGCTGTGGCGTAGTTTTGTTCCACTTTATTCCGTACTTTGTAAGAAAAAAATTTCCATCCTCACTAGGGCAAACTTCTGCTAAGTCATGCTGCCCCTCTTTATTTCTAGAAACTTCTACCTCATCATCATCCTCTGTAAAAAAATCATTGTCTGAGTCACCCCTAGTCCCCTAATTCTACTGGATAAGTAGAGACTTCAATATCAGAGTCATCAGCATAATTTGGGGGATGAGATAATTCTATATCAGATTCAGCATTAAGAGACCTAAGGAGTGAATCTGCTATTGTTTCTTCCTCTTCGGAATCAATGTTCTCTATAAGATTTTCAAAGTATCTCATTTGCTTAACCAAAGAAAGCCTAAAACATAAATAATTGTATATGCATAATAAATAAATAAATAAAAATCATAACATTATGCATAAAAACAACTGATTTGTTCTCGTAGTAACACATATTTTAATACAAAACCAAAATAGCTTGCAAAACCACCAACGAACAACACTTGAGAGTAAACATATTTACAAATGTAATTGGTGACAGAGCTAGAGTTAATAAAAGAAAGACTTCAAGTAAAAATTGGTAATAGTTTTTTAATGTTTCATCAGTTATTTATTAGGAAAAATAGTACATTCGATTTAATTGCGACCGAACTTAACTACTCGATTTTAAAACGATCAAAACTATGCGAATTCGGTTTACAGAACACCTAAGTATATGTATGCGTTTTAAAAACGAAAAATATGTATATCTGTATATCTGGAGAACAATAAAGTTACTGTTTCTGTATTCGTCTGAATGATTTGATAGTAAATTTTTTTTGCTTCGGTCGCTTTCAATAAAGCTACAGAGCTGAAATTCGGTATAGCCAGAAAACTGGCAATTTTTTTCGGGGGGACTAGGTTGATCCTGCATGGGGCACTCCCATTTGATGTAAGGGTGTGTACCCTTCATATAGCCAGAGAGCTGAAATTATATGGGTGGGCACTCGGAAGGTAGGGGAAAGGTAAAATATTGATAGCTCCGCCTCTACATGGACACAGAGACTACACATGGTTTTAATTATAAGACCACGACGGGTGGTAGATTTCAACTTCCGCGCCTCCGAAACTTATTGCCTGATTTTAATAAAGGACACATAAGGCAAATAAATTTTTTTTTTAATAAAGCTATTATAACAGTTACAGAAACGCGTGGCGGGGTCAGCTTGTGTATTAATTAATTTATTAAATATTGTGCTTAAGAGGCACTGCAATTGACTTCCAGAGCCGCATTATGGCCGCCTCTGCTATAAACAATAACAAACGGCGGCTACCAAATATTTGCATGATTGACATAAAATACCACCCAAAGGTTATCGAAACTTGTTTTGAGAACTGATAAGTGCCTCTATTCATTTGAATTGAAATTATCAATAACTATTTCATTTTAATTTAAAGGCATTCGATTTGTTGTGTTAATCTCTGTGACCCATATAAATATTTTACGAAATGATACATACAGTTTAGTTGATTTTAAAATTTCCAACCGAGAAGTAAGCGCTGGACAAAGAATACATCTCGAGACGTAATACTATTTCTCAAAAAAAATATTGTTTTCATTTTCCTGTCTATAGTCCAACATCATGCAATTGAGCTGGTTTATTGCGGTCATCTGCGCTTTGTTCGCTGTCGTGTCGGGGCAAAGCTGTCCCAGCGGCTCCAAATTGGATAAGGCCATCAACTCATGCGTAGCTGAGCGACCCATTCATGGTGAATGCCCCGCACAATTCAACTACAGTGTGAACATTAACAAGTGTGTTTATGCTTTAAAATAAATTAAAAGTATAAATGTAAATTTGTATTAAAAGATTGTGTAAAGGAAAATAAAAAAAAAAAATTGTATAAAAAAAGGAAGGAGTAAAATAAAATTAGGAAACAAAAAGAAAATTAATTTTTTTATTTATAGGGTTCTATGATTTTTAATTGCTTTGGGCATATTCAGCATATGAAATTTATATGCGTGAAATATTTCATGACATCAGTACGGTGTTTAAGAATTTTATTTTTTTTGCTAAATTAGAATGTGTATTTTCTGTGTTGTACTGGAGCAACAACGAGCTGTCCATTTCCAGCTTGTCGGGTGGTCTGTTGGTTTTAGGCACAATTTAATTAACCAGCCCTTTAACTACAGGCTGGGCCAAAAGTCAACATGGACTTTCAAATTTAATAACTTTTTCGTTTTTATTTTCTTATTTTTTTTATTGTTTTTCATATTATAAAATATGGGCATTTTCCATAGTCACGTCTGTGACTAGATGAAAGAATAGGAAAACTCTAATGGATTTTTTGAATTATCTGTACTTTTGCTTAGAACTTAGGGAGCTTTATAATTAGTAATAGAAAAGGAAATAATCTCACTTTTTTTACTATAAAACAAAATTAAGATTAAAAAACTTTCCATCAACATTTCATTGATTCGCTTTAATTTATGCAATTTGCAGAAGTTTTCGGTAAAAATGTTTGAATTTGCATTTCATTTGGAAAGTTGCTCAACAAAAACTGCTAAACCATGTCGGAAAAAGAAACGAAATCCTTTTAAGTCAATGAAAAATGAGAAATGGTTGACCTTTGCATTCCATATCTGGGACTTGCCGCTATGCTCATCTCGAAAGTGATAAAAATTTTTTATAAATTTTCCTTTATTTTTTTTTTTTTTATCTTGGACCAGCACGCAGGAGATGACCCCTACACATGCGATGCATTGTGCTGGAACTAAGAAAAATTGAAAGGGATAGTTGGAGAAATGATAGGAGGTGAAGCTTCATTATTTTCCAACACTTCGGCGTTTTATGATATAAAACCCTAATTGGAGTAACGTAACGTGACAAGCAATAGAAGTTGTCAATTTCTTTATTCAACGAAACTAATTTCGCCACATTATTTTTCAGAAGCAAGTTTTTAGATATGATTTTGAATATTCACAGCTGCATAGCCAAACTCTGTATGATTTTCTTTTATAACCGATAGTTTGAAACGTTGCGTGTCAAAGCGTAACTTGACATAAATTTCCTACATATAACCAGAGAGCTGTTTATATATGTTTAGTAACCAGTGTGAAGATAAATTTCGAAATTTAAACCCTAGACACAAACCAACTGCCTTAACAGAGCTCTGTTTCAATTTTTCATTAAATTTTGCATTCCATTTCCCATTCCATTAGGTGTTTTCATAAAAAAAGTTCATTTTTATTGAAATTTAAAATTCAGTTCGATATCGAATGCCGGCGCATTGGTGGTATAACGCCCATGTTGTACGCAGTTCGAAGGGATTTAATTTTGTTTTTGACCACTTCCACCGATGTTTACATCTCGTAAGCAATTGCTGCATACGCCTTCATTATTAAACCCTTTCGTACCTAACTAGGCCGATAGAAAATTCTATTTTAGTAATGAGTTGCCATAGTAAATGTACATCATTGTCTTTCGGTGGCAAAAGATAATTATTTAATAAGCGCATCCAAATATGACATATTGAACATCTTTTCTGAATATACTCAAATCAGTATTTACCCGACGACTGATGAATGGATCGAGATAATGAATGAAAAAAGGAATGGCAAATTGAATGCAAAATTCTATTTTTCAGTCCATTTCCTATTAAATTTTCCATTCCATTTTCCATTCAATTCCTTTAAATTTTGCATTCAATTTTCCATTCAATTTTCCTTTAAATTTTCCATTCAATTTTTCATTCAATTTTCCATTCAATTTTGCATTCCATTTGCCATTCCATTCCTTTAAATTTTTCATTCAATTTTCCATTCAATTTTTCATTCAATTTTTCATTAAATTTTGGCTATTGGATTTCATAAAGGTCTACAACAGCTATAAATTTCCATCCGCCCATCTTTCTCCAGTTTCCTGGAATATGATGCATCTTCTAAAGAAATAGGCATTTTTTATTCGTAAAAGTAACAAGATTCCTTGACATAATGGGGATACAAGTTTATATTTTTGTGAAGGGGATTGGATAAACTACTTGCTTCTTTAATTTGTATCCATTTGGTCCAAAAATGTAAGCACAGTTCCGTTTGGAATAGGTACATCTCGATTTTTCATGTTTAACAGAGTTCTGTTAACACGTTAACAGAGTATCATATAAATGGGTATGTGCTCAAAAATCATGGGAAGAATAAGTTTTTTGTTTTTCAACTTTTTTTGTTTGTTTTGTTTATTGTACTTTGAATAAAAATTAATTCAAAATATAAATTTTTGTGTGTTTCTTTTTGATTATATATATACATATATATACTTTTTCTAAATAATTGTAATTTTTTGATATATATTTATTAAGCCTGAGGTCTTTTTTTATTTTATTTTGTTTTTTATTATTCGATATTTCGTTAACAGCTTGTTAACATCATCAGGAATAAAAAAAAATTATAATTTCCTATTATTCCTGATGATGTTAACAAGCTGTTAACGAAATATCGAATAATAAAAAACAAAATAAAATAAAAAAAGACCTCAGGCTTAATAAATATATATCAAAAAATATAATAAAAAAGGTCAATTAATAATATAATTAATAATTGTAATTTTAAAAAAAAAATAAATTACAAAAATTTTAAAATAATTAATTTTTAAAATAAATAAATTTTAAATTATTAAAAATAAAAAAATAATTAAAATTATAAAAAATTTTAAATTACAGATTAAAATTTAATGTTTTGTATATATATATATATATATATATAAATAATTAATTTTTAAAAATAAATAAATTTTTAATTTTAAATATATTAATCTTTAAATTATAAACATTTTTTTTTATTAAATTTTTTTTTTTTTTTTTAAATTTTTATTGAAAAAAAATTTTTTTTTTTAAATATGAGATTACTTTTCATGAAAAAAAAAACAAAATTTTTTTTCGTGATATTTTATGAATTTTTAAAAAAAATTTTAAAAAATTCGTAAAATTACAAGGAATCCTATACTAGGTCTAAAATTTTTAGTATACTAGGTAGGATCAATAGATATCTATTAATATATAAATATTTAATTAATTAATATATATCTATTAATCCAGATCAAAAAAAAATTTCAAATTAAATTAAGAATAGCTATTGTTAAATATTTTACATTTTATTATGGCCATAATAACTCTTCTTCAATCATTCAATAAAAAATATATTTCAAAAAATTATTTTGAAGAAAAAAATTTTTTGTTGGAAAATTAAGTTTTTTTTTTAAATAAAAATTTTCTGTTAAAAAAATATATGGTAACGCTGATGAGGATTCTTAGTGTATTTCGTACCTCCATGTTGGGTAATTTTTTTTATAAAAAATTTCTTAAATAATTTTTTCTAGTTTTTTTACCTCTTTTTATATTAATAACACTAATTATTTAAGCTTAAATAATTAGTGTTATTAAATTTGTTAAATAAAACAAAACCTTCTGCCAAGAAGTGCATAATCTACAGGCAGCATTCTATTCCTAATTTTATGTTAATAAAATGTGAGGAAAGCATTTCAATTATTTCTAAAAAATATGTTAGAATTGTTAGAAACTTAATTTCTCCAGCATAGTCTTCGAAAGCAGCACACCTCCAACACTGCATTTAAAATATTCGGCATGATATTAACCAGGGCTCTATTAAGATGCCGGTGTATTTTCTTCAAAGTACTAGTATCTGTTGCCGTACACGCTTTTTTTTTTTTTGCGTAAAAGAAAAGTTATTTTTCTCGCCATTTAGAATGGTTTTTTTGTTTGTGATATTTTCTTTTTGGCTGTCTTAAATTAGTTAAATAAACTGACTTACCTCACAAGCAACTTGCTTGTTGTAACACAACTTTACATTCAAATGTTTGTTACTGTCAAGTATCGTGTCATGTATTCGCGCTTGTAGCTGCAAATGTAACAGGTAGTGTTGTTTGAAATTAGTACGAGTAGTAGCAGCGCTCACTGAGAGGCCTATTCGTATTCCAAAACTTGTTACTTTTGGTGTTCTGTGTTTCTGTGTTTTGTTGTAAGTGATACCAGGCGATAACATCATTATTTGGTTGGACACTAATTTACCTCTTGTTGTTCAGTGCGTTGACAGTTTTAAAGGTTGGAGTTTAATTTAGTACATTTGCAACTTTTAATTGCTTTGGGAAAATAGATTTACAAATGAAACTTCTAGTTACATATACAAATAATTACATACATACGAGTATATATAAATAATGCACGCATTTTAATAAATATTTTAATGATACTAAGGTCGTCAATTATTGGTGTTTCTTATTTGTTCGAATAAACGAATAATTTTGAAATTTTGTTCGAACAATTTTTTAAACTCAATTTCAATTCTTCTTTATTATATCGAGATTTTATCTATAGATACGAGGGTGGATCAATAAGTCAGTGACTTTTCGAACTTCCCTCGCAGTTATATGAAATGCAACACTGTTCCCATCAAGTACCACCTGTTAATAGAGTACGGTCAAATTTTGAGCACTCAGGAGATGACACATCCGAAGCATTGTGCTGGAACTATAGGAAAGGAATTGTTAGAGAAACGACAGGACGTGAAGCTTAAATAATTATTTTATAGCTCTGCTTTTGCACGTTCTTTATTTATAGCTTCGGTAGTATTTTTTTTTTGTTTATTATTATTTTGCTTCGCCAGTACTTACACAATACCGACGAAGGAGGGCGTTCTGATGTGATTGTGGATTGCTATCAGCTGAAGCTGGTATTATTCAGTGACCAGTGACTAAGCCTTCGCCACTGAAACCTTCTGACAACAACTGACACACAAAGAGACACTGATGCACATCAGAAAAATGCGAGATTTTTTTTTTTATTTTTCAATTTCAATATCAGACAATTTCAGCCATCATTTCCCCTTTTTGTTGACAAGACTATGTTTTTCAATTTGAATTTGAGTCATTTTCAAACGTTTATCGTTTGAGAAAAGGTTTGATTTCAAATCATTCTCAATTTTAAATCAAGCCTGTGTGTTTGTGTTTAGCTAAGATATACAGCCAGTCTTACTCAAGTACTTATAATCTGATGTAATTTATGAAATGTTATATATTTTTTTTACATAAAATATTTAAGAAAATTATTCGTTTATTCGAATAATTCGTTATTATAAATTAAAAAATGTTTTTCCGCTCGAACAAAAATGAAAAAATAAACTTTGAATTATTCAAATAATCCCTCATAGACACTCCAATCCATTCGATCAGTTAAATTTTTGACTACTTTTTGTAATAATTCTGGGCACATGGTGGCAATGGTTTTCTGAATGAACACTGGTTTCGGCATAAACCAGTGACTTAACATGGTCCCATAAAAAGTAATCCAGAGGCTTTAAATCGAACGAACAAGGTCCACAGAACAGGAACACTTCTGGAAATTAATTTTGCAATATCTCGATAGTTAAGCGCGCTGCGTGGCAAGTTGCAAGGTCTTCTTGGAACCAATTGTCGTTGATGTTAAGCTGATTAATATTAGGTAACAAAAAAGTCAGTCAGCATGGCTCGAAAGCGATCGCCATTCACCGTGACGACAACGAATCGACATTTCGACATCGTCTTCAATACTTCGGGCTACAGCAGCAATATTCTCTTCGTTACGAAAATTTTTCTTGTCCTGTTGATGGTTTTTTCAATCGAGAAGAGTAAAATTAGTGCAAAAACGATCAATAACGGCATGAATTAATCGGCTCTCTAGGCCGATTATACTGACCGTAAAATGGGCGAAGTACTTCGCGAACAGATTTTTTATTTTCTTTCAAAGTAAATTTCCTCAAACTATGACCTGCTGAACAAAAATGTCAACAGAGTTTCCCATTTTGGCCTGTCAAATTGTAATGGAAATAATACACAACTTTGCACAGCTCCGCACGTACTAGTTTTTGTGAAATTGTACATCAGGGTTGCTGTGCCTCTTTGATGCTTTGTCGACATTTTTTAAGCTGAAGGGGAATCATTTTATTTATTATTCGGCATACTGACAATGCAGAATTACTGAGACATATGCGGACATGTGTATTTACGAATATGGCGTTGAAATTCAATCGCAATCCTGGTCGAGGCACTCTGGTTCCATTTAAAACTATTTTGAACCCGCAGTTTAAACAAGCGGAGTCTATAAAACTGCGCAATTTAAATATTCACGTTCTCGTCTGAACACACCCCATATTTATGTGGTATTTAGACATGGCGCATTGCTTTATTATACAATTTTTTAGCTACAGATCATGCTACGCTACATGATTGCAACCGTAATTATTCTTTATATGTATGAGAAGAATTAAAAAAAAAATTATTTTAAAAGTTGTATAATTTCCTTTCATTTGTTTTCATAATATTTAAGATTTTCTTAAATTATATTCCCCCCTCTGTTTCCTTAATTATTTTCCATTAAATTTTGTCATGTGTAAAGTATTTCCACAAAGGGAAACAAGGCCTTTTTTATGTCATGCGAAAACAGTACTTATGTATGTAATAAAATGGATAATAGGTGTGTTCATATACTTTAGAAGTAAAAACTATAAAGTTACGAATCACATTGAGAACGACGGAAAGAGTAAATGGAAGCTTCAAGGCTCGATTGTGGACAACCGAAAATTTTCGGTTGCCGGAGAAGTACAAAGAAGTATTTATAATTTTCAGTTGCCAGTTGGCATCCGTAATACCTACCATATTTGGCAGCTGACAGCTCAAATGAAGTTCGCTGGCCACCCATAATCGGACCATAATTTTTGGAAATAGTTTAGATTTTTGCAATTATTTTGCCTGCTCAACAAAGTTTACAGTTTTGTAGAAGAAATTTTACGAAATCACAAAGCAAATAAATTACGTCAGAGTCCGTGTCAACGCCGATAATATCATAAGAGCGTGTATGCTTTTTGGCAACTGTTTGTAACCGGCATGTAATTGGCATGAACAGAGCCATTGCCAATGGTGGCAGAAAAGTGTGAAAGAAAATTTTCATTGTCTTCAAGACTGCCAAACGAAGAATTTAATTTTAAATGTTCAACAAATTACATTTCACAAAAAAAAAATTTCCTTTATCCTCTTCTGCAGCAATTAATTTACCCACTTTAATTATTTTCTATTTCATTTTTTCGTGTGTGAAATAACTTCTAAAAGAATCTTTGGAATCTTTGCTCAGTGATTTCATTAGATTAACACCATGAGCCATTCACACATTTCACATAAGAACCATAATTGTTTGAAGTTTGAAGAAAAATGCCACATTCTGTTTCTTAATGATTGATATTGTTGTTGTTGTTGTTGTTGTTGTTGTTATTATTATTCTCTGCTATTGCTCTCTTTTTGTTTTGAGCTAAATAAATTTTTAATATAAATATAACTGAAAAGAAACAGAAGCGCTACAACCGGTCACGTTGTGTCCTGCATATTCTTCGTCAATACAATCGTGCAAAAAATATAAAGTAATATAATATTATAAATATTTCTTGTATTCTTTTTATTGATTTAAACAACTCATAAGCTGTGAAGCTATGGACTGGTCTGTAGAAGTACCCAGGTTTATAGAAGGGAATCGAACCCGCAAGCTCCAGATTGATAGACTAGAGCCCACGCACTAGGCTACAGAGGCACCCCACTAGCATTTTAATTGTTTTCCACAACATGAAACATTTTTAAAATCGGTTCACATTTGTAAGAGTTAAGGGATTTGCATCAGCGCTGGTCAACTTTGACGAAATGTAGTTCATCTTTTGTGGTAACACTGTTATCGGTTAACACTTCCGACGCTTAAAGTTTCAGAAAATAGAGATTTATTATCATGACTTTTTTCCATAAAGGCAGTACTGTGCAACCAAAGGGGTTTGTATATCGGGTGTTTACCTTTTTTTAGCTGCATGAGAACTATCGATATCGATATCGATAACTGTGGTTTGACAGCTGAGAATGTCAAACTGTGTTGACATTTCTGTTCAGTGAGGTTTGGCAAATCTGCATGAATCGTTGAACGCCAGAACAGCGCTTTCAAATTGTGGAAATTTGCTTTGAAGAAATTAAATCTAGTCGCGAAATTCAGATAGAACTTCGTTCTTTTTATGATCAACATAATCGAACAAGCAATTCATGCAGTTATTGATCGTTTTCGCATTAATTTCAGTCTTCTCGATTCAACACCATTAACATGACTAATTAATAATATTAATTTAATAATATTAACTGAATTTACTTTGGGAATATTTATTTATATATACGATTCTAATTGTGCTTTTTCCCTTATAATTTAATAAAATTAATTAATGAAATTAGTAACTCGAGTTTCACTTGTAAAAATACATTTTCAACTATTCGTTCTTTTTTTTTTCGCTCGAAATAAACAGCAACAGAAAATTATTTTAATAAATTAAATTACTTAATTCATCAGGTTTTGAATTTTTTTCGCTCGTTGGACAGTGGAGATGCGTAAAAAGTCGACCACAAATCAATATTTCAAGGAAATTTTAAACGAACTGACAAACGTTTATAACCTATAAATTTATGGTGAAGAGTATATTTAATAATAAAAAAAAAAAAATATAAAGAAAGAATAAACAACTACTATTTTTCATCTCTCAGCAACCAGCAACATTTATCAATGAGGTCACGTTTAGTTTGCACTACCCTCTTGTAATTGTTCACATTGCACTGTAGCAGGAGCAGTAACAATAATAAACGACAACAACAACAACAACAAAAATATTACAAACCACAAACATAAATATTTCACAAGAACGAACGAAAGACATTCACGCAAACGTTTTTCTAACGACCACTGAACAAATGGCTTGTGGTTGCTTGTGGGGTTGATGCAATTTATTCGCCGCGCAAAAAAAAATTTATCAAAATACGGTGGAATTTAAGTTAAATTCGTGGCGTTTCGGATGTCAACATTAAAATTGAGATCTCACTTCAAAATTTGATTGCATTTGCGACTGGAAACAATTTTTGAAAATGTCACAAAATGTGCCGCAAATCTGATAACTATTTGCAAAATGTAAAATATCGCAACATTTCTTATTTGTACGAGTACAACTACACCGATACAGGGAATATTTCCAGCTGCGATGTGTAATTGAATTTTAAAATTGTATCACCAAGTGCCACCTCAAATGGTACTTTTTCTCTTTTGCCGCCTTTGCTGCTGATATTTCGAGATAACGTCGAGCTATTAACAATAGTTAGGAAAATGATTTTATTTCAATTAAATAATATTTTACTTCAATTAAAAGTTTAATCAATTCAATTAAATTTTTAATTATTTTTTTCTGCTAAATACTTAAATAAATCAATAATTTATTTTTTCCTATTAAATACACAAAACGATGTCTTATTTTTATTTAAATACTTATGGCGATTATTTTATATAGTATTCGAGGTGACACGATTTCTACTAATAAAATTTAATAACGAATAAGCATTCGAATTGAATTCAAACACTTTTTTTTTTTTTTTTTTAAAGGCGACCCAAACAAAATGCACGATGTTAATTGTAAATAAAACAAATAGTTTTCAGAGAATTGTTTTAATATTTTTTTAAATGTGATAGAAGAATTTATGACAATTATGTGTGAAAGAAAATATCGGACAAATGCTCGCCACGTGTACGGTGGCATATCTCTATTCGATGGTCGATGTTTTCCATGATTTCGAGACATAATTGAGGTTCAATGAGCCGAATACAGTAATGTGCCGAATTATCTCATCCTTTAGCTCTTGTATTGTTCTTGGCTTATTGACTTACACTTGTTCTTTTAAATATCTGCTAAGAAAGAAGTGCAATCTTGTCAAATCACATGATCGTGACGGCCAATTAACATCACCACGATGTGAGATAACACGGCCATTGAATTTCTCACACAAAAGAGCCATTGTTTTGTTGGCTGTGTGGCAAGTGGCACCATTCTGTTGGAATGACGAACTAAAATAATAAATACAATGGCTTCCCTTACCTTCAAAATTCTGTGCTACATCACCTTCCTTTGTCGGCACTTGACCAAATAAACAAAATAATACGTAAAAATTAACATCAAAGACGGCGCAACTTTGATTTATAATTAGCACGCAACTGCAGATATGTGCAACAATTAAGTTCTATCTTCCTACCACTTTCAGCACCTGTCTGTTATCGATTCAAAACCATCAACAAGACAAAGACACGCGAGTTACCAAAACAAATTGACATCACTAATATTTAAAGATTTATATTTACTAACTCCATTTTATATTCTTTTACTCTCTTTTTTTATATTTAATTTTGTTTTTTTCTTTGCTTATTAGCTTTTAAATTAGTGCTAAGTTTTAAAACTCACATTGCATCAAGTTTAGTTTTATATTAACCGTTGATCAATAAAGAAGAAAAGTTAAATTTAAATAAAGTGTTTTAATCAATTACATAACTGCCGTATACAGCTGTTCTTTCGAAATGAGCAAAGAGCTGCTGTTAAAGTGAATTTCTCCATCTAGTTTCAGTACAATTTATTGCAAATGTAATTCCAGTAGTCCAAGATGAGAAAAAAAATTGAATACGGGAATTATAACTCATCATATTAATTTTTTTTGTTTTTTTGTAAAAGGACAAGCCTTGCCTTTGTTGCTTGTTCCTTATTAATCATGTTTTTGTATTTCTTAATACGAACTCAAGCCACTCACTTTCTCCCTGCAAATTATTCGAATAAAAATATTTTTGGTACGAATTTTCACACAAAAGTGAAAAAAAAGAATTTCTGTAAGTCCAAATAAGTACGTGATAGATGTTGATAATTACTCGTTTATTAAACAGAACACGATAAATGTTATAAAAGGAATAGCCTCTTGTACGAATCGAAATTGTATTATTACAGTGCATATATTTTTACAAAATTAATCGATATGTGCAAAGAATTTAAAAATTAAATCTAAAAAAAAAAAAAATGCTCCGCTCTGTCTCTCTCTCACAGAACATGGTCTTAGGAATTATATTCGTTATTATTTCAATAGCAGCAACATACTGCAACAAACGCTTTTTTTGTTGACTTTCAAAATTTGCAACAATCCAATTTTATAACATTGACCAGCAGTTGCTTTTATTTCTGCATCTTCGTACATATTTTATGGGTCCGCATAATGAAATCACTTTTATGAGCAGCATCAAATGAAATCAACATAAATAATTAATGGCTGGCAAAACTTTAGACATTTTGTACGTTACGCTTGGATGGATCGACTCGAAAGCAGCAGCATTGAATTAACAAATCTCTAACTGCATCCTTTGTGGCCATCGCCGCCGCACCCTTCATCTTTAATATTTAAACACTTGCAATAGTTTAATGTGGTAGCAACCGAAAATAAAAAAAGGAAAAAAGAAACAAGAAAATAAATAAATAAAAAGGAATGCGAGAAAACACCAGCAACCAGAATATAAAACGAGAAAAGTTAAAAGAGCAAAACTTTTGAAATTGATATTTTCAAAAGGAACAATGAAATGGCGGTGCAAACAAGAAATGACAAAACGACAACAACAACAAAAACGAAAACCAACAAATGGCCTGACCATATGAACGAACAGCCCACAAAGTTACAAAGCGCAAGAATAAACAACTATTGCCAGGACAAAGTGCTCATTAAATATTTAAACAAATTAGCATTGGTTGGCAAAATAATAGCTGAAGTGGTCTAATGGTCACAAATATTTATAGGGCGGCTGGAAGAGACGTGGTGGGCTAAGCGCTGCAACTACTTGAGCGCAACGAAAATGATTTTGATAAAATAACTTGATTGAAGCGTAATATTTCTTAAACTAAAAATGAAAAGAAAGAAAAAAAGTACTGCAAGTAATTCAAAAAGTTAGAAAAAGACCTTTTTTAATGGGAAGACCTTTTATACCAAATTTATTAAATTATTTATACCAAATTTATTAAATTAGATTATTAATTCGTGAATTTTTCAAGACAAGGCTAAAACTGTTTGATTTGTTATTAATCGATGAAATAGAACACTTGGCTGGCCCCACACCAGTCTTGCCACTTGTGTGTAATCTGTAGCCCATCGTAGCAAAAATAATTAAAATTTTGGAAGGACTATTTACTTGGTCCGGCCTTATGAATGTGATTTGCTAAGATTTGTGTATGCGGAGGGTGGCGATGACTAAAGTCGTCTGCATGTTGACTACAAAACAGAAAATTTTCTCGCTTCGACCACATTTTCAAACTAAATCATAAACGCATCTTGCATTTTTTCTGAAGTGCATTAGTGTGTCTTTGTCTCAGTTGTTGTCGCAAAGTTTCAGTGGCGAAGGTCACTGAACAGTAACAACTTCAGCTGTGTCCAATCCAAATGCACATCATAACGCCCTCCTTCGGCGGTATTGTGTAATACTGCTGTAAAAACAAACAACGCACAAAAAACAGTGTTATAATATAGTGAAGCTTCACCTCCTATCATTTCTCTTACAATTTCTTTCCTATACTTCCAGCACAATGCCCCGCGTGCGTATGGTTCATCTCCTGAGTGCTGGTCCCAGATAAATAAAAAAAGGAGTAAACAGTTAGCGAAGGCAATCTGAACTCAATTGATATTTGATAAGAAAAAATTATTAACTCACGATATTACACGATATCGTTCGACTGTTTATTTACATTCAAAACAAAAACAACATTTTAAATTTTAAATTTTTTTTTGAATGCAATTAATTGAACATCGTGCGCTTGAGTGACATCGTGGACCCAAGCAGTAAATCCTATTTTCTTATGTTATGTTTACACTGGTACATTGAGCGTATGAGCGATATTTGTCTAAATTATAATTAACAAAATAATCACTCATACGCTGAGGTATGTAATCTGCCAAGCACTGTTTACATACCAGCCATCTGCGACAATACGTAATACTCGCGAGCGCACTCGCTGTTTACTGGATAATTTTTAGTTTCGATTACGTTTAAGTGCTCGTTCTTCATATGGAGCGAGCTTCATGCCTGAAAATATACACAAAATAATTATTTTACTTCTACATGTGTTGAGTACAGAGAGAAGTAAGAGCACTCAAAAGAGTAGCCACACTATCACAACCAGTCATGGCAAAGTTTCGTGAATTTGGACCCAAAGGTATCTACAGAGTGGCAGCTTGTTGCCGTACCTAGCTGGTTGACGCTTATTGCGAGAATTGTTCATGCGAGAAACAAGTTTGAATGTTCATAGTGGATGCGAGAATCAGCGCTGATATTTTATCTATTATTTGTGTTTTATGTACATATGTTTGTGTGCATTTGGGTTTCTTGTTATTTTTTTCTTTAATTTTTATTTTATTTTTTAATTTTTATTTTCTTTTTAATTTTTATTACTTTTTTTAATTTTTTGATTCCATGTTTTATTTACTTTTTCTTAAATTTTTGTTTTTAATTTTTTTTTGTGTTTTCCAAACTAGTTGAAATCATAACAACATGACATAAACAATGTTATCGGCGCTGAAATACGCTTTGAAACTGTTTTCTCGCATTCAATCAGCTTTGCGCTCTGACCAGCTCGGCGCCCACTATGACCGCTTCGCGCTGGTTTGTACTAATTTGTATAGAACCAGTTTTCTCGCATTGGTTCTCGCAATAAGCGTCAACCAGCTCGGCTCGGCAACAAGCTGCCACTCTGTACATACCCTAAGACTTAATTTTTTGCAAATAAAAATATGGCGGTTGATGTCAATATTTGTTGTTGGCATTTATTTGCAACTGACTGTAAAATGAAGCCACTTGCAAATACATACATTTTGTTGTTGCACTAACCATCGTGAAAAGTGTTTTTATTTCTTTGGCAGCATTTCTTTTAATTCTTATTAAATTTTTTTTCCAATTAGTTAAATTTAATAAAAGATAAGGTGTTGCAAAAATTGCCCATAAGCTGAAAACTAGAGATATTTATGCCAATATCTTCACATGTGACGCGCAAAATAGAAAGGAACCTAAGGGTAAAAACCGGTTTTGTTCAGGAAAGCCATTTTAAAGATTTAAATACGTGTATCTTTGGTGTACTTCACTTTCATAAAACGCGCATATCTCTGGGAGGGAACCCTTTTGGGGCATGGGGTCGATACTCAGATGTTGTCCACATAAAAAAAAGGGAAAATTGCTTTTTTTACTCTTAGGTCCTTTCACACATACGTTTTGGAATGTTTTTTCGAAACGAGTAAAATTTCAAAAGATTGTGTTTAAATTTCCCAAATCATAAAGATGGTTAATTAAAAATTAAAAAAAAAAAAACCGTAAACGACACAGAGTTGATTTCAAGCTGTCCAATAGCAACGCTTACCAAACTAAAATTTTATTTATTTTTATTTTTTACGTTGTAGTTCCTTTTTGTTGGGCGTTTAAATTAAAAAAAAAAACATTTTTATTTTGCACTTTTTAACGTCTCATTACGTCAAAAAAAGAATCTTCACAATCGACCCAGCCAGTAGAAAGATTTGTCTAAATTCCCACGATCTGCTCTCCATTTAAAACGGCACCACACGCGAAGCACAAACCAGTTTGCCAATGAAAAAAGAATCATAACAATCGGCCCATCTAGTAAAAAAATTCCGGGACAACATGCGGTCGAATTAAGAAGCTGCTACCTTTTTGAAGTCGGTTAAAAATAAATTTTTTATTGTTGTTTGAACAGTTGCGTGTTTTGTTAATTTGAAGATCAGCCAAAAATAAAGATGTAATAAAAATTTATATAGAAAATATTATGAAATCAAATGTTATAAATGTATTTTAGATGAACTTTTGAGTAACAAGCGCCGCGGCGCATATTGGTACTAATCGCGAATCTCGCGATATGATGACAGGGACACCAATTATGAAAGCAATTACAGAAACATTTAACACGTTTACAATTAGTATTATATTTTTATAATATTACTTATTTAAATTTTTTATAAAATGAATTGTTATTTTATTTTCATACAAATTAATGTTTTTTAAATTCTTCATTCGTTAAAACTTAAATGTACTGTAAATCATAAAATTCTTACAGGAATATTAATAAAAATTTTAAATCGCATTTTAAAGCATTTTTAAGCAAAATTCATTAAAATGGTATTAATAAACGAATTTTAGCTTAAAATGCACATTTTAAACCTTGTCTAAATATGGAAATTTTAAAATTGGTTCAACCCTGTTTTAAAGCTATTTTAGGATGTCATATTGTGCAGTGTTTGTTTTCATTGCGATTGTTATTTGTGAAAAAAAAATAGTTTAATCAAAAAAATAAGACGTTTGTTTCGAATAAATAATGGACACGCTATATTTGCTGAAAAGAATTGGTAAGAACAAATGTAATATGAACAAAAGTAAAAATGTTATAATTTTAATTAAATTTATAATAGAACGTATTGATGAAATTTCAAGAAATCGTCAAAAGAAAAATTACAAACCAAGAAGCGATCCGTTTTCTCTTCCGGACAACCAATTTAAGCAGAAGTACCGCTTTAATAAAAAAAAATTGCGTCTTCAGTTGGGTCATATTTCTTTGGCCACCAGAGCACAACTCGTTGAAGCTAAAAAGAATTATAAGTTAAAGGTTTTGTATACATAAACCATAATAAATACCTCTCTATGACCTCTGTTGGAAATATAATTTGAGCATTAACACTTTGCTTATTCAACATGTATATTCACATAGTTGGCTTTGAAATATTTTTTATGTTGTGTCACTTTGTAGAAAAATTTTATATATAGTTTAAAAGAATTTGTCATCAATAAAAGTCATACATGTACATTGTGTTTTGTACATTGCTTTTTATATAAGAACTTTGTGGAATTACTAGAAAGGGTTTGCATCACCACAACTACATTTCAATAGGTTATGGGCCCAGACATACGATTTGGAAGTTGTTGAATTTTTATTGCAAGATTTAAAAAGAAAAAATGGCATCGTCGTCATTATATCAGATAGAAAAGCTAGATGAAAGGAATTACGAAACATGGAGTATTCATATGAGAAGTATCCTTATTCATTCTGGTTTTTGGAAGTATGCAAGTGGCGAAGAAGAAGCAGATTCAACCTGGAGTCGTGATAAAATTTTGGAGTGGAAGAGTAATGATGAAAAAACGCTCGCAACAATTTTATTAAGTGTTAAGTCTAACCAGTTGAACCATATTAAAAACATTAACAAATCTAAAGATGCTTGGATTAAACTTAAGGAAGTTTACAAGCCGAGTGGTCCGATGCAAAAGGTTAGCTTATATAAAAAGATGTTAAGTTTGAACATGAAAGACAGCAAAGATATGGCCGAATATTTAAACAGTTTTTGTGAAATTACGGAGAAATTAGCCGATGTTGGAATTAGTATTCAAGAAGAATTATTGGTAGTCATTTTATTGTCAAGTCTTCCGAGAGAGTTTGAAAACTTCGTTATTGCCATAGAAACGAGGGATTCTCTACCAGCGTTAGGAATGCTAAAGGTTAAACTTCTTGAAGAGTATGAACGTCGAAATCAACAAAACAAATCATCTACGATTGAACAAGCTTTTGGTGCAGCCAAAAGAGAAACAGGTTACAAGAAAGGTAATAATAATTTGAATGTTAAAAAGGGAAATTGCTTCATATGTGGTAAGAAAGGGCATTATGCAAATAGGTGCAACGAAAAACGTAATCAAGAAAAAACTTACTCTTTGATTGCAATGGCGAATTCTGAAAAAAGAGATACACAAACATCGACATGGTACATTGATAGCGGTGCTACAAGTCACATGTGTGCAAATCGAAATTTATTTTGTAAATTAGACAGATGCAGTGATAATATAATGTTGGCAAATAGAAAATCAATTGCTGCTGAAGGAATAGGAACAGTCAATCTGTTTATAAATAATAATAAAATTGTACTAAAAGATGTTTTATATTCCTCAGATCTGAATGGAAATTTTTTATCTGTCAATAAGGTCGTACAGTATGGTGGCAAAATCAAATTTAATAATAAGGGTGCAATATTTACTGATGCTTACGGTGAAATAGTTTTAAAAGCCCGTAAAGAAGAAAATTTGTTCCAATTTAAAATAAAAATACCGAACGAGAAATTATGTGTTGTACAATCCATTAATGAAACTTGGCATCGTCGATATGGACATTTGAACTATGAAAGCCTGTTTGAGTTGTCGAAGAAAAATATGGTGAATGGTATAAATTTGACGCAGAAACATCAAGATCCGTGCGAAATATGTATGGTTAGCAAAATTCATGCTATAAAATTCCCGAAGAAATCTGAAAGTAAATCTGGTGAGTTGTTAGATTTAATACACTCGGATGTTTGTGGTCCTATGAAAATAGATTCAGTTGGAGGTTCAAAGTATTTCCTCACATTCATAGATGACAAGTCAAGAAAAGTTTTTGTTTATTTTTTAAAATACAAAAGCGAGGTATTTGAAAAATTTAAAAATTTCAAAGAATTAGTAGAACGTCATACAAATCGTAAAATAAAATGTATTCGTAGTGATAATGGAGGAGAATATATTAATAAAGATTTTAATAATTATTTGGAGCAATGCGGAATTCAACGTCAGTTAACGGTACCTTATACGCCGCAACAGAATGGGGTAGCGGAAAGGTTTAATAGAACAATAGTAGAAATGGCTCGTTGTATGTTAGTCGATGCTGGTTTAAAACAAGATTTATGGGCTGAAGCTGTAGCAACAGCAGTTTATTTACGTAATAGATCTCCATCAAAAAGTCTCGATGGAAAAACGCCTTATGAAATATGGACGGGTCGTAAGCCATGTGTAAATCATTTTAAAATTTTTGGTACAAATGCAGTAGTTTTGAATAAAAGAAGAGGAAAATTTGAATCAAAAGGTGCAAATATGATGATGGTTGGTTATTCTAGAGTATCAAAAGCATATCGCTTATATGATAAGAAAACACGAGAAGTTATTGAAAGACGCAATGTTTTATTTAATGAATATAAATTACCCTGTAAAGAAATTAATGATAACATTCAAAATTTTATGGATTTCGAAGCGATTGTAAATAAGAAAGATGTCGATGAACAATTTGAGACAAATAATACCTCAAATCAAGAAGATTTAGAGTATAGCATTGTAAGATCAGTAAATAGCGATATTTCACTTGATGAGGTTGTAGAAACAAATGAAAAAGGTAAACGTGGGCCAGGTAGACCTAAAATTTTTAGTAATGGTAGGCCAGGTCGTCCAAGAAAAATATATCAACAACTGAATAATGCAGTGAAGGAGCAAGTTCCAAAAACTTTAGAAGAGGCATTATCCAGTCGTGAAAGTGAAAAATGGAGAGAAGCTATGAAAAAAGAAATGTCTTTGTTGGAACAAAAAGAGACATGGTCATTAGTTGATTTACCAGCAGGTCATAAAACTATTAAAAGTAAGTGGGTATACACTTTAAAGAAAAATAGTGAAGGTGAAATTGAAAGGTTTAAGGCAAGGTTGGTCGCCAAAGGCTGTAGTCAAAAATACGGCATAAATTACGAAGAAACTTTTTCCCCTGTTATAAGATACGAAACGATAAGAATGATTTTGGCATTAGCAGTTGAGCACAAAATGCATTTGCACCAAATAGATGTAACTTCAGCATACCTGAATGGAGATTTATATGATGAAATTTACATGCAACAGCCTCAAGGTTTTGAAAACAAAAGGTATCCAAATAAAGTGTTACGTCTGCACAAATCTCTTTATGGTCTTAAGCAATCCGGGAGAGCATGGAATTTTAAATTAAATGAAGTTTTATGTAAGATGGGATTTGAAAGTTGCAAAAATGAACCGTGTTTATATAAAAAAATACAAGACAAAGAATTGATTGTAGTCGCAGTTTACGTCGACGATATAATAGTTGGATGTAAAAATAAAGCAGAAATATTAAAATTCAAGTCTCAAATTAGTAAGAAATTTGAAGTATCAGATAAAGGTTTATTGGAACATTTTTTGGGGATGAAAGTTGAACGTAACGGTGAAACTGGAGATATAAATATCTGTCAGGAAAATTATATTAAAGATTTGTTACAACAATACAATATGGAAAATTGTAAAACATCATCAGTTCCACTAGAACCAAATTTTCAAACAAAATGCAATGAAAAATGTGAAGAGGTTGATAGCACATTATATCAATCACTTATTGGCTCTTTATTATATTTATCTTTAACGACAAGGCCAGATATATTATATTCTGTAAATAAATTAGCACAAAGAAATACTAATCCACATGTAGAACATTTTAAAGCGGCAAAACAAGTTCTTAGATATTTGAAAGGAACTCAAAATCTTAAATTAAAATTTTGCAAAAGTAATCAAGAGTTAATCGGTTATGCTGATGCAGACTGGGGTGGATGTAAAACTGACAGAAAGTCACATAATGGATACATATTTTATCTTGGAAATTGTGCAATATCTTGGGAGTCGAAAAAACAATCCACAACAGCATTAAGCAGTACAGAAGCTGAATATATGTCTATATCAAATGCAGCAAAGGAAGCAGTATACTTAAGAAGATTACTACAAGAACTTGGTTTCATAAATGAAGAAAGTATTAAATTGAACGTCGATAATCAAGGAGCTTTAAAATTAGCAACAAATCCAGTATTTCATAATCGCAGCAAACATATAGATATAAAGTATCATCACATTAGAGAAGTAGTAAATAATAAGGAAATCTATTTGGAATACTGTCCTACGGAAGATATGATTGCGGATATATTTACTAAAAATTTGTCTAAATTAAAACATAATAAATTTGTTACTTTGTTAAATTTAAAAACATAAAATCAGTTTGTAAAATATATATGTTGAGGAGGAGTGTTGGAAATATAATTTGAGCATTAACACTTTGCTTATTCAACATGTATATTCACATAGTTGGCTTTGAAATATTTTTTATGTTGTGTCACTTTGTAGAAAAATTTTATATATAGTTTAAAAGAATTTGTCATCAATAAAAGTCATACATGTACATTGTGTTTTGTACATTGCTTTTTATATAAGAACTTTGTGGAATTACTAGAAAGGGTTTGCATCACCACAACTACATTTCAATAACCTCACGCCAAGCTTTTTTCTTCTCCTGGTGTGTGTTAGTGTCGGTGTTTATGTTTTCAATTTGTCGCACTCTTTTTCTAATCAGGTCTTTCAGCAGCGTCTATAAAAAATGGAATGACAAGATTTTACAACATCTAATCACATCTTAATTATTCTTTGAAATGCAAGACTTACCTTATCAAATGCGACCCAATTTTCCGAACGTTTGCGTTTGCAGTGCTCCTTTTTTTAAATTTTTATTGTTTTTTTTTATATTTTTATTAATGTTACACATATTTCAAATAAAACTAATGTTGACCGCACAAAACTACGTAGTGATGTGTAAACAATCAAAACAAATAGTATGAAACTCATTATTCAAATACTCTTTTAACTGCAATTAAATAAGTCACTAAAATTGCAAACTTACCAAACGATATTTTTACTGTTATTAGTTTTTTGATTAATATACAACTTATCATACATTTTTTATTCTATAAACAACAATATTCTGCGTGAATTAATAATCACGGTTTTGCATCATTAGGAGTCAAGTGGTAAATAAAAAATCTAGTGCTGCCATCCTCATTTTTGAAAAACCTTAAAACGTATGTTAGTTAAAATACTGCTTATTAATATGAATTTTTAAAAAACGTGTTTTAGGATTAAAAAGTGTTTTAACTAATATGTATTTTAAACCTTATTTAAGACATTTTTTTTTATCAATACGGCTGTTATACTTTAAAAGACTTCTGTTATTTAGACAACAATGAAAACAAAATATTTTGTTGATTACTTATTTACAAACAAATCTCGTATATAAAGTTCGCAATACTTCAACTTCACTGTTTTCTAAATGATGTAAAAAATTTTTAAATAATTTTCCTAATGCAAAAATCTCTAAAATATTAAAACCTGTCGTATTTCCCTGAAAAATTGAGCTAGAATTTTTAAACTATTTTTTCATTATATTATTAATTGACTTTTTTATTATATTTTTTGAAATATATTTATTAAGGTGAGGTCTTTGTTTTATTTTATTTTTTATTATAATTTCCTATTATTCCTGATGATGTTAACAAGCTGTTAACGAAATATCGAATAATAAAACAAAATAAAATAAAAAAAAGAACTCAAAAAATAAACTATTTTTTTTTTAATTCGGCTGGGTAAGAACCATATAGACCATACATATATCAAAGCAGTTCTATCAAATAATTTTATCCAGTTAGATTTTGGATTCGTCCCACAGTGCGGCGTTGAGAACTTTTCATTTACAAAACCAATGCCGTCCAAACACTTCAAAACCTTAACACTGCATTATAATAGAAAAAAAATCACTTCCTTTTTAATTCAAGGCCAAAGTTAAACTAATTTTTATTAAAAAAGAAAAAAAAAAAAAAATAAAAAAACCCATTTATTTTGGAGAGTTTTGTTTTTTTTTCACAACTTGTTCTTTCTCAAGCAATTGACACACATTCCAGTTTGAGGTGCCATAATCGAATTTTTACCATTTTATTTAATGTTCAACAGTTTGTCGTAAAAGTAAACGACAGGTGCTTTAGAATAAAAAAGGAATTATGGGCATGATAAAAATCTAAAAAAAAAAAAATAAATGTTGCTTTTTTCAATTGTCAGCAGAGATTCCAGTGAAAAAATCTTAAACCTTTCTTTTCTTAAAATTTAATATTTTGTGCATTTTAAAAGCATGAAATCTTGCTTGCAGATGGTTTGTTGCAACATTTCATTTGTTGCTTTTAGAAACGTTGCATTTTTTTCCCCCGTTCTCTATTGTGCCGCCATTGCTGCTGTTGTTGCTGTTGCTGTTGCTGCTGTCGTTCTTGGCTTCGCTCCATGCTAAAATTATTCCATAATCTTAAGGTAAAATAATATAAAAATTCAATGCCACTTAAGATACTGGCACCCATAAACAAGCCCAATATGCCACCAATTGTGACCACCACATCCAAACGAGTGCGCAGAGCCTGACGGCGATAACGTTCTGTAGCGAATTCTGGCATTGTTACAGAGATGGTTAGATAAGGATTAGATGCATTAATTCTAAACGTACAAACAAGAAAAGAAGAGATTGAAAAAAAATTATTGCACAAGAAACTATTATCGTAGAAATTTATGTTAATTACAGCAATGTGTCAAACTTTTGTAATTATGCCCTCAAGGTGGGGAGGATAAATAAAACATTCATGAAGAAGAAATGAAAAAAATGAGAAAATGAAAAAGAAAAAAAAAACAATAAGAAATGCAAGGATTGCACGTACTTCTGCTGATAATCGAATACAACTTTGAAATCACTTTCCGTGCAAGAAGGCAGGCAGTTGCAAGTGTATTTGCTTTTGGCCCAGGGTAACAAATTTCTACCGTCCGGTCTAACCAGTATCAATTTCTCCAGACACAGATATCCCTCCAAGTCGCAATCTTGGTAGTTGGTATTTTCCCGTGGCATTGCAGAGAACATTGAACAATTGCACTCCTTCATCTGATAGACGCGCAAACAATCGATAAAACAGGTGCTGAAACTGTAGGCCTCGTAGGAGGTGTCCGCAAGTAGTTCATCGGGAAACCTGCATTGACGGAACGAGGGTGCAATATCTCGCACATCATTGTCATTGATCATGCTTTGCATAAAAATCTGAAACGTTTTATCCTGGCCAGCCTTATTAGCCTCGATCCTATTACCCTGCAGGGCATCATGCGGCACGTCTTCCTCATTCATAATAGAAACCTTAAATAAAAATATAGAAGATTTACATGGAATTTTAGTAGTAGTCGAAAAGAGGGTGTGAAGATAAGTTCGTGAGTTAATTAAATACGTCCCACACTGCCCCCTATTGCAGCTTCCCTGAGAAACAATTGAATAGAGGCTAAACTAACATTCATTTTGCTGCTATACAGCTTTCATTTGCTATATCACAATATTGTGCATCTTTTCTGCATTAAGAGATGTAGTGCTTAATTTAACACTATTATGAGCTTTTTCAACACACATCTACGTTCCACTTGCATTCCATCCGTTATTGCAACTTCCCTGCGAAATAATCGAATATATACTATACGTTGTTGAAATCTACACCTTTAGAGCGTTCTAACCGTGTATGATAACCACAGGCAGGTCTCTCCGAAATACTCCATTTAATGAAATTACCATAATATTGTTATGCCATTTTTCCCTTTTATTCGGCACCATGTAGCTCGTCTCCTTATCATCCAAAAAAAATACTGCTAACACTTTTATAATCTGCTCTTAATAAGCTTTCAATAGATATATAATAATCGTATTATAGTCTCTGTTTAGTAAGTCATATAACACTCAAAATATAGTCTTGTATAAAATACGCCTTCACTGAAACTGCTGTAGCATCTCCCCTGAGTATCAGCTTTCAGAAAATGTGCCACAGTACCATGCATCTTTTCTAGAAGTAGGGCAGGTAGCGCCCCAAAAATGCCTATGTTGAGAGAGCTACTATATTTAGTCCATTACGATAAAAAAATAAAATTTAAGAAAAATAAGTAATACGAGGTCTGATCAAAAAAGAACCGTTATTTCAAATTTTTTTAAAAAGTATTTATTTATTCATCAATATCCTTTTTGTCCCCTTCAAAGTAATCCCCCTCAGATCTAATACACTTATGCCAGCGTTTTTTCCAATCCTCGAAACACTTCTGAAACGGCTTTTTGGTATCGCCAACATCTGCTTTATCGATTTTTCTTTTATCTCCTAAATCGTAGAAAAACGCATTCCTTTCATCGGTGTCTTTAGTTTTGGGAAGAGGAAAAAGTCAGCGGGGGCCAAGTCCGGTGAATACGGTGGTTGAGGCATGATAAGGGTTTTGTTTTTGGCCAAAAAGGCATGCACAAGCATCGATGTGTGAGCTGGTGCGTTATCATGATGCAAAATCCATGATTGTTCATATTTGACTGAACTTGACGTGCTCTTTTCGGTCTTGGCTCTTCTGGACGCTTCCATTGGGATGATTGGGCTTTGGTTTCAATGTCATAGCCATACACCCATGATTTGTCACCAGTTATGACCTTTTTGAGGAAATCTGAATCGTCGTTGACGATGTTTAACAGCTCCTGAGCGATGTCCATGCGTCGTTGTTTTTGCTCAAAATTTAGCAATTTGGAACAATCTTCGCTGCCGCACGTTTCATGCCTAAAACATCCGTAAAAATTGCTTCGCATGAGCCGAACGATATGCCAACATCATCAGCAACCTCTCTGATAGTGATTCGACGATTATCCAAAATCATTTTCTTCACTGCTTGAATGTTTTCATCGGTTGTTGACGTGCTCGGACGAACATCGTCATTGACATCTTCTCGGCCTTCCTTAAACCGGTTATACCACAATTGAACTTGTGTTCTGTTCATAGTAGACTCGCCAAACGCCACAGTCAACATTTCAAATGTCCTTGCGCATTTAATTTCATTTTTTACACAAACTTAATACAGTTTCTTTGATCCATTTTTTCGAATAGTAAAAAATCGAAGAGCACCCCAAAACAAATATAAACAAACTGACAATCCAAAATGTCTGATATTACCAACATATATAACAGACATGTGTAGCAACATAACAGAAAAAAATGCGGTATTCGAACATACGTAACTCACAAAATTTGAAAATAACGGTTATTTTTTGATCAAACCTCGTATTTAGTGTTTTCTTAAAATTTTTATAAAAGAAAAGTAGTTATTGAATTTTTTTTTTTTTTAAAATGATTTTTAAATTACGTTTTTTTTTTACAGTGACGTGGAACATTACTAACAGCAGTGTGGAATGTATTTAACTCACGAATTTATCTTCACACCCTCGATAGAAAAAGCGTATCCCAATATTAAGGCAACATTTCAAATTATAAAATTATAAAATATAATTTATAGTTATAAAATTTGTTTTTTGTCAGACGATGTGACCGAGGGAAAAGCTTCAATGCTGCATTAATATGGGGACACAACATTATTCAGCTACTTAACCTGTGTAGGCATTTTGGTAACAATTTTAATTTTTGCAGTATCGGTCATGGGATTGATTTCATTATTAAACCAACTGGGACTGCCTCTACAATGAGAAATACTTTTCATTTCAATTAATCTGCTGAAAACAGTAAATAAAATAGTTTTTAAAATCTAAACTTAAAAAAAAAAAAACAACAAACACCAAACACCAAACCCCTTGAAGATTCGAGGCTCTTCCTTTGTTTCCTGTACCTCATGTTGCCATCTGTTACACTCGTTTAAGTAGCCTACTAGCAGGGGTAACATTCTATGTTGCTTTCTATTCTGGAAGGGGATAGTCTAGTGAAGAGACGGATAATGAGTTAATAGAAAGACCTAGTGTTCGTGCTATGTTCACACTGCTGGTGCTAAACGCGTGTAAGCGAAATGTTTGAATACCGTTGACACGTTTAAATTAACATCATTTAATCATCAAATTGAATTTGTATGTCATAAAAAATCACAATCCAATAAGAAGCTCCTCTTCTTTGCTTTTGTCCATGCTCACTGCAAACCCCTTTTTAACTTTTTTCTTGACCAATTTTTCTTATTGCAAATCGCAGTTATTTCTATCAATTTTCGAAAGGCCGGTGCTACACAGTTTTATTAATGGGGTATGTTCAATCAAATGTAGGTACGTGTTTAGTGAAATGTTTAAAAATAAAACATGTCTATTTGAGGTGTTTAACAAACCAAGTCAATGTGTTTTAAACATCTCAAAATTGACTTGTTTAGCAGTTAAACAGGATTGAAAAGTTAAACGTTATAGACGTAAACATGGTATTGCACAACTCTGCTCTTTGCCATTTTTGTATCACATTACTTCGCCGACATTTTCACTAGTCAAATGCCGACGAAGCAGGGCAGCTTAAATAGTTGTGATATCAAACGTAGGATTTGAACCCTGAACCTTCCGTGTTTAGAGTCCATGCTTTAACTAATCCAGCCGAAGCAAATTGTTTCAGTCAATTGACGTCGAAAAATATGTCTATTTTGGTTATTAAATTTATGGCCCGATTATGGATAGCAACCAAACTGTTGTTCAGTTGCCAGTTGCTAAAAATGATAAAGCAGGTAATGCAGATTTACAATGCATTAACTATAGTTGCCTAATTTCAGTACATTTTAGTGCTTTTCTAGCAACCACAATTTTGTGGTTGCCGCCTGACAACGCAACTGAAGTTCGGTTGCTCTCCATAATCGAGCCATTATGTAACATTTTCATGTAGAACGAAGCTGGGTGCCTACGCAGTAGGCCAGTGCATGAGGCGCGGATTCGATTCACACCTGGACCCTGGCTGTTTCTACTTGTGGCATCATAACGGGCCTAAGTAAGACGTTCTGCTTCGGGGAGGATTTTTAGCCTTCTCTTTAGGAGGAGTTTTTCGCCGCATTTTTTGAGAAAGCAACTAAAAAAAACAGCTTCAACGAAGACTCACATACATATATATTCCGTATAGTAAACGGTGAGCGTGTTTTAAAGCAAAAACATTATGACTTGATTATGAATGGCAACCGAACTTCATTAGCGTTGCCGGCTGACAAGCAGAAATTTTTAGTTGCCAGAAAAGCACTAAAATGTACTGGAATTAGGAAACTGCATTAACATTTTCAGCAGCAACTGGCAACTAAACAAATCGAGCTGGAACCATAATCGAGCCATTAGTTTTAACAACATTTTCTGTGCAAAAGAATGGCACTTTAAATCCCCCCCCCCCCCCCCAAAATAAAAAAGAAATGCAAATGTTTTTGCTGAAACCTCTGTGAAATGCTGTTAAAAAGAAATTGTCATTAATATTTTAATTTTTTATTATTGCACGGTGTTAATTTTTTTCACTTGACAATACCTTTTATTATTCAACAGCGAGTTGAGCATAAAACAGTTCCCGTGTGGCGTTATCAGCGGTAGAAAATACTTGCAGCAATCAAATGGTTTCAACGAAAATTCACAATACTCAAAGAAATCACTGCAATTGCTTTTGAACTAAAAAAAAAATTTTAATTTAATTATTTTTAGAAAAAAAAAAAAAATTTTGTTTTAATTATTTTTTGAAAAAAAAAAAAATTTTATTTTAATTTATTATTTAATAAATTATTTTTAATTAAAAATAAATTTTATTTTAATAATTTTTTGAAAAAAAAAAAAATTTTATTTTAATTATTTTTTGAAAAAAAAAAAAAAAACTTTCGAAAAATTTTACCCTGTGATATAGGGAACGCAAATTCTTGCTGGGACACTCTGTACAACATTTGACTTTGCACCAAGATTTTATATTGCCCTCCCTATAGATGTAGGGATAGACCAAAAAGCTTATGAAATTTTCAATTTCATAACTGTAGTCTTTAGCATCCGGACCATCTAGTCTAGGGAGTAGAAGAAAAACAAAAAAATAAAGATTAAATTCATTCGCCACGTTTCTGTGGCCATTTCACAGCACTTACTCTTCCACAAATTCTATTAAATTTGGTAGAGCCTCGTACTTATTGTACATATCACAGGCCGCTATAGTGGGAAACAAGACCTTTTCCGTTGAGGGTAGACTCTCATAAACTATGCTCACAGCACGACTATCAAAGTCTTGCTGATATTGGCTGATCAGCAAATACGATCCGAAAGCCGCAATGACCACACAAATGAACCAAAAAATTCTCTCAATTAAATGCAGGCTAAAAGCAGAAATTAAAAACATGCATTCATAAATCAAGAACAATTTAGGCATTTCACGCAAGTTGCCCACTTACTTTGTGTTGGCAATATAATTGAAACCGGCCAGCGTGCAATTAGCACAATAATCCTTTAAGTAGGTCACACATTTGCTCTGCCGATGATGCATTGTGAGACCCAGTGTTTTGCGCAAAATATAAGTGGAAAATTATTACATTTAATTGCATGAGAGGCCTTTAGAATGATGCTTTAAAATAAGCCACACTCGTGCATATTTATTTTATTTTAGTACAGGTGTCAAAATATAATTATAGTTTTATTTTTCAGTGTTAATTTATCTTCACATGCACATGTATACACAAACAACACCTTCACAGCACTTGTATAGAACGAAGTATACACAACTCAGACATTCATAAACGCACGTCTTAGCAAAGTTTTGCTAAAACAATTACCATGTATTCCACTGGCAGGAGTATTAGACTGGCTCAAAAATGTATGGCATTTGTACAGGGTGCCACAAAAGGAGCTATATGATTTAAATGGTTTATAACTTTTTTATTTATGCGATTATTATATATATTTTTTTTTTTTTTAAATACAGTATAATATTGGGGAATTTTTTACAATTAGCTTTGAAAAATGATATCCTGTAAAGGGTGCTTTACATTTTCCCACAAGTCGTACGACATACCAAATTTTTGTGTAGAAGAGCACAAGTCGGAGCGTCTAAACGTAATATGTAATGAAACTATACGATTTTGAGAGAAAATACGGATGAAAATTTGACAGTCGTATGGATCTCTTGATTTTTAAAAATTTTTCAAAAACCAACGCACACCATTAGATCAGGGATGCATTTTTATGTAAACAGAAATTCAGAAATTTCATTAAAAAATTTCTTTCCAATACATTGCCATACACATTGTTCTGGATATATTAAAAATATTTTGAAATTTTAGTAAAAATAGACCATGCTTTTCTGCTTTAATGTAGAATCGTTAAATCGGAATATCGATTTTTCTGCAATTTTAAATATACAATTATTTTGTCGAGTGGAGTTGCGGCAGTGTTGTGGCACATACGATTTCTAAAAATGTTGCATTCTGAGCCAGCCTAATGAGTATGAGCATGAGTTGGAGTTTGTTTATGTGGCTTTGCAATGCTCGAGTTTGGGTCTCTTAATACTCAGAGTGTTTATGAGCTTAATTACTAACAATGTTTAAAATTGTTTACTTCCTATGTGTGTGAGTGTATGTGTTTGCGGTTGTTCTTATTGTTTTGCACAAGTAGCTGACAAAGAAATTTCTTGTTTCAAAAAATACTCGAAGGCGCTTCCTTAAACGAAGATTCTTGTAACAGGAAAAAGAAAACGAGTGAAATAAAGGCTCCCGTAGAGTTTTTTTTTTTATTTTTTTTCTTCAAGAGCACCAATTAACTAATGGCTTGAGACTGTTGTTGTCATTTTATTTATATTTATTACTTGCTTTTTTGACAACAAAAACAATACCACAGCGCACTTAAGCACACACACACACACTCACACGCTCACACACACATACACACACACATTCACACACACTGACACATATGCATAATACTTTCAGACATGCAAAGCCATGCAAAGACATGCAGTTGATGCCGTTGATGTTGGATGGCCAAAATTACTTCGTTTTAAACTAATTATAAATGCATATATTAATTTTTGCTTTAATTTTTGCTTAACTCAGCACTTTTTAACGGCGAATTTTTTAAACTTAACAATACCAGCGACAAAACTCAACTAAGAGAAAGCAATTTTAAATGTTTTAAAATACCGCAATTACCGAGAAACACTTAAAAAAAATATATCGTTTAGGGAGAAAATATGGACACTTTGTGTGCACTGCACTGTAGAGTAGGTTGCAGCATCGGTATATGAAGGGAGAAAGTGTCATGCAATAGTTTTCGAATAACTCCACATTGTTGCAGCTGTGCTGCTCAGAGGAAAATTAAAGGTTTTTCATGTCATGAACTACCAGCCATAAAACTTTCAGTTTGCCTTTAGAAAATTTGAGCTCTTTTAATGACATGGTACCCCTCTACATACAAAAAAAAATTCCAATGTAAAATTAACATGAATAATGAATTAATCAATCCACAGGCACATTAGAACGTCCCCCTTCGTCGGTATTGTGTAGCATCGGCAAAGTAAAATAATTACTAAAAAAAAAGGGATACTAAAAACGAAGCTTCAAAATTTAATGCGTCTCCTTGGCACTAGAGGGGCTACAATACTGCTATAAAACAAACAACGTGCAAAAAGCAGTGTAGGAAGATAGTGAAGCTTCATCTCCCATCATTTCTCCTACTATACCTTTCCTCTAGTTCCAGCACAATGCACCGCATGTGTAGGAGTCATCTCCTGAGTGCTGGTCCAAGATAAAAAAAAATAAAACATTGCATATGTAGGGGACGACAGTCCAAGCAAAGTGGACTCCAAGATAGAAAAAAAAATATCATGTTAAATTGCTGCACAAATAATGACTTCATTTCAAAATTTTTATTGATTGACATTCATTTGAAACGAAAAAAAAAAATTTAAAATTTTTCTGTTATTCCCATGGGCTGACTTCACCATCATTTTCCCTCATTGTTTTACAATCTCTAATGCACTTGTATGCACAATATGTTTGTGCGATCATGTGTATAAATATTCGTTTATGTGCATTTATTAGTTTGGCAAGTACGACGACAAATAAAGCGTTTGAGTGCAGTAAATGCAGCAACACCATCTAATGCAATTATGCAATTAAGCACGGAGTTACAAGTTGCAACTTAAATAAACGATTATATTCGTATAGTAACGGTACATACGAGTATGTGTGTATTTTTGCTGAAAATATCACCTGCTCAACTACCAACTGGTAACGGTGCTTGATGTATTTATTAACTTGAATAATCGTACAACGCGGCTGTACAGTGAAGTACTTGAAAAATTCAATATGATTTGTTCGAGAAAGAGGCGAAATTTTATTATTTAAATTTTAATAAAAAAAATTTCGTGCCAATGCACTGTTTTTTTTTTAAATATTTAACCACATGTTCTGATGTACATTTTTAGAGAATAGAAGGATGACTACCGTCTCCAAACAAGCAATACAGGCAACTTTTTAAAATTTTTATCCAACAAAATGAATAGAACATTTTCGGATGTTAAGAAGTTAACAAATAGTAAACTCTGTGTGAACTGAAAATTAATAGTAAGAATTGCATCCACGAAAACTCAAATAAAATCGTTTACATTGATCTTTATGTGACAGTTTCGTAAAACTCAAATATACACGATGGGCTAAAAGTAATCACCCGGGGCATAAGTAATCACCCGATTACTTATCGCTGTAATTTTATTTAATAAAAACCTTTGGATCTGCATGTATGGTCATTAACTATGGTGGCGGTCACTGAGCTCATACCATAAGCAATGCGAAATTTTGTCTTAAAAAAAAATAACAGCAAAAGAACATCGGGTGATTACTTATGCCCCGGGTGATTATTTTTGGCCCACCGACTACTTTAAATCATTTATTTTGTACACTACTTTTTATTTTTTTATGTTTTTTATCTTGCACCAGCACTCAGGGGATGACCCTCACACATTGCTGGATGCATTGTGCTGGAACTGGGAAATGGGGTTTTTGGTAAGGAGGATGGAGGGAGTAGTGTTTATGAACATTAGATTTTCGAACGTCAAAGGTGACGGTTGTGTTCAAGATTTCCGTGGACACCAACGCAAAGCGTCTCATTCCACGGTGCTCTCAATACTGAGTGAAATAAAGACGATCACTACCGCCCCCATGTCACTCGGAGATACAAAATCCTGTGCCACTATCAGTGCACACAGGTGGCAAATCAAATTTATAGTTATCCCAGGTCTATAAATTACACCTTGCTAAGGTGTTTCGAGCTATCCAAAGTCTGTGTCACATCAGAATGTATTTGAGTCAAGAACGCTTCAGCCAGTAATACTGGTTGTTCGAGACATATCCCGCTGACTACTGTTGAATGGCAACAGCACCAAGTTAAGTAAAATTCGTATCAGAATATATGTGCCTTCCTCACATATATCCCGAACAGACCAAAAACTTAACTGCCAGCGTATCTTTTGGTGGCAACCACAGCCACTACGAATCCTTTCCAAAACCAGCACACAAACTCCAACTTTTCGGGGTGGACACGAAGTACTCAGTACATTAAACATCAGTCATTAAACCATTACTGAGCGTTAGAGCAGTGGGCCTTCGTTGGCCCCATAGCACTAGATTAGAATTGAACTGTATTTCTAAAGTCACACGGAAATGCAAGCAGAACCTCCTCAATCTCCGGTAAGATTTCGAAGAGTCGCCTCTTCTGTCATATTCAAACTCCAAGGAAGTTTACGGTAATGGTAGACCTTTAGCTAGGTACCGTGGGATTGCTAAACAGCGGTAGGTTTGAAAACTTGTGCCAAACCCTCCTGCGGGGCATCAAAGGTGACAGGAAAGACCTCTGCAAGGAGTTTGTTCCACAGACGCGCTATTCGACCAATAAATGAGTTCTCTCTGTAATTCGTAGTACAATTCGATGCCAAATCCACTACAAATGGATGCGCCCTTCATGACGAATGCGTTGTCGATATAAATGAACGTGTTTCGGGAACATGTGCCCCGATTTCACTACAGCACATGCCATTGTAGTAACGATAACACAACGAAACAAACCCTACATTTCGACGATGCTCAATAGAGTTAGCTACCCTACCGTCCCCAAAGAGTTTCTTCTTTCTAGTTTTTGAAGCACCGGTCCATACATGAGAGTTGTATTCCCTCTTCGGTCGGATGTAGGCGCTATAAACAGTAAGAAAATCAGATGCGGTGAAGTATGTCTTACAACGTCTTAAAAAGCCGCCGCACTTGAATGGTTTTTTTTTAGACCTGAAAGGTGTGCTCAGTCCATCGGACATCACACTGCATCTCCATGCCAAGAACATCAAGAGTTTCTGATTCCTCAATATTTGTAGCACCCATTCTCACATAAGTGAAGCATCGTGATCGGGCATGCGATGGCATGCTAAGAAGTGAACTGTGGATTTTAGTTTATTTTGTGCGGCCCTCCAGTATAACACAGTACAACATTATTCAGCTCATTGGTTTGGGACTCAATTCTGAGAATTGCACGTGGAAGTAGCCCCAAGTTGGCTGCTTTAATAATTTAATAGGCGATAGGAATTTTTTTTTTTTTTTTTGCTCAAGGTGGATTTTTATCACTTTTTCTGTATTTTTACACGGTTATATCTCGGTATACCGTGCGAAATGTCTCTTTTGTATTTCTGAAGCAAAGTTGCAGATATTGAACAGGAGAAAACCAACAGCGGAACAAACTTAACCGAAAAAAGTGCATCCAGTGCCTTAAAAATCGCAAAAATGGCCACTTTCTCATTTTTTTTTTTTTCAAAATTTTTGCTCAATAACTGGATTACAAATCTACAAATATGCTGTTCGTTTTTCTTTATAAACATTATTTTGCACGATTATAAAAATTCCTATTCATATTACAGATATTCTTACACCGAAAATAAGATAGTTTTATTTGTTATCAATGCCATGGAGAGAAAATTTAGAACATTTTCAATTATTGTCAATATCCATGCTCGTTGTAGTTGACGCTTGTGGTTCTGATGATCTTGTTTTCTTCGTAGGTTGTTCATATTCCTGTTCTGAGGCTGCATCATCATTATTCGAATGCTTGCATACATATGGAGCCCGGTTTTAGACGAAGAAACAATTCGCAAACCCTGTCCGAACTTACCCACTTGCGGGAATTAATATTTTCTTTTTTTTTTTTAGAAATTACGCTCCAAACTGCTTTCAAATGTATAACATGAACAACCACTCGAAAACAATTAGAAACTCATTGAAAATTATATTTTTTTTTTTTTTGCTGACATAACACACACAAACATAAAGAGTGTAAAGGGCACAGTGCCACCCGACAAACACACAAAGGAAAACATGCGAGAATCTGAAAGTGTTTGCGTGTTTAAATTTGTAGATTTCTGACTGTACACTGAGGAACATAACCCAATGAAAAATATTAGAAGTCATTCTTTAGCAACTATTGCCGTAGTATCAATAAATGTATATTAGCGGCTTTCGCAAAAAGTTATAAAGATAAATAAATGCTATAACAATGATTGTTTTTTCCTCAGATTCGTTTATGTTTGCTTATTTATCCGATTTTGCCCTACTTCCGGATCACAAGTTCAGTATCTCATTGACTTCTCTGGAAGTACTATATTTTCAAATGATTTCAATGCATAATTTTATGCAATCAACAATCAATCGTTGTTCTATCGATACTATAACGAGATGTGTTCTAATGAAATCAAGAAACTTGTTCCCGAAACTCGGTCATTATCATTAAGAGCGCATCCATTTGTGGTCGATTTGGCGGCGACTCGCAGTACGCATTACAGAGCACGTATGTGGAATGGACTTCCCGCAGAGGTGTTTCCTGTCACTTTTAGCGTGGGAAAATTTATATCAAATGCCAAGAAATATCCTCCTTCCCACAACCAAATTTCCTAGTTCCAGCACAATGCATTGCATGTGTAGGGGTCATCCCCTGAGTGCCGGTCCAAGAAAAGAAAAAAAAAAAATCTGCTGACATTTACTACACAGCCAGAAAATCGTGTGTCTAACATGAACACCTGCAGGTTCCGCTGTGAGAATGATGTAACTGTGGAGCAGCTCATTACCAACTGTCCACGAATAATGAAGGGGAGGAGAATATTTTTGAACGACTTCACGATCGCGAATGGCGATTTCCTGTCTCGGCACTTGAATCAGCTGGTTCGATTCATGAGTGTATTCAATGGTCGAGAGACGGTATGGGGTGCACAAAAGGTCACGAATGATCGCGTTGCTGGAAGCCTCCATCTCAACTTAGTTACCTTTACATTACATTACATCACAGAGGCATCAACTCTGTATATTCATTTTCAAAATAACGCACCACTGTAGCGCACTGGTGCCACATTAACGCTTTGCATTTGGATCGAAATTGCAAAAGAAGCTCTATTGAAATGTTCAAGAATTTCGTTTGCTATCAAATGTCATAAATTGATCGTTGGTAAAAAGAAAAGTGCGGTTATATCCGGTAAACAAGCTTAGCTTCCTTTCTGGTTTGAAAGTTCACCTCTTCGTTGCCAGCGTATCCTTCACGCTTCCATATATTTTAATCTATCCATCAGTAATTTATTATTACAGGGCCAGGAAGCATCGCGAGCGGGAAGATCTATTCTGCAAAGCCCCTCATATAGGGTGGGTAATTTAAAATTTTGCATTTGAATCGACTATAAATAAAGTATTGATTATTATTTCATATTTATGATTTCATTGGAAAGACTAATCTTTGTAATTTGCCATTCATATGACTATCACGACTGGCTCGGCAGTATCCCTCTCCGATCAACCCAATTTTTCGTTACATTTTCGATTGTTTCGGCTCGAATCTCTTTAAAGGCAACTTCGATTTCATATTTCAACGCTTCTATTGTCTCTGGATGGTTCGCGGAACATTTCTCCTTAATGCCTGCCCACAGAAAATAATCCAAAGCGTTCAAATCACAGCTTCGAGACTGCCAATTGACATCACAATTTCGGCTGATTATTCGTTAAATATCGATTATTACGTTGGCTGTGTGACATTAGGCTCTGTCTTGTTAAAACCAAATGTCGTCCATGTCATTTTCTGGAATTTTTGGAATTGGTAACGCTCACCGTTGACGGTAACGGCGGTTCCTTGCTCATTTTCGAAGAAACGCCGCCACACCAAACACACCAAAAAGAGTCTCGTTGTGGATGCATTGGCTTGACAAGAATCACGTGTGGCTTCTCTGTCCGCCTTATGCGGCAATTTTATAGCCACCGATATCATAATGAGCTTCATTTGGAAGCACGAATTTTCGCTAAAATTCTTTATCTCTTCCCAAATAATCTTCAGCCCAAAGGGCAAAGCGAAAACAATTGAACTTTGTCAGCCTTCATACCGACGTTCTTACGCAAAATTCTTCTCAAATAAGTGCGAGAAATGTTCAGTTCCTGAGAACGATGACGAGTTGATGTTGATGGATGTTCTTGCACAGTCTCAGCCACAGCAGGAATGCACTGGATGAAAACATACACGAGTTGGTTTGTCCAATAACGATTTATTTTCATGAACTCGCTTCACGCACAAACTGAACTGAAAATTTTCCTTGTAAATTTCTTACAGCGTGCGTTAAAGATTCAATCATTTGGAAGTAATTCTTTAATATTTCCCGTTCAATTTTGCAAATGTCAAACATAAAATAAAAAATAAATGTCACTGTAATCGGTAGTTTAAATTTAAAAGAGGTCACCCCATCTTAGACCCCCATCTTAAAGCTTCTAAGGAATCCAAGCACTACTCGTATTTGAGGTTTCATATTCCACAGCTTGTGTGGAGACATAGAAACCCCACCCAGATGGTGAAACATCTGTCTGCCGAATGCAGAACAGTGGCCCAAGAACGTGTTCAGACACCTCAGTGTCACTTTCACATAATGGACAGAGATTTCATTAAGGTGGTACCTTAAGTACCACCTTTTTATTTTGGACCAGCACTCAGGGGATGACCCCTACACATGCGATGCATTGTGCTGGAACTAGGAAATTAGGTTATGGGAAGGAGGCTAGAGGGAGGAGTAGTGTTTATGGGCACTTAATTTGAATTTTCCCACGTCAAAAGTGACAGAAAAGGCCTCGGCAGGGAGGTTTGTTCCACAAACGCGCTGTTCGGGCGAAAACTGAGTACTCTCTGTAATGCGTGGTGCGATTTGCCGCCAAATCGACCACAAAAAGATGCTCCCTTAATGATGAACGCCTTGTACGCTGGAATGAACGGGTTTCGGGAACTAGTTCCCTGATTTTAACAGAGCACATCCCTTAAAAGGCTTAAGACCGCTCTATGCAGTAAAGGCATCCTATTTAGGATTGCCGTATTCGGGATCAGGAAGTGTTTGGCCTGATGCTGGCCGGCACTATTATTATATCAGTGAGCAACTTCTAACAATTTAATTTCTGTGGCTTTTCGTAAGTCCGCACTATGGCTCGTGGCGCATGAGGGGCAAATTTGGCCCTCGTTTTGCCAGATAGTTCGCCATTTCATTACCATCCATCACTAATTAGTCCCCCATTGAATTAATTTTTCAGAGGCAATGAAGATGCCTTCCAATAATGGGGGCATTCTGCTTTGCAAGGGGATACTGTAGAGAAGAGGCAGAGTGGCGCTTAAATCGAGCACCAATCTCTGCTCTTTTTATCTCATGCGCATTTTCCTCTTGAACAACAATCGTTTTTTTTTTTTTCAAATTTCTTTTTTGGTATAAATTAATCATTAATTATGGAAGTTTTAAAAGCAACGGAAATATCTCCATTTAATAGTTGGTGAAATTAATGAAGATAAAAATTTATACGCGAGCAATGTACATAAGAGCAAATTTTATAAAGTTCAACTGATACTTTATAAAGCTGTTAACCATTTATAGTCGTAAGTGTAGATCCTTGTAAGCATTTTACAATCAGCGTCATTAACAACAAGCCTATGTATGCCCTCTGTAACAACGAATTCATTCATGATGCATTAAATAGCAGCCGTTTAATGCAATAATTGTGTCCTGTGTGAGTGTGTGAATTAACGTATGCGTGTGCATTTATATATGCTAAATTAACGCAAAGGTTTTGTGTGGGAAAATGTAAAAAAAAGAGTTTTTTTCTTCTTTTCCTTTCCATTTAAAATACTGCAAAGTAAATTTAAATGTCATTAGCAAGAGTTTCTTTTCGTTTTTTGACGTATGTGTATTAATTTCCCCACACTTCTGCGTTAAACAAAGGATATCTTGTGGAATTATAAGTTTAAATTCCTTGTCAAAAAACGTATTCAGTGTGCAGCTGGAGCCAAACATAATAAACCATATGCTAACGCATGCACGAGCATTTCTTATACATACCTCAGCCACACTTTAAGTAATTAATCACTAGAAAAAAGTTTAGATTTCAAATCACACAAACTTAAGCTATTAGCGACTCATTATGTCACTTAAAAATAACAGCGACCTCAACCATGACAGTGGCTTTCATTTTGGTTGGTCTACGATTCAACCACCCCTCCAAATACATACATTTGTGAAATATGAAGTAGTTAAATGTTTGAAAAGAAAATGAAAGCGAATTGAAAAGTAACAATGGCAGACAAGCTTCCATATGTGCTTTGACAAGACTGCCATCATCAAGGAATAAGCAGCGCACACAAATGTTAACACAAATCCACACTAATCTCATAAATAATATATTTTTCTTGTTTTTAGTGCCATAATGAAACAGCATTAAGAATGGGAAACGTACACATATTTAGATTTGATAGTAACAGAACACAGAGAAAATAGTTGTTGTTGTTGTTGTTACTGAATTTTAAGCGAATTGCCAGCACGAGTACAAAAGAAAAAACAAAAACACACACACACACAGAAAAAAAAAAGGATGAAAGCCTCATAAATAATAATCTCCTGTGCAATAAAAACAACAAATAAACGTACATAGAAGGAACATCTGTACGCATACATCACTCGTTAAAGTACAGGCACACACACATGCACATACACATACGAGGTCTGTTCAGACAAGAAAAGTGGAATTTTGATTTTTTTTTTAAGTATTTATTTATTCATCAATATCCTGTTTGTCCCCTTCCAAGTAATCCTCCCCACAGTTATAATGCATTTATGGCAGCGCTTCTTCCAATTCTCGAAGCACTGCTGAAATATGCTTTTCGGTATGGCCATTTCAGTTTATATCAGTGGTGTTCAAAAATAATATGAAGATGTATTGGTGAGAGAATTTTCCCAGCAAACATAATGTCAAACGTTTAAAATAAGAAAGAAAATCCCAGCTATATACAACTTATTAAATGAATGTAATTTAAATTATAAGAAAAAGATAAATACCAGTTATCAATTTCAATAACTAATTTCAGAACACTTATTTGGGGGGAAAAAACAAAAATAAATTCTTATAAAACAGTTTTTTTGGGCTTAAATATTAGACTAAAACGTTTAAACATCTGCCATTCCACATTATAATTTTTAAAATCGCTTTGAAAATTTTAAATTAAACATTCCATGTTAATACTTGCATGGCAATTGCGAATTAGTAAAATATTTTTTCAATTCAACGAGGTCATTTTATTTTGCTGCTTAGAACAAACGTTTTTCATGTCTGAAAATATTTGTTCGCATAAGTAAGTAGTGGAAAAAAATTATAAATATTTTAAATACATTTTTTTGAGCTGGGGACATATCGCAACATCTAAATTTTTCCAAAACTCTAGAGTTCTAATTTTATCGAAATCTTTTACCTCAGATCTAAGTATTATTAGCTCCGATTGAAACGTGTTCATTAGCCGCTTTTAATGTTTCGTAACATAAAAGGCATTGAATGTTTTGAAAAGCATCGTTTACCATAAAATACTTTTCACATTTCATTTCGTGAACTTTTATTATTTTTTAATTTTTTTCGTATTCAATTCTAATTGAATCGCGTGTGTTTATTGTGCTTCGTCCAACAAGAAACAACAACAATGTTTAATAAATTTCTAAAAAAAAATGACAATAACCATCCGCATTGTTTATTCATCGCTTGCTCAACGACGACTGAATGAAAGTTTTTAAAAGAGAAGAACAACTGTCTGTGTAAATTTTTCAACAAATATTGTATGTGGCGAACATCACTGGTTTATATCATCAATTGTGGCGAAATGCATTCCTTTCATTAGTCTGTTTAGTTTTGGGAATAGGCAAAAGTCGCAGGTAGCCAAATCTGGTGATTAAGATGGTTGAGGCATGATTAGGGTGGTGTTGCTTTAGGCCAAAATATCACGATGAAGCAAAGATGTGTGAGCTGATGCATTATCATGATGCAGAATCCATGATTATTTTTTCAACAATTCCGATCGTTTGAGCCGTATTGCTGCACGCAAACATTGCACAACTTTCTTGCAGTATTGCTTATTAACCGTACGCCCGTACGTTGGCAAGAACTCATGATGGATGCACCACGCCCTTGTAATCGAAGTTAACAAAATTCACCTTTTCTTTTGAACAAAGCTCGTACAAAACAGCAGCATAACAAACACGGGCAATAAGTGGTATTTAATATAGAACAAGCAAGCACAATGGCACCAGTTTGCAACAAGTTTACGCACAAAAATATTTATTTTGCAAAAAAGAGATTTGTTTTTTATAAATCTTGAAAAAGCATACGAAACTAGATAGAGACAGAGAGACAGAGAGACAGAGAGAGAGAGAGAGAGAGAAAGAGTGAAAGAGATGACAGATGGCGAAGCTTCAGTATCGTACAACTCTGTTTTTGCATGTTTTTGTTGTTGTTGTTGTTGTTTACAGCAGTGTTGCTTGTCAAAGAGCTGCACGAGTATTATATTTTGAAGCTTCGTTTTGGTAGCTATTTTTAGTAACTATTTTACTACACCTATGCTATATAAACTACTATGTTTGCAGACTTAACCGTATACGTATTTACAAAAAAAATTTTAATATATTTCTTTGATTATATTTTGGACAATACCTTGCTCGAAAGGAATTTTCTAGTTCTACTTCAATTTTTGAGTTATGCTTATAATGAAGGCAAAGAGTTGTATAAATGTGCATGTATGTAGAGTATACAAATTATAATTTATAAAACTGCATAATTTTTTTCTTAAAATAAATGTTTCTTTTTGTTTTAAACTTTAAACATTATAAACTTATAAACTTTGAGCCTATTTCACCAATTCTATTTAAATATCAATTCATATTTAAATGTCGATTTTCATTTTCATCTAGATATACTCATTGAATATTTAAATACTGTTTAAGTAGCCAGCACTCTGCATTTAAATATTGATTTTGCAACAGCATGAAACAGCTTTAAAACAGCTTTTAAACAGCTTTTTAAAAAGCTGTAAGTTGACGCTATCATATTAAATATCAGAGCGTTACCATACTTTCTTGTGTTTCATTATTTCAGTTGGTGAAAATAAAATTTTTTTAAACGTACTTTAAATAAAGATCATTAATTAAATTAAATTGTGTTTAAATATGTTTGGTGAAAGAGAGCCTTAGTATTTAATACTTCTTTGTTTAGTTTTTATTCATATTCAACATTTTTATTTTATTTGTTAACTTCAATTAACTTATTTTGACATTTTATTATCACTCTCCGCTACATATTTTATTTTATTTAATTCCTAAAATGCGAAAGGTATCAATTTGAATATATGTACATACATTTATTATTTATCATAATATTATATAATTTAGATAAAATAAGACGTTATACGTAAATATGTATATAATTTTATTTAGAAATTATATAAAATTAAGAAGAATAATAAATGTAAATATTCGAAAATATTCCAACTGGGTTTAGGAATTTAAGTAGTAAAATTGAATAATAATTATGCAATATGAATAAAAATTAACTAAAAGTATTCGTTAATTTGAACAAAAATTTTATTTAATTTTAATAAAAATTAACTAAAAGTATTTGTTAATTTGAACTAAAATTTTATTTAATTTTAATAAAAATTAACTAAAAGTATTTGTTAATTTGAACTAAAATTTTATTTAATTTTAATAAAAATTAACTAAATATTTTGTTAATTTTAATAAAACTTTACTAAAATTATTAGTTATATCGATAATTTTTTTTATTTCGTTTAACTAAAATTTCTTCATTTCAACACCTCATTAAATAACGAAAGAATTATATTCATATTGAAGAAATTTCTTCAAGATAACAAATTTACTAAAATAAAATTGTTTACGAAAAAAAACCAGTAAAAATTACCTCTTAATTTTGTTAGCTGTATAATAACGAATTTTCTTCAGTTCTACATGCGATTTTAGTACATAAGGAACATTTTTTGGCTGAGTGTACGCATTCAAATCATACACACTACTAAAAATGCTACAGAATACCGTCGAATAAGGGGCACTCTGATTGTGGCCTGTGCATTGATATCAGCTGAAGGCTGTACTGTTCTCAGTGACCAGTGACTATGCATTCGCCTCGAAACCTTCCGACAACAACTCATACCCAAAGACACACTAATGCACATTAGAAAAAATGCGAAATGCTTTTATGTTTTAGTGTGAAACTGGTGTCGAACCCAGGAGTTTTTGGTGCTGTACTCTGCGACATACCTTCGGAAGTCTAATCCCGTATCTTTTTTTTTTTTTTTTAATTCCAGATAACCGGCCATCACTTGCGTGGAAATCACCATTATAAATTCCTTTATGTATTTCTCTGGCATTTATTTCCAGCGCAATTCCATTTAATGGCAACGGTTTTTTCTTTGATCTAGATAACAGTCATAAAATTTCTCTTCCATGCTGACGCACACAGCACGGTTTTTTTTTGAGATGTACGAGATTTTGAACCCTTTTTGGTTTTTTTTTTTTTTCAAATTGGACACACTTTTTGATTTAATTTTGTTTTTTATTGTACGTTGTCTTTTTTTACCATTCGTTAGATTCGGTATAAAATTATTACACATTCGTTATATAAGGGGCCAAATCGTTACATACGTGAACGTACAACTCGTCACGTAAAAACACATTTTTTTTTGGTATTTTAACATAAGTGAATGAACAGCAACAGTTAGCAAAAAATTTGCTAACCAATTGTGTAAATTTTATATATTTCGCGCATAATTTGTTCTCCATGCCTTCTAGAACCGTCGACAATATTTTAGAGACGGTGCTCTGGCACATTCCAAGAAGGTAGTCACTTCTTATGGAGTGTTGGTAACCACCCGTTGCCACAATAGATAATGTAGTAGCCTATGGCACTATTGGAGGTACGGCTTTGGCATCTGCTCTTTTTAAATTTAATTCGTCTAGGAGATATGTATATAAAAGCCTCTTTGTTTAACCGAAACCGCTTTACAAAGCTGCAATTAAGTCTTTATGAAAACATTTTGCGAATAGCATTTTTTAAAACTTGCGCTGTGTTCGAGACTGCCAATGGATTGCTGCGATCCCTCAGTTGTCTACGAATTATTCATTCATCGTCTTCACTTTCACTCGAACTTACATAAAATAACAATCCCGGCTCCATATTTACCACAGAGTAATATATTTAGTTTATGATATTTACGTTTGGAATAATATTTTTTAATTATTTTGACAGTTCCACATTTATTGTGAATGTAATATATACCATTCACAGTGGTGTGGAAGTTAAAACCTATTGTGAATCTTAAGTAAAATTACCATACGTTTACAATCGTATGTCATAATCCCACTCCGTTCATACGATTGACGTATCACGTAATTATCTTTCGTACGATTGTCGTTACGTTCACGAATGTAACGATTTGGCCCCAGGTTGTTAAACGAATGCTCGTTATATCGGCTTTTCGTTAAAGCGACATTCGTTATAACGGGATTTCACTGTACTTACATAAGTATGCTTGATTTTTGCTCTACGAACAGCTTTAAATAAAAAATGTGTATTTTGAAAATATAAGCAGAGAAATTTAATTTTTGTAAAAATAACTGAATCGGCCCACAGTTGCCCATTTACCATTGTAATTTTATGTGCAAATACAAAAGCAGAAATATAATAAACCAAGAAATAAAACAAACAAAATAAATAAATAAAATGTATTTGAAAAGAAAACGAAAAATAACACAAATAAGAAGTTGAATTTCTTTCGTTGTTGCATAAAAGTAAAAACTACTGAAAGCAAACAAAGTTTATGCTTTTAACTTGGCTTAAAACACTGCACACATTCTCACATTATATCCAAGTATTGTTTGGGATGGGGAGGGGTTTAGGAATCGTCCCATTACGAATCGGAGAAGAGTTGCTATACGGATATTTAATAAGATTTGTGCAAGTGTGCATGTGCGACGGTGTGTGTATGTATGTGTGCTGGCATGTGAATTGAATTGTATATGAAATCATTTATCAAGATTAAAGCGGAATTCATGCTCAGCTGTCATGAACCACATTAAGTCATTTTTTTGGAGCCCCTCATGACACATATTTGCCATGTTGTCAACTTTGTTGAGGCTGCCGTTGCCGTTGCCGTTGCTGCGACTGTGCCATAAACATGCTCCCACACACATACACATACATGAATCAGATACATTTGCAACTGTTTAAAAAGTCAGCTAATGTTGCTAATGTCAAAACGAATATTGCCGCTGCTGCTCGTAGAAATTGTGCTGGCGAAGCTTTCTAAGAGAATTTCTAGAGAATTAGTTTGATGGCAAAAAGGAAAAGAACTTAAACAAAAACTAAAAAAAATAGTGAAACAATATCCAACCCAAAGAAAAGAAATACTCGCAATAATGACAGGGAACCTACATTCCTACTTAATACTTGAAATCATTCGTATAAAACAAATACTTTTTAGAACATTTTATTTATTTAGACGGATGACGACGATGATGATGATGTATTTATGTGTGTCACTGTGTCGTCTTGCAACTGAAGTATTCTTTTCTTCGTCGTTTTTTCATTTTTTTTCTTTTTGTATTTAATTCTATAAATTCTTTGTTTGATAAATCCTTAAAGATTCAAACTGTTTTCAAGTAGTTATAATTAAAATCTTTTGCAAATGTTTTTTTTTTAATATTAAAAAAAACTATGCCCATAAAGCAGAAATAAAAAAACATGCAACAATTGTATTTTTGTATTCTGTACACAGAAAAAAAATAAATCAAGATGAATCTTTGAAATTAAGAATGTACGATGGATGGTGGTAGTCTGCATGTTGACTACAAAAAAAAACTAACTGTGTTTTGGCACTTTTTCCAAATACGAAAAAATAAAGAGTCTAATTGGTCCCATTTTTGTTTTGGGGTCTTGGCTGTATAATTATTTCCTATAGTTCCAGCACAATGCTTCGCATGAGTGCTGGTCCCAGATAAAAAAAAAAAAAAATTGTAATTGGAAATCATAGATTCAATTATGAGTTTTCATAGAAAAATTTTACGAAAAAATTAAATAAAAGAAAATTAAAAATTTTTTAAATTGCAATGAAAACATTAATTGACAAATTTTTCGAGATTCAATTAATTCAATTAATAAAAAATTAAATGAAAACAACTAAATGCTTGTCACATATAAAAACTAAGCTTATATATACTATTTACGCACAATTATTATGTTGTAATTTTTTTTTATTCTTTTATGGTATTTTGAATGAAATCTGTTGATATCACTGCTTTGAGAGACTAACAAAGTCAATTAAAATAAACGTGGACTCAATTAAAATTTTAATTGAAAAAAAAAAAAGATTTTAATTGGAAAAAAATTTCACAATTATTTTTTCTGTGTATATCAGTGTATTTGTATATTCCCAGTCAGCATTTTTTTTTAAATTATTAATCAAAATCGAATATATTTTGACTCTGCTGCACGATTAAAAACGCAGAATATCCGCTAATTTTCTCAATATAAAATTTACGAGGGTTGTTTCATAACTCTGGAGGTTTGTGAATTTTCCGCGCAGTAACTGTAAATACAACACTGCTTCCATCAACCATGTGTAAAATTTTGAGCAAGCTGCGCTATTTAGTTTGTGTTTGACAGCCATTAAAAGTAAACAACCTGGTAAATTTTAACAAAAATGAAAAAAAAAGAAAAATTAATTTTGTGTGTTGATTAAGCATAATTTTTTGCGTAAACAACCCATCACTGAAGCCAAGGAAAGACTTGATAAATACTATGGGAACTCTGCACCATCAATTTCAATGGTTCTGAAGTGGTTTACTCAGTTCCGCTGTGGTCGTACCACCACATGTCGCCGAAAAGAGGTCATCACGCCAGAAAACGTCGATAAAATTCTTGGAATAATAGTGAACGATTGGAGAATGGAAATACGTGAGGTGACTGAGGCTGTAGGCATTCCAATGCAAGAGGGCACGCATGTGCAGTCAAAAATCTATAAATTAGGCTACGAACTGCTACCCCATTCAGAATATTCTTCAGATTTAATTGCTGAGTGGTAAGAACTTTGGGTCGAATGAAGACGTCTTAACCGAAACAAATGCCTTGAGTAATAGGTTTTTTCAGCAGCAAAATCCTCCTTTAAATAAAACTATATGCTAAACTCAAATCCGTTTTTGATAGTTCTCCATCACGTAGGGGGTTTTTTTTTTGTATGGGCGTGGCAAAATTTTTCCTTAAATTAGTCAAGTACGAAGACATATTTCAGCGTAACTCTAGAACGACTCATCCGATTTTCCGAAAAGATGCGTAACAAAATTGTATTTAATTCAATTTAACTTGATTTTTTTTTATATTTTATCGTTTTGGAATTATTCAAAAAATTAAGAAAGGAACAATTTTTTTTCTTACAAAATTCATTTATTTTTTCAGTTTAAAAATGCAATAAAAAAAAGCAAATATTTTTACATTTTTACATTTTTCTGAGCGGTAAATACCTCAAAAATAATAATCGATTAACAAATGCGGATTTTAATCTCAATTTAATATTGAAAGAATATGTGTGCAGTCAACCTTACAAATGGCGATAGGATTTCGTTAGCTTAGCAGGCAGGCAATGGAAATAAAAAACAAGGGAGTTTTGTATGGTTCTTGGAAATAAAAATTTCTTTGTAATTGATCCAATTTTTTCAGAGCCAAAAAGTAATTTTTTGCAGAGGCAGTGTTATTTGGAAAAAAATAAAAAAATTGGAAAAAGCTGGATTAAATTTGTTGATCTAAAAGAAGATTATGTTGAAAAATAAAAGGATTATTTGCCGAAATATTTTTTTTTTTCAAATTGTCATCGAGTCATCAAACAGCCCTCGTACTTTCGATGGTAGCTACTGGTAAGCTACCGCTGCCTTTTCTTGAAGAGTCATTTATGATCCTATTTTTTTTTATTAGTTTAGAGTCATTTGTATAGTCCTTGCTATACGATTTGTTATTGCATTTGCAAGCAATTAATTTTAAATCATAAGCGCCAATCATGTTGAAGTCCTTTTTGAAATCAGTTTTTGTTGATCACAAGTACTCGAAGAAGACTCATTAAGGTGGAAGAGTGTGCATGTGTGGATATCAGTCAGGCAGTCAGTCAGTTATTTCATTTCAATGTTACCGCTACTCTCTAAAGGATTGTTTTAATGGCAAAAATATGTACCAGAAAGTGAATACCCGGTCTCTGTGTGTGTGTGTGTGTGTGTGTGCGAGTAGCTTTGAAAAATACGCTGAAATAAATGAAAATAACTTGAATGATTATTTTATTTATATGTATGCGTATGTATGTCTTCAAAGACTTCAAACTAGAGCAATTAAGAGGGATCGGTTTAAAATAAAACAATCAGCAAACAAGAAGAATTCTCCTATAAAATTTAGTCCTGCTGAAAATTATGGCAAGATTTTTATTAAAATTTAATCACAAGAAATTATTTTGTCTTTGTGGATTATTTAATTTTAATTTTAAACTCGATTACATTAAGTCGGACCAGTCGAAAAATATAAAGTTTAATATCACGTGATTTTCACAACACGTTTGGACAAAAAAAATTTTTCTTACATTTTAATTAAAAATTGTCCGACTCTTTTGTTGGAAAAAAATTGGCCACACACATGGGTAATCGGCATTCGACTGAAAAGTCAACAATACAATTACAACAATGAACAACACAAAAAACAACAGTCATTTTGTTTGTGTAAATTAACTTTGGAATGTCAAAAACAGAAGAGTAGTCTTCTCTCAAAAGTAAACACACAGAGGCTACAATAGCAAGAACAACATTAATTTCATTTATGTATGGCTTAATTGCTTTCGCAACCCTCTCTCAAAATAAAGAGATGAGTAAAATTGTTAATTGTGCGCTCTCTCAATTCAAACAAATGAGTAATTTTGACAGTCGAGTATAAAATACTTGTAAAACACAAGGCGAGTTGCACAGACCTAATAAATAGACGTTGAGTCTGCTATTTTATAGTAAAAAAAATATATAAATTTCATTCTTTATCTATTAATTGATTTTGCAACGTTCTCTCAAAATAAACAAATGAGTAAAATGTAAGCAAATGCGATTGTGGATTGCAATCAGCTGAAGCCGGTATTGTTCAGTGACCAGTGACTATGCCTTCGACACTGAAACCTTCTGACAACAACTGACACACAAAGCCACACTAATGCACATCAGACAAATGCGAGATGTTTGTTTTTATTTTAAAATTTTAGTCTGAAACTGGGGTTGAACCCAGGTCTGTTTTTGGTGTTGTAGTCAACGTGCAGACTACCATCCATCGTGCCATCGCCACCTCCAAGCTTTACTATAACAATTGATTCCTGCAATCGCCGCCTTCTGTTACTTTGTTATTAACTACAAGACTTTAAACTTTTCACTATTCCAATATGAAGTTTTTATTGACCAAAACAAATATTTTTACTTTACTCTGGCATCAGCTATTCTCCATTCAGCAATTTAAATTCTTCTTTAAAATAATTTAATTTAAGGCGAAATAGATTGCAGTTCGCGAAACAGCATATGAAATTGTTAAAAATTCTCCTCGAGGTATAAATGTCAAGTTTTTAATTTATACAGTTGACAATTTTGTGACTTTAAAGGCCTGACTGACATCGTTTAAAACATCAGTAGTAATAACAACATCATTTCTCCACCATAAACAATCTTATGAATTATTTTAACCCTGAGGTTAACAATGCCACTTGCCAAAGACTTTATGTTGTAGCAGTAACAAGAACAACAACAACAACAACAATAACAACAACAACTGTAACATAAAACAGATTGCCATTAGATGTCCTTAAGATTAAAACAACAACATGGACACGAACAATTAGAAATGAGTACTAGAGACATAATAGACAAATGTTAATGTTTTTCACTTGATTTGTGCACGTTTGATGGCGCATTTGTAAGTGCTTCTGTGTGTAACACGAAAGTGTGTATTTGTGCGTGTGTTTGTGTGTGTGAGTCTGTCAGCTTTTGTACTTAACTAAAGTGTAGTGGTGTGTTCATAAATACTTTTGCAATATTTCCAAGCAATTTGACCATTTAACCTTTTATCCTCTATTCCATGGACTTCAATTACGGCAACACAAGAACATGAACAGCAAAAGAGCAGTAAAAAAAAAAGAAAAAACGCACACAAAAGCAAACGAAGCAAAACGAAGAAAATATCAGAAAAATAAATAAATAGAAAAACTAAATAAAGAAACTTTGCACTTTTGGAGCAAATACCACAGTAAAAATAAATGATATTACAAAAAATGCCATACTCGTACATGTATTTATGATTTGCAGTCGAAATATAAAAAAGGCTGTCTGTCTATCTGTCTGTCTCTCTGACTGACTGTTCTCAATATAGAACAAAAAGATGTGCTAAAGAGCATAAAAATTACTTTTATTACTTGAAGTAGTACAGGGTGTCTGGTGGCAAATTTTTATTTTTAAATACGATTATTTCAAAAAGTAATAAACGGTGCGGAGGGAGGTTTGCGCCGCTCATGGGTGCAGTGATTCCGCGCAACTGCTTCGGCTATGAATGCCCCACGACGGCCAGGGCCCAGTCAATCCGAAAACATTGCACTGGTTGAAAGCAGTTTACGTAAAAATCCGCGACTTTCAATACGGAAAAGAGCAGCCTCACTGGAACTGCGAAGAGCGATTATTCATGAAATTTTAAAAAAGGATCTGAAAGATCTGGATGACATACTCTTTAAAAAATACAATCCGCATTTCCATTCTATCGTTCAATGCTCTTAATAAAACTTTCTGTCACTTATTACATTTTTCATTTAAGTTTGAAAATATAAATCTGCTACCGGACACCCTTTACTTATGTTTCGACCCAGTAGGAAATTTTGTGAATCCCTAAGTGAATTTATTTTTTTTTTGCAAAATTTTTACTATGGGCCATAGTGAACAATAATTGTTTTTTTTTTGTAGTACTCTAAAAGCTTGATAATCCAGACATCGCTAATCAGTATTATTCGGTTAGCCGGGTAGCACTTTTCATTACATTACGTACTCTGATTAATACTGATTGATAGCAACTTTACTGATTTATAATCCGGATTGCAGGCAAATTGTGTAATGTTAATCTCTATTATTTGTACTACCGAAAATATATTTTTTTCTACTCTTTTTTTGGTGGAAAATCAAATTGTTTTGCTACACAATTAGACGGATTCTAATCTGCACTTTTTGGCTTTATTTGCTATGCCTGATTGGCATTCCCTTCGACGTTCTGTTGAGGCAGAGGGCAGCACTAAGGCTAAATGCAGTTAAATCGTGGCCTAGACTGGACTTTGTCATTTGGGCGACATTCGGGTCGACTACTTATAACTTTCCCGATAGAATATTTCATAGAACTTCGACATTACCACTAGGGACTCCTGTTCTGACGATCCGCAGGTTCCGAATAATGCCCCTGAGGTCTATACCGCAGTGGTATAAATATTAAGTGTCGTACAATTAGGCTGATTAGTTCTGATGAGATTGTGGATTTCTATCAGCTGAAGCCGGTATTTTTAATTTTATATTACTTCGCCGGTGCTACACAATACCGACGATGGAGGGCGTTCTGATGTGATTGTGGATTGCTATCAGCTGAAGCCGGTATTGTGCAGTGACCAGTGACTATGCCTTCGCCACTGAAACCTTCCGACAACAACTGACAAAGACACACTAATGCACATCACAAAAATGTGAGATGGTTTTTTTTTTTTAAATGTTAGTCTGCAACTGGGGTTGAACCCAGTTTTGGTTTTGTAGCCAACGTGCAGACAACTCAGCCATCGCCACAGCTTATTTCAGACGAAGGTCATGGCCATATAGAAGGCTGTGCATTCCTTGTTTGATAGCGGGATTTTCCCTAAAAGTCTTTAGATTTACTCTGACAGCCGGTCTGCAATCATGTTCCTGGCGGTCGTCACTTCTCGAGCCGTGCGGGCTGTGGCTCCATCCTGCTGAAGGCACATCTCAGGTCAGTTTTCAAGACGTGAAAACTGTTCTATCATAAAACGATACCGCGTTCCATTTATGGTTACAGCACTTCCATTTGCATTTTCGAAGAACTAAGGCCCAATGATATTTTCAGATCAAATCCCACTATATACTGTACACCTATTGGAGTGCAATTGGCGTTGATATATGTATTTCTCTTCGGATTTTAGAACCGCAGAACCTACAGTTCTGCTTATTAAAAAAGTCATGCAAATAAAAAAAAACGATCCCATAATTATGAAGCTGAAAACGGGGGTCATTTCAATGACTATATTTTCCATAATTATGGTGATTTCTAATATACTAAAATTATTTATACTTTATTGTTCTCTTTTAAAAAGTTCTAAAAGAGCTTTATAGCGGAACAATAAAGTGCAAAAATTTTCCAGTGAATTGTCAAAAAGTGGGAAATGCAAACACCATTTAAAAAAAATTTCCATTTTATATGTTTTATAATCCGATAAAAAAAACCTATGGCGACCTTTGGCCCACCCTGAGAACTCTATATATACTACAATATCTAATTCCAAAATACTAAGGCTTCCGGCTTTGTCAGCTGCTGTATGTCTGTCTCACTGGTAGCTTTGTGTGGATTTCATCTTTCAAATGATTGCCAATTTGTTTCTGGAGATGCATCAGTGGTCTACGTAGAAAATATTTTTCTTCGTAGATTCGTGGAGGAACTATAGAAAAAAGTTCCCATTGGGTTTGAACTCGTGAACAACAAAATCAAAAAAAAAAAAATAAATAAATAAATAAAAAATGTTAAAAAGTGCATGATTATAATGACGATTATGATGCTGCTGTTTACGGCTGAAATGAAAATAAAGATGACCTTTTAAAATTGCACAATGAACTCAGAAAATAGAGTGTACTTAAACTCGAAACTTTTAAATATTATTTTCTGAAAATGAATTGTGCAAGAAAGCAAAAAAAAAATAAAAAATTTTCTTAATCTCCGGTGATAAATGATGTAATACTAATGCACAGCATACAAATTACACACACAGGGCGAGTAGAAGTTAAAGTTGTATGTTTGTGCTTCTTTTTACTAATTTATTAATTTTTTTTTCTCCATAAAATTCAGAAAAATTTTAAATCTTAAAAAACTTTAATATTGCGTCACTGTCAGAATCAGTATTGCACGTTTAATTTCTGTGTGTTAAGCACCTAGCAAAAACTTTGATGGCCAAGTAAATGAGTTAAAATACTGATAATGATACTCTTCACTACTGCTACTTTGGCCTTTTAACGAATCACTTTAACATGGCGATATCATTGGTGGCAATTACTTATCTCTGCCGCTTACGAATAACAACTTCCAATTGCCATTACAAATGAGTGATTGAAGTAAGCAGTTATATTGACCGACATTAGTGAAACGTTACCGGTAATTCATATACGAGGTCTGTTCAAAAGAAAAGATGAATTTTGAATTTTTTCAAAAATTCAAAAATTTATTCATCAATATCCAGTTTGACCCCTTCAAAGTAATCCTCCCCTCAGTTATAATGCACTTATGCCAGTGCTTTTTCCAATCTTGAAGCTTCTCTGAAATGCGCTTTGCGGTATGGCCATCTTTGATTTTGACTTTATCTCATCAATTGTGGCAAAATGCATTCTTTTCATTGGTCTCTTCAGTTTCGGAAATAGGAAGATGTCGCAGGGTGCCAAATCTGGCGAATAAGGTGGTTGAGGCATGATTGGGGTGTTGTTTTTGGCCAAAAAATCACGAACAAGCATTCATATGTGAGCTGGTGCATTCGTGATGCACAATCCATTATTATTTTTCAACAATTCCGCTCATTTGAGCCGTATTGCTGCACGCAAACGTTGCAAAACTTCCTTGATGGACTAAACACATTTATCAGGTCGGAAAGAAAGCATTCAAGTGCCTCGACTTTTTAAGACGGTGTAAGACCGCCCTTCTTATCCCGTTACTATTTATACCGCCTACATCCGAACGAAAATGCAATACAACTCTCATGTATGAACCGGTGCTTCAAAAGATACTCCACCGTGTACAGCAAAGAGCGAAGAAACTCATTGGAGACAGTAGGGTAGCCAACACGATTGATTCTCTTGAGCATCGTCGCAGCGTTGGGTTAGTTTCGCTGTTCTATCGTGGGATGTGTTCTAATGAAATCAGGTAGCTTGTTCCCGAAAACCGGTCATTCGCGCGCACGCCGCAATCATCATTAAGAGCGCATCCTTTTGTGGCCGATATGGCGGCGACACGCACTACGCATTACAGAGAAAATTCGTTTTTTGGCCCGCAGAGGTTTTTCCTGTCACTTTTAACGTGGGAAAATTCAAATCGAATGTCAATAAATACTACACCCTCTACCCTCCCTCCCAAAACCTTATTTCCCAGTTCCGGCACAATGCACCGCATGTATAGGGGTCATCCCCTGACTGCAGGTCCAAGAAAAAAAAGTATATGTACGGCTGCCAAGCGCTCTCCGAATTAATTTGTTTTCTGGTTACACTGGCGAAAACCTGAACTTCAGAACAGGCCTAAATTTATTTCTTATTTAAGAATTTTTTCTACTTTATTTATACTAAGACTTATAAATATTTTTAAAAATATTTCCTGAAGCGGCTTATTTATTTAGAAGACATTTTATTTGTCCACAATTAATCACTAAATAAATATTTGTAAAATTTGTATTGACTCTGACACACATTTTATTTAAAGAATTCTATTTCTGATCAACTCCAAAGCATTCTGCAACAACATAGCCAATGCCAAAGAGAGGTCAAGTACTAAAAACAGAAAACACAAAAAATTTAAAAAGCGGCAAAATGCCCAAAAAGGTATTTGAAATCTGAGCACAACGTTGCGCTAGTAATTTATGAGCCCGAAGGGTAAAACCGCATATAAAATATCAAAAAAGTCACAAACTGGGGGGCAGAACTTGAAAAAGAGAAAGTAAGAAATTGCAAAACAAGGCAACATCATTGTCGTTCGTTCACCTCCCGCAGTCAACCATTTATTTATTTTTTCTTTTTCTAACAATTTCGTGTATTAAATTGTAGTCGAACGCTTTAAATGTAAGTAACTGTATGTATGTATGTATTATATACATCCCTAAACAAATGCTTAAAGCACAAGCAGCACAGTTAAACGAAATTATGATAAGAATGGGGGAAAATCCCATTTTGGTTTGTCAGTAGACTTTGATTTATGTTGACATGCATTCGCTTCTTCGTTAATGTTCAAAGCAACACACAGCTCTTTCTTAAATAATATGTGTGGTATATATGTATATACATGTGTGTGTGTGTGTGTGTATGTGTGGAACACATTATAGAATGGTTTTTTTTCCTTGAAGAAACATCCTGTAACTCTAAAAAGGTGTTTATGTAACCATGAAGTTACTCCACTACAGCAGCGGAGAACATAAATGGTGTCTTATTGCAGGGCGATCTAAAAGTTTCCTTAGAAATTTCAGAAATCGTTTTCTACGATTTATTTGTATATAAGAGTACGCTGTGTCAGGCCTTATACGAAACAATTTGTGCTGCGTTTAGCTGCCCATATCTTTGGATCGCGTAATACAGAGTGGGCCAACTTTGACTGAATGATTTCAAAGGCTTATAAATTTATTTATAAATTTTTTTTACAGTTTTTTATTTTATGTTTTCTGCAGGTAATAAGCAATTTAATACAATTTTACAATGTCATCATATACAATGCAAGAGCCAAGTGGATCCGAAAGATTCAATCGTTACAACGCCAAGAAAATTTCGTCAACATTTTAATACTGCAACAGCTCCCAGTGTCAATATTCTAAGAACCTCCTTCTTCAGTACAACGACTCCTGCAGTAGCTGTCGCGGTGAAGAGAAGGAGGAGACAGTTGAACACTTGCTCTGTCTATGTCTCTCGCCGAGCTTCCCATTTCTGCCGAGACTTGCTGTGTTACCAGGATGTGGTGTGTGTTTGTCACGGGACCCAGGAGCACCCCAGTGAGCTGATTCTTTGGCTTTGGAGACCTGCTAACTTAATCTAATCTTTCACTTCATACATACGAGTACTTAATTACGACACACAACAAAATATCTTTACGAAATTAAGATCTCCTACTCGTATCATTCATATTCCATATTTGTTTCGTTTCCAAATATCTTCTCTAAATACAACTGTATAAATTCTAATAATACAACTGCAAAATATGTAAACATATGTGTATGTGAGTGACGTTTGTAAAATATTTAAACAAAATAACAAAATAACATTTGTATCAACATATTTTATCATTTTTATTTATAAAATGCTTTTATTTTGCTGCGGTTTCGTAAATACTCTTATGGAAGAAAACTAATACGATGAATAGCGAAAATATTCTAAGAAAACGTTTAAGAGATAAATCGTATCCCTTAAATTTACCAGAAGAAATGTATTTAAATTTTTAAATTTCACTTCTATATTAACTAGTATTTATTTAAATAGATTTGTTGAATATTTTCGTTTAAATAAGGACGGATTTATAATCATTTTTTATTAATTTTTTTACTTTTTTTTTTGTATATTTCCTTACAATTTGTTCAAGTACAATTAAACGATTTGAAAACGAGTTTAAATTGGCATTATCGAAATGCGTCGTCACATGTTAAAAACGTCTTTTTTTTCAATGAAACAAGATGGAATATGAAATCGTTACAACAAATCGTCACATACAAATTCATTACACAATTTTTTTTTTTTTTTTTATCTAGGACCAGCACTCAGGAGATGACTCCTACACATGCGAAGCATTGTGCTGGGAACTATAGGAAAGGGATAGTAGGAGAAACGACAGGAGGTGAAGCTTAATTAATTATTTTGCAGCTCTGCTTTCGCACGTTCTTTTGTTTTTATACTCGTAGCAGTGCTGAAGCTTCGGTTTAGTAGCCATTTTTATTATTATTTTACTTCGCCGGTGCTACACAATACCGACGAAGGAGGGCGTTCTGATGTGATTGTGGATTGCTATCAGCTGAAGCCAGTATTGTTCAGTGACCAGTGACTATGCCTTCGCCACTGAAACCTTCCGACAACAACTCACACTCAAAGACACACTAATGCACATCAGAAAAATGCGAGATGTTTATTTTTATTTAAAAATTTTTTTTTTTTTTTTTTTTTTGTCTGAAACTGGGGTTGAACCCAGGTCTGTTTTTTGGTTGTGTAGTCAACGTGCAGACTACCATCCATCGTGCCATCGCCACGATTGATTTAAAAAAGTTTTAACGCCGAAAACGATTTTCATCACATACCTGATTATTTTTTTCTTTACTGTTGTATGAACGAATTAAAGTTTTTGCAAAAACTTGTTTAGCTCGTCCTCGCTATGACGAAATTTCCTCATGCATACCATTCATATCGAAATGGTAACGTAAGAGGACACTTCATAAGTGTTGAAGTTTCCCGTGTTTCATTTCTTCTTATTTTCTTTTTTTGCCAAAATTTTATTCATTTTTTATTATTTTTTTTTTATACACAATTCTACTTGTACGAGTATCTTGTTTTATGTACATAAAAATGAGTTTTCCTTGTGGCAAATTTCAAACTGACTATGAATTCTATAGTTGACAGTTTTCTTTATTAGTTTCTCACAAGTGCTGCCAAGTTGTTTCATATGTTTGTGTGTCCGTGTATGTATTGGCATAGAGAAAGCTATTTATAAGCACAGTTGCCGTAGTTGTTGTTATTTTATTTCATTTTTTTTACTTAAAACTGTAATTCGTTCAACACATATTTTAACTTCACATTAAATTGATGTGAAGGGAATTTGTCAGTATGACAGTTTATGTTCTTCTCCCTTATTTTGTTGACATCCTTTTTTCTCTTTTTTTTTTTTATTTAACTTGTAGTTTATAGTAAGTATTTCTGTGCGAGTCACGGGTTGAACAAAGATTGCATGCTATTATGCTTTAAAAAACAAAAAAGTAAAATTGTAGCATGCAAATTTGAAAAAAAATTATGCATTATAATCAAAATTTAAAGGTAATGGAAAACAATGCAGCTGTAGAATATTTTCAATTATAATTGGATGAAAAAAAGAAACAACTATAATATTTTCTTAGTGGAAAATGAATATATTTTGTTTTTTAATTTAAAAAGGGAAATTTCTTTGTACGCATCAGAAATATATGTAAATTAGTTTCTAATTGAAACGCTTTACACTAAAAAAAAAAAAATAATTCGTAAATACCACTTGTTATACAAGGTGGGGCAAAAGAAATCATCCGGGGCAAAAGTCGTCATCACCCGATGTTTTTTTTTCTATAATTTTTTATTTTCATGAAAAACTTTGGATCAGCTTCTGATATCGGCCAAGTGGCTGCCGCTAGATTTGCAGGCCATCCAAGCAGAACTAAAGTTTGTCATTAAAAAATAATTACAGCAAAAGAACATCGGGTAATGACTTCTGCCCCGAATGATTTCTTTTGGCCCGCCTTGTACAACGCCATCATCAGATGCCATCATTTGTAGACATAACGAATGTTTAAAATTAGTTATGAATACAATTCGAAAATAAACCTTAAAAACACTAAGCCGATCAAGTTCATAATCTAAACATATCTTAATCTTAGAAAGAGTCACCGATTGCTGCTAATTTCGATCAAATCGACGAAAAATTTCCAAAAAATAATTTTTTTTTTTCAAATAACTCCAAAAGTCTTTATTAAGTCTTATTATATCGAAATTATCGTATGTTACACTTTTTTCGAAATCGACTTTTTTATGCAAAATTGTTCTAAATCCATTAATTCATCTGCAGATAAAGTATTATTGCGATAATTGTTATAGTTATGGAGATAACACTATGTACATTTTATCGTATGTGACAGTTACTGATGTCAGGCAAATAAAAAAAAGACGAATAAAAACGCTCTCCTGTGAAATTTAGTTTTTGTAACATACGATTATTTCGCGCACAGGGGTCGATATATATTCATCGATTTTTAAGGACTTGAGAAATGTAACGAACGCCATAAATTTAAAAATAAAAAAAATTAAACTGTAAAATTGTTCGAAAGATATTGATTTCAAAATTATTGTCAAATATATTTTCGATACACGTTAATTTTTCTGGACTTAAAAACCTTGTCGAATGCTGCTAATTGGTGTTGAATGAGTTAAACTTAGCGGGAAGTTTCTGGGTTGGTCTGCAAGGTCCATCAGTTCCCATATTTTTTTTTTTTATTTATGTTTATGTATAAAATAAAGTATGTATGTGTGTATGTATGCATGTTCACACCTGTACATATGAGTATGTATGTATGGAATTTTTTTTTTAATATATTGCTAATTAGTGTGAATAAAATATAAAAAATTTCTATTAAAAATTCTTTTTGAAATGAAAAATTGCAAAATTTTGCAGATTTTATGTCTAAAAATTCTGCCACCACCGCCACTACTGACTACATAGGACTAACGCCAGTACTACATTTTCAATGCCATTTATTTTTATTGTCAGGGACCAAGTTTCGTTGTTCTCTTCTAACGAAATAAGGAAACTTGTATCTGAAACCCGGTCAATCATGCGCACAAGGCATTCAGCAATAAAAGCGCATCCATTAGTGATCGATTTGGCAGCGAATGGCTTTACGATTTAATGGGAAAATTCGTTATTTGACCGAACAGCACAGCACGTATGAGGAATACCCGCAGGTTATTTTTATTCGATTCTTCGCTATTTTTCTTAGTTCCATCGAAGAACTAGTTCTCGAGTTATTGCAAATTAAGTGGTGCAACCTGCGCTTTTTTCTATATACAGATAAATCTCGAACCGGAAAATCAAGAAAAGTAATTTACAAGCATTGAATCGGAGTACATATACATACATACGTATATTCAAATTGACTAAGAAAACTCACACCATTAAATTTGGAAATTTTAACATCACTGTTGTAGGCACTAAATACTTGTTTATAACTTTCTTTGTTCACACATTTTCTATTTTATTTTCTTGCTTGTTGTTGTTGTAAGTTTTTATTCCAATACTAAAATGTTATTCATAGTCCGGCATTTCACTCATGCGTATTGTTCTTCACATTCTTTCAGTTCTTCTTCTCTTTGCATTTGTACAATAATAAACATTATTTTACTTTTTTCTTTTTGCTTTGTGAAATTCTTAAAAACTTAAATGAAAATCCTTGTAGAGAGTAAAGAAATTGAAACAAATCTGCATTTATTAAAGAAAAGTTAGTCAGGTGTGGTTGCTCGCAGTCAAAAGTAGGGTGGACCATCGACAAATATTTTTCTTTAAAATATTTCAATGTATGATTATTTATTTATTTCAACAATCTATTTAATTAAGCTTTAAGATTTTTTATTTCTTAATTTTATATTTATATATATTTTATATATAATTTAAATTTAATATTATTCTTAATATACATATATAATATTAATTATATATAAAAAAACAAGTATTAAGAATAATTATTTATTCATGTATGTTATATGTGATTTGGCAGTTCGCTAGTCAAACACGGCGCTGTGATTGAAGTAATTTGCTAATTTTGAACTGTAATTAATATAATTATTAAGGTCGTCAAAATTACGCACGATTAGCTCTTAAGTTTCCATAGAAATGGGATTCCCCCAAGTTAGATTTAAGTTTTCTTGATTACCGATGAAGTTATTTTGTTTCATTTCTTCTTATTTTTGAACCACTTTTTATATTAATTACTCTAATTATTTAAACTACAAGTCCTTTTTATATATAAATATTTATTTTTATTTCGATATTTCGCTACTCTTTTGTGTAGGTTCTTCAGGAAAATTGGTTTTTGTTTTTAAAGAAAAAAGAATATTTTTTAAAAATTCAGAATCAAAAAAAAAAAAAAAATTGTGAATTTTTAAAAAATATTTTATTTCTTAACTGACTTTATTTTGAGAATATCTCTTTATATATGATTCTAATTTTAAAATTGTGCTTTTTCCCTTAAAAAATATATGTCAAATTTATTATTACATACTTTATTAATAAGTTATTGAGTTTACTTTTGTAAAAAAAATACTTTATGAGAATATCATAAAGTATGTAATAATTAATTTGACATATATTTTTTAAGGGAAAAAGCACAATTTTAAAATTAGAATCAAATATTTTCTTTCATTATAAACAAAAACTAATTTTCCACTTGGGAAAAACTGCCGATAGGTTAGGTTAGAGGGCAGTCGACCAGTATGGGTCGACACAAGTAGCATCGTAGGTAAACTGATGACAGAGCAGTAACTTTTTCGTTGAGGTATACCAATATACTACCAACCAGATCTGTAGTAGGAAAAACTTATTGGGATTGCCACAACCATTCCCAAATATGTGGTTGGGAGAATTTCTAGTCAGGGAATCACAAAAACATTTCGCATTTTTTCGTTAGTGTGTTTTTGTGTCCGTTGTTGTCGGAAGGTTTCAGCGGCGCAGGCATAGTCACTGGTCGCTGAACAGTGCCGCCTTCAGCTGATATATACCGTAGCGCCGTTCTTCATCGATTTTGTGTAGCACCAACAAAGGCAAATATTTACTAAAATTGGCTAAAACAAAACTTCAAAATTGTATATGTACGTCTAATTGACATCAGAGGCGCTCGTTATTTTTTTTTTTTTCTTTATTTATTTTATTTATTTATTAGTATTATTAATACTCTGTATAATCTTACAAAAAGAAAAATTACAACCATTGTTTATTCTGTAAATTTACATTAAACAATATAAAATTTACGCATTTTTTTCTGTAAAGATTAAGTAACTATTTTCATTTTTAATACTGTTTGGGAATATATTATTTAATTGAAATCCCTTATATAATAGTGATCGCTGACTTTGTGTTGTTGTTGCCCTTTGGAGTCTAAAATCTTCAGCATTTCTTAGCGCATATGGTTGGACTTCCCTCACATATGTTATTTGTTCACACAGGTATTCAGGTGCATTCCCTTGCTTCAACTTTTTTATGAACATTATTGTGTTGAAGTGTAGTCTTTGTTTAATTGTCATCCATTTCATTCTATTGAGCATAATGCCTACGTGCGTATATCGGTCACATTTAATTATAATTCTCATTGCTTTGCTTTGAAGTTTTTGCATATCTTCAATTTGAGATTGTTTGCTACAGGTGTAAATTATCGTTGATCCAAATTCAAAGTGAGGCTTTATTATTGTGTTATATGTATATATATTCGTTGCTGTGATTTTTGAGATTTTATTTCTTATTCTTCTAAAGAAACGAATTTTATTTTTACTTATTTTTTAACATATCGAGCCTTTGATGCAATACCGTCGTAATTCAAAAAATCGTGAACTGAGAAAAATGCATTTGAAGTTTTAAGCCATCTTTTTGATAGTATTTTCGTTTACTAAAGTTATTTTTTTTACAAGTTTTTAAATAAAGAGGCGTGTTTTGTAATGTTTTCTGTTTGTAAATTTCTAGTCATGAAGGAAATATTTCATTATTGCAAATAAATATTGTTGGAAATAGCTGGAAGCAATAAAGACATTTGTAGCTGTAGAATCTGAACAGTTAGAGATAGAACCATCATCTTTTTTCCTTTAGATATATGTATGTATATTTCCCCAAAGATCATTTCTGCATACCCAGCTCAAAAAATTCAAATTTTGAGTTACTGCGGTATTGCACCAAAGGCTCGATATTTAGTCTATATGTTCATGAAATTTTAATTTCCTATCTAATAGGAACTCGAGATATTTTATGCAGTCAAACTTTTCTATTTTTTATTATTAATTATAAAATTATCGCCATTGTTCATGTTTATTTCCATAATTTTTGGGTTTTTTTTTAACACTGCTCGTTACGCCAATTTTGAAAATTAAACTGAACAACAACAACGTTTTTCTTCGTTTTTCGCAGCCCGAAATTGTGTAGTGCGTTTTTGGGTCCCACTACTGTACAATATTGGACTCTCAACTGATCACATACTGAACTATTTATTTATTTGTTCAGTTGAATTGCAACTTGCTAGTTATTTTAAGCAGCAGTATGTGTTCATATGTGTTTTTTTGTACTGTTGTTGCTGTTGTTGTTATTGTTTGAAAAGTTTCTTTTTTTGCTCATTTATCATTTCTATTATGCACAAGGATGATGATGCTGATGATTATGATGATAATTATCCGTTGAATTGGAAATAAGCACGTGAAACAAGTAAAAATTTAATGCAACAAAAAAGGAACAACAGCAACAATAAAGGGAAAATAATGTGACCAACTTTTGGCCTACTTTTAGAAGATAATTTTAATATTATAAAAACCACGCATCACATAAAAGAGAATTTATTTTATTGCAGGGGCAGCTGGTGGTGTGGTGAGTGGTACACGAAGTCATACATACATCCAAGATTTCTACTATGACTGCTCAGAAATAATTTATAATTTTTTTTATATTATTTTTACAAATATCGACGATATACATCTGTATTTTTTTTTCTCAATTCTAGTAGGCCGGGAATTAAATTGACTACTAACAAAGTGTGACTTTGGGATGTATCTTTTTGTAAAAGAAACTGTTAATAGCTGTACTTATAATCAAGGGACCATACGCTTTACCTTTCACGTGTCAACTAACTCTTTTTCATTTATGAAGTTTAAAATGAAATAATTTTAATTAAATAAACAAATAACTTATAAACTATGCAAATCCCTCGTTTCTCGTGGGCCTACCTGTACTTTTCAGAATACTTGCAACATCATCTTCAACATTACAAACTGCAATGAAGACGTAATAAACATGAAGTTGGTTATTTTACTCTGTTCGTAATACGTAATTATATTACAGATTCTGTTTTCATCCTCTCCCCTCTCCCCGCCTAATATATAACTATTCATAGAAAAATCTATTTGGAAAAATTGTTACTGTTGCATTTACTGCTCCATTGTTGTCTCTGTTGTTGTTGATTTGTTAAATGGTTTTATAATAGAATCTTTAAGGCATTAACAACTCAACTTGAGTCTGAGTGGTTATAAAAATTAAAGTACCAGCAGAATTGTAAAAGTTTACTGTATTACCTTGTAATGCTGCAGCAGGTCCTTCAATTGTTGCATTAAATTTCCTCTCTGTATGAAATTATGGTTTAAATACTCGCACAGCTACACATAGAAATGCTTACAGTACTGTAGAAAAGTGTAGCACCCTTAATAGTTACATGATTTGTGTTCATACGGAATACTTGAAATTCTTTCTCCGCCGAAAGCCGATTCGCTCTGCGAAAAGATGTCTCTGCATCATGCGATGTAACTGCCCCATAATTCTCATCATTTATTTTTATTAGATGCTTTGGTATGCTTCATGTTCCATTTATATGTTGTATTTGTTACAGGATTATACTCATTACTATTGGCTGAGTAGTTAGCACGTTCACTCTACAACGCGAAGATCGTGGGTTCAATACCCCGTCAGGCTGTAAATTTTCCTGAGATGCCTATGCCAACACCACTCTCTTTCGTAGACATTGTGAGTAATAAAAAGCTGACGAAATAAAGTAATAAATCAGTTGACTGTAATTGATAATTTTTTTTTTATCTGGGAGATGATATCAGGAGATGACATGCGATGCATTGTGCTGGAACTATAGAAAAGAGATAGTGAGAGAAACGACAGGAAGTGAAGCTTAATTAATTATTTTACAGCTGTGCCTTTGCACGTTTATAGCAGTGCTAAAGCTTCGGTTTAGCAGCCATTTTTATTATTATTTTACTTCGCCGGTGCTACACAATACCGACGAAGGAGGGCTGTCTGATACGATTGTAATCAGCTATCAGCTGAAGCCGGTATTGTTCAGTGACCAGTGACTATGCCTTTGCCACTGAAACCTTCCGACAACAACTGACACACAAAGACACACCAATGCACTTCAGGAAATTGATCTTAAAAATTAAAGCGTCAATATAATAGCGCGACTGCAGATGTCTGCTCGAATTAAATCATATTTCCAGTTCACCTCACCCTTTATCACTTGTTCCTTTCGACACTGTCTCTGTGCAATGCGTTGCATAAGTGGGAGAGATAGTCCAATAAGAAAAAAATGCAAAATTCAGGTGCTCAATTCTCATTTTTATTTATTAAACGCGAGTCAGATTGAATGTGCATATAGACCAGCTTAACCATACACAGAAAATAATGTTTTTGATATTTAAATACGAAAATCATTGATTCAATAAAAAAATATTCTTGAATATTCCGTGAAAACGATTTTTGCATATTTGATAAACAAAATTGTAGGGTCCATTTTAATTCAATAAAGAAATATTTTAAACCAAAGAAAAAAATCGTTGATTTAAATTTGATTTCCAACAACGATTTTTGTTATTATGTAAACTTTTTTAATTAAAAGATGTGTGGAAATCAAAGAAAACTTTTATTGATTTAACGACATGTTTTATTGGAGTTTGAATGAAAATCAATAACAAACTCTTTAAAAGCTTTTATTAAAATACATTCTTTAGTTTTAGTTATTCTATTTGCTTATTTATGTATTTTGATTATAGATAAAATGAAAAAAAAAAACAATCTTCGTACATTAAAATATTTTTATAGTAAAATTTTAGTTCTTCTCGTTTGTTGGGTAGACTTATAAGTATGTAAAACAAATGTGCAGGAATGAATTGTATGTTCTGTCTTTTTGAAGTTGCAATTTCGATAAACATTGTCTTTGAATGAAATAATAAGTGTTGTTGACTTTTTGTGCCATATTCAACAACACAGATCTTTGCAAAAATTTTTGTATATTTTTTTCTGTGTACAACAACTGTAAAATATCTTTTCGTTACACTTTTCATTTTGCATTTCTTCACTCAAAACGAATCAAAAACATGGACAAACTTTTCCGTTCACTATTTTACAGAATGAGAATTAGACCCCAGTGCTATTTTTTTACCCCAACTGTTTGCATAAATAAGAGGACGTGTGCGTGCTTTTTACAATTGCAGCTTTGTTTTCTTTAGGAAAACACACATGCACAGATCCACATACTCTTCCCCTTTCTCAACGCTCTTTTCCACTCACACGCACACACTCTGTCTCATGCAGGGTTGCCAGCTTGACACTTTTAGTGTTTGATTTATCCCTTTTTTCTGATTTAGCAAAAAAGTGCTAAAACCCTTTATAATTATTTAGCACTTTTAGCATTTTCTATTCAGTTCATAAGATTACTTTAAGACCTGATATAATTAATATCAGGAAGTTTAGTCTCACTGTATAAAGAAAAATCCATATTTACAAAATTTTTTGTAATTAGTGAATTAAAATCTTGTCTTCCCCAAAAATATTTGGACGAAAATTTAACATTTTGAAAAGATAGCACGTTGAACCAAAGTCCCCTTTTAAGGAGAGTGAAAGGTTGACTGTATTCGACAGTTTTTCCATTCTCTCTTCAATTTTCGCAATTTTCATGTTGGTGCTCATAACATTTTTCGCACATCAATAAATGTTGTCTTTGTTGTAATGTGGATTCCACTTTAAATACTCATTTCACTATTTGAATAAAAATTATTGGGGAACCGTTTTTGAACTGCAGAACGGGGAAGCAGGTTAAAATCTAAATTGCTTTTATCTAAATTGGTGTAATAATGTTACTGTTTTAGAATAAGTAAGCAAGTGAAGAGGCATGTGATACCATTTCGCGAAAAGTGGATAAAACAATTTCCACAGTCAGAAGGGGAATGTGTGAGCAAAGCAACATATCTTTGCAATAGCGATGGCTGAAGTAGTCTGCACCTTGGCAAACAAAACCAAAAGCAAATCCTGGGTTTTACTAAATCATCTGACATGCATTAGTGTGACCTGGTGTCAGTTGTTGGCATAGTCCCCGCAGGGGGTTTGGAAATTCTATCTAAACCTACGGGTGTTTAGCAAGCCCGCGGTACCTAGCTAAAGGTCTAGCATCGCTTTAAACTTCTTGGAAGTTTGAATGATGACAGAAGAGGCGACTCTGCGAAAAATTACTAGAGATTGAGGAGGTTATGTTTGCATTTCCGTGTGACTGTAGCAAAACAGTTCAATTGTAATCTAGTGCGAAGCCCCACTACTCTAACGCTCAGTAAGGGTTTAATTACGGAGTATTCTTAAGTGAGTACTTCGTGTCTACCCCGAAAAGTTAGAGCTTGTGTGCTGGTTTGGGAAAGGATTAGTAGTGGCTGTGGTTGCCACCAAAAGATACGCTGGGAGTTAAGTTTTTGGTCTGTTCGGTATATATGTGAGTTTGACACATATATTCTGATACGACTTTAACTTAACAGTAGTCACGGGAATGTGTCTCGAACAAACAGTATTACTGTCCGAAGCGTTCTTGACTCAAATACATTGTGATGTGACACAGAGTTTGGACAGCTCGAAACACCTTAGCAAGGTGTAATTTATAGACCAGGAATAACTATGAATTAGGATTGCAACCCGTGTGTACTGGTAGTTGTATAGGATGTTGTATTTCCGAGTGCCCGTGGGGGCGGTAGTGATGGTCTTAATTTCCCTCAGTGTTGAGAGCAGCATGGAATAAGACGTTATGCGTAGGTGTCCACAAAAATCTTGAACACATCTGTTGGCATAGTCAGTCATTGCTCAAAGCTTCAGCTGATAGCAATGCACATGCACATCAGAACGCCCTGCTTCGGCGGTATTGTGTAGCACCGGCGAAGTAGAATAATTAGTAAAAAATGACGAAGCTTAAACATTGATTACGTCTCCATGACATCGCATGCGCTGCAACACTGCTATAAACAAAGAACGTGCAAAAGCTGGATTGTAAGCTAGTGACGCTTAACCTCCTATCATTTCTCTAACTATCGCTTTTCTCTAGTTCCAGCATGTGTCGGTGTTATCCCCTAAGTGCTGGTCCAAGATAAAAAAAAAATTTTTAAATAACAGAAAATTTATTATTAAAATAAAATTTGTTTAATAATAGACAGTGTTTACCAAACACATACATAGGCATTTTCTTATTCTCTTTTTTTTATAAAATTAAAGAAACAAGCGGCGTACACCCTACTTTGGCAACTGCTTGTTTATGACTGAATAAAACAAAAAAAAATAAAATAAATAAAATAAAAAAAAATAAAATAAAATAAAAATAAAATATAAATAAATTAAAAAAAAATAAAATAAAAAAAATAAAATAAAAAAAAATAAAAATAAAACAAAAAAAAGTTGATATATTCAGTGTTGCCGATTACTAAAAATGTAATCGTAACCCTATATGTACATCACTAGCTCTTTTTTAAACTTCTTATTAAATTGCTAACGGTATTTATTGTATTACTTTTTGTGTATTACTTTGTCCTTTTATTAATATTGAAGTTGTAACTTAATTATTATCGATTGAATTGTTAGTCAATATAGCCGAGATAGAAGTGCTAAAGAATAAAACAAAACTTGTCAAATAATAAAAACAGTGAAATTAACTTTTTATTTAATGTGTTGCCTAATAAATATATAAAATGTTTAATATTGAATGGGAAAAAAAATATTTTTTTGCAGAAAATATTTCTGGAAAATCGGAATGTCTAATATGTGGGCGTGTAGTTACCATTAAAAAATATAATATTGAGAGACATTATAGAAGTATCCATAAGAACTACGAAAAAGGTGTTAAAAGTGATAAAAGAAATGAAATCCTCATGACATTAAAAAAACGTTTTTACGAAAATATGGCAGCTGAATATCAGGGAGTTTGGAAGCCAGTGGTGCAAAATTCTTCACTGGCAACACTTATAATATTGCTCTTTCTCATTTCAGCTCACACGTATAAGACACTAACACATAAACAATGCCCGCGGACGTTTTAGTGGTAAACACTGATTAATAATAGAACTCTAGCATTGACGTTTCTGTTGGTAATAAAAATATAATAAAAATATGATATCATCATGGCATACAAAGTGCATTTTGTTTGTGCATAGTTCGTATAAAAATGTTAAAACCATTTTCCATCCCTGGCTCTGTACTTATTCAGTTCTTATTGACTTACTAACAACATACATAGATGTACTATCTGCTGCGTTTGCTGTTGCACTAAATCACTGGAACATTCTATTCTTTTGCCAGTTTATTATGTGTATTTTTCGGCTTGTATGAAATGTAAATTATTAAGAGAAGAAAATAAAATTCTATGGAAAAAGAAAAATAGAAATCTCTACGTAGAAAAGAAATTCAATTTAAATAGATTTCCGTTTTCAGGAAATTTAAAAAACTGCTACTGCTGTTTATTGTTCGAAATCAGAATGAAATAAAATAAATCTGCAAAATACCTTCGCATAGAAACAAAAATTAAGAAAAAAGCACAATACTAAAGAAAGCATGTACTTACAATTGCCATACATGTATTAACTCGTACATGCATCCATACATACATACATGCATACATTCATATGCGTGTGTGTATTTAGCGGGTGTATTTGTATGGGTATTATCAATATAATTCCTTTGCTGCTAACACATTTATACTTCATTGCATTACTGTTTCCTTTCAATGGCGTGATTGAATACGAATCTCTGCCAAGCAACAACTGGCAACTTGAACAAAAACCAAGAAGAAAAGTACCCCTTTTCAGCACTTAAACGTGCGCTGTTAAATCTGTATCCTTGCTTACGTTTCTTCTAACAATTTGAGAACTACAGATAAAAGCAGCAGCAGAAGCAAAAAAAAAACTGCAAAATAGTACAAAATCTTAGCCTGGGTGTGAAAGTAGAATGAATAAAAAGAAGAGCAAACAAAAAAAAACTGTTGAATTTTCAATTGAATAGTTGCACTATGAGCTGCAATGTGTTGCTTTTATTATTCTTTATAGCTCGTGTGACTGAGTTTGCCAAAGAAAAATATAAAATTAATTTTCTTAAGCTGCTCCTTACGATCAATTAAATATTCCATCACACCAATGCAACTAACTGGATTCAACATTTTCACATTTCCAGCTGCCTGCCGCCTCTCATTGGCACAATGTGAAATGGAAATGAAATTAAAGTTATTCTTCTCTAAAATAATCGCATGCAATTTACATAAAGATTTTTCAATTTACTTGGAATTCTTTTATTCGCAAGAGCATGTTTTACCTTCAACTTATCTTTTCTTTGCTTCAGTTTGTTATTTTGAAAGCAAATTCAATTACTGGCTACTAAATTGTAAAAATTAATTGAATTTTTCTAAATGCATTTCTTGTTTTTGCATTTTATTTTCTTCGAAATTACACGGTACAATAAAATCAAACTTTTTGCCAACCAGCATTTGCACACTAAATACCTTCCGCTCTTGCTCATATCATTTTAGTTAATCGTTAATGGAAATGATTATGCAGTTACTGCAGAAAGTACATAATTAAAGTAACTAATTTGGATTATTTTTTAATGAACACTATGTGCTTGGTGCTTATATCTATTTATTAAACAATATTCAAAATATAAAGCTTTTGTACCACGGACAACAATGTTGTGAGGGGTGATGGCTTTAAACCCCACCGCTTTGCCTTTTTTTTGAATCTTCAGCTTGGATGACAATCCTTGCTCTATTCTACCTAGACTTCGGGGTGTGAACTCTACACAGAAAAGAATAAAACAAACTATGAATTAAAAGTTTTTGTAACATCAATTAAAATTTTTGTAATATCAATTAAAAAATTTATTAGATTCTCGCCTGCAGAGAAATTAACAGTTTCACTTAAATTACGATTGTTGACTTTCGAATTAAATTTTTAATAATAATAATAATAGTTAAAAATTCAAAAAAATATATTTAAAATATCAAATAAATTAAAAAATAAATATTAACTGAATTTATTTTGGGAATATTCATTTATACATATGATTTTAATTGTGCTTTTTCCCTTATAAACTATATGTGAAATTTATTATTACATACCTTATGATATTCTCATACAGTATGAAAAATATCATAAAGCATTTTATTACAAAAATAAATTTTTGAATTCAATTCTAATGCCTATTGGGTATTAATTTTTATTTATATAAACAGTGTTGGATATATGAAATAAAACAGTCCGATAAGCATTTAAATAAAAATAAGACGTAATTTTGTGTATTTCGTAGCAAAAAAAAATTAAATAAAATATTTATTTGTTTGTGTATTAAGCCCAAAAATTAATTAAAATTTTAATTGCATTTATTAACTCGTATAGCCCTATAATTATTTTTATTAAAAAAATGATTTTTTTTAGTAATTCTAATTAAGGGCAACCTAAAATTCGTTGAAAAAATAGTTTAAAAAATAATGTGTGTGAAGATAAATTTAAATTTAAAACCCAAGACAAAAACCATTTATTTTAGCGGAGCTCTTTTTCTACTTAACAGAGACCCCACTGATGCACCATTTGTATATAATGGGATATGTGTAGTATTGTCAATTTTTCCACAATGGCCACTAATCCCCTGAAGAAATGCAATTCAAAAAATTGCTTTATTCAAGCTCATTTTTCTAAACTCCAAAAATTAATTGGGTAATACGACCTTCTCTGCTCGTTACAGGACCTACTGATGCACCATTTGTATATAATGGGATATGTGTAGTATTGTCAATTTTTCCACAATGCCCACTAGTCCCCTGAAGAAATGCAATTCAAAAAATCGCTTTATTCAAGCTCATTTTTCTAAACTTCCAAAATTATTTGGGTAATACGACCTTTTCTGCTACTTAGAGGTGTCTCTGAAGTACCATTTACATGTAGTGGGATAATCTGGATGTCACCACATTATCGGAATAAACAATTATTATCACACTTTCATCAAATGTAGTACCGCTGTTAAGTGCTTAACAGTGCTCTGTTAAATAGAAAAAGAGCTCCGCTAAAATAAATGGTTTGTGTCTTAAATTTAAATTTATCTTCACACACATTAACAAATATCTAGTGACAAAGTGGCTCCATGGGGACCGTACCATATAGGGTACTTTGGGTGTATATGGGTTAAACTTTTAATTCAAGAAATATATTCGGCTTTATTGGACTCAAAAACTAATTAAGTTTTAATTGAAAAAATATATTCTGGTTTTTATTTATTTCATTTATTTTTTATTTGTAGTCGCTTTAGATACTGAAGTCATACGCGTAGACGGTTTATTAATTGCGACAACGGCAATTTTTGTAAAAGATTATAATTGACAATGTGATAAAAAAAAATTAAAAAATAAGAATTATTTAATAATTGCAATTAAAAAATGTTAAGCATCGCTTTATTTTCATATTCTTCTGTTGAGAAAGAATACACCATGGCCGAAATTAATTCATTGCGTAGACAGTTGAGAGACTGCAATCATATTATATATTTTCAATACCGGACTCTATGTAATTAGTTCTGCAATTGTTGAAAGTGCAGTTAGAATTGTTAAAAATATATATATGGATATATATTTTTTTTTTGTTCTAGAATAATTTACATTTTGTTGGACTCCATTTAGCCGTGAACAAAAACTTGTAACGATATTCTTTCCAATATTTGACGTTAATAAACGCCACTTGTGTTACCAACAATTGTTTTAGATTTGCGAACAGAGTTGCATTTTTCGTAATTACTGTTGTATACGTATGACAATCATAATTCTATTAAAAAAAATTAGTCGTTTTCGCAACAAAAACTTTACGACTACGACACTCATAATAAGGCCCATTATTCTAATTAAAAATAATAAAGTATAATTTTTTTCTATCTACGAAGTACGTGATCGTATCTGTAGTGCTCAGCGATTTAGCACGACTCCCTCGTCACCCCCCACAACATTGTTTTTCTAGTATCAAATGTTAATTTACTTTATCAGTTTTTGTTGACAAACTTCACTGTTTACTCTTCAATAACTCACTGACATAACTGCCTCCTTCGATTACTGAATGATTTTTACCGAATCATTCGTTTTTTCCCCTGGGAACACAATTGGGAAGAAAGATGAATTTTACTTTGCGAACTTTCGTTCGTGCATATGGAAATTAATACAACACCGCCGTCAAACAAAATTTGTTGTGCGTGAACGAACTCTGTCATAGATTTATTTCTATTTCATTCGTCGACCAACGACGATCAAATTATTACAGAGTTGCCGTTTTTAATTTTAGTTTTCAAATACGAGTATAGTAGTAAATAAAGTTAATTTTTACTTTAGAAATTGTAAAATTTTTTGCTGTTAATTTTTTAATTTGAATATACACAATTACATGGTGGCCCAAAAGTCACGCCTGCGTAACTTTTTTGTTTATTATTACTTTTTATTTTTTTTTTAAATATAATATTAGCTTTGTACGCTCTAAATTTTAATTATGAAAAATAATATCAGAGAGATGACCACCATTTTCATCGATACACAGTTGGTGGGCTCTTAAACAGGCGTCTTGCAGAACTGCACGCAAAGTTTCAGGCTCTATTGTACTGATCTCAGCTTCAATATTGTGCTTTAGCTGCTCTATAGTTTGGGGCTTGTTCACATACACTCGTTCTTTGAGTTATTCCACATAGAAAAAAATAGGGACAGTTAAGCATGGTGATTGAATTCGGAATTCCTTGAGATAATTCGGTCTTCAAAAAATCTTTCCGATGTCAATCCATACCATACCGTACACTTCAGACAGTGCAATTAGTGCTGGTGAACAACTCTGGGGTTTGCAGTACCCCAAAATCGTATATTTTGTTAATTAACATATCCGTTTTCGTCATTTTCATCTTAAAAATGAGCTTCATCACAATGATTTCGATATGCTCGTTGCGTCAGTGAAATTGAATGCATATTGGAACAGTAAAATTCTACCACTTTGGTTCGTTGCCCGTACGTTGGTGGTCAAACACGGTTCGATGCCAAAAAATCTAAAAAAAAAAAAACAATAAAAAATGATAATAAACGAAAAAGTTATTAAATTTTTTGCATGCAGGCGTGACTTTTGGCCCACCCTGTATTTACCACAAACTTTGTTTTTAATTATTTTCTAGTATTTTTTTTTTATACGGTAACACTATCAGCTGTTATATTAAATATGAATTTTGAATTAATAATTGAAGAAGTGAAAATATGTATATGAATGCATCTATACAATCTGGCATCGAAAGATTACAAATATATTGAAAGAAAGACTTAAAAATATGGGACTATGACAGATGAAATTTTTTCGCCGTAATTATGGTGACGAATTCGTTGCCCTAGACGAAATTCGTCTTTGGACCCAATTGTGTTCCCAGAATTACGCACCATCGTTTCTTTTTTGATGATTGCAGTAGGAATTGCACGCTGTATTGTCAAGCTGCCAACTACTTCATTCAACAACCGCAACAAAATCTACTGAACTTCGCCGAGCACAGGTGCAGCAAATGAAGTAAACTTTTGGAAAAGCGTTTTTTTTTATTTTAGTATTAAATTTTCACAAAATTTTAAAGAAGTTTCCAATTCTTATCCGATAACTGTAAATGCGTTTGTAAAACTACACACACACACATATACTATTTATGTATGTATAGTGAAACCTCTCATAAGCGGACACTCACCGTTGCGGTATTTTTTTTTTCCGGTTATGAGAGGTGTCCGCTTATCAGAGGTACACATTTATTATTTTAAATATTTTCTTTATTTTATAATGCTGGAGTAAGTGGTTTGTGGTTGAAAAAATGTATGCAGATTATATCGCTTTAACTTGGAGCGGTTCATTTAGAGCCTTTGAGTTTCAAAATGATTTTAAGTGTTTTTAAAAGTGACAAAATCGTTTCTAGTAAAATACTTCAAACCGGCCATTTCGGAAAATGTTTCATCTCAAGTATTCAAGGAATCAAGTACATGTAACTTCCATTTTTTCTTTAATTGATACAATATTTTTTTCTGTGGCATTTTGTTACCCTCCAGCTGACAACAGGAGCTAAGCAAACAGTTTCTTCAAATAAATAGCAATTTCTATGCAATCCCCAACACATGAGTGTGTACATTCGTGTTAACAGAGCAATCCCAAATTTCAATGGCATTAACACAAATATGAATCAGAGTTCAAAAATCAAGAATTACTACAATCAAGGCGAATTAATTAAAATTAACTCTTCTGTCCGCTTATGAGAGACTTTTCGCGCACAATATTTTGAAATTTTTCTTCGTCTCCGGTTAATAGAGTGTCCACGTCCGGTTATGAGAATACATTTTGTATTGAAAAACTGATGAAAATCTCGGTGCTACAAAGTTTGGCCGGTTATGGGAGGAGTCCGGCTTATGGGAGGAGGTGCCCGTTTGGAGAGGTTTCACTGTATATGTATATTTACAACAAGAAACTTCTGTACGTGTAAATGAAAGAATTATAAATTTGTGCAAGTGCAATTTAAAATTCACAGCTGAAGTTTTTATTTATGAAAATGGGAAATTCATGCTGAAAATAAATGCTGGAAATTTTTAATAATTTCTTTTGTTTGTGGAGCATGTAAATTTCGTTTGCTATAGTGACTACACACACACACACATCAAATTACAAATATTCTTGGCAGTTACTTTCACTTGCCGTTGATTTTAATTCCGTACGTTTCATTACGTTTAAGTTTTTCATGTTCTTCTTGTTTTTTTTGGTGAAAAGAATAATTCTCCATACTGGCTGTGTATTGCTTTACGATTCATTTGATACCATCCATCTAACAAAACATGTCTAAGCAGAAGCAACAACGAAAAATAGATTTATTTTTATACAAAAGCAGAGCAGAATTAAAATATTGGTGGGTGTATGTGTTTATTGATGTGTGTTGGCTTAAGTCAAAAACATACATTCATACGTACCTGCGTAAACAGTGGTAAATGATTCCTTGCGCGCGTGTGTGTGTGTGTGTGTAGATGCCTCGTTTCATAATTTCAGTGATGTAACGCATATTGAGAACAATAACAAAAGTTTGCTCGTTCAAGTTTACGCCACAACTTTAATACTGGCAGTATAACATGTTATTATGATATCAACATACTGCCGCACACACAAAAAAAAAAACACACACACACTCGCAACAATATTTTGTTTGTGTAATATACAATACTGGTGAAAAAAAACAATGCACTTAATGTGCTGTTTTATTAAAATTCACACACAAAAAAAACGACGAGAAGAAGAAAATTGTTCTTTCTAAATAAAAACGTACTCCACATGCTATCGAGGACAAATCAAGTATTACATGAGTGGTAGTAACTCTTTTTGTAGCAGTGTATTTATCACATGCCCATGCTGGTGTAGGCACGGTCTATGAAATACTGGGTTTAAGTAACTTTTGACTTCAGTAATTTGTTACATTTCCGCTGACAAAATATTCGTAAGTAATTATTTCCGATACAACGGGAATCCTCTGTACATTTTTTTGTTGACGCTTTTGTTTTTATAGCGACGTTAAGGCAAAAAAATTTTACAGACAGCAGTGCATAATACTTGAGTTATATGCAGTGTTACCAGAATCTGGAGAGAAAAATGATCAATCGACTTTTTTTTTTTTAAAAAGAAAGCTAAATCTCCCAATAAAGAGCTAAAAAAGGCTAAAACTTTTTGCTTCACAAGTCCACGTTTTACTTGCTATTAATAAGATATGCAAAAAACATGTTAAAAGTTACAAAAAAAATGCACTCCAAGTGCATAAACACACAAAACAGAAAACGAATATATCGAAAACGAATATAAAGGCCGGGTCCAACTTTTTTCCCGCTTGCTTACTTAACTACTTTATTACGTTTTTCCGCTCTCCTGCAAAATCTAAAAAAATTTAGTTACATAGTTTTACGTTTTATATGACGCCTGTTTATATAGTATAAACAGGGTGTCTGGTAGCAGATTTATATTTTCAAACTTAAATAAAAAACGTAATAATTGACAAAAAAGTCTTATAAAGAGCATTGAACAATATAATGGAAATGTGGATTTTATATTGGTTCAATTAAGCTGATTTACCGACGAATATTTTCCTTTAAAGCCACAAGAGATTGGGGATTGAGAGAAACTGCAGAACATTTTGACTACATTTTTTTTATGTAGAAAATATATTTATAAAGACAAAAAAAATTGTTTTTACATGAACACATTAATTTTTTTTTATTAATACATACATATGTATGTGACTAAATTGATGCAAAAAATCGATTGCTAAAAACTTCGCAATAGAGAGATTATTTAGTGTGAAAAATTCTATTTAGGTCTTACAGAGAGAACTTCGCTATAGGGAAGTTCGTTATAGGGAGATCAAAATGTATGAAAATACTCACAAAAATGTTGTGTTCACGAATTTTATTTGTTATATAGAAGATTTCGTTATAGAGAAGTTCGCTATAGAGAAGTTCGACTGTAGTACTATTTCGCTAATGCTTACTAATCTCATCAGTGGAATTTTCCTAATTTCTGGCTACAAATTCAAGATTCTTATGTTCAAAATTCAACTAATCAATCGAGAATTCAAATTGAATACCAAACACAAAATTAAAAAATCTCTAAACAAAAACATAACAATCCACGAGTTTACTTTTTCTTTTTATTACACATACATATTCCTATTTTTAGATTTTTCTTCTCAAGTAATAAATAAAAATTAGAATCATATATAAAGAGATATTCCCAAAATAAATTCAGTTAATATTAATATATTTTTATTTTAAATATTAAATATAAATGTCTGTCGACCTCAGCATTACTGAATGGTAATACTAGGTTATCAAGTCAAGACGCTCAGTCTTAAATTGTCGCACCTCCACCCAGAACTCAACTGCTGTCCACCTATAATTTAAAAGCTTTCACCATTCAAGCAATGTAATTTTGTCTTTTGTTTTTTGTCTACTGAAATTTTTAATTGTCAATGTGACAATTTTTAATACGTTTGAAAACGATTTTATGGCTTTATCAGAAACTTTAGCCTTTTTTAAGCTAAATTTAAAATTAAAGACGCTTCAAAAAACCATGAAGCTTAAAAGACAAAAAAGGCTAAACTGGCAACACTGGTTATAAGTACCAGCAACTCACTAGTTGAATTTGTGTTACATTTATTAAAGACAGGAGTATGTTACTGGGAAGGATTTTTTAAAATCGAAAGTAACATCACGAACTGCGACGCATGAAGGGAAAAATAAATATTTGAATGAGGAAGGCGAAACGGAATTTCTATTGTAAATGAAAACAAATGCCAAAAATACTCTGGAATTTACTACGTACACAGTCATCTGAATTAATAATGAAACGTAAAACAAACAGACACACGATCATATGATATTGAAGTCAGTTTCCGTTATTTTCTTTAGCAAAGTCAAAGTGATGTTGGTGTGTGCAGTTGGTGTAGGGAATGGCATTAGGGGAAGTGGGTGCTTAACTTACACCCCCAAATAAAACAATTTTTGTTATTATTTCACTTTTGTGCTTATGTTTTTTTATTTTTGTTAAGGCATCTGAGGGGCTTTTAAAAATGTGCAACGTTTTAAAGTTATTTTTAAATCAGAACTAAAGTTTTTGTTCTTTGTTATTTTTGCCAAATATTTTTTTTTTATCTTGGACCAGTGCTCAGGGGCTATCCCCTACATATGAAATTGATTGCACTGGAACTAGAGAAAGGGATTGGGTAGAGAATAGACAGCTGGTGAAAGCGGTAGAGAGATAGAACTTAATTCTTGCTCAACTGTGCAGTTGCGTGTTAATTATAAAGCAAAATTGATGTTTTTTTTTGACGCATTATTTTTAAGCGAATGGAGCCATTTTATTTATTATTTTACTTCACCGACGTTTTATTGCTCAAATACCGACGAAGGAGAACAATTTTTCTTTCTGATTTGACCTGACTGGGAATCGAACGAATCAGCGTGTTGGCTCTGTAAATGTAAATATTGTAAAATATTTTTGAATTTTATACATTTTGAAAAAAAATAAAGATTAATCTCTCAGCGCAATAGAGTGTACAATATTCTTGGTTGTTGGCGGGAGCTCGCAACATATGTTTATTTCCATGAGATCACTTAATTAACTAATAGTTAAAACTGAGTTTATCAGTTTTTAATAAATTGTGAATAAATAATTATTGCACTGGAAATTACTAATAATAAATTTACGATGAGAGTAAAATTAACATGAGAGTTGCACAGAAAAATTAAAATAATACGTATAATACGTCACTGCTACGATCGATACACAAATAAAATCAAAAGAAAATGGCCGAAAACTGTTAGTGAGTAAGACAGGAGACCGGTTTCGTTCTCATCCATTTAGGGTCAGTCGCCATATTAGACTTAGGTTGATGATAAACTTTTCAAAATCTCCTCATCATACCCTTTCATTTGATACACATATTGCAAATAAGCATTAAAAATAGATTTTTCCAGTTTTAGGGTCCGTCGCCATATTGGATTTTGGTTGATGAGAAACTTTTCAAAATCTCCTCATCATACCCGTTCATTTGATTCCCATATTGCAAAAAAAGAAAAAGTAGTTAAAAAAAAAGTCGGAGTAAATTGGGCGTGGTTAATTTTAGGGGGATGAAAAATAGATGTTGTTCGATTCTCAAACCTACCGAATATTCACACAAAATTTGATGAGAATCGGTCAAGCCGTTTCGGACACCGCGACACGAGAATTTTATAAATTAGATTTTGATTTTATGTTTGTTAAATAATTTTAGTCTCTCTTCTATTTTTATTTTGACCTTTTATTAAAATTTTTTAATTATATTTATGTTTGAGTGATGGTCTTTTTTATGAAAAGTTTTTAACAATTATTTATTTTGCCATATTTCGCTACCAAATAGGTGGGTAGCCTCGTCAGGAAATAATAATTTGTATTAACAAATATATTTTTTTTAAATAATTTATAAAAAAAATAATAATAAAATAAAATAAAATAAAATAATATATATCAAATATCCTTAAAATATTAACTATTAATTCAAAGTATAATATTAAAAATTCTTTGGAATTTAAAAATAAAGTTGAAACTTTGAATATAGATAAGGATGTTTTTTTTTTTCGGGTAGGGAAAAAAATGCCTTACGCATCTCAGATGCTGTCGTCACAGCCCTGGTATGTGAGGTTTGCAGCCACTAAAAAACCCCCTTTATCCGTGAGCCAGTCCACCATCCCGGTACCGCTCTCGCTTTGCTTCGGGGTGGGGCTCTCTCCTGTTCCTATGAAAATACCATCGTCGTGCCTACGTCTAGGTCCCGTTTTTTGTTTCGCAACACACTCTCTACATATCTTCCTATAAGAACCCAATTATTCTCGTTCTGCGTCATGGCCACTATTATGTTCTCCGTAGTAATTTCACCAACGTGGCGTTCCACGACATCCCGTTCCGCACTCCATCTCTTACATTTGAAAAAAGTGTGCCATACATCGTCTATGCAGTTGTCGCCATAGATGCAGAGAGATGTGTCCGACTTACCCATCTGGTGGAGATATTTCAGAAAGTATCCATGTCCTGACAACATCTGTGTGAGGTAATACTTTACCTCGCCATGTCCTCTATTCACCCACTTGTCCAATTCGGTTATCAACCTGGCTGTCCATCTACCCCGTGTTTCCGTATTCCATGTGGACTGCCACCTCTGCATTATCCGCTGATCGTGCTGATCTCCTTGCCTGTGCGCTTGTTCTTCCGGTATGCCTACGCTCGTTCCAAAGTTTTTTGCGTTCCTCAACTAGTAGGTCAATAGATAAGGATTATAGATTAATATTATTTGATGTTGTATCTTTATTTCCAAGTATTCCAGTTAATTTAGCATTATATATAATAAAAGAAAAATGGGATAAGTTAGAAAGACATACAAATATAAATAAGAATCTTTTTCTACGTATTGTCAAGTTTTGTATACAGGATAAGAGATACATATTTTCAATATGGAAATAAAATATATATTCAGAGTAAAGGACTTCCTATGGGATCACCAGCATCACCGATTGTAGCGGATATTGTGATGGAAAAGCTATTAAATTCTTGTATTGGAGAATTAATTTTTTTTTAATTTTTTATTTTTTATTCTGTATTCTTGACAATTGTATTGTTGACAATTTTTAAGTTTACGATAGAGAAGGAAATAAATTTAAAACTTCCATATTTAGATGTATTAATTGAGAGAAGAGGTCAGAATTTAATAATAGATTGGCATCATAAACCTACATCCTCGGATAGAAAGATTATTTTAAAAAAATATTTTTGTTAACCCCAAATTATTATTTACTGACGAGGCTACCTATTTGGTAGCGAAATATTGCAAAATAAATAATTGTTAAAAAATAATTATTAAATTAAAAAAAAATTAAAAAAAAAATTATTGTAAAAAATTCAGTTAATATACAATTGTTAAAAACTTTTCATAAAAAGACTTCCATTGCTAAATAATTTATTGCATAAAATAGATAAATAATTGTAATTAATTTTGACCAACGTTAAATAAATGACAAAATAGATAAAAATTATTATTATATTATCATAGAATTATTCTATAATTAATTAATTATTATTATTATATTAATAAAATTTTATTTTTTCTGTTTGCAGGCATTGAACCTCTCCTTCGAAAGCGTGGGTATGTAAATTTAATTAATTTATAAAAAGAAAAAAACAAGAAATAGTTTTTGGTCGCTACTGAAAGTTTTCGAATCATCCAGTGTGACTGACATGTTTCCATTTGCGGTCTATAATAGAAATATATTTGGTTCATAAAAATTCTTTAATTCAAATTTATTGCGAAATATTTGGGGTGAAGGCATACCCATACGATTATATTTTAGATATAGTTTGTTCACACAAACATTAGCAAAATTATAATTTTTTTTTTTTGTGTTACTATTTTTGCTGCCATCAAAGCCGCAGGCTTCCTTTCGCAAATCACCGGAAACGAAATAAAAAACTAAAATTAAAAAAAAAAACTTTTCGCACACTTCCTTTACATCACCATGAAGTCTCTATCGTCATTTTAAATGAATTTAAAAACATTTTGTAGAATGTTAAAACGTACTATTGTGCTTATTTTAGTTTAAAGCAACCACCTAAAACGCAGCGATTAAAATGATTTATTAATTATCAAGTTACGCGAGTGTTATGATTATTAATGAATGGTCGTATAAGCCCAACAATAGCAGAAATAAATTTTATGGCGCTTTTTTTTATAGAAAAACAAAACAAGAAATGATGAATAAATTAAATAAATGTGATTTGTAGTTCTGTTACATGCGCTTATTTTGATTGTATGAAATAATTGTCAAAAATTTGTCAAAAAAAAATTGTACAAGTCACGAGTTATGCGAAATGGCGAATTTACATAATTTCGTATTCTTCATTTATTAAAGTTTCAGGCGATTGATATTAACCAAAAATATAATAAAAAATAATCAATCAAATATATTCCAGCATTTTCTAATTATAGCGGGAATAGAAGTGTAGTAAAGTAAACATACGATTATAGAGACGTGCCGTTGTAGCTGTCAACTCGTTCTTAAAAAACAAACCGAAGTGGAAAAACAAAACATTGTGTATAAAGTTGCGATAATTGAGGGTTTGTTTTCTTTTTCTATTGAAAGCTGCGTTAACAGAGTCACCAGTGTTACGAATTTGCGTGTTGCCATTAACCAGGGTTGTGTTTTATATTTGGGCGTGTGAAGTGCCTTCGCACTTACAGCGACCGTCGTAATCTGCGTCGAGTGGTGTTACCACTAAAACATTCCCTCCTCCTTCTCCTCTGGGTAGATTGCTTCTCGAAACCGATTTCTGCATTACCTCGGTTAGTCTCAGAGCGACGTCCCAATTAGGACCGCCCTCACTCACCCGTGTATGGTCGGCCAAGTCTTTAGCCAACACCACGGCACCGGCCCGTCCTCCCAGGTACCCGTCTGAGGGGATCTCGCTCTACTGCAACGCATCGATGTCACTCTTCTTCCTCCTTGTCCTCACAATCGAGCACCCTCTCTACCACGCTGGCAGCAGTGATTCCGCCAACGGCGCTGCTTTACAGCATTACTCTCATTATGCCATCTGATGCAGTTGACCGAAGTTACATTGTAGTTTGAAAAATACATTTTTCTATTATTTTACACCGTAAACAAAAGTAAAATTAAAAGAAATTAATTTTCTTTTCCGTATTGTGTTTTTTCTTTTCACGGTACAAATGCATACATTTTTTTTACATTTTCGTTACGTTTTTGCGGAGGTTTAAGTGAACAGAAATATCAAAAAGTAAAAAAATAACATATGACTTCCCATTGGTAACGTTAAACTGGCACATCCGCCTAAAATCCCACTACAATTTTCAACACCGACATTACAACCGCAACCCACTGACATTAAACTGCGCTTCATTTGTTTGGCTGCTTCCAAAACTTCCTCTCTTATTATTGTCGTAATTCCGTTGGTGTTAGTGAAACTGCCACTGCTGCTATTGCTGCTGATGTCAGCAGAGTAATGCTGCCTGAATTGGGTAAACAAAATGTCAGACCGCTTGTCAGGTAGTGAGTGGTGCTGCTGGTTTTTCGCACTGACTTAAATAATTGCTGTGAATTAAATTGTGTGCTGTGACAGGAGGAAACCTCAACTTGGTAAATATTTTAAATATTTTTTGAAGTGTTATTAAGGCTGCTTGAAAAGAAAGAAAAAAAGAAACAGAAAGAATAACAACGCACTTGAAAATCCTCGTCCAGATCAACAAATTGTTTGTGTACGCCGCAAAACCATATAAAAGAAATTATTAAATATTTCCACTTGAACGTTAAAGCTGCTATTCCCATGGAATATTTTTAACATTTTTCTTTTTTTCTTCTGATTCAAATATTTAACATGAACCATGTAAAAATATTTACAAAAATAATAACGAAAGAAAGAAAATTACGCGACAATAGATAACAAAAGTCGTCGTAAATGGCACAGCGACGGAAAACGAAAACGTTGTTATTATTATGAATGCAAAGAAATCTCAAATTATATTATTCCATGTCACGTCACGTCAAATTATGAAAGCATAAACGAAAACATAATAATAAAAAATATGTATCGCAAAATAAAGGAAAATTGTTATTAAATAAGAGTCGTATATTAAATGAAATAGAAGCAACTAAGCCTTAAAATGACCGTCAAATTTACGTGTTAAATTTTCATTTGCATCAATAACAGAGCATTTACTTCCTGAGCTTGTGTTCTGCCGACAACATACATATGTACGTATTTCGTGATATTGCAGAAGTCTTTAAATTTGTGGCAATTGTGTCAACCTATGCTGGGCGTTGCTTGTCAGCCTAATGCGACCCATAAAGGGAGCAGCAAAAAGAAAAAAAAAAGAAAACACATTAAATGAGTAAACAAATAGAAAAGAATAACACTATATTCCCCTTCTGCGGGGGTAAGCATAAATCCAGTATACACTGCGATATTGTGAGTTTATAAGGAATTCGATGAGGCCTGGTTTGCCAACACCATCGAACTTGAAACTTATACAGCCGTATTAATAAAAAAGTCTTAACCTTTATGTCAACAGCAACATACCCGGGTATGTTTTGCGTTTTAAAATCGATATATCTTCGAAAGTAGTTATCAGAATTATCTCAGATTTCATGATATCATAAAAAAAAGTGTTTTACATTATATACACAGATCTGAATGGAATTGGACAACTTGGACTAGATATATGGTCATATTTCGATATATACCCTTTACGTCAACAGCTGCATACCTGGGTATGTATAGGAAAAAACATGCAAATATTTTGATATAAATTCAAACAAAATTTTATTTTGCGAACAAAACAGAACCAAAAGAGAACATAACTAACATAACACAAATTATTATATCATAAAATATTATAAAAAAAAGCCAAAGGCCATCTATTTGTTCGACGTTTTGTAGAATATTCTGCCAGGCATTTGTCCATGCAATCAACGCCACCGTTATTTTTATTATAGTCCAATATCATTACTGGCTTTTTTTTTTGGACCTTGTACTTCGGTGGTATAATGCTCTGTTGAAAGGAGCAAATAGAAATGTTTTTGCAGAAACCAAATATAGTGGATTCCACTGCACGTCCCTTCGCTTGAGAAAACTGTGATGGCACAAATAACCGCCTCTTATTCACAGTACAAATTGCTGTCTATCATCAAACTTTTGGCCAAGTTATAACTAGTGAACAAACTGTCACATACAATATTTCTCCTACTTCCGCTGAAGAGATTGACGCACAAATCTTTCACCACTCTTTCTCCAACATTTGTTTCTCTTTCACCGGACGCCGCCATTCCCGTGTAGATTTGTCCCTTCATCGGATAAGATGAAATGGAGTCGCATACCCACCACACTTTTACTCCATATTTGGCAGGTTTTGACGGAATGTATTGCGTAAAACCAGTACCTCCACGGACGGGATACAATTGCTCAGCAACTGTGGCGTTAGCGCCTGCAACATAATTGGTGTGTAAATTGCTGTTGAGCATAAAAAAAAGTCTGATATCGCTGCTGCTTTGTCGGTTTGCTTGCGTTGCTGGCGCGTATTTCCGTTATCAAAACGTATAAAACGACTTATTTGCCAAAATATTCTTACGCTCATAGAACCACTGTACAATGGATGTGAGGTCATTTTCCACAAATCTTTGGTATCACCAAGTTCTTCATCAGATTCCCTTTCATCTTCCGGGTAATCTTCAGAGTAATCTGATGTCGTATTAATTTCATTATCATCCAGAATCTCCTCAGATGCTAATGGCTTATCATCACTATATTCTGCTACTAATTCCTCTAATCTCTGACGAATGTATTCTTCTCTGTCTTCATAACCCAGTGTACTAAATTCTCGTCGAGTTAGCCAGTCACCGTCTGTCATTTATGCGTATATAAATTTTTTTATTGCGCGAAAACTATGCACCTACATATATCACCAGCTAAAAGTAACGACTGAAAATCTTATTAGAACTTATTTGAATGATGCCCTGTCTAATGGTCAATGCAAAAAACAAAACTCACAAGCAAAAACAAAAACAGTTATCAAAATATTCAAAAACACAGTAGCCAACGTAAAACAAACACACTTAACAACAAAGAATCTTTAAAACGCAAACAATTTCCATATAAACTGTATGTGCATACCCGGGTATGCTGCTGTTGACGTACGTATAATTTTTCTGCTGTTAACATAAAGGTTAAATAAGGTTTAAAATACATATTAGTTAAAACGCTTTTTAATCCTAAAACAGGTTTTTTAAAAATTCATATTAATAATCAGTATTTTAACGAACATACGTTTTAAGGTTTTTCCAAAATTAGGATGGCGGCCCTAAATTTTTTATTTACCACTTGACTCCTAATGATGCAAAACCGTGATTATTAATTCATCGTCATCATCATCATAATCGTATCTAAATAGTTTTATTGTTTTAAGCTTTAATTAACTACACGTAGGAAGCATATATGTCAAATGTGATTATATCGCTAATGGACTATATCGTTAATATTTTGTTTAAATTTGACTTATATAGAGGGCTCTAAAAACGTATATTTTGGACTATATCGCTAAATGGACTATAAGCGACGTGACTTTAAGCGAAAAGTACTGTAATGGAAAATGGAATAATGACCAGAGCAAATGAAATAAGGCCTTAAAACAAAATAAAATTAAATAACTCCCATAAGAAATTCTTTTCGGACTTATTTCATTTGGGAGTAATTTCATTAGGAAATAATTCCGCAAAAAATTAAGTAAATCACTAATTACTGAATGAAATAACTCCCATATTTGTATGAAATATTTTTGGGACTTATTTCACTTTTATCTTATAACTTATATCACCTGGGAGTTATGGCACGCCGCCTTCAGTGCATAATTATTTCAAGAAAAACATTCTGCGTCGTCCAGAAAATATTTATAAATTATACAGAGTATTATGACGAGTATTTCTTCCCTGCTTATTAATAATAAATCTTTTTATGATAATTTTTCTTATTGTTATTTTCCATACTTTACAACAACTGGCAGTGAGTATTTTCAATTTACAGCGAATTTTCCACTTAATCTTTTCATTTGCAACTTTTATTTTTTATTTGTATTTATTTTTTTTTCCCAAATAAACGTGATGAATACGCGTTCATAAGTTAGTCGGCCATAGTCGAATATACGGCATCATTCAGCATATGTAGAGTTTAAATTTGAATCATCTTGTGTAACTGAGGTAAATGATTTGCATTTTTTTTTGTAACTTGGACCAGCACTCAGGAGATGACAGGTGCTGAAACTTCACTTTCTTACAATTCTGCTTTTGCACTTTTTTTTTGTTTACAGCAGTGTTGCAGCGCCTCTGAATTCAAGGCGGCGTATTCAATTTCGAAGCTTTATTTTAGTAACAATTTTATTAATTATTTTACTTCGGTATGGTAGTATGACCGCATCGCTGCAAAGTATCTTGATGTTTTGTAACTCGCATAATACAAATTCGCTAATTAAATCCACAAGCCTTTCTATTGCCAAAGAAATAACATATATTGCGCGATCAAATCCAAGCACAAGTGTCTGTCAGAGTATTGATATTAAGTTACATCAGAATTTTTGGATCGGAGATCAAAATACCGGAAGAAGAGGTATCGGCGCGGGTAAGCTAGGATGCAGAACTGACCTGAAATGATCATGTGATATGAACGGCGACAGCGGCAGCAATCCGTTTGTGGAGTGATGCCACGTGACACAGCAGTGGGACTAATGTGGTACATATAAGTATTATGGATCTCGTGCGGGATCTCCTCTCTTATGAGATGTCGCTCTGTATGCCGGGCAGAGATGTTCGGCTTGATGAACGCTTTGTATCACTTGCTTGAGGCTCAGGTGCTGGCGAAGATGATTCGCATAGCACTCGACAATATATCTGTAATTAGATGTATGCAGAGGAGTAACGTGTACTCTGGATTGGATCTAGAGACTGTACGGCGACACATTAAGTGTGGCTCAGTCAACGAGCTTACACAGATGTGGGTCATGAGGTACTGCGGCATGAAGGGGAACGGGGCGGCGAACGAACTCGCGCGGAGGGATCCGAGGTGGCATTATGTAGACCGCAGCCTAAATTTCCGCTGGGCAATGGGTTGATCAGGGCTGGGATCGTGCGGTGGCAGGATTTCGCTGGGCAGATGTATGACGAGCTGTAAGTGATCAAGGAGTTTATGGCTCGGACGGCACGAGCGGTACTGTGGTATGGTAGAAGTACCTAGAGCTGGATAACGGCTTTAGTAACGGGCCATGGGATCATCTGCGGCGAATTAGTGTCATATGGAGGAGGGTGAGACGGTGGCACATTTTGTGTGTGAATGACTTTGGATTATGCCAAACTAATGATCACGGACCGCTCCCTCCCCGATGGGGGAACTTAGTCTGGACTCTTAGATGAGATTGGGTATCGACAAATACCACGCGTGTACCAGAAGTTAGTAGAGTCCATAGCAAATGCTGGGATTACCCGGATCTCACTGGATGATCGGTTTGCCAATCGTTGGTTGAACCGGCAGTCATTGGGATACGAGAGGGTCCAAAAGGAACCCCAGAAAAATGCATCAGAGGCATGACAATTTAACAGTCAGCGGTATGATGCTGATATTGAACAAGTCAAAAAGTCTTGAGTTCGAACCCTAAACCAGTCATCAAACCTTTTTTTTTTTTTGAGGTACATTAGTGGCACATCCCCTGCGTGCTTCGGTATTTGAGCAATAAAAACATCGCCCCTTTTAGCAGAAAAAAAAAATAAATCCGTGACATGCATTAAATCTGAAGCATATTTTTGTAGAAATTTTAATTGCCCCCAGCGTTACTCCCTTTCAAAAAAAGTCAGAAAGTACTATAGTTCCAGGTCGTTTATTATTTAAGGTAATTGTGGACACAAATCTGAAATACTTATTATATGGCCTTGAATTTTTTGTAACATAAATGGCAAAAAACAATAAAATGAATGAAAAGAAAAAAATCAAATGGAAAATACAATGATAATCAGCTTAAACAGATACGCAAATGGCATTTGGAGTTCGTCGTTATAAATTTCTTAAAATGAATTATTGCCTTCATAAGACAGAATATATATGAAAATTACGAAATAATTCAACGATTCAACAAAAAAGAGGGCATGAAAACGGAAAATGTTAAAATTCTAATTTAAAAAAGTTCATCTCTTATTCACTGTATAGCGCTGTGTAGGCTTATTGGCTTCGCTTGGCAGTTTCATGTGCCGAAACCTTTACTAATTTCCCATAATCCGTAATAAAGAAATACAATACACTCGTCTCGTATACAATTTTAGAAAGTTTCTTTTTTTACATTTTTCTTAAAAAAAAGTTCAAGTATAAATTATAAAGAAACATCTGACAGACGAACAAAAAAAAAAAAAAAGTGCGTGCGAATTCCTCTTGGAGTAAAAAACAAATAACAAGAAAAAAAGAATAAGAAAAAAAAACAACTTGTGAAATAAATGACTGCAGCCCAGAATATTTGCCAGAGGAAGTCTTTTAAAAACAAATATACTTGGAAGGAAATGTTTCCTTCCAACTGCGTGTCACGTGTAACGATGTCTGTACGACTATTTGTTGTTTATTTCACTTTCTAAACATGTATATTTTTAGGTTTGGTTTTTGTTTTTCGTTATGAAATGAAATCCATAAAGATGTTTTCAACCTTCCTTCCCGTTTACGGCATTATTTTTGTTAGTACGTGTACAGCGGGCTTATGTTGTTGGCTTTAAGGATAAAGTTATGAGTGCGATGATGTGGTGCTCAATATTCAAGCTTGTTGAAGCTTCAGGATTCATTCAAAAGTTGTTATAATTTGTACGAAATATTCCTGCAGTGTAGTATCGTGTGCGTATATTAAATATGTACTTATGTGCAGCAGCCTTAAGTTAAGCCGACTTTCGTTTGCCCTGCACTTATGCATGAATTGAAAAATACGTCCATAATATGCAGGGTATGCCAAAAGTCACGCCTGTGTGTAAAAATTCAATAACTTTTTTGTTTATTACAATGTGGCACAAAAAGAGCTATTGGTTTTAAATGGTTTATAACTTTTTTATTTCTGCGATTATTATAATTTTTTTTTTAAATACAGCATATTATTTGGGAATTTTTTGCAATTAGCTTTGAAAAATGATATCCTGTAAGTGATGTCCATTTTCTGCTTCGCACATACGTGCTCTTTTTAGCATATTTTCCATTTCCATTTTTAATTTTCGCAAAATTTCGGGTGTAATTGCCATGATTTCATTTCGAATGTTTCATAATTAATTCCCCAAGCCTGCTTCACTAAATGCTGAAAGAAAAACAAAGAAAAAATAATAATTAAAAAAGTTATAAAGAATTCAAACCATATAGCTAATTTTGTGCCACCCTCTATTATTAATTACAGTAATTATTTAAACTGCAGGTCCTTTTGATTTATGTAATATTTATTTTTATTCGCAACTCCTTTGTGTAGAGTCTTCAGGAAAACTGGTTTTTGTTTATAATGAAAAAATATTTTTTTAAAATTCACAATGAAGAAAAAGTTTTTGTCAATGAAAATGCATGAACATATAAAAAAAATAAGAAAAAAAATAAATATTTTTTCATTATAAACAAAAACCAATTTTCCTGAAGAAGTTACACAAAGGAGTAGCGAAATATTGAAGAAAAATAAATATTACATAAATCAAAAGTACATGCAGCTTAAATAATTAGAGTAATTAATATAAAAAGAGGTAAAAAACTAGAAGAATTGTTTATTATTATTTTTTATTATTTTTTTTTTAAATATAATATTAGCTTTGTACGATCTAAATTTTAATTATGAAAAATAATATCAGAGAGATGACCATCAATTTCATCGATGCACAATTGATGCACTCTTAAACAGGCGTTTTGCACAACTGCACGCAAAGTTTCAGGCTCTATTGTCCTGATCTCAGCTTCAATATTGTGCTTTAGCTGCTCTATAGTTTCGGGATTGTTAACATATACTCGTTCTTTGAGATAACCACATAGAAAATAATCAGGGGCAGCTAAGTCTAGTGAACGTGCTGGCCAATTGAATTCTCAATTTCTTGAGTTAATTCGGTCTTCAAAAATTTTAAATTTAAACGACTAATTGTAGCACGGTCTGTGTTTGCTGTTGCTCCATCCTGCTGAAACTACTTGCTGGCTGCCGCAGGGCGAACAAAATTATTAATCATTGTACGATACCTGTACCCATTCACTGTCACTGCATTACAAACTTGATTCTCGAAGAAGTAGGGCCCTACAACTCTTTCTGATGTCACTCCACACCATACCGTCGTACACTTGAGCAAGTGCAATTGGCGCTGGTGAACAAGTCTGGGGTTTGCAGTACCCCAAAATCGCATATTTTATTTATTTACATATCCATATCTATTAAGATGAAAATGAGCTTCATCACTCATTATTAAATTGCTTATAACTCGTTATTTTCTGCGCACAACTCCAAGAAGTGTGTTGTCCAAATTCGTCTTTGATGGCAGTCAACTGGTAAAAGTTGTTGGGCCAATTGGACCTTGTATGGATGCATGTGTAAATGACGTGATAAAATCAGTCGAAGTGATGTTCTAGAGATGCCCTGGACAACTTCCAGAACGTCTTCGCGTTGAAGTTTCTGGATATTCTTTAACACGATCAATGTTCACTTGGTTCTGCACTATTTCCGATATTCCTGATCGTGTCAAGTCTGACACTGCACTTTGTTGTCGGAACCGTGCAATTAAACGATTAATTGCGGTTTGCTTACGTGCATTTCTGGTGCTGAAATAATTTCGATATGTGCGTTGCGTCAGTGAAATTGAAGTAAAATTCTACCACTTTAATGCGTTGCTCGGTCATTAAATTTTGCATGGTGCTGTAACACGGTTCGATGAATAAAATTTATAAAAAAAAAACAATAAAAAATATTAATAAATTTATTATTAATAAAGTTATTAAATTTTTGCTTTTTATTACAGCTTTAGAAAACGAAATGAAAAAATCATAGGAAAACAGAAAAAAAAATTAAGTAACTGTTGTTGAATTTATTTAACGTTAGTCAAAATTAATTTAAATTATTTATATATGTCTATTATATGTTTTAGCTGATACATATGCGCATTTTATGTGGTGCTAATGCCAAATTCTTGAAAAAAAGTAAATAATTTAATTATATTTATTTTTTGAGCGATGGTCGTTATTATGAAAAGTTTTTTCAATTATTTATTTTCAATATTTCGCTACCAGGAAATAATAATTTGTATTAATTAAAATTAAAAAAAAACAAAAAAAAATTAACTAATTTTACATGTTTATTTAAGAACTCCCAAAAAATATTTGAGAATTAATAACAAACCAAATAGCTTCTTTAAAAAATTTTTTTATACAACACGCATTTTATTATTCGATTTAAATCTAGTTAATTTTTCTAAAGCTCTTTTTTTTTATTGGCGCCAAAATTCACGATGCGTTTAAACTACACACTGAAAACTTGTCAAATCACCAGTAACAATAATTTCACTTTACTGAGCTGTGTAGCGCTTCATAACTTGTTGGACACTAATATTCTATATATGTATATCTGCATCGTAAATATCAAAGCTCAGTGCCAGTGAAAATAAATATTGAAAAATGCGAGACTATCCTATTCCGTCCACCTGTTGGTAAGTGCAACTACAATATAAGGAAACACTGGAAAGAATTTGGGGTCAAGTCAGGCTCTAATACTAACAAAGCAAACAAGGAAATGGTAAAATATTTGGGCATTCACCTTGATAAATTTCTATATTACAACAACCACATAGACTTACAAATTACAAAAGCTAGAAAAGCTTTTTTTATGCACAAACAATTATTCTATTCCAAATATATAAGACCTTCAATTAAAATAATGATATATCGATCCTTAATTAGACCAATATTAACATATGGATGTCAAATTTGGTTCAATATTGCACCATCATATATGGAGAAAATGAGAGTTTTCGAGCGGAAATGTCTTAGAGCTTGCACATCTCTCTTTAGATCATCAAATAACGACTTTAGGAAATACATCTCTAATGGGAGACTATATGATACTGCAAAAATAGGTAGAATAGATAATTTCATTATTCATTTGATAAGAGACCACATTTTAAAGACATTCGAGTGCGATGTGAATAACCTCGTCATGGCCCCCTACTATGTTAACCATGAATATATCGAAAATATTCGTAAAAATGGCTATGTGCCTCCGGAGGCATTTTTGTACCTGGATAGTCAAAGATATATTCAAATCGGTATGGGCATCCCGGTGTTATACCACATTTATAGGCGAGCCATAAATAGCAAGCAGATTACAAATGTTAACAAGAGATATGATACAAGCCTCTATTTAAGGGATAAGAACATGTTGCCAAACTTGAATACTAAGAAATACTGGTGGCTAGACCGATATCGTAGCTAAAAAATTTCTCTTTTTTTTTCTCTCTTTTACTCTTTGACTACTTTCACTTTTATTGTCCCAATATTAAGGTGGTTTTTTTTTTAGTTGTTTTTCCTACATTAGAAAATTAAATTATCTATGTACATTCATATTATAGTACGACATAAATTAATTAACAATATTCTCAAAAAGAACATATATTTTCTAAATGTAAATGTAATAGAGTGCTCGAATATGAGACAGTGTACGATATACTATGTAACCTACTGTTTGATTATTTATATAGTGTAATTTGTTATAATAATATTTGTTAAATAAACGTTAAAAAAAAAATCATTTAAAATTAAAATTTTATTTTTGCGCCACCCTGTTTATCAGCATTTTTGATGAAATGCTTAATTAAATTAATATGGCAAATTAAAAAAAAAAATTTTATATTTGTAGTCTTCTTTCATTAAATATTAAACATACATATGCACATCTATGTATATAATGTCGGTAACAAACAGTGTGATAAACTAATATTGCCAGGCAGGGTGTGAATGGAAGCATTTTCCATACCTTAAAAACAGATTTGATGTTGTCAGCCAAAGGGCTCTTATTATGATTGCTGGCTGATTTTGTATCCTTTTTGGTATCGTTTATTTTTATTTATTTATTTATTTATTTACTTATTCAGTTTTTGTTTTTTTGTTTCTGTCTGCCGTACGTTTGCAACAAATGTCGATTGTTATCGAAGCCATCAATTTGCGTTTCGTAAACTGCTCTTATTTTGTTGATTGATATTCGGTTGCTGATTTGCCTGTCTGTGTCTGTCTGTCAGCTTGCCTCTGTATATTTCTGTTTGTGAACGTACGTGAATTTTACTTATCGAACGGAAATATTTGAGATCTTTTAGGAAATTGATATTTAGGGATGTTTAGTAGGAAAGATTTATACATCCTGCTTTATTTTCATTATTGTGTAAATAATTGTTTTGAGAAATAATACGTTTAAAAATTGATGTGATGCCCCTTCTTCTGTGCCGGAAAAGTATTAATGATGTTTAATAAATAATCAAGCATGGCGTAGGCTCAATATTTGTTGGCAATATTACGTATTCGATTAATATGATATTGTAAATTTTTAATAATAAATAAGAATGTTGGTAGTCGATACTACGAATGAGTACATTAAAATAATAATAATAATAGAGTTAACTAGCGATAACATGAACTAATTAACACCAAGCCAGTTCACTTATGAAAACGTTTTCCCCATAAAATAAAAGTTTCTTATGTTAAATTTCTTATTTATTGTTTATTGGATTGAAAAAAAAACAAAAATTTATTTTTGAACGAGAAAAAAAGTTTTGTGATTTTTTTCATCCCGTTTTATTTTAGATTAGCTTTCAGAGGGTGATCCCAGCACATGGAATGCACTGTGCTGGAACTAGAGGACATGCATAGAATGGATAGAGAGATGACAGATCGTGAAGAAGCTTCACTATCTTACAACTCTGCTTTTGTACGTTTTTCATGTTTATAGCAGTGTTGTAGTGCCTCTGATGTCAAGGAGACGTATTAAATTTTGAAGCTTTATTTTAATAGTCACTTCTATCAGTTATATTACTTCACTGGTGCTACAAAATAACGACGCAGGAGGGTAGTATGGGTGGATTGGTATCAGCAGAGGCCTCTACTGTTCAGTGACCAGTGACTGTGCTTTAGACACTGAAACTCTCCGACAACAAATGACACAAAGCCACAATAATGCAGATCAAGAAAAATGCGAAATGTTTTTATTACTTAGTCTGAACTGGGCTTGAACCCACAACTACCAATTCAGCCATCGTCACACTGAATTTTGTTTTGTTCATACGAGTATGTAAAATATTTTGATTAACATTAACGGAAGACAATTTAAAATCAAATAGCTGGGGAAATCCCCAAATTATTAAGCAATATTTAGCCGCTAATATCTTGATTTGAAGTTCAAGGCTGTCTAGAACAAGCCCCAAGTTCTAGAAAATAAAAAAGAGCTGGTCATATTTTAAAGCTCTGCACAAGTTGATATATTAGAGTAGTCAATGGAAGGTAGGAAATGTTAATATTTTAGGGTTGTCGTATTTTGGGCTGTTCATGTTACCGCGAGTGCACTGTAATAACAAAAATTTATTGCAGAAAAAGGATTCGGCGAGAAAGGAAATTTTACGTATATATTTGGCTGGTAGGCAGGATATGGTCTGTATTTTTACATTTCAGGACTATACGCGCATTTCCGTACGAGTGTGCGAGGAATGTTTTTGAATGTTGCCCTTTTTGTTGTGGATGGTTGGGTGGCTGCATGGTGATGTTTCAGTAATTTTATATCTTTGAAATAATAAAAGATTTCTTCAAAAATATCCTTAAAGAAAATATTGAATGTAGTTGCTAATTTGAGGATTCGTATTATAAATTCTCTACTACTGCACAGCAAAATAAATTGTAGCAATTTTTATGAAAATCTAAATATTTTATTGAAACTTTTTCAATATCCTTTTATTTGAAGATGCATTTATATTGTTTTAATTAAAAACTTTACGTTAAGCTCAATTATTTTATTGATAATTTTTTTTTTCGTTTCAAATTCATACAAAATTCAATTATTATATGTTTTTTTAATTATCTGTGTATATAAAGCAGACCGCTGGACCGATCTTCCCGAAATTTTCACAACATTTAACTGTAACTCCTATATGAACTATACTTTTTTTAACCACTCCCACTTTTACGCCTACTTTTTTAAATTATGTTACTCCTTTCACATGGTTTTTAACAATATTTATAATATTAACGAGCTTAACTTCGCCATTTATGCAGCAATTTTCATAATTATTCTTGAAGATGGAAATTTTTTTTTGAAATTTGTTTTGGGGTGGGATGTGGTTAAAGCAAAGTACCCACCCCAAAAATTGATTATCAAATAACTTTTCCATTTGTTGACCAATTTTCAAAATAATTTTTGAAAATAGTCCAGGAAACAATTTCTATGGTAAGGGTGGGAGGGGGAAGACAAAATACACGGCCCAACAAATTTATTATTTATTATTATCAAATAATTTCGCCATTTGCGGACGAATTTTCAAAACAATTTTGGCATATGGAAAAGGTCTACTTATTTTTTTTTTTATTTTGTTGATGGGTGGGTGGGGTATGGTGGAAGGTAAATTATCCACCGCAAAAATTTATTATCAATTAACTTCACCATTTGTGGACCAATTTTCAATGTTATTTTTCCATATGGAAAAGGTTCATTATTGTCGAAATTTGAGAGGAATGGGGGCTAAGTGACCGACTTTAAATAGTGAATATCAAAGAACTTGGTCGTTTGTGAACCAATTTCCAAAAATTCTTTTTTTTCCCAATGGAAAAATTTTGCTAAAATTTGGGAGGAAAGCAAAATGGCCGCCCACCCATCATCATCGGCTGAAATTCGTTATGTAGACTTCTCTTTCCATGTTTAGACCCACTACGAAGGGATTTTTGGGTGTTCTAATTTTAAGGGGTTGAAAAAGGGTAAAATCGATAATATAATTTCTCAGAAACTTAAAAAAAATAGAAAAAAAATTATAAAAGCATGTAAATGCTGCTGAAAATTAAGCGGACATGTGCTGCTTCGTACCCCTTCCATATATGTGGGTAAAACTAAAAGAAAATTATTTTAGTTTTTCTCTTTGCAACCATATACTCGTATCTCCCAAAGTATTGGGCAAAGGTTTTTCCCGTAATCTTTTCTTCTAGAAAAATTTGCGAGTGTGCGATCTTGCTTTTTAGAAATACGAAATTATATGGAGTAAAATTGTATCTTTGTACTTTTATCCCATTTAAATAGTGCTTATGATGCACATTTTTTTCTATCTTTAAACACCGCCATGGATATGGGTATTTTTGAAGGGAGCATAAAATATAATGATATCTCTGAAAACACAATATGGCGGACGACTATTTTTTTACGCACTTTAATGATATGGATACCAAATGAAAAAAATGGCTGAGAAGAAAACCTAAAATAAAGTGAAATGGGTACTTCAGGAAAACTGTGCTGCGTACCTTTTTTTATTTTTTGGTTGATATAACAATAAAAGTATTTATATTTGATGCAGATGTCGTACGGTAACAATATCTATACAAAAGTGGGCGATAATAGATTAGTTTGTTTGGGGTAGCGAAGCACACGGAGTGTAGTTAGTCTTATATAAATCCAAAAAATTATTGCGAATATGGCAGGTGGACTTTAATAAGTTTAAATTTGCAATATATAATTTTTTTTTTTAAATTAATTTCTCAGAAATTCACCGAATTGACATTTGGCGCCATTTACAAAATTTATAGCATTTTTCAATAGGGTGATTACTTTTGCCATGCCTTGTATGACCTTAAGCAGTGCAGAGGGAGAGGCTAATATTGCTGTGACCACATCATCTGAATACTGCACGAAGAATAGGTGTATTTGAAGATTCTGCTGTGTGAAACGGCAATTTTCTATTCTGCTTGGAGTACGAAATGTTGCATGGAAACTGAATACGCGAGAGCGTCCCTTATTCCATCCTACGCCCTTCTTATTTATTGTGTTCATGCTGCACAATAAATAAATATAAATTTTTTTTTCCTAATATACTTTGTCCAATTTGTAGAATTTGTCTATAAGAAAAAAATAATAATTTTTAATTGTAATTAAAAAATTATTGAATAATTAAAGAGAAAATTTATTAACCGGATTATGTACATCAAAGTGTTTTTAATTTGATAATCTTGTTTGTTTGGAATTAAATATTAATTTCAATTGTTTAATTGATTGTAAAATGTTTAATTTTTAAAGTTTTTTTTTTTTTTTTCAACAGAAAATAAATATTCTCGGCAGGTGTGTTAACAAAAAAAGCTTCACAACAATTCGTGCAAATTTAAAGCCAGGGATGGGTAAATGATGAACAGCTACGGGGGCTCTGCTCTCTTGGCGTTAACTGCGAAAAAAGATAATTTATTGGGGAACATATATTCTAGCACAGCATTCATTTGGGTGAAATAAATTGTTTTTAATAAAAAAAAAAAAAATATTCAATGTCAAAGTAATTTTTATTAATTTATTGATTAATTTAGCCAATGTCAGTTTTTCGGACCAATTACTGCTCTGTGTGCTTTAAACACATTTTATATCCCTTTCAAATATAACAATAAAGTGCAAAGTGCAATACACTTTACTGGGAATAGAAATCACTATTATACGGCGTTTTAAACAAAAATAAACTCACGTTTTTTTGAGTTGGTCTACTTTTTATCAAAGTCCAGCCCAAAGCGATCAACTTGATCAATATATTGATGTATTGCGTTTTTTTACTTTTTATCTTGGACCAGAACTATGGGCAAGACACCTACACACGCGATACATTGTGCTGGAACTAGAGGAAAGCGATAGTGAGAGTGATGACAGACTGAAGCTTTATTGTCCTACAACTCTGCTTTTGCACGCTTTCAGCAGTGTCGAAGCGTTTCTGATATCAAGGAGACGTATTAAATTTTAAAGTTTTGTTTTAGTAGTCATTTCTAGCAGTTATTTTACTTCCTGGTGGTGCTACACAATACCGACGAAGGAGGCAGCTCTGATGTGCTTGTGGATTGGTTACAGCTGAAGCCTGCACTGTTCAGTGGCCAGGGACTATGCTTTAGACACTGCAACTCTCCGACAACAAATGACACAAAGCCACAATAATGCAGATCGGAACAATGAGGGTGGCGATGGCACGATGGATGGTAGTCTGCACGTTGACTACACAACCAAAAAACAGACCTGGGTTCAACCTCAGTTTCAGACAAAAAAAAAAAATTTTTAAATAAAAATAAACATCTCGCATTTTTCTGATGTGCATTAGTGTGTCTTTGTGTGTGAGTTGTTGTCGGAAGGTTTCAGTGGCGAAGGCATAGTCATTGGTCACTGAACAATACCGCCTTCAGCTGATAGCAAACCACAATCACATCAGAACGCCCTCCTTCGTCGGTATTGTGTAGCACCGGCGAAGTAAAATAATAATAAAAATAGCTACTAAACCGAAGCTTCAGCACTGCTACGAGTATAAAAAACAAAAAAAACAAAAGAACGTGCGAAAGCAGAGCTGCAAAATAATTAATTAAGCTTCACCTCCTGTCGTTTCTTCTACTATCCCTTTCCTATAGTTCCCAGCACAATGCTTCGCATGTGTAGGAGTCATCTCCTGAGTACTGGTCCTAGATAAAAAAAAAAAAATACGAATTGTTTCTATGACTTAGTGTGAAAGCCAGAACTTTGTTGTTTTGTAGTCAACGTGCAGACTACTTCAGTCATTGCCACCATCAAATTTGATTCTAACTGCATATACACTGCACGTCATCAGGTTAGCACACCCCTCACGTAAGTGGTTTCGGATCAATTTCAACCAAACTAAGTGCATTAAAATTATTATTTTTTTTTTATTTATACCTTATTAAGTCCTCAATTAACTAAAACACAAAATGTTGATATACGATTGCAAACAAATTTTTTATGATTTTTTTTTTAAAATAGAAAAAATTATACCAATTCTATTTTGGTCACCAGGTTAGCACATACTACTTGTTTTACTTTTTCTTTTAAATTTGAGGCATGAACTTATTTCTAAACTTATCAATTAACTTGTTTAAATCTTTTTACATAATTTAATAATGGGGTGATCCTCCTTTATTGAGAATAATCTCATACATTCGATTTGGGAGCGACTCATACAATTTTTCTATATAATCCAAGGAAATCTCTGACCAGGCACGCTTGATGCCATCAATCAACTCCGTTTTATTGCCATATTGTCTTCTAGATTCGTAGACTTTACGAACGAGCCATTCCCATTCATTTTCTATTATATTGATGTCGGGTGAGTAAGGCGGCCACTGCATTAAAGTGACATTTTGGCCCTCAATCCATGACATAATCACCCGAGCAGTGTGGATAGGGGCATTATCATGTTGAAAATGCCATAGTAAATTACCAAGAACGTTTTTATAAGTGTTGGCGTTCATATTTGCTGTCAAAAACTGTAGCTCGCTCATACCAAAGTAGGAAATGGCTCCCACACCATTACAACCCCGTCCCGACTATGATGGCGATCCAACTGGTGTTCCTCTTGTATATACTGGCCAATGCACGGTATTAAGTCTCAATTAAGAATATCATAAAGTACTCAGCATACATTTCATATATTTTTTTTCCGGCAAAAAAGCTGAATATTTTTTTAATAAGAATCAAAAAAAAAATATAAATTTTTTTTTAATTTTTAATAATAATGGTTTTATTGCTGCACTAACTCGCTTGTGATGTTACAATTGAGAATATTGTTGTTTAAAATTATTATATTTTTATTTATAACGTTGTTTGAGCAAACGGGCGTTGTAATATTAAAAAGTAAATCAGTGCTTCTTAAAAGAAAGTGCATTTAAAAACAAAAGTTTAATCATTAGAATGTAATTTCTTAATGACTTTGAATTTATTTTATTTAAATTTCTTTATTCGCAATGAACAACATTGAAAAATCTCCACCGGTGGCCGCAAAACCTTCACTTTAAACATCAGCAGCAGCAGCAGTACAATAATTATCTTCGTATGGAAATGTTTTCATATTTTTTTTTTGTTTTTTTCTTTGTGCACACTTTATGTTTTTGTTGTTATTGATGTTGGTTAATGATGAGTTTCATTAATATCTTTCAGAATTTTCTTTATTATTATTATTTTTCTTTTTTTTTTCTTTCTTTTTTTGTTTAAAGTTAACATTTCAATTATGGAAAAAAGTCTCTTTGTTTTGCAACAACAATAATTGACGTGGTTGGCGCCAGTGCGTATGAGATTTGTTTGTTTTTCTCTAAATTTTACACAAAAGTTAAACGCACACGGTGTAACGTTGTATTGGCAGAGTGTTGCCGATTTCTGTGTAATTATTAGGGCGCACACTAAAAATTAAATTAAATTAATTTAATTAAAAAATTTTCTTTTGAACAGACATCGTATATACGGTATGTATATGGTTGTATGGTTAAGGTAGTCTCTATGTGCATTTTGTCATTTTAGAAAGCTAAAAAATATTTCAAGTTTATACTTGAACTGCCAAAAACACATTGAGAATTACAGGTATACAAAATAGATTTATTTTCTTAATTTAAGAATTTTTTACTCATTTTATGAATTTTGAAGTTTGAGTAGAAAAAACGTCAATTTAGTACAAGCTTTTTCGTTCAATGTACAGTATAATCTCGATATTTCGGACACTAGCAAATTCGGACCCTTAATTTCTCTGCTTTATAGACTCTGTCATCCGGACGTTGTTATTATTTTGTACCTCAATAATCCGGATACCAAACTGTTTTGCATATACGTACCGTCAGGGTCGAAAGCGTTAAACAAGTGAAACGTTTCTTAAGGGAAATAATTTGTTTGTTGTAATTGTTATTTGTTAGATTTCTGCCACCGAACTCCATGATACTTATTCAACCTATGGACCAGCAAAACTTTATTGATGCAACTTTTAATTGAACAAATATATTATTCTAATTTAAGGTGTCAATTAAAAATAAAGAAGTACAATTTTTTTTCTGTCTACCTTAAGCAAAACGAAAAATTCTTGAAATATTTAGAGGAACTATGAACTGGTATATATAGACTGCTTCCACTGAATGGCAAAGACGTGGGAAAAAGTATAATATTTGCGAGTTTTATATGTTTTTCAACTTACCTAATGTATTCACATCAACAATTCGTTACTGCTGCGAAAAGAAAATGAAACAACTTGAGATTTTGATTAACAAAGTCTTTTACACTTTAAGCGACTTTTCTCCTAAACTCACAAATTTTGTTCATTTATCTTTTTTTTTTTTTTTTTCTTTTTTTTTATTATATGAGTTTGACATAAAAAAAAATGTAATTTTAAGAAATAATAATAATAATTTGTTTTGTTTGAAATTATTTTAAGAGGTGTGTGTGCTCTAAACAAATTATCTTCTTCCAGGTTATGAAATGAAAAATTAATTCTGTCGTTGCTCTTTGCAATTTCGGTAATGAGTTTCATTTACAAAATACTTTCACATCCGTTCTTGTGATTCATTATGTTCACATTTGCAAGTGATCGAAATTCTTTTTGTAAAGAAAAGTAACACTCAGGCAATTTGAATGCCTACCAAAAATGGCGATATTGTCTGTTACCTTCATATTTTTTGTAAACGCTGGGTGTAGTAAGGAAGTGATAAAGTAGGGATTATTTCTTATATAACTCTGCTCTGTGTGTGTGTATGTTTGTTTCTTTTTAGTTTTGAGAAAAGTAATATTCAGACAGTGATTGCGAGGTGGTATCTTCTTCCAATACAAAGCAATAGCGATAGATATGACAGGTGGCGAAAAGGTGCACTGAGGAGAACTTCACCATTTTTACAACTCTGCTTTTGCACGTTTTTTGTTTATAGCAGCGCCCCTGATATCAAGCAGTTGCTTTAAATTTTTCCAGCTGCCTTTTAGAAGCCATTTTTATTAACTATTTTACTTCAGAGATAATGCTACACAACAATACCAACGATGGACGCTGCTTGTGGATTCGTATCAGCCGGTACTGTTCAGTGACCACTGAATATTCATCGCCACGAAAACATTCGGGCAACAACTGGCACAAAGACTCCTAAAGTCCACATACAAAAAAAATAGGAACTTTTTATTGTATGACTTTGCCGGATGCTGGGCTCGAACCCCTGAACCTCTGGTGTTGTAGTCAACATGCTAACTCTACCTCATGAAACGCCTATTGTAAATAAAAGCAACTTTCTCGAAATATTCTTCATAAATTTTAAGTAAAAGTAATTAAACAGCATCTCAATTGAAATTCCAGTCAAATCTACAAAAGAAAAATTATTGTCAACCTTCTTTTTTGTTTGAACTATAAAAACTTTCTGCTTTTTATTACTGCAGAAACTTTATCGCATTCTACTTCAAGAGCTTTTTTTAAGAGTACGAGTACATTTTTGAGCCAAAAGCAATTGAGTGCATAGTTGCAAGGAGACAAAACAAAAATACTGGGAATACTTTCAGTTATGGAGCACAATATTGAGTGAATAAATTTGTGAAAGCAGCAATGAAAGCTTTTTTGGTCAGTGGAATGAACACTTAAAAAATTTATTTAGTTTGTCTGCGCCCAACAAGCGAAAAGAATCATACTGTTGAATAGAATTTTAAATAAAGAAATACGAAAACGTTTCTAAAGTGACATTGCATTTTTTTTTCGAAATTACACAAGCAGCAGTTTTTAACAGCAAATTCATATCACACAGTTGAATTAGATGTGCTGAAAGAATTATTAGTGATTGTCACTTTCGTAACAATTTCATCTTCAAGTGTCAGTTATTTCATGGTTGCAGCTAAACTTGCAATTTTTTGACATAGAAAAAATTTAATTTTTTCACTTTGTAAAAGTTCCATTAGACGAGGGAAATAATTGAAATTATGTAAATGGAAGACATATCAAATAGTTCGCAGGGTAAAATTTCTTTTTCGAATTGGCGACCATTTTAATTTATTTTTCACCACACTAGTCTTCCTTACACAGCCTAATCAAAATTATTTTTATGAACATTTTTTTTTTAAATTCGCATGTCTTGTTTTATTCAATATTAAAGGAGAGTGTGACTACCCAACCCCACTTAAAGGCGGCCATACACTTCGTTCATTCCTGTTTTTTTCTTTAACTGTTTTAACAGCACGGGTAAAGTTATACGGTTAAACACATAAAATCCACACACTGCACGTTTTATTTATTTAAATTATTCAGAATATTTAGAATTTAATCGAACTACAGTTGTTACAAATTAATGAACATTTTCTGTCGTGTTCAAGTTCACAGTTAATTTATCAAAATATTGTGAAGAAATTACATTCCTGATTAGAATAAGGGAAAATGAACAGTTAATCTCCAATTTTATGAATTATGGTATTTGTGTTTTTAATAAAAACAAATCGAACAATAGAAAATGACACACTGTTTTTCTTTTTCCTTCCGTTAAAGTCCTTTGGCGGTGAACTTGTGCTGTCTTGCGATTCAGATAAAGGAATATGCTGTTTGTTTTTTTTTTTTTTGGCGGGTGAGGTGGGGTTAAAAATGCCTTCGCACTTACAGAGACCGTTGTCATCTGCGTCGAGTAGTATTTCCACAATCTTTTAAATGTTTATTAGCAATTACTTTATAATTAACAAAATTGTGGGTTTAAACCAACCACATTATATCTTAAGAACGATCAGTACGTATCATCATTAAAAAAAGTTGACGGAATTGATTAAGTGGCAGTGGTGGTACCTCCCGTACAAAGTTTTTTATATCATGAGAACGGTAGGAGCGAAATTTTCTCATTTTGGCCCGAATGACTTGATAGTTAATTTTTTTTTGCTTTGTACACTTTCATTGTAGCTACAGATCCGAAATTCAGTATACAGGAGGGTAAGTAATGGGAAAAATATGAAAACTGGAAATTTTTATCAGGGGGACTATGCTGCTCCTTTTTTGCATGTGGCACTCTCACTTGATGTACGGCTGCGCACTCTTCGTAGAGCTGCAATTGGGTATACGGGTAGGCAATAGAGTTGTGGCGTTCAGCTCTGAGCTAGCTCAATTGAACGATTCAGTAAACTGAGCGAAGTGAGCGATCACTTTTTTTTTTGATGATCTAGTTCAGTGAAGAGCACTTGCCATGCTTTTTCTTGTTCGTTCAATTAAATGGTTCATCAGTGCTACCAGAACCAAAAAATTTTCTTAAATAAAATTTGTATGATGCCAGATGCGAATATTTCACGTCATTGGCGATTTAGTGCAAACAGTATCTTTTCTTCAATAAATTTCTGTCTTGTAGTTTGTATTTATTTGATTGATATTTTATATATCACATTTCACAAATTTCCCTAAAATAATAAATTTCAGCACCAAAAACATATTTTCTATTTTTACTACTGATTAAAGCTGCCTTGGTGCTGTATTTGATTGAATCAAATGAGCTAAAAAATCAGTTCAGAAACAAAATCAACTGAGCGACAAATTCAACTGAGCATCAAAATCAAATGAGCTAAAAGTCAACTGATACTACTGAGCTACTGAACGAACTAAACGAACCAGCTCACCAAAAAGAGCTCAACTGATAAGAGCGCTCACATCAAAGAGCTCATGAACCCAACTCTAGTAGGCAATCAGAAGATCGGAAGGGTAGATAAAACATACATGGGTCTGTATCTAGATGAACACATGAACTATATATTTTTCAAAGAGAAGACCACGACGGGTGGCAGAGGGCAACTTCCTCCGCGTCTCCGAAACTAACTAGTCCATTTTAATAAAGGACATTTAAGGCATATATATATTTTTTTTTAAATAAAACTATTATAACAGTTGCAGCAAGGCGTGGCGGTGTCAGCTAGTAATTAATAAAAATGACTACAGGTTCAAAAACTGAATGCGTCTGCTTGACAAAACGCAAAATTTCGTGAATTATACAAATTCAAAATAAACAAAGGACACAAAGTCCAGCGTCGCTAAATAACTATTTTGATAATTGTTTGGATATAAACTAAAGAAATACCGAATATTAAATAGATACAATTGAAAAATAAGTTAAATAAACTCATTCAAATACAGTGGTTGAATTAGTTACTGATCTATGGCAGCAAAAGTCCATAATGTTTTGCCGTCCCGGTCCAACACAGAATTCCTTGTTGAAAATGTTCGTATAAAATTCCCATTTTTAAGCCAAATTCGATGAAACAAACGATGTTCATGCATGAAGATTTACACTTGTAAAGATACAATCAGCAGCTACCAAAATTATTTGCATTCCCATTTCTCTACATATTTTTTTATGTTCTAAATTTTGAATCATAAATTTAAACTAATTATCTCTGACCCTGAATTTATATTTGTTAGTCATTTGTTATATGGAAGCATTTATAAATGTATATATGAATGTATATTTGTGTATATGAGTGTGTGCGTGCACATTTAAAATGTTCTGCCTAAAATGGATGCGTACAAGGCCAAACGGACAGGCATATTAAAATGCATTTGTATCTTTGCCAGTTTCTTCAACAGCATGGAGGCACTTACTTGCTTGCTTCAATGCTCAAAATGCGTTCGTTGTTACTTCGTATCCTTCAGATGTTGAATAATTCGTAAATGTGTCTTTAAACTTAATAAAATATATTGCACTCATACATATGCAATTCCACACATACATATGCATGCACACACAAACTTACACACACACACACGTGTAGCATTTGAGCATCAGTACTTGCAGGCATTTTTCTATAAAAGTATATTTTCATTTGTACGAAAGAATTCGTAAAACTATTTCAGTTCTATATTTTCAACAGTTTTTTTTTTTTTCTTTTTTTTTTTTTTTCTTTTTTTTTTTTTTTTTGGCTATTGCTTCAACTCACACATTTTTTTCTTTGTTGTATTTCAACCAGTGATTATTTTTGTTGAAAGTTTACTTTTTTTTCGTTTATTTTGGTCGTTTGTTCGGCATAAATTCCCTTCTAAATTGTATTTAAATATTTGCAAAAAGAAAAAGAATCTTTATACATTTTGTTCACACAACAGGGTTGTTAAGTGTGACGACTTTCAGTAATTTACCCGGTTTTTTTTTCTTAAAATTTTATTAAATGAGGAAAAACAACAACTAAACTATTATTCACATAAAATCCGGCGGCAATACAAAGGCTTTTTAGAAAAACCTATTGGCAGCACTTAAAATTTTTTTTAACATATAGTTTCTAAAATTGACAACCGTTATTCTGTATAAATAATGAATCAGACGGTATACATTTTGAAGCTTGGTTAGCAATGGAAAATTAAAAAAAAAATATTGTGCACAAATTCCTTGAAAATCCGACATGGTCATGGGTTCATAGAATTCAAAAAAACTATAGCTCCCAAAATGTACTGTGAACGATGTTATAAAACGATCGTTGAACGATGTTAAAAAACAGATCGTAAGCAAAAGGAAGGAAAAAAAGTTGTTAAAAGATGGCCAGAGCTTATGAAGAAAGTTATACGTTCAGTCAAACAGAACTCAGGTCTTTCCGACAATGATCGAGCAAAAAAATTTAACACTAGCGTAAGTAGTGCAAGAAAAATTCGCGTGGATGCTGGTTTTAAGAAAAGCAGAATAGCATTTCTAAAAAAACGGAGACGAATTCTTTACGACAAAGTGTTAACAAAATTCAACGGTTGCCTTATTATTGATGATTAAACGTATGTTAAAATGGATTTAACCCCTGGAATGGTAAACACCGCCTGTGAGGCGAAGAATTTTTTTTTTTTTTTGCAATATTTCCTGATCGTTCACTCGTATTAAAATGGGCGCTCGTGCCAACTCAGTTGAGTGTTGTACGAGTTTGGGCACAGACGTGTTTTGTTTTGCTGCGTTGCGTTGCTTATAAAGGGTGGTTAAATTTCAAGGGCCGATGTTGATTTTGAATAAAACACAAACTATTTAGGAAATTATTGTAATTTTATTTTATTATGATATATTGGTATTACTCAATTATGTATGGAAGAAAATATCGGCCAAATGGGCGCCGCGACCACGGCAACAGTGGATGATCAATTTTCGAAGAAAATCATCTTTAGTGATGAGGCACATTTTCACCTCAGTGGATTCGTCAATAAACAGAATTGCCGCATTTGGGCGAATGAGAATCCAAGAGTGATTGTCGAAAAACCAATGCACCCACAAAGAGTGACTGTTTGGTGCGGTTTATGGGCTGGCGGCATCATCGGGCCGTATTTTTTCCAATATGAGGCCGGTCAGGCAGTTACTGTGAATGGTGTTCGCTATCGTGAGATGATAACGAACTTTTTATGGCCCGAATTGGAAGATATGGATGTGGACGATATGTGGTTTCAGCAGGACGGTGCCACTTGCCACACAGCTAACGAAACAATGGCTCTTTTGCGCAACAAATTCAATGGCCGTGTTATCTCACGTAATGGCGATGTCAATTGGCCGCCAAGATCATGTGATTTGACACCGTTGGACTTTTTTCTTTGGGGTTATTTGAAAGAAAAGGTGTACGTCGATAAGCCAGCAACAATTCAAGAGCTAAAGGATGAGATAATTCGGCACATTAACGGCATAGAACCTCCATTATGCCTCAGGGTCATCGGAAATTTGGACCATCGGATGGAGGTGTGCCGCCGTGGTCGCGGCGCCCATTTGGCCGATATTTTGTTCCATACATAATTGAGTAATACCAATATATCATAATAAAATAAAATTACAATAATTTCCTAAATAGTTTGTGTTTTATTCAAAATCAACATCGGCCCTTGAAATTTAACCACCCTTTATATACTTAGATACGTGTGTCGCCTCTGAGGCGAAGTTTACCAATAAAGGTAATTTTTTTGTTGGTGATAATATTGAAAATGATACAGACTAACCAAGTATAAAAAGGGCAAAAGATCAATGTGCGATTTCTGTCCTCCAAAATTGGAGCGTATGAGCGTATATTTCTGCGCAAAATGCAAGAAAACTTATTGCTTAGAGCACAGATCACCAAATTGTTGGCAATGTGATGTAAAAAAGTAGGTGCAAAAACCACAAACTTTATTTTGTCTTGCACAATTTTTTTTAAGTTTTAAGATTTATATTATTTTTTAATATGTTAATTAGACATAAGGTCTACAAGATACTGAAGTTTATTTTTTAATCCCAAAGGGGTTTTTTTTTTTTTATTTTTTTTTTTGTAAAAGATCTATTCATACTGCTGATAAAATATGTGATCTATAAATGTTGCCAATAATATATTTAAGATATTTAAAAAATGAATTGTTTTTTGTTTATTTTTATTACTAAGCATGTAATAAATACGTTTTTGTTTTTGTTTTAATAAATTTTTGTTTTTTTAAGGGTAAAATGTGGGTTTTTTATAAAAGTCGCCTCACAGCCGAAGATTAGCGTTAGAGAGCAAAAAAATATGTATACCATTCTAGGGTTAAAACAGCTACTATGACAAAAATTTTATGTTGCAGCAAAACGAGGATATGCCGGTCCAAAATACAAATATATATAAAATTGGATAAATTTGGTAAGCAATTTGCAGCTGTGGTTTAAAGAGCACGCCGTTTCTCACCTCTTCAACAATGACTTCGAATATTTATATAAAAGCATGTCTTCAGAAACGTTAGCTGCCTTTTTTCATTAAACGTCACCACAGTTTAGAAAAATTTTGGCCTGATTTAGCTTCCTGTCACTACTGAAAAGCTGCAATGGACTGGTATAAAAGAAATCAGGACGACGTAATAGAAAAATATATGAATCCACCAAATTGTCCCCAGCTTCGACCAGTTGAGCTATATTGGGCTATTGCCAAAGGAAAGTTAAGGAAGAGCTGCACTGCTGTTCTTGACAATAAAAAAATGTTGGCAATTTGGAATGGATTGCAATGTTGTGCAAAAGTTAATGGGATCCATTAAGCCAAAAACACGGTGTTTTATAAGAGAAAGTGAATTTTAATTTGTTATTTTATTTTTTTTTCTTAAATATCAATATATGAATATCATTTATTAGTTCAATAATTAAATAATATCTGGAAAAACTAAATATATATTAAAGCTTTAATTCGATCGGATTTTATGTGAACAATACTTTATCTACCCTGCTTTTAGGTAAAAAAAAAAAGTGCATTACATTTCTTAACCGATTTTGCTGTATTAATTTTAAACATCAGCACTTTATGATGTGAAATTATACCCAGTGCAGCTGTAAGAAGAATCCCCAGTGCTCAGAGCATATTCCCAACATATACAATTCATTTTTGATGGCTTGGAGCAGCACTCAGGCGATGACCCCTCCATATGCAATACTTTGTGCTGGATCTATGAAATCTCATTTTGAGAGAGGAAAAGAGAAAATTGTGTTTATGTTAAAGCGATTTGAATTTCCCCACGTTCAAAGTGAGAAGAAATACCTTTGCTGGGAGTTTATTTATTATTTTACTTCGCCGACGTTTTATTGCTCAAATACCGACGCTGTAGCACAGAAAAGAAAAAACATTTTTTTTTACTTGACCAGGCTTGAATCTAACCCGAGTCCTTCTGGTCGCAGAACCAATAGGCTAACTACTCGCCATCAGCTTGACAGGGGACTGACCCACGATCTTCTAAATGCCGAGGCAATACACTAACTATTCAGCCAATAGGAAAACAAGTGCTTAAATTGCGGAATGTCACGGAATTATTGATAATTTAAATTTGTTGGGATTTTTGGCGATTTCTTCAAGAGACAAAAGAGCTGTTTTGACGATTTATTTCTATATTTTTCAAGATTTCCTAAGAGTAAAAACCTAACAACACTGACACTGCCACTGCCACTGAATGCCAACTTGTTGTTGGTGGCGTTTGCATGTGGGTGGCTTTGGGAACGTTTGTTCATTATACGAATGTGTGCGTAGTATTACAAAATGTTTGCATAAAATGTTCTTTTATACAAAATGCACACAATTGCACCCACCTACACATTCATATTTATGTGCGTATATGTCTGCCCATGCGAGTCGTATGTGTACGCTTGAATATACGTATGTATGTATGTGAAAGTATGAAGGTTTTGGACATTTGTATTCTTCTGTTATGCAGTTGTGCCTGAAGAGATATTCAAATATTTCTGTAGGTCGGTCGGCGATTGCATGCGCTGTAAACCATGAAGGCGATCATTAATTTTTGTGTGCCTTTTCTTTATTTTTTTGCCTTCTTCTTGGCCTATTTAATTTTAAACTTCATTTATACCAAATGGTAGAAGAAGAAACTATGAAGGTAGTAGAGATTAAAAAATCTACGTAATATTTACGCCCTGCTATAGTGATTGTGCAAGTGCTTTCAAAATTTGGTAGAAAATATTTTCTTACCGAAGATTACGTGCACCTTGGCCATTTTGGCAGTAATTACTAAATAATGGAAAGTCATCTAATTGGACTTCAAGATAAAATAAAATTTATGACATCTGAATTTTTATGACTGATAATAAATACAAACTGAGGCCTGGGGTGGAATCGTCACATCCGTGAACGTACAACTTGTTTCGTAAAAACACACATTTCAGATTATGACATATGTCAACGGATGATAATTCGCAATATTTGGAATTACGACATACGTTATCGTATGACTTAACGTACGTTTTCTACGAACAGTCATCCGTTAATAAAATTTAGTTCGAGTTCATTGAAAAGTGTTAGAAATTTGCTAAAAAAAAATGTAAGTTATATGAAATCGCTTAAAATAAATAAATTCTAATGATATGTTGTTTAATAGGACTAATTATAAATAATTAAATCCCTGCCAAAAGGAAGTTATGGCCGAGTTCATGAATGAACACAAAAAATTGGCAAAAAATATGAGAGCCAATTGCGCGCAAGGAAAAGCTACTGTGGGATGACCTTGCGAAGCGTCTCAACGCGGTAGGACCACCAGTTAAAGATGTGAAGATGTAAATAATTTATATTTTGTAAGAAAAATCATGTATTGATGACTTTGTGCCTTAGGCCTACGCTGACCAAAAATACCAGGCGAAGAAAAAACTTTCTTTCAATAAATATTCAAAAAAGCAAACTGGTGGAGGTTTTTACTAATTTTGTTCATATATTTTGATAGTTAAACAACTATTCTGAATTATATGTTCATTCACAAGTATTGTTGAATTTGAAAACTATAGTGAATTGAACAAAAGATTACGAACAGTTTGCAATCGTATGTGATGATGCCATTCAGTTCATACGATTGACGTATCACGTAATTTTTTTTCGTACGATTACCGATACGATCACGGATGTGACGATTCCACCCCTGGTTTTATCACTCAGACCAGAAAGAAATTTACCTGATATTTTCCGCTAAAATAAAACTATATTGACCAACTACTTTCGGCTTGTCTCTATTGGAAGAACCGAACAAAAGAATTTTTTCTTCCCACAAGCAAAAAAACAAAAAATATTCCAAGGTGTGTTATCAAAAAATGCAGGCCCCTCACACGAAATTCACTTTCCGGCGATACTGCTGGCTGATATAATACAATAACTATACGTTCACTGTACACCTCGACGATAGTGTGATCTCCAAGCAACAAAATTTGTTTTCTATTGTACATTAAAGCGTGTGTGAACTTAGGCCCCAGTAAACTTCTTCGTCAGTAACTGCACAATGAAAAACGCTGGCGACGTAAAATTGTAAAAAAAATGGCTGTCCTTTAATTACATCAGAGACCCGGGGACATTACTTTACTATGGACACTGTTGTTGAGTAGTTAACGCCATGAATCTACAACCAGATAATGTGGGTTAAATCTCCAGGTCATGCGAAATTTTCTCAATGTGCACAAACTTATTTTTGACCCGATTTCGAAGGTTTCAACGATGTTCAACATTTCAAATTTACAAATTTTTTTTTTTTAATTTTTTAAAGTTTTTTTTTATGGCTGTGAAGATAAATTTTAAAATATATAACCCTAGACACAAACCTTAACATTTAACAGAGCTCTGTTAAGGCTTTAACATAGATCTGTTAGGAATTCTTAAATTTGTTTGAGGTTCTTAAAAGTATAATTTTTAGGAAAGGAACCACATGGCGAATAGTCCTTTCGGTACAACAAATAATTCGAGCGTAAAATGAGCGAAGAGCACGGTACGTTGAACGAGCAGAACATCCATTTTGATAACACAATTTTTGTTATTTGCACGTCTTCTGTGCATGCTGTATCCGTCCAGGGTAACACAGACCGAATAACTGACAACTAATTTGACAGATGAAGTTTCAATATCATGGCCGTTATCAACTGTCAAAGGGCAAACTCATAAATAGTACGATTTCTACTTTCGAAATACGTTTATAGACAAATTGAAATCGGTTGATATTCAACCACGAATTTTTTGTCACTTGGCGTAATTTATTTTTCATTATCGGAAATTTTAAGAGCGGTATTCAGAAAATATTATTGATTTTGATTGCATTTTCTATGGAAGTTTGTCTATTAAACCATTTAAAAAAAAAGAAACATTTTTATGATTATTTATTTTTTTTAAACAACCTTAAGATAAACATTTGTTCAATTCACAAGCTTGTATTAATGTATTTTATTTTTACACAAGTGTGTTCTAATTATAGAATCGAATTTTATATCTTTTTGAAATAGTTGTATTGCGGCCAGGTCTGGGAATATTTTTTTTTTTTTATCTGGGACTCAGGAGATGACTCCTACACATGCGATGCATTGTGCTGGTACTATAGGAAAGGGATAGTGAAAGATGTGACAGATCGTGAAGCTTAATTAATTATTTTACAGCTCTTTGTTTATACTCGTAGCTGTGCTGAAGCTTCGGTTTAGTAGCCATTTTTTTTATTATGTTTGTTACTTCGCCGGTGCTACACAATACCGACGAAGGAGGGTGTTGTGATGCGTTTGTGGATTGACATCAGCTGAAGCCGGTATTGTTCAGTGACCAGTGACTATGCCTTCGCCACTGAAACCTTCGCCAACAACTGCCACACAAATGCACATCAGAAAAATGCGAGATGTTTTTTTTTTTTTTTTTTTTTAATATTATTTTAGTTTGAAACTGGGGTTGAACCCAGGTCTGTTTTGGTTCTGTAGTCAACGTGCAGACTACTTCAGCCATCGCCACCCTCGATATTAAATTTTTTCGATTAATTTTGTAAAAATTTTCTAAAACAGGTGACAACTAATACCAGAAAATATATAATAAATTCATCTCAATGAAAAATGTGTTTTTAATTATATTATTAAGTGCCTGTCCCACGATGTCACTCGATATCGTTCGTTCGCATAACAACATTCATAACAAAAACAACATTTTAAATTTTGTTTTTGTTTTAAATGGAATTATATGCACGAACGATATCGAGTGACAATCGTGGGACAGGCAGTTATTGACCTTTTTTATTAAATTTTTTGAAATATATTTATTAAGCTTGAGGTCTTTTTTTATTTTATTTTGTTTTATTATTCGATATTTCGTTAACAGCTGGTTAACATCATCAGGAATAATAGGAAATTATAATTGTTTGAAATATAAAAATATTTTTGAAACATGTCACAAAATTTTTGTCATAAATTTTTTTTTTTTTTTTTTTTTTTTAATTTATTTCAATTCATTTTTGATTTTATTTACATCAAAATTGCTTATCGCGAAAAACTTAAAGTTAATTCGTATCAAATTGAGATTTACTAATTTCGGTTGTCCGCTTGTGGTAACTTCTGTCTCTATTTTGAACAAAGTTATGAGCTTTTTTCTTTTTTTTTATCTGCTACCAGTACTCAGCAGATGACCCCTACACAGGCAATGCATTGTGCTGGAACTTGTAGAAAGGGTTAGTGACAGATGTGACAGATGTGACAGTTGGTGATGCTTCACTATCTTACAGCCATACCTAAACAAGCGCGGAAGGCGTTTTCTAGCTGTCAAAAATTCTCATGCCCATACAATTTGTATGTAGCATACCGAAATACCTCGGCGGCGACGCAACGGCAACATTTTGCAATTGGAAAATCCGATTTTGACAGAGCGTTTAATAATGAAGTAAGTTGCAAACGGGTGAAAAAAATAAACTTAAAAAAATATTTGTTATTAAAATGAATTTAATTTAAGTCTGTTGTAATAAAAATTTATTATAATAAATATGTACATAGATATAAAAAGATATAAAAACTTTTTTCAAATTAAAATAATGAAATTCAGTACACTGAAGAAATTATTGAAGATTTTTTCTAAACAATACGTTTGATTTTAATATATATTTTTTAAAAAGAATTTAAATAATGGCAAAGTTGATTCCTTAAGCTAAGGGCTGTCTGGCTTGAAGTGTTTGCAGTATGCAGATCATGTCTATCCACACTATTCAAATTTGAGCTGTCGCTTTCCTCTGAAACAGTTGAATTGATTGTGCCAAATCTGAGGAAATTATGAAGTAAAACCTTCAAAAACAATCATTAATTAATTGCAAGAATCTAAAATAATAACCTACGATGCTGTTAAATTTTTTATAATTAAAAAATTGTGAACCGGAGTTAGGCGGACATGTTATTCTTACATGTTTTCCATCTAATGCCCCTAAGCAATGCGGTAACTTGGTGGTTCGATAAAAATCATCAGCGATTTTGAACCACTTTTCAGTGTTAGGTGGACTTACGTATGTACTGCCTAATACACGCCACAAAACGTCGCATGTCTCTATAATTATGCTTCTAGCTGTCTCCAGGCCTATTCGGAACTTCATGGACATTACATGGAGAGCGACTCCGTGTGCTAAATAACTGTATTACATAAAATATTAGAAGCCAAATTACCTAATAATTAAGTTGATTGTACTTACTGTAAGGTTATGTACAGCCTTTGCTCTGGTTCAATAGGATTCCTGTGAGAGTATTTCCTAAGCCAAGGCTCAACTAAATTCAACAGAACATTAAACTGTTCATGACTTAGCCTGGTGGATTTAAAAAATAGATCCGGATTTTTTTCAATTAAAATACAGTGCGAGCTCGATTTGTGCAACCACCGATTATCGCAACACCCCGATTAGCGCAACAGGCAATTTTTTTATATTACAGTCTTTATAAGTGCAACTTTTTTCAAAAAACAGTCTCGATAAGTGCAACTTTTTCTGTTTTATTAAATTTTAAGCGTTTTTCTCTCTGAATTTATTTCTTCAGAAACGTAGTTTTAACAAGTACTTAAGATATCAGCAAAGAACCCTTCTTAAAAATGTTTTCCACATGTCAGTGGTGGTACTTTTTTTTTATTTATTTTATGCTCTTTAGTTTTTTGTGCTCACGCAGGAGCGGCGCTTAAACAGTTTTCATAATCTCAATCTTTGCAATGCGTTGCACGTTTAAAGTTTTACATGAGTTAAGTGAAGATCATTGTTAAGTACACATCATTTAAAAAATATGGGAGTAGTAAAAAAAAGTGATTAAACTAACAATTAAACAAAAATTAGAAATTTTGAGCAAATTGCAAAATGGTGGATCTGTTAAAAAGATTTGTATTGATTACAAGGTTAACAAGTCCACAGTCAGCAGAATCAAAAAAAATGAGCTTGCGATACGAACTGACTTCAATTACACCATGTATTTCGAATTTGTTACAGGATATTTTACCGGATATGAACTTGACAGATGGTGAAATCGGTGAATGGATCAGAGAAGACTATACAGATGAGCCCGAAGCTATAGATCTTTCAGACGAAGAAATTGCAGAGAATGTACAAATTGAAAAAACACAAAAAGTTAAATTAGATGATGCCATTAAAGCCCTTGACATTTGTATGGAGTGGGCAACAGAAAATGATATTCCTTATGAAAAATTAATTGCTCTTCAAGAAATTAAGGAAGCTGCGATTTCCCAAAAGGTTAAAAAGTCTAAAACTCAAACCAAAATTTCAACATTCTTTTCCTCAAACTAAGTTCTATTTATAATAGAACTCACATACATTCATATATAAACGTATAAAATATGAAGTTCATTTTTATTTTTTGTCTTGCTTTTTATTTAAGTATGTACTTATGTATAAAACATTAATTTTATGCTTAATTTATGTTAAAGTAATAAAAATGAATGAATTTAAGTTAAATAATGGTGTGTTTTTATATTAAATTTTTAGTGGTCGGTTATTGCAACTTTTCGGTAAAAGCAACAACCCCGATTTCCTTTCGGTTGCGCATACCGAGCTCGTACTGTATTAACACCCGTAGAGTAAAATCCTTTTACTTTTACCGACCTTTTAGGTCGGCTTTCTGATCTGCCTGTGGATTTGTTACAGCTGAATCCGTTACTGTTCAGTGACCAGTGACTATGCCTTCGCCACTAAAGCTTTCCAACAACAACTGACACAAAGGCAAACCAATGCACAAGTCTCCTGAAATGTTAAAGTTATGAGCTGTTAACGTATGACCATCGATTTGTATGTAAATTTTTGTTGGTCGAATTCGCCAACATTCAATTCCACTTAGTTTTTCAGTATTATTTTCGTTTATTTTAAAATAAATTTTGATAAAATATTTATATTTATATTTATTAACCAGACTTTTCGTACAGCCAGATAGCTGTAGTCTCGGTCATAAAATTTCTATGCAAAACAAACAATTTGCAAAAAAGAAAAAAAAAACTGGATCCTCTAATGTATTTGGCATTAGCCAAAAGTAAGAAAGAAAAAACAGAAACACTACATAAACATCATCATGCAGCAGCTTAAATGAAATGAAAACAATGAAAATTAAAGCCGTACAATGCTTTAACAAACACAAGTTTTCGGTTTTGCCAACATTACCATATTGTGTGGCTTCTAACTTTGACTAACATTGAGAAGCAGCCGAAACTGAGACCGTCTACAGCAATGTTTACACTGAACAAAAGTGCATTAAAACACTCACACAAGAGTACATCTTTTCAAAAAAAAAAAAGAAAAAAAGAAAGACGAATAAAAAAAGAAACGAAATTTCAAAAACACAAATAACAAGTACAAACGAAAACAGAATTGTAACTGAAACCAGAACAAAATATAAACAAAACTAAAGAAAATAGAAAAAATCTTTTGAAATGTTTTACAGTGGCCTATTTTACAACAACGGCCTAAACTGCACGGCCAGCCCATCCCAGTCATACACAGTTTTAGTCTACGGAACAAGAAACGAAACACAGATATAATGGCCGAAGAGAAGGGGGTTAAACAAAACGTGGCTTTTCCTTCCTCCACTTTGACGTACCGATTTTGCCAAGTCATTGGCATCTACAACATCAATGTTAGTTTATTGAATGACTATCTCTCTATGGCTGTGTGTTTGGCTGTGTTTAGGGGTATATGGGTTTGTGTTTCTGTAGAAGCTTTTAAAAATATTTTTATATAACGACGCTTTTATTTCGTTTTCGTTTGTTACCAAAACGTGTCTTTGTTTAAAACTTAATTTTCAGTTCATATTCGGTTGAAAAGAATGTTTTAATTGCTTTAACCCTTTAACTGGCACACTCAAGTACAATTTCTGTTCTCAATAATTTGAAATAAAAATACTTACAGGCTGAAAATAGAAGAGATTTTAAAATAATTAAGTTCACAGTATTGTCAACTCTAAGAATTATGTAGAGATTTAAGGTCGAAGATTTTTTTATGCGAAGTGCATGTCATGTATTGCTGTTCCTAATTCAATAGTTCGTAAGTGAAGCAAGCTGTACAGTAGACTGGAATAGAGTAGACAGAAAACTAGCTACGATTTTATTTTTTAGGACCAGTGCTCAGGTGGTTTCTCTTACGCTTGCCAAGCATGCACCGAAACTAAGAAAAGTGATAGAGATGAGAGCTGGAGGAAAGTTTCATTATTATTACAACTCTGGTTTTGCACTTTTGTTGTTGTTGTTGTTATTTTGTAGCAGACACGATGATATTCTGAAGCTGTTAATTATTTTACTACACCAACGAAGGAGGGCACGCTGCTGTTACTTGTGGACTAGTATCAGCTGAAGCCGGTACTGTTCAATTACTGAAACCTTCCGACAACATCAAGTTACAAGAAGAATTTTTTTCCTATCTTGGGCCTGCACTCAAGAGACGAGCCCTACACATGCAATGCATTGTGCTGGAACTAGAGGAAAGGGAAATGACAGGAGATAACGATTCACTTTCTTACAACTCGGGCTTTGCAAGTTCTTTGTTTTTCTATAACAGTGTTAAATCGCCGACGAAGAAGGCCGCTCTAATGTGCCTGTGGATTGATATCAGCTGAAGCGGGTACTGTTTAGTGACCAGTGACTGTGCCTTCGCCACTGAATCGTTCCGCCAAAAACTGACACTAAGACACACTAATCCACAACCGAAAAAATGCTGAATGTTTTTATGACTTAATCTGAAACTGGGCTTGAACTTGTAGTCAACGTGCAGACTGCTTCAGCCATCGCCAACCTCAGTACTGTTGCAGTTGTTCTTTAAGCAACGAAAATATTGCCAATCTGCAGAAATTGAAAATAATAATAATAAATAATCTAAATAGAAGGTTCGAAGGACCATACATAAGGTTATAGATTTCAATAGCTGTCACGGCATTGTCGTGTTGGTCAAAATTTCATCAACCATTCTCTAGAAATAGTATTAACAGCCACACCCACTTGCCTCATGCTTGCCAATAGAATGTAACAAACCTTATAGTTCCAAACATGGACATATCCAGAAAAAAAGTAACACCTGCCTTCAGGGAACTTTTCTAAAACAAAACAGAATCGCTTGCTTTTATGCTTTGGAATGCTTGACTTTTCTTCGCGTTGAGCAGCTTAGAAGCAACATTTTCTGTATCCAAATATATTCTTGAGCATTTTCCGATTTATTTATACTGCAATAAACAGTGTATTCACTTAGTTGAGAGCCTTTTTGGCAGTATTTTTTTTGTAAGCATTTATTCTTAAATACACAATAGCGGAACTCACTCTTCGTTTTAAACGGCCGTTGCAAATTTTCCAGATGTAGAAACAGTGCAAATTTGCCATGTACTGCATTACCTGCATTACAATAACACCACAAAATATATGCAATTGAGATTTCCCACCCTTATTCATATTTGCAACACAGAAAGCGATTGCAGAATGATGAGTGCAAAAGTTTAAAATGCAAACCAGCCTCTTTTTTTGCTCTTCTTTTATATAAAATCAAAACAACGAAAAATCTACGATTGATATTGTGGCCGATTTGGCGGCAAATCGCATTACGCATTGTAGGGAGAACTAATTTTTCGGCCGAACATCGCGTATGTGGAACAAACTCCCTGCCGAGGTCTTTCCTGTCACTTTTGACGTGGGCAAATTCAAATCAAATGTCCATAAACACTACTCCTCCCTCTAGCTTCCTTCCCATAACCTAATTTCCTAGTTCCAGCACAATGCATCGCATGTGTAGGGATCATCCCCTGAGTGCTGGTCCAAGATAAAAATATAAATAAAATGTGTACAACTCAATTTTGGAAAAAAGGCGTTTATTCCCTTCTTCCAACTGACGGTTCAATTTGGCAACAGGATTGGCTACGATTTTACAAAATTACAGTGATAGGACTTTGGCGGAGTTTTCGACAATATTTTATATTTTGCTGAGTTTTGCGCAATTTTGTGCATATTCTCAATTCGAAGTTCTGCGCTTTTGTAAATATTCGTACTCGTACATGATTGTCAGATATTACATTCTTTCAAGATATGGCAATGTTATGGCAATATGATTAGTCTGTTATTTGCAATTTGCAAAGTATAAAAAATATTCAAACTCGGCAACACCGACTTTGTTTCATGGCTCTTTGTTTACCTTTCTAGCTTCTCTTCACCTCTCGCCCATAAACTTGTGTCGCTGCCACAAAGTGCAGTGTGTGAATTGGGTTTAATACGATAAAGACATTCATCTTTATTGAAATTTTGTCAATAAATGCCATTACTGAACTCAATATTCCATACAAACTGTAAATTAAATTATTGAGCATGTATGAATGTAAGAAATCATAAATATTGAGTAAAACTTGAAATGCAACCCTTCGCACTAGTACGTTCACTGGGAAGTCTGTTTAGTGAAAAGAAAATATTCTATACAAAAGCAAGTGAAATGTCAAAACAGTAAATAAAAACAAAAAAGAAAAGGAAAAGCGATAACTAGCGAATTATAGTTCAAAACTTTGCTCAATAAACATTAAATTATCTCAATAAAGAAAGCATATCTGAACTTTTTGAAGCAGACAATCGTGGTACATTTGCAAAATTGCATTATACGTACAGTGAATTGCGCTATTGTGTTGCATCCGACAGCTTTTACTGCTTCGAAAATTCAATATTTTTTTACTGGTTATAAATGCATTGAAATAAAATTTAAGTGGGTTAATAGCTCGTATCCCTGTGGCCAGAACATTTGTGTTTATAAACGTACTTGAATTAGACAATAATAAAAATTGTACCAGTTAAAAAGCAGAGAAAAAAAAAGATGATCAGCCCAAGTTTTTACCTTAACCATCTAAACCAACTCTGTGTGCCTTGTTCAGAGTGCCAAAACACTAATTTAGTTTTTTTCTTCACTTCTTTTCAGTTCTTTTTGTTATCATTTCCATTCCATGGCAGTGTTGCTTTTTTTTTGGTTGATGTGTGTTTATTTGCTTTTGCTATATTTTCTTTTTCAAGATCTGCTTTATTTTTGCTCGGCTGTTAGTGTGTTTATGTGCATTTGTATCCACTAACTTTTAGATAAAATTAAAAATTAAGCATCTGTTTGGAAGCAACTGCAACAAGCAAACAAACAAATTAAACGAGGCACACACTAATAAAAAAAAATGCCACCTATACAAGGATTTCCTACAACAACTTGAACGGGCAGGAGTTCAAAAATAATTCCACTACACGTATGTATGTATGTATATATGAATGTACCGTTGCAGCTCATATACACACATCGCCATTCAATACATGTTGGTGCGCCTTCCAGTAGCACGAAATCCAAACAAACAATCGTACAAAGTAAAAGTTAAAACAAAAACAACAGAAAAAAAATTAAAAGAATTTGTAGCACGAGAACGACTACACAAATATGAAATTGTACAGAAAACAGAATAAAAAATTTCTGGCAAAGCTTTAGATTTTTTATTTAAAAAAAAAAAAAAAAAAAACTATTTTTTATGAAAAACAAAAGCTTATAACAACATGAAAAATGTTAGGGCAAGCAGACAATGTCTATTTAAGGTAACACCTATTGAGTAAAATAATTTTCAACGAAATCAGGGTCCACATGACGGCTTCCTATACATTTTTGTATAGAATTTTGTATAAAATTTCGAATCGTATCGAATGCTGCAATTTGCCCCCGAATGAAAGAGAAACAAGCCTCAGTTAGTAAAAACGTAACACGATCGCGGCGATCAGCTGGCGAAAGCTGTAACAGAAGTAATGCTCGTTGCTGTTAACAAAAATCGTATCGTTGAAATTGTCACTTAGAAAATCTACAGAAAATAGATTTATACGTTGCAAACGTTAACTTGGCATTATTTACATATAAAACAAAAGCCGTAACAGCTGGCTGAATTGCTTGAAGTTTTACGTTTTTAATAACCGAAACCTAAAGTTAAACGATACTGACAAGTCTAACGTCGGACGATACGTTTTTACTAACTAGACCTTCAGCCAAGCATTCTAAACTTGCACTCTTTTAAATAGTCTTTTTTTTTTTAAAGGAATCTTTCAGTCACTTTCAAAAACAATATATTTTAAAGTACTTTTTACAACTAACATTTAAAAACATTTTAAAATAACATTTAAAAGTATCATTTGAAAATAAATTTAATATACATATATACAAATTATAATTTCCGGACGATGCTACATATTTGGTAGCGAATTTATTGAAAAATAAATGATTGTAAAAAAACTTTTCATAAAAAAGACCATCGCTCATAAATAAATATAATTAAAAAATTTTGAAAATAAAATTAAAAAAAAAGTACCGTTTGAAGAATTACTTTTCAAAAAAAGAAAGCTGAAATTTACGAAACGGGCAAACGAAATGTCATACTGCTCAAAATTTATGACGTTTATGATCGGTATACTCATGCGTCAATCTACGCTTAAAAAGCATTAATAGTAAATTTTTGTTTTATGATCCAAATCTGGTTAAAATTCGTAAAGTTTTTGTTGTCACAAAGATTTAGACATGGGACATCATTCCAGGGAACAAGGAAGAACACAATATCAATCATATCAATATATAAACATTGAGGAATCAGAAGCTCTTGATGTTTTCTTTTTAATCTCAGGAGATGACCCCTACATATGCGGCGCATTGTGCTGGAAGTAGAGGAAAAGAATAGTAGGAGAAATGACAGGAGATGAAGTTTCATTATCTTACAGCTCTGCTTTAGCACGTTCTTTGTTTTTTTTTGAAAGCAGTGTTGTAATGCCTACGATGTCAAGGAGACATATCTTGGCATGAAAATTCAGTGTGATGTTCGATGGACTGCGTAACTGTGAACTGTGGACATGTGGACTGTGTAAGCCATACTTCACCCCATCTGATCACCTTGCTATTTATACCGCCTACATCCGATTTGAAAATGGAATACAACTCTCATATATGGGCCGGTGCTTCAAAGAGCAATTTGAAGTTACTCGACCGTGTACAGGAAACAGCGAAGAAACTCATTGGAGACAGTAGGGTATTGATTCTCTTGAGCATCGTCGCAACGTGGGGTGCGTTTCGTTGTTCTCTCGTTACTATAATGGGATGTGTTCTAATGAAATCAGGGAACTTGTTCCCGCAACCCGGTCATTCACGCGCACAACGCTTGCTCATTAAGAGCACATCCTTTTTTGGTCGATTTCGCAGCAACTCGCCATACGCATTACAGAGAAAATTCGTTCTTTCGCCGAACTGCATGTTTGTGGAACAGACTACCCGCAGAGATCTATCCTGTCACTTTTGACGTGGGAAAATTCAAATCGAATGTCCACAAACACTACTCCCTCTGTCCACCCTCCGAAAATCTTATTTCTTAGATCCGGTACAATGCATCCCCTGAGTGCCGGCCCAAAAAAAAAAAATCAATCAATGGCCAAACTTCCGTTATCGGTACTTTTTGTGTATTTTTATACATTGCACCACTCACTTGTCGGATACCTTTATTTATAAGTAAATTGGAAACTTCTAAAAAGTACCTTTTAGAAAAATACCTTTTGAAAAGTTCCTTTTAAAAATGTACCATTAAAAAAGTACCTTTAGAAAAATTTCCTTTTCAGAGGTACTTTCAAAAAACTACCCTTAAACGGCGCTTTTTAAAAAAATCACCTTTTGCTAAAGTACCTTCTAAAACAGTACCTTTAGAAAGAGTTCCGTTTCAAAAATAACAGTAAAAACGTACCCTTTCAAAGAATTCCTTCTAAAAACTACTTCGTAAAATGTACCTTTCTGAAAACTACTGCTTTTAAAGAACTCTTGCGACTTTATAAGACAGTCTGTTGAGAAATTTAAATTTTGAAACAAGTACCCTTTAAGTAGAATTTAAAAAAAAAAAAGGAAAACATTTTTAAGTTGTGAAAACCTGGTCCGGTCTACTATAAAATGTAAAACGGCTGTATGGCTGCTTTACTGATTTAAGAATGAACCCTTAGAGGCATTCAACAGTCAGTTTAGAATCATTCAGTTCTGTTGTTGTCGAGTGGGTCTATAAAAATGAAATATAAAGGAATTGTTTTCATACACAAAACACGTCTAGTGTTTACCTTTTGTTGCTGCTGCCTGCTGCCTGCTGCTGTTGTTGTTATTTTTATTTTTTTATTTAATGCGAGTCGAGTTTGTCTTTATAAATTTTGTTATGAATTATGGTTTATTTTATTTAATTTTTTCCCAGTGTTTTTCATTTATTTATTTTGTTTTATACATATTTTCAATGGAATTTTTGCACTCGAGTATGAACGTGTGTGTGAACGTATCGTATGTTTTTTTCGTATGTGCCAAGATTTGCCAGTGCCATGCCGGAAAAAAAGACCATTAGAGAAAATTTAGTATTTTAAATTATTTTCGTTCATAAACGTTTGTAAAAGTATTTAGAATTCATAAGATTTTCTCTTTTGAATAATTTTGTTTGTTTTTGTTTTTCGCTTTTAATCCAAATGAATCTGTTATTTTTAAACGAATGTGTGTATGTGTGCTCTTGCTCGCTGGCGGTTGTGAGTTGGCATACTCGTATATATATGTGTGTGTGTGTATGTGTTTATGAATTATTTAAATTATTGTAATTCAAACACCATGACAGCATTTCCAGCCTTTAGGCTAAAAAAAAAAAAATTAAAGAAAAATGGTGAAAATCTCTGCGAGTCTAGACGATACTGTTCTATTTGTGTAGTTTCTTTTGAAATTCGTTAATATTCAAATTTTCATAACAATAAACTTTAAGTTAAATTAAATTGTGTGAATACAACACACAAAGTAGTCAGTGCTAAAACTTAATTAATCTTAATGTTGAACATCTTAAACAAACTTTGGTGTTTTCTGTTGAACTATTTATTTAACAAATTATGGAAATAGAAAATTGTTCTTTTAACGTTATGAAAATAAGTTGAGTTTTCGGCGTAATGCACCCAATGTGCTTTGAAATTCTTTTTCTTCTTAATTTTTTTTCTTGGGCCAGTGTTCCGCAGATATTTTTTTTTCATCTAGGACCAGCACTCAGGAGATGAAACCTACGCACGCGGTGCATTGTGCTGGAACTATAGGAAAGAAATTGTAAGAGAAATGATAGGAGGTGAAGCTTCACTATCTTACAACACTGATTTTTGCACGTTATTTGTTCTTATATCAGTGTTATAGCGCCTCTGATATCAAGGAGTCGTATTAAATTTTGAAGCTTATTTTTTAGTAGCTCTTTTTAGTAATTATTTTACATCGCCGGTGCTACACAAAACCGGCGAAAGAGGGCGTTCTGATGTGCGTGTGTATTGGATACAGCTGAAGTCTTTTCTGTTCAGTGCCCAGTGACTATGCCTTCGCCACTGAAACCTTCCGACAATAACTGACATACAAAGACATCTAAATGCGCAAGAGAAAAATTCGAGATGTTTTTATGAGTCTGAAACTGGTGTTGAACCCAGAAAAAATTTTTCGTTTTGTAGTCAACGTGCAGACTACTTTGACCCTCGCCATCCCTACATATGCAATGTATTGCACTGGATGCACCCGCATTGGCTAAAATTCTCATGGGCAGATTTGTGTTCAAGTGTCAAAGTTGAGTTCAACTCAAAGCATATAAAAAAAAAATGGTGTTATTGTAGGGACGAGATTACCTGGTATCAATTCGCCTTGGTCTGGCATCACTGATTTTAATTTTCACGCATTATTTTTAAGCAAAGAGGTCCCATTTTATTTAATATTTTACTTCGCTGACATTTTATTACTCGTGGCGATGGCACGATGGATGGTAGTCTGCACGTCGACTACTAAACCAAAAACAGACATGGGTTCAACCCCAGTTTCAGACAAACATTTTTAAAATAAAAATACACATCTCGCATTTTTCTGATGTGCATTAGTGTGTCAGTTGTTGTCGGAAGCTTTCAGTGGCGAAGGCATAGTCACTGGTCACTGAACAAAACCAGCTTCAGCTGATAGCAATCCACAATCACATCAGAACGCCCTCCTTCGTCGGTATTGTGTAGCACCGGCGAAGTAAAATAATAATAAAAATGGCTACTAAACCGAAGCTTCAGCACTGCTACGAGTATAAAAACAAAAAAAGAACGTGCGAAAGCAGAGCTGCAAAATACTTAATTAAGCTTCACCTCCTGTCGTTTCTCCTACTAGCCCTTTCCTATAGTTCCCAGCACAATGCTTCGCATGTGTAGGAGTCATCTCCTGAGTGCTGGTCCTAGATAAAAAAAAAAAAAAATACCGACGACGAAGTAGCAGAGAAAAATCAGTAAAAATTCTTTATTTGACCGGCTCCTTCTGCTTGCAGAGTCAACAGACTAACTGCTCAGTCTCATCAGCACTTCATTTATTGATAAGCTGGAGCTTCTCATGTGATCCGATTTCGCACATAATTTTTCCCATCCGACAGGGTAGACTAGGGTGTTAAAGTTGTTTCCCATTTTATCAGTTTCCTATCATCTTATGAACCGGAAAAAATTTTATCATCATACAGTGCCAGACTCTCTTATGGTCTGTAGTAGTAGTAGCTGGCTCAAATTTTCTTTAAAGTTTTAAAGATGTGAAGTTGCGCGCTATAATGGCTTGTCTGAATACACAGTTGTATGGCCAACTCTCCAGACAGATTCGTAAATAAACAGTTGATGGTGCTTAGAACAACTCTGAATTAATTTGGACATGTAAAAATCTGTGCTGTGGCCATTTTCGGTAAAGTCTTTTTTGGTCGAACGACATACGAGCCAGTGCTATTAAATCTGTTTGTCGACAATAGAATAAATAAATAAATAATTAAAAAAATGTGAATACAGTTGTAGCCCAATTATCGCTCTTAATGAATTGCAGGATTTTTTTATCTTGGCCCAGCACTCTGGGGATGACCCTTACAGATGTAGATAGTGCGGAAGATGACAGATGTGTTCCAGATTTGCGTGGACAGCTACGCATAGCGTGAAATTCTACGGTGCTCTCAACACTGAGTGAAATTAAGATGATCACTACCGCCCCCACGGGCACTCGGAAATACAACATCATGTAGAACTACCAGTTGTTGCAATCCTAATTCATAGTTATCCCTGGTCTATAAACTACACCTTGCTAAAATGTTTCGAGCTGTCTAAACTCTGTGTCACATCAGAATGTATTTGAGTCAAGAACGCTTAAGCCAGTAATACTGTTAGTTCGAGACAATTTCCGGTGTCTACTGTTAAGTAAAAGTCGTATCAGAATATATGTGCCTTCCTCACATATATGCCGAACAGACCAAAAACTTTACTTCCATCGTATCTTTTGGTGGCAACCACAGCCACTACGAATCCTTTCCCAAACCAGCACACAACTCCAACTTTTCGGGGTGGACACGAAGTACTCAGTACATTAAACATCAGTACATCAGTCATTAAACCCTTACTGAACATTAGAGCAATGGGGCTTCGCTGGCCCCGTAGCACTAGATTAGAATAGAACTGTATTTCTACAGTCATACGGAAATGCCATCAGAACCTCCTGAATATCTGGTAAGATTTCAAAGAGTCGCCTCTTCTGTCATCTTCAAAGTCCAATGAAGCTGCTTAGCTAGGTACCGCGGGCTTGCTAAACACCCGTAGGTTTTGAAACCAGTTTCCAAAACCCCCTGCGGGGAGTGAAGGAGATGACAGCGGTAAGCTTTACTCTATTCCAACTCTCTTTTTTGTAAATTTTTATTTAAAGTAGTATTGGAACGTTTCTGGAGTCATTTTTCAGTAGCCATTTGTAGTAATTATTTTATTTCACATGTGCTACACAATACCGTCGAAGAAGGGCGCTCTGTTGTGCACGTGGATTGATGTCAGCTGAAGCTGGTACAGTTCAGTGACATGGCACTGCAATCTTCCGACAACAACAGACGGAAAGTGACACACTAATGTTCATCAGAAAAGAAGCGAAATGATTTTAAGACTTAGAAGACTGAAACAGGACTTTTTGCTTTTGTAGCCAACGTGCAGACTACTTCAGCCATCGCCACCCTCAACATTTGCGAACGTTTCAAAGATGTCGTAAGTACCGACTGCTTTTTTTTTAAAGCCATACAACAAAATTGTTTCACTGTTGCTGCAATTTATATATAAAATTCACGAATTCATACAAATATTTGAAACGTGCCATTGAATTGCCATCCATGCCATAATAAGCTTTTAAATTAAAATTGAACCCCAAAAAAAAATTTTTTTTGCGACACACTAGTGCACATTTAAAATATCTTTTTAAAGAAAACGAGAATGGTTTGATTCATTTTGAGTTCCTCTGGCAAATTTTTTCTGCAATTTCCAAAACTACCTTTTAAAGTGAATGAGTGCAATCGGCCAAGCTATACGCGCTCATTAAGCATTTATGCTTTATTTTTATTGTTTTTTTTTCCCCTTCTAATTCTTTTAAAGAAAAAGTACCAACTCATTAAAATATAGTGACATGCTTTTCACCCACACTTTTGGCAGAAACCTTTTAGCATTAACAAAATTAATGTTAATTTTTTTCTTGCTCCTTTCTGCTCGTCAAAGTAGCTGGTGAAAGTCTTATTTTTATTTCCAGAGGAAGTCCCTGAAGGTTAATACAAATTAAAATCCAACCCTTTTTCATTATCTAAAAGCAAAGAAAAAGGCAATTAAATTAAATTTTTTTGAATTACTTTTTGTTTTCTGGTCGTCGTCGTTGTCGTCGTTCCTTCTAAGGAAGGCCTAAAAAGGAAGAAAAAAGTGAAAAACAAAACAAATGCTTGGAAAATGTTATATGCTCTGTGCATGTTTGTATAGTGTTGCGGAAGGCTGGCTGGACGAGGGGGAAGGGGGGAGGGTGTTGTAATTTTTTTCGCGCTTTTTAAAGCACTAATAAATTCCTTACTTCGGTTTACACTCATTCTATAACATCAAAGCGAATAAGTTATTTCACGTTTGCTATTTAAATAACACTTAAGTGGTGTTTTGTGTAAACAAATAACAAACAGAACGCAACACAACACAACACTGTTCAAAAACACACATACAAACAACAACAAGCAAACAACTAGAAAAACAACAAGAAAAATGGTCACAACAATGTTAGAACAGAAAAAGTTAGAAATAAAGTAAACACACGCACACACCCACACACACACACACACACCCACATACCCACCCACACACACACACAGAGAGGCTCGTATATGTGGGTATTTCAATTCAAACAAATCCCCATACAAAAATTCACTCAACTCAACAGCTTAACCATGGACTGAAGGCCTCTTAATGATGAAGTTCGTTTATTTTCCTTTCGTTTGGATGGAAGAATTTATAAGGAAGTGTGTATTAGTTGTTCTTGTTGTTATTGTTCGTTTTTAAAATTTCCCTTTGTTGTTACTTACCGTTACAATGTCCCCGTAACATTATTGAGCAGATTAAAAGGCGAACGAAAGTTTATTTAAATTCTTGCTGTTGGGCGTAACAGTAAGTGGAACATTGGCTTGGTCCATTCAAAGTTGCATCGTGTGTAACTTTGTTTATTTTTTTTGGTTTGTTGCAAATTTAAAAATTTTTATGGAATTTTCTGTACCTAAACAGCACCTTCGTCGCTGCATCTATATTGATGTTTATTGGTTTTGCTGTCTTCGTGAATTTGAAAATTGTTTGTTGTCAGGTGTGACCGACTTTCAAATAAATTTTTTTTTATTTCGCCCATATTTTTTTAATACGAACGGGTTAAGCTCATGTTTCGTTAATGGTTTCTTCTGTGGCTGCAATGTCTCAATAAAAAAAAAAAAATACGAAACCAGTGTCTGGTTTCTGTAACGTACTCGTTTATGAGAAAATTTTTAATCGAAATAACTGTTATCATTGTGTGAAACACAGAATGAGTAAAATAAGCTCAAGTATTCATGTTTTTCGTAAGTTTATTCTAGTTTTTAAATGATGCAACGAGCCACTGGCTTCTAAAAAACGATATTCCCAGGTGTGAGGCGAGCATTATGCCTTATAAACACATACACGACAGCAGGCCATGAACTGCATGCTGTACAAAAAAAAATAAAATGCACATAAAATTAAAATACATACACGAGGTGTGTATAAAAAGTAAGGGGACTTTATATATTTATGAAAAAATCGCTAGACTACTGCATGAGCATTAGTGCATCAATATGGAGGTTGCAGGTTAGATTCCTGCATAGAGCCCTCGGTGTTTCTGCTGACAAACTTTTATTAAGAGCTTAGCAGACTGTGTATTGCTGTTGTTTTGAAATACTTATATGATCCCCTTCAAAGTAATATTCTTCATTTTATTATTTCAAACGTTGCAAATTCTCGTCCTTTCGTAGGTCTTTGGAGCAGGAAAAAGTCGCAGAGGGCCAAAACCGTTGAATATGGTGGCTGAGCTACGATTGTCGCGTTGCTTTTGGCTAAAAAAATCTCTCACAATCTGATAAAAATTCAGAACGTTCGGAACAACAAACTTTGCTGACACACGTTCCATGCCCAAAACATCCGAAAAAATTGGAATGCACTGGCCGACTGATATGCCAACATCCTCAGTAACTTATCTGATGGTAATTTGACGATTCCCAAAAACAATTTTATTCACAGTTTCGACGTTATCTTCGGCGGATTCTAATGTTGATGTGCTTTGACAGTTAGAGCGAGGTTCATCGTCAGCATCTTCTCGGCCACCTTGGAAGAGTTTGTACCACTTGATTGCATTTGCCACACAAAATCTGATGCCAAATCTTTGCTCCCACACAACCACAGCAAAGAAATCAATAATAGAATCTACGTTGCCTGAGAAATTTCAAAAGTCAGCTTACTTTTTGTACACACCTCGTACTTGCAAATCGCCAAAACGAGAGATGAGGCAACCCGGGAACGCCGCCTTCAGAATATCGGTTGTGGCTCGAGCAGTGTGTGCCGTTGCTCCGTCCTGTTGGAACCACATGTCGCCCAGTCCCCGATTAACATGGCCCTATAGCGCGCGCACCGTCCACTGTTCTGGTTTGAACGGCGGCGTCCTCGAAAACGGGTGCTCTGGGGCCGGCCACTCTTGGCAGCGTCTCATGTGGTCCCATACTTTTCAATGTTGGTGGCCAAACGGCGCAGTGTTTGCGCAGTCGGTGTCGGACGACCGGCTAATCGGCGACGGAGTTCGCGCTGCGCCAACACCACGGACGAATTGTTACGCAAAATAATAGACACGATTATTTCGCGTTCTTGGGAAGTGTATCGCTCCATGGCTTGTTCACTTGTATTCTACATCTGTCTAGTTCACAAATGTCAAGAAAGATTTGACATTGGCCGCCATTTGCAAAAATAAGAGCATCTTCCAAATGGGGTGTTTTCTTTTGGCACACCTTGTACATATATGTATATATACAGGGTGGCGCAGAATGAGCTATATGGCTTAAATGGTATATAACTTTTTTATTTATGCCATTAGCAATTAGCTTTGAAAAATGATATCCTGTAAGTGATGTCCTTTTTCTGTCAACACAATAGACTGTTGGTTTGAAAAATAAAATTCAATTATTTTTGTACGTTGTTCGATCGTGTAATGCTTCATAATTAATACCCCAAGTCTTCTTCACAAAATGCTGGAAAAAACACAAAGAAGAAATAATAATTAAAAAAGTTATAAAGAATTCAAACCAAAGAGCTCATTATGCGCCATCATGCTCAGGGGTTATTTCCTATATATACAATGTTCCGGAACTAGTTGGAATGGAATAGTCTTGAGAAGAAATAAGTGTTAAAGTGTTGGGAATAGGTTTGAATTCGTGTCCAACTCTGCAATTGAGCGTTTCTATGAATTTGTAAATCAGAGTTGGTTAAGTCTCCGATATTGAGAACATAAATTTTAAGCGAATTTATTGACATTTTATTGCTCAAATACCGACGAACAAGGGCGCCGTTCGCATAGACTTATTACGTGGCCATTGCAGCCAACTACATTTTGTGTGTTTGCATCCTACAGCCTGCTGTCCTCTATGTGTTTATTATCTACTCACTACAGGTTTAAATATATAAATACATGTGTTTGGTAGTGAATTTATGAGTTTCTTGTTTTTTTTTTTTTAATTATTCTTGTTCAATCCTTGTTCAGCCTGTGTACTACGAGAATTGTTGCTGGCCGACTAGTGAAAACATTTGACAAAATGTGTCAATTGATTATTTTTGGTTAAATGTTTTGCCACTACACGTTTAGTTCCAATTGTGACGCTTTCAATTAAAAAGACATATCAAAGCAAGAAAATTAAAATTTCAATTTACGAGGCGGCATCGAAAAATGACTGGAAGGGATTCTTATTGTGTTCAATAGATTTAAAAACCCATGCTATTTTTCTATATTCTGGATGAAATCTTTTTCTTAACCAATCTAAACCTGTGGGGTTGGCTGCCACACGGTCCACCCTTTTGGGCAACTTTTAAATAAAAAAATTTGTCTAAGATGCAGATGAGCACTTGCTGTTGTGACGCCTTATTCTCACGTTGTTCTTAACAGCGAGTTAAGTTTCACTACGTCGTGTTGATCAATATTTTTCCTTGTCTGATTGCCTGCTAGAAAATGGATTTTTTAAAATCGTTGCTATTATTTTTTCCCCCACCAATTGGTGGGTCGGTGATGAAATTCGATAATTTTTATACCGCTCTTCTGCCGACTACAAGGACATTGTAAATATTAAACAAAATAAATTAAATGAAAACTTGGAAATAAAAAATTTATATGCATTACAAATCGGTCAGTCGAAGTTGGTGCCCCCACAGGATTATCCATGAAGAAAAACTAAAATTTGTAATCTTTCGGAAGAAATCGTAGTAAAAAACCATTTAAAATTTATCAATTATGCCACTTGCATTGGTCTGATTGAGTTTTAAATTCTTTGCGGTATCAAAGGAACAAGTAAAATATCAAATGAGTACAGCTGTAAAGTAATTGTCCGTTAATAAACACATGTATTTATATGAGAAAACACTTGCAGAAGGAAAACTAGAAATCATTATGCTTTTAGCAGCCATAACAGGCTGACAGGCATCCATAGAGTCGACAAAACATTTGTGGTGCCACAAACAGGCAGTGTCAAACGCACGTACCTGCACATAAACATACGCATGCATGCACTGCAGAGAATGACAAAAAGCTATTTTTTTCATCCTACATTAAATTTCACATTTCATTATGCAACACAAATCGTTAGAAGACAAATAAAATTTTTTTGATGTGTAAACATCTATACGCTAGGGGGTAAAAATCTTTTTCACAATACAATCACAAATTTTGAGTAAGATTGTAATAACGCGGTGTGAGCTGTGTATGAGTGTATTAGTGTAATTATACGGACAACAAGAAGTACAGAGAAACTTAACAGCTGCATTGAAATACACTAACACCATCTAGTGATCACTAGTAGTAGTAGTAGTGGCTACTAATTTTCACTAATTGTCGTACATTATGTTATCGAAGGCAAATAAAAACAAATAAATAAAATGAATACAAAAACATTTAATTTTAATAACTTTTAAAAAGATTTTTTGCACTTTTAATATAAAAATTTACTAAAACAAAGTAAAATAAGGAAAATGAAAAATTTTTCATTACTAGATGTTTACTAAAGAGCTGTACAAAATGTATTGAAAGTTCTGCATTCTAAAGCACACTACTTCCAAGCCGTGTATTCCAGTGTAAACGTTATCAACAAAACAAGCATAACAAAACATAACTCTCACTGAAACAAAAGAAGCACCATTCGAAAAGTTTCTCTCTATAGTTTTGTTTGTGCTTGTGTGTTCAAATGAAGCAGAACATCAAAACAAAAACAGACAATGAAATAAAAAAAAAAACGGTAAGTTACACCAAAAGCATCGAGTACACAAGAACAAACACAAAAAAAAGTAAAAAGCACGTATATAATTTTTTTTCATAATTTCAACTTTCTGATTTTCGTTATTTTTCAAAATTTTAGTAATCTTAAATATATATTGAAATGGATGCATTAAATGTAGGTGAAATTATAAATTTTTAAAATATTTTGCGAAATTTTAAATATTTTTCTTTAAAGAACCTTACAAACGAACCTCAAACCTAATATGAATTGTGATATTTTTATTTTATTTGTATACATTCGATTTTTTATGTTCATAAAAAATGCAAAATTTGCTTTGCAAGTTTGTCTACGAGTTATTCAAACATGTTTTGAATGTTCCAAAATAGTTTTGATGTTCTACTTCATTTCTCTTCTACTTCAGCCTTGTTCTATTTTAACATTGTTTTGTTGTACTTGTGTTCTCTTCTTCAATGTTTTGATCGTGGAACAAAAGAAATATTTTCGGAAGTATGTGTTTTGCAATGAGCAAGTAATACATACACACTAATTGCAATTTCATGAAATGCTTGTAAGACATTTTTGTTGTGTTTGTGCCACACTTTAATGTTTACACATCTCCCCTGTGATCGGACTCACATTTTTTTTTTGTGTTTTATTGGTTTAACTTTTTTCTTAAATATATTAGTTTCCGATGCTTTTGAAAAGTCTTAAAAATATATATTTTAAGTGAATTTTATATATACCAATTTATTTAAAGGTTGGTCCGACCATAATGCACGATGTTTGTTGCGCGTCACATTTTAACGTCAAGTTTTTTGCTCAACTTAATTTGGCATATGTTGGTTTCAGTGTTTGACAAGTTCAACCATGGAGAGGTACACAATTGAGCAGCGCGTTAAGATTGTTGAAGCCATTTCCGAAAATGGGCATTTAAATCGAAAAGCTTTTCGTGCACTTCGTGATTTTTTTGGTCAGCATAATCCACCAAATGTGTTAACCATTTTTAAAATGCTTTTTCCTTCAATCACACTTTGTCGTTCCCTGATGCACACATGTGTCAACACACTTGCACACACCACAGTTTATACACTTCGCAAAAGGTTTTCCAGTGTTTCATACACACACACACACACACACACACACATATGCGTCTCAGCAAATAAGCAAATGCGTGTTGTGTGTAAGAAATATTTGTGGCCTCGTTAGCAACCATATTCTTGAGTTTTGTTTGTTCTTAAATGTCCGCCGCGTGTACATTAAAGGCACTCGTACAAACACATGTTTCGCTCTGGTACACTAACCTACACATTTACCTCTAAAAAGCTATTATACATGTATGTATATGTATGGATGCTGCACACACCCACAAATACTTGTACACAAACTTCCTCCGATACAACCGAAAAGCAAAGAAAAAAAAACAATATTCTACTGGCAGTAAAGCAATATTCCCCAACTGTTTGGCCTGGTTTATAGAGTATTTTTAACCTAATTAAATCGTTGTTATAATATTTCTGTTCAATGGTACTTGTTGTTGTTAAGGTTTTGTCTACTGGGGCAATGGGATTTCATAAGAATATTTTCTAAATAGTATGTACTTTTGAAAGAAAAGCCTTTATTTAGGTTTCTGGCCTTCTTCACTACAGCAGATGTTGTTAAATCAAAAAAAAAAAAAGAAACCCAATTGAATAAATTAAATACTCTTTAATGCGAAAGCTCCACATACTACCAGCCATTTTTCAAACGTTTATTTTAATGGGCCAATAAGAAATCTCATTTTCACAGGGGACTTAATGGCACGGTAAAGAAGTGCAAATCTATGCCGGGTAATGTAAAGTTTGTTTTTCTTTTTTTTTAAAGTCACTGCCAACCAGTGCTGCCATATTTTTTTTTTTACAAAAATTCAGTTTCAAAATTCAGTTTAGAAGAAACAACTGCTCGTTGAAATTAAATTAGAAAAATATAATATTTGCGTATTTTGAATTAGTTTTTATTGAAGAAAATAACAAAACAAGTTTTCTATTATATTTGGGGGCATTCACAAGTTGTGCTATTAAAAGCCGGGGCACAGAGAATCCGTCATACCTTGAATTTTCGTATTGCGTATAATTAAATTAGCTAAAGCTTCAACATATTTTAGAAAATCACCGTCAAAATAAACAATAAATGCTGCTCAATCATATCGTAATTTTGTTTCTTTGTTTTATTCGAATAAATTTTTGAAATAATTGCCCTGATATAAAAAATCGTTTTGTGAAGTAAAAATCAGCAACCGCTACTTTGCACTTGAAAAATCTGCAAAAAAAACAGATAAATCTGCACATTTGGCAGCACTGCTGCCAAACGGAACTTATACAGCATCCGTTAATACAATCAGTTAAAGCAAAGTTTTAGCCACAGCAGTCTATCATTCAGGTAAGAAATGTTTTTTTTTTGTAGAGAAGAGTATTTCAATCACAGTGTGCTTAATTCTGGGCAAAATGTAAATATAAAATGAGGCCAAACACGCAGGGGAATCACGCAAACAAGAACACACAATAAAAATAACAAGATACATTAGCCATTTACTTATAATGATTTAGGAACTTAACGGCTTTGACTTTTCCTTGCTATGCTGTTACCTTAATTAATGTAGTTCGTTTTTCTGCTACAAGCAATTGGCTGTTTTTGATAAATATCCTTTAACGCTAAATTTGGCAGCAATATTTACCGCTATTCGTCTAACGAACAAATTTTAATTTGGTATTATGATGAGCATTCGGTAGTGATATTTTGCATTTTTATAATGCAGTCATTAAGAGGCGCACATTTCAAGAGCGGCACACAAATGTACACTTGGGCGACCAACAACGAATGCGTTTTTGACATCCCAGGTGATGATGAAGCAGTATTCCTTATCCAACTTCAAGCCAGCTGCCGCTTCTATGGCATCTACTGCAGAGCGTGCTTTTCGGAGGCCAAATTGGCAAGTGGACAAGCCTTGTCCGCCTAAAGCCAATTCTAGTCTTCTGCAGATTATTTTTTCCAGTATTTTACCGGCCGTGTTAATCATATAGAGCGGCCGATATCCCGATGCATTCCCTTCGGAATGAGCACCACACGAAATGTCGTCTCTTACAGGCATCAAACATATCTAAACGCCCCAGAATTTTTTTTATCTTGCACCAGCACTCAGGAAATGACTTCAATGACTGCAATGCATTGTGCTGGAACTAGTTAGAGAGAGAGAGAGGGATAGTGAGAGAGATGACAGGTGCTGAAGGTTCACTATTTTACAACTCTGCTTTTGCACGCTTTTTTTTGGTTTTTATAGGAGTGTTTGGTAGCCATTTTTAGTAGTGATTGTATTTCACAATACCGACGAAAGAGGGCGCTCTTATGTGATTGTGGATAGATAACAGCTGCAGCCGGTACTGTTCAGTGACCAGTGACTATACCTTCGCCTTCCTTCCTTCAACTGACACAAAGCCACACACAAATGCACTCCAGAAAAAATGCGACATATTTTTATGATTTAGTCTGAAACCTTCGGTCGAACCCAGGATATTTTTTGTTTTGTAGACATGTTGCAGAGTACTTCAGCCATCGTTACCTTCTCATAGCCGTTTGTAGTGCAATTTTTGCAATTCCATCAAAACCCAGTGCTACTTTCGGCTTTATTTCCTGACATATTACTTCAAAATTCTGGCTTCTGATCTCTGGATTCGCGTCGTGCGGCTCATACACATGCATACAAAGTTGAAATCGTTCTATGTTGCCCGATTTTTTTTTTTATTTTTATCTGGGACCAGCTTTCAGGAGATGACTCCTACACATGCGAAGCATTGTGCTGAAACTATAGGAAAGGGTGAGTTAAAGAACTGACAGGAGGTGAAGCTTAATTAATTATTTTTGCAGCTCTGCTTTCGCACGTTCAACTGACACAACGTTCTTTGTTTTTATACTCGTAGCAGTGCTGAAGCTTTGGTTCAGTAGCCATTTTTATTATTGTTTTACTTCGCCGGTGCTGCACAATATCGACGAAGGAGGCCGTTCTGATGCGATTGTGGATTGCTATCAGCTGAAGCCGGTATTGTTCAGTGACCAGTGACTATGCCTTCGCCACTGAAACCTTCCGACAACAACTGACACACAAATACACACTAATGCACATCAGAAAAATGCGAGATGTTTATTTTTATTTTAGAATTTTTTTTTAGTCTGAAACTGGGGCTGAACCCAGGTCTCTTTTTGGTTTAGTAGTCAACGTGCAGACTACCATCCATCGTGCCATCGCCACCCGCTTGTGTTTGACATGATATTGAACTCTGTTCATAGAGAAAATATAAAAAATAAAATTTGGCAGCCGTATTAGCGGTAACGTTACGTGTCTGCCGTCTAATGTTCGTTTCAAAGAAAAGGAACGACTTATTACTTCACGATTTTCTATGTTTATTTTTAAAAAGATACGACATATATTTTTTATTTGCATTTCCCAAACGAAAGAAAAGTCATTTTAAGTTGTTACTGAAAAGTTGCTTTTGTCAAAGTTAAATGTTTTGAAAATAACGAAATGGTTCGTTTGTGAAAGTAAATGGCGGATCTGTGATATTGAACAATCGATTACGGCTGAAAGCACAAATTTTAAAAGTCGATTTATTTGTTTCTTTTTTTTTTTTTGATTTGTATTTATTTTTATTTAATGTTATAGAAGTTTGCATTACCAATAAAGTGCGACACATACATAAATAAATACTATTATTTTTCTAATGTAAAGATGGCGGGGAATATTTTCCAACTGCTGTAATCGGGCTAATTTGGAGGAATGTGTGTGTAGTTGAAGGTTTATTAATCACATAATTTATACGGTTTGTTAATTCAAAAAATTTCATTTGAAATGTTTTTCTAAAGCAAATTTTGTATGACTGTTTCAGAGAGCTGTTTGATTAATATTCTGATATGTATCGGGTTTTTTTCTTTTTTTATTTAGCTGCAAAGAACTTTTTTTTTATTATAATCTGGTAGTTAATTTCAAGGCATTTATTTTTGAAATATAATTTCCGCCATATGTGCGCCGCGGCTACGAGTTACATGGTCCCTTTGAGTAGTCCAATTTTTTTTTACCACTTTTTCCAATAAATGGCTTGAATGTTGGCTTCCAATGCTTCAATAGTTGCTGGTTTGTCGGTATAAACCAAATGACTTAACATAGCGCCATAATAAGTAATCCAGAGGCGTTAAATCGCACAAACGAAGAGGAAAGTGAGAGGACATGGTAATAAAGTAGGCACCAAATTGTTATTGCAACAGATCGTTTGTTAAGCGTGCTGTATGGCAAGGAGCGCCAAATTTCGTTGACGTTGTAAGCAAAAATTCAATCCTCATGGCTCGGTAGCATTCGCCAGGTCCTGTACACCTTTCGAAAGACCGATGATGCGGCCAGCACGAAACAGTCAATTTTATTGGATGCACTGTAATCAGGCGGAGGTCATGGTCATGGCCGGAAGGCTGTGCAATGCTTGTTGGATACCGGGATTTTCCCCCTAAATCTTCTGATTGACTCTGACTCAGGCTGCCGTCAAGTTCTTTGCACGTGTCACACCAAAAAAAATGCGAGATATTTTTATGAGTCTGAATTTGGTGTTTGGAACCCAGGCAATTTTTTTGGTTTTGGAAATGGACTGCTCTTGCGCTTTTTGTGTATATTTATAATTGCCTAGTTGGATCTGATCTGTGTGAAGTGCTAAATTTTTCGCTTCATGCTCTCTCGAACAATTATACGGTATGTAGCGCGCAAGAACAGTATTGGCTGTAGCTGTGTTTTTTTTTCATTTTTCCAACGTTAAAATATGAAATATTTTAGCGGTGAAGAGATATGAAGCAACCAATAAATGATTAAAAACTACTTAAGAAATAAATTTTGTGGCAAATATTCTCAGTAGGATAAAAACTTTGGCGTTTCTTTGCTCGCCAGCACAATTCTGAATGAAAAGTAATTTATATTAAAAAAATAACCTCAAGGATTAAGCAAGAAAAGCCTGTGCCACACGCATACTCTTATAGCGCCTAATGGCAACAGTATGTGCACGGTCGGCGTTGACGTTCAACACATTTTCTGGCCCCACTAGTCAAACAAACGTGTGAATGAAAGTGAACGAAAAGTGTCAGTGCTACTTTCCCCACTCGCAAAAGAAAGATATTTGAAAAAAAAAGAAAACTTTTTTTGGGGTTAAAATTAAAACCACCAAAACCAGTCATTACAGCGCAAATAGTTTTGGTTCCTGTGTAAGCGTGTGCGTGTGTGTGTGTGTGTGTGTGTGTGCTGATGTGTACTTTTTTGCCTCCGTATACATCATGGTAATTAAAATTAATTTAAATTAAAATTCACATTAAATATTTACATAAATTTCTATTTAAACATACAAAAAATAATTAAATGAAAAAAAAAACAAAAAAATTCGCGCTTGCCTGATTTGGTTTGTCGCCTGATAACACATGTTCTGCTGACTATATATGGTTATGAACTTTGTTAGTGTGTGCGTGTATAAACTTTTATATACTCTTAAATAGGATTAAATACACTAAATTACTGCACGCTAGGGTATGTGTGGCTGTATATGTATTGTATTACAAGTAAATTAATTAAATTAAATACGTACGCTGGCATTTAATTATGAGAATGTGCAGATGTATGTGTAGGGCCTGCGAGTATGTTTGTATGTATTTTAATGCGAGTATATTTAATCTAGCATTAAGTATGTGCGAAAATTAGAACTTATTTTATTACTAGGATTTGCAATTGTAAATTAATAAACCAATTAAAATAATAGCCCAGATGCTGCCAACTAATCCTAGTTTTTTTTTTTCTTTCTTTTTTTTTTTTTTTTTTTCTTTGCGAAACATGAGGCAAATTGAAATTCCGAAATTGGAAATCTACTGGAAGGTAATACAGTTCACTTTGCCATCGTATTACTACTGGGTGTTATAAAAAGAATTTCTCAGGGTGTCGCAGAATGAATGGTTTTTCCTTTGTTTAAGGGATTATTTTAGAAGGGGTGACGACATCAGTGTTGGCATTTTTTTTTTTTGGCAAAAATCTTCAAAACTCAAAAAAAAATTATTTGTTCTTGTTGAAAATATTAATTTTTAGTGATATTTTTTTTTTTCATCTTGGACCAGTGCTCAGGAAATTACCTCTACATATGCGGTGCATTGTGCTGGAACTATAGGAAAGGGATAGTAGGAGAAATGATAGGAGGTGAAGCTTCACTATCGTACAACACTGCTTTTTGCACGATCTTTGTTTTTTTATGGCAGTGTTGTAGCATCTGTGATGTCAAGCAGACGTATTAAATTTGGAAGCTTTGTTTTTAGAACCCATTTTTAGTAATTATTTTACTTCACTGGTTTTTTTTTTAAAGACAATACAATACAAACTCTACGAAGCTCTGACTCCTTGTCTGTAAAAAAACCCGGGGTCTATGCGGGAATCGAACCCGCACCTTCATATTGATAAGACTAATGTTCAAAACTCTCAATAAATGACATGCGTCTGTATTGGATAAGATAATATTGCCCAGCAAACACAAAACGAAGCATTACAAATGTAATGAATTTTACTTTTAAAAGCAAAATGGAAATGAAGTTTAGAAAAAGTTAATAAAATTAAACACTCAATATGCCTCAGTTTTTACAGAATTAGGCAATTTTTTTCACATATATTTGATTGGTAGAGTTTGATTTACAATTAAAACTTAAAAAACTAAGTGTGTTTAGGCATTATAAATTAAGTTTTCCAAATTTAAGATTTTGTAACAATTTCTTATTAACAAAATATGTTTTAAATTTGAAGAACTTAATTTATTTCTCTGCTTGGAACAAATAAAATTAAAGTCGGAAAAAATTTGTTCGCAGCAATATGTAGAAGGAAAAAGGGATAACAATTTCAAAGCATTTCTTTTTAACTCTGGAAAATCGAAATCATTTAGAATTTTCCAGAATTGACTTTATGAAATCTGTTCTATAATTTAACGTTTGAAAAGTTTTTTGTAAAATATTTTTTGCTAGCATTCCATCCATAAATGGTCTGCCTTGCTGAGCGATTTCCAAACTTATTTGGCTTGAAATGTCCATTTTTAATCTTTTATTTTGCAAAATTTCCTCATTTTGCTCTTCTTGCAGAACCCATTCTTTAATTTTTTGCATATAAAGGTTTTTTTGCTCAAGAAAAAACATTTTCCTTTTTCCTCTTTTAATTTATTTATTTCTTTGTGAAAAGGTCTAAATGCCTTTTAATAGAAAATGTTTTTTATTGTTTTAAATGTTTGGTAACATAAAATGCATTGCATGTTACCAAAAGCATTTTTAATGACAAAACAAAGATTTTTGTCTTCCATTATACTATTTTGTTTGCTGGTTTATTTTGAAATTAAATCAAAGCTGAAAAAACAATAAAGCTGAAAAAAAAGCAGTAAGCATCCGCACATGTGCACTCGTTAACACTCAATTAACGACTGAAATCAAACTGAAATAGAAGAGAACAAGCGTCGGTGTGACTTTTTGTTATTGTTTTTGTAGCACAATTGTGCACAGAAAATTAAGATTTGGATTACACTGCACTAGACTACGGAGGGACCCGTACACAATACCGACGAAGGAGCGCGTTCTAATGTGCCTTTGGATTGGTAACAACTGAATCCGTTACTGTTTAGTGACCAGTGATTAGGCCTTCGCCACTAAAACCTTGCAAAAACAACTGACACACAAGGACACACTAATGCACATCAGAAAAAATGCGAGATGTTTTAATGAGTCCGATTTTATTGATACGTATTAAATTTAGTTCTTGGTGCTTAAAATATTGATTTTGCTTTGCGAAAACCTTTTCCGCGTTAGTTAGAGCCCACCCCAAAAATTTATTATCTAATAACTTCGCCATTTGTGGACCAATTTTCGTATTATTTTTGCATATGGAAAGGATTTACAAAAATTTTTTTTTAGTTTTTGTGGAGGGGAAAATTAACCGCCCCAACAATTGATTATCAAATATCTTCACCATTTCTGGAACAATTTTCAAAATTATTTTTACTTACTTAGAGGGCTGGCGGCTACTTGCCCGAATTTAAAAAGTGAATGAATTTAATAAGTTCATCGTTTCTGAACCAATTTCCAAAATTCTATTTTCAAATGGAAAAATTCCGCTAAAATTTCTTTTTAAAGTATAAAAGTCACACTTTTACACGTACATGTGTGATTATTTTTCATAAAATAACGCACACAATGACAAATATTGAAGCTGAACATTGATCGTGTAGCATTCGCTTAACAAACTTATTTACCGATATGCATGTGGATTGTTGTTGTTATTAAATTCCATTTCGTGTATGTTCAGTAATTTCTTCGTAGACAGAAAGAAAAAGCTCGTACTAAATGAAAAAAGTTTTTTCTACTTGTTTGAAGTCGAAAACGAGATTAGTTGGGAAATCCAATCCTGCAAATTTTTAAAAAGGAGTACAAAATCCTTAAAGCAAGAAAACAAAAATCATAAATTTAGTATGGAATTCTCTGTTGTACTTTCGTAATTCTCAAAGATTTTTTGTATAAATATGAAATATTTTTAAAAAATTTCATTCAAAGTCTGCTGATAATTTGGTACAATTAAGCACTAACGAAATGTACATATCGACAATGCTTAGGGATACAACTTCATTAGATCTTAGTATGTCATAAATCAATCTCGTGTTTGGCTTATTTCAAGTATGGATTCAGTATTAAATAAACTTTGGTATTCTTGAATCAAACGCATTTAGACTTCGAGAGATTCAGTGTCTGTTTATATTAAATCAATACAATTTTCAACTTGTTTCAAGTACGGATTCGGCTAAAGATGACTAGAAGTAAGTACTCTGTACTTGGTTTAAGAAAAGCCTTACTTACCGCTTGGGATTGATTTAAGTACGGATGGATTGATTTTTATTTTGAGTGCAGGTGTACGGTAACAAATATACAATGTTATGCTGGGGAAAATGTAACGTCGCGTTACACGTTCTGCAGATATACAGAAATTTCAATGGAATGACTGCCGACAGCACCAACTGTTGCGCACTTTCAATATTTTGTTCCATAAACATTTGCATTGTCGTTTTAAAGTTTTAGACATCCAAACATTTTTCTAAATTTAAAAAATCAAGTTGTCGTAGATCTTAAATTAAAAAATATTTTATGAATATTTCCTTTTAAGCGCAGTGTGTCTCTCCCGGCCAGGTGTTTTAATGTAACATCGATTTGCATATGACCGTCAAAAGTAAAAAACGTACTTGTAACATCCGTGTGTTAATTAACTTCAAGCATGCTTTTATATCAAACCATTTTATTTTATTTTATTCTTTCGCAAAAATTTTAGTTAGTTGCAACAATATGGAAATACGCGCAAAAAATACAAACGCACACCCACACACACACACAAACACAGGCTCACACTCTTTTGCTGACTGGAACATCATTCCGTTCGCAAAGTTCTCTTCCAACATCACGAACACACAAACCTGCAAATACGAGGTCTGTTCAAAAGAAAAGTTAAATTTTGAACTTTTTTGAAAAGTATTTATTTATTCATCAATATCCATTTTGCCCCCCGTCAAAGTACTCCCCTTCATTTATAATGCACTTATGCCAGCGCTTCTTCCAATCCTCGAAGCACTTCTGAAATGCGCTTTTCGGTATGGCCATCAGCTCGTTCTTCGATTCTAACTTAATCCCATCAATTGTGGCAAAACGCTTTCCTCTCATTAGTCACTTTAATTTTGGAAATAAGAAAAAGTCACAGGGAAGAAGTCGCAGGGAGCCAAATCTGGTGAATAAGTTGGTTGAGGCATGATTTGGTAGTTGCTTTTGGCCAAAAAAATCACGAACAAGCACTGATGTGTGAGCTAGTTCATTATCGTGATGCAGCAGATCTATGATTCTTTTTTCCACAATTCCGATCGTTTCAGCTTTCAGTATTGCTTCAAGCAAACGTTGCATAACTTCCTTGTTGGCTGCCACAGGGCGTACAAAATTATTAATCATTGTACGATACCTGTCCCCATTCACTGTCACTGCATTACCAACTTCATTCTCGAATAAGTAGGGCCTTACAACTCTTTCTAATGTCACTCCACACCATACCATCGTACACTTGAGCGAGTGCAATTGGCGCTGGTGAACAACTGTGGGGTTTGCAGTACCCCAAAATCGCATATCCATTAAGATGAAAATGAGCTTCATCACTCATTATTAAATTGTTAATAAACTCGTTATTTTCTGCTCAGAACTGCAAGAAGCGTGTTGCCCAAATTCGTCTTTGAGGCTGTCAACGGGTAAAAGTTGTTGGGCCAATTGGACCTTGTATGGATGCATGTATCAATGACGTCGAAGTAATGTTCTAGAGATGCCCTGGACAAGTTCCAGAACGTCTTCGCGTTGAAGTTTTTGGATATTCTTCAACACTGTCCCTACATGTTCAATGTTCCCTTGGTTCTGTACTATTCTCGGTCTTCCTGATCGTGGCAAGTCTGACACTGAATCTTGTTGTCGGAACCGTGCAGTTAAACGATTAATCGCGGTTTGGTTTGGTGCATTTCTGGTGTTGAAATAATTTCGATATGTGCATTGCGTCAATGAAATTGAATGCCCATTGGAAAAGTAATATTCTACCACTTTAATTCGTTGCTCGGTCGTTAAATTTTGGATGGTGGTGTAACACGGTTCGATGTATAAAAAATTTTTACACGCAGCCGTGTCTTTTGGCCCACCCTGTAGTATTCCTTATTAACCGTACGACCTGTTTGCAAAAACTCATGATCCACCACGCCATTGTAATCGAAGAAGAAAACAAAATTCACGTTTTCTTTTGAACAAATCTCGTATATAATTTTCCTTAAACAATTTTCAGACACATACACATGCACACATGTCCATATGTACATAAGTACATTACCATAAATATGGATATTAACTCGTGCGCGTATATGGGCGTTTGTGTGTGTAAGTGTTTGTTGATGCAATAAAAAGTGGAAAATGCTAAAAATAGCACAATAGCTTTTTTCTCCCCCTCCAGCTAACGACTGCTGCAACAAATATCAGAACTTCTTCGTTTCGTATTCATATTTTTTTTTTGCTGTTTAATACTGGGACGATTGTTGTGATAACGGAAGGATAACATGCTTTTTATACACGCATACACATGCATATTCATGTTGATATGGGGAACACACACACCCAAATGTGGAAATATACATGTGAATTGCACATCATACGGTGCCAATGGGCCAAAGCCATCTCGTAAAGTCAAACCAAGTTGAAAGCCAAACAACAACAACAACAACAACTACAACGTCATTGTCCTTGGAACAAAAATTGGCGGAAAAACACTGTTGAAACTGTGAAAGTGTAGGGGTATCTGCAATATACATAAATGAAATTTCTAACTATGCATATTGTCTTTTATAAAAATACAATATCGAAAAAGAACATTTCTCTAGGTATGATTGGTTTAAGGACCAAGATCAGTCAGTGCTGTCAAACAGCCACAATTAACGGGCTAATTGTCAATTTATATATGTATGTACATTAGGGGTATAACATATTCCCTTTTTTAGCAAATATCAAAATGCCCCTAATATAGTCGAATAGTCTATTTGAAAACTATTAAAAAAAATGATATTAATTTTTCGCGGTTTTCAAAAAAGACCAGCCGCAAAACGCGATAAAGTTGGAAAATTATTTGGAAAAGATCTATTCAAAAAATATTATTATCTTATAGTTTTTTGTTGAATATTGTATAATAACGTGTTATTAATATTCCGTGTTTGTGTTTAATACTTTTTTTTTTATTTATTATTAAAAAATTTTAAATTTTTTTATATTGAATTTTTTTCTTTAAGGATTTTAGAAAATCGCTTTCGTGGATGAGGTTTTTTTTTCAAACGACCCAAAAAAATTGTTTTCGTAAATAACACAATATTCGCTTTCGCGTAGTGCTAGGGCCCCCTAATGTACATATTTGTGTAGTTAAAAAAATGCAAAATAAAAACAAATTTATAAATATTGAGTAATTTTGTTATTTTTTTTTTTTTTTTTTTTTTTATCTAGGACCAGCACTCATGAGATGACTCCTACACATGCGAAGCATTGTGCTGGGAACTATAGGAAAGGGATAGTAGTAGAACCGACAGGAGGTGAAGCTTAATTAATTATTTTGCAGCTCTACTTTCGCACGTTCTTTTGTTTTTATACTCGTAGCAGTGCTGAAGCTTCGGTTTAGTAGCCATTTTTTATTATTATTTTACTTCGCCGGTGCTACACAATACCGACGAAGGAGGGCGTTCTGATGTGATTGTGGATTGCTATCTGCTGAAGCCGGTTTTGTTCAGTGACCAGTGACTATGCCTTCGCCACTGAAACCTTCCGACAACAACTGACACACAAAGACACACTAATGCACATCAGAAAAATGCGAGATGTTTATTTTTATTTTAAAAATTTTTTGTCTGAAACTGGGGTTGAACCCAGGTCTTTTTTTTTTTTTTTTTGGTTGTGTAGTCAACGTGTAGACTACCATCCATCGTGCCATCGCCACCGTCTTGTTTCTAGGTGAAATTAAAAGAGATTTCCCGTACGTAGACATCCCCACTCCCCCCCACACTTCTGTAAACCGATTTATTTTTAATAAAAATAAATAAAAAATTTAATTAAATAATTTAAAAATTTCAAACAAATTTTTAATACTCGTAGCAAGAAAATATTAAAATTTTAAACCAATTAGATTGCTTATTTTATATTATTTGATAAGAGAGCATTTGTATGAAGAGTGTTGCAACAATTAATAAAATAAAATAAATGAATGCGAAAGGTAGATCGTCGTTTTATGTACAAATATTTCTTAGCAAAAAAATAAATTAATTAATTAAGTGTTAATTGAAAAAATTGCTTATTCTAAATAATGGTGTTAATTAAAAAAAAAAACATATAAATTTGACGGAGAAAGAAATCATGAACACAGCTAGACATATTGACTCTATTGTAATGTAAATGTGTGTTACAGGACAATTGTTGTTCAATTAATAGCAGAAATTCTATAGTGCATCAAATCTCCGTACAATAGTTTGACTCATTTCTCTCCTTTAATGCCGCATACATAAGTATATGTATGAGCCAGCAAGGTTTGCAGGAAATTACTTCTCTACAGTAAACAACAGCACGAGCAGAGTGACCATTGTAACATTTTGGCAGCTAATTTTGGTATATTTCTTAACATTTAGAATTTAGTATTTTCTGAAGCATTTTTTTTTTAAAATTAATTAAGTCTGTTTCTTTAGCATTTTTATATTTAATTTAGATTGACATAGGTTAAGACTAGCGTAAATGATTATAAGGCTTACAAAAACCGACTTTTATGAATGTAAATCATGGTTCTTGCTCCTCTGATGTTAAGTAGCTCTATTATATATATTTTTATGCATATATATGATTCTAATTGTGCTTTTTCCCTTATAAACTATATGTGAAATTTATTATTACATACCCTATGATATTCTCATACAGTATGAAAAATATCATAAAGCATTTTATTACAAAAGCAACTCAATAATTGAGGAGGAAAGCATATCCATATAGTACTATTTCGCTAATGCTTACTTAGCTCATCAGTGGATTTTTCCTAATTTTTGAATACAAACCCAAGATCTACATGTTTAAAACTCAATTAATCAATCGAGAATTGAATTGAATATCAAACATACAAACCAAAAAATCTATAAACAAAAACATAACAATCCATGAGTTTACTTTTATAACACACACATATTTCTATTTTTAGTTTTTTATTCTCATCTACACTAGGCTTGCCATCGGCCAGCATAACTAATGTTTTTTGAATCAAACGAAAAAATTAAAAAATGAAACAAAAGAAATAAAAGAATATCAAAATTTTATACCGTGCACATGTAGTATGTAGGGAGGTACATAACACATTCACATGAATGATTCATATTTTAATTGGAGTCGAAATTAAATAAATATATTACAAAAACCTTCAGTTATCATGTTGAACGGAATGAAAGCAAATGAAAATTACTTCATCATATCAATGAATAAAAAATTATTCATAAGGAGACTGGCACAAGTACCGCGATATTTATTGACTGAAGCAGGATATTGATAGAACGCGATCCATATCGCAAAATGGTCACAAATGTCAAATCCAGATCACGGATCGTGCATTACGCCATAAATATTGAAAAAGGAAAACATTTCATAAAATCAGCTCGCAATACGTAAATAAAAGGGAGCAAATATATTAGCGATACACTGGGCAAAAAAATTAATTAATTAAAAAAAATATAAAACAAATTAAAATTCAGAATAATTTCTCTTCAGGAATCCAAGCATTTTATAAGCTTTGGGAAGAATTTATTCAACATGAGAACAAATGACTAACGAATACGACACCCCAGCCAAGCTGGACCAGCACTCAGGAGATGACCCCTACAGATGAGTTGCATTCTGCTGGAACTAGAGGAAAAGGATAGTTAGAGAAATGACAGCTGGTGATGCTTCACTGTTATGTAACTCTGCTTTTGCAGGTTTTTTGTTTTTATAGCAGTGTTGAAGCGCCTCCGATGTCAAGAAGATGTATTGAATTTTTTAAGCTTCGTTTTGGTAGCTATTTTTAGTAGTTTTTACTTTATTTCGCCGGTGTTACGCAATAGCGACGAAGAAGGGCGTTGTGATATGGCTGTGGATTGGTGCTTAATTGAATGCCCTTAATATGGAACACTACAGCGGCTTCCACGCCATTCCTATGGAAAGAAACATGCCAGCATTTACTAATATTCAATGTCAGACTAGTTTGCTCAGTTGGCTTAAATGGTCATCATTGATTGAATCCATTTTCAAATAAAGTTTCAAGTCAACAACAACAACCAATGTCATTTATGAATTTATGAAATTAAATAATAAAGTGTTAGAGACATGCCCTTCAATACTCACTGAACAGATGCTATTTTACATAATTAGAACTTAAACTAAGATAACATTTTAGAATGGAGGCCCATTAGGTTCAGTTCGGTTAAAACATAAAGTTTAGTTTACACCATTCATAAAATTAATTCGCATTCATTTTGAAATCGTTGATGATCCGAAACTTGGTTGTTACTTGAAATAATTTTCACTGCAAATTTCTTATATCTGGTCACACTAATCGGACTACAAACTGTCAAACACACGTTCAGCTTAAAATTGAGACAGCATTGTCTATCTGTAAATACTTGGTCCGTTATCACTGCATATGAATCATAAAGAAGCTGTTAAACCAACAAATACAACAACTCATGGCATGGGGATTATAATGTTCACTTTAAGTGCATTTGATGGAAATATATAGAGACACAGAACGCAACTCGATAGTATTGGCTAACAAGTGGACATCTCTACCTTTCAGGAGAACAATGGCAGGAAAAGGAACAAAAAACATAAAAACCAATAACAATACTAATAACAATGACAACAACAACAAAAATAGTAAACTATTGATGGTTATCGTCGATGTCGTTATTATCGCAATTTTAAAAACTAAGTAATAGTTTCTGTGTCACGGAAAATGACCTCCCTCCCCTTATTGTAAATTCAATGTTGTATGCGTTTCTTTTTTTCTTTCTTTCTTTCCTTGCTGCCAGCATCGTTTAGTGTCAGGAGTGTCACTGCATATTTCAGCTTTAAAAGGGAAACAATTCGATACAGTGCAGTGAATTTTAGCAGCTCGTTTGCAAAAAAAATACAAGGATTTTTTTTTTGAAAAATCGCGTTTCGCTTTATTAGAAGCACTTTTACACTTTTTATTTTGCGACTTCTGTTTTATTTTACTCGCAAAACTATAAAGCAATTTTTATATATCTCAGAAATTCCAAACGGTTAAGAATATTACAAGAGTTCCTCATGGAGGTTGCTGTTGGCTGATTATTTAGAGCATTGGAAGCATTCGCTTCAACCCTTATGACAGTCCAGAAATATTTATTCGAATGTTAAAATTATATTCATAATAGCGGAACTCACTCTTTGGTGCAAATCATTTGCAATCATTGCAAACAGTGCAAATCTAACATAAAATGCAATACCACAAAAACAAAATACATGTAACCGCGATTTGCACCTCTTCGTCCAATTTGCACAAAAAAAAATTCATTGCAAGAAACACAAAAATATGCTAGGCCAAAATATGCTAAACCAAAACAGCTGACTACATAAATAAAAATAAACAATTAGATAACTGAGTTCGTAAATTTTTATAACGGTGGCGCCGTCACACAATTTGCCCCAGAACTTTTAATTTTCATTTACGGTTGGTCTAAAAGTAAAAATCAGAAGTTTCAAGTAAAATCTTAATAATTAATCAAAATATTTTTTGATATATATTTATTAAGCCTGAGGTCTTTTTTATTTTTTTTTATAATATAATAAAAAATTTAAAATATAATAAAAAATGTCAATTAATAATATAATTAAAATTAATCAAAATTTTCATAAAATTATTAAAATGAAATCTATTAATTATTTGTATTAATTGACAGGATATTTAATTATTAGACAAGTAAGAGGGCTATATTCGACTGTGCCGAATCTTATATACCCTTCACCATATGAGCATTTTACGTTTTGCCGATTTTCGTGCGTTTTGGCGTTTTTATTTATTTTGGCAACTTTTTGCGTTTTGGCAATTTTCCCGCGTTTTTAGCAGTGTTCTTGAGCTTTGAGGATTTTTTTGCCACCTAAGGTGAAGGGTATAAAAATTAAAGTAAACTAAACTTAATAGAAAATGGTAATTCTGCGTAATATATCTGCACATATTGATATCATTGAAAAGCTTGTCAAGATGCGTATTAGATGCCAAAAAAAAATGTTATCTCAAGCATAAAAAGTTAAATTTTGGATATCATTCTTGTGCCCGGAATCAAAATCTTATGAAGGAAATTGCATGAGATATAAAAAACTTCTTATCTTCTAAGAATTCAATTTCCTACAACCTAATTTACATTTTATTTTATTTGGAAGTGCTTTCATAAACCACATTTGTTCCTTTTCATTCGCTGTAGATTGAGCAACGGCGTTATGATATTGAAAGCGGCTAACTTTTTGCCGGCGTTAAAAATTTTAGCATAGTTTGTGCAATAAAAATATAGTAATTAGACAACGCAAAAAATAAAATTGAATAAAAATATGAATATTGAAGAACCAAAAAAGAAAATAAAACAAATACGGCAAAAACCTTGAAAAAGATTTTGGATTTCTTAATTTTTACAATTTATTTATTTACTTTTTGTTAAAAATGCAAGCAGTCAGCTGTTATCAAAAATTTGATATGCTTATAAAACAGACACTCACGCTTCGTTGCAAAAAACTGTAGCATATTTGCATTTTTTGTAAGTATGCACCAAAGAGTGAGTTCCGCTAATATATAATAATAAAAAAAAGGCGTATAAGAAAGAAATTCCAACGCACAATTAACATGATGAAATGTTCATTCAAATCGTGGTAAATTTCTGAAAAAATAACGATGATAAATTATAAATTTAATACTGATTTGAAATGAATAATTTTCAAAATTTTATCGTAATAAAATTAACGTTGCACAATTTTAACTGCATAAATTCCTGTTTCAAGATTTTCGTAAAATTAACAAAATCAGGTAAAATTAACATTGAGCAATGTTAAATATACAAATGAAAAATTTCAATTAATCGGAAATCAGCTTGTACCGGCTTCAGCTGTAAACAATCCACAGGCACAACATAGAGCGCCCTCCTTGGCGGCATTGTGCAGTACCAGCGAAGTAAAAAATGGCTATTCAAACAAAGCTTCTTTGTTTTCTTGGGAACAGTGCTCGGGAGATGTGTGGTACTTATGCAATGCATGTACCGCAACTAAGTAAAGTGATAGTGATAGAGAGATAGAGCTAGAGACGGGTGGAGGAAAACTTCATTGTTTTTACAACTCTGCTTTTGTGTCTCAGTCGTTTATCATCACATGCCTTAATAAAACCTACATTTTAATAAACTCATAATCCACTTTTAAAACTTATTGCATTTTCTATAATGCAGAAAGAATTCATTGTTTCGTACAATTCCATTTAAAACTTTGTAAAATTTTGTTTGAACTGTAAAAAGAATTATTTTGATATTATGAAACAGGCATTTTGTCCACAAATTATTTGTGGCTTGTTCATTATTTGCTGACAGCAACTGTCTGTCCCTTGGACAAGTGACGATGTTGCATTATGAAATCGACTAATATTTCAAACTGCCTTTGTTTTGTTTGTAATAATTTAGCTTCTTCCCTAAAAGTAACAATTTAAATATCAAGCATAAATGTATTTTCAGAGTGCTTATATGTTTTTCTACATTTGCGTTTGATATTTACCTAACGCAAGATATTTGCGCTTATCGAACGATTTTGACAGACACTCTCGCATTACGGAGTGCGGTGATACCAGACTTGCGAAAGGGGCAATTATAGATGCGTAAGACAAATGCGCAAATGGATTAGAGAGTACGAATCGTTCGATTTCATACCATTTTTCTTTCGCATCGCAATAGAGAGTAACCCCCTGGAGCCAGTAAGTACCGCCAACAAACAAGATTTTTTTTTGGGCAAAAATATAATACAATATAATGTAGAATTTTTTTTATCTATCGAGCTGCATGCTTTTTTCATAAGAATTCTTTAAATAAATTTTTGACTTTCCGGTCAAAGTTTTGTCTCAAATACTGCTCTGTGAGTCGGTAGAAAAGTGGAAAGGAAGTATCACCTGCCCAGTTGCTTCTAAAACAAAACCATGCTGCTGATTCAAATTGATGGCAGCAGCCTTAAAAAAATATATTTTCAATATTATTTGGCTCATCAATACATCAATGGAATATAATGTCATAAATTAAAAACATATGCGCCTGCATGGCCGTAGAAAAATTTATTATTTCTCTTTTTAAAAAATCAATTTTCCTTCACTCTGTGGAAACTGGGCAATTCGAGTTTAATTATTTCGTTTTATTTTTTTTTTTTCTTCTTTTAATTATTTATTTTATTGGCTCAACAGTTGTGAATCAAACAAAGTCTGTCTAAATATAGTTTTAGATTTGCCAACAACACAAAAAAATAAAAATTAGCAGCAATAAATCAGCAAGTCGTTTCCATTGTTCAATTCAAAATGTCCTTCAGTTCCCTATATGTCCTCTAAATATATTAATAATTCACTTTACTTGATGTGTTGTGTCACACACACACACACACACACACACACACACCCAAATAGAAATACACATATCAATACATACACAGCATACTACACCAAATACTATTTGGCACACTATAAATTTTCTAAATAATAAACAAACACACACACACACACACACTCTCTCTCTCTCTCTCTCTCTCTGTCTCTCTGTCTTGCATTTCCCTCAGTTGTTTGATACGCATTAAATTAAAAAAAAAAAAAAAAGAAACAAGAGAACTTCATGCGCCTGTTGTGTTTTAGATAAATTTTAAATTATTTCTGAATTTGTTATTTGCATGTTCTTGCATGCTTTTGTTGTTGGCTTTAGTTTTTGTGTTGCAACAACAAACCAATTTTCCTTCCAGAAATAACAACCAGCAAACACGGCCTGGCAAATGTTTCGGTAGATATCGAATCAGGGTTTTGGTTTGTTAAATGCTTGTGACTTGGTGCCGTTTGCAGTTCTTGACATTTTTACAAGTATTTGCGAATTGGGAACAATTTGACGACTGACTCTTGTCGTCTGACTGGCTGTCTGCCTGTCTCTTTGTCTATCTGCTTGTCTGTCCGTCCATCTATCTATTTGTATATCTTCGCTTGCCTTTCTCTTAGTGTCTGTGACTGTTGGCTGCAAACGCTTGGTTGCATTCTTTATGGCAATTGGTATTTAGTAGTTTGTCTTTGTTGCCCCTGCCTCTGTCTCTGGTTTGTTGCACAACAACAACAACAACAACAAGAACAAAATTTCCTTAACTTTGCTTTCATTCCCTATAAACATTTTTGTACTTCGTTGTTGTAGGGTGTTTTACGAAAAATGCTGTTCACAAATACTTTAAGTGCAAAAGTTTTTGATTTAATGCTAAATACTGTTATAAATGTATTTGTTTATATTAAAATGGGAATGCAAATTATGATAGAATAAAACAAATACAATGAAAACTTCAATTTAAATGTTTAAAGTTCTTTGTGCCCAGCAAACACAGCCCAATGCAAATGTTTGAAAGCCAAAAACTTGCACAGAATGCAAATTAATATTAAAAATATTTGACTATAAAAGTTGGAAACTAAACAAAAAGAGCAATTGATTAGAAAATGCCCAACGGCCGAGCAGTGGTTCTTTTTTTCTTGGACCAGTGGTCGGCGGAAGAGTTCGGTGTATCAATGCAAATGCATTGGAATTCGGTAACTAGATTTAGGCGAGGGATAGAAGCAGTAGTTTTTGTCGACATTCGACTTGAATTTTTCTGCATGTAGTTTCTTCCACATACGAATGGTTCGTTTAAAAACGTACTTTTCTTTGTAATTCATAGTGCGATCGTCCATAAATGGATTTACTCTCCAGGTCCTAAAAATGTTCAAGTTTCGTAAATAAGTTTCTATTGAATTACTGACAAAACAGCGAGACACACACCACATTGCGACGATGCGCCAGCGAATCAATAGAGTTGTCTATTCAACTGCTTCTTATACCTCTTCTGCACGAAGTGGAGTAGCATTGCCCGCTACAGGAGATTAGTATTGCATTTTCCGACAGATTTAGGTGACAAAGATAATAAAGAGATGTGATGGGATGAAGTATCACCAACACCAAGGCTTTTGAGATGTGAAGAACGAGGCCAGACTAGCGAATGTTACACTGAATTTTCGTGGCAAGAACATCCAGAGCATTTGATTCATTAACGTACTCTCTCATCAGCAACTTGCGGCGGGAAAACAAGGACCGTGGAAACAGGAAAACTAACTCTATCAATTTTGTGCTGCAATCTCAGGTATGGTTCACTGATGGGTCCAAGCTGGAGAATGGCAGAACCGCGGTTGGAATAAATGGAAAATCGATTCCGATGGCTGTACACCCAATAGTATTCCAGACAAAACTTGATGCCATCGGAATATGTGTGCGTGGGCAAGTGTCTTTGTAAGAGCATGAGAGGGCACACATCTATATAATATCCAGCGGCTCTAAGCGCCCTTAGTCGCCTATTACAACTTCAAGAATGCTATCCGAGTAGTTGAAGTTTCTCAACCAGTTGGGCCACATGTTGGTGATGAGGACAATGAATTGGCGCACTATTTGCCCTTAATTGGCACATGGGCTATTATGTGATCTTAGAAAAAACCATAAAAATGGGAATGAGATTCTTAGAAAATGGAAGGAAAGGAGATTCGCTGCTCACTGGCATGATTGTGCCGCTTCCTAATTCCGAACAGGGCAATCTCTGATAGGTTGCTTCCGCTGAATAGGGCGGACTTGAACCTTTTAACGGGGTTCTTCACATGCAATTATGGCCTGTGGTCTGGCACATGAACGATTTTGTAATAAAAGTGACACTGCGAGCTCTTAACACATTCTTTGCGATTGTTCTGCACTCAGCAGACTGAAGTTTCTCTCATCTGGGTGGCATTGTTGTACCACGACACATGTTGTGGAACGCCAGACCCCAAATAGTGATTGCATTCTTTAGAAGCCTTAAGATGGGCGTGTCTAATGACCTCAGAAATAATACGGGTATGTTCTGTAAACCGAATCCCCGAATATTTTTCATTTTTATAACGAATACACAAACTTAGCTGTTCTGTTGTAAACCGAATTCGCATAATTTTAATTCGGTTTAAAATCGAGTAGATTATTCCGGTCGAAATTAAATCGAATATACTATTTTCCTAATAAATAACTGATGGTACATAAAAAAACAATTACCAATTTTTACATGTAATGATGTTTCGACAAAAGCCTGTACCTTATCCTCTTTCTAAATGCTGAGTGCCAGAAAAAAAACGTGCAAAAGCATAGTTATGGAGATAATGAAACTTTATTCTGTCTATTTCTTCATCGCGTGTCTTCTCTATCACCTGTACCTGTATTATAGAATGCAACACCTAGTAGTAAACCAGCGTTTAGATTAAACAATGCTTTCGGTCACGGCAATAGGCAATCTTTGGCTGAGTGTTACTTCTCTTAAAAAAAAATTAAAATGCTGCTTATTTACGCATCCATTCAACCACCATTCCAAGGAGAACAAAAATTTTCATTTAACAAACAGAATCATTATTTTGATAAAGAAATTTCAACAATTTGCAAGCGTTGCTCTGGTGTAGTTTCATCAACCAAACCAAAACAAAATGCAACTATCAGCTGTTAAATGTGTTATCAAATAAAGCAGTGTTGCCAACTGAAAGTTGTAAACCGCCAAACAAACACGCTTTATTTATAATTTATTATTTTTTTTTTGCTCTAAAAATCTACTTCGGGCGTTATTTGAGCATTGCTGCCCGCCAAGAAATACTGAGGCCAGCAAATTTCTATCACTGTATCATGTGTTTGCTGGTGGAATTTAAATTTATCTCGCACTTGGTTTTCGTATGTTAATTTAGTATTCGAAATTTAAATTTATTAAATAGTTTTATTTTCATTTCGTTTATACATATATAAATCACTTGCTAAAAAAAAAAGCTGATCTGTGCAGAAAAATAGAATTAATTTTATTTTTAAGTTCATGGAGAAAAAAAAAATTAATTTTTATATAAAACAACCTCTGCTTTAATTTCGTTGGTGTTGAATACTCTGAGACTGAATGCAAGTCAAACTGTAGTTTAGCTCTTGTTAAAATTTACTTATTTTTTTTATCATGGAATAGAACTCAGGGGATGACCGCAACACCTGCGATGCATTGTGCTGGGATTAAAATTGGGTTATAGGAAGGAGGATAGAGGGAGCAGTGTTTTTTGGACATTTGATTTGAATTTTACCACCAAAAAATGAGTTCTCTTTGTAATGGGTAGTGCGATTCGTTGCCAAATCGACTACAATTTATAGTGAAATGTTAGTATTTTCTAACGATCACCATACATTTTTTTTCTTTTAAGTAACGCTACAGATTTGGGCGCATTCATTAGATGTCACTGTTGCGCAACTGTTGAGTGTTTGTCTTAGAAACGCATAGTTGAGTATTCCGCTCAGCTCAACAGTTCAGTAATTTAATACATTTAATCCATCATAAAATTCTTTCGCTATAACTCAAGCTGAACAACTGGGTTCAACACCAGTTTCAGACTCATAAAAAAAAAATCTCCCATTTTTTCTGATCTGCATTTGTGTGTCTTTGTGTCTGTTGTTGAAAGTTTCAGTAGCGACAGCATAGTCACTGGTCACTGAACAATAACGGCTTCAGCTGTATCTAATCCATGGGCACATCAGGACGCCCTCCTTCATCGGTATTGTGTAGCACAGGCGAAGTAAAATAATTATTAAAAATGAGTACTTAAAGAGAAGCGTCAAAATTTAATACGTCTCCTTAACATCAGAGACGCTACAACACTGCTATAAAAACAAATAACGTGCAAAACCAGTGCTCTACGATAGTGAAGCTTCACCTAATATAATTTCTCCTACAATCCCTTTCCAGCACAATGCTCTCATCTCCTGAGTGCTGGTCGAAGAAAAAAACAAAACATGTTGTGCTCAGCCTAAACAGCTGATCGAATAGAAAAAAAATTAAAGGTCTAGTTAGTAAAAACGTATCGTCCAACGTTACACTTGGCAGTATCGTTCAACTTTAGGTGTCGCTTATTAAAAACGTAAAACTTCAAGCAATTCAGTCAGCTGTTACAGCTTTTGTTTTATATGTAAGTAATGCCAAGTTGACGTTTGCAACGTAAAAATCTATTTTCTATTCAACGATACGATTTTAGTACACAGCAACGAGCATTACTTATGTTACAGCTTTTTCCCCGTTGACTGCCACCAACATGTTACGTTTTTACTAACTGAGACTTAAAAATTAAAAAATTTCATAAAACAATTTTTATCAGAGAATATTATTCATTGTCGATGGTTTTCATTTTGATTTTTACATTGTTATATTGCTTCACCAAGCCTTGTTCTTCATCAACAGTTTCCAACAGTTTGGTAGCAGTTGTGCTCAAGAGTTACGTTTTATAAACGTTTCCGCAAGGTGAGAAGTAGATTCATCTTAAATTATGTTACGGCTTTGTTATGTTTATAAATCAATACATATATATATAAATCTTTTGATTCCAAGCCTTCTTCCACAGTCTAACCGCCTGACCGTCGCTTCCTCAATAATGCATTTATCCACGTGCTAAGCAGTATTTTGTAAAATTTAATTTTGAGAATGCAACATTTTATTGCATCCACCAGCAGCATATCAATCCAACTTCAAACGCTTTAGTTGATGTGTTAAATGGAACATTTTTTGGGACACGCTTTATTTATTTGTTTTAAAATCATAATGAATAATGATGTGCTTTTCGATTCATAATGTGATTTACAAAAACTATTGTTAACTTGATGGAAAAAAGGGGAGAAAAATTTGGCATTCATAATGGCAAAGCTAACAAATTTCCCTTAAATAATTTGGCCTCTATTCATTTCAGTCCTGCCATCACCACTCACACACCCACACAAACATAAGAACATTAATTTAAATATGAAATGTCTGCTAGAAAGCCAATGTTCACAAACCACAAACGTTTGTTTGCAGTCTAAAGCCAAATGAAAAATGACGAATTTCGTGGTTGGTTTTTCTTTTGTGTTTTTTTTTTTTTTTTTTTTTTTTTTGGTTTTTAAGTACCGTGTGGGTTGGCTGCCTGAAAATTAAACAGTTTTATTTCTTAGCTTTGATTTCTTCTTTGAGCGACTATTTACGTCAGTGCAGTAAGAGAATTATACTGTGAATCATTCACGTAATAATAAATAATAGTTCCCGTAAAGCACCGGCCGACATCCCAAACACAAGTTGCAAAGCATTATTCATTGCAATGCATAACAATACCCCGCCGGCCTGGAAGCATTTTTGTACGGGACACAACAGAATGGAATCGCTTGCAATAGCTGATTTATAATGCTTGATTTTTGTTAGCGATGAGGCGCTTAGAAGCATTACTTTACGCACCCAAAAAAACCACAGCCCACAAGAAGGCCCACTTTTTTTAAGCATTTATACTGCTATAAAGAGTGTCTACACTGGGCCTCATCATGCATAAAACGTGAGCTTGAGCTCGGACTCGATTTTTTGAGTAAAAGGTGCATAATAAAATTTGATATATTTGCTTTTACACACTGCTCACGTTTGATCTCCTCTTGCTCAGTTTGAACTAAGTTCGATGAGCTTGTGCTCATTTTCATATGCATAAAAACAAGCTTTTGCTTTCTTTTATGAGCTCTTGCTCAAAATTTGTTGAGCCTGCCTTATAGTTGACTCGCGTACACTAAAAACGAATCATGGCTGAATATTTTGTGCCACAAAGAAATACAAAATATTATCAACAGCGTAAAACAAATTTAGCAAGTGAGGATAAAAAATTATACAGGTTTGTATTCTTAATTATTAATTTTTTTTATATAATTAATAATAAAATGATAAATACATAGGTTTGATAATAGAAGCATCTGCTGGTTGGCTAATTATTTTTTTTCAGGAGTCAGAAGAAACACGTGGTGGTGCCCTCAGCAACATTGATAAAATTCGACTGTATTTAAGATTTTGTGCAGATCCTGGATTCCAAAATGGGGTAGCCACAGATATTGGAGTCCATCAATCAACTGTGTCGCGAACTATTGCGGAAGTTGCGAAACTTATATCTGCCAAAGCAAGCGAGTGGATAAAATTCCCGAAAGATGCAGATGAAATAAAAGATGCTCAAATGAAATGGCAAGCAAATTATTGCTTTCCATTTGCAATTGGAGTGATTGATTGTACTCATTCGATAACGGTAAACTTTTACCTGGAAGTTTGTTTGTTGAGGGATTAGAATTAGTACAAAGCAATTGTGACAAATCAGTTTCCCAGTTTTTTAAAATAATTCTTTTATTGCCTGTTTTATTTTTTATGCGACATTTCATGTTAGCTATTTTTTTTGATTATATTTTTCCCCGTTAATTCAATGCCAAATTTTTGCTTAATTTCTGTTACACTTGTTTCTATTGTTTGTTTTTTTATTTTTAATGCTTGTTAATTGACCATTTTCTAGTAAATATTTATTTTGTTTTATTTTTCCTACTAAAAATTTAGAAATGTTGCCAGTTTCTATTTTATTATTATTATTTGATTCTACTTCTACTTCACTTTCACTTGACGACATGTTTGCATTTCAATAACAATTAGACGTTAGCAATTGCAATTGGTTTGAACTCATTTTTATGCATACGAAATTGAGCAAAAGCTCGAATCGACATACGAGCAATTGCTCACCTGCCTCAACTCAGCGCTTTTACTCGTTTTTATGAATGAGACCCACTGTCTTTAGTGAATTTCGGCGGCATTTTTGATTTTTGATTGTGAGGTCAAGTATCTAGGGATGCACATTGATAGACGGCTAACATGGAAACAGCACATCAATGCAAAGTTAACTCAAATGAAATTAAAAACAACTCAACTAAATTGGCTTATTGGTCGAAATTCTGTGCTAAAACTGGACTGTACGCTTTTGCTTTACAAAGCAATTTTAAAACCAATATGGAACTATGGTATCCAGCTATGGGGCACTGCCTCAGCTTCCAATATAGAAAAAAATCAAAGGTGTCAAAACAAAATACTGAGAATGATAACAGATGCGCCGTGGTATATAAAAAATTCTAACATACACAAGGATTTAAATATTCCGACAGTCAAACAAGAGATAACAACATACGCAACGTCATACCTAACAAAACCCCAAGATCATCCAAATATACTAGCCCGAAATATTTTAAGCGAAAGAGGGTTCATTCGACTGAAAAGAAGGGATACTCTTTCCCTAGCCCGAACGTAGTAGACGCGGAAATAAAACTATACGAGCAATAAATAATTTTGTACAGCTAGGCTGTACTTAATAATAATTAGCAATTAGTTCTTAAGATTTGAATACTTATTAGTTCAATTGATTTTGAAGATTCAATAAATAATATATATTGTGTAAAAAAAAAAAAAAAAAAAAAAATTTTTTGATTGTGATTGTTCTTAAGTATGCAATGTATTGCATCCGACAGCTTTTAGTGGTTCTAAATTCCCTAATGTTACATTGACGAATTAATTTGAAGCTTAAGCAGAGGCACTTTCTTTATGATTTTACTTCGCTGTGATATATATGTATGTTACCCTAGAGACCAAGATTCTAACTGAACTAAGGATCGTCTGTTTGTAGATTCAATACCTTAACCCCACTCAGCCAACAATAATGAAGCCATTGGTCATTTTCAATTTCGATTAAAAGGAAAAAACACGAATGTTTAAAAATTCTGACAATTCACACACAAAAAAAACAGAATTTATGTCTGCCAAGTTATTCTAACTTCAGATTTGAGTAATGAATGCTTGTTGTTGGTTCAATTATTTCCCTCAAAATATAAATTTTGATATACGTTTCAGTTTTTAAATTTAAAATTGATTTAAAAAAAATTCAAACCATTCCTTTCCAGTCCTGAATTCGAGTATTCGAATATCTTTTTGCAGAATATTTTTTTACTAAAACGTATTTTAAACGTGATTAATAATATTAAATTTATTTTAATGTTTGCGTGTTTAAATCAAATATTTTAGAGAACTTTCACATCATTTTTATGCAAAACGAAGCAAAAGCATATTTCAGATTTAAGTCATTCACTCTTCCTTTTTGGAAATTAAATTGAGTTAAACAAAATCATTTTTACATAATGAGGGCAGATGTGTATGTGTGTGTGTGTATGTATGTATATGTATGTATGTATGTGCTGTGTATGTGCATAATTTTAGGTGTAAATTTAGAACACAATTTAGTTGTTGATTTATTACAATTTTCATTAATTCAAATTTAAAATCAGTTGATTGTTTAACACTGCGGCTGGTATCTCATGAAATATTAAATTTCTTTAATATTTTTCATGCCTCGCTATTGACTACGTTTTTTTTTTTTTTATAATTTTGAGGTACATTTTTTAACCTTCGCACTATCAAAAGCCACCCGGGTGGCATTTTCGATTTTCAATAAGTGATAATTTTTTGAATTATAATTTAAACTGAAAATGATGTCGACTCAGTGACGAATTCTCTTAGTTTTAATGGAAAATTTTAAAACATTTAAATGTAAAAAACATGAAATGTTGCTGTAAATGCAAAATTTTGTATGTTTCGGGTCAATATGTACATAAAGAGATTTGGTAGTGCGAAGGTTAAAGGTAAAAAATTTTACACAAAACATTTCAAAAGTATTCAACAATAGATCTTCGTGGGGCACGGTGCTTTCTGGACCCATTAATAATAATAATAATTCCATTAAAAGAAGATTGATAACAAGATTGTACGTATTGCTGATTCTTCCGTATTTGTCAAAGGCTTTTGGAAAAATCTTGTATAACCAGATTAGGTCATATATCACGCTCGTAACTGATATTCAAGCTGGTTTTCATGACAAACATAATTATAAAAGATGTAAGAACGCCCTGTTTAATTTTGGGGCCATTTTTTTGTGCAAGCGTCAAGTCTGAAAGTTGACAGCTGTCACATATATTTATTCCGATTATTAAAAATCGAACGCTTTACGAAAGAACAAAGCGTTGTAATTGTGAAAACTTATCATAAAAATTTGGAAAGTTATGCTGAGACCGCTCGCAAACTTCGAAGAATATTCAGTCGAGAAAGTGTCCATCATGCGAAGAATGGTCACAGAATTTCAAAAAAAGTGGGTCCATTGTGCACAGTAAGACTTATGTGCGTCGACGTACGGGTCAGTCTATTGAAAGTATTGCTGCTATAAACGCGAGTGTTACCAAAAGGCCGAAATTGCAGTGACGGTTAACGTCATATAAATACAGGAACATCGACAACACGTGGTTTCAGCAAGACAGCGCCACCTGCCACACCGTGCATTAAACAATCAATTTATTGCAGAAACAAATTATCTCAAGAAATTCTGCTGTCAACTGGCCACCAAGGTCATTCGATGTAACACCGTGCGATTTTTTTCTTTAGAATTTTGTGAAATCTCGCGTTTATGCGAATTAACCAGAAACAATTCATGAACTCAATCCAATGAACTCAGATCCAACCCGTCATCGGTGAGATACAGCCACATCTCTTTAAAAAAAAGTCATAGAAAATTTCACGATGTCATCAAAGCTGTGGGGGCCATTTAACGGATATTTTATTCCATACTCAATCGAAACATATCTTCTTTTAACATTCAATAAAGAAATCACAACTATCGCGAAAAAAAAATTCAGGTTTTTATTTTAATGTGAACAAGTACATTCTTACTGAGACGCCCTTTATAACTGCCTTGGCCGACGTATCTGAGTTTCTAAGAAGTGGATGAAGGCCATTTTAGTGCCCTGGTTTTGCTGGACTACTCCACAGCGTTTGATACTGTTGATCATGCGATACTGAACATTAAACTTGAGAAATTTAAGAACTCTTCTAAAAACCTCCGTTAAAATATATTATTTTGATGTCTACCAATACGAAGGGAGGGCGACACTAGGCCCTTTACTTTTTTTAATATACCTGAGCAGTTGCTACACCTTTACGCCGATAATGCGCTAATATATATTAGTAGCAAGAACAACGACTCAACAGAAGGCTGCATAGCAAAACGGCCACATCAAACGGTTTCAGTTTTCAGAAATCGAAGTGCACTATCCAACGAAAAGGAATAAGTACAAAATTAATAAAGCCTAGCATATCGCCATATGATTTCAGAAAAATAACTTCTACGTCTGAACTTGCAGCTCTCTAAACACCATCAACATTTATAGACACTCTCTACCAAAAAAAAAAAAAAAAAAACAATTTAACTCTGGCACTTGTTTATTCTTAGAAATTTATCAACGTTCTAAATAAATACAAATTTGACAATGCAAACATAGAATTTTTTTCCCTTGACAGTGAACAATTTTTAATTTTTTGAAAATTTGTTAAAACCCACCTCTATTTTATATTTCTCCCATATAAATCTCTCGGGTGGGACACATAACGTATGATGAATATAATTTTTTTTTTAAATAAAAATAATCATACGCCACAGCAATTATGTTTAGCACTCGATTTAAACATACACGTTGAAGTTTCTTAGCAAATTTTATTGGCACTCTGTGTCACATAAACGGCAAACCCCCAAAAAAAATATTTCTTTGGCAAAAAGCAATAAAAATAAAATCTCCTGCATGAGCAGACAATGGAATACAATAAAATAAAATTTATCATGTTCTAATCAGTGTGAAAACAACAAGAGTTTTTATTGCACAAAGACACAATTATTTTCCAGCTTGTGCACAATAAATTCCAAAATTCGTATAGTAGTCTTTGGAAAATTGCTTTAAGAGCAGGGCAAATGAAAATGTGAAATAAAACTTGCTTGAACATAAATTTTACGAACTCCATACAATAAATCCTACAAACGAAATGAAGCCGGAAAAAAACGAAATCTTATAAAGGTGTACATACCCTTGTCAATGTGTTTGTGTGTGAAAATGCATACATACATACATACATACATACATACATAAATATGTAGACATGTAAGTCTTTGCATGACCAAATTAAATACTGTCAATCACTTGTCGATGAAATCACAAACGAATTCCCAAACAGCCACAATAAGAAAAGTAGGAAAAAAAAACAAAAAAAAAATGGAAGTAAAGAAGAAAAAAAAACCAACCGAAACTGATAACTAAAGAAAATGTCTATTTTTCTATTTGTACTCATATTATTTTGAACATGTTTTGCTATTTTCTAATATCTAAATTTAAAGACCACGTAGCAAACTGAACTGCTCAACACTTATTCCACATGGACTCAAGTAAAAAAAATGCACAAAAAAAAACAGAAAACGAAAGAAATGAAACTTACGAGCAACTTAATATGGAAAAATTCATACTTACAAAGAAAAGAAAACAAGCAGAAACACAAACAGAGAATTGTAAGAAAAATACACACTGAAATTGTGACAGTTTTCTGCAGTGACACTTCATTAAATTAAAAAAAAAAAAAAAAAAAAGATATACAGAGAGGAAAATACCGCAAAGAACTACACTCCAGAAATGAAAGTATTTCATGTAGAAATCGTTGTGTTGTTACTGCTTAATATACCGGTAGTTAGACTGCAATATATATTTGGTGGACATACATTTGTAAAACGGAATGAAATGCTCAATTGTAATGCGGAATGTTCGGGTAGATACAGTCAAACTAAAGAAGCTCATCATCAAATCAAATAAACGAGGCCAACAACTAGAACAACAACAATACTTACATGACAACTTACACGGTCTTTTCCAATAAAATTTTCTATCATGCACTTTGGTTCGTTGTTGTTGTTTTTGTTGTTATTTCGGTACCAGTCATATCCTCTAACGGTAGATGAGACGTACAGTTAGTTGCAAAAGTAAGCTCAAAAATGTTGAGCAAATTAAGCGTGTGCAAAAATTAATTAACATGACGCAATAACAGAAATCAAATAAAGGGCCCGTTTTTACAGTTGCAAAATTGTACATGTTTTTGTTGGACCAACAGTAGGGGGTTATCATCACCTACATAAGCAATGCTTTGCACTGGTACTTTTTTTTTTTTTTTTTTTTTTTTTTATCTAGGACCAGCACTCAGGAGATGACTCCTACACATGCGAAGCATTGTGCTGGAACTATAGGAGAGGGCTAGTAGGAGAAACGACAGGAGGTGAAGCTTAATTATTTTTGCAGCTCTGCTTTCGCACGTTCTTTGTTTATACTCGTAGCAGTGCTGAAGCTTCTTTAGTAGCCATTTTTATTATTATTTTACTTCGCCGGTGGTACACAATACCGACGAAGGAGGGCGTTCTGATGTGATTGTGGATTGCTATCAGCAATCGGAAGGTTTCAGTGGCGAAGGCATAGTCACTGGTCACTGAACACAACCGACTTCAGCTGATAGCAATCAACAATAGCATCAGAAGGCCCTCCTTCGTCGGTATTGTGTAGCACCGGCGAAGTAAAATAATAATAAAAATGGCTACTGAACCGAAGCTTCAGCACTGCTACGAGTATAAATAAAGAGAGTGCAAAAGCACAGCTTCAAAATAATTAATTAAGCTTCACCTGCTGTCGTTTCTCCTACTATCCTTTTCCTATAGTTCCCAGCACAATGCTTCGCATGTGTAGGGGTCATCTCCTGAGTGCTGGTTCCAGATAAAAAAAAAACCTAAGGGGAGCCATTTTATTTCGCTGACGTTTTAGTGCTCATGCTCAAATACCGACGAAAGAAGGTGCTGTATCATAGAAAACTCAGGAAACAACTTCGCTTTGACTGGGCTGGGAATTGAACCCGGGTACTACTGATTGCAGAGTCAATACGTCAACTAAAGTTTAATTAATTTAACTGTTTCGGATATATGATTTGATACCATTAATGTTTAAATAAGATATGGTTCTTGTGGTCACCACGGGAGGCCCAGTTTGAACTGCAATTTTCACAATGTTTCTGTTAAATAACTCGTCAGATATTGAATTGCTTTTGTTGTAGTGGCGCAAACGGGTGTCTTTACATGAACTCAAGTGAAACAAAACAATGGGGTTAAATTGCACGATTTGGGTGGCCAAATAATTAATAAAAAATTAATAATTATTTGTGCTTCAGACGAATGAAACTTTTGCACAATATGAATCTTAAAATCTCGTAGAGCAAGATGTTTTTACAAAATCCTCCTTAAAATGGACGATCCAATATCCATTTGCTGAGCACGATGCCGAATTCGTGAATTTGGTTCTTCTTTAATGGTTTATTGTTCAGTGGCTAAAGCACTGTTTGGCATAATACAGGGCCTTACGAATACACACAATGCTAAAACGATTCATAGTTATTCAATGCTCTGCTCTTATGGACGTTTATAATTTAGGAGAAAGTGCACTGACGAACTCAAGCATTATTTTGATAGAAAAATCAATAGAGCAAATGACAAACCAAACTAAATAATCAGCCATTAAATCGATTGCCAACTGAAAGGAATTTAGTTCCTCTCTCATAATGTTAAAATGACTACTTGTTTTTTATATTTAGTTTCTTTTAAATAATTTTTAGCGTATTGTGTTGCGCATTGTGGTATCAGCTTTTTATGCACCTTTTAACAAAATCACCATACGGCAACACACACTGCAAAAGAAAACATAAAAAGTGACAAGTGATTTCAGAATTTAAAAAAATAATTTGAAGGTTTATCATTTGTATTGTTTTGATGGTACTTTTTCTTTGTAAACTGCTGCTTTTTGTTTTGCTAACTGATTATGTTGCCACATTATGCTTGGCTACTTGGTAATGTTGCCAAATTAAAACACCTTTCAATAGACAAAAATGATCGGAATCTATGATACCGCAAGCAAATTCGAATGGAATTATAATTGGAGAATTAAAACCATTCCAAAACGGAATCCACTGAACATTGGCTACATTTTAATTGAAATTGGGAATTTCAATTTGAAATTGAAAAATACTGCGAATGCAATAGGAAATTGTAAAATTAGGGGCCCGATTATGGTTTCCAACATTTAATGTTGTGTTGTTTGTTGGCTACAACACAACAATAATCCTTTTTGCGATTATGGTTTACAATAGCTGGGTATTGTGTATGTCACAGAGTTGCAATGTAATTGTTAGTGTTGGGTAAAAGCGTTCCTTTTGTGGAATCGTTCAGACCGATCCCAAAGATAGAAAGAACTTAGTTGTTCCTTTCGTTCCTCGTTCCTCTGTTTCACTTTTAACAGGAACGAACGAACGAGGAACGAGAGTACTCTCATATGTTGCTCAAAAGCACATAAAAAATAACAAAAACAATTGGTATAACAATGCATATGCTCGATATCGAACGAAATTTCTGTGTTTTTAAAAAAATTTTTGTTTCAAATTTCGATTCGAATCAAATGCCGTAATTTGGCCCCTGGTAAGCGAGACGATTTCCAATAAAGGTACGAGGTATATTAACATTTGATTATTAACTATTTTTAAAACATTTTTGACCAGACTGTATATAGTCAATTTCGTCTGCCGCTTTCTTTTCTTTATAAAAACATAACATTTCTAGTTTGACAGTCATCGTTTTGGTATTCCTTCCTTCCGTTAGTGTGTTACGTGAATGACAACCATTTGGCTATTGCAGCTGTCATTTTGACTTTTAAATAGTGAAGATACACATGTCACAATTTATTCTATGTAAGTAAGTCACAGTGGTCTCATTTCTATGAAAATTAGAAAAAAAAACTACAAAAAGTTCAAATATAAATTGAAGGGAAGATTTATATAAAATAAATCTGCGCTTAAGCTGCCAGCAGATAGTTTTTTTTGTTAGCAACAGCTTACTAGACCCATTTGTTTAATTCCAAAGCTAGTCTTATAAGCATATATCAATAGTGTACCCTTTGAGATTTCATTTAATTAATTAATCTTTCTGACTTTTGTCGCAATAAGTTCATTTTAAATAACGAACGAATGAATTACGAACCGTATAACTATTTTCTTAAAAGCATTTAAAAAATAATAACTTAAATAGCTGGTGTCCGAGTAAGTAATGACCATAAATCGAACAAAAAACTTTGTTTTTCAGTGACAAAGGAAGGAACCTATAAAATATAAAAAAAAAATGTAAAGCTGGCAATACAATTGCGACGAATGACGAATTTCGTCTAGCACAACGTATTCGTTGGTAAAAGTTCATTGCCAGACTTCGAAGTGTTCATAGTCCCATATTTCAGTATGTCTTTCAATATTTTTGTAATCTTGCGATGTCAGATTGTATAGTCATTCGTATTACTTCACTTCTTCAATTATTAATTAACTTGTCTGCATATTATTAAATTTTTTATTAAAATTTAGTTTTAATATAACAGCTGATGGTGTTACCGTATAAAAAAAATTACTTGAAAAAGTCAAACATTGACAAAAAACAATTGCAAAGCATTGGTATGATATATAATTGTGTATATTGGACTTAAACAATTACTAAAATAAAAATTAACCTTCTTTACTACTGTACTCGTAAATGTTAATTGCAATAATTAAAAATTTATTAGGTTGTTATTGTATTTTTTTTTAATTAATTTTTTAATTATTTTAACTACTGAACTAAAAAAATTAAAAAGTTTTAATTAATTGTTTAATTGAGCGATTTTTTTTTTAAATCCAAATTTTACTTTTATTAATTCATCAGGTTTTTTTTTTTTTGTATCTCCTTTTTATATTAATAACACTAATTATTTAAGTTGTAGGTCCTTTTAATATATGTAATATTTATTTTTATTCGATATTTCGGTACTCCTTTGTGTAGCTTCTTCAGGAAAATTGGTTTTTGATTATAATGAAAAAATGTTTTTTTTTTTAATTAATTTTTAAAATTAAAAAAAAAATATATTTTTTTAAAAATTCATTTTTAAAATTTAAAAAAAAAATATTTTTTCTTAAATTCATTTTTAAAATTTTTAAAAAAAAATATTTTTTCATTATAAACAAAAACCAATTTTCCTGAAGAAGCTACACAAAAGAGTAGCCAAATATCGAATAAAAATAAGTATTAAATATATTAAAAGGACCTACAGCTTAAATAATTAGTGTTATTTTACTTTTATTATTATTACTTATTACAATAGGTTTGTGCCTCAGCGTCCATGAGAACATTATTGAGACGAGTTGGCAATAAAAGAGAAAAAAAAAATATATATGTATATGTATATTAGTATCACTTCTATTTTTATTTTGACCTTTATTAAAATTTTTTAATTATATTTATTTATGAGCGATGGTCTTTTTTATGAAAAGTTTTTTAATTATTATTTATTTCTCAATATTTCGCTACCAAATGGGTAGCATCGTCAGGAAATAATAATTTGTATTTTTTAATATAATCATATACATATATAACAATCATATACATACATATACAATAAAATAAAAGTTATTAAAACAAAAGAATAATTCCCTATATAATTAAAAAAAAAAATGTTAACTTTCAAAGAAACATTTCAACATTTTGCAGTAAATATTCTTTTAGTTTCTTTTTAAAAATAGATATTCTTTCAATGTCTTTTAAATGTTGAGGAAGCTTATTATACTCTAAACTACCCATGTGTTCCACACGCTGCTTAGTAGTTTCTAATCTGCATAAAGCTATTCGAAGATGCATATTATTGCTCGTATTAAACGTAGTTTGATTTCTAACAAACGTTACTGTGTGGTGTCCAATATTATGCAACGATTTAAAAACATGTAGTAAAAGTAGCATTTTGTAAAGCCCATAAACAGGTAGAACCGTTACGGCAACATCTTTATATAAGCTTAAGGCGGAATAAAATAATGGCAAATTATAAACAGGTTTTAAAGCTCTCTTTTGAACCCTTTGTAATGCTTTCAGCTCGCTACTCCTTTTGTAATCATAAATGATGGGCAAATAATTTAAATGGCTTTGAATAAGTGCTTGGTAAATGACAAGTTTTGTTCTTATGTCAAATTTGTTTTAAAATTTGTACATTAGTCCAATAATAGAATTTATTTTCGATTTCAGCTGTTGTATATGTGTATCCCATAATAAGTTGTTCTGTGGGTAAACACCAAGATATTTCGCTGCTCTACTTTCAAAAACTTCCTTTCCATCTATATACATATATATATATATATATTCTGAAAACTTCAGTATTAGCTGAATAAGGGGTAAACCTTAGTATTTTTGTTTTTCCAGCATTTAAGATTAATTGGTTTATCCTCAAGAACTCTGTTATAAATGATGCATCACGGCTCCATAGGTGTCTTCAAAGCTGTTTCATGCTTGTAAGGATAGAATAAGCAAATATCGTCGGCATATAAAAATAATTTACCAAACAAACCAAGATTCATTATGTCATTTAAGTAAACTGTGAATAATGGTATAAACACAATTGTGACGAATGACGAACTTCGCACAGCACGACGAACTTATCATCAAGAATTCGTTGCGTAAATTCGTCGAATAAGACACAATTAGAGCGAAAATAACAGCTGTTAATGTCATTTAAAATTATATGTTATTTAGATACATAAATAAATAAAAATTGTTAAAACATGAACAAAAACATTTTACGTTTTGAGCTCCTTATTAAAATTATAAACATCATGTTCATGATGGTAGAAACTTTTATTTCAATCAAATTCCACCAATTTTCATTAATTAATGAATTTTCTAATACATTGTTGTTTACATTTAGCAGGTGACAGTGTGACCATATTTCAACAGAAAAAAAAAACATTGATATGAGAAGATAAAATAATGACAAAAACGAATTAAAACAATAATGTATATAATTAAAAAAGTGGTTATTGAATTTATGTCCTGTAAATAAAAAAGAAAACAATTCTTAAAGCAAAAAGTTAATTTATTTACTATACACTAAAAAATGTAAAAGGAAAACGGCCACTCTGCACCAATTTATTCGTCATTCGTCGGCGTAAGAAATAGAAATAAACCTATCGCAAAGTTCGTTGTGCACGACGTATTTCGTCCAACGTACATATTGTGTGTATTTTCATTTACACAAATGTGTTTTATTTACAACGACGAATATTCGTTACGAAAGTTGTGTTTATAGCATAAAAGTGGACCCAGAACACTTCCTTATGCAACGCCACATTCAACCAATCCCATTTGACTTTTACTGCTATTTACCTCGACGAATTGATTCCGACCATTTAGGTAGTTTTTTTTATTAAAATAACTGCCCGTAAGCTCAAACCATAATAATGTAGTTTTTCTATAAGAATTTCATGATCCACAAGTCCACAAGATCGAATGCCTTTGGAAAATCGTAAAATACCTCAGCAACACCTCTAAAGCCTTGATCCAATCCTTGACAAATATAATTAACAACGTTAACTACCGCTTCTTCCGTACCACAAGCTTCTTTGAAGCCATACTGGCATCTGTATAACAAATTGTTTTGATCTAAATACGATGACAATTGTTTATGTAAGTTTTTTTCGAAGACTTTATCTAGTAAAAGTAAAGCAGTAAAGCAATTGGTGGAAACTTATCTATTTGATTAGCGTGAGTTCCCTTTGGTATGGGAACTACCTTTGCAACTTTTAAATCTTTTGTATATATTGAGGTATCAATCATGTTGTTAAATATATTCGAAAGATAGGGAGAAACTAAATCCTTGCATTCAAACAACATTTTCTGTGAAATTCTATCATAACCACAGCTTTTTTGTTAAATCCAGATGTGAAATAATTTCCAAAACTTCCTGTGCAGAAATATGAGATTAGTCAAATCTGTATTGGCATTGATTTAAAGTTCTAAGCCTATTACATGAATCACTTAAGGTGTAGTCAATTTGTTGCCTTAAAGTTCTTGGCACTTGCAAAAATTATTGATTAAAAATATCACATTTAATTTGATCACCTATAATAAATTCTCCATCAAAGTTTTGAATGCTTTTTTGTGTTTTAAAATTTAAAAATTTCCAACATTTTTTTATTTAAAAACTATACACTTTGTAGCTCTTTGGAAGCTGTTTTCAAAAAATCGCTTTTATAGTTTTGATATTTTCTAAGTGATTAAAAAGTTCATTGTATTAATTAAACTATTTAATTGAAAGAAATTTAAAAATTAATTAAGAGACTTAATTAATAAAAAAAAAACAAGCAATCATTTTTTCTGTGTACCATGGCTTTCAAAATTGAGCACATATTTTGCCTACAAAGAGCATTTCAACGAATCTGCTTGGATATTTAAAATATAAATTTATTTTGGGATCAGCTCCACTGTCCATTAGTTCGAATATTTATTTCTTATATAATTTATGGGATTCTATGAGTTCATATACCTTCAAGAATGCATCTATGATATCTGTATGTGTATGTGTAGGGGACGTAGTAGCAGTTTGCAACTACTTTTATTAGATGTGACAAAAGATTTTCTTCGTGTTTCTTATTTCTTGCTTTTCATTTATTTTTATTTCTGATTTTTTTTTGTTGAAAGTTAGTTAACAGGAAATGTGGCGTTTGTTGATACATGTGTCCATTTGCCACAATTGTAAGCTCTACTTATGGCTACACATACATACATACTCAAGTATATATATACATGCATATCCGCACAAACCCAGAGCAAAAAAAGAAACCAAATAACAAACAGAAGTATTTTTAATTTTATGAGTTTCGTTCCCTCCAAAACTGACGAATTTACGAATTTATTTTGTGTGGATAGATTAATGTTTTTTTTTTCTATCGATATATTTCTGGGCTTTGGCTTTTTAAAAAAATATTGTTTGTATTTTTCCAAAATATAACGAGAGTGCTGTAGTTTTGTTTTGATTTTTTTTTTTCAAAACGTTTTTATTGCAAGTTTTTCTGCTTCCTTTAAATCCAGATGTGTAACAATCAGTTGGTTTGATTATTTTTTATTTTTTGAACTTGGCCTTTTTAGCACTCATTTTGACAGAGTATTTGACTCTGATACAAGGCGGCCCAAAATTAATTGTCTTAATGTTAACTGTAATTTTTGTGGTAATTTTGTCATGAATGCACAATATTGAGATGTCCATGTAGATGTCTTCTTGAAACTTAAATCTCTATATACTATCTGCTTTAAAGAATGTCGAACGGCAGTGAAAAATATCGCCTCATGTTAAAATGGCCACCTATTCAAATGTGATAAGAGTTGTGCACCAAATATGGCAGCCAATTAGAATTATGACAACACTTTTGCGACACCCGTTATATAATTCCTTTTTTTTTTCTTTCTTCAAATGTGTGTGTGAATTGTGCATCTGCGTATTAAATTGATGTTTTTTGCTTTAATTGCAATTTTTGTGTAAGCGGATGTTGGGCAGCACGTGGCCCACACACACACACACACATATGCATTTCCGGTTTAATTGATTTTCCCACAAAATATGTAAAATCTGTTAAAAACTGCATAAAGAAAAAAAAAAAAAACCAAAATACGAATAACGAATGAGCTCTCTGCACCAACAACATTTGCCTCTGACGATAGAAAAATAAATCCGTGCAGCATCATATTGTAGATTGAACTTTGCTATCATGGACTTACACAGAAAAATGTTGAAAAACAAAAAAAAAAATAAAAATAAATATAAAGTTGGTAGTCATAATGAAACATTTGCTGGTGGTGGAACATATGAAAAAATTGCATGTGTAAGTACAAATACAAATGCGATTATTTACGTGAAAGCTGGTTTTATTTGTTCCCTTAAACTCGCTCACTGCATGTGTCTATGTGTCCAAGTAAATAAGCATGCTGTTATTCACACATGCACACGCAAAAACACTCACAAAAAGGTGTAAATAAATTTAAGTGCACAAATAGAAAGTAAAATTTATATGTGTGTATATGAACGCGTGCAAGTGTTTGTGTCAAGTGCAGTGGGAAGAGCGGAAAATATTGCCAACACTTTGCTGTGCTGAAAGTGGTGTACAACTACAACATCGACTACTGCTATGCCAACACACTCTACACATTGCGTTAACCGGAAATGTTTGCATAAAATGAACAACTCGCCATCACTGTGAATCGTATCAAACCCGCTCAAAACCAAAATCAATAAAACACAATCTGACGAGTTATTCGCTTCTTGCATTGTTTTTTAAATAACGCATGAGGAGCGCATCATCATCATCATCAGCGAAATTCAAATATGTGTTTATTTTACAAATACACTGACAACCATAAATGGTGCAATTTAAACTTCAAAATCCCTTATAATTCTCTTTATGGTGACGAAATTGAATACATTTTTACATGAATTATTCGTGAAAAATTTAATACGGGGGGTATGACTGACACTGATTTGCATGTTATATGTTATTGCATAGCCAGCCTGAGTCAATTTCTATATAATTGTCGCCGCATTCTGCGTTTACATATCTGTTTGACCATTTCAGAATTATCTATGCAATAGGCGGAGGAAAACACAACATAAAAGCATTTTTGATAACTTTGATCTACTTGTACTTGGATTCAAATTTATTATATTTTTGTCCGAGATCTTGCGGGGCGATCGTAAACTGGTTGGGGCTTCCAAACTGTAGCGTCTGTTGACAGAAATAACGGATCCTCCCTTATATCAGCCGGCAGCCCCGTTATTCCATCGGTGTCCTGATTTTCATTATAAAGATCGGTATTATCAGGCCTGTTCTGCAAACCACTTTTTGTCAAAGTGATTTAAAATCACGGAAATGGCGTTCTGTACACAAAAATTTTAATAATCTCGTGATTTGAAATCGTCAGCTAAATGACTGACTATTTGAAATCAGTTGTTTATTTTTTCCAAGTATTTCGTTTAGAATTTAATAAAAATGCTATAAGATATTTCATGTGATTTGTTTTCTATTTATTTTTATAATAAAATTGCGTTTGCTGCATATAAAAACTTAAATATGAAAAAATTTATAAGAACACTGCTTTTTTTTTTGTAAATAATTGTTTTGCTTTGTTTAGCAATGTCGTGGTTTACATTTACTTTTTAGCAGTCAGCTGGTTAATTTTTTCGAACATGTTTTTGAGGTTGCCAAAGTAACTTAGTCTTTATAACTGATGTAAATAAATAGATATTTCACCATCATGTTCTTTATTTAAGACAAATTTTATATATTGTTGTACAAAAAATCGACTAATGGTCTATAATTAAATCATTTTTGTGCAAATTTATAAATAAATAAATGCAAAATTTAAGTAAATTTCGTTAATGAAAACACTGGCAACTTCGCAATTATACATACATACATATGTATGCATGTATGTATGTGCTAATAAAAAATTCAAGGTTTGTAAAGCTTCATCTTCTTTTTTTTAAATGATGCTTTCTTAAAGTAATTATTGTCAATAAAGTAGCTCCTGACATTTTTATATTCTTTACTTCATCTAATATTTTAATTCACAAAGCAAAAATATAAACAAATATATAAAACATCAGCTGTTTTCGTCTCGTGTTTTCGAAAAATGAAAACCACGCCGAAAATGTAAAATCGCGTGATTTACAGAACAGCTTCAAATCATCGGCGTGGTTTCAAAACGGTTCGTGATTTCAAATCACGTGGTTTGCAGAACAGGCCTGTATATTCAGACGTTTCCGATGCATAGGTTTCTTATGGCGAGTAATTATCTTTGCTATCGGAAAAATCGTCCTCGTCAGAAACATTCAAAATTGCTTCTAATTCCTCGTCTGTAGGAAACTTTGGTCTAGTCTTTTTATAATTATAAATCATAAAATAATACATGTAGGCATGTATTATCCTCGGATAATTTCATGGTATACCTGATACTTTCTAACTATATTTAAATTTATATCTCTTTTTTCATATAAAGGTTTTATCTATTTTCCTTTGAATAATGTTATAATTTTAAAAATTATTATCAAGTTTTTTTCGTTATCTAAATTATTCGCTGTAGTATCTATAGATAAAATCTGGAAAATGAAAATTTATATGCCAAGTAAAATATATTAATAAAGATGAAATGAATGATGAATGAGGTTAAGGCCACTAAATTACTCGTACGAAAAAGCTTGCGAAAGAGTGCAATTGAAACGAAAATCATAACTTTACTCGGCAAATTACAAGGAAGTAGTGAAAATCCTTTCGTGTTTATTTATTTATCAATTTTTTTTTTTGAGACTCTATAAATCCTTCCAGCAGGGTTTAAAAGCATTGATCAAGCGTTTGCTTTACACTTTCGAATTGTTGGTTTCAACATTTAAATAGCTTGGCGTGAATAGCGCATACATACATACTCATATATGCCAATCAAACAAACCCATTTACTTGGAAAAAAGCCTCTCACAAATCAACTGAAAACATTTCACGCCAACTATTCAAAACGCTCTAAATAAATAAAAGTGCACAAAATGTTTGTAATAGCATTGTAATTTAACGTACGTTTAACTCCCTCTAGGACATTCAACAGTCGCCGTAATAAAAATCGTTTAACAAAAGCAAACATTGGAACACATGGCTGATGTTCGTGCAAACTTTTCTGCTGCTTATTAAGCGTGACACCAACATATTCGTTCTTAAATTGAATCACAATTTCAATACTTTTTTTCTTTATTTTTATTACGAGTATTTCTTTCTTTATGAGGCTCTAGTGGCATGCCGCCGCAACATACCAGTAAAAAATTAATTAAAATTTATGTTCACACCAATGAAATCACGCAGTTAATTTTGGTTACATTTTTCGAGCCGTATAACCCTTTTTTTTTTTTTTTTGGAGAATCATTAGCATTTTATTTATTTTCTTTGGTTTCTTTGGTGCGTTAAATCTTAAGCCGGAAACGAAACAAATATTTGTTTAATGTTAACAATAATAAAGTGACTCCAACGAGGAAGTCAAGTAAGCAAAGGAAGTTAGTTACTTTATGTATTTTGGGAAAACAAAATGGCAACAATTTCATTTTCTTTGGACATGTTTACTGCCTTACAGCCATCGCTAGAGATGTAAACTGTTCATCAAGTTTAGTATGCCATTTAGGATTTAGGATTTAGGATTTATTCACTAAAAGCGTACCTAAGTTGAATTAATTGCATAACTCTTCTCTCAAATGTTAACACGGAATACGCAGTAAAAATGCCGTAGATATGGCGATGGTTGGTTGTGTTGATTGTACAAACAGAAAGTCGGTGGATTCACTTCCTCATTCAGTCATCAAACATTTTTTTTTCGTTTGTGTTTATACTAATGAATGTGAGGAAGCAATACTACAAGCACTCATACTTCAGAAGAAAACAAGATTCAGATCAGGCAACCTCACTGGGCACCTTGAAATCTTCAAAAGAATCGATCGATCGATTGATTGACGTGACTCAGGTCTATGATCACGCAGAGCAAATCCAAGAGATACGAACTTATGTTTTCCGCCAGAGAAGCGTAGCATAGGGAACCAAACTGGTTCCAAGACGATTCACAAAGCTGGTACACAGACGAAGTAGGAACGGCAATAGTAAGTCCCAGCACCCACAAAGCCGTAACACTAAATAGACATACTACAATTTTCCAAGCGTAAATAGATGGCATATTAGTCGTTGTGGATATCATACGAGTATCAAGAAGGAGATAGGAAGGAGTTACGATTAAAATACTCAAGAACAGCCAGTCAGGTGATTATACGATTACTGCCTGGCCCACGAATTCGGTGTGCGACTACAATAAAATTTCATTTTATATTTCAGTATTATATAGAAATGGTTCTATAATTTTTTAATTTGTGATACCGGTACCTACGCTATAAAAGAGTTTTGAAACAATTTTCCTTTTTCTTTTTCAAGCAACATGGAATTTATAAAATTTAGTGGAAAATTCAAATCACGCAAAACGTATAGAAATATTTGTCTTCTATAGCGTCATTTACTTGGTGAAACGTTTGCCACTGACGATTATTGATCGTTTCACAACCGAAGAAAATATTAAAAAAAAAAATTTTAATTATATTATTAATTGACCTTTTTTATTATATTTTTTGATATATATTTATAAAATTTTTTATAATTTTCAATCAAATTTTATAACAAAAATTTTGTGACATGTTTCAAAAATATTTTTATATTTCAAAGAATTATAATTTCCTATTATTCCTGATGATGTTAACAAGCTGTTAACGAAATATCGAATAATAAAAAAACAAAATAAGATAAAAAAAGACCTCAGGCTTAATAAATATATATCAAAAAAAAAAAAAAAATTATTAAATCATATTGTACAGGGTGGTGCAGAATGAACTATTTAAATAAATAAATTTTTTTTTTTTTTTTTGTACAACCCACAATTTGTACAAAAAAAAAATTTAATTTTCTTTATAACTAGTCTCACTACCATTTTTATTTTGACCTTTATTAAAATTTTTTTTAAGTATATTTATTTTTGAGCGATGGTCTTTTTTGGGAAAAGTTTTTAACAATTGTTTATTTTTGCAATATTTCGCTAGCAAGTAGGTAGCATCGTCAGGAAATAATAATTTGTATTAACAAAAATATTTCTTTAAAATAAGAAAAAGAAAATATTTTTGAAAGGAAATGAAAATTTTTTGTCATTGTTATTAGAAATATTCTTTATACACATATAATACTTTCGGAAAATTATTTAATAAAACGAAAGATAGAGTTAAAAACATAGAATTATCTAATTTAGTATACCAGATACCTTGTGGAGGAAATAATTTAGAAAGTTGCAATAAAGTATATGTAAGAACAAGAAATAAAAAAAACTTAAAATTAGATTAGCTGGACATAAGTCAGATCAAAAATGCAGACATATAAATAAATACACAAAAAACAGCATTAACTAGACATTGTGCAACATTAAATCTTTATCCAAAATTTTAATACACCACTGTAATAGAAACAGAAACTGATTATAAACGCCGTTTTTTGTTAGACATGTTACAGATAATTAAAATAACTGCGGACAATAGAATAAACTATAAATCAGATGTAGATTATTTAGCACAAAATTATAAGTATTTTATTAATACAATTTAGATTTAGATTATGTATTAAATATACATATATTTTTATGCAAAAAATTGAGTTATGAATAGATAAGTCATAGGTCATTTATTAAATTATTTTTAATAATTATGTTCTATTGTTGTTATTATTACATTGTAGAAATATTTTATTTTATATACATGTATATACATACATATGTACAAAAGAAAATAATTTTTAAAACATGTTTATTTATGTATACATGTACACACATTTATACATGTGTATAAAGAATATTTTTAATATCAAACACAAAAAATTTTCATTTTCTTTCAAAAATATTTTCCTTTTTCTTATTTAAAAAAAAAATATTTTTGTTAATACAAATTATTATTTCCTGACGATGCTAACTGTATAGTAGCGAAATATTGCAAAAATAAACAATTGCTAAAAACTTTTCACAAAAAAGACCATCGCTCAAAAATAAATATAATTAAAAAATTTTCTTTATAACTATAGAGCCTACGGCCTAGTAGCCATGGCCTTATATATACATTTATTAAGTAATTTTAATAAATAAATAAATAAAATAAATATCTCCTGATGAAGAACAAGAAACCAGAAATCTTGTCCAGTACCGAAGACAACTAAGATACCATTCTAAGGTATTTGCGCTTCCAAATTCAACGTGAGTTTTTGTCTACTTCCGAAGAAATGTTTTCAGATTTATAAAGAAATTCAGGCTGAACAAATCATGATTCCGTTACGTCTTAAATGCGATATCACCTAGACTTCGTGATCCCTCAAGATCAACATGTGTGAATAAGGTACTACGTTTGGCGGCAACTATGCCAAGGTTCTGTACCTTGGATCGGCTTGTATATCCATACTTATATTCTCTATTCGTTACTTAATTCACTGCGACATATCTTCTCATTTGAGTTGACAGCTATATTTTCAATATCAAATGTTGGTCCTTCTGGACGAATTACAGAGTCCATTTGCAGTAATCCTGTTACGGCCTGTCCTAAAGTTGTCAATATTTTTTTGGGGTAAAACTTCCGCCACCAGTTGCATGATTTTCAATTTTATTGTGCATCCGTTTTCTTTTGACGCTGGTCTTCATATCAGACCCACACCTTCATCCAATCTTCCGTTTCACGGTTTGGAGGACCAATACCAATATTTAGCTTTTTTTGAATGTCATTCCATTTTTCCTTTATAGATTATATTTTATAGATTATATTATATTTTCCTTTATAGAACTTATCACTGTATTTTTGCACATTGCATCCACAAGTGTTTCTAAATGTTTTTTTTTTTTGGTGGTGTCTTCTTTATCCTTAAATGTACAAGTACTTTAAAAGTTTTAGGAAAATCTTTCACAGAATCGATAGAATTGCATTTACATTTTTATATTTCTCATTTTTAGGTAATTTTTAATTTTTATTTTTAAATGTCACTAGCAAAATACACCATGACACTTTTTGTCGAATTTCACAATAAAAAACGGTTCACACAATTGAAAAATTTGTAATAGATTTTCGATAGAGTTGTATTTCTGCTCAAAAGCGATATCTGCAATATGCTTTGAAAAAAAGCGAAACATATTCGAAGTGACTGCGACTCAACATACATGATACGGATAATTGACTCCGATTTAGAGTCTGAACACAATGTTTGCGGTGCGGGGCGATTTCTCGTTGCGGGAGAGAAAAATAAACATAATACAACGGAAGACGGCGACGGTAATACTTGTCATTGTTTGTTTACATTTTTATTAATTTATTTGTGCATAGATTTTTATAAATATTTCTAAAAATATTACTATTTGTGTTAAATATTTTGCAATGGCAGTAAATAAAAAAAAGTTGAAAGTATAAAAAAAATAGTTAATTTGGTAGAAGCCACGTTTGATTTATGTGTGAAATTAGAAACCACGGCACATACTTTTTTGTTTACAATAATATGGACATCGCCAATTATTCAAAAACTATGGCAACATCAGAAAGAGAAAGAGTATAAAAAAAATTGACAGAATAAGAAAGGCCGCAATGAAAATAAAATAGATTTTAATTTTATGCCGTTTCGCACTGCGGTTTATTACTTCAAAATCGTATGAAAAAATGCACCGCAATAAATTATCGTTACATTGTCTTCGGAATCTTATGCTTGCAAAAACAAACAAAATATAAAACATAGTTTGCATAATTGAGTGTCGTTCAGTGGATAAAGGGAATGAGTCCAAATATTTGAAATGGAGAAAAACGACAGAACAGTTGACGTTGACTTTAAAACTAGTTGTTACAACAAAACTCAAAACTAAAATTGCAAAATTAATTATTAGGGCTTCTTTTACAATTTGTAAATATATAAATATATAAATATATGTTAGTATGTAAGTGTATGTGCTCACAAAACCTGTTAATATGATACAAATACGTGTTTATTGATAAGAGTTTCAGTGGAAAAAGGGAATAAGTCCACCAAATTTTTTGTTGTTAAAATCCATAGCGTAAAAATGCCAATTAATTATGTTTTGACTTTGAGCATTCGTTCGGAAATAAAAAGAAAAAAATATCCATCTAAATATTGGCTTACTTCGCGTAGTGTTCTAATTGAGTTAGTATATTTTGGAAAGAGTATATTTTTTATAGTTTTGCAAAAAAAATGCTGCAGATAATTTGCTTTTTAGTTCAGTGCATTTGCCCAGTTTTATTTTTAATGAACTTAAAAAAATAACATAAAAAATTTCTTCTTTTTAAATGAATCGTAAGGATAACAAATTTAATAAAATATTATGTCTTCTTCAGAATAATCTTTCTGACTTGATACTGTTTTCAAGTTTTTATAGAAAGTATGGTATACGGGAGGGATATATTTTAATAAATCAATCATATCCTTTTTCTTTTCTTTTGTTATAGCTCTAGTTTCAGGATACAATAGACTTTGACTCACGCTATTCAATAACATTACTTTACCTTTCTTTCTTATGTTTATATCATCGAAATTATTTTTATATTGTATTACCCATGGTTTCGATCTCTCTAGTTTGATCCACCTCGTTTGGAGCCAGTTTACCGGTTTTCCCGCAGTATTGGTTTTGCGATTGCAAACGTTATTTTCCAAAGATTTTGTAGAGAAAAAATCAAAATGGGTCATTTTAACCACTCGAAACTGTTCCTTTCTTTTGCATGTTGCGATTATATTAATCCAATCATTTGGCGAATAAATGTGCTGAATTTTTTTTGCGTTAGACTCAATAATGGCGAAATCGGCGTCATTTGGTAAGTAGGTATGTCCGCTTACTAAAAATTTCATTTCAATCGACTTAGCTTTTATATCAGTACTTTGTACTAATTTGAGTAAACTTAAGACAGTTTAGATATTTCTATTTTGTCCAATACATGAGTCAGACCACAAAACAATCCGATCGTGAGTATCAGCAAACATTTTTATGTATTTGACCCAACAAGATGCGATTTCTTGCGAGCCTCTTGATTCCTCAGCCTTTTTGAGACACGTAGAAAGCCAACTGATGAACAATCGGAATCATCACTTTCGACATTGACCTCATTGTTATTGTTGTCGTCCATTCTTGGCACTATTTAACTATAAATAGTAAACTTTAATATTTATAATATTTAAAAAAATACCATTCAACTTTACTTACTTAATATGCGCAGGTCAAATAATTAAAATATTTTTACGAAATCTTTTTCAAATGCTTTTTAGCAGGAAGGTTGTAACTTACGACCGATCTGCACTTTCTGCACTTACTAAATTAGAAACTCTTCTAACCACAGCGATATCATAACAGCGATCAAAGGTCGAATTCATATGTAATAAAGCATAAAGTTGGATTACAGTTACGCTTACGATTGCTGCTCTCATGCAGCAATCAACTAAGTACAACAACAATTTAAAGAACATAAAAAATTAAATTGGCAGGTAGCGAAAGCTCGAAGAGAGGCAAGAAATAGAAACAAATAAGAGTGATTAAAAGCAAAGTTAACAAGTGATTAATGCAATATAAATTCAAGCGTGGACTTATTCCCTTTTTCCACTGAAAATAAAATTTTTGTGTTTCGTACAAAAAAATGTTTTGTCTTTAAAAGGGGTCTTCCGTTGAAATTTTAAAACAAAATTTTTACCATACATTGTTAGTCATAAAAGGAAGTGTATCCACGCTAAATCTCAAAAACGCCAAAAATGGACTCATTCCCTTTATCCACTGAACGACTCGATTATAAGACTGAAAATACGGTTAAAAAAAGTGCTGGGAAAAACGAAAGAAGAAAAATGGAATATCTGGGAATAAATGAATGTGAATATCTATTTTTCAGCAATTGTTGCACATTCACAATTGATAACAAATATTTCAAATGCACAAGACTGACTGTGAGATGGTTGTTTATGTTTCTCCCCTATAGAAATTCTGCCGTCATATGGCCGTAATTAAAAATTTAAGAATTTATTTGGCTTAAGAAAACCATGGAAAGTTTTATTTTTTTATTATTTAAAATTGCTTGTGGCAAATTTCAGTGACTCAATGTCATCAATTCATATATCATACTTAAAAATAAATTTTGAAATTCTTTCGAAAGACACACTTGCTGGCAATTTTCTATACGGGTTTGAGGTGCATGTGTCAGTGTGCGTATGTACATATGTGTGAAAATGCCAATCACTTTTTCGCGATTACCTTCTGGAAAAGTGTTTTATCGTAAATTGTTATTTGGAGTACCTTGCATTTTTTATACCTTCAGTTCTACTTTGGATTTTTCTCTTGAAAATATTTTTTATTTTTATTTAAAATTTTTTTTTTTTGGTTCGTCATTCTTTTGTTTCTGCACCAACAGAAATTTTATATTGAACACCAAAAACCTTTGCACTTAGTATATTGAAAAGTTATAAATATTAAAGTTTTTTTTGTTTTTACTCTGTCATTTGCATAGCTGGTTTACTTGGCTTGGCTTCGTTGACTGCCAGGTTGCTTGGCTGAGTGGTTGTTTCCATCAAATATTGATATGACAGACATATTTTATTCATCATCACTCGAATCTTATAAATACATACAGGCATCCTGTAGATAGATGCTGATGTTGGTGTTGGTGTTGGTTGCTGATATACAGTAACGAGCATATAAAATGTAACGTTGTGTCAAATGGCTTTGAATGCTTTTGTACTCCAAAATCACGACAATCAATTCACGTCTTCTTTTAGCTGTCCACTTTTGCAGTTTTGGCGGCAAAATTTGCCTTTTTTTATCTTGGACCAGTGCTAAGGGGATATCACCGACATATGCGTGGCTTTGCACTGGAACTAGATAGAGAAAGGCATAGTGTAGAGATTAGACAGGAGGTGAAATTTTAAGATAAATTGAGTGATGAAGAGGAGATACAGCAAAGTTGCAGCGTCTCTGATGTTATTTTTGACACATTCGGTCTTATTGTGATTGTCAACGTCGACGTCGACACCAAAATGTAGCCCCTGTTACGTCCATATGCTGCGACAACCTTTTTTTAAATTTAAATTGGCATTTACAAAAATTCGTGTTTTTCAGTATTTAACAAATAATATTTTTAAGTGAAAGTTATCGCATATCGCTTTGAGAGAGGTTACATTTTGGTGTCGACGTCGTCGTTGACAACCGCAATAATGACGATTATTTTTCAGCTAAGATGAGCCAATTTATTTATTATTGTACTTCGCAGACGTTTTTACTGCAATAAATAGCGTCGAAAGAGGGTGCTGTAGCACAGAAAACCCAGAAAAACCTCTTTCTGGTTTGACCTGGGTTCTTCTGGTTGCAGAGTCAACATGCTGACTATTCGCCAGAAATATTTTTTAAAATTTCCAAGCAAACTACTCACGTAGCATCTGTTTGGAATGTTACATCCTTTGCTTGCCACAATAGTGCGTTAACTGCAGGGGAAGAAGGATCTCATTACACTTTATTTTGTTCTCTTTAGAACAGTGCTCAGGGGATTTCCCTACGTAGTCAATGAGTTACACCGAAAGTAGTTGGCAAGCGATTCTGTATGAAAGCAGTTATGTGAAGAAGTACGCCTTTATTCGTGCACGCCTCTGCAGTTATGGGTTTTGTGAATTTTTAAATCCAAGTTCCTGCAGCTCTGGTATTGAGTTGTCGAATTAATTTTAGAGCTAAAGGAGACCCATTTGATATTCATTATTTTTTTTTTTTTTTTATCTGGGACCAGCACTCAGGAGATGACGCCTACACATGCGAAGCATTGTGCAGGAACTATAGGAAAGGGATAGTAGGAGAAACGGCAGCTCTGCTTTCGTACGTTCTTTGTTTTATACTCGTAGTAGTGCTGAAGCTTCGGTTCAGTAGCCATTTTTATTATTGTTTTACTTCGCCGGTGCTACAAAATACCGACGAAGGAGAGCGTTCTGATGCGATTGTTGATTGCTATCAGCTGAAGCCGCTATTGTTCAGTGACCAGTGACTATGCCTTCGCCACTGAAACCTTCCGACAACAACTGACACACAAAGACACACTAATGCACATCAGAAAAATTGCGAGATGTTTATTTTTATTTTAAAATTTTAGACTTAGACTCCGAATAGGAGGAACACTGTTGGCATAGCGGTACTAGAAAATTGTTTGGTTGAACGAGGCATTGAACCCACATTCGTCAGCTTGATGAGTCTAGTACAGTACCCACAGCAAAGCAAAGTTTGTGCGTATCTGATAAGGCGTAGACCAATCGGGTGCATTAGGCTTGTCAATATGGAGGTGCGGGTTCGATTCCCGCTTAAACACCCTGGGTGTTTTTACAGACAAGCTTAAAACCTTCGTAGAGTTTATCTTGTCTTAAAAAAAAAAAAAAAAAAAAAAATTATTTTTCTGCTAAAGCGGACTCAGTCAACAGCACCCTCCATCAATTGGTGATGAAATGTGTGTACGAAAATAATATATCCTCAAAACTAGTGTGCTAGAAGTGCATTCTTCAGCCTACTGAGTTTGTCCCTGGCATTGATGTCAGTATAAAGTCAAACGAGAAGGAGGAATTATTTTCCAGACAATGATGTGTTACAGCGTTCTGCGGTACAGGACCCTTAACCGTACTGTGAAGCGGGACAGTGAACTGAAAGATCCTGCAATGATTAGATTTCATAACTCTTTCAAATGTGAGCGAATTTAATGCGCTATTCGTCCCCTCCCCACAATATCCTCGCCATTTTGCAACTTTCTTAAAATCTTTAGAATGATTTACAAAATTGCAGCTGCTAAACATTTCCAACTTTTAAAATGCAGTCATCCGGAATATAAATTTGTTTTATTATTTTCCGTCAAAGCATTATAAAAGCATTTTATCAGATAAAATCGATTAGGTTTTAAAGGACTTACCTCAAAGTGTGTGTCAAGCAAAATAAAAAATCATCTTCTATTTAAGTTTCATGTGAAATCTGGTTTTATAGCACACACGTCAATTGATTTTCAAGCTGATAAGCACACTGTTTTGCATGTCGTTATTTAACAAAAAAAAAATATATATTTTCTGTGTTTTTCTTTTTTACACTTCAATTTTCCAACGTCTTGTGCATCAAAAAAAAAAATACATTTAAAGCAGTCTAGCAACAGGTTCCTTTATGCTTCCGCCATCTTCAATATAATCTGGATTAGGTTCAAGTACATTAGAAAACATTTTCAATTTTGAATGACATCATCATTTGACAAACACAGCACTCGCTCTTATATCGTTGTTTGTATTGGTTAAGTTTATGTGTGTGTGTTCAAGGCCTTTTTCGTTTATGCTACCAATACAAACGCATTGTAAAAGTCAGACGAGCGTTAGGATTTGTTTTTATATATTTTTATATTTTTATATATTTTTTTATATTCTCAAATGATTTGCAATATTTCTAGACGATTTATTGCAAAATAATTATTATTGCAAATTATGAGTTGAAATTTAATAACAGGAAAAGCTCTTAACAGTTTTAATAATAAATCTTAAGTATAGACACACACACACACACACACACCCACACACACAGACACACACACACACACAGACACACTAACACACGCACACAGACACACTAACACACGCACACGTATCAAAGGCCATCGCTGGCTGTTGGCTGATAAGGAATATAGCGTCATCAAAAACGCATTTAATTCGGCTGACTGGGACCCCACGCTAGCTGCACTTAATGGGGAAAAATACGTACCCATATACTTGACTGAATTGATTGCCGACTACTTTAAGGATTAGAGTGCTTTTGTACGACACGGAGGATGGCAGGAAGTCACATGCGGTCTCAGCAGGTGTGCCTCAGGGTTCTGTGCTGGGCCCAATACTATCGAACGCCATGTAGGATGCGGTACAAAGGTTTGAGCTACCTAGTGGTACGCAGATCATTGGTTTTACAGAAGACATTGCCGTAGTAATAAACGACAAACACCTCGACAAGCTAGAAAGAACGTGCAACGATGCCGTCACTATAGTTAGAAGCTGCAACACGAGCATAGGTCTCAGACTTGCTGACCATTAAGCAGATGTTCTACGTGGAAGCTTGTAATTAGAGAGAAAACGGAGTCCATCATGGTTATAGTACAGACCAGCGAATAACATCTTAGTGGGCGGGGGTATAGAACGTCCACAGACTCACTTTCAAAGAACATTTGCACTTTTTTTTTTTTAATCTAGGACCAGCACTCAGGAGATGACTCCTACACATGCGAAGCTTTGTGCTGGATCTAAAGGAAAGGGATAGTAGGAGAAACGACAGGAGGTGAAGCTTAATTAATTATTTTGCAGCTCTGCTTTCGCACGTTCTTTTGTTTTTATACTCGTAGCAGTGCTGAAGCTTTGCTTCAGTAGCCATTTTTATTATTGTTTTACTTCGCCGGTGCTACACAATACCGACGAAGGAGGGCGTTCTGATGTGATTGTGGATTGCTATCAGCTGAAGCCGGTATTGTTCAGTGACCAGTGACTATGCCTTCGCCACTGAAACCTTCCGACAACAACTGACACACAAAGACACACTAATGCACATCAGAAAAATGCGAGATGATTTTAAAATTTTTGTCTGAAACTGGCGCGAATAATGCCTAACATAGGCGGTCCGAAGCAGGAAGGGAGGCAGTTGCTGATGGTGGTGGTCAAATCAATTTCTGTATATGCGGCCCTCGTATGGGCGGATGCTATGAACAAGGAATCATACAGAAGAGGAATAGATGCGGCCTACAGGGTTGTTTCTGCCCTCCGCACGCAGCACTGGTAATTGCTGGAATGATGCCGCTGCGACTAGTAGCAGATACCGAGAGAGAGAGAAACGTGGTGCAAGAGCGACGAGGCTTGCGCACTCCGGTCATATAACCAGTGCAGTGGGGAACCTGCATTTGGTACAAAGTACAGACTCTAGAGCGCACCATCTGCTGATGTTAGAGTCAACGCTCTATCTTCTGCGCCAACAGAACCTCCGAATTTGATAAATCTTTTGGAAAATATCAATTTTCACAGACGTACATTCTGGCACAGGCCATCGGCTGGGCTAGGAGATTTTGTTATGACCACCCGGGCATGACGGAACCATTCTTGCATAATGGTGGCCTGGATTTCGAAACCAATGGACCAGATCTTATTTTATCTATCTGTCTATAATTACACATGAGTCATAAAGTTTGCACGACGTTTTTCTAATGGCGACTGAAGTTCTCATTCACAGCAAACAAATCCATCATGTTAAGAGTGCTGGACAACAAGTCGGAGTACATGATGGTTTATCTCTCAGACATCGATACGCTTTGCGTGTCACCGATTTATTTATATGCAAATTGAACTAGTTTATAAAATGTTCTCTGAAAATTAATTATCTTTCTTCTGCATAAATAAATGACAATTTAATTTGCAGTTGAGAGCACATTCTTTGTTTTATATTTTTGCATTGAAAAGGAAAATACATTAACACTGAATATAATTATTTTGAGCAAAAGTGAAAAAGACCAATAAATAAAACTAAAAAGACTGACAGTTTTTTTTTTAGAAAGAACAAAAAGGCTAATCTGAACAGCAGTTAGAACACACAAATCTTATTTAAATCAATTTACAAATAAAATTACTTAAAATTCTGAAATTCTGGAATTGTACATACAAGTGTAGGTACGAGTAATTTATTCATGCCATAAAATGTTCAAAAGGGCTTAAAAAAACAAACGAACAACAAGAGAAAAATAGTTAAATTTATTTACTTGTCATAACTTTAACACTCACTATTCAAATATTTGTTGTTATACTTTAGAATACATTAGTTGTAAGTGTTTACGTGTTCAAGTGTGTGCGTGTGTGTGCGTGTGGGTGTACGTGTGTGTTGTTTATTCACTCAGCCATGCCCTGCAGGAAATGCCAATAATAACACTGCAATGATTTGCTATTAATATGTCGCCACGGTGCCTATCGCCGTTTTCACACACAGCAAGTAATCTATCGTATCGTATAATACAGGGTGCCTGGTAGCAGATTTATATTTTCAAACTTAAATAAAAAAACGTAATAATTGACACAAAGTTTTATTAAGAGCACTGAACGATCGAATGGAAATGCGAATTTTCTATTTTAAAGAGTATGTCATCCAGATCCATACGTAGCGAGTAAGCGAATTATCTCATGCGATATGTATCAAAGCGTATTTTTTTTAACAAATTTTGAACCCTAGAATGGTAAACAAATTTTTTTTGCTCTTTAATGGAAATCTTTGCCTGTGAAGCGACTTTTATAAAAACCCACATTTTACCCTTAAAAAAAACCAAAATTTATTAAAACAGAAACAAAAACGTATTTATTACATGATTAGTAATAGAAATAAACAAAAAACAATTCATTTTTTAAATATCTTAAATATATTATTGGCAACATTTATAGATCACATATTTTATCAGCAGTATGAATAGATCTTTTACAAAAAAAAAAATAAAAAAAAAAAAACCCCTTTGGGATTAAAAAATAAACTTCAGTATCTTGTAGACCTTATGTCTAATTAACATATTAAAAAATAATATAAATCTTAAAACTTAAAAAAAATTGTGCAAGACAAAATAAAGTTTGTGGTTTTTGCACCTACTTTTTTACATCACATTGCCAACAATTTGGTGATCTGTGCTCTAAGCAATAAGTTTTCTTGCCTTTTGCGCAGAAATATACGCTCATACGCTTCAATTTTGGAGGACAGAAATCGCACATTGATCTTTTACTTGGTTCGTCTGTATCATCATCAGTATTATCACCCCAACAAAAAAATTACCTTTATTGGTAAACTGCGTCTCAGAGGCGACACACGTATCTATATATAAGCAACGCAACGCAGCAAAACAAAATACGTCTGTGCCCAAGCTCGTACAATACTCAACTGAGTTGGCACGAGCACACCCTTTAATACGAGTGAACGATCAGGAAATATTGCAAAAAAATAAAATTCTTCGACTCACAGGCGGTGTTTACTTTTCTAGGGTTAAAGGCAAAAATAAAGAATATGTCATCCGAAGAAGAATGTAGTATTATACTTAGTAGAAAAGAAATCTATATCGACAGGGTGGCGCAGAATTAGCTATATGGTTTGAATTATTCATAACTTTTTTAATTATTATTTTTTCTTTTTTTTTTGTTCCAACATTTTTTGAAGAAAACTTGGGGAATTAATTATGAAACATTCGAAATGATATGATTGCCATTATACCCGAAATTTTGCGAAACGTTATGGAAAATATGCTAAAAAAGAGCACGTATGTGCGAAGCAGAAAATTAACATCACTTACAGGATATCATTTTTCAAAGCTAAATGCAAAAAATTCCCCAATAATGGGGGGTGTCACAGAAAATTTTCGGAAGTGAAAATTTTCACATTTTTGAAAACGTGACGTTTTTGTTTTGGTCCTTCAGCTTTCATACGTTTTCATAAATACGAAAAAAATCAAAACATTGTTTTTTTGTGAATAAATATGGTATCTGTATTAATAAGTTCTTATGTTTACCCCTTGATATATGCAATACATACATTTGTATGTATGTATACGAATTAGAGTCAATACAAACAGTTTTATTTTATTTAACAAAATTTACTTACATTTTCTGTGTCAAATTGATTTACTTGTTGAAAAAATATAAATGGCAGGTAGTAAAAATATTGATATTTAAATAAGAAACTAATCGTTGTTTTTCCTAAATCTCCTTAATTCTTTTCTAATTTCTTTTATGCTACTTGGGATGCCAAGCTGCATATCTGGTAATTTACTTTAAAAAGGATATGGTAACTTTACAGAAAAATATGGCAAAGCATATTTTTGTTCATTTCCAAATTTTTTTTCTTGATTTCATAATTTTTATAAAATTCGTAAAATTTGTTAACTAAATTAATTTTACTTGTATTTTAAGTCACAACTTAAATAAAATTGATATTCTCTATAATTGAAAATCTGTTTTGAACTTTTTTTTTTATGTGAATACTCTCAAATTATCACTTTCACTTGTAAATTTTCAAGTGAATTTAAAACGAAAAATTTTGTCGTTTTTCGTTTTCTGGAGAAGCTAAAAACGTTTTCATTTTCACTTTCGTGTGAATTTTGTTTCTGTGACCCCCGAATAATACTGTATTTAAAAAAAAAAAAATATATTAATAATCGCATAAATAAAAAAGTTATAAACCATTTAAACCATATAGCTCATTCTGCGCCACCCTGAATATCTGTAAAGCAGAATGTGTGCTTGTTTGTTTGTACCAAAACGCTGGACCGATCTGCCTACAATTTTCACACCATTTAACTGGGACTCTTGAATGCATTATAGGATACTTTTTTTCAGCACGCCCACTTTGACGTCTACTTTTTTAAGTTATGTTACTCCCTCCTCATGATTTTTAAGGGATTTCATAATATTAAGGAGCTTAGCTTCGCCATTTGTGGACCAATTTTAAAAATTATTTTTGCAAATGGTCCTGAACACATTTTTTTTTTTTTTAGAAATATGAGGGAGGAGGAAGGCAAAGTGCCCGACCCAAAAATTAATTTCAAATAACTTCACCATTTGTAGGCCTATTTTCAACATTGTTATTCTTATGGAAAAGTTTCCCAAAAATTTTTTTTTTTTAGATTTTCTGGAGGGGGAGGAAGGCAAAGTACCCGACCCTACAATTGATTAGCAAATATCTTCACCATTTCTGGACCAATTTTCAAAATTATTTTTATTTATGGCAAAGGCTCATTATTGGCGAAATTTGAGAGGGGTGGGTGCTAAGTGCCCGCCATTGAAGAGAGACTATCAAAGAACTTTGTCGTTTGTGAACCAATTTCCAAAATTCTTTTTTCAAATGGAATTTTTTTTTTAAATTGCGGGAAAAGGCAAAGTGCCATTTGTGGACCGACTTCATACGAAAATGTTTAACCGATGGCGATGGTTGAATTGACATATATTTTTTATATAGTATATAATTAAACAGTGTATTAGATATATTCTACATTCTAATTGGAAGTAGTGTAGTGTTCTTGTATGTCCATTATATTCAGCCACGGTATGAATACTTTTATAAAATAATTTCTTTGTAAGCAAATATTTAATTTTGTTTTAAATAGGTCAGTATACAATTCAATTACTTCATTTTAAATGAGTGTAAACAATAAATAAAATATTGCTAACTAGACAAAATGTATGTATAATTGAACTGCGTACTGGGACAATTATTAAAATTAAGAATAAGCGAATAAACATAAATTAAGGTTGACAAAAATTAGTACATAAGAATAGAAATTTAATAAAGAGACATCAAATAATTTTTATTGACGATATACATTGATATTTTATATTTTAATAAAACATTACTTGGCGATCAAGCGCTTCTGTTTTAATCACACCCATAAAAATGTCTGCACTACAATAGACTTTTTTTGATATCAATTCAGTTAAAATTTTTTATATTCTGCATAATATGTTGTTACATTTCTATTTCAATATTCAATAATATTCAAATGTTAAAGATATGTAAATATATTTGAAATTATTAAAATAAAAATGTTGCCGAAATAATTTTAAATAAAATGCATTTCAAATTTATTTAAAATTTTATGGAAATGGTGTAATGAAAGCCTTTTCGAAAATGAAAAGTTTTCTCTTCCTAGAAAAGACAAAATAAAAATTTTACACGATTCGTTGACCATCAAAGAATCTAAAAGTCACCAAAAGCAACCGACGCCAGTGATGGATGACCTGACGACACTTGGTCTCAGGCTTCCTACAGGGTAACTACTGCTACTTGTGTGTGTGCGTATAATATTACTTTATTATCATTATCATTCCTTGTCCGTGTGTAAGTAAATAATAATAACAAATAGTTATTATCCGTATTTATAGTTGTACATGTGTATGGTTAAAAAAAAAAACTCATATACATCCATCCATCCATATAGAAAAATATAAAAATGGAGACATTTACTTGTCTATTTATATACGAAGCTGCTTTGAAAATGTTCGTTCATTTCAATAAAGTTTTTCTCAGTCATTTGTAGGCGTATATTGGTTCCATAGATCCATATATTTATCAATTAAACTCTACCAATCAGGTGACTTTTTTAGCTCACTTTTGTTTTACACAACAAGAATGTTAAAATTTGTTTACATTTTGTGCGCGCCAGTATAATTTTTAAGGCCATGTCACATAGAACTTTTGCTGCGCTGTGCATTGCAGTTTCGCTTTGGCATTTAAGATGAAATGTACACATTTATATGAAACATGTCACATAAAGTATTCTTAACGCAGCGCAAAGCGAAAAGTTGGGCATCTTTTATCTTTTTGCCTGCTTTGACAATCAAATTGAATAATTTTCTTTATTCGTGTCTTCCATTCTCTTCTTTTCGTTTTCAAACAGAAGAACATTGCAATTGTATATCGTCAAATAACATTATAGAATTTTGTTTTTATAATAAAAATATAAATAGCACAATTATCAAACACTTTTCTTTGGTAAACAAACAATTCGTGAGTGTTGTCAAATCGTTTATTGTGTCACACAGCTTTTGCTTTACGCTTTTCTGTCAAAGTTAGAAACGTCACGCAAAGCGACAAAGTTCTATGTGACATGGCCTTTATTCATTTGTTTAATTTGAGAGCGCGCACAAATAACAGTTTTACTCATTTCTTAATTTTAATAGAGGGTTGCAAAACCAATTAAGGCACACATAAATGCTTCACCTACCCTCTATTTCGAGCACAATGCATTGCATGTGTAGTGGGCATCTCCTGAGTGCTGGTCCAAGATAAATAAAAATTTATTTTTTTCTTGCTATTGTTGCCTGAGCGTGTTTACTTCTGAGGGAGCAGTGCAAAATCAATTAATCCATATGTAAAAAAATATTATATTTTTTTTTCGCTATTGTAGCCATCTTTTATTGACATTTCCATTGGTATATTAAGTGGTGTTGTAGACTTGCGACTTCATGAGAAACATACTTTGATTATATCAATGTAAAGGGTGTCTGGTAGCAGACTTCAATATTTTCAAACTTAAATGAAAAACGTAATAATTGATACAAACTTTTATTAAGAGCATTGAACGATAGAATGGAAATGCGGATATTATTTTTTAAAGCGTATGTCATCCAGATCCTTCAGATCCTTTTTTAAAATTTTAAGAATAATCGCTCTTGGAAGTCCCAGTGAGGCTGGGCCTTTAGTTAAGTTTTTTTTTTTAGGAAAGTTGCCTTTCCTTGTTCTCCTCTTCTTCGTACAATAATTTACTTGAAATGAACAATTTCAAACAACTGTTTGTTAAATTATTTTGTTTTCAAATAAACCGAAACCGTTTCTGCATTAAGTTCTGTAGAAATTCTTAACTCAAAAAAAAGGTTGTATTGAAACTCAGCTCTAGTTCTTCTCTCATCAAATCTCTTTATTAGAATAATCTTTAAGTAAGAAACAACGTGTCAATACATAATCGCATCTTTCTTTTTTAAGAAAAAGGACGGCGAATAAATAATGGGAAATAACAGAGTAGAAATATTTAGGTCAATAAACATTTTGGATGTAAAGCAGGAATGTTTACACTTCTTTTGCAAAAACATAATTTTCAGACTGCTGCTGTGCCCACACAATTATGGAGAATGTTTCTATGTAAAATTAAAATATAATTTGTCATTTGTTGGTTTCTGTTCTTCCAAATTAAATTTTATATGCGCACGAGTATGTAATAACTAAAACAAACAGTGGAGCACAGCACATCAGTATTTTAATGATGTCATTGAAACATCAGTCAGAATGTAGTATTCAGAGTCATACTCACTCACGCATTTACAGCGACAAAAATATGTATGAAAATAGTGAAGAAAACAGAAAGAAAAAAAAACATAAAATATGTATCATTTTTAGTACGAGCATAAAAATAATGTCATATTTAAAATATTATTGCTGCATAAAATAAATTTAACAGCAGATATTTCAAGAAAATATTCTTAAACCGTCATAGTAACTCGCAGCCAAGTTACTGCCTGCATTACATAACATTTACAGCGAAAATAAACAACTGCGATGCAAAAATAAAATAAATAAAAAATATTTATGCACTTTAATTTGACAGTGTTGGCTTTAACATGACAAATTACACATGCAATAAGAAAAATAGATTCAAGCAGCAGACAGTATACGAAGAGCCGATTGAAGTAGATTTGAGAAACAACAACTGGCTGACGAAACGATTGAATGACTGAAAGGTACTGTTTTTCTAACTGGCACTTGGAAATTCTCAAGTTTGTTTTGTTCTAATTTTTTTTTTCTGCTTTTATTTTGTTTCAACGTAAGGATTTCAAACAGTAAAATCTTCGACGTTTTTCCAGGGGTCATCACGTCGAAAATGTTCTGTATTGAAGCCAGCAACAATAAGAATGTCAGTTTGCAAACATTAAAATATAAAAAAAAATACTGCATACTTTAAGGAGTTTTTGTTTGCCTACTTCTTATGTTGACAAGAAAAGTATTCACGGTCTTGCAAGATACGTGATCAGTAAACGATACTTGTATGTACATTTTTGAAATATTTTCTAAAGCCGTACGAAAGGAAGCATCTTTGTGTAGCGAAAATTTTTATTGCAATTAACAGAACCAGATAATATTATTTTTAATTTCGAAATAACAATGTTACGTGCGGTCAATCATTTATTTGACAACAACTTTAGACTGGCCAACTAAAGGGTCTTACACTAACAGGTTTCATTTTCATATGTCCATAGCAAAAAAAAAAAAAGACAAGGAAAAGAAATAGTTACGGCAAGGGTTCTATTGCCAATGATTTCAACATAACGAGCCTTTGGTGCAATACCGCAGTAACTCAAAATTTGAATTTTTTGAGCTGGGTATGCAGAAATGATCTTTGGGGAAATATACATATATCTAAAGGAAAAACGATTATGGTTCTATCTCTAACTGTTCAGATTCTACAGCTACAAATGTCTTTATAGCCTCCAGTTATTTCCAGCAATATTTATTTGCTATAATGAAATATTTCCTTTATGATAAGAAATTTACAAACAGAAAACATTACAAAACATGCCTCTTTATCTAAAAACTTATAAAAAAAATAACTTTAAATGCATTTTTCTCAGTTGACGATTTTTTGAATTACGACAGTATTGCACCAAAGGCTCGATAAGGGTGTCATTGGCGAATATGTGTTCACATTTAAATAACAACAACCAATGAATGTGTTAATGTGTTCCTGTAGAACATTTAAAAAATTTATAAATTAATCGGCTTTCCATGAGTTCAAAAGTGATAATTTTTTTATTTTTTTTCCTTGGACCAGCACTCAGGAGATGACTCCTACGCATGCGTTGCGGTGTGCTGGAACTAGAGGAAGGGGATAGTAGGAGAAATGATAGGAAGTAATGTAGTGGCTCTAGATATTTCCAAAGCATTTGACAGAGTGTGGCATTGCAGCACTTTGTTCTAAACTTATTGCTTCTTTCAATTTATATCGAGCTTTTTCAGCGATCGCGCTATAAGAGTTGTTATAGACGGGTTCTCTTCAAACGGGTTGAAGATAAATTCAGGGGTACCACAAGGCTCCATTCTTTCTCCTACCCAATTTCTTACGTTTCATAATGACCTTCTATGTCAAACTTCCAATCTTATCCACTTTTTTGCATAAGACAGACACCAACAAAAAATCGATAAACGCTACCTTGTGCACTACATATAGTCCCATTATATTCTATGAAAATGGTAAAAAAAATTTAAGATTTCTTTATTTTATCCCACTTCAAAAGCGAGCGAGTGTCCTGTGCTAGAACCTGGAAATGCCTTTGTATACTGTATATCTAAATAGTTTTTTTTGTATTAAAAAGAAAGTGCTATATTTCAATAAAAGCGCCATTAAAATGTTAAGGTATGTAGACACGACTGTCATTTACTACAATATTGACCAAAAAATTGTTACAAAATGTGCAACAACCGTGTGAAGACACAATTTTTGTATGGCAGCATCTTGACAAAATGTATTGTCGTTGCATTGTATGCCAATAATATTGTTACAATTCTGACAATCGTAAGAACACCCTTCATTTCCATTGACACACAATTAACAGTCATTTGTTATTGTCGCATTTTTTTTTTTTTTTTTTTTTTTTCCATTTATTTATTTATTGAATCTTCAATGTATATTGAACTAACAACAAGTAATCAAATCTTAAATAATAAAACAAGAAAATATTCACCCCAGCCAGCGCCAGGGCGAAAGCATCGGTTCCACAGTAGTTTCAGATTCTTTTTTTTTTTATGTGAGTTGAGACAGGTAGAGGGCTAAAGTATCCCTCCTTCTCAGCCTGGTATGACCTGAGAAATTTTTGATATTTCGAGCCAGTGGATTCGGGTGGACTTCAAGTTTTTCTACATAAGTTATGGTTAATTTGGAAAACACGGTGTTTACAATCGGAACATTAAGATCTTCGTGGAGTCGGGAATTTTTAATGTACCAAGGGGCCGCTGTAATTATACGTAGGATTTTATTCTGTCGCCTTTGGATTTTTTCTATATTCGTGCGTGAGGCAGTAGCCCATAATTGTATACCATAACACCATATTGGTTTTAAAATTGAATTGTACAGTAATAATTTGCAGTCTAGGGTTAGCGTTGAATTTCTGCCCATAAGCCAGTTCAGTTGAATTGCCTTTAATTTCATTTGTGTCAGCTTTGCATCGATATGGGTTTTCCAAGTCAAACGACGATCAAGGTGAATACCGAGATATTTAACTTCTGAGTGTTGCGGAATATATTGGTGATTAATTTGAACAGGTGGACACGTTTCCCGCCGCAAAGTGAATGTGATATGTACACATTTCTGTTCATTTACTTTAATTCTCCACTGCTTTAACCAATTTTCTAATCGAGATATATGGTCCTGTAATTTTCTTGAAGCTACATGTGGGTTATCGTTAACACTTAGAAAGGCTGTATCGTCTGCAAATGTAGATGTATGGATTTCATTGCTCGTAGGCATATCAGAAGTGTATATCAAGTACAACAAAGGCCCCAGGATACTGCCTTGGGGAACTCCAGCTTGTATAAGTTGTGGAGGGCTCAAAAAATTTCCTTCTTTTATCATAAATTTTCTGCCGGTTATGTATGATTTTAGAAGTTTATGTGTGTTTGATGGTAATTTTTGTTCTATTTTATGTATTAAGCCTTCATGCCATACTTTGTCGAAAGCTTGTGAGACGTCTATGAAAAGTGCAGAACAATATTTCTTTTCCTCGAATGTTTTTCTAACGACATTCACAAGTCTATGAGTTTGTTCTATAGTACTATGCTTCCTTCTAAAGCCAAACTGATGATCTGGTATGCATTGAAACTCATTCACCATAGGTAGCAATTTACTCATAAATAATTTTTCAAATAATTTAGACATAGTTGGGAGCAGGCTTATTGGTCTAAAAGATTCAACTTTGGTGCTGTCTTTACCTGGTTTAGGAATCATAATGATTAATGCTAGTTTCCATTTGGTTGGAAAATGCTCCAGACGTATAACCGCATTAAAAATAAAAAGAATACTTTTCTTTGCAATGAATGGCAGCTCCATGAGCATTTTGTTAGTTATTCTGTCGAAACCTGGTGCTTTTCTATAGTTTAGATTTCCGATAGCATTGTCAATGTCTCGCATATTGAATCTAAAGGGAAAGTTTTGTCCAACAGTAGGAGTAGGCAGTTCAGAAGCTTCATTACTTATATGTGGGGTAAAAACATTTTTCAAATGATCTACAAATAGGGTGCCTTTTTCCATTTCAGTTCTTGCCCAGTCTCCATTCTGCTTTCTCAGTGGCAACTTAGTTATTACAGGCCTTTTCAACCCTTTTGTTGCCCGTTATTGTCGCATGTGCTTAATTTAGTGCACCGTACAAGAACACCATTGGCAGATAAATATTTCTGTTGGCAATGCTGCCCATAAATATTTAGATACAATGTTTAAAGTCGGATCTGGCAACGTTTGCCATACAGTAATCTGACAACCGTGTGAACACACAATTTATATTAATGGCAGAAAAAATTATTGTCGCAGAACTGTGTGCCAGTGAAATTGTATGGTTTTCTTTCAATAGTGTGAACAGACAAATTACCAGATGGTAATAACAATTTTTCTTTGTGAGTGCATTGCCATCATATTGCCGTATCCTACAATATTGTACAATCTGACAATCGTGTGAACACAGCTTAATGCATTAATTTCTTGATTATTATCAATGGTTTTTGTATACAACTTCAATAAGTAAGTGTTCTCAAATTGGCACGGCGGCAATAAATGTTAATGTACCAAAATGAGGTGTAACAGTCCAGGGTTAAAGAAACGTTTATTATAGTCGTGGTGTATCTAACGAATTCTTAATTTTTTTTCTTATTTATTGTTTGTTGTTTGTACGCTGTCTACTCAAATCTTGTAATATTTTGTTCCGGGATTTTATTTTTTATATAGAATATTCCAGCAGTCCTTTTGTTAGTTGGTGTTTTTTTTTCTTTTTTTTCTGTTTTGATTTTGTAACAATTGAAAAGCGCTTTAAAGTATAAAAACAATAAATTGTTCATTGTACTTTAACAGAATAATATGTTTTATTTGCGTTTTTCCTTGTACTTCATTTTTACTACTAGTTTTTTTTTCTTCTTGTCCTTTTATATTATTTCAGATTTTTTTCCTTTTTTATTTTTAAGTAAAATTTGCGATTTTTTCATTTCTGCTTACGAGAGGATTTTTTTCCTTTTACAACATTTTGCTGCAGTAATAGCCCATGGGCCATAACAATGGGACGAAACATGTTTTTTTCATTTCTGTTTTATTTATTTTAATGTATAAAATGTAGATGTGAATCTATTTTTCTTCCTCTTAAGATTTTTCGTAAATTTCGTCCTTTTTTCTATGATGGCATTTGTATTTGTCATTATACGTCCGTTGAGTTGTGGAAACAATATTTTAAAAATGTATGACTGTAGTGGCAAAAGAATAAAACTATACAAAGCAACCAGCCAGCCAGCCAGTCATCCAGCCATCCAGCGACCGTACATGTTCTCTTTTAATACTTCTGCTCGTTAGACTGCATATTAAGGGAAGCAAGATGGACGTACATGGTCTAGGAGTGTTTCCTTTTGGAGCATATTAAATAAGGCTGACTGTTTTCTTTTAATATTTCAGCGTCAGAAACATGAATAGTTTTAAAAGGCATTTCATTTAATTTATTGTCTTAAAGAAAATATTCGCCAGCCATTGTTGTTACGACAACTGTAGGCGAAATTCACATTCGCTCTTAGAAACGTACTTGTTCCAGTGGCTGCGAAGGTATTCTACATCGCAACTCTGCGTAGGTGCCATCTTGTGAAAGTTCAAGTTCATATATTTAAAAAATTCTGCGTAAAAGAGTCAGATAAATATGTAAAATAAAAGCAAAATACCCAGTAAATAAAGAAACAGCTTTATTTTGCAATATAGTATACCAGTCATAACTAACGACCTCCCCTCATACACATATTCCATTTTTTTTTCTGTGCTTTTAAATTTGTTTTTGTCTTGGGGAAATCCCCTACATATGCAACGCATTGCACTGGAAGTAGATAGAGAGATCGAATAGATAGACGGTGAAAATGATAGTTGGACAGAGGTTAATTCTTGCAAAACTCTGCAGTAGGGGTGCTGCGGCGTGTCTGATCGGCCGGATGTAAACGTGAAGAAAGGTCCCAGCCCACTTGGGTCTAATATATTATAGTCCCATTGTGATACCTGTTGTGAAAAAACTTTTACATGTTGTAGTGATACAGACCAGAGTCTCTGCTAGGAATCGAACCTAGAACCCTCAGCTGAGAAACTAGTACACTACTCACTATACTCCCCGGGCACCCACCCGTGTTTGATGTTAATTTTGAAGCATTATATTTAAGCTAAGTGCAGCCGACGTTTTATTTCTTAAATACTGACAAAGGAGGCTGTTGTAGCACAGTAAACTCTGTAAAAAAATAGTTGTTTTTTTCACTTGCTCAGGCTGGGAATCGAACCCGCGTTCGATTGGCTCTGGTTGCAGAGCCAACACGTTAACTATTCGCCATAAGCAGCCCCAAAAAGTTTACAAAAGTAGAAATGTGGCTGCCAAAAATTAACTACATGATCCCCGGAAAAAAAAAAAAATTAGAGACTCGCGTGACCTTGCAGGTCATCACTGAGACTTTCCGCTGAGTTTAACTCGCCTTAAGCCCAGGAAAATTAATGCGTATCGACAACGAAATTTCGGTGTAATTAAAAACAAAAAAGATTTTTCAAAAATTTTCGACATCAATATCTTTCGAACCACTTTGCATACGTTTTGTCAAATTTACCTTCATCCGACGCATGTTTTAAGTCCATAAAAATCGCTGAATATATAAAACCGATTTGACAAAGACTTTTGTCGTTATTAAAATAAAAGTTTTCTTTTCGCAATTTCTCGTCAAGGATATCTCTGGAACCGATCCCCGAATTTTAGTCAAATTGGCAGCAAGTGATGTTAAATTTATTTCGAAAAACAATTAAAAAAAAAAAAGAAGAAGAAGCGACACAAAAGAGTAGCGAAATATCGAATAAAAATAAATATTACATATATAAAAAGGATCTACAGCTTATATAATTAGTGTAATTAATATGAAAAGAGGTCAAAAAACTAGAAGAATTATAATCTTTTTAGTTTTTCTAAAAAAATACCAAGAAATCTTATAGGTACAAGCAATTGTATATTTTCCTGAATCATATATCTCTGATTTTCCTAAATGTTCAGCTATTCCAGGTACATAAGTAAATGATTTGTATATCCTCGGACTATTTGTATTGTTAATATTATGAATACTTCTAAACGTATGTTGATTAATTAATTAATCTATAAATTAGCCAAACTGGAAATTTAGTGGCCTTAAGTATCTTCACAGATTTATTCTTGTTCTTCAACTGAAATTGTCTGTCACTAAAATTTAATACCTTTTCAAGCAAATTTTTGGCCGTATTGATAATAATCCTCCTCTTATATTTAGAGTAATAATTAATACTCCTTCACGATTATGTTGGTTTCTGCTATCAATCCATTATCAAATTATTACCTTTTCAAATTACTACAGTATATAAGTAAGAAATTCTGAAATTACACACTCTTCTAGACGCAAAAACATTAATTAATACATTTAAATTTCATTAAAATCGGTTATATGGTCTCGTTGGCGTGGAAATAGCCCCTACCTTTCCTCGTGGTCCTAGTTTTGATAGAAATTAATAGCCAATGTGTCAAATTGTCAAACTCAAATTCATACAAATTTTAAAGTTCATCAAAACAGGCTATGTAGTTTGGAGAGGGAGAAATTTCCCCCTATCGCCCCTATCCTGGTCCAACTTTTGAAAATGTATATTACCTATGAGCATTTTTATATGCAGATCTAGCTATGTAGTTGCGCAGACAAAGTGCACCAAATTTCATCGCGATTGGTCGGTCCACAAATGGCGATGTTAAGCTCTTGAGTGATTTCTCAAAACCGAATAAATGCTAAATTGGTGTTCTAAAAATCATACGATTTGCAACATTCGAACTTTTTTTTTTTTTTTCCTTTTTTTGACTTGGACCGGCACTCAAGGGATGACCCCTACACATGCGATGCATTGTGCTGGAACTAGGAAATTAGGTTATGGGAAGGAGGATAGAGGGAGTAGTGTTTATTGACATTTGATTTAAATCTTCCCATGCTAAAAGTGACAGGAAACACCTCTGCGGGTAGTCTATTCCACATACGTGCCGTTCGGCCAAAAAACGAATTTTCCCTGTAATGCGTAGTGCGAGTCGCCCTCAAATCAACCACAAATGGATGTGCTCTTAATGATGATCGCGTCGTGCGCGCGAATAACCGGGTTTCGGGAACAAGTTCCCTGATTTCATTAGAACACATCCCATTATAGTAGCGATAGAACAACGAAACGCACCCCACGTTGCGACGATGCTCAAGAGAGTCAATCGAGTTGGCTACCCTACTGTCTCCTATGAGTTTCCTCGCCCTTTCTTGTACACGGTCGAGTAACTTTAAAATAGTCTTTGAAGCCCCGGCCCATGCATGACAGTTGTATTCCATTTTCGGTCGGATGTAGGCGGTATAAATAGTAAGAAGATCAGATGGAGTGAAGTATGTCTTACACCGCCTTAAAAAGCCTAGGCACTTGAATGTTTCCTTTGAGACCTGAAAAATGTGCTCAGTCCATCGGACATCACACTGAATTTTCATGCCAAGAACATCAAGAGCTTCTGATTCCTCAATGTTTATGCCACCCATTTTTACAGATGAGGCAGCGTGATCATGCATACGGCGGTGTGTTAGCATGCAGCATTGGGTCTTTTGGGAATTGAAATCGACCCTGTTCACGTGACCTCATTCCAATATTCTCGTGAGGTCACCTGTTAGCGAATCATTCATATTCTGCCGCGTCGCCGCGATCATAGTTGTTGTCGGCCTACGATCGAATGAATATGAATGGCAGATGCTGCTGTCATCTGCAAAAGAATGGATAGGGTTTGAAGTATGACATAGGAGGTCATTAAGAAAAATAAGAAATAGGGTAGGAGAAAGAATGGAGCCTTGTGGTACCCCTGAATTGATCTTGAACTCGTTTGATGAGATCCCGTCTATAACAACTCTTATAGCGCGATCCCTGAGAAAGCTCGATATAAATCGAGAGAAGATATCGCCGACACCAAAAGCAATAAGTTTGGACAAGAGTGCTCCATGCCACACTCTGTCAAATGCTTTTGAAATATCTAGAGCCACTACCTTACTTTCGCCAAAATGGTGGATGGATCGACACCATTTCTCCGAAAGGAAGGCTAATAAATCACCCGTGGAACGTCCTCCACGGAAGCCATATTGTCGGTCGCTGAGTAAGCTATTGGACTCCAGATATTTCATAAGATGGAAATTTAGCATACTCTCCATTACTTTAGAAATGGTAGAGCATATTGCGATTGGGCGATAATTTTCAGGTTTGCTTGCCTCTTCCTTCTTGGGGATCGGCGTAACATTTGCAACTTTCCAGCACGACGGAAATTCACCTGCATGATAGAGGGTGCTGAAAAGGATTGCCAGAGGACGCGATAACGTCGAAGAGCACTGCTTCAAGACCAGTGCCGGAATTCCATCCGGGGCAGGAGACTTATTTATGTTAAGGTCCGATAAAACCCTTTTAACTGCACGAGCCAGAAAGTATATCTTTGGCATAGTTACGGATACACGCCCGGATGCGGGCAGTGGTTGATTGCTTTCCGGCAGGTGAGAATTACCTGCAAACATTTCAGCTAGGAGGTTAGCTTTTTCAACCGGGTCAGTGAATATTTGATCAGCGATTAAAATAGACGGAATAGAAGAACTAGCATTTCCCTTAACTCTTTTAACGAATGACCAAAAGCTTTTACTTCCCCGTGGGGCAGTAAGAACTTTAGCGCGAAGAATCTGCTCGTACAAAGCTTTTGCACGTCTTAGCACTTGCTTTGAAGTACGATTTTTCAAACATCAAAACGTCAATAATGCTACTGAAAATTTGTTTATAATAATGTTTACTCTTATTTAAAAGTGATTTCTTAATGATCTTTTCTAATGAATTTAGTGAAAATGTGCTTTGATTCATCCATCTACATCTACTCTTTATCTGCATACTTTAACAAGAACAAGGAGAAATATTAGAGTGTTTTTTAAATTGATTATTTTGTATTAAAATCTATTGCAGAGTATATAATTTGACTTAATTTAATAAAAGAAAAACTTCAAATATTGTTAATTATTTTTTTTTTGTTTCATCAGTTATTTATTAAGAAAATAGTACATTCGATTTAATTTCGACCGGACTTATTTATTCAATTTTAAACCGAGTAAAATTATGCGAATTCGGTTTACAACAGAACACCTTAGTATGTGTATTCGTTTTAAAAACGATAAATTTTTGCGAATTCGGTTTACAGAACATACCCGAATATTTATTGCTAAATCAGAATGTATAGTGGGGTATAACGATAGCACATCAAATGAAACTAATCGTTCATCAATGCTTATACTCGTATATTGATACATCATTCTATTTTTAAACTCAAACGCATCCTTGACATTTATAGACTAGTCGGCATAAGTATTTTGACGAAACATTTTTCTGACTGTTGAACCCAGCTAAACTTAGTGTCGTCAAAATGATGCGCAAAACAAAGAATCTATTTTTAGCTCTTTTCATGCGAAATTGTATATTGTTTCCCTTTTGCATTCTCTTTCTGCTGATAATAATGCATGGAGACAGCATATTTTTGCGTGGCATAAGTATTTTGACGGTGTCTTTGTGGCTTTTTGTTTGCATTTCTGGGCACGTTAAAGCGGAACAACTCTTCTATATTTAAGTTTAATTGATATTAAATGTTTATAAAAAGAATTAAAATTGAATAAAAGTCGTTATAAACCATGGTTAAAACGGCAGAGTTGAGTTTGGTTACCAGATCTTCGATGGTAGCAAAGTTTAACGCTGAAACGGCAGTAAAAGAGTTCAATGTGTCGGATCAAACTGTGCACTATCAAATTAATAAGTTTAAAAAGCATAACGACGTAAAAAACTTAACGAGATCAGGTGCAAAACGTAAAACGAGGCACACTCAAGACCGCGTCCTTCTACGAGAATTTAAAAAAAATTGTTTTCTGAAGCCTCGATCTGCTGCAAATAAATGCAATTTGGCAGCCAAGAAACCAGTCAGTGAGCGCACTGTTAGACGACGTTTAAAGGAGGGAGATTTTAAGGCAATTAAAGCTAAGGACGTGCCATACATAACAAAGTCAAACAAGCTTAAAAGACTGGCCTGCGCAAAGGAAGATCTGCACAAGCCTAAGGAGTTCTGGGGAAGATGAAAGCTCCTTTGAGTAAACCTCCTCTTCCAAAAACACATTTTTAGTAAGATTGCCAAAGGTAGTACATCAAAAGACGCGACCAGCTTGTCAAAAAGTGAGCCATGGTGGAGGCTCTGTCATGCTCTGGGGATGTGTTGCGTATAATGGGCTGGGTGACTTGGTTCCTGTCACCGGCTCGATGAACCAAAAACCAATATTTGATTACGCTAAATGAAAATGCCTTTCCTTCTGGTGAAAAGCTTATTGTGGAATCATTTATCCATGCCCCATGCCCCAAAGCCCGAATTATTACTAAGTTTTTGAAGGATGTTGGTGTTAATACTTAAGACTGGCCACCTCAAAGTGCAGATTTAAATATTATAGAAAACGTCTGGTCTCTTTTGAAGCGCAAAAGAACAGTTTCGTTAAATAATCCCAGAGAGGAGCCAATTGCCGAGGTCACTTCCCTATGCGAAGAGATATCTCCAGAGATTCTTAAACATTTAGTGGATTCAGTACCGAGACGCCTTCAAAAATTTAATGAAGCCAAAGGAGAATATATATTTTATTAACTTCTTCTTCTTTTCTTTACTCTACTTTTGATAAGTTTAAACACTGTTTTCTTAGTATTACATTCTTGTCAAAATACTTATGCCAACACATGAAATTACAAATTAATTTACATCTTTTTAAGTTTCTATGAAATAATATTTGTTTGCTTAGTTTTATAAGTTTTTATAAGTTATAAATCAAAAGGAAAAAATAGACAAGAATTTTTAACAAAGCCGTTTAAAAATCAAACGTAAAAATGCACGATTCACATTTCGTCAAAAAAAATAGTTATGCGGACTAGAAACTACTGAATGTTCAGTAAGCTTCTTCAATATATCAACCTTATATCTACATAAAGTACAACTACAACTAATCGGTCATAATGAAAATATATTTAACTGAGACAATCACTTAATTGGTGCAAATTTATTTTTTTCTGTGAGGTTTGGAACAGTTCTCTCGGAAATCGTGTTAAACGCAACATCCAACGCCTTTGAAATCCTTCTGTGAATCTGTTAAATTAAATTCTATGAAATGTTATGCTAAATTTTAGTGGGCATATCTTTTTGTCTAATTTCACTAAAGCTTAAGATTGTGTTTATGCAAAAGTTCAAGGTCTTGTAAAAATTTTTATGAGGGTGACCTTGTTCTACTTTTTGTTACATAAAACGCAATAGAGAACTTTCTGTAGAAAGAAGTTTAGCACTGCTCTCTACAACATTTACAAGATTCAGTATTAAGTTTTTTTTTTCATGAGTTCATTTAACTAATTAACAAATTCGTTGTTGCTGTTGTGTCGGTCGCTTTATTACGCAATTTAATGGAATAAAATATATATTTGTTTTGGCTTGGCTTATTTCACTTTCCTCAATTATCTGTGCTTTTAAAGGTAACAGAATAATTAGTTATAAAAACATGTAATACTTTTGATACTCTGGCCTTCTTAAAGTAGCGCATTTATACTTTTATTGGTACTTGATTTTTTTTTTAACTTTAACAAAAGCAAGACTATCGGAAGAACAAAAAAAAATAACAATAACTTATTTCTACTTGGAGATTTCTTGTGGTATTCTTAGCAATTTGCCGTAATTTTCCTCTGGTCATGCTTCCTTTTCTAAAGAAAACGCAAAGGAAATTGAATGTGAAGGAGAGAAATCATCATAAATGCTCAAATAATAAGAACACATTTTATTTTTCCGGACAATCGGTTTGATAGCAACCGCAGCTAATTTAGCTAAAAGATCCTTAACAACAATTTTCGGGTCTTTCTTTACACACACACACACACACACACACACACACACACATACGTACAGCCCATTTCAGCTCTATTCCGAGCACTATTAAATAAAGAAAGGAAACGAGGAGAGAACAAAATGAAAAACAAACAGTTTTAGTTTAATACACACTCGTGTTTTCTGCTGATGTTCAAATAAATGCTGCTGCTGTTGTGTGTGTGTGTTAGTGTGTTTGTGTATCAAAGTGCACATCCGCATCCTTTCTTTTTTTTTTCAACAACAAAAATTATTGTAAAATAACTACGTGATAATGGAAAAATAAGAAAGAGTAAAGCTTACGAAACGACATTTTCAAACCCCGCGCCAATGTTAAGTGTTCATGTGCTAAATTTTTATTTTTCTTCTTCAATTTCAATTTAATTTCTCGTTTTCGTTATGCGAACGAAATTCATTTGTGCCGTGATGCTGCCCCATATTCTTGCATTTGTCTATTTCTTTTTTCCTTCTTCATCTTCTTGCTTTTGTTTGTTTCGGCGAGTGTGTATTAAAACATTTCATAACCATTTCCGGCGAGGTCAACGACATGCCTGTGTGTGTGTGTGCCAAAAGTTTTAGGAACGACCTCAACTCTCCAGAACAATTTCCCAACGCTAATGGTTACTTACTTATATATGTTTGTTAATTTTTTACAACATGTGCATTGGGAAGTAGTTCAAGAATGGCATGTGTGTGTGTTCTGCTGATTACCAGTGGATTTATTGGGCTTTAACAAGTTTTCAAGTTGTTTTTTAATTACAGTACATGGGCTTAAATAAATGTAACACAAAATTTTGAGCCACTTACAGTGAATATTCTAAAATATTTAATGAAAAACTTGACCAAATTTATGGCCAATTAAAATACGTTGCTGTATATTTAAATATTAGAAATATATTTAACCCTGAATAGATAATCATATTCTGACATACGGTGAAGACACTCATGCGTGAAATTGATGCACGATTTTAATTCGCTCTGTTGCCTTATGTTATTTATTTATTTCGAATAAACTAATCTAAACTATTAAACATTTTAAATATGTAAATGATATGGTAATATTAGAATTAAAGATATTTTTTTTTTCTATAAAAAAAGAAGAAACAAAAGCACAAAGATTTCAACGGCAATCAATGAAACTTAATTCTAACTTTGGAATCCCATGTCTATGGAAGCTTCTGAGATAATCATGCGTAATTTGGCCTATTATTCGCGACGCCTTCGGTGGCATACTTTTATCCGATGGTCGATAGGTTATGTTAGGTCGACAGGTGGCTGGTTGTAAAGGCAAAGAAAGGTCCCAGGCCACTTGGGTCCAATTTATTATGATCCCATTATGATAGCTGTTGTGAAAAAACGTTCATGTTTTGTAGAGATACCGACCTGAGTCTCTGCTAGGAATCGAACCTTCCACTGATAAGCTAGCACACTACTCACTAGACTACCGGGGCACCCATCCGATGGTCGATACTTTCAATGACTTTGAGACATAATTGAGGTTCAATGTCGTTAATGTGCCGAACTAACTCATCCTTGAATTTTTCTTGACTTAAGTGTACGTCAGTACACTTTGTGTTTTAAATATATGAGGGTGGTGATGGCACGACGGATGGTAGTCTGCACTTTGACTACAAATCCAAAAAGTTTCAGACTAAAATTTTAAAATAAAAATAAATATCTCGCATTTTTCTGATGTGCATTAGTGTTTCTTTGTGTGTCAGTTGTTGGCGGAAGGTTTCAGTGGCGAAGGCATAGTCACTGGTCACTGAACATAGTCACTGGCTTCAGCTGATAGCAATCCACAATCGCATCAGAACGCCCTCCTTCGTCGGTATTGTGTAGCACCAGCGAAGTAAAAGAATAATAAAAATGGCTACTGAACCGAAGCTTCAGCACTGCTACGAGTATAAAAACAAAAACAACGTGCAAAAACAGCGCTGAAAAATAATTAATTAAGCTTCACCTCCTGTCGTTTCTCCTACTATCCCTTTCCTATAGTTCCAGCACAATGCTTCGCATGTGTAGGAGTCATCTTCTGAATCCTGGTCCTAGAAAAAAAAAATAAAAATAATAATAAAAAGAAACAAATTACAAAAAAAACCGTCAATTGAGTAGTACACGTGATTTTTAATGCTGCAGCTATAAAAATGCATCACCCTACCAGAACATTATTTGTTAATTTTCGTTGAACTTTCAGATGACAGAAATATCTATATTCTAATTTTTATTTGAGTACAAGAAATTTTCGTTGTTTAAATACCAACAACAATGGAAATCCTAAAATTTTAAAATTGAAACAGGTTTCGAACCCAGACTACTTGTAGCGTCAACACATACTGTGCTAGACTTTAAAATTAATAAAGATAAAGATCACGAGATAAAATTCGAAGGACTTATTAACATAGCACAGCATAATATATTACGTGACGTTATTATATGTTGCGGTACGTTATGTTTCGAGCTACGTAAGTACGAAAATTGCAAAATTTTCTATAGAAATCAATTAAGTAACTTTTATTTTTCCCCTAATTCATCTGAATAAACTTGATATAAATATTTAAAATGTATTTTTTAAAGAAGCTGTCGCATGAAAAACCAAAGAGATTAAATTAAATTAAAAGAACTTCATGGCATGACTTTTGTTCTCCCTTAAGAGTGAACGATCGGAGAGACTACCAATTGAGTTCGTTTAGAGAAATAACATTCACACTCAAATAGGGTTTCACTAACTAAATGGTGAATCGTGAAATGTAAGTTTTGATTTTTAAGTCATTAATTTTTTTTTAAACTGAAAATCATTGAACATACCTGTTGAACATACCGATTATAAATCGACAGAAGTTATCACTGATACCGAAGGCTTGACTAACTGAAATGTATAGCATGGCTTACAGCAAGACTGTTGAAACCATAAAGTTTTGATATTTGATATTTTTGAGACTAAATATTATTGAACACACCTAAATTTGTTCATTGAACATACCTGTTTGCCATATAAATCTTATCACTTATATCTGTGACATGACCAGCACTCAAGTCCCAGATACAAAAAAAAAAAAAAAAAAAGGAAAAAATCAAACGGTGCCAAATCACATGTTCGTGACGGTGAGATATAACACGGCCTTTGAATTTCCTGCTCAAAAGAGCAATTTCAATCAATCAATTTCTGGTCACAATAAGTTCGTACCATGTCGTGATTGTTGGGCACGAAGAGGAGTCGTGGTTGACGTCTGTTCTGCCACACTATCGCAAACAACAGCAATGAACTGGGCCAGAATGCACAGATGTTTTTACGTTTACTAAAGATGCGCTTTGCTGAGGTTTGCACAAAATTCTCTCGATTGTGAACACATTTGGTCGATTATGATGACGAAAAAAATCACGAAATGCACGAAATGAATTTTTATTCGAACACCCAATTTCGTAAAAGGCTCCAACAATTTTAAGGCCCTTATCAGTTGGGTACCACTGCACGGTTGAATTTGTCAAACACTGAAACAAAGAAATGTCAAATTAAGTTGGGCAAACAGCTTGACGTTAAAGCGTGACTCACAATTAACATCGTACATTATGGTGGGACCACCAATTAGTATGTTTTGAAAAAAAGTTTTTAATATTTTTCTGTACCATCTAAAAACGTTGGCAGCAACGATTAACAGCGAATAATTCTCAGGAAAATCTGCACGAAGCAGTACCTATGATGCGTATGATTATTGCGTTTCATTTGCGAATTAATGCTGGTGTGGCGAAGCGTATGATTAATGTGGCCAAAAATATTATTATTTTAGCACACAACACTACACACACAATCGCACATGCATACATACATGCCCATTCAATAGCCAATTACAAACTATGAAGCGAAATATGAGAAATTATGTTTTACTGTTTTTGTCATGCAATAATAAAAGCGTTTACTTTTTTTTTTTTGTGGGGACCAAAAACGTCATCTGTCTTCCATCAACTGACTTGGTCTTGGCATTATATCTCTGTACAACATTAAAAATATACGCAATTTATTATAGAAATCATTCGTCTCGTTTTCCTTTTTTAACGTATAAAATTATAATCATTGTGTAATAAATAAAGCAATTTTGCTTTAATAATAAAATTGTGAATGAGAGAGGGGGGTACTCTGCCAACGACAACTATTCAATTTATTCAACATTAAACGCAACGCTAAGCGCTAAGTCTTCTTGGCTGATTATTGTTACTGCCTTGCAGTGCGTTTTATAAAATGTGCCCCGTAATTTATTGCAAAACTATTCACCCAGTCCGTCAGCCAGTCTATCTTACGGGCATGTTGATTTCTGTAAAAAGAAAAACGAATTCTTTTTATACTTCAGCTTCTTCTAAATACATGCCATTCATAACTTATTAAAATTCTTCGAAATACTTGATGGAATTTTCTATAAAGAAACTAGACTACATGCTTCTTCTTTTCTTTGCACACACACACACACACACACACTCACACACTCCAACAAAAACAAGTACTCACATATATCAATTCATTGGTTTGCACATGCCTCCTACTTATATTCTGTTACCACTAATCTTCCCTGCTGCTAGTCATGACTTAAGGATACGTGTTAGTTTGGAATTGTATTGAAGGAAAATAAAAAAAAAAAAATCTCCCCTTAAGTGAATTTTATGATGCTGAAGTTGATCAAAAAAACACAAAAACAATGGGGCTGAGGACATGGCTTTTAATAAATTTATTATTTAACAGGAAGCATACCATAAATAAAAGAAAAAAACAAATGTTGATCGACTAATTGCCCTAAAGTAAAGGGGAAATAAATCTTTTACTTAAATTGCTTATCATGCATATTAATGGGCTATGAATGGCAGAATTTATTTAAAAGAGGTTAATTTTACAAGAATACGGCTGAAATTAAAATGACTTATATTGCCATACCAGCAGCTGTTTAATACATATATGCAAATATAAGAAAATACAATGGTTATGCTGCAATGCTTTGCCCATAAAATCTGTTTCATAGTGCACATTTGAACCCATTGTGCAGTTCATTTCTGCACAAGGAGCAAAAATAGAAGAAGAAATGCACGAACTATCTGCTTTGTTAAACTGATTAATGTACATAGATTCTCTTATATTAAATACAACAGGGATACTAAACATATTTAGAATACTGCGTGCCGCTTGCTCATCCCTACTCCCCCCCCCCCTCTCAACGGTGGGATTGCTATTGTTTTCAGTTATACTCTCATATATTCAGCTCTGTTTTGCTATGAAAATAGAAAATTGTTATTGTGTCATTTTACGCATAAACGACAAATACGTGAGTGCAGTGGATGCGTGAACAAAAAAAAAAAAAAAAAAAAAAAAACAACAGCAAAACAAATCCACAATTCACTAGATGAATAAGAGATCCTATAGCGACACTAACGAAGTACTTGCATGCAGAAGTATGTATGCATGTTCCCAGCAATCATTTTCATCTGCTCGGCACTCTTCATAGACGTCTCACAAGCTTTCGCCAAAGTCTGGCATGAAGGCTTAATATACAAAATAAAACAAAATTTACCACCAAATACACATAAACTTTTCGAAACATACATAACCGGAAGAAAATTTATTATAAAACAAGGTATTTTCTTGAGCTCTCCACAACTTATACAAAGTGGAGTTCCCCAAGGCAGTATCCTGGGCCCTCTGTTATACCTGATATTTACCACTGATATGCCTACGAGCAATGAAATGCACACGTCAACATTTCCCGACGATACAGCCTTTTTAAGTGTTAACGAAAACCCGCAAGTAGCTTGCAGCAACTTGCAGGCCCATATATCTCGACTAGAAGAATGGCTAGAGCAGTGGAGAATTAAAGTGAACGAACGGAAGTGTGAGCACATTACGTTCACCTTGCGGCAGGACACGTGTCAACCTGTTCAAATCAATGGCCAATATATTCCACAACACTCTGAAGTAAAATACCTCGGTATTCATCTTGATCGTCGTTTGGCTTGGAAGACACATATCGAAGCTAAGCTGACACAAATGAAATTGAAGGCAATTCAACTAAACTGGCTGATGGGGAGAAACTCTATCTACTCTAAGCCTTGACTGCAAATTATTACTGTACAACTCAATCTTAAAACCAATATGGTGTTACGGCATACAATTATGGGCTACTGCCTCGCGCACATATAAGGAAAAAATCCAAAGGCAACAAAATTAAATCCTCCGTACAATTACAGCGGTCCTCCGGGTACATTAAAAATTCTCGACTCCATGGGGATCTTAATGTTCCCTTGGTAAATACCGTATTTTCCAAACTCACCACAAACACTACTCCCTCTATCCTCCTTGCCATAATCTAATTTCCTAGTTCCAGCACAATGCATCGCATGAGTAGGGGTCATCCCCTGAGTGCCGGTAAAAGACAAAAAAAAAAAAAAAAAAAAAATTATGTTGAAATACTTGATCTCCAGCCGAATCCTCTGGCTAGAAATATCAAAAATTTCTCAGGACACACACACCAGGCTGTGAAGGAGGGACACTTTAGCTCTCTACCGATCTCAACTCACATAAATAATAATAAACTGAAACATCTGTAGAAATGCTTTTTTTGGCCCGGCGCTGGCTGGGCTGAATTTATTCTTGTTTTATTATTTAAGATTTGATTACTCATTGTTAGTTCAATATACATTGAAGATTCAATAAATAGAAGAATGAGAAAAAAAAAACATTTTTTTTCTTCAGATATTAAAATTGTACAGTCTAACAACAACCTACACCACTTTTCATGGAAATGGAGAACTTGACGGATAATATTGCGAAAATTCCAAATGAAATTGAAAAAGGAATTCAATATCAAAGTGAGAAAATTCCAAATGAAATTGAAAAAGGAATTCAATTGCAAAGTGAGAAAATTCCCAATGAAATTGAAACAGGAATTCAATTGGAAAGTGAGAAAATTCAAAATGATATAGAGAAATTCAAATTCAAATTGAGAAACTTTATTTATTTATTTATTTACGACGACAGTATCCTTACCGGTTAATTAACTCTAGTTTAGTTTAGTTTAGTCTTTATTTTCTAATAACATTCTAAAATTGTAAACACAAGCAAGCAACGAGCAGAGTAAGTGGTTGATGACAACTTGATTCGATTATTACGAAGGGCAAATTATAGAAATTTCTTTTGAATTCTTTTAATTCCATACGTATGGATATCGGCTATGGGCTATATTTGAATTTAGAGCGAACACAAGCTGTATACAATATTCCCAAAAAAGTCTACAATTTCTTCTTACAAACTGTATACGCAAAATAGGCTTTAAATTTTATCTAGGACAGATGGGCATTAAAATTTAGCTTCCAGTGCAGAACAATACCGAGATCACAATTTTTGGTTTAAAACTTTCATATTCTTAGCACGAATTCTGTATTGAATGGAATTGAGAATTTCAAATTCGGAAAATTCGACATAAAATTTATGTAGCGAATTCCGTTGGTGCGTCAATTAAGTAACTTTTATTTTTCCCCTAATTCATCTGAATAAACTTGATATAAATATTTCAAATGTATTTTTTAAAAAAGCTGTCGCATGAAAAACCAAAGAGATTAAATTAAATTAAAAGAACTTCATGGCATGACTTTTGTTCTCCCTTAAGAGTGAACGATCGGAGAGACTACGAATTGAGTTCGTTTAGAGAAATAACATTCACACTCAAATAGGGTTTCACTAACTAAATGGTGAATCGTGAAATGTAAGTTTTGATTTTTAACTCATTAATGTTTTTTTAAAAACTGAAAATCATTGAACATACCTGTTGAACATACCGATTATAAATCGACAGAAGAAGGCTTGACTAACTGAAATGTATAGCATGGCTTACAGCAAGACTGTTGAAACCATAAAGTTTTGATATTTGATATTTTTGAGACTAAATATTATTGAACACACCTAAATTTGTTCATTGAACATACCTGTTTGCCATATAAATCTTATCACTGATATCGAAGGACTGACATTCGTTTTAAAATCGTTTTTTTCAATTGGGCTGAAGTGCTAGTGTTTGCTGGACGCTATAAATACAATCTCATACAATGACTTTGAAAAGGAAGGATGTGCTTATAATATATGCGTGTGTTTGTGTAGTGCATTGTATGGGGAAAGTAAAATAAACTTAACTGAAATTACGTAAACAGCCTCCAGTGTGATTAAGCCCCTACATGAGAAATATAAAAATAAAGTCGTTGGATAAAAAAAGAACTGAGAATAATTTTAATATGAAGAATACAAAAACGCAAAGGAAGTTGAAGTGGCTTCAAATAGGAAATCCTTCAAAAACTGTTGTTTTTTTTTTTAGATGGCAGTTTGCAAGCGTTTGCCATACTCGTACGCAAATCATGTGCAAATGCAAGAATTTAATTTTAATTTCTTTTTTTTTTAATCCTATATTCCACTCTCGCGCTCGCTCTCTCTCTCTCTCTCTCCACCGCGCTCATGCAAACTACTAATTTTGTTAAGAAAAAATGATGTGAAAAAGCAGCTGTGGGGTTTTTTGTACTGCAGTGTCTTTCTTATATTGTTGTTTTTTTTCGCTTTTCATCAGAATAACGAAATCAGACTAATTAAAGATTCTTTTCTTGTCAGCACCTTGACAAAACAATTCTAAAGCATTGAAGGCATTGATGTTAAGCGTTTGTTTTTCATTCTTATTTGTCTCACGCATTCACAAAATGTTGCAAATTTCATACACATTTTTCAATGGCTAAACAAATTTCATTCAAAATTATTTCTTTATTTTAAAATAATCATTATTCTGTTGGTTTAAAGCATTTGCTCTCTTTTTAATCAAATTAAGAAATTGTGCAGGTGGGTCGTTAATGAATATTTCTATTGACCATTTTGGCATAATAGAATGCATAATCAGCATACAGGATTATTAGAACCACTTAAAGTAAAAAGTTTCTGTAGTTTTTCAGTCAGCAGTTATTGCAGTTTTTACACAACTGTTTCCCTATTAAAATTTTATGATTAAGAAGAGCGATTTCTTCTCCTGCCTTGAGCGAGTGTACCAACACTGGCTGTCATAAATTATCATGTGCAGATAATTAACATTAAGAAAAGTAAAGTAACGTCACAGTTGATTTTTTCCACATTGAATTATCGGGAGTGACAATCTTCTTGTGGGTGTCAGGGTAACGAAGCAAACTTATATGCCCGGGGTGGCCAGCTATACTAACTTCAATAGCCACATTCACTAATCAATACTTTAAAGAACCTTTTATTTATTTTTTAAAACAATACATTTGTATATACATTAGCCATTAAACCACTAAGACTGTCTACAGACGGTCATCAAAAAAACCAATTTTTAGCAACATCTGCATACTTTACGCTGTTACTACCTACAAAGTTTAAAATGAGTATAAAATTCTGAAAATAACGATACCGATTGAATTGTGCTGAATAATATAATAGTCTCGTAGAAAAAATCATTCTAGTCAGAGGCAAAAGAGGCAAACAAATTGCTTGTGATTTTTGTCAAGATTCTAATTAAAAAAATAATAAGTGTTAGTGATTGAATTAAAGCTGCATTTTTTTGGGTAATTACTTGAAATGTATACTTTCATAATATGTAGCTATAACGGTAAATGAAACAACGATTTTGTTTCAATGGAATGTTTTGTGAACACCGTCTATAGACGGTCTTACTCACTTAGTCGTACAAAATTTGTTGTAACGTTTTTTTTTTACCGGAATTAGAGGTAATCGATATTACTTCTTGTCTTTTGGTATAGCAACTAAGAGATTGTCGTTTTACAAGATGTCAGCACAAAGAGTTGAAAGTCACCTCTGCCGTAAAATTAAAAAGTAAAAGTTTCATCATTGAGTGATGAAGAAATCGCTGATTTTATGGCATCGATAGAAGACGATGATGATTTGGAGGATTTAGATGATAGCGTTGAAGATCCAGATTATCATTGCGATGAAATCATATCTGAAGATAATTTTATGATAAATCACTGCATAAAAATATTAGACTCGTCGTTGCTTACAAATGCAGTAAGCTCATCCATTATAAATCTCAACCTCTTATGGTGTACCTAAGAGCACGTGGAATTTATAGCTTTGGAATTGTCAGAGCAAACCGAATTCCCAATTGCAAACTTCCGACAGACATGGCCGATGAACTTAATAAAGTGAAAAGAGGTTATTCTACGGAATTCGTTTCAAAGAAGAAATTTAGTCGACCAGCCTTCTAAAATCGGGCGTTACAAGCGAAAGTAAAAAAACTTACGACGAAATTGACTGTCCGCAGATTATCCGTGAGTATAATGCGCACATGGGAAGCGTATACTTAATGGATTCCTATATGGGTCACAATGAACTTAAAATAAAAACGCAGGACATGGCAACCAGAATATTTTATCATCTGCTTGATAAGACCTTAACAAACGCTTTTGTATTATATCGAAGAAATAACGGCGAAAAGAATAAAGACTCTGACAAAAATGAAAAAGAAAACAATATGACGATATATGAATTTCGGTTGAGCATTGCGAAAGAGCTCTGCGCTTCCATTGGAAAACGTTTGGTTGGTCGTCCGTTATTAACTGAAGAGCCAACCGATAGCTTCTCTGTTGGGGAAAAAGCTATTCATTTTGTGGCTAGTATAAGATTGGACAAGATAAATCGTTTTCCGCAATGGGGTTCAAAAAAATCTTGCAAACTGTGTAAAAATCCGATACATACACGTTTTGTTCTAAGTGCAATGTCCAACTAAGTTTTTCAAAGGCTAAAAACTGTTTTACTAAATAAAATTTAAATACATAATATAATATAATTGCATGTAATTTACTTTTATTTCAATACTAGAAAATAAAACTGATATTCTTCCAAATAAGAATCATATTTCATTTATTCCTGAAAAAAAAATTGCCTTGAACAACTAAGACCATCTAGATCTTTCCAGGAGAAATTTTTTAACAATTGGAACACAAATTCATAATTTTTAGCAGAAAAATATACTAAAACGAAAACTATTGCACCAGTTTAATTCGTATTTAAAATTCAGTCATTTAAGGGTTAGTGTCGGTCAAATTGTGTGGATGAAAAGGAGGAAATAAATGATCGTCGGTCCAATGTCCAATTTTATTCTGATGAAGTTTATTAATTTTTCATTAAATTTAGTTTTATGTCTTCTGCAGATGCCTATATCTCGCATACTTTATTTAATATTTCTTTTGTTTTTTTATTTTCCAGAATTCTTTTTTTAAACTTGATTGAGAACTCCCAAAAAATATTTGAGAATAACGAAATATTCAAACACAACAAACCAAATAGCTTCTTTAAAAATTATCCTTATACAACAAACATTTTATTATTTGATTTTAAATTAAATTAATATTTTTTGGCAGTTCTTGTATAAACAAGTGAAATTTCTTAGCTTTTTTTCAAGAATTTGGTTAAAGATCGACTGAAGATTGTGATATTGGCACCAAATGAAATGCCGCATATAGACCAGCTAAACCATATAACAAATATATAAATAATATATATAAATAATAAACATATAAATAATTTAAATAAGTTTTATTGAAATTTTAATTTAATCAATTTTCTTTTGATTACCAAAAATTTTCTTTTTATTAATTACGATTTTCCGGGCCGGATTTAAACATATTCTCCACCCTGGTATTTCCGTAAACGGCGCCACATACTCAAGATTTCCTAATAAAAAAATTATATGCTTAATTGATTTTAGTTTTGGGGACTTAAGCAGTTTATTGGGAATGTAGTTGGTGGTGCTGCAACAAAATTTAATTTTTTTTTGGTTTAACGACCCAGCAAAAAATAGTGAATGCATTCACTATGAATTGGTATTTTTATGACTTCTTAAACAATTCTTTATCTGAATTCATTTTTAATGCCATCTTAACAAAATTAGAACTTTTGAACTTATTGAAAACGCAATCAATTCTGCCGATTACTTCATATGAACCACTGCGCCGTTCTAATTATAAATTAAATAAATAAATTTTTAAATGTGTTACATGAACTAATTAACACATGCTAGAGTGGCACCAAATCATTGGGAAAATTGCTTGGGTTTAAGTCCTCATTTAAATGAAGAGTTGTTTTGTTAATTGTGAACACGTGCTGTGTTAAAATCCAGCATTTTTCAGTGACGGTGAAACAGTTCCCCCCGCCTTAACTATTTTTTTTGCATGTCTTTTTCTTTTTTTTTGTTGGGGAGGTACTGGTTGTGAATTCTATAGTAAACATATTTACTTTCAAGTGGCTATGAAATTTTTTTTTACTGCACGAGTATATTTTTTAATTAAATTCTGGAATCTTAAAGTTTAAAGCTGCCAATTCTTAATCCTTAAATTTTTATGGAGCAGTTATTTTTTAACGATTTTTTTTTTCTTTTTTTGTTATGCCATTTCATTTTTAGTTATTTCGCTTTGCGATTAGTGAATTTTCATTCCTTCATTTTGGTCTAAATTATATTGTTCACATTTTACACGACTTCATGATGAACTTGCAGTAGCAAAACAATGTTGGAATTTTTATTGGCCACATGATATAAAATGCTGATGTACTTGTAATGGAAAGACAACAGCACATCCGAAACACTGCCACTTAAGGGAAATTTCTGTTCAACGCATAAAATATAAATAGTAAAAGTGACACACAGCGACAGCCACAGCCACACACACAAACAAACGAAGAGACAAGTGAAGAAATACTTACATACATATAAACTGGGTAAACAGCGTTATTTTTCTTGCACAGACTACAACAACAACTTTAAAATCCTAAAACGAGACTTAATTTTTAATTTATGCAGCAGAACAGCAGAGAAATAGTTCAAGGGGCGTTGCTGAATGAAAAGCCAGTATCTGCGGCATTTGTGCGTAAACGTTTGTTTCAATGTGTGTTTTTGGCATCTGCGTTGAGGATATTGCGCGACTTTGATGTTTGTTTAGACGGTTGGAAATGAAATTTGCTTGAATATAAATTAATTTCTTTCCCAGCCAGCCACTTGCTGTTCTTGCTAAGAAGAACTGCTAAAGTTGGTCGCTTGATTTCTCTTGCGAATTTTACTTTGCATTTGTTTGGCGTATGACAACAAGCCAGCAAACGGAAGGTGCCTGCAGTTTTTAGTTTCCGTATTTTAAAATGTCGTTTTTGTTGCTGCAAAAGTTGTGTGCTGCTACTTCGTTCTGGCATTTTCTTTAGCAGCTTTCAGTCTTGCTTGAGTAAAATAGTTAATTTTGTGCGACATTAAAATAAGGAATTTCCAAAAAGAATGGCAGTTTTTAACTGTGAAGTTATTAAATTAAAGCATGTTTTTGGTTAACTCTGTTATTACAACTTTTCCTTGATAAAGAAATCTTAAAAAAAGAAGAAATTGCCAAGCTAAGGGAGTATTTACTGTCATCATATTTTTTATGTAGCTTTAGTCCTTTTTTTAGGTCACTGCCATATTAACACAATCTCATTGTTAAATGTAGCTATAAATTTGTATGGTTTGTTAGACCTTCAGCAAAAGAACTTGCTACTCGGCCAAAAATGTTTGTTTCCTCCAGGAGTCTTAGCAAGCGTTTATGTGTCTGCTCGAGGCTCCCTTCTTCACTACAAAATAGCTTTATTTTAGAGTTTTTCACATGTTTTTCCCCCTTTTTCTTTTTTTTTTATATTTACGTGGTGACATAAAAAGTAAGTTGCATTATTTTCGGTTTTCAATCCAGCCCTGAAAAGAATAACGATGGCCGTTTGACATACAAACCATAAAATTACATTTTATTGTTTCCTGCTGCTTTTATTATTTTGTAAGGATGCACAAACACATACATATGTATGTTTAATTTTGGGAGTGTCACTGTGTCTATGTGTATGTGTAATATTGATAGAGTATTCTCTTGTGAGCTTCTCCTCTTTTGAATTTTTAAAGAAAATTGTTGGCGTCGAGGTTTCATTACTGTTACGCAAATGTTGCGTTTAAGTAAAAACTGCTAATCGCTGACCTAAAACTAATAGCTAAATTTTCGCAAACAGTGCTGTCACTCTTGTGCACTAAAAGCGCTGTAACAGTATTTTGAAACTGATTATTTCATTATTTGATAGATTGAAAAAAGAAAACAGAAAAAAATTTAAATACTATTGGGTGGCGATGGTCGAAGTAGTCTGCACGTTGACTACAAAACGAAAAATTTTCCTGAGTTCAACGCCAGTTTCAGACTCATAAAAACATGTCGCATTTTTTCTGATGTGCTTTTGTGTGTGACTTCGTGTCAGTTGTTGTCGGAAGGTTTCAGTGGCGAATGCATAGTCACTGGTCACAGAACAGTAACGGCTTCAGCTGTATCCAATCCACAGGCACATCAGAACGCCCTCCTTGGTCGGTATTGTGTACCAGCGGTGAAGTAAAACAATGACTAAAAATTACTACTAAAAACGAAGCTTCAAAATTTAATACGTCTGCTTGCCATCAGAGACGCTACAACACTGCTGTAAAAACAAATAACGTGCACAAAAGCAGTGTTGTAAGATAGTGAAGCTTCACCTCCTATCATTAATCTTATTATCACTTTCCTATAGTGCCATCGCATGTGTAGGGGTCATCTCCTGAGTGCCGGTGCAAGATAAAAAAAAACAATATTATTGGTTACTTCCATTTTGTTACTATGTCACGTTCTATAAAAAATATCAATTGATTTGTAACGTTTAAATAAGAGATAATTTTTTTGGGGCACAATTTTAAATAATAAAGCCTTACCTTTACACTGGAGTCCTGATTTGCGTAGCTTTTTCAAATATTGGTCAATCCGCTTTGCGTCATTTTGATACCGATTTGCGTCGCTACATACCTACCAGTACATACACTTGAGTTTTTTAACTGATTTCATAATTGCAAGTGGAAAATTTGCAATTAGTATGTCAAATAAAAAAAAATATTATTTTAATTATCTTAAGCATGGTTGTCACTAGAGTTAAAGCAATTATCGATTTTTATTAGCGAAAAAAGTTCACTATAGAAGTGCATCAATAGATTTTTGTAAAGTGATAGCAGAAAACTTCCTTTTTGGCGTAGAAAATACCACTGTGCGGCATAACGCGCATGAAGCAGTAACATTTGATATTGGATTACTTCTTGCTTTGTTTTGAAATATTTTTAACTCTGCTTAACTGCTTCCATTGCACATGATCGAGAATAATACAAGAAGAACAACAACTGAGATGTCAAAATAAATATGCCGAGCACTGGATGAATGAATGACATCTCATATTGTTTGGTATTTGACAGCATCCTGCTAAAGTCAGATGACAATTGAGACATTAAAAACGTTGCCATTATTTCTCTGTCCCATTCACCCTTGCCTTGAATCCTCTGAACATAATGATTTTGAGGATTAATTTTTTTCTTCCTTGTTCTACATTTTTGTTTCTTTGCCAGGAACAAAAATTGTTCATTGTCTAAACAAATTGAAGAGGAAAACAGTTTTTAAAAGCGTGTTTATAATCACTTTTATGTCGTAATTAACCCTTATCGATCGGCAGTGGTAAGTTTAACAACATTACCTGCCGTATTCATAATGTTATTTTGGATTTAGAAAAGATATAATAATTGAATTTTGTATGGAAATTCTCTTATTAAACCTTTCATAAGTAAAACAAATTATGAATAGGACAGCAGAAGTTACCAAAAAATGCATCGATACCTTCGTTTTAATTTGGACAATGTGTCGTTTACTGTTTAAGTATCAGTTGTCTGCCTCCGTAGTCTAGTGCATGAGCATTAGTCTTATCAATATAGAGGTGCGTGTTCGATTCCCGCCTAGACCCTGGGTGTTTCTACAGACAATCTATTAAGAGCTTCATGGAATTTGTGTTGTTTTAAGTTTAAAAAAAAAAAAAGTTTAAATTTTTAGTGATTTTCATATAAATTAATTTTTTTGACAAGAAACGGCATCCAGATTACAATTTATTTACAATTTAACCCATTAAAAACCAAGACCATTTTTTATTAAAATTGTTTAAATTAATTTATTTATTTTAACTAAAATGCATTCAAAGAACATAAAAAATATATAAAAAGTAAAAAAAATATTAGGAACTCGGTTTTAGGAGCTGTACTCAAACGAGTACAATGGCTGATTGCGTATGCTTAATTGTTTAATGTGTGACATTTTTTAAAGCACTCTTTTTCAACACAAAGTGCAACATCACACTGTTCACACAACCATCTTATTCTATTATGACATTCGCGGCATCGCAAAGGATTTTTTATCCTTTTAGGAAGTGGTTACCAGCAATAGTTGCAACAATAGGAGCCAGTGAGCGTTTGGAAGTGTGGAGATTCTGCGATTGTTTCGCAAATAAAAGCGATCTTCCTCATTTTCCAAAAAATTACTTGCGCTGTTCAAATTTTTAAAACGTTTGTCATAAAAGCTTGATGTTTTGATTTCTTGAAATTCAATTTCAACGTGAGAATAATCTGCAGAAAATTCGTACCTAAAAAGCCATTGGAGTCAAGTGGGTACAGTTCTTTTACTACTCACATAACTTTGCCAAAAATGAATTATTTTTCTTGAAACTTTTAACAAAATGATCATACAACTTCTAAGCTTTACGATACTTTAAAATCCACTTACTTTATTAAAATAAGTTTCACTCTATGCAGCTGAATTATCACTAACCTGACTATCAACACGTGACAAAATACAAAGTAACGGTAACGTTTTGTTTTTGCATTTTGCTAATGTAAGCTTTTAAAGTAAGACGTGTTGAACGCAAAACCAAAAGAAACGTTGTCAAATTTCTCTTTTTATAAAACTTATATACTTTTGATTCTTGCCTAAATTTTGTACCCAAGCAGGTACAATGGCTGGGAATGGGTTAAATCGGCACACGTTATTCCACTTGGCGTGGTCAATACAAGACAACACAGTTTTTTATCTTTTATTGCAAATCGGTATTCCAGTTATCGATATTGCCGTTTATTGACGACTCTCAATGTATATTGGGTATTCTGTAAGAAAATGTGACGTTAATGTTGGCTTTAATTGGCTTTGATTGGCTTTGATTTTGTCGTCACCATTTTTGGTATTGTATTCAGTCGTGTTCAAAAAAAAAAGGGTTGGAAAAGTTACTTTTTTTTTAAATAAAAATACGCGATTTTTGTCGAAGAAGTCTTACTTTCTTCGCCAGTGGAGGCAGAATCGGAAAGAGAAAACTTTTTTATCTAAATTTTTTTACAGCACAAATGTACGAGTTTATACAGGCTCAGCTCAGCTTAAGACATATGATATTTTGCAGCTGCGGCTGTACAAATTTTATAATTACATGATGTCACAATTGCACAATTTACACTTTCTAAATTCTTCGATTCGTCATGGGTTAAAAATATATATATATATATACAGAGCAACACTGAATTTATACAAAAATCTTCACATTTCCACAAAGTTGCTAGAAAATTCACACCGACACACACACACACACACATACATACATTTATAAACTTGAAACATGTAATGGTGTGTTAATTAATTGCTCAATTAACTTGATGTTTAACATCTGTTACATTTTGGGTTTGCAAACGCAGGCAACTAAGAAAACAGAAAGTTTGAAATATTTGTTGCCTTAAATTTTGCATTGTTGTTGAATTTATTCGCTGTGCTCGTTCTCAGTTAATATTTTAATGCTGTTGATGATAACTAAAGGAAAACCCTAATGTAATAAAGTACAATAAAAGCAAAAAAATTTGACAGTCACTCAAATGCCGGGGACTGTGAAAAACATTTAAGAGGTTACTATTCTCATATTGCCTTTTGCAACATCAGCTTTGAGAGCAGTAGACAAAACCGAATCGCCAATAATTTTTTACATTTTTTACATTTTTTATTTTACTGAATTCATATTGGAGCAACGAAAAGAGTTCAAAGAGTCAATTGTTGAGCATTTATCCTTTGCCTACTGCAAACAAGAAACCGACAACCAATTCATAAATAATCCGATGCCTTTTATGAAATAAAATAAAATAAAATGTTTAAATACTATAGAAATGTCTCAGTATGAGTGGATTATAAAAAGGTCTGATGAAATTTCCCCTCTTTACCCATCTTCTTATTTGCAATTATATACACTTCGCCGCAAAACTCTACATACGATTTAATTTCTGCAATAAATTTGAATTTTTAAGAGAAATGCGAAAAAAGTTGTTGAAAATTTTTTTTCATACGATGGAAAATAAAAAAATAAAAATTCACGATGTTTAATATTATTGAATGAATGAAATAATCAATTTCATAAAAGCAAAAGTCTACATACGATATACATTGTAAAAACTTTGGGGTGATTTAGAAAATATTTAATGGATTGTATGGCCTTTTTTTGCACCTTAAACTTCGTTAAGCTTTTTAAGCATCGAAAAAAATAGATTTTTTGTTATTTCGGGGGGAATATTTCCATTTCGTCTTTTAAAATCATTTTCAAGTGAGAAGTGGACGAAGCCCGCCCTTCTATGCTTAAGTTTCTGTTTTAAAAGAGTTCATAAATATGGCCTGTTAAATACTACAAGTAAAAATTTTCAAAAATTTACAAAAATTTTACTTTACATATAAAATCCGAACAATCTATTTAATTAAGCTTTAAGGTTTTTTATTTCTTATTTTTATATAATCTCGATATTTCGTTAACCTTAGGTTAACATCTTCAGGAAATTTTTATTTTTTTTTTTTAAATTTCCTTAAGATGTTCACCGAAGTTTAATAAAATATCGTGATTATATAAAAATAAAAAAAAAAAAAACCTTAAAGCTTAATTAAATAGATTGTTCAAATAATAAAAAAGTTTAAAAAACAATTATTAATAAAAATTACATATAAAATAATGAGCAGATTATATGAAATTTCGAAATCGTACGTAGATTTTTGTGGCTAAGTGTATATATGAAACTGACATGTGTGTATGTGTGTTTGGGCCTTAGGGACAGCTAAATGGCTGAACCGTTTATCTGGAAGAAACTATAGGCTATACTAATTTCAAAAATTGCAACTGGGCCTTGCCACGCCCATAAAAAATAAATATTTATTTTTCTATATCGTGAGAACGGTTGAAGTGAAAGTTTCTGAATATGATCCAAATGACTTTGTAGTTAAAACAAATCATCAGTCAAAAACTGCGAGGGATTAGACATTAGTGGTCGTGTCATTTCCCATATAAACTAAATATTGATTACATTATATCTTGAGAACAGTCCAAAGCTAAAGTTTCTATATTAAGTCTGAGTAACTTAATGGTCAGTGAAAATCATCAATAAAAAATGGGCGGAATTGGACAAATGAGCGTTGTCCCTCCCATTTAGGCGCCCCAAAAATAGATTATCCATTAACTTCGCTAATTGTTGAACAATTTTCAAAATTATTTTTGCATATGGAAAAGGTTCACAATATTTTTTTGTTGTTTTGGGGGAGACGGGTGGTGAAGGCAAAGTGCCGAAAAATTTTTTTCTTTTCTTACAAAAAGGTGTGGTGGGGGGAAGGAGGAAAGGCAAATTTTTTCACTGCTGTGGCTTTATGATTATATATGTGTGTGTGTGTGGGTACATATTTGTATACGGGAATTTGTGTTGCTGTTTGTAGAAAATTAATTGTAAAAATTTAGCATTTTACGGCCAACATAATGAGTTGGAATTTATTTGGTTTTAACACAGAACACGACGAATTATTGGCCAGATAACGATAAAGCAAGTTAAGGCCAGTATATATATTAAAATAAAACATATTTTGGAATAATTGCAAGACATATTTCAAGTTATTTATTACAAAGTACAGATGAAAGATTCTGTTGGCATTAAATAAGTTGTACAGCGAAAAGAATGCAGTTTGACAAAATAATAAAGAAATTTTTTAAGTATGCAAGTTCACAACAAAAATAAAGTCAAATAAAATGTATTCTAGACTCATATTTATCTAGAGTGTGTCTTAGTATCTTTTAACATATGACAAGATTGTCAGCGAGTCAGAGTCAGCGAGTCACAATGGGGTAACCATAGGCCAAAAATCAAAAAAATTCATGTTTTTTTTTCTAACTATTCTTTCAATTATTCAACATTAGGCAAAATTTATTACGACTACACTGATTGACAAAAATGAACTTTTAATTTGTCTCATGAACATTTTTGGGTTTTTTTACTTTATTTTGACTTCCTGGTGGAAAACAGAGGTAGAAAAAAATTGACACCCATAGTTTTTTTTCTTTGACAGGAATTTTATATTTCACAAAAAAAATACTGATACTTTACATACAATTATACTTGATATGTTTTTTTAATACTAAAAGCTAAGACTTTCTGGAGTATTTGACCTGAGGCTGGTCTCTTGCAAGTGTCCAACAATAATGTGTCAACATTCGAGGACTCCATTTAGACTTAGGACTTTCTTAGTTCTTCGTCACGGCTACGAGAACGACACACTTTAGTATCTGGATGAAGCAAATTCCATTCTTTCAATCTAGTTCCTAATAGTTCAACTGGTTTTTTGACAAATTTAAGTCGCAATTGCATTACATGAAGGTAACTCGATATCATCATTTGCTGTGTCATTTGTTGGATTTGATGCTATATTTATACCTTCGTCGTTAAAGGGTTAAAGGAAGGTTTTTATCTAGTAGTTTTATTGTGTGGTTTTCGATTTATTCGTGTAAATGTAACGGCATATTTTGCATTTCCATATCGAGCCTTTGGTGCAATACCGTAGTAACAAAAAATTTGAATTTTTTGAACTGGGTATGCAGAAATGGTCTTTGGGGAAATATATATTTAAAGGACAGATTATGGTTCTATTTCTAACTGTTCCGATTCTACAGCTACAAATGTCTTTGAAGTGCCTCCAGCTATTTCCAACAATATTTATTTTTTATAATGAAATATTTCCTTTATGACAAGAAATTTACAAACAGAAAACGTTACAAAACATGCCGCTTTATTTAAAAACTTGTAAAAAAATAACTTTAGTAAACGAAAATACTATCAAAAAGATGGCTCAAAACTTCAAATACATTTTTCTGAGTTCACGATTTTTTGAATTACGACGGTATTGCACCAAAGGCTCGATATGGTAATCGTGGCTTATTTCGGGTTAATAGTCAAATATCATCAAAAATCCACGAAAAGAAACAAGTTGCTTTTTCTTGTAAAAATTTATTAATTAAATTTATTATTTTAAAAAAGTTCTTAAATTAAAAATTAGAAATTTATGTATTACAAAATATACACTTACAATCTAATAAGTAACACTAAATGACTAAGAATTGAGAATACGTTTTTAATACACAATCCCAAACAGAATTTAGTTCATAATTTTTCTCAGTGTTTCTATTTTTTATACCCTCCTACATTCCACCACTTTGTGAGTTACTCACTTGACTTAACATTTATAATTTAAACCCTTAGAAAATATGTGCGGACGCAAGGCGCATTAACGCTTTCAACCCAGCTCAGATATTGTGCCTTTATTACCTCGTTTCCACTAAGACTTAGATTTATGCGGGAAGAATTTAAATTTATTAATCGATTGGTAATTATAGATACTTTCTTAACGAAAGAGTACATTGAAAATAAAACTGTAAAATACTTTGACTAAACGGAACCAGAATTTGAGCGCGAAATACCACTTGATTACATATTTTAACCGTTGCTCTCCCTCCTTAACCCTTTTTGAATTTCAATAGCAAAATGGTCACTATTAAGAAGAATAACACCCAAGTCGAAATTGATATAAAACCGTAGTAAACGGTGGGTTTTGACAAACCCCAGCCACGTTGTAATATCGAACGTAGTGATTCCGTGGGTTTGGTAAGAGGCAAGAAGATAGTAACGTATTGCAGCAAGGGATACATGCCTTCAATGGGCCATATAATGCCACATAACATGACAATGGGCAGAAAGCAACCCAGAGCAACATAAGTCGCTGTACGTTCAGTGTCTACGGCACAGGCAATAACTAAGCCAAAGCACATGCCACACAGACCGCTTAGGATGCACAAACTCAGCACCAGCCAAGTGTCGCCTACAATTGTCAATTCGAAGAAGCAAAAGCTGACCAGCAGTACAAACACCGTTTGGGAAAACATGACGGTGAAATGCGTAATAACCTGAGATAAAAGAATTTCTGGACCCGTTATGCCGGCCACTAAACAACGTTCCAACATGCCGTCATTACGTTCAATTAACATGGCCCCGGAAGTTATGGCCACCGATAAAAAGAATATCACGGTTAAGATGACACCGGGGGCAGCAAAATCGGTGAAATTTGGATTATTGACGCCATAAACTGGCGGTTGCCAGTTCACCGGAATTTTACCAAGTTTTGGATTCATCTCGCATTCGGTTAACATATCCTCCACAAAAGTGAAAAAAGAATATTGCAAGTCACGATACAGCAAAGTGGAAATTTGTTGGTCTAAAGAAGAAATAAAATAAAACAAATATTATTTTGTAATGAAAATAATAATATCTTTTACTCACTCGACATGTCCAGCCTGACATTAAGCTCTGAATTATCCACTGTGTCATTATCTGAAAATCGTCCCTTTTCTGTGCGCTCCACCAATGATTGTGTATAGTTTTCGGGAAAGACCAAAGAGCCCCAAGCATTGCCACGGCGTACCATTTCATTGGCCTCGTCATCGCTGCTCGTGTAGGTCTACAAAAGGGAAATAAATAAAATATGTTAACTTTATTATAAAGTGCAACTATATATCAGTATAAATATATATAAGTACAGGGTGGGCCAAAAATTACCGTGGGGTTAAAAAAAAATATAATAACTTTTTCGTTTACAAAAATTTTTTTTTTTAATTATAAAATGTAAAAAAAACAGAAATTCTCTAGACCAATGGCGTTGTCTCTTCAACAAAAAGTGCATTGCATTTCTTGCCTGATTTTTTCCTTTTCATTTAAAATATTTGCTTTTTATTGTTCGGCTTTTGAGCCATTTTTAAGAACTTTAAAAGGCAACAATAAAGTGCAAGTATTTGTAATAAATAAACAGAAAAGTGCCGTGCACTTTTTGAGAATCGAAATCACTGTAAGTATGGCAAATAAATGACCTCCATTGTCAGCATCCCAATTATGGACTCGTTTTAGAACATTTTCCATAATATGTTTAAAAATTTATGGCTGTTGCCCACGAATTTCTGCTACAATGTTGGGGTCTAGACCGCAGGAATTGTCTCGGGTTGGTTAAAATATACCACCTATTTCAAATAACCGTAAAAAATAGTCGCGTGGTGACAAATCTGGTCAGTTAATTTGCGAATTTCTGGAAATTATTCACTCTCCACAAAATTTTACTTAAAAGTGTCATTGTTTGTCGGACAGTGACTCCACCCAGATGAATCCACATCTCAAGTCTCTTTTCAAGAGCAAGACATAGAAAATGTTCTCTCATAAGCCGATACCGCTCTCCTTTTACAGTTACAGCACTTCCATCTTCGTTTTCGAGATCACATGCGTTTATCAAGTTCAAACCACACCAAATAAATTCAATAACCGTGCGATTCATACAACAGTACAAAATCACACATTAGCAAATTTGCCTTTCCAAAATTTACATACTCTATCCCGAAATTATTTAAATTGATGGCAGTGACGTAGGCAGCATGCAAGTGTTAAGCGCAATTTGAGTTCATTTGAGTTCTGAAAAGTCATGGTGAAGAAAGCAATAACAAAACTGTTCATAAGAAGAGCGGTCAGCTGTTTTCCGGCCTGTATTTTGAAATACACAATTGGAAAGAAAATTTCATAGCAAATTTGCTGTAATTTTAAAAAGTACCGAATGCATTAGTGAAAAAGTGTGAGTTTATTACAACGGCACAGTTTGATTGTGTAACCGCCAAATTAAGCAGCTGGTCTTTTTATCAATAAGCCATTGAGCGCTGGGATGACGAAAGTCAGCAAGACATTTCAAGACTAACTAAACCTGTGAGCCTGCAATATATTAAAAACAAATTTACTGCATACAACATTTACATGTTTGCCTTGTTTGCCATGTTTGCCTGTTGCATTGAATACCCCTACTATCGTAGGATTGGCAATTATTTAATGGCCCATCATAAATCCTTAAACAATTTCCTTAAACATTTTAAGTTGCTTGTTAGCTTATTTGCCTGCAAATCAATCTCTAATTGTATTTATTCTTCACCATTCCTTCGTATTGAATGTTTCTTAAATACTTAATGTAAAGAAGATTACATTGTTGCTAGAGCTGCGGAGTCAAGTGGCTGGTAGAGGTCCTTTTTAAAAGAAAACATTTCCAGTTGCAGTTAAAGCAAATGAAAACTTTTTATTTTCTCCTCTACAGTTTATTATTTCTGTAACTCATAACAAAGTAAATGTTAAATATCAAGCACAAGTGCAAGTCGGTGTTTTTCATGTCGTTGTTTTTCTTGTTTTACAAAGAAATAAAATTACATTCCTGCACAAGTGGTACTTGAGTCAAATCAAAGTGAAAGTGGTTACGCAGCTGCGTAATAGCATGTAGAACGAGTAAAAGTTTCAATTAATTAATATATTTCTTTTCGCAAGTTTTTTCTTTTTCCGTTTGTGCAATTTTACTTAGCAATGTGTAAGGAAAACTGCTGCGAAATGTTGTACTTTAATTTACACCATTAACTTTTGATTGATTTTTGTAATTAAATGTTTTGTATGAAAAGAGGGCAGGTATTTGGCTACGAATATTTTTATTAATGTTGACCGATAATTGTGGCAAAAATGTGTGCTACACGACTGCAAATGTCGTTGGCTGCATGCATCGCCTTGTAGTCGGTTACTTATAACTTTTCAAAGCAACAGCTACAACTCATAGATGTTTTTTTTTTTTTTTTATCAGGAGATGTCCCCTACACGTGCGATGCATTGTGCTGGAACTATAGAAAAGTGATAGTTAGAGAAACGACAGGAGGTGAAACTTAATTAATTATTTTACAGCTCTGCTTTTTGCACGTTCTTTCTTTATACTCGTAGCAGTGCTGAAGCTTCGGTTTAGTAGCCATTTTTATTATTATTTTAATACGCCGGTGCTACACAATACCGACGAAGGAGGGCGTTCTGATACGATTGTGTATTGATATCAGCTGATGTTTGTTGTAGAAATACGTATATATTTCAGTATTGCCACATTAAAAAACTTTACTTTTATAAAAAATAAATAACTTAAAAATTTTTTTTTTTGACAAACAACTTAAGTCGACTTAGAAAAAAAAAATTTCATTGAAATAAATTTTCAAGGAGCGTCCATAGGACTAATTGGTATATATTGTTCCAGAAATATTATTAATGAAAAATCAACTTATCGTAAATTTTAAATACTTTCTACTTTAAAACGTATTTCTGTTGTTCTGAAAAATTTTAAAATTGGATTTAAACTTTTTGTGAAAAGTACACAGATTTGGGTGATATATTTTATTAAATTGGCAATACTACCTGCACAACACAATTTGTCCTAAGTGTATTTTATTGGTGGCACATTGTAGTCTGTAGCCTGCTGTGATGTGCATGTTTAATGCTTTAGTTCTATTTTCTATCAGCTGAATAAACATTTTCCAGAAAAGAAATGTACCGCGTTTGGTGGTAATCGAATTATAATGCTGCTCATTTCACTCTTCTAAATCTAAAGTTTTAGCGATATTTTTTGGAAATTTCTTACACTTGAGTGGCAAGCAGCATCATTGGAATAGATTTTTCCTCCCCGAAAATAAAAATAAAGTTCAATTTGCTATTCACTATTTATGAATATCTGATTTAACTTATATTTCGTATAGGGTTGAGCCTATGTACCTTCGCCCTCATCCTTGATTACTGCACAACAATAGATATATTTGTTCACAAGCTCAAGATCTCGTCGGCGTCCTCCTGTAATCGATAACAAATTTCGTTTTGACAATAAGCTGGCTGTATACGAATAATGTATACCGCAGCGCCACTGCCCTAAAATCATCGGTCGAGATCTGGCAATCCTCGCAGAGCGTAGGTTAATATCATACTAAAATCAATATCAGCGATCATAAACTCCGTGCAACCACGTCTGGTGTCCATCGAAACCGATTTGCTTATTAAAGATTTTCTGTGTGATGTGTTAGTCTCGGCCTCACTCTCTAGCATCCTGACTCCAAAAGCCAGAGAAAACCCCTCAGCGATGTTCTGAGCATGCTGGTGATGAGTAGTTAGTTTTTGGGCTCTGCGACCAGAAGGACTCGGGTTCAATGGCCAGGCCGGTCAAGGCAAAAAACTTTTTTTTCTGATTTTTCAGTGCTATAGCACCCTCCTTCATCGGCATTTACGAGAACAAAAACGGCGGCTAAGTAAAATAATAAATAAAAAAGGATTCCCTTAGCTTAAAAATAGTGCGTCAAAATTAACATCAGAGGCGGCGCAACTTTGCTTTAAAATTAACACGCAACTGCAGAGTTGTGCATGAATTAAGTTCATCTTCTTAACACTTTCACCACCTATCTCTTTCCTACACTATCGCTCTCTCCTTCTAGTTCCAGTACAATGCATTGCATATGTAGTACAGTGAGCACTGCTCGACGATAAAAAAAAAATCGTCGATAGTCAACTACATAAATATACCACTAGCACAGCAGCATCATTGAGAACCGGCAATCGGAAGCGGTCATTAATGTCCACTTAAACTTAAGCAATATTTTTCCATGCGACTGTGCGCATTTGTTAAATTGTCTTTCCACAAATTCTCAACGAACTATTTAATTTGTCAACAGAAACGTTGGCAATTTCATTATCCGACAGTAAATAGAATTAAAAGAAATTTGCTTTTAATTAATGTATCCAATTTAACGATTATATACCTCGTTTCCTTCATCAAGGACATCCATCCTTTTGACAAATTTGTTTTTTTCAAAGTTCTTTTTATTGCTTGTCTCGTTGTTCTGCTTTCGTTTATTTGAATACACTACGACAACACGAAGGCAGATTAAATAGAAAATGAAGAATTAAAGCTGAATATTGGCATTTTATTGTTGTAGCAGATCACAGCAGCAAAGAAATCTGTATTGTCAATGCCAACTGTCTAACAGTCAGTCAGTTGAACAGTCATTCAACCAATAAATGAAAATGAATATTTATGTATGTGAGTGAGTGAGTGAGTGTGTGTGTGTGTGTGTCTGTATGGCCCGCTTTTTGGCAAACGAATGTGTGAGAAATGTTAAAGGGAATGATCATAAACTGCTGTAAATAAAGCACTTATTGACTGCCCCTTTCCCTTTCATTTTCCTATCACCCACCATAATGTTTTGTCCTCCTTGCATTGTATAGGATTTGGAACTACATATATTCTCATTATTGGCCATTTCTCAGTGTAAATGTTGGTGTGAGAATTGTTATGTTTAACAGCATTTTATGGTCTGTAACAACGTATTAACATTTTGACAAATTGAATCAAATTACCTGGTGTTCTAACACTTTCCTGGTACAGTTAAAACGGAAGATACGACATTCTGTATTAAAGAGACAACACATTCATACAACTTTATATAACGGGGTGACAGAAAAATGGTACAGAACCATGTTAATGCCAATACTCGTACTAAAGCAATATGGATATGAATATTAAATAAATTTGCCATCATTGGACTGGGTGTGGGTGGCAAGAAAGCGAAAACGTAAATACAATTATGTAAAATTAGTGTTCTTCTTTGCTCTTTTATGGAAACGCTTTCATGCTAAAACCACCATTTCCAGCTTTTCACACTGTACAGCTATTCAGAAATTATATGCAAATTTTTTATTTAAAAATAATTCGCCATTATTAATTCAAAAATCGAATTTTATTTGTTTATAGTCCTTTTTTTGGATTAAATAGCGAGAAGTTGATTTCAATCGTTTATTTTATAATTTAATAATTAAAGCAAAACATGTCGACTTCAGACAATTTTCCAGATATTTATCTTAAAAATCAATTTTTAAGGCGCGTTTTTAATTTGTTCCTTTTAAACTGTGTGAAGATAAATTTCAAAATTTAAACCCTGAACACAAACCAAACCGGAGTTCTGTTGCCCAGGATCTTACCGAAGGTCTGCTTCCTTTGTAGATAAGAACACGACGAACATGTTAGCGTTTTACTATCGAGTGTACACAGTACTCTACATTTACGTAACACAACTTATACAGGGTGTCTGGTGGGAAATTTATATTTTTAAGTACGATTATTTCAAAAAGTAATAAACGGTGTGGAGGGTGGGTGACGCCTTTGGAATTATCGATTGTGCGGATTTGTCAGTCACGATGTCGCATCGCGCGTTAGCTGTGGAGACATTTTTGAAGAGTAATGATTCTTACGTAATTGCTCGTCGACAATTTTGTTCAAATTTCAGTATTCGGCGAATAAGAGATGGACCGAGTGTAAATTTCATTCGTTCGTTGGTGCAGAGATTCCGCGCAACTGCTTCGGCTATGAATGCCCCACGGTCAGGGCCCAGTCGATCTTCAAAGACTCCCGAAAACATTAAACTGATTGAAAGCAGTTTACGTGAAAATCCGCGACTTTCAATACGGAAAAGAGCAGTCTCACTGGGACTTCCAAGAGCGATTATTCATGAAATTTTAAAAAAGAATCTGAAAGATCGCTCTACAACCGGTAAATCATGGATTCAAAACCTACACGAGTCAGCAGGAAATATTTTTATAAGCATAATGACTTTCTTTAACGAAAAAATTCATACATCACTGCAATGTCAGATATGCTGCAATTCAAAGCGCACAACATCAGTGTTGTGTAAGAATTAATCACTACTTCAGCATGTTAACCACAGTGTATTCCTTACAATATACCTTTCCAGAAAAAAAAGTAAAACATTGCATTGGCATTGCCTGAATGTTAAAAAAGAAACGTCGATGCCGGACAATCAACTTTTCACGATTTTTTGTGCAGGTACGACAAATAGTCTGTTATCTTAAACGCAGTTAGCTGCCCAAATGTGCATTTAATTTATTGTTAAAAACAAACAGGAAATTCACATCAAGTTTTTCGTAATCACCCAAGTTTTGTTTTTTGTATAAAAAAAATAAAAGTGCAGGTAAACAAAAAGGCGGCTAATATTTATTTTAGAGAATAGTGATGGAAAATAATACATTTTAGGTAGTTAAGTCGAAGTGCAGCTAACATATGAAAACGATGTTAAAATGACAAATAAATTGGGCAATTACCATCAATGTGCAGCTACGGAATGCGCACGTAAAAAACGTAATTGTATTGGATTTTGGCGAGAAAATATTTATATAAATATAAATAGGCAGCTAAGTCAAAAGTAATTTATAGATACAACATTTGCTACATTAAAGCTTTGCGCTAACCACATGCTGACTCTTAGAACAAACGTCTGCGATTTTATTTTTAAGAGAAATCATCATAAGGAGACTCATTTGAACAATATTATGATCTCTTTATGGCCCAAAAGGAGGGAAGGTGTTTGAATTCCTTATAACTTTTTTATTATAATTTTTTTTTTTTGTTGTTGTTGTCAGTATTTTGTAAAGAAGACTTGGGGAATTTAAAATGGAACAGTACACAATTGAACAACGCGCAAAAATCGTTGAACTTTATTTCAGAAGAAAATCATGATTTTATTCATAATTTAATTATGAGCGTAAAGAGGCAAAAAAGGCTATGGAAAATCCAAGAGTAGTTCAACAGCAAGAATGACACCCATTTAAGTGTACCGTTTGGTGCGATGCTTCGCCAGAAAGGATAACTGGCCCATATTTTTATGAAAATTAACATGCTGTCGCCATTTCCATCACTAGTATTAGATATCGTACAATGTTGGAAATTTTTTTATGACCAGCCGTGGAAAACCAGCCGCAAGTATGTCATTCCAACAGGATATAGCCACAATGCACACTGCGAGGCACACAATGCTTCTGTGAACTCAAACCCCTTCGGTCATTTTTGGCCACCCTGTAGTATCGGTGATATTATCACTAAAAGAATGCCATACCAATACTGCCGTTTCATGTTCCAATATTAACAATGCAAATGACTACTGCCATTACTTACCAAAACCATACTTTTATTCTTCACCAGCACATCAAGATAACGACAGCTCAACATAGTTTGATTACAACCCAATCGTATAGGACACTTTTGTTGCGTAATCATTTCCTCGGTCATTTCATGATTGGAAACAGCGATTTTCAAACCAGTCGGATCATGGCCAATGGCATAACAATACAACAAAATCTGAACAACAGGCAAACCAAATATGAACAACATTACGCTAAAATGATGACAATAAGAAAGAAAAGAAATCATTGAAAGAAATCCATTTAACGGGCTGTTCTGCTCTTAACAATTTACCCCACATTGCGCAGCATCCACAAAAAGTTTTTCCAAATTAACGCATGCAAATGATTGAAACTAATGACGTGCAAATTGTACCAAAAAGAAGTATGTATATCCTGATCTGGCGGCAGAGGTGGTGCTGGGGCAGATGATGCTGTTATCGGATCTCTCACCGCTGAACTCATCGAAATGTTATCACCAAATTCACCTGATATTTCGTTTGTGTTTTGTTCATCTGATAAATCTAGGGCCGGATTCGATATGGCTGGCACAGCCACTTGTTCAATAACTTCTTTTGCTATTGATGACCTTCTACGTTTGCCCATATTTTGTAAGACGGATAATTTTAAAAATACCTCTTCCAATGATTCAGCATTGTATTGTTGCCTTAGAAAATCTGGTGATTCTTCTGCCAGCATTCTGCCACCACGCAATAAACCAATCTAAAAACAAAAAATAGAAAATGAGAAATGTATATTAATAAAAATTGCATGTACATATGAGCATTTTTTGGATGAAGACAGACCATTGTAATACGAAATCATTTATTATTTTCCTGACTTTTTTTTTTTTTTTTGCTTTTGTTGAATTGAAAAAGACAACTGCACCGAAAGAATTTTATCGCGAAATTTCTTGTAAAATTTTCTCTCTGTTTCTATTTCTATGCCATTACTTCCATTTACAATTTATGTGAGGAATACGAGACAGATTATTTCATTACAAAATTGGAACTTAAGATCAAGGGAACTTTGTTACTCAAGTTCTCATGGACCAGCACTCAAGGGATGTCCCTAACGTATGTATATGTGCAATGCATAGAGCCGGAACTAGCAAAAAGGTTTTGTTGAGGAGGATAGAGGAGGTCTCTGGGTGGAAGGATAATGGGTCATTCAAATTAAACTTTCCAACATCGCAAATGGCTGGAAATTTATACGGCATACGATCACATCGGCTAACAATCACTTACTTCTGTAATGAGTTTTGCGTTTCGCTGACAATTGGACCACAAATAGATGCGCTCTCGAGTACAAACCATTTTTTTTACGTAATACTTCCCGCAAGGGTATTCATTAGCATCGCCATGGCTTACGGTTATAGCGGGCCTGCAACCCCTAACTTGGGTTAAGAAAATTTTATAGCTTTTTCCATAAAACTCATATGCTTTGTAATCGAAGCGTAATTTAGTGGAGTGTGTTTTAAAAGGTACGGAATATGATAATCTGTATGATCTTGGTTACTATCATTACTCTTCCTATTAAATATCTACCGTATAAGGAAATTGTTTTGTGGTTAAAGATGTAGCAATCCAGCGCACCTTATATCGGGTATACGAACGATTTGTTGATTAAACCTTAGAACTCATATCAACCTGCTTATATCTGGTATTACTGGAAGTATTGAGGAAGCATTGTTGATTGAATACGTTGTTCATTTCGTAAATATGGGATAAGGAATCAAATTCGAGAAATCTGATTGCCCTGTAAGGGGTACTCTTGGGTGGATATGGGGGTTGCACGTTCGCAGTCTCCCAGCTAAAGGCCGAGCATTGCCTGGAATTTCTTTGGAAATTCACATTGTAGGATACTTTGTAGTTTTTTCATTTCGCTCTACTTGATTCGCTTCTGAAGTCTAATCAAGGACTATAACTTTAACACTACAAAGCTCGGAGGACCTATCATTTGCATCCTTATGGATCTGCTGATACGTATTGCCACATGGAGCTGGTCTCGTAGGGGCGTGATTTAATATCAAAAGTCACTGGGAGATCGAATATGTTTATATAAAAATTGTATAAGATATTAATTGGTAAGATGAAACAATTTCGATCTAGGTGCTATTGCCAACAAATAGAAATGAAAACTAAATACATATGGAATAAAAGTAATAGAATTGTCAATATCAGGGATTTAAGACAGGCCCTAACCACTCAGTAAGGGGTATTTATGATGCCAAGAAATTACGAATGAATTGCAACTCACGATACAGGTCTGTTTGTATCATTCTTGCATCAAGAGGGCGGTGGTGTGACGTTACTTTTACACACCGGTACCACAAGGTCAGCTGCTGTAGGTAATACTATTCCCGCAAAGCGGTTCCTCTGATGAATAGGTAGTGGCAATCGCCCGCTTCCTAGCTGGCTTTCGAGTATTTGAACACAATACCTACTGATATTCCGCATACTAGCGAAGCAATCTCTGGAAACTGAGCAAGGAGTAGCCATGTTGTATGTAAAGAAAGCATCTTCTGTTACGTTAGTCTTTATTATAAGTGCGAGAAATTTTCTGGTTACTTACAGTGAAACGAGTTCGTTGGACATATAAGGACCCAACTGTCTAATGCACAGGAGTACGTTCGTTTCTTAAACATTGGCTGTGTTGGATGAATTGCCAATAATAAACTTGGACAGGCCGTCCAGATAATTGGATCTCTATACGTCAATTTGCTCTGTTTGAGATATTCTGGCAGCAGTCGAGAACATACCAGCATCAGTCCATAGATTCCGCTGCCGCCCTAAACCATTCAGATTCCCTAGTATATCTGAACAGCTAGTCCAACCTCTCTCTCCGCAATTCTTCCAACACAGTCAATATTTAAGAAACGAAGCTACTCTGGCGCGAGCATCAGACTGCGCAGGAGATTGGCATTTTTGATGAGTGGAGAAGGCCTTGAAGTCACTATCTTCTGAATAGAAATTCATTAAACATTCTACGTTCTTATGACGACTAGTTTATGCAAGCAACTGCGGCCAGGCACCATGACCAAAGAAGATCTATTGTGCAAAGCCCACCACATTAGACGTTTCTCAGGAAGCAATATTTGCGGTCTGGTATTCCATTTCCTTTGTGGAGGCAGAACAATGCCATCCAGATGGAGAAGCCACTGTCTGCGAAGTGCAGGAGAATCGCACAGAACGTTTTCAAAGTTCTCAGTGTTACTTTCATAATGTCGACAGGCATTGGTCTCAGAGACACCAATTTTATTCAACTGCTACCCCAGGCACGCTAACAGAGCTGTCATACAATAAACGTTTCCACAACCAATATTTATTATAAATATCAGGCGACTTTAAGAGCCTATTTCACCAATTCTATTTAAATATCAATTCATATTTAAATGTCGATTTTCATTTTCATCTAGATATACTCATTGAATATTTAAATACTGTTTAAATAGCCAGCACTCTGCATTTAAATATTGATTTTGCAACAGCATGAAACAGCTTTAAAACATCTTTTTAAAAAGCTGTAAGTTGACGCTTTCATATTAAATATCAGAGCGTTACCATACTTTCTTGTGTTTCATTATTTCAGTTGGTGAAAATAAAATTTTTTTTAACATACTTTAAATAAAGATCATTAATTAAATTAAATTGTGTTTAAATATGTTTGGTGAAAGAGACCCTAAAATGAGTAAATTTCTAGATCCATAAAAGAATGTTGTTTAAGTGTATTCCTCAGGGTGTTTACGTTTATAATAAAATTGAGCTGCTCCTGTCTGGTGATATAAATCACACAACATTGATTAACCCTCCCACATTGAGCAACAGCAGAATGTATAAATGACTTTTACGTTGAAATATTGCCAAGTTTTATGAACTTTCGCTGACCCCTTTCAGCTGGCTGCCATTATACGTTTAGTACATTGTAAGCAAATGATAACTATTGTTCTTGTTGCTAAATCTATAGCAATTTTTTCCACTTGTACAAGTACACTCACGCCCTCACACCCACACTCAAAATTGTAATCATAGTTTTGCATAACTTTCCAATACCCTTCATATTGTTTTTTTTTCCTTTCTTTTTGTTTGATTCTATTTAGAAAAAAGAAAGCGAGTGAAACATTTTCATCTCTGCTCTACACGGTCTGGCTTTGTTTTCACTGTCTTCCTTAGGAATGGAAACCGGATATTTCAGCCGGTACCAGGCGGAAATTGAGTTAATTGATTTATGTTCGAACATGACTAGACATGCCTTGGCTCGTTGTGTGTTCGCTGAGTAAGGCAAAAACAAAAAGAAAGAAAAACGCAATTTCCACTTTGGTTTTTTATTTGTTGTTCTTTGCTGGCCAAATTAAAGCAAAAGAAAACGTATTGGGGAAAATAAACTTTTTTTTTTGTGTAGTTTATATTCACTTGCAACTCCTCCAATGCGTTCGTTGCGTTGATTCATTTATGAATGAATGCTTGAGAAAAATGCCCTTTTTTTTATTAGATTTAAAGTGTTACAACAAGTGAGGAGTTCTTCATACATAATACATGTAGAAAGTAACAGAAACATAAAAAAGGACTCTTTGGTATTAAAGTGGATAATTGCATGCTTGTATTTATACAAATATTTCTTTTCTTTTTAATATCTATTTAAATGTCCTTCTATCTGTCGATCTTTTTCTGTTTTTATTTTTTAACATACGAGTAGAGTTTTTCACTTTCGCCTTATGTTGATGGTCAGTAAGAGAGCAAGTGAGCCAGTCAGCCAGTTAGCTAACATTATTTAGTAGCAGTAATTGCATCAAAATTGCGGTTACGTGCTTGTAATTGCCATGAAATTGTTTGGTTTCTCTCTCTTTCTAACTTTTAATGTTTCAATCGCACTTGTTTTCCTGGCATTTTGCAATTTTTTTTTTGTAATTTGTTACTGACGGTTATCAACGGTGTAGTTATGCAGCTGTAGTAATTAATCAACTTTATTAGTAGATTGATAAACTTAGGGCCATTATTACAACTAAGCAATAAAGTTACTGATAGCTAAAATTAACTTTAGGTAAAATGAATAATAAAGTGACCTTTAACTTGTTTTCATTATTACAACTGTCCGATAAAATTAAATTAATATTTTTAAAAATATGGCAGTACCAGAATAAATACCGACTACTTTTGTTTGACGAACAAAAAAAACCAGCGGCAACGACAAGGTTTTATTTTATTCTTTATTTAAAAATTAATTTGTATACATTTATACTTTCCATGTTGCCATATTTAAAGTGCATAAAATATGGCAGCTTCAAATGCTTTAGTCCACTTTAAAAGTTACAGGTAGGATGAACTTTCCGTTAGCTTATCGCTCACATTAGGTTAAACTCAACTTGTAATAACGAAAAACTAATTATTTGTCCGATAGCATGCCAACTTTAGCTATCGGCAAGTTATAATAATGGGCCTTAAAGGTTTCTATGATTTATGTTGTCATTATAATGATTGTGTAAGTATGAGCTTGTATGTGTGTATGTGCGTGTGGTTTCTAATCGATGAAATTAAATCACATTTAAGTAAAAATTATGGCAACAACATAATTATCATTAAAAAAAATCCTTTTAAATTTTATGTGAAATACGAAATGGTAATTAAAGTGACGTAAAGTGAGGTAATAGAGAGAGAGAGAGAGAGAGAGAGAGAGAGACAGAGAGAGAGACAGAGAGCTCGTAAAGAAATAAATTAATGTAATTAATAAACAGTAAAATGTCAACTTTTTTATTTCGATTTCTGAATTTACTGGCTGAATAGTTAGTGCTTTTAGAAAATTATTGTAGGTTCAATACCCGTCAAGCAAAAAAAGATTTCTAATGTGTCCGTACACTGCTCTAATTCCTCGATTAAACATCGGCGTAGTAGAATCGCTTCACCGTTTGGCAAATCACCATGAATGGATAAAGTTTTAAGCAACATTATATTCTGTTACATCAACGTCACGTTCAGACCTGCGTGCAACTCCAGTTTCAGACAAAAATTATAAAAAAAAGGTTATACCTAAAAGTGCTCATGAGAAGTGCTTTGAGGATTGGAAAAATCATTGGCACAAGTGCATTGTATCTAAGGGGGATTTGACTTTGAAGAGAATTATTGATGAATAAATATATATTATTTCATAAAAATATAAAGTCACATTATTTTTTGGACACACCTCGTAATAGAAACCTTATAAAAATTCATAAATTCATATACTTGCTGTTTTATACTAAAGAAACTCATTGATTCCGAAATCCCAATAAACAGAATTTATACAAGACTTGACTCTTTTCGAACGTAACTACCAGAGGTAACCGGTTCGACGGTCCTAAATTGGATGAATAAAATGAAGCATAATGACATGATAATAACTTAAAAGAAAAGAGATTAAAACTGGTAAAACGTAAAGCTTTGAAATATAATTACACCTACTTTTTCGATGGCACGATGGATGGTAGTCTGCACATTGACTACAAAACCAAAACCAGACCTGGGTTCAAAAACTGGTTTCAGACTAAAATTATAAAAATACATCTCGCATTTTTCTAATCTGCATTACTGTGTCTTTGTGTGTCAGTTGTTGTCGGAAGTTTGCAGTGTCGAAGGCATAGTCACTGGTCACTGAATAATACCGGCTTCAGCTGATAGCAATCCACAAAAACATCAGCACGCCCTCCTTTGTCGGTATTGTGTAGCACCGGCGAAGTAAAATAATAATAAAAATGGCTACTAAACCGAAGCTTCAGCTCTGCTACGGGTATAAACAAAGAACGTGCAAAAGCAGCACTGTAAAATAATTAATTAAGCTTCACCTCCTGTCGTTTCTCCTACTAGCCCCTTTCCTATAGTTCCAGTACAATGCTTCGCATGTGTAGGAGTCATCTGCTGAGTGCTGGTCCCAGATAAAAAAAAACAAAAAAAAAATTGCCAATATGATCCGCGATCATGGGAAGGATAGATAGAAGCCAGCTCTGTATAACTGCGGCAGTATTGACAAGTCACTGTCATATTGGTTTTCATCCCAGGAGATTGAATTTGCCATATAAAAACTTCTATTGAAGCTGTTGGATTGAGGAAGAGAAGGAGACAGTTGAGCATTTGATATTTCACTGTTCTGCTGCCACCATTTCGTGGCCTGAGAAAGTAAGTTTATTTATTATCTTCAGTAGCAATGATACTAATTGCGATGACAGCACTTCGAAACTCTGAAAGAGCCAACTGAACTGCTACTTATGGAATTACCAGCCTGTACACCTAACCGGACCTGCATCATATGCACATTGTTGAAATTCAGCTTGAAAATTACGACACCACGTGCCATTAGCAAATTTAAGGGCCGGGTTATCTCAGGTGGCATTGATGTAAACTAGTCAACGAGATAATACTATTAGATCTCGTTGGAATTCCTCCTTGTGCGCGACCCACAAAGCTAATACGAGTATAACCACCGACATCGGTCTAATTCAGCCCGATTTATGTGCCAAAGTCATAAAGGATTGCACATTTCGCTCCAACCAGCAAATTGTAATTAATTTGTAAGTCTCCTTGTTTTTTCCTGAAATAAGTTTCAAACGAAAACTACCTCATAAAGTTGTAAACAGAGTTTAACAGAATGGCAGATTGAGAGCGCTATTGACTCTACAGTCTAAAAGTCGTGGATTCCAATACCACATCTGCCATCCAAAATGTACTTGATGTGCATTACTGTAGATCACACTGTCCTGCTGCGTCCTCCTCAGCAAAATAAAATAAAATAGTGTAAAAAGTCTGCTCAAGACCAGGGATGTTGCAACTTTGCTTCACAAATTAAAGAAAGAAAGCACGCAACAGCAGAGTTGTATAAAAATAACCATCCACTTTATCTCCACGTCAACTGTCTCCACTCTGCCCTATCATTTTGCCAATAAAATTTAAACATCATTGTTGTCAGGCATATTAATTGAACGAATTTTACTTCTTTTCCAAAAAGAAAAGCAAAAAGAACGCCAGAACTGCAGGGCTAATTCACCGGAGCAATTTCTTAAAGTTGGTTTTTTATCTGACATGTCAACAAACTCATTTCACAGTTTCAAAGTGCTTAGAGACAAGGATGAATATCTTATTTGTTTCTGCTCGAAATATTTTTACAACTTCAAATACAAGCGCCCAAATCTCGACTACATGACCGAGCAACAAACGAATGAACAATTTTCTTACAATAAAAAGAGCAGGCAATAAATTTTCGAAATAACATATCAACATCAGATGAAATCAAAACAAAGTGTTACAATCAAATAAATAGAATTGAATGCACAAATGACTGGCGACGATTTGCAAAAGAAAAAAAAAAGAAATGAAAAAATAAAAAGAGATGTCACATGTCCAAATAAATGGAAAACGACAACACATTTACGCCATTAAAAAAAAAAGAAAAAAGAAAAGTATCAGAATGTATTTTCATCCTCAGCCACAACTATTCAACATGAATTTCTTTTTTGTTCTTAACGAAAGTGAATCTGATTTAATTTTTTCTTTCTTTCGGTTTTTTCTTGATAAGGATTTACGAGAGTGACAGCATATTTGAATACCAAACCAAATTTCAAGGAAACCAGAACAGAAACAAACACCCAATGAAAGTTTCATAAAAATTTCTTTTCCTTGAACCCAAATTTCGTCGGCACAAACACACAGAAGGGAATGTTTATGGTTTTATTTAAATATTTATTCATCCTTTTAAACTCCCTTGACTTTTGTTGCTGGTCTGATGGTGGTATAATAAATAAGTGAAATCATCATAAATTAAAACATCATAATCCCCCTGTTTATTTAGTTACGGGTTACAGATGTTGGTAGCAATTTTTGAATGCACACGGACAGCAAAAGAAAAGAACAAAATAAATACCCAACAATGAGTTTCATTTATTGTAGATTTAATATTATTTCATTTAATTTTTCCTCTTTTATGGCATCAGCATCAAAAACCATTTAACTTTTTCGTAAAATATGCATTAACCTTTTGCTGCAGTTTTCTTTTGCCTGTGCGCTTTAAAGCTGTTGCTTCGACTGTACGAAAAATAGCAGCAACAAAATATCACTGTTGTTGCCAGTGAATGAGAAACAGCAACAAGAAAAACAACAACATAAAGTCCAACAACATCCATATCGGAAACATCAGAATTAGACAATGGAGTTGAGTTGCCACGACGCTGTCAAACATCCATTCTCCTACACTCGACAAAAAATTGCAAATTTGCAAAGACATTCCATTCGTGCCATTTTTTTTCTCAATTTGGTTTTTTTTTTGTCTTAAATACAGACGAAGAAGTGAAATTTCTTCATGACTGGGTTAGGCTGTGAATCCGTAATTTTAATGAATGCTGTATAGGCTATAGGAATGCTGTATTTGCTACTCAGCAAACAGCATCCTAAGCATCCATTAGCCATATTCGATAAATTTTCTTCTCTTAGGGTCTCTTTCACCAAACATATTTAAACACAATTTAATTTAATTAATGATCTTTATTTAAAGTATGTTTAAAAAAATTTTATTTTCACCAACTGAAATAATGAAACACAAGAAAGTATGGTAACGCTCTGATATTTAATATGATAGCGTCAACTTACAGCTTTTTAAAAAGCTGTTTAAAAGCTGTTTTAAAGCTGTTTCATGCTGTTGCAAAATCTGTATTTAAATGCAGAGTGCTGGCTACTTAAACAGTATTTAAATATTCAATGAGTATATCTAGACGAAAATGAAAATCGACATTTAAATATGAATTGATATTTAAATAGAATTGGTGAAATAGGCTCTTATTTCATAATAGTAAATTGAAATGAATACGAACTATGCGAACTAGGTAAATCTAACTGAACTGCAAACTTTGCCTCGACGTTGGCGTTCTAAAATTAATCATATTTAAACTATTGTTAGCTCAGGCGATATTGGGATCACGATAAACAAATTTAATTTTCACTCTAACCTAAACGAAAGCATAGAGCGTTGTGTTTTATACCTCCTAGTGCTACCGCAGTAGTGGCTTACGTAAACAAAAGCGATAGGGCTATGCCAACGACGGTAAATACTTATATACTATGTTTTTCTTTTCACTTTCTGCAACCAACTTCACTTGGTAATTCTGAAGCGGATTTTCCAACCACACAGCGTTGCCACCGCGTTATCTTCTTTTCGTTTGCATAAATTGTATTGACTTAATAAGCTTGGCGCTTTTGTTTAGCTTACTGTCTGCTGTTAGACAACGAAAGAAAAAATTCGTTCGTCTTTTATATTGAAAACAACACTAAAATTAAAATTTTTCCCTTTTCCTTTCGTTTTCTTTTTTTGTCTGTTAAATGGAATTGCAATGAATTTTCTAAATAATAAATTTTTTGACAACAATCAGTTTGAAAATTTTCCTTTCTGCTTAAAACACGCTGATAAAATGCTAAACAGAAGTTTAGTGAGCGTAAGACTGCAAAACTGATTGACCAAATAAAATTTAGGCAAGATTTTGACATATTATGCTCGTCGCACTGGGCTGCCAAAACTGATTAAGAGCATTAGCCATGCCAGACATTTTTTGTGTCTTGTGTGCCGAAGTATTTCACTTAGACGTCTGCAAATATGCCCAAACAATTCCTGTTGAAATAACAGGAACGACAACAAAAAATTTATATATAATGCTTCTCCTAAAAATCACAAGTTAAAATGTTGTGTTAACATTGTAGGCGTGACACCGCCACCTTTCTTAATAAAAAATTGTGTTACAACGTTAGCCGAATAAAAAGTGCAACGTTTCTGGGGAAGCTTTGTTGTAGAAGTACTTCAAATCAATAGATAGGATAGGATAGAGGGCGTAATGTTAATGGACATTTTATTTGCATCTACCCACGTTAAAAATGATAGAAACGACATCTTCGGGTAGTTCATTCCACATATGTAAATGCTGTTCGGCCAAAACACGTGTTTTCTCTGCAATGCGTAGTGTGACTCGCTGCCAACTCGATTACAAATTAATGAGCTCTTAATGATAAACGCGTTGTGGGTATGAATTTACACATTAGAACACATGCCATAACAATGGAACTTCCGGCAGTAATGCGGATAGCGGTACCGGGAAGGAATATAGCCAGAGCTGGGGAGAATGTTTTAGTGCTAACACCACTCGACGCTAATGACGACGGTCTCTGTAAGTGCGAAGGGAATTTTAAACCTGCCTCACACGCAAAAAAAAAATAAAAAATAGTAACAATAGTAACGATGCTCCAGAAAGTCAATAGAGTTGATTATCCTACCGTCACCAATGAGTTTCTTCGTCCTCTCCTGTACACGGTCGGGTAACTTAAAATAGTATTTGAAGCAGTGGTCCATACATTCCATATTCCAATTTTAGTCGGATGCAAGCGATATAATTACGAAGCAGATCAGATGGGATGAAGCATGTCTTACACCATCTTAAAGAGCCGAGGCAATTGAACGCTGCCTTTGAGACGTGCAAAATGTGGCCAGTCCATGGAACTTCACGCCAATAATATCCAGAGCTTCTGATTGCTCAATATTTCCAGTTGAGCCAGCATGATCGGACATGCGTCGATGTGTCAGCATGTGTTATACAGCATTGGGTCTTTTGAGCATAGTAATCGACCCTGTGCGCATGTCCCACTTCGGATCTTCTTGTGAATCGATAATGGCCTACAATCAAATGAATATAATGGAGCAAATGCGGCTGTCATCTGCAAAAGAGTGGAGGATAGAGTTGGAAGTGTAACACAGAAGGTCATTAATGACGTTCCCTTTTCCATCCAAAATGCAGTGCATTCCTTACCCGATTTAGCTCTTTCATTTTAAAACATCTGCACTTTATTATTCCAGTATAAATAAAGTTTACAGGTGTTTAGAAGGCAGCAATAAAGTGTAAATATTTTTAATATATAAATTAAAAAGTGCAATGCACTTCTTGAGAATCGAAATCAATATAAAAAAGATAAGTTATAGGGTCGGGGAAAGAATGGAGCCTTGTGGTAGCTCTGAATTAGCTCATTAGATGAGATCCCGTCTATAACAACTCTTATAGCGCGATCCCTGAAAAAACTCGATATAAATCGAGAGAAGATATCACCGACACCAAAATCAATGATATGCGTTCTCCGCATTTAATAATGAAGCGCTGAATAGCATTTGCCAAAAATAAGCTTAATCGGGAATGTGAATATATATTTCAACTGTATCAAAAGCATGAGGTAGCCGCTCAAATATTAAGGTCAAAGGAGCAGTTCTTATCGAGCACACACACATACATATGTATGCACGTCTACTTGTATTTATAGGTTTTTAACTTGACGGCGCTTTTATTTCAGTATATTTTCCCCATTTGGAATGCTACATGCTATTAAATATTTATTTCATTTTATATGTGTATGTATGTATGAGTGTATGTACATACATATGTACGTATGGGTTTGTTTGTGTATGTGCATTTGTACATTTTGTATTCTTATTGTGTTTAAAAACTTTCTGATATGAACTTTTTGCCAATTTTTTTATTTTTATTTTTATTTTATTTTATTTTTGGTTTGATACTCATATTGTTTTATTTTGCAAAACCCACTTGTTTCTTTGTTGGATTTGTTGGATTGTTTGCTTGCTTGTTCGCTACATGTATCCATACAATAGTAGTTGTATTAGTATTAGTTTATAAAGTAATATGGGGTAGTGTTAGTGTTAGTGTTGGTCGTATCATTTGCAATTTTATTTTAAAACAATTTTGTTCGCAGGGGAAGAGCAATTCTGTGTATAGTTTTAGGCGCTGATGCATATAATTCCGATCATATTAAAAGTCACTCATGTGACACAACTAAGCAAAGCAACAAAACTATAAAAAAAGGAATGTTATGAAGCATAGAAACACCCACCGATGACTACAAATTAGTGTGGTTTCTTTTCAGTGCGGCTGAAAATGTGTCCTAGAAATGATTCTAATATTTTTTCCAGAAAAAAAAATTTCATTTTTTTATGACAATTCGCATTTGCAATTAGACTACGTAATGAATACAACGACCATATATCAAACGGCCATTTGGCACGCAAATATTTGCCTTAAGCTTGTCAAAAATCAAATCCTTTCAGCCCATAAGTAGGTTTTCAACTACAAGAAGCCATTTGAATATACCCTGCGTCTTCTAACAGTGATCTCCAGATACTGAGCGCTCTCTGGTTGTAATCAGTCATACGTGTGACACCAGGGCACTGCCGCGGCTCTATCATCTCCATCCCCTTACTTCTCTTATGGAAAAAAAACGAAGTAAAAACAATAAATGAGGCAGCAGTGCCTCATAATAAACCAAATCGCTAACCAGATGGCGGCATGTGCTGAAAAGACAACATCCAACAAGTGGCCTGCGATCCAGCTGAAATGGAGATTGCTGCGGGCCTAGGGCCCGATGAAGCCTCCAATATTACCATAGAAGAGTTAGATAAACTTCTAACTTCTCGACTCAGTAGAGTCACTAGAAAGCAGCTAAAATACTTCCTAGGTAAGGTACATGAGAGTGTGAGGAAGCAAGGAAACCTGCTCAACAGTCGGCTGCTATGAAGCGATAACGCTCTAGCGGCATAACGCCGAATCAGAACTATGTCCGAGAACACGGTCTCTCGATTTTGTGAAAGTGGCATATTGTCCTACACTCGACTGACAGAGGTTTCTCCTCTTGGTTGTAACTGTGGTGCCGCCAAACAATCTGTGGAACACCAGACCCCAAATAGTGCTTGGATGCCTTAGAATCCTTTGGATGGGAGTCTAATGCCCCTATCATAATTCACAACTCAACTAAGTTGAGTTGTTAATGTTACAACTCAACTAATTTTTTGTATTATGGTCCACAACCATTTTCACTTGTCTTCGTTAAGCTTTTATAATGTAAATCGTAATACCAGTAACAACTCAACGAAGACAACTGAAATTAGTTCTGTATCATAATGCTAAAAATTAGTTGAGTTATGTATCATGATAGGGGCATAATATGATGGGCTTTGCACAAAAGATCTTCCTGGTCGCGGTGCTTCCTGACCCCAAGATAATAAGGGGTCTTCTAGAAAATCTGAGATAAAAACTCTTCTCTGTCATACAGGTTACTAGCAAAGAAAGATATCAGAAATTCCAGCTGTTGCGAAATCAGTCGTTAATAGAATTTGTAGCAAAACCAGGCAATAGCATCGCATGTGTAGGGGTCATCCAAAGAGTGCCGGTCCAAGAAAAAAAAAATTGTTTTCCCTAATAATTCGGTAACCCACTGTACCACGCTTTGATGCTTCAGGCTAAAGACGCCTTTCTTCATCGCTGGCTCCCAATTAGCTTGACAATTTCATGTAGCAACGTAAATATCAGAGGCGGACAAACTCTGCTGTACAAAATCCACAAAAATACGCAATTGCAGAGTTGTATCACATCATATCACCTCACAACCTGTCTCTGCTCTACACTAATCTTTTTCAACTGGTTCCCTGGGGAAAGCATTGCATATACACTGCACATCTCCTGAGCACTGGTCCAAACAATTGTTTTTCTAAGTTTTCTACGAAGAGTTATCTTACAGATAAATTGAATAGCGCTTTAAATGCGCTTGAGTTGGCATCTTGTCCAACACTAGACCACAGTAAACAAAATGAATTTTTATAACTAAAAGAAATAATTACAAATGCCATTTCAGAGTATTTCAAATAATGTTTTTGCTTGTATTTTTTAAGGGCCATGCTAATATGTATACAAATGTAACTCTGACCTTTGCAACATCCATGTCTGCAAATATTGGTTAAACTTTTCTGAAATTAAAATTTTATGTTGAAAATAAAGTAAGAGATTTAGTTTGGGACACAAATAACTTTTTTTCTTTTTGCTTTTGGTATGCAAATGACAACAATATTTAGCATTTGTTGTGTATTTGTTTATTTTTTTTTAAGTATATTTAATTCTATAATTTCATTAGCATCTGTCCGCCACTTTGTTCAGTTTCATAGAAATGTGAAAATTTGGTTTTTAGTTAAAGAAAAAAGAAACTTTTTAAATTATATTATTACACCAGGATTGGTACATATCGATAAGTGGCCGCAATCGTTCCAAAAAATTCGTTAGCTTCAATGCGAACAGAGAAAACGGTGCACTTATCGTTGGTAGAAAGAACCTGAGAATACTCTCTGCCGCACTTACAGTCAGGAATGCGAGATAACATTCTTTAAAATTCAAATTCAAAAATCCTGATAAAACATAAAGGAATCGTTATTTCAGCTTTGAAAAATCATCAAGAAATCGAACATTAAAAAATTTATAATTTAAATACATTTTTTTTTTATATTTATTGAGAAGCTATCAAAAAAATGATAAAAGAATTCATCTCCACATTGTATTATGCCCCTATCATGATTCACAATTCAACTAAATTAAGTTGTCAATGTTACTAATTTTTTGCATTATGATACACAAATAATTTCAGTTGTCTTCGTTGAGTTGTTACTGGTATTATGATTTACATGATAAAATTTTAACGAAGACAACTAAAATTGGTTGTGGACCATAATACAAAAATTAGTTGAGTTGACATGTAACATTGACAACTCAACTTAGTTGAGTTGTGAATCATGATAGGGGCATTAATTTATGCGGAGATCAATATAAATACACAATTTATGATCACATATCGAACTTGTGCAAAAATAGAGCATTAACTCGAAGTTTTTATTATAAAATGAGAAAATATTCTATTTCTAAATTAAAGTTACATATGTCCGAGTTGGGTTAAAAAAAGAAGGTGACTTTTATGAAAAAAATATTTATTTATTCTTAAATATTTATATAGTCCCGTTCAAAGATACAATGCACTTGAGCCAAAGATTTTTCGAATCCTCAAAGCACTTCTCATGAGCACTTTTTGGAGTAGCTTTCAGCTCATCCAGCGATGAAGTTTTCTTTTCATCAATCATTGCAAATCTCAGTCCTTTCATAGGTCTTTTAAGTTCTGGGAAGAGAAAATATTTGTTGGGTGGCAAATCCGGTGAATATGGTGGCTGAGGCACGGTTGTCGTGTTGCTTTTGGCTAAAAAAAAAAAAACTCTCAAAATCTGATAAAAACTCCGAACATTCCCAAAACATCTGAAAAAATTGAAATGCGTGAGCCGACTAATATGCCAACATCCTCAGCAACTTCTCTCATGGTAACTCGACAATTTTCAAAAACAATTTGCTTCACAGCTTTGACGTTATCTTCTGTTGATGTTGATGTGCGTAGACGCCCAGAGCGAACACATGCCAATCACCTGAGCTAATAAGGCCACCAGGTACTCAAATCGCCTTGTTACCGAGTTGGGGACCAAATTCACAGTCATTAGTTAATTATTAGTAAACTAAAATGATAACTATTGTTTAACTAACATTCTCAATATAACCAAAGAATGGTAACACCAACAATCTTTTAATTTTCAATATTGGCAGCACTGGTATATCATATGGTTTTTGTTTACATTTGCTGTATTATTTCTTAAAAATTGATAAAACAAACACGCGCTCATTGAACTTTACCGCGCAAGATAGTGAATTGCTGCTGAAATTGGTTCGGAAAAACCAAAATATTATCGAAAATAAAAAACTGATAGTATTATATGTAAATATTATATTATGGTAATATAAATAGTAAACAAAAAGCTGTGAATCAAATATTATTGGGTAAACTATTGCTATTAGCTAATTAGTTAGACTGTGAATTTGGGCATTAATGATTTTTTTTTTGTTGTTCTATACACAATGTTGCCAATTGATTTCAATTACGGGATATATTTGAGCGATAGAAAACGATGTTAGCACAACAGCAGGATTAGTTGTTTTTAAGCTGATCTCATCTTCAAGTGTATTTTTATTTTTATTATTTTTTTTTTTATAATTTATTGTGCACATTTTTCTTTTCGTTTGTTTTTCAATTTGCTTAAAATTTATTTATTATTGTTATTTGGTTTTTTATTTGAACTTTATTTTATTGTATGTTGTTCTTTCTTTTATTGTTCGTTATTTGATTTTTATGTGCCATCATTTTTGTCTGCTGTTTGTGGAAGGAGGAGTTTTGCTCAGTGATGTTTAAATGTTGTCCTCCTACATAAACGACGTATGCGGTCTTTCCTGTCACATGCTTCTGACGATTTAACCTCAAAGTTCACCCTTTTTACAGTTGACTTTTGTCACTTTCAACTCCGTTGTGGGTTGTTTCTTTTTTTTTTTTATTATTATGTTTTAATTCGTAAGATTCTCAATGGCTTCTTAAGATTTTTTGCAGTCCATGTTTTTCGTTTTATCTGTGTGTGTGTGTGAGTGTGAGTGTGTATTTTTACGGTACATATAAATATTTCTAACATTCATTTACACTGTTAGTTTCGCCTTAAAGGCTTAAATAAATCTATTGCCTTTTTTCTGTTAAAATTATTGTTTGTTGAGTTTTTTTTTTCCTAATTCTACTCGTATTCTTGTGAATTTGTGCGTTTGATAGTTTGAACAGTAAGATTTACTTTGTTTCGCCTCTTCCTTTGTATTCTTTTAAAAATAATTTACCAAACGCACATAAATATGTTTACAAAGTCACGCAATTCTTTCTAATTGTGTGCAAAATAAACAAAAACTATAAATATATGGAAATATTTGTAGTCGTTTATTACTGCAAGTTTTTTATTGTATGTACGAGTACATGGTTTTTCTTTGTCGTTTCTCTCTTTCCCACAATGGAGATTTACATGTACCATAAATCCTTGGTATTGTTTTGCGAGATTTTTATATAAAAAAAAAAAAAAAAAAAAAAAATTAAAGTGCCAGTTGACCATGCCATTGGAATATACTCAGTGATGGATGCAGATTAATCTTAATTACAAGCGCGGCGGAAGGCCCTGGAAAAGTGGAGTTCTGTACCTTAGCTGCCCAGTTCACCTCAGTTTGTTTTATGTGCTTTAGTTCTAGTCATCCATGAACATGCTTAGGAGCTGTGTTTTGCTTTTACGAAACTGTCATAAAAGCATAAATGTATAGAGAGGACCGAAAGCCATGTTACGCGTCATTTAAATTGGAGGAAAAAAAAATTCGAGGTCTTGTATTTAAAAAAATGTTCTGGGACAAAATAGTGGCCAAGAGGCAAGATTAAGAATTCCGACTAGCTCAAACAGAGGTGATTTTGGCTCTCAACCCATTGTCCCTGACGCTTAACATATAATTACACAATCACTTGCCTATAACACCACATTGCATATTCAGTTGAACGGTTACGCTGGGAAGTTAGTTTTCGCCAACCCCGAAAGGACTTAGTATGGTAGATGTTGCACCATTATTCGCCTAAATTTGCCCACCCCGCCGACTTATATGCCGAAAACTTTGACAGGAATATAGCCATAAATTTTATTCCTGTCCCTGAACAACAATTTAATAACTTGTTCGTTTATATATATTTTCTTTAGATTATAAAATATACAAAACGGAATTTTTTTTATACTTAGCGCATACTAAAAAACACACTACTAAAACAATAGGCAAATATTATTATTTTACATTACACATTGGACGGAAGACAAAAATCTGGAAACTACAGCTCATATGTTCGTGAAAAAAGTTTAGCTGAATAAAAAAATCGAAAAAATTTCATACGCTGTTCATACATGCATCTTTATTGAGATTTCGCGCAATGAATGCCAATATTGAACCCAATATTCCATACAAAATGTAAATTAAGTTATTGAGCAATAAGACGAAATTATTATAAATATTGAGTTAAACTTCAAAAGCAACCCTTTTCTTAAGTATTTTTATTGGGATGTCTGTTCAGTGAAAAGAAAAAAGCCTGTAGAATGAATGGCAAGCCAAATGTCAAAACTGTAAATAAAAATGCAAAAAGCAAAATGGCAAAAGAAATGCCCCAGTGAATTATACCACAAATCGTTGTAAATTGTACGTGTGAATAAAAAAATTAAATTGCTTAAATTTCCTTAATTAATTAAAAAGGCATTGCTGAGCATAGTATAACTGAAGACAAACTCTAAAGCTACGGTCACATTAGGCAAATATTTACCCAAAAAAATGTAACCACTAAATTATATACAACGTTTTTATTATTTAAAAGTACTTTCGATTTGAAACTGGTGTATATCTTAAACAACACACAATCGGTTCCTAATAAATTTTTACCTCAATCCATTTAGACTTTTATATCCCATAAAATATTATCTAATCATTTGCCGAAAATAGTGGTTCCGTTTTTTTTGGGCAAATGTTTGCCTAATGTGACCGTAGCTTAAGCGTCTTGTATCAAAGCAACCACAGACGAAATCGTTTACAGCCGTTGGCCAACTGGGATTGTTGAAAGTGTTTGTTGTGCCAGTGCATTGGGTGACAAATTATGGTTTAACATAAACACATTATTTTATTTATTTTTTTCGTTAGCAATTTGCTATTTCTGCTGTATATATTATTTTCCTATTAAAAAAAAAAAAATTATAATTTCTATATTCCGTGAACAAATATGCTGACCCAGTTTTAAAAATATACTGATAAGCACTGAATTCGTTGAATTCATATTCACAATATACTTTAAAATCTGTTATTTTAATTTAATTATTTTTCTTTTAGTGCGAAAGTTTATAAATTTTTAGCATAACTAAAGTGTCCTGAAGACGGCCAATTAAACACATCAAACAAGCTGGGGTTTTGTGTGTGTGCATGCATTCCTGCTTTAACGTATCCATCATAGTACGTCCAGCATAGTCTGTCGGCTCTGTCTGATGAAAAATCAGAAATTTTTAATGCCTCGTGGAATGCCGAAAAATATAGTTTCACTCTTTGTCCGGCTTAATGGATCGTCCCAATTACAATTTAAAAATATAAATTTAATATAAAAAAGAATCGAAATTTATAGTTATTATTACATTTTATTTCCAAAATAAAATTCAGTTCAGCAATAAAACAGAAATGAATAGTAGTCTTAGGAATTCATTTAAGTACACTTAATTAATTTACGGAGAACATGTAAAAACTTATACTAAAAGTGATTAAAAATATTTGTTGCGTGAAATACAAAAATCAATTTTATTTCGATAAACATATCTTTTTTCTTAACGCTTCGAATAAAATGAAAACAGTCCAATCAAAGTTTTACAAGTTTTTACAAAAAATATTAACTTTTGATTGCAACGCTCTTGATTTTTCTACTGATGCTGGTACTTTATTAATTATATAATTCTAATTGCAATTTAATTTAACCCAAAAATCACTAAATACTGGTCAGAAGAGTACTTATATAAATTTAATAGCAAATAGATAATTCTATTGGTTTTTTTGTTAAACATGAAATTGTTTTATAATGCCAATACGCTCGGGGTTTTAATCATCAAAATAAATATTAGAAACATTTCCCTAAACTCAATTTTGATCCCAATTATTAGTCCTTTGGTATTAGTTAACAAATACTATTCATTACCCAAATTGTTCAAAATATATGGCAAATGTTTGCATGTACATACATACTTGTCATATCGTCAGCTGAAGAGCTATAGATTTGAATTAACACTAATAACAGGCGAATAGTTTTTTATACGAAGAGAATTTTTGTAGTTGAAGTATGGCAGTCCAACTCATTAGAAAGTTCGTCATTCATACCCTTGCACTAACTAGTATAAAGAACAAAATTCCTGAAAGCAATTGGCAGCTGCAAAGCTACCCAGCAAAAACAAAAGTGAATGCGTTCACTATGAATTGGTCTTTTCATGACTTCTGCAGAATTTTTTATCTCAATTCATTTTTAATGCCTTCTAAAATATTTTAAATGTTAAAAAGATTGTCACTTTTGAACTCATGGGCAAAGCATTCAAGTCTGCCGATTTATTAATATGAACAACTGCCCAGTTGAAATTATATTTTTCTACTTTGCGCTGTATTAATGACCAGCTGTTTGTTAAACTTGCTAAAACGACACCAGATGGCTATCGAATTATAACTCGAAACGTTGTTTTTTGCCAGCTGTGAAATTCTAATAGAGTAAACTAAATTGACTAAATTAAATACATATATGTGAAGACTAGATTAAATTGCTTAAATTATCTCAATTCAGAATGCATGTCTGAACATTTTATAATTGAGATATAATTCGCTGAGAGATAAATCTCTCTTTCCTTTTTGCTTTCTTTTATTTACTGTTTTGCCATTTCGGTTGCCATTCTGCAGACTTTTTTCTTTTCACTGAACAGACCCATCTGAAAATACTTGAGAGAAGTAAGTGTTGCATTTCCACTTTTACTCAATATTTATAACAATTTCGTATTTATTGCTCAATAACTTCATTTTCATTTTGTATGGGATATTGAGCTCAATAAAAGGAAAGAAATTATTTGAAATTGAAAGCGATTAGAAAATTGCTGAATTTCTTGTTAATCAAACATTTAATTTTATGCGTGGAATCATGTCTATTACATAAATAGGGCATGTGAATATTGCGCACAATTACACACTAACAAAAAATAATACAAATATTCATATGCCTTAAAACACATATCGTTCGTGTCATGTAGAAAGGCACCAACACGAATTTTAGTCGAACCAGACATTTTTTTTTTAATCTTGGACCAGCACTCAGGAGATGACCCCTACACATGCGGTGCACTGGGCTGAAACTATAGAAAAGGGATTGTAGGAGACGTATTAAATTTTGAAGAAGCTTCAAAAAGCTTTTTAGTAGCTATTTTTAGTAATTATTTTACTTCGCCGATGCTACACAATAACGACGATGGAGGGCGTTCTGATGTGCTTGTGGATTGGCTATAGCTGAAGCCATTACTGTTCAGTGCCCATGACTATGCCTTCGCCACTGAAACCTTTCGAGAACAACTGCCACAAAGACACACAAATGCACATCAGAAAAATGCGAGATATTTTTATGAGTCCGAAACTGGTGTTGAACCCAGGAAAATCTTTTCGTTTTGTAGTCAACGTGCAGACTACTTCGACCATCGCCACCCTGTTTTAGTTATTCCTATTCATTGCATACAGATACACATTATCACGAAAAATTAGTGCAATGTTGTGAAGAGTAACGGTTTGACAAGCATATGTATTTTGATAATTATTGTATTGTAATAACAACAGTTTCTATTAGGTTTTTGATGTGTAAACATCTATACGCTAGGGGGTAAAAATCTTTTTCACAATACAATCACATATTTTGAGTTAGATTGTAATAACGCGGTGTGAGCTGTGTATGAGTGTATTAGTGTAATCATACGGACAACAAGAAGTACAGAGAAACTTAACAGCTGCATTGAAATACACTAACACCATCTAGTGCTCAATAGTAGTAGTAGTAGTGGCTACTAATTTTCACTAATTGTCGTACATTATGTTATCGTAGGTAAATAAAAACAAATAAATAAAATGAATACAAAAACATTTAATTTTAATAACTTTTAAAAAGATTTTTTGCACTTTTGATAAGAAATTTACTAAAACAAAGCAAAATAAGGAAAACAAAAAAATATTTCATTACTAGATGTTTACACATCTCACCTGTGATCGGACTCACATTTTTTTTTTCTTCTCGTGTCGAGTTGCAATTATGTTATTTAGGGCCTTTCTACACGAGAACAACGATATGTATGTCTGTTACTTACCATATGGGCCTGGGCACACTCATCGATGTAATGCGTTGTAATTATCACAGTTGTGTTGCCATTCCTCGTTATATCCACAAGATGATCCCATATGCTGCAACGAAAGGACACAGTGACATGAGGATACCGAAATAAAATGAATTAAAATAAAAAGTATAAACTGCTGAAACAGACCAGGAAAAATTAATTAAGAAACTGTAATTAATACGAAAATTAACTTAAACTGTATGAAGGGGTAAAAATAAAAAAAGGAAAATAATGATGTTAAATGACTTTTTTTTCCAAACGGTATTAAAAAGACATTTATTATTATTTTTACATTAAATGGCTTCAAGTTGCAAAAAAAAACGTATTTCTTTCGTTACATAATATAAATTGTATAAATTTTAATTTAATTTATAGGAACATTTAAAGGAATTTAAATGAAATTACAATCTGGAAAATAAGTTTGTATGTGCTCAAATAATATTATTGTAATTTTAATGCGTTTTCAATTCATCTCGGATAAATTTAATCATGCGTTATTTAAAATTTTCTAGTTAACAGGTGATGAAAAGTAAACGAATAAAGGAAAGTAATGAAATTTTACCGAAAATCACTTGAAAATTTATGCGTTAGTTATTTTTACCCATTTATATCTTTTTTTTTCCCCAACCAGTGCCCAGGCTATGTACCCCACATTGCAGTTCAAGGAGTTGCAAAGTAATGGTTTATAGAAGAGACAGTAACAGGAAGAAATACTGTTGCTGGAAGAGGTGCTGATGGCGAGTAGTTAGCTTGTTGGCTCTGCGACCAGGGGACTGCCCGGTCAAGTAGAAGATTTTTTTTTTATTTTTTGTGCTACAGTACCCTCCTTGATCGGTATTTGAGCAATAAAAGGTCGGCGAACGAAAATCATAAATACAAAAGCTCCGCTTGGCTTAAAATTTATGCGGCAAAATTAACTTCACAAACGCCGCAACTTTGCTTTGTAATTAACACGCAACTGCAAAGTTCTGCAAGAATTAAGCTGTATGTTCCTACCAGTTTTACCAGCTGTCTATTCTCTACTCTATTTCTCTCTCTCTCTCTCTCTCTCTCTCTATTTATTTCCAGAGCAATTCATCACATTTTTTTTTTTGAACCGGCACTCAGGGGGTGGACGCCTACACAGGCGGTTTATTGTGCCTGAACAACGAACTTAAGTGATAGAGGTTATAGGGAGTAGTATTTATTGACATTCGATTTGAATTTTCCCACGTCAAAAGTGACCGGATATATCTCTGCGTGTGGTATATTACACATATGTATGTACGTGCTGTTCGGCTAAAAAACGAAGTTTCTCTATAATGCGTAGTGCGATTCGCTGCCAAATCGACCGCAAATGGTTGCGCTCTTAAAATGAACGCATTGTGCGCTTGAATGACCGGGTCTGGGGAACAAGTTCCCTGAATTCATTACAATATATCCAATTATAGTAACGAAAGAATAACGAAACGCACTCAACGTTGCGACGATGCTCAAGAGAGTCAATAGAGTTGGCTACTCTACTGTCTCCAATGAGTTTCTTTGCTCTTTCCTGTACACGGTCGAGTAACTTCAAAATAGTCTTTGAAGCACCGGCCCGGCCCATACATGAGTGTTGTATTCCAATTTCGGTCGGATGTAGGCGGTATTAATAGTAAGCTGATCAGATTGGGTGATTCCCGGAGCACTGGTCCAAGATAAAAAAAACTTAACACAGCAGTTGCGTGTTTTTTTTCTCAAGAATTTGTAAAACAGAGATGCTGCGTCTCAGGTGTTATGTTGACGCATTAATATTCAAGCTAAAGAAGAGCCTTATTATTAATTATTACTAAAATACCGACGAAGGAGGGCGCAGTTAGCCTAGACACATCATGCAAATTTTTTGCCCAAGTGGGATTAATCTGTGAGTCGGCAGCACTATTTTGTTATGAATAAGATTTGCTTTCTCATTTAAATTACCAATTAAATTTTTATTTCAGACTTATAGTTGTCGCTTAAATCATTAAAAATATTTTAACTTTATTTTGTTTTAAATTGCTTTAAAATGGCTTTACAGCGGCACAATAAATTGCAAATACTTGAAATAAATGGAACAAAATTGGGTACTGAATGCAATACAATTTTGGTTGGAAAGGAAACACTATTAATTAAATTTATTTTAACATATTTGACATATTTAATGACAATAAATAAAAAGTTAATTGAAGGGTTTGCAAAATTGCTAACAACACATTAATTGCATTAATTAATATTTTAATTGAAATTTTTTGGAAATTTTTTAATAACGTTTTAATAACTTTTTAATAATAATAATTATAAGTTGAATTGTTTTCTTTTTATGTTTTGCTCTGAATTGTAGTGTATCTGTAGAAACCAGTAACTTGATTCTTTTACTATTTTCATGACACCGAATGAAATTCTACAGCATAATAAAATAGAAAAGCTAAGCTGTAAGTTTACTAATTGATATAAAAATGGCTGAATACTACAATAAAATAAGACTTTAGATTGAACAACTAAATCGACAATATCTGCCTTAGTTTAATTACTTTATTTCGGTGGCCTCTTTTGTTCGCATTTCGGTGCAGACCGGAAAAATAAATTACTTAATAACAAGCGGCAGTGTCAGCCGAGTTAAGTAGCATTTAGAGCCTATTTCACCAATTCTATTTAAATATCAATTCATATTTAAATGTCGATTTTCATTATCATCTAGATATACTCATTGAATATTTAAACACTGTTTAAGTAGCCAGCACTCTGCATTTAAATATTGATTTTGCAACAGCATGAAACAGCTTTAAAACAGCTTTTTAAAAAGCTGTAAGTTGACGCTTTCATATTAAATATCAGAGCGTTACCATACTTTCTTCTGTTTCATTATTTCAGTTGGTGAAAATAAAATTTTTTTAAACATACTTTAAATAAAGATCATTAATTAAATTAAATTAAATTGTGTTTAAATATGTTTGGTGAAAGAGGCCCTTTGGGACACTATTTAAAATAAATTTTTATGATGCTCCTGTAACATTTGATACCATCCAGCCACAGTCGTGGCTGGATTTATGTGCGTTTCTGCATCATTAAAAAAGCTCTAATTAAAAATTTGGAATTATAACTGAAAGCTTAACTGCATTAATATCAAGTTTTTATTTATTTTTTTTTTTTTTGTAATTAACTTGTTTAATACAGTACAAAATTCGTTCGTTTTCATTAGAAAATAATTAATTTCTGCTTATTTGATAAAAAATAAATTTAATTTTTTTTATTTAAGGCAAAAAAAAAGGTTATTTACTTTGAAGGCTATTTGTATGATTTTTCTTTTGCTCTGAAGCTTTGTTCACACGATTGTCAGATTGTACAATATTGTAGGATACGGCAATATGGCGGCAATGTACTCACAATGAAAAATTGTTGTTACCATCTGGTAATTTGTCTGTTCACACTATTGAAAGAAAACCATACTATTTCTTTGGCACACAGTTCTGCGACAATAAGTTTTTCCGCCAATAATAATTGTCTGATCACACGGTTGTTATATTAATGTATGGCAAACTAAATATATATGGGCAGCATTGCCAACAGAAATATTTATCTGTAAATGGTGTTATTGCACGGTGCACTAAATGAAGCACATGCGACAATAACAAATGCCTGTAAATTGTGTGTCAATGGAAATGAAGGGTGTTCTCACGATTGTCAGAATAGTTACAATATTATTGGCATACAATGCACTGACAATACATTTTGTGACGATGTTGCCACACAAAAATTGTGTATTCAAATGGTTGTTGCACATTTTGTAACACTTTTTCTGTCAATATTGTCGTAACTGACAATCGTGTGTACATACCTTGAGGTCATAAATTAATTACAATTTTAATGGAATGGAAATGTGTTAATTAACAAACACACATTAAGTATATTTTTTCCGTGCGCTAAACACAGCCATATATAGACGGATTCAATAGGCTGCTATACTCTACTGTAACTTTAGCATGTATTTGCTATTGCATTCTTTAAAAAATCTGAACATACCCGCCTACGCGAATACTTTCAGCTGCATGGTGAGCCAACATTTGTTTATTTTCTTTGTTTTAAAAGAATTTTATTTTTTGAATTAAATAATATTCGAATGGTTTGTTTATGTTGCACCTACATAAAATACCTAGAACTAAAAATTTCAAACCGCCTACCAAAACTTTACAAATAAGCCTATTTGCGGCCAATAGAAAATTATATTTTCCTGTTGTTTCCTGTAAATGAATGTAATAATATCCGTGTGGAATAAATACCTTTGACGTAGCACTGGATCAACACCTACTGTGGGCTCATCTAAAATTAATAATTCCGGTTCGTGCAGCAATGCCACCGCTAAGCTCATGCGGCGTTGTTGTCCACCACTTAAATTTTTAACGAATTTTGATCCATTCGGCATATTTAAAAGCTTCAGCAAAAATTCTGTTCGGTCTTCAATGTCGCTGCGGGACATGTGAGCAACCAAACCAAAATATATTAACGTTTCTCTCATAGTAAATTCGCCATATAAGGCCACCTCCTGCAGAAAAAAAACCAAACATTTATTCGCTTTTAATCAAATTCTCTGCAAGAAAAGTGCAAAAAGTATAGTAAACGAAGTCAAATATAAAAGAAAAAAAATCATGGTAATAAAATTAAAAGACTTCATCATAAAATTTCAATTTATTTTCCGTTTTATTCATTTGTTCAAGTGTTTTCTCTTTTTTCCAATGGCGAACCCACCATAAATTATACAATTGAAATGCAGCGCTATTACTGGCATTCAGTGTTAACAACTTTGAACTTTTATTTGGATTAAATTTAAATTGAAGGTCACTAAACCTTGAAGAAGGAAAAGACAATTGCATTTGTATCTTGTTCGAAGTTAGAAATTTTAGAAAAATTTATCAATTTATATCTTCGGCTTGATTTTTAAGTTAAAGTCAGGACTCTTTATCTCAATGTCACACAAAGAGTAACATACAAAGCCAAGGTGAGGTGTATGTCTCACTTACATTTATTATTTGGCCACACTAGGTTGTTTTCTTTTCTATTTTGGACCAGCACTTTGGGGATGACCACTACATATGCGGTACTTTGTGCTAGAACTAGAGGAAAGGAATAGAGAGAGAGAGAAGACAGGTGGTAAAGGTTCACTATGAAACAACTCTGCTTTTGAACATTTTTTATTTGTTTTTAGCAGTGTTGCAGTGCCTGATACACGTTTTATTGTGCTTTTTTTTATCACAATAACGAGGTAAATAAAAATAATAACTGCCTCGTGTATGGAAGCATGATTTATATAAAAGTTGCCCATCCACAGCGAATATTATTGTCTTTACATTTCTTGCAATTGTTTTAAAATTACTTCCGCAAAGCTTTCAATAGTGATAACCAAAGAGAGCAGAATAGCGAGATATTCCTATTCAAATTTGTATATCAAGTTTCAGAAGTACACATTTTGTTGTACACACAGATAGTGTAGAGAATAGACAGGTGGTAAAAGTGGTAGAGAGGTATGTACAACTCTGCAGTTGCTTGTTAATTATAAAGCAAAGTTGCGGCATCACTGATATTAATTTTGATGCCATTTTATTTATTATTTTACTTCGACGTCGTTTTATTGCTCAAATACCGACGGAGAAACGTGCTGTAGCACAGAAAACTCAGAAAAGTCTTTTTCTGACTTGGCGGGCTGGGAATAGAACCCGGGGTACACACTGTTACTGAACTATACTATACGTACGACTGATAATTTCCTTTTTTTTAGAGAAAATATATATATTTCAGAATTTTGTTATTTATTTTAATAAATATTTGTCTAATTGTGAGTTTGGCAACCTTTATTATGCTGTTTTTGTCAGCGTTTAGAAAATACAACCATGAAACTCTTTTAATGCATTGTTGCAAAATTACAAAAGTATACATACGCATATTTTTTTTTTGTCATACTGGTCTGGTGTGGTCGCCCTTCTGTGTTCAGTGAGAGCATGCAGAATGTAATTATGAGATCCATTAAAGAAAATCCGAAACAAAGCGCGGTCGAAATTAACCATCATGTGGAATCATGTCATGGAGTAAAAGTTTGCACCCAAACTGTGCGTCGTAGCATTAAAAAAAGTGCATTCGTTGGTAGAGTTGCAAGGAAAAAACCTTTGCTGAGAGCCGTTAATATAGCAAAACGCTTGGAGTAGGCAAAAAAATATCAAAACATCCACATAAGTGATGCTACATTTTGGGAACGTGTTATATTTACGGACTAGTGTAAGAGTATAATTTTTGGAGGAGATGGACGTACCAAAGTTTGGAGAAAACCCAACAAAGAATTTTTACCCCAAAATGTTAATTCGGCAGTCAAACATGGTGGAGGCATTTTAGTGGTCTTGGGATGTATGGCGGCACGTGGTGTTGGATGTCTAAGATTTATTGAAGGAATTATGAATAAGACCATGTAAATTGACATTTTGAAAGACAGCTACCTTCCCAGCGTTAAAAAGCTAAAGCTCGAAGGAAATTCCAAATTTATGCAGGACATTCTAAGCATTCTTCAAAGATAGTGAAGGAATGGTTGCTGTATAATGTGAAAACGCAATAAGAGCATCCACTTCCATCACCAGATTTTAATGCTCGAGAGCATTTATCCGATCACCTTAAACGAGCCTTAAAAAAAAGGAATGTAACGTCTATCCCTCTTTAACACAGGCATTGATCGAATAGTGGAATTTAATTTCCGCAGAAACGACGAAAAAATTAGCATTGTCAATGGCTGCTAGAAGCCAATGGATGCCGCACAAGATATTAAAATAATTTATATTTACGTATATTTTTAAAATCGTATGTATACTTTAGTAACTTTGGATAAATGTGAAATGTAATATAATTTAAGTTTTGGAAAATATTGAAGTAAAACTTTATGTTAAAATTGTGTTATTTTGTTTTTCTTAATATAAGAAAAAAAATGTTTAATAAAAAGAACCAGATATTGATTTTCTTTCATCAGTACATAGAAATAACGTGCCGTACGTATGTATACTTTAGTAACTGTGTGTATTTCTGCTTGCAGAACTAAAACGCTAACTACTCGCCATCAGCACTCCCCAATTTTCTCTTCGAGTGAAATTTTTTTTCTATCTACAATTTAGCGATCCATTTCTTTTCTCACGGCATGGCAACACTGTCGATAGCATTCCACAAACACGAATTGCTCTAATTTTGGAATGTTTATTATGTTAATTTTTTTTAGGAGTCTGTGTGTCTGATTGTTTTTATGAGAAAATTGTTATAAAAAAAAGCTCATTAGCTTTGATAAGGAGCTGTCAAACCATTAGTGATTGTTGAATATGCTAAGCGAATATTTCAGTACTTTAAAAATGCACAGGATAAATACATTATGTTTCACGCACTGCCAAAATAAATATCTATCAATATTTTTAATTTATTAAAATTTTTTCGCAACTTTTATAAGCAGGGTATTTTATAAGACGTTTGCAATTTAAATTACACATTGTTATTAATCTAATTATTACAATTACGATGTCTGCCAGCAACAAGTATCGGTTGTTTTAGAACAACACCAGTTTAGTTTTAGTTATTTTCCCATAAATTGAGTTGTTTTAAAAGCACGTAAAATTTACGTGTTCAAATACGAAACTCTTTGAAAAACATGTAAATGGGGTATGTTCAGTTGACTCTTTTTTTATTATTTTTTTTTATAAAAAGAAGTAACAGTCTGGAATGTTTGTTTACTCAGGATTTACATTAGACAATGCTGTGTCACGACAATAGCATTAGAAAATATTTCGAAGACAATAAATAAGTTAGTGATTTGACGTATATTGAAAATTATTTGAAGAAGAAGAATAATAAGGCACTTGTGATTTAAATTACAGAAAGTTGATACAAAAGAACAATTATATATATTGTTATTGAAGTTAATACAGAAAACTTTTCTTTGCATACATATAAAAAACGTGTATTGTAGCAACTAATAATTTAACGTTGACATTCGACACTCTGCTCAAAATTAATTGTCATAATTATTATGCAACCGTTCTACGTTACACGGACATTTTTCAGGATTTATGAAAGCTAATACGACAACATTGTCGAATTTAGAAGGCGTGGTTACTATTAGGTGTTACCTTCTATAAGAAAGGGATAGTGAAAGAGATCGCAGGTGGTGAAGGAATAGACAGTGTTCAGTGACCAGTGACTATGATTTCGCCACCGAAACCTTCTGACATCAACTGGCACAAAGATACACTAATACGTATCTGAAAAAATGCGAAAGTGTTTTTTTATGACTTGGTCGGGAACTGCGCTCGAACCCAGGACCTTTTGTGTTATAGTCAACGTGCTAACGACTTCAGCTATCGCCACACGCTATTCTGTAGTATCGAGGAAGTGAAATAATTAACGAAAAAAGCTAATAAAGCACAGTTGCTAAATTCAATTCTACTTGACATCAGAAGTGGTGCAGCACTGCTATAAAGAAAAGCATGCGAAAGTAGAGTTGTAAACGTGATGAAGCTTTTCTCTGTCTATCCCTTCATACTACCCATCATCTATATAAATATTCCTTTCTTATAGAAGGTAACACCTAGTTGTAAGCCATCATTACTGTTTATTACCTTTCGTACTAAAAAACGTTTACATATAAATTCTCAAAAAAATATTCGAGAATTCCTTAATATACAAACAGAAAAATCTAAGTAATCTTTGTCAAAATTTTTTTCTACAACAAACGTTCTTTCATGCGATTTAAATTTATTTAATATTCGTAATTAATTTTGACTGCGGTTGAATAAAAAAAAAATAATACAAGTTCATTTAAATTGTTTATAAATTGAAACAGCTTTATAAATTTAATTCTCAATGCAATTGAACATTGTTAAATACAATTGATTAATGTCAATGTCCAATATCATGTTAATTATAATAATTTATATTTCATAAATCAAAGTATTTACGAAATGATTTTTATTACAACGTGAATTTAATTGAAAACTTGTTCGACAATTAGATTTCTACATGTTTGTAACTTTGACTCACTTGAGGCATGTAACCAATTCTGGGACCTGGTACACCGGAACCTCTGGATCCTGGACGGCCACCTAACACCCATATTTCTCCAGAATTTAAACGCCTTCTGCCAACAATGCAAGATAATAAAGTGGTCTTGCCACAACCAGATGAACCCAGGAGACCGTAACTGTAAGAAAAAAGAAAAACAAACATGACTTATTACCTGTAGGATATATTGAAATTACAATTTATTATTTAGCAATTTACTCATCTATTTGACTATAATTTTTATATCCAAAACATTTCAAGAAGAGTATACGTTGCAGTTATGTATGTATGTATGTGTGTGTGCTTGTGAGCAAACAAACTGTAATTAAATTTTCATCAAAAATATTGTTGATTGCAGTTGCCAAAGTATTATTGCCAATTAAATGCAATAAATACAAATGTAAGTAGATCTCTGTGGGTCATCTTCACAAACACATTTATGTAATTTAAATTTATTTCTAATTACTTGTCATAATGAAAGTCAATTTCAAATTTACTGAAATCATGATGGATAATGTCATTACAAATAAATATAAATATTATTAATCACTTTGTGAAACTTTTTAATTTATTTATTATTTTCCGTTGAGAAATAATAGCCTGGCAAGTGTGTTATTTTCTTAGAAGAAAGGGATAGTGACAGGCATATGACGTATTCAATACTGGCAGCAACCCTGTAGGAACCATCGGACCATGTGTCACCAAATCAATCAACTTTTGCCGATTGGTTTTGGATTTTATCAAATTTGCAAAAATCTATTATGCGGTCTCAAATATGATCCTATTTTAAGACATTTTTAAGTTATAAAAAATTTTTATATTCAAACATATAGGCGAACCAATAAGCAAAATACACAACAATTTGGAAAAATTGTTCTCTATATATATTTTCCTTTTTCTTAATTTGAGCAGCCGTATTCAACATATTCGAAACCTATTTATAGCTCGATATGTTTTGATCCTGAAAGTGATGTTCAAATGCAGACACCAGACGGTAATTGTTGGCAAATCGTTTACCACCCAACCATTCATTCAAGTTGTGAAATGTAAAATAATCTGTTTCTTTTCTTCCTTTTTTTTTTGGTCCATCATCACACAGCATACCTTCTGCGTAGCTCTAATATCTCGTCTGCAGAAACAACCACTGTCTAGGCGGACTTTTGCATAAATTTCATCACTTAAACGGTGTAATGCGAGGACTATTTTGTCTTTTTGAAAATGATAAATCTTGATTATTTCACGAGCATCGTGAAATGGACCTCTAGTAGCCTTCTTTGGACACAATTCTCCCATTCTAGCTAACTGCTTTGACTATTCCTTTATCTCAGATGTGAAGTGCTAAACCCATAAATTTTTTGTTATAATGTGAACAAACACGGCGCACAGCTATCTGATTTCGAAGTTTTCGCCCAATATGTGATGTGTAGCACTTTTCTTAATAATTATCATTTCAGCTATGTACCTCCCACACCGTCAGACCACTATCATTCTATACCCATTTGTTAATTTTTGTAATCATTTTTGGCGTGAAACAACTCAATTGTTCGACCACTGCGCTGTTGACCTTTTCAGCTTGTAGGGCCTGCCACCAAACGAAGTAGCCGACTACACCAGAATATATTCTAGTTCGGCTTTTAATACTGGTGGAACTGGCATCGTTCACATAAAATGTTTAATCAGAGATTCACGTTTAAAAATAGATAGTAAATTTTTCATGGCTCCATAGCAAATACAAAACAAAGTGGCGTATTGAAACTTTATAAACAGAAAAAAATTAAACAAAATTTTAATTAAATTAAATTAAAATTTAATTAATTTTGTAATATTAATTAAAAAATTTGTAATATCAATTAAAAATTTTGTAATATCAATTAAAAAGTTAATTCGATTTTTCTTTGGAATTATTAAATAATTAATAATTAATTAATAATAATTAATAGCGTCAATTAAATTGTTAACGTTGGCTGAATTGAATTAGTTGCCTATAAAATCGTTCATACGATTAAGAATTTAATTAAATAATTTTTCTTAATACTTGTTTTTTAAACTTTTTTAATATTCGAACAATCTATTTAATTAAGCTTTAAAAAAATTTTCCGAAGATGTTAACCGAAGGTTAACGAAATATCGAGATTATATAAAAATAAGAAATAAAAAAACTTAAAGTTTAATTAAATAGATTGTTCGATTTAATTAAATATTTTTTAAAGTTCAATCTAATATTAGTATCACTTCTATTTATATTTGACCTTTATTAAAATTTTTTAATTATATTTATTTTTATCGCTCAAAAATAAATATAATTAAAAAATTTCAATCTAATTTTTATTAGCATAATAAGTCCTCATTTTGTGTATATCATAGCAAAACAATAAGTAAATAAATAAATAATTTATTTTTATGTCTATTGACGTTATTTTTTTTTTATTCAGCGCTCAAATTCATTAAAAATTTAATTCAATTAATTTAATTGAAAAAAATATGTTACTCAAATTTAAGGTATTAATTAACATTAAAATTTCTATATAAAGCTGACACTTTTCGTCAAAGTAAACGTAGATGGAACCACGATTTTGGAAAATTTAAGTGAAATTAGCAATTTGATGTTAGAAAAAGAAATTAATAAGCAATTGACTATTTAAAATCTATAATAAATATTTCTTTTTTTCTTATTTTGCAACATTTTTTTTTACTTTCAGATAAACACGCTCAGAGCATAATCAAGTAGCACCTCAGGTATTTATTTGTTAATACATTTTTTAATTGCCGATTAAAACTTATTTTATAATTATACTCTTTTTGTAGCACTCTATTATCGACCTTTGTTGTTGTATCTGTCCTTCAAAAGAAAAACAATTTTATTCAGAGTGATTTCTTTTTTTTTTTTTTGCTTTCCCTTCTACATCCTTCTACGTGCAACATTTCCCCAAAAACATTAATAAAATTTGTTTCTATTATTGCTGCACTGTTGCAGTTTTTTATTTATAATTTTTTTTATTTAACAAGAGAAGCTTTGGACATTGCTGTTATTGTTGTTGTTTTCTGATTTCTTTTGAACGAACTATGAGGGGGAGAAAATGCATATCGCTTATTTTAATATGCTGTGGTTTAATTGTTTTTTATTTCTCTGTGCGATGTTATAATACTTCAGTTTTAAAGCAGCCACGGTGCTACTAGTTTCTATATAAATTTAATTTTTTTAAACGACATCTGCAACCAAAACATTGCAAATAATATTTAAATTAAATAAAATGGTAACAAGAACCGAACGGGATTTATATGTCAATGTTACGCAGAATTTCTGGTACATGAAGTAATTGACAGAAAACAAAAATTTATTTAAAATTGATTGTTAAATGTTTTCTTCATTTAACAAAAGATAATACTGCTGGCATATAATTTAATAAGATTTATTAAAACAATTTTATTTTATTTAGCTATAAGGCATAGTAATTAGTTTGCTTCGAAACATTAACAAAATATTTAAAATTTGCATAATTAATAACATAGTAAATGAAAAGGAAAAAATTTACTTATGGTGATTTCCTTTCTGAACAAAAATTTTGCCCTTTCGCTGGATAACATTTTCTACAGTTTGCCCATACCTTTAAAAAGTGTTACATTTTTTATTGCCACAATGGTACAAAATATTTGAGATTTAACATTAATGTATATTTAGCGTTTCACTCTTTCTACGGTTTTTAGCACCATTTTATCAATAAAAATCGTCAGCAACATTGTTTTCTAATCATCTGCTATTACCTAGAACAAACTGCAAAAACTTTAAACCAAAAATTTATCAAAAAAGTTTAAATTAAAATAAATAATAAATTAAACAGAATCTTCTTCTAACAAAAGTCTGACGGACTCTAGTCAAAGTGAAGAGTATATTGATTTTCATAATTCTTATTTGTATAAAAAAGTACTTAACAAAGATGTAAAAAAGGTTACTATATCACCCCGACTTGAGAGTAGAGGGTCAAATATGTTGCATATTTTGCCAGTTATTTGTGCAACATATTTAGAAAGGAACAAAATAGCTTTTTTTAATGTTACATATTTTTTAGAATGGAACAGAAACAGTAACAAAATGTAGCATATATGTATGTAACATTTTTGTCAAAAAATAAAACACCATTAGATGTTGTTTATCTAACACAAATACTACTATACATATTCTACAATAGTTATTTAATATATGAACCGTGAATGACGCTAACGTTTACTGTTGCAGCATATAATGTTTCACAAATTTATCGAAAAGAACTCATTTTCAAAAGCATGATGTCGCTAAAGGTTTAAAAGTAGGTTCTCCTATTTCTCTCTATTATTTTTCCCATGTCTTTGAAATGTATAACCGAAAAAAAATGAAGCAACATTTTCATTAAAAGTTTTGTAATATCAATTAAAAAATTAATTAGATTTTCACCCACTGAGGGTGGGTGGCGATGGCTGAAGTAGTCTGCACGTTGACTGCAAAAACAAAAATTTTCTGCATTCGACTCCAGTTTCACATTAAAGATTAAAAACATATCGCATCACTCTGGTCGAAAATAAGAAAAAAACTATCAATTTAATTATTATAGTTGACGTAATTGAATTAATTTTCAATTAAATTTTTAATAGCAAAAAAATTTATTTCGAATTGTTACTGGGTAGTAATATGTATTTGTAGAAAGAGTGTTGCATGTATGAAATAAATTAATCAGATAAGCATATAAATAAAAATAAAAATAAGCAGTAAAAAAAAATTAATTTAAATACTTATTTATGTATTGAGTTCGAAAATAAATGAAAAAATTTAATTGGTTTGATTAAGCTTTTAATTGAAAAAATATATTATGCTAATTAAAGAAGTTAATTAAAAATAAAAAGTAAAATGTTTTGATGCTTTCTTTGTGATTTGGCAACATATTTAAAAGCTCAACTGATTTTTTAGAAATGAGGAGCACATGTTTCGCCATAAAACAATAACGTACAATTATTCCATAACAATAAATATAAAATACATTACTTTATATAATTAACGCGACAGAAGAATTAAAATATTATTAATTTTTTCAGAAACAATAACAAAACCAGCTGTTAATGTGGTGCTGCAGTCAAATGAGTGTTGAACATGTAGCGTTATTTTTTTTATTATGGGGCACATCATTAAAAAAGAAGGCGTTAGGTTAGGTTAGATGGCGGACACTCCGCGATGGAGAACGAAACAAGTTAGGCCCGAGCTTAGGCCCATTGTGATACTGCAAGCCGTTCACACCCGTGGATCAGACATTCGCCACACCGATTCCAAGTAAAATTCCGTTATTGTGGAAATTCTCACACGTGAGAGTTCAGTCAATGATGGCAGGAAAAGTGAGGTGAACAACTTCCGCCGTTTCATGGCAATAGCTGGGTACTTCCAGATGAGGTGAGCAACTGTCTCATCCTCCACAGGGCCACAGCTCCAGCAAAAATCCCGAGTCTATCGGCATGCCTTCCAATAAGACAATGACCAGTGAAAACTGCAATATTGGGCTTGATGACCACACGCTTCAAGGACACTTAGTCCTCTTCTTATGCAGATTGATACAGTAGAGTCTAGCAATATTGCACGTCCCCTCATGCTGGCAGCGAAACCGGGAAGAGAAAGCATTACACTTTTAAAATAACACACGTTTTTTAGAAAAGAACATATAGAAATATAAATCAGAAAATAAATGCAGATTATTGCTCAGAAAAGATTAACAAATTACACAAGAATAGAAATCTTTTAATTTTCCCTAAATAAACAGAGAAGGCTTTGTTAAATTCCTTAAAGCCTTGTAATTTATTATCGTTTAGAATATTTTAATATGATGCCCCCCTCCCTCAGCATGTGTGATGAGCCTTTAGGAGACTTTTTTTTTTTTTTTTTTTTTTTGTTCTTCGTCCTCAGTTACAATTTTTCAAATGGAATGATAGTTTTTATTTTTCAACTTAATGGCATTTTAGAATTCTTTGTAGCAGTTGCTTTCAAAAATAGACAAAGAACAGCAGTCGTAAAGTTTTTGTTAAATTGTTGTTGGCATGCATGTTCCATATTAGAAACTTCATAAAAATATTTGCAAACGTACACGCATCTAAATAGACATACAATTCTAGTTAAGGGAATTTGTATGTGGGGAATTTGGAAAAGTTTTTTATACTCTTAACAGTTTCTTTTGTAAAAAATGTCTGCCAACTATTGCAAAGCCAGGAACTTTTATTGCTTCATGTGCCCTAAAATGTCAATAACGATGCTTTTGTTGTTAAGAATTAAAAAAGTAAAGAAAAAGGCAAACAGTTGGAAATTATTTGTTCTACCTGCTTTCGAAGATGATTTTTTTTTTTCTAGTTTTTTTTCTTTTTGAAGAGACCAACAGAGAGATAGAATCATAATTTTTAACCACAATATTGTTTAAAGACAGTATTTAGCCTCCTCTTCTGCCCCTCAAAAAGTTTATCAAAAATATGATGAACTGAAGCCACACACACAAACATACACAGATTTGCTTCTTTGCAAATTTGTTTTTTTTTCTTCTTTATTCCCTGGTGGATTTGTGTGCACGTGTTTTTATGTATCGTTCTTGTTCCTTTTTCTATTTTAATTAAATTTTGTGGTCGGTTAAAAAAAAGGAAATTTTTGTTCCTCTGTGGTTTTTTTGCATCGTCTTCTTTTACTAAAAAGGAAATATGCATTTAACAACATACAAAGTATTTATGAAAGTACAGGGTGGCGCAGAATGAGCTATATGATTTAAATGGTTTATAACTTTTTTATTTATGCGATTATTATAATTTTTTGTTTTGTTTTAAATACTGTATATTATTGGGGAATTTTTTGCAATTAGATTTGTAAGTGATGTGCATTTTCTGCTTCGCACATACGTGCTCTTTTTAGCATATTTTCCATAACTTTTCGCAAAATTTCGGGTGTAATGGCCATAATTTCATTTCGAATGTAGGTTTTTAGTTGGAGTATGGTTCTTGGTTTGTTAACGTACACTCTTTCTTTCAATTATCCCAAAAAAAAAAACTGTCAGGAGCTGTTAAATCTGGTGAACGTGGAAGCCAGTTAAAATCGCTTGTGCGCGAAACAATGCGTTCGCCGAATATGTTCCTTAACAAAGCCATTGAGGCACCTCCAGTATGTGCTGTGTTCGATCTTGTAATGATTCATAATTAATTCCCCAAGTCTTCTTCACAAAATGCTGATAAAAAAAAACTAAGAAAAAATAATAAAAGAATTCAAATAAAGAATTCAACCATATAGCCTATTCTGCGCCACCATGTATATTTAAATATATATATATGTGTGCGTGTACGTGTATTTGTAAGTATTCATGTCAAGTAAATCGACTTGGAGAGTTGCTTATTGTTTACAAACAATATTTCGTTCATTCTCGCTTGACCAGAGATTCGCTTTTAAGCGAATGTTCGCTACAGCGAAGAATTCTCGATAAATTGGTAAAAAAAATTTTTGAAAATACAAACATTCGGTAACACGAACTATTAGCGATTATTTCTCGGAAATAGAGTCTGAACACAATGTTTGCGGTGCGGTGCGGTGCGATTTCTCGTTGCGGGAGAGAAAAATAAACATAATACGGTAATACTTCTCATTGTTTGTTTACATTTTTATTAATTTATTCCTGCATACATTTTTATAAAATTTTCGAAAAAAAATAACTGTTTGTGTTAAATATTTTGCAATGGCAGTAAATAAAAAAGTTGAAGCTATTAAAAAAATTGTTCATTTGGTAGAAGCCACGTTTCATTTATTTCTGGAATTAGAAACCACGGCACATACTTTTTTGTTTACAATAATGTGAACATCGCCAATTATTCAAAAACAGAATTATGCAACATCAGAAAGAGAAAGAGTATAAAAAATTGACAGAATAAGAAAGCCCGCAATGAAAATAAAATCGATTTTAATTTTATGCCGTTCCGCACTGCGGTTTTTTACATCAAAATCGTATGAAAAACCGCACCGTCATAAATTATCGTTACATTGTGTTCGGAAAAAAACAGAATATAAGAGCAGTCGTAAAGCAGCTCTGGGCGGAAAAGTTTTAGTTAACGAAGCCTGTGTTTGTTATACCATAGAGGAGAAACTCCGTGCGGCCGGCCAATGGCCGGTCAGCCGGTGTTTTTGTAGTGCCATCGTTATTATTTTTTAAGTGTGGTCACTCTTATGCTCAGAGATATCAACTTAGCCTTTTTCGGCCTAGATTTATAGCACTTTTAGTCACTTCAAACGCAAAAAAAAACATTTTTGGCCCGAAACTAAAAAAAAGCAGAAATACAGTACTTTTTACAATAATCTATCAGTTCTTTTGAAAATTTTTACGGCTAAATTTTTATTTTTTCGCATTCCGAATAACAGTTGTGATTTAATGGGACAATACTGAAAGAATTTACAAGTTTTGGAACGATGTCCATATTTATAAAAATGCCTTTGGTAATAAGCCATTCCTTAAACTGTTTGCACATTCATAACCAAATGCAGAAACAAAATGTCTTAAAACACATGCACCAGCATGAAAGGAAATAATTTTGATGATGTTGTTTAAGGCATAAAATATCAGACGAAGTGTGTTTAAAAGTTAATTCAAACAAAACATATGAAAAATCCAAATATTGTATAGATATTGTCTTATCGACTGATGTACCATTTTTTTTTTTTTTTATCTAGGACCAGCACTCAGGAGATGACTCCTACACATGCGAAGCATTGTGCTGGGAACTATAGGAAAGGGATAGTAGGAGAAACGACAGGAGGTGAAGCTTAATTAATTATTTTTGCAGCTCTGCTTTCGCACGTTCTTTGTTTATACTCGTAGCAATGCTGAAGTTTCGGTGCAGTAGCCATTTTTCTTATTGTTTTACTTTGCCGGTGCTACACAATACCGACGAAGGAGGGCGTTCTGATGCGATTGTGAATTGCTTTCAGCTAAAGCCGGTATTGTTCAGTGACCAGTGACTATGCCTTCGCCACTGAAACCTTCCGACAACAACTCACACACAAAGACACACCATACGTGCAAAAGCAGTATTGTAAAAAAAATGAAGCCTTCCTTCTTCTATCTATCCCTTCACCACCTGTAATCTCTATCACTATTCGTTTCCTTAATAAAATGGAAAATATATATGTACATATCGATCCTTTGGTGCAATACCGTAGTAATTCAAAATTTGAATTTTTGTGAGCGTATCTTTGGGGAAATATACATCTAAAGGAAAAAAGATAATGGTTCAATGTCTTAACTGTTCAGATTCTACAGCTACAAATGTCTTTATTGCCTTCAGCTCTTTCCAACAATATTTATTTGCAATAATGAAATATTTCCTTTATGACAAGAAATTTACAAACAGAAAACCTTACAAAACATGCCTCTTTATTTAAAACCTTTAAAAATAAAATAACTTTAGTAAACGAAAATACTATCAAAAAGATGGCTCAACCCTTCAAATATATTTTTCTCAGTTCACGATTTATTGAATTACTACGGTATTGCACCAAAGGCTCGATATGTATTTAACAAAATTGAAATGTATTATTTATTTTCCGACAAATTATATATAAAATTGGTTTTGATGTTTCGAAACATTTTGAAAGTCATCTCCTTTTAGTGGTTTTTCGAAAAATTTTACTGGATATTGCGCTTTATAGTTTTGTTTTTTCAAAAATTTTTACGTGTTTTGAGTCTCAAAAGTTGGCATCACTACTTGTGTTTTTTTCTTGGGGCCAGCACTCGGGCAATGACTCCTACACATGCGGAGTATTCTGCCGGAACTAGGAAATAAGGTTTTTGGGAGAGGGGTAGAGGGAGTAGTATTTATTGAATGTCAATTAAAATGCGAATTTTCCCACGTGAAAAGTGCCAGGAACAACTTAAGCTCGAGCTGTTCAGTTAAAAAAGGAATTTTAATTGTAATGGGTAGTGCGTGCTATTCGCTGCCAAATCGCTGCCACAAATTAAAACGCTTGTAATGTGGAATGCAATATACGCATGCATGACCGGGTTTCGGGAACAAGTTCGCTGAATTGAATAGAACAAAGAAACACAGCTCACATTGCTACGCTGTTCAAGAATGTTCATAGAGTTGGCTACCCAAACGTCCCCAGTCACATAAGTAATTAAGAAGCAAATCAGTTAATAACATCTTGGGCATATGGTCTAAGTAAACGGTCCCATATATGTGCAGTTATATGTTGCAAATTTATATGCAGAATGTTCGCTTTTCACTCGCTAGTGGTATTATAAACGAACCATCGAAATAGAAAGATTGGCCGACACAAATTGACCGACGCTGAGTTCTTTTACGTTTTGCCTACCATAATCGATCTCGTTTGTTTTGTCGGAGAAATGTTCGCATAAGATTCGAGGGAAATATTATTATCGAATGTGCTGGTCAAGTGGGTTTATTTACCCATTTTGCTCTTTTTCATCTATTCATATAACAAAGAGTGTCTATGAGTATGGGTGTGTTTGTGTGTGTTTGTGTGTGTTTGTGTGTGTGTGTGTGTGGCTGTGCGAGTTCATGTAATTGTGGTTTATTTAAACAAGTTTTCTGCTAACTAGTGGCAATACATTTGTTATACTCCTGATGTTGCTAATAAACCATTATGGTGTATTTATAAATTAGACCCTTCTAAGAGGATACCGAAAAGGTAAATTTGGTTTAAACATGAAGGAATATTGTTGGCTAAAAGATTTAATAACTAAGTTTTCAAATGTTATTTACAGCTTAAAAGTATTTTTCTGGCCATTTGCATTTCAATAGTCGTATTAACTTTTCATAAGTAAAAAAAAAAAGAAAAAAAAATAGATAAATAAATAATGAGATGTAGGTTTCTAAAATGGATTTTTTAAATCTATTTTTTTTATTAATAATTTTCATAAATTTTCTCTTAGTGCTATTTTCGTTTACTTTCTTTGTAAACCGATTCCAGTTGAACGTATTTGACGGGATTGCGTAATAACTGTTGTCGACCTGTTAAGAGTTTTCTTTTTTTACTATTTTTTAACGAAGCTATTGTACCTTGAGGCAATAATTGGTGACATTGTGTGTTGCCTTTTTTTTGGGGAGACAGCTGAAGATGTTTTGAATATGTTTACTTTGTTGTTGTTATAATAGTTCGTATTTTCTAATTAATAATAAATAATTAATTAATTAATTATAAACTAAGTTGCAATGAACTAAAAAAGAAATATTATTATTTGCACAGAAAAAAGACGTCATTCATCCCATGAATTTTTACATTAACCCTGTGAGGCGAAGAATTTTTTTTTTCCCTTTTTCCTGTTCGTTTACTCGTATAAAAAGCGTGCGCTCGTGCCAACTCAGTTGAGTGTTGTACGAGCTTGGCAGAAGAACAATGTATGTCCTCCAAAATTGAAGCGTATCAGCGTATAATTCTGCGCAAAATGCAAGAAAGCTTATTGCTTAGAGCACAGATCACCGAATTGTTGACAATGTGATGTAAAAAAGTAGGCGGAAAAACCACAAACTTTATTTTGTCTTGCACAATTTTTTTTTTTAAGTATATGATTCTAATTGTGCTTTTTCCCTTATAAACTATATGTGAAATTTATTATTACATACTTTATGATATTCTCATACAGTTTGAAAAATATCATAAAGCATTTTATTACAAAAGCAACTCAATAATTGAGGAGGAAAGCATATCCATATAGTACTATTTCGCTAACGCTTACTTAGCTCATCAGTGGATTTTCCTAATTTCTGAAAATTTTTTTAAGTTTTAAGATTTATATCAGTTTTTAATATGTTAATTAGATATAATGTCTACAAGATACTGAAGTTTATTTTCTGTAATGCATAGTGTGATCCGCTATCAAATCAATCACAAATGGAACGCTCTTAATGATGAACGCGTTGTGTGCGGGAATGAAAGGGTTTCGGGAAAAAGTTCCCTGATTTCATTGGAGCACATCGCATTCTAGTAACGATAAACAACGAAACACACCACACATTGTAACGATGCTCAAGGAAGTCAATAGTGTTGGCAATCCCACTGTCTCCAAAGAGTTTCTGCGTTATTTTCTGTACACGATCGAGTAGATCGGAAATAGTCTTTGAAGCACCGCCCTATACGTGCGAGTTGTATGCCATTTTCGGTCGGATAGAGGAAAAGAAGGGATAGGATTGGAAGTTTGATAGGGAAGGTCTCAGAGAAGTTCATTAAGAAAGATAAGAAATAGTGTCGAAGAAGAATGGTGTCTTCCGGTACCCCTGATTTTATCTTGAACTCGTTTGATGAGAACCCGTCTATAACAATTCTTATAGCGCGATCCCTGAGAAAGCTCCATATAAATCGAGAGAAGTTATCAGCGACACCAAAAGCAATAAGTTTAGACAAAAGTGCACCATGCCACACTCTTTCAAATGTTTTGGAAATATCTAGAGCCACTACATTACAGGGTGAATGGATCGCCACCATTTTTCCGAGGCTAAAGCGAATAAGTCTCCCGTGGAACGTTCTCCACAGAAGCCATAATGCCGTTTGTTAAGTCAGCTATTGGACTCTCAGATAGTTCACCGTATGGAAGTTTAGCATATTTTCCATCAATTTGGAAATGGTAGAACATATTGTTGGGTTATTGCACGTTTGGCTTTGAAACGGCATTAATATTTAAAAGCAACATATTTTCTTTTAATATATTTTCATCTTTTTAATAATTTGCACTTTATTTTCGCTAAAGGAATTATAATGTTACCATTAAATGCAAATTTAATGCAATGCGCTGTTCGGTAGCATGTCCTTGGCTGTGTTTATTTTAAAAACAATATGAATTCGTTAGCAGCTTAAGGTGGGCAGCAGCATTTGTAACAACAACAATGAGAGTAACAAAAAAGTTTCTTTTTCTTTGTTGTTGTTGTTGTTGCGTTGACTTAGAATTTTCTTTAGAAAGTTTAACAAATCGCACAACTATTTTGGGAAACTGATTAAATTAAATAAACAGTCAAGTATTTTGCATGTCTTTTAGTTGGAAATTTAATTCTGGTGACAATAGTTGTGTGTGGTCTTATATTTTACTTATAGTCTTGAAAGTCTAAGATTTCTGTGGCCTTCTTAAAGACTGGCCGTTTAAAGTTGTATTTAGGAGTTCCAATAAAATATTTCATCTTGTTATGCCATTTAAAAAGTTTTCCCTTTTAATTTTGAATCATTAAGGACGATTGTTTTCTCAATGAGCCATGCGGTTGATTGACTTGTGAGAATTATGTATGTACAGGGTGTCCGCCGGTAAGGTATACTACTTTGTTTTGAAGCCATTTTGGTACACAATAGTCTTGTCAGTTCATATTTGGCAGTCGTGAAGTAGACACGTGGCAAATTTATTATGGAAAAATATTGGATAGACCAACGTGTTTTAATCGTTGAAATATTTTATCAAAATCAATCATCGATTACTGTGACGATGAGAAAGTTACGTGAAATTTTTGGGAGAAACGACGTGCCAACACAACGCACTATTTATCGTGTACTGAATGATTTCGAAGAAAGAGGGTCTGTAGGTGATGGGCCCAAGGATGGACCACAACGTACTGCAAGATCGGCTAAAAACATTACTGCTGCTCAAGAAAGTGTTCAAAACAATCCATCAACCGCAATTCGACGACGTGCTCAGGTGCTTGGTATTCAAGAACAACTTTGGCCACAATTTTTAGCGCCGTAACTGCATGCTTTGGGCTTGATTAACATGTGTTGTGTGTAACATCAACAAGACGGTGCTACATCGCATACAGCCAGGATTACAATGGTATTACTGCGAGACCTCTTTCCATAACAAGTTATTTCTAGAAATGGAGATGTTGATTGTCCTCCATGGTCGCCTGATTTGACTGATCCGGACTTATTTTTGTGAGGATATCTGAAAACAAGGTTTATGCAAACAAACCAGAAACGCTTGAGCAACTCAAACAAAATATTCGTGATGAAATTATTGAAATACCGCGTGAAATGTGTGAGAATGTAATGAAAAATGTGCTCAAAAGTGCTCGCATTTGTGAGGCTAACAAATTGGGGGCCTGTTGTTGCAAAACTAAAATTGAAAATAAATAAACGATTGAATATTAACAGACGATCGTATATCAATGTAGCAATTCTTTAAAATCTACTTAATAGTCCAAATAGTTTTAATTGCCAATTCACACTTTTATTAAAAAGAATTCATTCAGATATTCTATCTTTGCTTTAGTTGAAACCGTTTTATTTTATATCAAAAAAAACAATTTTATTACTTTTTAATTAAAAAATCAGGCTAAAAATTGGCTCCATATTTTCACTAGTCACGATCATAAAATCTCTTACTCCGTTAGTAAAATTTTCACAAAAATTCTCAGAATTATTTCTTGCTTTGTTTTTTTTCTTTTATAGTTATTTTTTAAATATAAATAAAATAAACTTGGCGCGTAAACGAACGGTTTACTATTGAATAACTGCCGTTACTATACTAGACACTCCGATAACTGGTGGCGTGCGGTTGGGCTACTCTTTCCTTCCCCAGTTCGTTGAATTTATTTAATGGAAAGTTTATATTTCGTTAGTTAGAGCTTTCCCAATACAGTCTTTGGTCAGTAAGATTTTTTTTTGTTAATTAATAATTTAATTGGATGTTGGTGTGCTCTTAAAACAGTTTAATCAAAATATGTACAATAAAATGGTCAAATGGAAAAAGTCGTGAAATTTTTTTAATTAAAACTGTTAATTGATCCAGCAGTTTTCGTGTTCAAATCTAATTATTGTTTTAATTGAATTTTCGCTTTTTTAAATTGAATATTGAATCAATTTTTTCTCTGTGTAGGAATGTACAAAAAATCGTTTTAGCCATGAAACAATTTAAAAGAAAATCCCTTCTTTAGCTCCCAATTTTTATTTGTTGTTGTCCATCTTCCACAAAAAAAAGAAATAAATAAAATTATTATTAAAATTTTGTTATTATTTTCCACGACTAATGCAATTAATTTACTAACTTTGGCATGATGGAAATCTTTTTCGAGCACAAATAATTTACACTGAAAAAAATTTTCTAAACAAATTCATTCATTTAAATTATTAAACAGGAATAAACAAAAAACGAAAAACAAAATCCTACAGATTCCTTTGCTGGGATATGACAATATTCAGAACAGGGCTTTAGTATTACTTTAATTGAAAACTTGTACAAGAAGCTTAATATTTTTGAATATTTTGACATTTAATTACTTCAATCGTTTCCGTAATTAATTTTCTAATATCACCACTGTTGCTTGTTTTTCCAAAAATTGTAATAATTTTTTGTTGTTGTTGATTGTTGTAATTTTTTTTGAATCCGAAGCAATTTCTTCTTAAAAAAATTGTTTTTTTTTTTTTAAATAAACACAAAAGGATCGAAAAAAGTATTGTCCTTGCAACCGTTTGTAACGATCTTTTTTAAGTTAAAATTTTATTTGGTAGGAATTACTGCACTCTCATGCTGATATGACCAGCAGTTCGATGGTCATCTAGTGGAATAAAGCCAGCAGTGTGTTTGGAGGCATAGCAACATGCAGCCCAGTATAGTTACGACTATATGCACCCGGTTAATCATATCAATTGTTTACACAACTAATTGAAACAAGTAATTTACCATCAGTTTTAATATGATGTCTCGTTCGTATGAAATTGATAATACTCGTACACCCAGTATAGTACTCCTACTTATGTCATCTTAAAGCAGTTTTTTTACTTTCTTTTCCATACAATTTAATAGGCGACAGTGAACAAGCTAAAGTTTGGCTAATTTTTCTTCGTAAATAAATGTGCTTCTTACGATTTCAGTTTCAGCATATTTTTTCGGTGTGGTTGGAAACTTATAATTTCCTTATCTGCAGTTAAGGAGGAAAAGTCCTTTAGCCGCAACTAAAACCAAGTTGTACAACTGCAAACAACTTGTTAAATAATTAAAACTGAAAACTGAAAACCAAAAAGCTATATACAACATGAATCATAGTTTTATTATAAGATTGTCCTTGTTTTAACATTAAAAAAAAAAAAACAAAATCTTAACGAATTTGTAGGTAAGAGAACAATGGGATGTTGCAGCAGAAACCCACCAGCTTCGTTACATTTTTCAATTTGTTAAAATTATTTTCATTTTATTCTCACAAAGAAAGACAAAAGAAATAAAGTTGCAAACAAAAAATGTGACCAAATAAAAAAGAAAAGAAAAAGAAAACAACAAAATCCATAATTAAAAATGAATTGGTCCTGCCCGACTGCAAGTTGAGTCAGCAGATACATTGAAGCAGAACAAAAACTTTAAGCAAAGAAATGTAAAAGAAAAAAGTTACAAATATCAAGAAGCCGTAGGATATTTCGATATCCTGGCTTAACTCTTGTAAAAAATGTTTTTCTACTGTTGTAGTTCACACTCGCAGTTAGTTGCTGTGTTATTTGAGAGCTTCTTGCAACTCATATTTGTTATTCCGCCAACGAGTCCCCGTTGCTGCAGTAATTACGTTGAAATAATTTCCCTTGTGTGCATGTGCGTGACAGAGAGTAAGAGAGCGTGGGACATACGGTCAGTGTTGTCAACTTTTAAGAGTTTAAAATGCACTGGAATCTAAATAAAGTGAATATTTCCCTACAGAAAAGCATTAAATTTAAAAAGTTTTATTTCAAAACTTCGCAGATACCCTGAGCACTGCACCAAGGAAAATTTTAAACCCTGCCTCTCGGAAAGCGTCCAAGAAAAAAAAAACAACACCAAAAATTTATAATAATTTGCACTCAGTGGATAACAAGAAACTAAGAGATACAAAATTTTATAATTAAGAAATTGTACTGACTTTGAACAGCAAATTATTGGTATGTTGGAATTTAATGGAGCAGGCCGTATGTTTCGATGCGTGGTATGCTACACCAACACTGACCGCATTGACTTTACACTCGGAAGTACATGAATTTAAGTCCTCGTCTAGTTAAAATAGCTTTTGAATTTATGAAGTTTCATGCGCTAAAAACCTTTCTAAAAACACTGAGTTGACAACAGTGTCGATAGTTACTTTGCGTTTTGTAAGTAACACAAATACAAAAGCATTAAACAATAAAACGGAAACGAAAAATCTTTAACACTGCCACAGCAATACACAATTTCCTCTCTTCCTCCTGCCCATCAGTTATTCAACTTGTTACTTTCGAACAATGGTCAACTGATTGCTACTGAATTTCTAATAATTAACTCTTCAATTGAATGTTGAATGCCCACCTGCAGAGCTTTCGTTCACAGTTATGTTTTCCGTTGTCAGATTTTATTTCAACAATTTTTTTTAAGTTCATAGATTTTCTAAAAAAAAAAAAAAAAACGGTGGCAACAAAAATAAAAAATTTTTTTTTTACTTGGCAACCAGTTTTTATTTGCACCTCCACTGTGCTTCTAGGCAACATTAAAGGAAAATGAAATTAATTGAACTGTTTTGCTTGATTGCTCTATTTGAACAGTTTTAAGTGCAAGAAAAAATAATATTGAGATAATTAGGCAATTGTTAAAATATAACAAAAGATTCAATCACTGAATGACAATGACTGAGTTTGCCAATATGTGATTGTGTTTGGAGGGATAATTTAAATGCGATAAGGCGAATTAAATAGCTTTCCAGTGTTGCCAGTATCATTTCATAAACGCCAAATAGTAAAGATAGGAAAGTTGCTTTTATTTTCAATGTGTCGCAAAGACCACTTGCTTCTTTTTGATTTCTTTAGACCAGGGGCATGCATGCAAACTTGTGTAAACAATTGCGAAAGAAAATGAAAATATTATTATAGTATTTAAGAATGAAATTTGGCTTGTGTTAACTTATAGAGTGGTATGTATTTGTTAATTGTGAGTCACACCTTAACGTCAAGTTGTTTGCCGAATTTAATTTGACATTTTTTGTTTCAGTGTTTCACAAATTCAAACGTGGAGTGGTAGACAATTGAGCAGCGCGCATTAAGATTGTTCAAGCCTTTTACGAAAATGGGCATTCGAAATAAAATTCATTTCGTGCATTTCGTGATTTTCTTGGTCATCATAATCGACCAAATGTATCCACAATCGCCAGAATGTGTGTGCAAATTTCAGAAAACATTGCTATTGTGCAAGATAGTGTTTGGCAGAAGAGCCGTCAACCTCGAGTCGTCGTCCTTCCCAACAATTGAATATCCTACGAACATCACGGATGTGAATTTTGAATAAAGGTTTGAATTTGTATGCTTACAAGGTTCATTTGGCTCAAGAGCTGAGGCCTACTGAGCATATGAACATCGCCAATACGCTCAATGGTTGGTTCAACAGATTGTTGTTTTCTTGCGATGTTAATTGTCTATCACGGATATGTGATTTGACACCATTGGACTTTTGTCTTTGGGGATATTTAAAAGAAAAACTGTACGTCAATAAGTCAAGAACAATTCAAAACGTAAAGGCTGAGACACATTAACGACATTGAACCTCAATTAGGTATCAGAGCCATTGAAAATAACGACCATGGGATAGATGAATCCTCCGAACCCGTGGCGAGCATTTGGACGATCTTTTGTTTCACACATAATTGCCATAGATCCTGCTATCATAATGGAAAAAATACTAAGATAATTCTTTGAAAACTTTTTGTTTTATTTACAATTAACATCGTGTGTTTCGGTTGGACCACCCTTTAAATGCGTACAAGAAGATTCTTATTTTAAGTAACAGTGTTGCTTTTTAATAGTCATATTTCAGGTTCCATAAGTTGCAGATTGCAGTGGAACGGCAACACTTACATATTGTTTTACCAAAATAATTCCAATGAAACAATTAAAGAGGCGGTTTTATCATCCGTATCACAGATTCCGTTTGGAATGCTTTTGGTGCCACACATTCCGATAGTTTTTATCATTCAGAAAAAATACTCTTAAAAGGTTTATTTTTATAAATAATTTGGTAACATTATCAAGTACTCGAGCATAATGTGGCAACATAAACAACTAGCAAAACAAAAAACAGCTGTTTACAATAATCAAAATCGACCAAAAAATAAAATTAAATAAATAAATAAAAATATAAATAAGGTTACAATAAAAAGATATTAAAATATAAAACATTAAATAACATTTTGTTGTTCTACAAACACAATAAATAGAAAACAATGAGTACGGAAAAGCCTGATAAAAGTGAAACTGGAGTAAGCGCACTTGCTTCGTTAAAATCGCAACGTGCGACTATGAAGCGCATCATAACTCAAGTGAAACCAAAAATAGAAAAAGATGGTGAGGCTGTTGATTTTACAATTCTGGAATGTAGACTACAAATTTTGGAGTCTTATTTTAAACAAATAAGTCACATTCAAACCCAAATCGAGAAGTTAGATGAATCTTACATGGCTCGAGATCAGATATTGAGGAGCTTTTTATCTCAGCCAAGGCTCCACTAGTTAGTCTCTTGCATTTTTGCGCTGTTTTAGCTTTAAGCATTTTTAGTTTTAAGTATTCAGAAAATTTCTATGTTGAACCATAGAACAAACGAAAACGAAAGATGTTTTTATTAATTTAAATATTTGGCTCTTTATTTTGCAACTTCAATATCGATACCATTCTGAATACTTAAAACTAAAAATGCTTAAAGCTAAAACAGGTCCGGCGGCTAGCAAATACGAAGACGAAAATGTTTGATGAGATGTTGTATACGATGACGATGATTTCGACGAAGATGATGTTGTTGTTGACGATGAATCCAAACGATGATGATCAGCACAACAAAAAAAATTTTATACGTTCTTATGTTTAGTTTTTACTAATAATTTTTGTTTCAATGTTTTTAAATTTCAAAGCTTTTAATGTTTGTGTTTAGTTTGTTTAATTTATTTAAGCAGTTGATGCTTGCTTTTCACTCACTGTTTTTTATTTATTGTGTTTGTAGAACAACAAAATTTTATTTAATGTTTTGTAATTTAATATCTTTTTATTTTTATTTTAATTTTATTTTTTTTTTTTATTTATTAAAATTGTCCTGTCACAGTTTTATTTTTACTTTAGAACACAGAAAGTATAAATTCCGTTCAGGAATTAAAAAGTGACTTAATTTCGTAAATTTTTTTTCGTTTTCTGAAGCACCAAAATACACATTGAAATCCCTTTCTGAACGAAATTTGTACTCTGTGACACGGCTGTATGTGTATTTAGTTTCAAAAATATATCAAAACATTAAATAACTCCCCGTAATAATAATAATAAGTCCTTATGACTTTTAGAAAAAATGTAACTTAACCCGGCAGTTGCCTTCTTTGTGCTCGGCTTACAAGTAATATTTATTTCGTGTTACATATTTCTATAAAAATTAAATAATTTAATTTTATTTAAATGAAATGGCCAGCAACAAATTCTAAAAATTTTTATTAAATTTTTTTTTTCTGAACTCAATTGATAATAATAATAATAATATTCATATAAAATATTTTCAAATCTCTTTTGATTATTTCACACATAATTGGCCCCGAACACAAATACTATTAATTATAATTAAGAAATTACGACTGTTCCATTGTCTGTGAAATTAATTCAGTTAAACATCAGCTTCTGTTAATGTTATTTTTATAATTAACCGCAGCAACGTAATCATGATGATGAAGTTCTTGACTGCTTAACGAGCATGAGACTGTAGCATTCCATGGCGAATTTATCTGATTCAAGTGATATAGATTCTTATCAAAATTAATCGCAAACAAGTATTTCTTTTATTGCAGTGTGTTGAATGTATTTTATGATCTTTATGACCCATTTGCCAGCAGAAAATAAGAAATTATTTCTAAGGGATACTCTTAATAGCGGAAGTTAATTTTCTTTATGTTTAATAATTAACCAATTACTATACAACACGCTAAATGGATAGTCTCCTTTGGGTCCTTACACTCGGTTTGTGAGTAGAAGAAATTTTATGGTTTTTTTTTTAACCTAAAATAATATTTCATTATTATTTCTTTTTAGAACATTAAGCGTATAGACCACAGCATGCTCTACGGGAACACGAGTCCATATCTTGTTGTTAGCCTTTTTGGAGCTAGATTTATACCGGTTTTATTCACTCAAAACGCGAAAAAGATTTTTGGCCCCAACCTAAAAACACGTTCAAAATGTAGCACTTTTTAAAATAAAATTTCAGACATTTTATCACTTTTTATTTTTTGCTCAACATGGCTACATTTTTATATTTCTCCGAACTTTTTTCATCCCTATTTTGGCTAGAACGGATTACGAGTTATATACTGAATACTAAAAGAACTGACAAGTTTTGAATCGATGTTCATATTTATAAAAATGCCGTTGGTAAAATACATTCCTTAAACTATTCAGTTTTGTTATAAATTAATTGGGGGTACTCACAAAGTAGTCATAAAGTCATATGTTTTAAAATAATAGCATGAAATAATATGACTGCTATGAACAACCCGTCATAATTTCAAAGAATTCATTCACCAGTTAAGGCAAAAGCACTTATTAATCTTTCATATTAGAATGCTAAAAACAAGTGCTGAAACGAAAATATTTCGATCTTTTAATATTGTAATTAAGAGCTTACATCTAAGTTATGTAATAATTCCATTTTTTAATTAAAATTATATAATTGTTGTTTAGGCACACAAAATTGTTGAAACATATATAATCGAAAACAGCTGTTCGCAGTGCTATGAGCTGAATAATTTTTTGGACGACGGCTAGTGGGTATCAGGCAAATGAGTTATACAAGCAAAATTTACCCACTTGTATATCATTATCAGCTTTACCATTTCTCAAATTTTCCCTTATTTTTCTAGGATTTTGAAATGGCCAAAAAGTTTTCATATTTTTAACTTAAAAACAAGTTTTTTTGAAATTCATTCAAATTTTCAAGTTTTGTTTATTAATTTTTCATTTACAGATATATAACGAAAATATTATTTGATGTTGGCCATATAATGCAAACGATTTTATAATTTTTCTGTATTAAATGTGTCTATTCCCTCTTTAATATGTACAACAGTGTGTGCTGTATTAATAATATTATAGTTTTTTATGCCTGTTTTTCTTTTCTAAAAAGTTTTCTATTTCAAAAAAGCATGGATAAATATGTAAAGAGAAACGGTAAGGATAATGGAATATTTTTAGTTTTTAATGTTATTAGTTTTAAACAGAAAATAGCCTAGAATACGCTACAGACACATCGGAGGGTCCAACAAAAGGTAAAAACAAATGGAGATCTGCTCAAAATCGTGGGAAGAATAAGTTTATTGTTATCGGAATTTTGTATAAAATTGAATTGAATATATGTATTTTTGTTTTTTTTTTTTTTTCATTATTTAGACACTTGGGAAAAAAATTTTTTGTTCAAAAATTAAGTTTGTTTTTTTGTTTTTAAATAAAAAGTTTTTCTTAAAAAATATATGTGATAACGATGATCACTACATATTGTGGTTTGTTCTTTCTTGCTTCAAATACAAATGTAATTACAGTCGAACTTCTCTATAACGTATCAGTTGGGGACCGTCAAATTTCTACGTTATAGAGAAAATTCGTTATAGAGAAACTGCAGAAAATTTTGACTACATTTTTTTTATGTAGAAAATATAAATATTTATTAAGACAAAAAAAAAGTGTTTTTACATGAACACATTAATTTTGTTTTTATTAATACATACATAAGTATGTATGTATGTAGAAAAAAATTATATTAGGAGAAAAACATTTTTTTTTACATGTGACAGTCGTAGCAAGCGTTGAAAGTATAACGTCTTTTACAGTTATATTTTCTGTGACTAAATTGATGCCAAAAAAATCGATTGCTACAAACTATGCAATAGCGAGATTATTTAGTGTGAACAATTATATTTAGGTCTTAAAAAATTGTACGTTACAGAGAGAACTTTGCGATAGGGAAGTTCGTTACAGGGAGATCAAAATGTATGAAAACTCACAAAAATGTTGTGTTCACGAATTTTATTTGTTATAGAGTAGATTTCGGTATAGAGAAGTTCGACTGTAAAAGTAAAGATATAAAAATGTGAACCACAATTAAAAGTAGTGGTGGCGTTTGTAAATATTAACGGCGAATCGACAGCAGAGTTGTTGTGTATGACTCAGGTTACTACTGCTATTTTATATCAAACCAATAAATATAGCTAGTCCAAGATTAAAAACAGAAAAATATTAACGCGTTGCCAATGCTGAGCGGCTTTGACATTGCGTTACCAAGTGAAGTTGGTTGCAGAAAGTGAAGAAATACTGAATGCAAATGCTTCTCTGTTTTTTCCATGTATCACATCAAAACCATTTTTACAACTTGTTGTTTTTCGGCTAATTTTTTAATGGCCGGTGTTACACAATTTTTTTTTTTTTTTTTTTTTATCTGGGACCAGCACTCAGGAGATGACTCCTACACATGCGATGCATTGTGCTGGAACTATAGGAAAGGGATAGTAGGAGAAATGATAGGAGGTGAAGCTAAATTAATTATTTTACAGCTCTGCTTTTTGAACGTTCTTTGTTTATAGCAGTGCTGAATCTTCGGTTTAGTAGCCATTTTTCTTTTTTATTATTATTTTACTTCGCCGGTGCTACACAATACCGACGAAGGAGAGCGTTCTGATGTGATTGTGGATTGCTATCAGCTGAAATCGGTATTGTTCAATCAAATGTACGCGTTTAGCGAGATATTTAAAAATAATTCATATAAAGTATTTAACAAAATGTTTTAAAACAGACCACGCAAAGTATTAAAAAAAAATTTAAATGCAAGAAGTTTAAATAAAAATTCATAATTATTTTAAAAAAATTCGCAATTTTCAAATTAATTTAGCTTCTGCTTAGAAATACACAATATGTTCTTTTAGAATTCCAACCTACAATATCCAACTACAGGGTGGCACAAAAGGAGCTATATGGTTTGAATTCTTTATAACTTTTTTAATTATTATTTTATCTTTGTTGTTTTTTTTCAGCATTTTGTGAAGATGACTTGGGGAATTAATTATGAAACATTCGAAATGAAATCATGGCCCTTACACCCGAAATTTTGCGAAAAGTTATGGAAAATATGCTAAAAAGAGGACGTATGTGCGAAGCAGAAAATGGACATCACTTACAGGATATCATTTTTCAAAGCTAATTGCAAAAAGTTTCACAATAATAATACTGTGTTTAAAAAAAAAAATATAATTATCGCATAAATAAAAAAGTTATAAACCATTTAAACCATATAGCTCATTCTGTGCCACCCTGTAGTATGATCACTGCTGGCGAATAATATTCTTTATTGTTTTCCAAAGACCAATTTTGTAATTAAAATTTCTTATCAAAGTTACACTAGAATTATCAGAATTAAATTATTTATATATTGAGTAGGCCGTTAGTGAGTAGTCTAGGTTCGATTGCTAGTCTGATTCACTTTGACATTTTCACTTTGCACTCCCTAGCCTTCGTTAACACTAGTTACAGTTAAATTTTCATTGTATATGTGTAATATTAAATAAATAAATAAAAATATTTCCTGACGATGCTACCTATTTGGTAGCGAAATATTGAGAAATAAATAATTATTAAAAAACTTTTCATAAAAAAGACCATCGCTCAAAAAGAAATATAATTAAATAAAAAAATAATTAAATAATCTCTTATGTACATACTCGCACATGTCATCTATAGCATCTCTAATTAACATTATAATCGAATTATCCAGTGGTGAAGTGTGTCATTCGCGTTTACCAGTCTTCACAATTCTTCTCGTAGTTCATATAAAAATCAGCTGGTTAAAACGTATAAAATTAAGTGATGGTAATGAGGAAAATAAAAAGCAAAAGTTACCCGCAGATGTATTTTTGCTTGTCTATACCAACATTCAATCTTAATTACACCATCGCAGTCGCCATCTCCTTGACAGAGGCAGCCTGCTCTTCTACTTAATTGTTCTATACAATTTTTTGCTCATAATATTGTGTACTTATGATAGACAGCTTTTTATAAGCAGAAGTCGTAATAAAAGAAAGAAAAAGACGAAAGGAAAAATAAAGGAAATAAAAAGAAAATGTACGAACTATAGACAACTTAAAAGATATTGTCTACGAATTTGGTCTAAAGCATTATTCCTTTAAACATTTTCCGCAATCTTTAATAGACACACACATATTCTCACATACATAAATAAAAATGGACTATGCAAATAAAGGTTGTTCCGAAATGTATGCATTGGCAAAGGGTGAACAATCAAATGATTGGTGAAGTTTGTTCACAATGATAAGAAGAGGCGGCATTAAGGGTCCAAAAAGCTACGACGCTATGAATGTTTATCCCTTTGATAACTTTTCTGACAGCTGTTGTTAAACAGTGCTTAAAGTAAAGGGATTGATCGGATGAGCTTTTGCTGTCAGCATAACTTTCTTGGTAAATACGCACAATTCTTGTCGAAAATCTTCACAACCATTTATTATATTTTTTTTAAGAGAAGTAACACTCAGGCAGACACACTACTAGGTGTTAACTTCTATCGGAAAGAGATAGTGATAAAGATGACAGGTGATGAAGGCATAGATAAAGGATATCTTCATTATTTTTTTACAACTCTGCTTTTTCAAGTTTTTTTTTTTAGAAATTTTTCAGCGCCTCTGGTGACAAGGAGTCATATTCAATTTTGAATTTTTTTTTTATAGTAGCCATTTTCAGTAATTATTTTAGTTCGGCATAATGCCGACGAAGGAGGGCGTTCTGATGTTACCTGTGGGTGGTTATCAGCTGAAGTCGTTACTATTCAGTGACCAGTAACTATGCCTTCGCCAAAGAAATATTCCGACAACGAGTGTCACAAAATCACGCTGATTTGCATCAGAAAAATGCAAAGTGACTTAGTCGGATACTGGGCTCCTATCCAGGACTAGTGATTATGTAGTCAACGTGTTAACTAACTCAGCCATCGCCACCACTGCTCACATATGGCAGAATTTTATAAGTGTGTGAAGATAAATTTAAAACCCAAGACACAAACCATTTATTTTAGCGGAGCTCTTTTACTACTTAAGAGAGCACTGTTAAGCACTTAACAGCGGTACAACATTTGATGAAAGTGTGTAAATAATTGTTTATTCCGGAAATGTGGAGACATCCAGATGTATCCCACTACATGTGTAAATAGTACTTCAAAGACACTTCTAAGGAGCAGACAAGGTCGTATTACCCAAATAATTTTGGGAGTTTAGAAAATGGGCCTTGAATAAAGCGATTTTTTGAATTGCATTTCTTCAGGGATTAGTGGACAATATTACACATATCCCACTATATACAAACAGGGCACCCTTTAAGTTAACATCATCAACTGTGCTATTGTCTAAGTAGACCCCTTCCAGCCAAACATTTTTCTGCTGTGAAATGTCTATGCTAACATTGACTTCCATCATCGGTGTTTTAACAAAAAAAATTTCGGCGAAGTAAAATAATAAAAAAATTTACATTCTGCTTTAGTTTAAAAAGGTAATGTGTCATCATGACACCAGAGACGCTGGACCTTGGTTTTACAAATTAGCAAAATTTCCATATACAAGTGAGGAGGTTCATAACAAAACGCAATAATTCCACTTTTTAAGTTTTTTGTGTTTCTGACTGAATATAATTCTATATATTAAAATCTATGTATCCATTTATATACAACATACCTCACGTCAATAATTGTGCTGTAATTTAACACAAAACGTAATGGTTCAGACCAAAATGAAACATTTCCATATTTATGCAATCATCAACTTGGAGATACATATTAGTAAAAAGTTAAGGGAAAACAGGTTTTATTGTTATGGTAACTCTACAATAACTGTAAAACGATAGGAATATTATTGCACTTTAAATAACTTCTATATATTTTTAATTAGTAAGTTGTGAATCGAGTACAGTTTATAAAAAATAACTATGGCAGAAGCAACAGTAGGGAGTATAAACGTGGAAAAAAGAAAAAGTGATCCTATACAGAGAACGAATAATAGAAGCGCCAATCGTCATAAAAAGTAGTTTTGATAGCTTGGTATTTTGTCTTATCTAAAAACATTTATATTTTTCATAGATATGCTGATAAGGATCCCCTGGCTCTGTCCTTTCACAAACCGTGCAGACACAAAGAACAAAGCGGTTACAGATGTGAGCAATTCAACACTCAATTGATTACTCTCAATCGTGAATTGTTGTATAAAAATAAATTAAAAATTGACCAGGATCAATTCTTGGCACGGCTAATAGTTCCATATATACACCACAAGTATATACCAGAATACAAAAAGAAGAATTTCTCATGCAACTACTTTCTGAAACACAAAAAGAAATCAAAAAGGGTGTGGCAAGCCTTCTTTTTGAAAGCATTGTCCGTTACAGGTCGTAGATTGAATACTATTGCAAAAACTATATTTCACGGCAATATTCCTAAAGAGAATAGAGGTGAAGATAGGCTTACCGCTAAGTTTAAACAAAAAAAAGAAAGTATATTAAAATTCCTAGAAAAATTACCAGCGAAAGAGAGCCATTACAATAGAAATAAATCTCAAAGGTGCTATGTTTCACCTGAACTCAATATAAAGAAATTATGGCGGATTTATAATGATTCAGTAGATAATCCTCTGAAAGTTAAAAAAAACATATTTTTGGAATATTTTCAACACTCTCAATATAGGATTCTCTTCCCCTGCGACAGATATGTGTGCTCAATGCGTTTTAAATAAACATAAAATAAAGATGGAAAAAAATAAAAATGAAAAAAAAAGATGTGAATAAAAATCTATTCAGAACAAAAAGCAATAATTCCAAATCTAATTCTTATCAAAACGCAACTTCTCCGTAGGGTTCATAGCAAAACGAAATAAATACTATGTGACGGACCAAAACGCAACATTTCCAAATTTGTTATCTTAATAACTTAAAAATTAACTAACATAAAATTAATTAATTTATAATTTTTACTGTTCTTAGAAAATTGTTATAATTCAACAGATATTTATCTAAATGACTGTATCCTAATAACCTTAATTACTTGTTATTGCTTTACTCAAAATATTGTTCAAGTGGAATTATTGCGTTTTGTTATGGACCTCCTCAATTATGCAGATGTTCTTTAACCATTTTTTCTTCTACACCTATACCTTTTGAGACAAGCTTTGTTGAAATGCATTTTAATTATCCCCTACGCTATATGCTGAGCAGTGAACCTTTAAAAATAGTTTTAAATTGAAATCTTGTGTTAATTTTATGACACCTTTTACAATACGGCGCACAGTATGACGTTTTCATATAACGAGCGGCGAAAAATAGAAGGAGTTGTTAGATTAATAAAATGGCGTTTTCTTTGCAACCATTGTACTGCATTGCATTTCTTGCCCCATTTTACTCTATTAATTTAAAATATTTCCACTTTTTTATTATAAATAAATGGTAAAAAGCAATGCTCTTTTTGAGAATCGAAATCACTATAAGACCACAAATTCCTTTGTCTTTTATTGCCAACTCTTTTACATTTAGCTGATGCATGTGCAGAGTCCTATGTCTGCATGGAGCGACGAGTAACTGACTTCCATAAGGTATTATCTCAGTGATGTAGTTAAATGTATTATTTTAAATGATTTCCCTCCATAATTACCCAATAATATGTTTTTTCTTTTGGGCGAACTAAATAACCATGGATTACTGCATATTAAAATAATTCTTCTTTTAAAATTCTGCTTTTTCAGAAATATTTTTAATTTATTTTTCAACTATATTTAATATATGAAATTTAATGTAGTCATTTGTTCGTTTTAAATCCAGAGTACATTTTTTTTTTAAATTTTGAACGCCTTCGGTACAGTGTGCGGCGTATCTAAATGTTGGATGTAAAACTGAATTACATTTTCATAAGAAAAAAACTGTCTCCATTGTTCTATTCATTCTATTCAAATGGTCTGTAATACATGAATGGAAGTTTCATAAGGAAAATTATGTCCCTTCCACTTGTGTCCCAATACTATCAAACAATAACTGCCGCACTAAATAACCAATCAACAAGTTTAGGATAGAAAAGAAAATCTATTTAATACATTCAGTCGTCAATGGCTTTGTGTTCCCTTCATTTAATCTGTTTATTTTTTTTTTTTACTTGAGGAGGAGGGGTAAATAAAAGTTTTAAAATAAAAAATATTAAATCTTTTACCATAAAAAAAAATTAATTGAAATTACATTTTGGAAGATGTTAATTAAAAATTATTAATTTATATTTGTGGGTTGGTTAAGCTGGTCTAGATGCTGCTGCTTCCGTAGACTTTTAAGTTCTTTCTTAAGATCTTTCAGTTAACTAGATTAAAAATTGCCAGCCATATTCTAGGACGTCTTATTCAAAGGAAATTGATTTTCTTTTTTTTTTGAAATGGAATGAATAATGAGTTGTTCTTTTCAATCAAAAGTCTTTGTAGTATTTATTTAATTAAGCTATTTTTCTCATTTTAAACCAGTACAACGAACGCAGGTATTCTATTGCCTGGTCAAGAATTTAAAACGCGTTTAACATTCCGTTGGTTTTTAATTTTTTAGCTTTATTCACTCGTAACGTTTAATTATACTGTGCTTTCTTTATGAACTTTTCTGCTAAAGAGGTGTCTGTCTGAAAATGACTACCTCAGTTAATTGCTACTCATGTTGGCTACAATGACTTTTCATTTCCTAAAATTAAACGTACAATCTGCATCACAATAATATTCCTTAGCCGTGGCACATCAGCTTAAATGTGTAAGTGAATAATTCATTTAGAATTAAGAATAAAGAGAATGCAATAGTCCGTATTGTAGCCATTAATGTAGTCAAGCCCTTTTCCCCAGAGATATGAGATGACAGTATAAAGAAAAACGAAATAATTAACAGCATCAACGACTTCAATAACGACTTTTAAATACTTGAAATTTTTTTTGCTTATTTCGTATAATGGAGAACATATTTTTATATACAGTAAACTTTTAAAATTCCTTAAGGTGTGGTGATTAAAATCCATTACGGCGAGCAATGCTACCCTAAAAATTCCTTTTGTACGTCTATGAGTTGTTTTTTACGTTGCGAATTACTTCCTTTCCTTTTGGCGCTTTAATTAAGCATCTCGCTTTAATACACAAAGAAGGCTATTAGCGGTTTCGTATAATGTTGGTCTTTTGTGCTTTTGTAAAGCTTTAATTTCGTGAAAAAGGAAATATCGAACAAAACATGGGTACTAATAGTGCGTGTCCTTTATAAGTCGAAAGCAACTTGTTAAGAGCAAATCAAAGCGAACTGTTGATTCAATTGTGTTGAGTTAATGTTGAGGTTAATTATTGTCTGTTCTTAAATAAATAAAAATGTGTACTGTGCGAAACCAAAATATACAAATGTGTTAAGAAGGATGTTTTCTAAGACCGACAAGATTTACTGATGGATTAATTGTCAAACGAACTGTCTAGTATATTTAGAGCCTATTTCACCAATTCTATTTAAATATCAATTCATATTTAAATGTCGATTTTCATTTTCATCTAGAATATTTAAATACTGTTTAAGTAGCCAGCACTCTGCATTTAAATATTGATTTTGCAATAGCATGAAGCAGCTTTAAAACAGCTTTTAAACAGCTTTTTAAAAAGCTGTAAGTTGACGCTATCATATTAAATATCAGAGCGTTACCATACTTTCTTGTGTTTCATTATTTCAGTTGGTGAAAATAAAATTTTTTTAAACATACTTTAAATAAAGATCATTAATTAAATTAAATTGTGTTTAAATATGTTTCGTGAAATTTTTGGCAAATTAGTCTGAATAGATTGGAGCGTAAGCAAAGCTACCACATTATCTAGATTTGCTTTGGAAATCAGTCATCAATTCGTGCAATTTATAAACGACTTCTTGATTTTTATGCCGCATATAAACTTCGAGCTGAGCAAACCATCCGTGGAAATGCACGTAGATTTTATACCATATACACTCTAAGCGAGTAACACGTTCAAGAAAAATGTATACTTTATCTGGGACTAGCACTCAGGAGATGACTCCTACACATGCGAAGCATTGTGCTGGAACTATAGGAAAGGGATAGGAGGAGGAACGACGGGAGGTGAAGCTTGATTAATTATTTTGCAGCTCTGCTTTTGCACGTTCTTTGTTTATACACTCGTAGCAGAGCTGAAGCTTCGGTTTAGTAGACATTTTTTATTATTATTTTACTTCGCCGGTGCTAGAAAATACCGACGAAGGAGGGCGTTCTGATGTGATTGTGGATTGCTATCAGCTGAAGCCGGTATTTGTTCAGTGACCAGTGACTATGCCTTCGCCACTGGAACTTTCCGACAACAACGGACACACACAAAGACACACTAATGCACATCAGAAAAATGCGAGATGTTTATTTTTATTTTACAATTTTAGTCCGAAACTGGGGTTGAACCCAGGTCTGTTTTTGGATTCGTAGTCAACGTGCAGACTACCATCCATCGTGCCATCGCCACCCTTATCCGATGTTTTATCGGAAATTTGTGTTCAGCGTTAAGGCTAATTTTTGTCATAAAGGGTTTGTGAAACCCATTTACAATGGGCCCTTCAGACTCTACTACATCCACAGAAACACACCCTTTAGTGCGTTTTGCACGCTGCTGGCATCACTATACATTCTTTCTTCAATAATAAAGCCAGACCTCTCGTTGCGGTACAATGCAAGAGAACGTTAGCGCACCATGATCAATAATTTTTTTTTGTATTCCCAATATGGATCGCACTGATCCGGCAAAGATGTGGTTGCAACTCGAATGAATCTGAGCAGCTCACTTAGTGAAATCAAAATTTGGCGACAAGTTGATTACGGAAATTTAACCTATCAAATGGTCGCCAAGATCGTGCGATTTGACAACTATTGATTATTTCCTGTGACACCATATGCAGTCACTGGTTTATGCTGATAAACTAGCAAATATAACATACCCATAGCAATGTCGAAAAACTAGATCGCATTTGGACGTACCCAATCCGCTTTGTCAAGAATTGTCGTGCTGACAATCTGCTGAAATAATTTATTATTTTTTTTTTAAAAACAAGAATCAATCATCTTCGCTTCTCTTTATCGTTGATGAGAAGAGAACAGACCGTATCCTTATCTTTAGAAAAATATTTTTTACTGTCTCATAATGTTGTTGGGGAAATAGCTGGGGTTGCAGTTTCCTACAAGAAGTACCTAGTACCCTATTGACTATATATAGGACCAACGTCACTAGTAGATTTTCAATGACACGCACTGGAATTACATTGCCAGTGGTATAACAGGTCACTAGCATTGAAGACGAAGTTTGTATCAAATCTATACAGTATGACTATTTTCATTTCCTGTAGGATATATAGACACACACATATGCAGGTATGTAGTTACGTCGGTATCGTTCTTTTTTTGTCACTTAAACAGAATTAGTATCCATAAAAAATATTAATGTGCTCCATAAAATTTTTATTCTTAATAAAGCATCATCATTGATTGCTTGTGTGCTCGTGTGACTGCATTAAATTGCGACTGTTATTGAAGAGAATTACTGATAATAAGAAGAATGTGCAAATATATTTAGGCCATGCTTCGAAAAACTCATAGTAAAATTGCTTTATTTAAGATAATAAAAATACAAGTAGCGATGTAAAAAATTTTATGAATCACTTTAACCCAGCCAGCATTGTTTTTCTTTAGCTCTATCTTGAGCAGTGCTCGTAGCGTATTTGCTACATATGAAAAGCATTGCAAGAGAATTACTTGGAAATGGTTAGTGCAGTGATGAGGCAGATAGAGACGTAAGCGTAGAGTAGCACAATATGTATTTTTCTTCTTCAATTGCTTGCTTTAGGACATTCTACGACAGTCAACAAATAACTTGGGTTTAATTAAAATTCACACAAATTAATTTGCAATACAATCCTTTGTGGGGCTCTTCTCCCAGACCAAGTGCAAAGTTGCTCCGGACATCCATTTAGGAATTAAATTAAATTTAAATTAGTTGCAGCATCTCCGGTTTACAAATTTACAGAAGAGTTGTACAAGAATAGATCCAGTTCAACTTCTGTTACTTCTATACATGTCTCTTCTCGATACTATAAATTTTCCTAAAGAAGATAACGCACCATGTTAGTATTATTGGTAGGCAGCGTAATTGTCGGAGAGTTACATCTCTTGAAAATAACAAAATATTCAAAGATATCGGTCTATAACTCCCAGTCGTGCATTGCCCGTTACCGGTCAACCACTGAATATTTTCATTTCTTTTTTTTTTTTTTTTTTGTTCAAATGCCAATCTCTTTTCAGGTTCATTGTCATCAAATGAAATCGCGTGTTTATAGCCGATGATTCCAAGAAGCATTAATAACAGTGTTTTTCTAAAACTGTTTATTTCTTCCAGAGGTTTGAATGAAAATAAATCAATAAAAATTGTGTAAGAAAAGTTTTGTTTCTCTTCTTTTTTTATTCCCAGCAAAAAACAGAACTTCCAAAGCAGTGAACGAAATCTTATCTTTGTGAAACGAAAGTAGTGCAAATGTGGATCATATTCAATGGGATTTTATATAGTTTTGTCCTTGCGAGATGTTCTCATTTTTTGGCCATCATTCAACGAATCGGAAGCAAAAAATTTTATTCTGCTGAAGCTCCCTTTAGTGCGTTTCCTTGCTTTGATGGCGATATGAAAATTGTAAAATCGAATTTTATTAATTTTTTTAATAAATTTACTTTTATGGTCTTGTTGTTAAGACCCATAACTCGGAATCGTAACTTGCGGTGAACGCAAATTTTTTATTTAATTTTATTTTTTTTTTTTTCTTATTTTCCATTTTTCTAAAGTTCTGTACTTAACCACGATATAATTTAAAATCTTTAAATCTTCTTATTGTTTATGCGTTCTCCGTGTAGCTTCGTAATTTATTAATATAGCTGAAGCAGTGCAAAATATCCACATATGAATCCTTTAGAAGCTATAAATGTGATATTCCCTAAAAACAACTGCCATTTCTTGTGTTTTGCTGGGTTTCTAAATGTCCATTTTTTGTGTTATGATAATTTTTCATGATATAATTTTATACACAAAGAGAAAATTTATTTATTTATTCAATTAAAAATAAATGATAAATGAAAATATGTAAATGCAGGACAAAGTAAAAGCACTGCATGGAAGTTATAATTTCAATTTCAATTAAGTTGGTAACCTCAACTAAATTGATTATTTTTCTGTTGGTTACGTAAAGTAAACAAAGGAAACATCTGGAACCTCACACCATCACACTAAAAAGGAAATTAAGTACCTTGGCAGAAAGGAAATCGCAAGGGTGAATTGTTATTTTATTTCATTAAAATTATACAAGAAATTATTATACGTTTAAAAATAAAACGTTCAAAATATATTATTTTTTATTTTTCTGTTTAGAAAAATTATTTTATTGAAAGGGATTTCAATGTACGATACAAAATAAAAACGCATCCATTTAGAAATTGTTATGTGAAGACAAAAAGATTTTTTTCAGCAAAAGGGCAAACAAACAATTTTTATTATGAAAATAATCGTTGGCTGATTAAACTAAACACAAGTTCTTGTAATTGGCATTTTTTTTTTAATAAAATTTATTTCAATATTTCGATACACAATTGTGTTCAAATTCGCATCTTCTGTTCTCTGGATGGTAAAATCAAGGTTTCAATTAATATTATAACAAATTGAAAACAATTATTAATTGATTTGCTTTACCTAATGAACTTTAATTACAATTATAATTTTAAGTTCAAGAAGCACACAAAGTACGAGCACAACGTTAAATTGCGTTTAATTGTTAAGAATCATTTGCAGCACACATATAAATCCACTAGTAAAATAAAACGAAATGTAATTAAAACAGCAATGAATTGTATTGAAATAAAAACAAAGAAAGTGAAAAGAACGAAATTCCGCAAGTTTTGCTAGAATAGACTGAGTTTAGACGGCTGAACATTTGGAAGGGAAACGTTTAGTTTGGCTGATTATAACGGGTGGGGAAGAGCGCGCTACGCTGTGTTCACATTTTCTGTGCTTTCACAAAATAGGCAATTAACAACAACAATAATAATGGAATGTTGCTGGCAACATTTTCATCTGTGTGAACGTGCATGAAAAAGCCAAATGTTCGTCTGTCTAAACGCGGACTTAAGAAAACTTCATTCCAGCCAAAAAAATGTTTTATAAAGAAAAGTTTCTTATTTTTATATGTTTTATTAATATTTTATTTTTATTTACTCACAACATATTTGAAAGCGTGCATAAAGCATATTAAATTCGCCATCTTGAAAATACATACCCAAACATAAAAACAAAACTAAGTGTGATCACAGTGAATTGTTATTTTCATGCTTTCTAAGCACTTCGTCATCTGAATTTATTTTTAATGTCATCTTAAATGTTAACAAGATTATCAATTTTGAAGTCATAGAAAACGATTAATTCATAGGACCAACTGCGCAGTTGTAATTATTATTTAAATAAATTTTTAAATGTGTTACAGAAACTCATTAATCCATGTTAAAGCGTTGCTTCTAACCGCTCATTTAAATGACGAGCTGTTTTGTAAAATGTGCACTTACTCGCATGCTCGCCAATGAGATCCCTACGTTAAAGTCGCGCGTTCTTCAGCGGTGTTGAACCAGTTCATTTGCAATAGACTCCATCCATTAACTATTTCTTTTGCATGTGAAAAGATTTTCTGTTTTTACAATCGTAGCGAGCCCTTATTTGATGTCTATATCCAGCTGGGTGTATTAACCCTAGAAAAATTGTATGCACGTACTTTAACAGAATCATTATTTTTTTCAACTATCATGAATACATCGCTGTGCCCCTCGGATATCTGAGTCGTTGCGTAGACACGCCGCTGTGATATGTATCGCTAATGTTTAACTATTATGAATATAATTATGAAGGGAGTCAAAATTACACATGAGTTTCCGTATGTTAATTTCTACAGAGTTATATGGTTTGAATTCTTTATAACTTTTTTAATTATTATTTTTTCTCGGTTTTTTTTTAGCATTTTGTGAAGAAGACTTGGGGAATTAATTATGAAACATTCGAAATGAAACCTTGGCCATTACAGCCGAAATTTTGCGAAAAGTTATGGAAAATATGCGAAAAAGAGCACGAATGTGCGAAGCAGAAAATGGACATCACTTACAGAATATCATTTTTCAAATTTAATTGCAAAAAATTCCTCAATAATATACTGTATTTAAAAAAAAAAATTATAATAATCGCATAAATCAAAAAGTTATCAACCATTTAAACCATATAGCTCCTTTTGTACCACCCTGTACATATAAGGATAACAAGGCAATTTCCTTTAAACATGTTTCTAATAGTTCAAAGATCTATTATTGATGGTTTTCATTGACGATGGAACCTGCGTTAATTGTGATGTTATCAATTACAATTCACCGATCTAGACGTGGGTATATTTTTCTTGAACGACCACTTTGTGGTTTTGCACGCAGTTAAGAATTTTATATTTCAACACAATACACATACATAGACACAAAATACAATCCTTATTCCCTGCAAATAATGTGACTACTTCACACATGCATGTACAGTGTAGTCCACAGAGGACTAGGACTAGTCCAAGACTAATCTAAATGTATGGCGAAAACATGGTTTATTTAATATTACGATGTCCCAGGTGTGGACCATATAACCTATTGGACTACGCCATATAACCACTCCATGGAGCACCTCAGAGAGTAATTTTAATGCGACGGAGTAATCGCAAATACGAAGAAACACACGAACACTTGTCGTATAACAAAAAGCTGTTGTGGTCATGGTCCACGGATGCATTACATAGGACAATGTTGTAACCAATCCACGTACGTGGTCCAATATTATTTGCAGGGTTAAAACACACATTGTTGTATTATTTAAAATTTATACCGCATATTAATTATTGTAGAGTGCTGTTTTATACGTAAGTAGAAACGGCAGATTTGACGATTTATCATCATTTTGACGATTTTTGCTTCTGAAAATACCAATATGACGATTTCACGATTTTTATCTTTAAAAACGACGATTTTCTTTACAGTTCTAAGTAAGACAAATGTCATGTAAAATCGAGCAGGTCCAAAGAGGGTTTAATTAGTGCGCTGATTCTACTACCAGAAAATCGTTGGTGCAATGTGTTCTGATGTGTCTGTGGTAACAGCGCCTTTCTTCGCCTGTGGTGGAGCAATTAAAACGTATTTGTCTTTTTTTTTATTATATTATTATTATTATATTATTATTATTATATTATATTATTATATAATATTCATATCCGTTTTTAATGCTGAATTAAACGTATATGGCAAGATAACATCAGAACCGCAACAACTGCAAAGTAGATCAATAATTAACCTGTGTGCCTTCCCATCACTTCACCAACTGTCACTTATCTACCCGACCCCCAGATCCAACTAGTGCTTTAGAAATACATTGCAAACATAACTAGGGGACCACACCTGCAGTGCGATTCACTAACTAATTTTAACACGAAAATAAACGATTCAGCTATTCACTAACATTTTTTGTGTTATTGTTAAGTCTTATCTTTAACAGCTGTGCCGGTAACTAAACCACCAATACTTTTTCGGTTGTTTATGTTAACACAAATCTAAAATACACACACAATCATACATACCATTGAAGTAAATGTAGGTCTGTTTATTATATATTTCCAAAAATTTCGAATAAATATTTTAATTTGAATTTTGCAAATATAATAAAGAAATAAATAATATGAAATGATTAATAATCTGTTTTTTTCGTGTTAAATACGAAGCATTTGCTTGTTTTTTACATATTGCCCTTTGTTCTCTTCGTATATTTTCCCCCAGCTGTCATTTAATTTAAATTTTTACTAGACCAAGTTACGGAATCGCACAATCGTTAAATTTTAACAGATAACGAATCGTTAAAAGTTACTGATTCGCACTACTGGGCACTGCTGCTTAAATCGGCATCGAGAAAATTGTTTATTTTAACAAAGTTTATATTTGAAAATGAATTAAATGCTGAAATATGAAATAAATTCGATTGTTTAAATTATGTTGTTGAGTGTGCATATGTATGTGAGTGCTTAAGTAAATGCATGTACATATTTATATTTATTTACATGTTTCATATGCAAAATAGCCATATAATATTCATATTATTTTTTAATGCCTGCATTTATACGTCTTTTGCTCGCTTAACTATCCTTGAATTACATTTCTTTTCATAGTCCAACAAATTACCCTGATTTGTTTGTAAAGCAAATTTGTTTCAATATAAATATTCATTTTTGAATACCAAATGAATGCAAGCAAATAAACTTTCATTATTATCTGCAATAAGGTGGTTAATAAAGTTTTATATTATTTTTATGAACATACTCGCATTTATGAATGGGGACGGAACAAATAAAATATATACAGAACAAAAAAATAAAAATTAAAAACAATGAATTTCAAAATTAATTGCTGCTGTATTTATTTATGCAAAACTTTAGGGGAAACCAATATTTTTATAGGGTGCCTACGTACGCCTTGTTCGTGGATTATTTTAAACGGGCAATGGACGTAATGGTCGATGAAAAGTTATTAGTGTGAGAAATCTAGAGACACACTTGCGAATAGATTTTTTTTTTTTGAAAAGTAAGCCAGTATTGTTTTCCAGTTCATTATTTGTTGAAAATTTCTTTAAAATATACAGTCACCCTAATTACACTGTACAACACTAAAAACATTAAAAAATGAAAACGTGTGGACATGTCCGCATTTTAGATAAAATTCAATTAAATTAAATGACTATACTTTGGCAATATCTTTATATGTTTCCAATTTCAAAATTGTGATTTTTCTTGAAAAAATACACGAAATGTATTTTATAGAAAATTAATTTAATAAAATTAATGATTGAAGAGGAAAGCTTATCCATATAATACTATTTTGCTAATGCTTAGTTCGCTTTTCAGTGGATTATTACTCCTAATTGCTGACTACAAACTTAAGATTTTTCACCCTTATACTGTGTTTCGATTACGTTCCCGCATTCAGTTACGCACGGATCGGAAAAAGGTATGTTGTGGAATAAAAAACATAATCGAAAGAAAAAGAAGAAGAGTGGAGTATGTTTAAAACAGCAGATAAGAAACGTGTGAACTAGGAACAGAAAAAACAAGCAATTTTTTCAACATTTTAGTAAAAACTTAAATTTATTGCAAAACACAGTGATAAATGAAATAAATAATAAAAAATTAAATATTAACTATTACATCATACATTTGTGCCCAAACTATTCCAGACTGAAGAAACCTGCAGTGGCGAAGGTGATATTTAAATTTTTTATACATCATTGTGGAAGAAAAATAAACTTTATTTATTTTCATTTCAAGAAAAAAAAAATGGAATCGATATTAGCGGCATTGTTTTTAGAAAAGAAAAATAACGCGCTCCAGAAGACAGAGTCAAGAATTGAAAAGCAGAGATAGAGAAACCCGCCAGCTTTTCGTACTGTTTAGATGTTAAATTTCAGTAGAACAGAAAAATAATTAAAAAAATAATTTATTACATTTCATACTTACATTTCTTAACAAAAAAAAAAATTAAAAAACTTTCCGTTAGTAAAGTTACAAATGACAAAAACGTAGTTACGATCGAAGAGAAACGGAACGGAGAATACCAAAGTTGGCAAACGGAGAAAATTTCGATTCGAATCAAAACACAGAATAAGAGTGAATATGTTAAAAATTCAATTAATCAATTGAGAATTAAATAGTTGAATACCGAACCACAAAACCGAAAATTCTTAGAACAAAAAAGATGAGTTAACTTTTGACACATAGAAACATATTTTAGGGACATCATCAGAATTTATGAAACAACCGTTTTGTGTCCACCAAGGTGCAAAGTTCCATTGGTTGCCAAATATCACTGCATGGCTCTGCAAACTCTGCAGTTAATCGAAACTATATAATTACTTTTGTAGTACCCTGTACTTTGTATAAACCTCTTTTGGAATTCAATGTAGAGTTTTGATTCTTTTTTTTTTCCTTTTTTTTTTTGTTGTTGCCTAGTGTTAACTAATACATTTGTTGTTAACTGTGTCCATTTGCATTTGTGTAAATAAATAATAATCACAACATTTCACTAAATATATTTCTATAGCGAAACGTGACCCGACATAGAATTTCTTTTAAATCGAAACAAAATGCAAAAAAAAAACTGCTAAAATAACAATGAAAACATTTAGCTCATAAAAAATAGTCTTCAATTCCTGTGTTTTTTTTAACGCACACACACAGACACAGACACAACATGCAAGGCACTTAATTAAGGATTAAGTATTTATTCAAGCGCTATCAGTTCAGTATTTGTCTTCAGTAGCCTTTAAGCAGCCTCCTTCTGGCAAATTGATCATTTATCGCGTACGTGTGTGCGAATTGAAATTCATATCATCGACTTCAGTATTCACATACATTCATATTTCACGTGAAATAAATTAGTTGACAGACGACAGGAACTATAACGACAACAAAATGCCGATAATTCGCTGTAGTTGAGAAGTGCGTTTATTTTATACACTCACACAATTATGACAGGACGTATTCCATTCAAATTCCAAGCCATTGTATTTTTAACTGATTCTGACATTCATTTATAAAACTAAGTACAGATTAAATTATGTTACAAGTTTTTGCCGCAACTGCATGCTTTGGGCTTGATTAACATGTGGTATCAACAAGACGGTGCTACATCGCATACAGCCAGGATTACAATGGTATTACTGCGAGACCTCTATCCACAACAAGTTATTTCTAGAAATGGTGATGTTGATTGGCCTCCACGGTCGCCTGATTTGACTGATACGGACTTCTTTTTGTGGGGATATCTGAAAAGCAAGGTTCATGCAAACAAACCAGAAACGCTTGAGCAACTCAAACAAAATATTCGTGATGAAATTAATGAAATACCGCGTGAAATGTGTGAGAATGTAATGCAAAATGTGCTCAAAAGGGCTCGCATTTGTGAGGCTAACAAAGGCGGACATTTATCTGATATTGTATTCCATACATAATTGCCGACATTAAATAAAACATTTATCAATATAAGATCCATTCTCTTTCATTTAATCAAAAATTATAAACAAACAAAGTAGTATACCTTCCCGGCAGACACCCTGTATTTAATAAAAAAAGTTAAAATCAATGAAGTTTCAAATGTAATCCGAGAGATAATTGTTTTTTTTTTCTGGGTCTAGGTGGCAATCGAACCTCCCCCAAGTTAATAGACTAATGCTTATGCAGTAGGCTGCGGTGGCATCCAACAAAAGTTTTCAGAAGGGTAATCAAGATTCGCCTTGTAGCATTATTAATTAGTTTGTTATTGTTAATTTTTCCAAAATCTATTAGCTTCTTCGTGTTATTCACAAGCACGTTATTCTGACAAATTTGTAAAGTTGAATGTTTAACTAATTTATTAAAATGTATCGCGTGTCGCATCTCATGTATACAATTTGAAAAAAAAAAAACACGAACAATGATATAAAAACACATCTACAAAGTTGCTAAAAAACAAAAAGAATAATTTAATTCCGGTGAACAAAATGTTTAAATAATTTTTTTTACCCAGTTTTTGTCGTTGTTGCAATTTTACAGGCAACCCCTTAATGCTATTAAGCGGTGCCTTTATTTTCAGTTTTTGTCCAGCAAATGAATATGCATTCATGTTTATTGAGGTTATTTTACACTGATTGTTAGAAAGCGATAGCGGAAAAAAAGTGAAACGGAATAAAAATAAATATTTACGTAGAAAAAATGTCTGTGGTCATGCATAAACCCTTTTTTAATGATGTAAATGTATAAATACCGTTATTAACAATTTAACACGTAGAAATGTTTTCGCCCTCTCTGTCTCACTAGCTTCCTGATTCCCTCTTAATCCTTCGGTATGTGCATATTGCATACATACGAGGTTTGTTCAAAAAGAAAAGGTGAATTTTGTTTTCTTCGATTACAAGGGCGTGGTGCATCATGAGTTCTTGCCAACAGGTCGTACGGTTAATAAGGAATACTATACAAAGTTCCAGGAAAGCGCTTTGCCACAATTGATGAGATAAAGTGAAAATCGAAGAACGAGCTGATGGCCATACCGAAAAGCGCATTTCAGAATTGCTTCGAGGATTGTAAGATGCGCTGGCATAAGTGCATTATATCTGAGGGGTATTAATTTCAATGGGACAAAATGGATATTGATGAATAAATAAATACTTTTCTCAAAAATTCAAAATTCACCTTTTCTTTTGAACAGACCTCGTATTTATTGACAAAATAAAAAATACTTGTTTTAATCGCTTGTGGTGCGACAGTTTGGCTTTTAGCAGCATCTAATTTCTGAAACAACAAAGACTGCAGTTTTCAAAAGATGAGATAATTTATTATACAGTGAACACGCGATATCGTGACCTATTCTTTACCAAAGGCTGTTCTCTTGTTAACATTTTTTCGTGTTTTCGAAAGTGAAAATTTTACAACAAAAACCCACGGTTCAAAAAAAAACGTAATCTAAATTGGACGAAAAATTTTAAATTTTCGCATTGGAGTTTACCGCCTTAAAAATTTATTTTTTATATTTTCGAAATTGTTCCTTTATATTTGGGGGTGTACGGCGAATAATTTTCTTAGGTATGGCCCAAAACAAAAACATTTTTTTTTTTATTTCAAAAACCTGGCGTGATAGAGAAAAACCAATTACATATTCGAATTCAGCCCACCAAATTGGTAAAAATGGAACGTTAGACGGTAGAAAAACGTGTCGTCATTATGGAACCAATATTTCAAAAATAATAAAAGCTTGGCGCTGTTGATGAACTTGTTTTTTCAGCAATCACATGTGGGTTCACGGAAGCCCAAAAGTGGAATTTTTGGCGATTAACAAAGCCATCATGCTGGAAATGTGCTTCATCGCTTAAAACGATGTAAAATCGTTAAATCAGCATCCATTTGTTGATGTTCAATAATCCATTCAACGAACTCTCAATTCGCTGTGCAGCTGTGGTCATTAGGCTGCAGTTGTTGTCTTAATTGAATTTTGTATTTTGTTTTATATTAAAAAAAAAACTTTTTTTTTTAGTTATACTTTCAGCAAAATAAATTTTGACTGAATTTAATTCGTATCACTTAAATCGCAAAAAAAGAAGTAGATAAAAAGTAGTAGGCTAGAGGTGAGAAAGTTTATTTACTATTTGACTTCGTTCGCATGACGACGAAGGAGGCACTGTTAGCGCAGACTCCATAGAAATATTTTTAGTGCGATCGTGTCTGGTTATGTTGAGTGATTGCTGGCATTGAGTGGTGGTACAGCGCAACAAAAGTTTCAATATTAAACCTTGACCTTAAAGGTTTTTATGGGTTAAATATTTTCAGTTTTGTAAAAATAAATAAAATTTTTTTTTTTTTCTAATTCGACAATTAATGGTTTAAAACACAAATTAAAATTTATGTTTTTGTTTGATTTTGTGTTTTGAACATTTTATGGTTTTTAATATTGCACTTAAATTATTAATTCTTAAATTAAAATTTGTAAAATAAAAAAAAAAAGTTGTAAAATAAAAAAAAAAGTTGTAAAAAAATTAAAAAAAAAATGTATGATGAAATATATCAGAATATTTAATTATTTTTTTTTTCTAGTTTTTTGACCTCTTTTAATATTAATAACACTAATTCTTTAAGTTTAAGGTCTTTTTTAATATATTTAATATTTATTCCGATTCGACATTTCGCTACTCCTTTGTGTAGCTGCTTCAGGAAAATTGGTTTTTTTTTTTTTTTTTTTTTTCCTGAAGAAGCTACACAAAGGAGTAGCGAAATATCGAATCGGAATAAATATTAAATATATTAAAAAAGACCTTAAGCTTAAATAATTAGTGTGTAGAATATTTAACTATTTTCGAAAATAAATATGGTTACATAAACATAGGAATGACCCAACGTTTTGTTTGTTTATAAATTTGATGTTTAAAAAGCCTTTAAATTCGACTCACACGTTTTTCCCCCCTAAAATTACTAAGCTACCCAAGGGCCAAGGTGAGGCAAAAGTAATCATTCGAAACTAAAATTGGCAACTTTTGCAAATGGCGCCAAAATCCGCTTCGGTTTTGACGTTTGTGAAGCAAACAAACGCAGAATATATATCGACAAGCCATGAATCGCTTTACTCCGCAAGAATGCGTAATAATTGTTTCCACTTTTTTTGCAACAATTCGTCTATTGCAACGGAGCAGCGTAAAAGTCATTGCAAATTTCCTTGCCTTACGCCATCAACGGCACAACTGTGGCGTTTGGCCGCTCATCGTGAAGATGCTGGGAGAACAGGAGATTTCCCTAAGGTTGGCCGGCACCGGAGCAGTAGTTTTGCCTAGATATCACTGCTGTTAGCAAAGATGTCGAAGTGGAGCCCGGAACATCGACCAGATGACGTACCATGCAGTTAGACATTAGCCGGCGGTCCATACGCAGATTATTGGTGAACGATTTGAAAGTGTACCTTTACAAAGTGCAGACACGCGTCTAACCTATGCTCTAGCCATCCTGAATCTCACCAAAGGGATGGACGATTTTTCATCGAAAATTATTATTTGTTTTTATACTCGCAGCAGTGCTGAAGCTTCGGTTTAGTGGCCATTTTTATTATTATTTTACTTCTTAGCGGTTACGTGAATAAACAAAATAATCATTTCTGGGGTACCAAAAATCCGTGTATCACCCACGAAGAATCTTTGCACCACCTCGGATGACTTTTTTTTTTAGAATTCCGCGGTTAAAACAACGAGTGTGGACAGCGCGCGCTACACAGCCATGATGTACCGAATCTTTTCTTGCTCAATCGAATGAATTTGAACTAGAGAACATGTGGTTTCAACAGGATGGTGCAATGGCGAACACTGCACGATCCACCGATATTCTGAAGGCAGCATTTACGGGTCACTTAATCTATCGTTTACCTGATTTGCACTGGCCAGTCAGATTACACTATTTAATCGTTCCAGACTTCTGTTGATGGGGTTTTTTGAAGTCGTGGGTTTGCCTCAACAAGCTTCAGACTCTTGTAGCCCTAAAGGAGAATATTAGCCAGTAATGCGAGAACATGTCGCCGGTAGTTCTGGCAGCTGTTATGGAATATGCCATAAAACTGGCCCGTGTGGGCATCAATTTTGGCCGATATCACATTTTCTCAACTTGATGGAATAAATTCAAATGGATTAAATAAACAAGTTTCTCAAGCAGAACCAAAGTTTTTTATTAAAAAAAAAATTGCTGCAAAAGAACATGGGGTAAGTACTTATGCCATCCCCTTTTTATATATGTATATAGTTATGCACACACACCTACACACACCTAAATATACTCGTACAATACTTATAATGTACATATACATATTTACAAGGGTGCATACATAAATAAGAATTTCTGAAGTAGCAGGAATATTTATGTAGACATTTTGATTAATTGCTATTGTGACATTTAAGTTGAGAGTAAAATTGTGGACATTGTTAACAGGAAATCGATACATAGACTCACATGTACCAACAAATTACTCATACATACATATGTATGTGTGTTTAAGTATAAAATTACTCGTGTTTCTGGATGTGTTCGGTATTGTTTCATACATTCCAAATTGTGCTTTATTAACGAACGTGTTCGCAAAATTGTTACAATTTTCCTCTCAACATATAATTAAAGTTGCATTAGTTGCTACACAGAATCTCGTATGTATGTATGTTTTCGTTCTGCATAAAACGCCTTTTGAACTAAATTACAGTCTAATTTTAGTTGCATTTCCATATTAAAGAGTTGCGAAATTAAAGTGTCTATTTACGGATGTGAAAATTTAAAACGATTTAAAATAAAATAAAATTCGTTTCTAAAGATTTAAAACGCATGTGTACGACGAAAATGATGGTTAGCCTTTCTATGAAGGAGAAAATAACTATGAAGTGGTTTTTCAATGCCATCTGATGGAAGAATTTTGAATAAAGAAAGACAGTTAAAAGTTGTAAATGATAATTTCGTTGTCACCTGTACTACAAATATAGCTTTGACCTTTTGGGAATATGTAGATTCTGACCTATACTGAAATATAAATATCAAAGCTTTGAGCTTTTGTCAATATGTGGTATGTGTATAGTAATATTTAATTCTCGTATTAATTTTTTAAACTCTGTCGGGTTAAATAGACGATAGATTAATGTCTTTGCAATGACCTCTCTGTTGACGACGTGTGTAGTGGCATAGAAAATATGCATATACGTCTTCCAATAAACTGGCGATTGAGATTAATTGTTCTTTTTCCTGTATTCTAAAATTAAAAGTAAGTTTTATATCATTGTGATAAATTAACTATAAACTTAAACGCAACTAATTGTAGTTCAAATAAATATCACTAATTCTAATGCAGTGTTTGGGTTTTCGTCGTGAAAACTCGTATCGATTAATATAATCTAAAGTTCTATACCACTTGTGTATACACTTCGTGATAAACTTTCAACGATTTATGACTCTTGATGACTGTTGCTATATGAAGGAATTTAGCTTAAAATAGTCCTCTTCTTCTATCTTCTTCTTCTTCTTCTATATATAAAGAATTTAATGTAACGCTCTGTTACAGCGTGCGAACAATTGTAACTGACTTTTTTTTTAAGAAAATAACTTTTGTTAAAACAGAATTGCCGTTTTTGTTATTCAACTTTATATTTCTTTTGAAAATGTATAACGGTTTAATTAATCGTTCATTTAATTTCAGTGATATGAAGCAAAATGCATCGTACACACGCGCAACGAAATTTACCCTTTGAAAATTAGATGTCAGTTTATATCGAAATTTTCAGCAAATTTACTTCAGATATTAAATCTACTGGTTTCTTTCGATCCCGCTAAAAAATAAAATTCAATTAAAATTGGTTAAAATGTTCTTATTTTAGTTTATTTTGTTTATTATTAAATTCAAATGGGAAGACAATTATTTCAAGGAACTTTAAAACTTTATTATCGTCAACTTCTGCCCATAGTACTTCAGACTTAGAAACTGATTGGTAAGAAATGAGATTTTCATTATAAACTTTTACTGCCATTATTACGAAAACAGCCCTTATTTTTAAAAATATTGTTCTAAATCGAAAGATTGTATTTCACATAATTTCTGTTCTCTATAAAATTAGATCTTTTAAAGGAGTCCTAAACCTGTCAACCAATCTTGCTGATATTTTTACCGTATGTTAAGGCTTACAAATCTTCAGTCATTATCAACATTCACTGAGAACTGATAACTGTTACAAAATTGCACGTGAATTTGACCATACCAATTTTAAAATTTTTTTTTTCAAAAACCGATGAAGAGTGCTCTCTACTTTACATGCATATACAATTACCATACATACTGAAGGTCCAGATTCACTATCCTACACAATCGCAGGATTAATTCATAGGGGATTAATAGTGAAGTCTGGCTGACTTTAAGAAATCATTTCGAAATGCCGTTATAAGAGTCACACTATTATTAAAATAATTATATACTAATTTTAATTACCTGTTTATTGGGTGCCACGGTTGGTTGGTTGGTTGGTTGGTTGGTTGGTTGGTTGCTTGGTTGGTTGGTTGGTTGGTTGGTTGGTTCAAGTGGCACCTCCTTCCAAGAAAGGAGGTCAATTAGCACAAAGTACCGTTTTGATACCACAAAAACTGGGTGCCCCGGTAGTCAAGTGAGTAGTGTGCTAGTTAATCAGTTGGGGGTTCTAGGTTCGATTCCTAGCAGAGACTCTGGTTTGTATCACTACACCACGTGAATGTTTTTTCACAACAGGTATCACAATGGGACCATAATATATTGGACCCAAGTGGGCCGGGACCTTTTCTTACCTTTACATCCAGCAACTTGCCGACCTAACTTAACCTATCTGTGTTTTTTATCTTGGACCAGCACTTAGGAAATGATCCCTACAGATGCGAAGCATTGTGCTGGGACTAGAGAAGGGCTCTGATGTGGCTGTGGTTCTCTGTCAGCTGAAGCCGCAACTGTTCACTCACCAGTGACTATGCCTTCGCCACTCAAACCTTCCGACAACAACTGACACAAAGGCACACTAACGCACATCAGAAAAAAAGCGAAATGTTTTTTTATGATTTAGTAGATTCCAGGACTTTTTTTGGTTTTTTAGTCAACTTCAATCATCGCCACCTTAATTTAATTTGTTTGCTGGATTTTTTTTTTGTGTTAACAGCTGAGAAGAGCTGTTTGGCTGAAATCGCATGCAAATGACAATTTAATGAAAGTTTTCCAAATCGCACACAAATTTGCCACGCATATGCATTTTTAGTTCACACAACATGTCATATTTGGCAGATCGTGCGATTGTGTAGAATAATGAATTACGGCCTTAAGGCACATGAGACACATTTCTAATTAATGGAGTAGGATTTGAACTCATGACTTATAATGTAATAATACTTGAGACAACAGTATCCGCTATCACTTAACAATCCATAAACTGTCAGCTTTTAAAATGTTTTTCTTTGCTATTAACTGAATATGATATATGAACCCGTGTGCGCGAAATTATCGTATGTTACACTTTTTTCGGAATCGACCTTTTGATTCAAATTGATTCTAAATCTATAGTTATATCTATGCTATAGTTATGGAGATAACACCATGTAAATTTTATGTTATGGGACAGCTAATGCTGTCAGGCAATTTAAAAAAAAAGTAATAAAAACGCACTCCTGTAAAATTTAGTTTTTGTAACATACGATAATTTCGCGCACCGCGGTCGATATGCATACTAATGGTATATTTATCATAACCTTTACATACAATAAATTAATGTGGTTCTAATTACATTAAAATGTAACAAATACTCTTCATTTCCATGTACTCGTACGTACGTATGTATCGACATGCATATTTCATTGAGCAATTATTGCAAAACAATTTTGTGGTAAAATATCATTTATTTATTTGTGGTATGAAACTTCGATAGGCCTGAACATCTGTTTGTCTGTTTACATATCCGTCCAATGTCAGGACGAAATGTGTCAGCTTCAACATGCCATTTTGTTAATAAATACACTTGATAGAATTACAGCAACGGTAATGGACATTTTGCTCTACCGCCAGATATGCCCCCAACTGAATGTACGTCACAATATTTCATTGTCTATTTAACTTTTGCATCATTTCCAACAATAATTTTATGTCTGCATAAATGTCAACCCTCTCAAATGGATGTTCGGTTAATTAGTAGAAATACATGAGTCGTAAGCAATATTTGTGTTTTGGATTTATTTTGAAGGACTTTTTTAAAAATAATTTCGGTTTTCTAATTATAAATTTCTTTGTTTTTTTTTTGTCTTGCACCAGCACTCTGGAGATGATGTCTACACATGTGGTGCAGTGTGCTGGAGCGAAAGGAAAGGAATAGTAGGAGAAATGATAGGAGTTGCACCTTCATTATCTTACAACACTACTTTTTGCACGTTATTTGTTTTTATCGCAGTGTTGTAGCGTCTCTGATGTCAAGGAGACGTATTCAATTTGGTAGCTTCGCTTTCAGTAGCCATTTTTAGTAATTATTTTACTTCGCCGTTTCTACACAATACCGGCGAAGGAGGACGTTCTGAGGTGGTTGTGGATTGTGTACAGCTGAAGGCGTTACTGTTTAGTCACCACTGAAACCTTGCTGCAACAAATGACACAAAGTCACACAAATGCACAACAGAAAAAATTCGAGATTTTTTTTTTCTATAAGTCTGGAACTGAGGTTGAACCCAGGAAAGTTTTTCGTTTTATAGTTGACGTGCAGACTACTTCGAGCATCGTCACCCTCATTGTCCAATATTATCTCTAGGGATATATAAATTGCGTGAACGTATCTATTGCGTCGGTAGTTTTTCTTTTTGACATATGGAGAATATATTAAACCTAAAACAATCGATTATTTCTCTGTAGCTCTTGGCTCCAGTATACTTCGCAGATACGATTGCTTAAAATTTAATTAAATTTGTAAAGACTATCGCCTTGCACATTTCTTAAGTTTATGGGTGTAAATTGACTGCTACGGCAATAGATAATAGAAAAACTTTTTAAATCAAGTTTTTATTGTTCGGCTAATACAAATATCTTTTTATTATTTTATATTAAACAATGCTTTTTTCTTTAAAGTCTCCACTAATAAAAATGTACATTGAAGCACTTAAAAAAATATTGAGATTATCGACAGTGAAGAGCTTAAGTCGACTTAAGCAGTTATTTCTTTTTTCCATAGAATTAACTTAACTTAACAAACAACAAATGACAGCAGCATTCGTTCTAACACCAGTTTACATGCTGCAGCCAATTTCAATAACATTCAATCATTTTAATTGACGTTAGAAATTCAATTCGTCTGACAACAATACCAACAACATACAGGCGATTTTCTGTAACAATTAAACATTGTTGTTGTACTACATTTCATTGAAATATGGCAAAAATTAAATAGCGACTGAAATAAATCCAAATTAAACTCTAATTACAGCGAACACTTAAATTAGTGCTCTAATGGGAAATGGCGATGGAGGGGAGCAGGGCTGAAAAACAATTTAACAAATCCAGATAACGTTATTCGAAAAAAAAAAATCATTATGGAAATCGTTAAAATTATAAGGCATTTTCCAAAAACTGTTTCAAATAAAAGCCTTGAATTATACATATTTTCAATTGAAGTTAGACAATTCGTTTTTTTTTTTCATCAGTAGAGTTTATGGACATTCGATTTGAATCTTGTCAGGTCAAAATGACAGCAGTGAGTTTCTCCACATTCGGCCAAAAGAGTGTCTTTTTTTTTTAAACAACACAAACTCTACGAACCTCTTATAACTTGTCTGTAGAAACACCCAGGGTCTAAGCGGGAATTGAAATCGCACCTCCATACTGATAAGACTAATGCTCTTGAACTAGACTACGGAGGCACAGTCCACAAAAAAAAAAAAAGTTATGAAATTTATCGAACTTACTGTTTGTTATGGAATATTGGAGTAGACATATAATTTTACAAATTGAATACAGCATTTTCAGTTTAAATTAAACCTTTTTAAAATTAAACGAAACCTTTTTCAAATTAAACGAACCTTTTTTTCAAAATAAAGGAAACTTTTTCCAAAGTAAATCAAATTTTTTTTAAATCAAGAAGAACTTTATTCAAGTGCAATTAGAGCCTATTTTACCAATTCTATTTAAATATCAATTCATATTTAAATTTTTTTTTTTTTTTTTTTTTTGTCTTGGACCGGCACTCAGGGGATGACCCCTACACATGCGATGCATTGTGCTGGAACTAGGAAATTAGGTTATGGGAAGGAGGATAGAGGGAGTAGTGTTTATTGACATTTGATTTAAATCTTTCCATGCTAAAAGTGACAGGAAACACCTCTGCGGGTAGTCTATTCCACATACGTGCCGTTCGGCCAAAAAACGAATTTTCCCTGTAATGCGTAGTGCGAGTCGCCCTCAAATCGACCACAAATGGATGCGCTCTTAATGATGATCGCGTCGTGCGCGCGAATAACCGGGTTTCGGGAACAAGTTCCCTGATTTCATTAGAACACATCCCATTGTAGTAACGATAGAACAACGAAACGCACCCCACGTTGCGACGATGCTCAAGAGAGTCAATAGAGTTGGCTACCCTACTGTCTCCTATGAGTTTCTTCGCCCTTTCTTGTACACGGTCGAGTAACTTCAAAATAGTCTTTGGAGCACCGGCCCACACATGAGAGTTGTATTCCATTTTCGGTCGGATGTAGGCGGTATAAATAGTGAGGAGATCAGATGTCGATTTTCATTTTCATCTCGATATACTCATTGAATATTTAAACACTGTTTAAGTAGCCAGCACTCTGCATTTAATTATTCATTTTGCAACAGCATGAAACAGCTTTAAAACAGCTTTTTAAAAAGCTGTAAGTTGACGCTATCATTATCATGTGTTTCATTATTTCAGTTGGTGAAAATAACATATTTTTAAACATACTTTAAATAAAGATCATTAATTAAATTAAATTGTGTTTAAATATGTTTGGTGAAATTAAATTAAATTAAACCATTTAATTTTTCAGGGATTATTAAATTGTATAACGAAAGGAATACCATCAGAGAAACAGCTCGTATAACTTCCGTAAATACAAACACCGCGAAAACCATAATTTCACGTTATAACGGTGCGAACTTGTGGAACTTAATCGTGGGAGAAATAGGACAAAAAAGTTGACTACCCAAATTCTGGAAAAAATTGTGGAAAGTGAACCCGGAATAACACTTAAAAATATCCGCAATAAATTATTTGAACAATTAAATTTGTCGTTAGTTCTATCTACAATTTTCAATGGCCTGAAAGAACTCAAGATTACGCTAATAATGGCTTCCATTTAAAAATGGACCGTATGAATAGTGCAACGACCGTCGAAAACATGCCTCAAAGTTTATTATGTGGTCTCCGCAACAAAAGAAAAAAATGATATTTATAGATGAGTGCGGGTTCAATTTACATTTAGGGCGTTCACATGCACGAGCCAAAGTAGGTGAGAGAGCTCATGTTGTAGTGCCAACGTAACTCTAATTGCGGCAATAAATAATGCTGGCATTGTTTACAAAAAAAATTTTTCTCTTTCCACCGTGAATACGGTCCGTTTCCAAGAATTTTTTCGGGAACTCTTGGACAAGATTGTAAGCATCCCAGAGTTACAAAATTCATTTTTAATTATGGATAATGCCAGAATCTATAAATCACAAGAAATACGAAATATGATTGACAATAGTGGTTGTTGCTCTATTAAAACTCAGGCTATTATATTCCCTTACAGCAACTCTCCCAAACGATTGCCAAGTCGTCAGTTAAATTTTCAAAATGAGATCCTGACAATTAAAAACGAAGTCAAATATCTTGGCGTTTGCCTCGATAAGAAACTTAATTTCGGGAAACACATCGGTGAAATCTGTAAAAAATCTATGAAAACTATCAGAACTTTGTGGCCACTGCTTAGTAAACATTCAACACTTAACCTTAAGAACAAAAACTTAATATTCAAAAGCGTTATAAGACCAACTTTGACTTATGCAAGTTTCTTCTTCTCAAATGTTGAGAGAATGCATACAATTGGCTGAATTGCAACTTAAAACAGAACTCATTAAATTGAAAGTGACATGTATGCATGTATTATCCTCGGATAATTTCATGGTATACCTGATACTTTCTAACTATATTTAAATTTATATCGCTTTTCATATAAAGGTTTTACCTATTTTTCCTTTGAATAATGTTATAATTTTAAAAATTATTATCAAGTTTTTTTTTTTTTATCTAAATTATTCGCTGTAGTATCTATAGATAAAATCTTGAAAATGTAAATTTATATGCTAAGTAAAATATATTAATAAAGATGAAATAAAAACAAAAAAAGAAAAGTGGTTGTTCCTTGAAATTTTTACCACCATATTCTCCTATGCTGAGCCCGATGGAGAAGTCATTTTCTAAGTAAAAATTCCATGCCCGAACATTATTAAGTGATGTTACCATTGAACGTAGCATTGTAAGTGTAATTGAGGAAAGTATCGCACAGATTAATCAAAATGATTGTGCGAACTATGTTATGGACATGATCATCCAAATTCCTAAAGCGGTGAGTGGGCAACCTCTCCATTAAGTGTGACTTAATCGACTTTACTTATTTTTGTTTTTTTTTTTTTAAGTTTAATTCAATTTGAAAAATGTTTAATTGTATTTGAATTAAGTTCTTCTTAATTTAAAAAAAGTTTGATTTACTTTGGAAAAAGTTTCGTTTATTTTGAATAAAATTGCATTTATTTTGAAAAAAGTTTCGTTTAATTTGAAAAAGGTTTCGTTTAATTTGGAAAAGGTTTAATTTAAATTGAAAATGCTATAAATGAATTTCATGCACTAGACTACTAAATAAAAAAATTTTTCTTTTTCTTAATCCTAGAACCATAACGATATTTTATAATACGTTAATACGATACGTAAATTGTACGTATATATACATTTCGCTTGATATATTTCAATAAATGACAAATCTTCGGTAGGATTTCATTTCAATTGTTTTTTTTTTTTAATTCATTAAAAATATATATTGAAATTACTTTCTTATAAAAAGTAAAATAATTTTCAAATATGTACATTTGTCTCTAAATAGTCCCTCATAGTGCATTGATGACAGCAATAATACGTTTTTATTTTTCATCGGCATAAAAGAGACTAACGTCATGTTTTCATCATAAACACAGCGCGATGATCCACAGTGCTGCAAACCGAGTAGCTCGGGAGTTATCTCAGCCTTGTTCTTTCGTAGTGTGCTAACGTTACGAAAAAATTACGTGCAAAAATTTAACCGTTATTACCAACGATACGTAAGTTTTACGTACAGTAGTCTAAGTGCGCATACTGTGAATTCCTATAAAACAATACAATATGTGTTGCTTTAACACTTGTAAGCATAGCAGCACAATTGATGAGAGCAAAGCTAAAATGAATTGGCGTTAGAATGCCGATCACTTCTTTTATATAAATGTGAAGAAAAACTGTACGTAAAATTTACGTACTTTATGCTTCAAGGGTTAAAGTTGCATTATTTGAAAATCCATCATTTAATATGCATAATAATACACTCAAAATATATCAGTAAATGCTGTTGTTCTGCAAAATCTTCCAAGTTGCCGTGCAGTGCAATGAAGTTAAAATAAAAAAAAAAAGAACAATACCCTCCTTGCGGCTCAGATTTTAATTTCAGCAATTTCTATTAACTGCAAACTGGAAACAGATAATATGAATAAACAGATAAATAAAAGTTTTTGGCAATTGTACCCCAAAAAAAAAAACAATCAAACTTTTTATGCATGTCGGCCATTTTAATTCTTTATTTTTTGTTTGCTTTTTTTTTAGTTTTTGCTCTCTTCATTATTGTGTTAACAAACATCTGCAAATGACTACGGACATTTTTATGTGCCCAAACAAAAAGTTTAACAAAAACTAACTTCCAACTTGACTTTTAACAAAATAAAACTTTTAACTCCGAACTGGGGTATTAACAATGTACAAGTATTCTACACATGTAACGTACATAAATATGTAAGTTTCACACTGATGGACATAAATGTAATAGAGTGGACATATAATTCGATTTACTTTATTTCAAAAGATTAAGAAGAAATAGTTGTGAATTTTGGCAATTGACAAAGTGACAGTGTTTGCAAAACCCCTGGTAATATGAATTACGGTCTAAAGATCTAGTTAGTAAAAATGTAACGTCCTACGTTAGACTTGTCAGGTTCGGTAATTAAAAACGTAAAACTTCAAGCAACTGTTCAGTCAGCTGTTAATATTTTCAACAATTTTATAAATTCAAACAAAGAGCTAGAATTGTGAACGAAATGAATTTAATCAATTTGATATTTATTAATTTATGCGCAGAATAAACATTTTCGATGATGGAAGATTCGACCAATTAATAAAAACTGGGCAGATTCAGGATATTTTCAAAAGCTTTTGTTTTATATGTAAATAATGCCAAGTTGACACGTTGGCAATGTAAAAATCTATTTTCTGTGGACTTTTTAAGTGACAATTTCAACGATACGAATTTTGTAAACAGCAACGGGCATTACTTCTGTTACAGCTTTTGCCAGCTGATCGCCGCGAACGTGTTACATTTTTACTAACTGAGGCTTAAATGTAATAATTCTTGAAACGTCTGATCAGACGAGAGTTTTTAAACGATCAAGTTTTGCCTTTAAAGCTTTAATACACTCTCACTTGTTGACTAATATACTCTTAAGTTATAAAAATGTTGGCGAACTTGCTGAAGATTCTTTCTCAAGAAATCAACTGATTACTATTTTAATTATTTTAGTGCTGCCAAGCAAAGAAGTCAACAGAGTTGCACAGTTCAAAATGACAATGCATTTGATTAAAAAAAAAAAAAAAAAAGTATAACTGCTTGATTTAAACAATGCTTCAACGTTTGCAGGCAGCCTATGTAGCTGTCTGTTAAACGTGGCATATTAATACTGATATTGGGAATGTACCAAAGAGGCGCCTTCAGCATTCGGCTATGAATGACGCAGCCCCAGTCTAGTATGGTTGCACGATAAAACGGTTGCCCACATAGGCACTTCTAAGTACGGGTTTAATGACTGATGTATCACCACTGAGCTGGCTTGAGTTTGAATACCGTGGAGTTGTGCCGTCGGGTAGGTATCCACGATAATCATGATCACATCTGTATGGCAGCTATCACGCAGGGGAAATCATTTAGAAGTTCTATTTGATATGCGGTTATGGCAATCCTCCGCGTATCCCAGCTAAAGGTATAGAAGGATTTGTGAAGCATACCTTACATTCTATATACACAAAAATCCTATGACCTGTCCACTCTCTGTTATCAGGGCAACGGGAGTGATTATGTTTTAGAAGGAATACGCTGCTCAAAGAAGTTAGGGAATTTCCCTAATTTCATTCTCTTATCTAGGCCCCACTTGAATCTAGTGGACATGGAAATCGCGGCTAAAGGACGGGTTTATAGCCTGATGATTAATACGGCTATGTAATCGTGTCCTCCCCGAAACGTTTGAGTTCGGGTTCGTCAGACGTAGAGAATATGATATCTGTGTGTTACTTTCCTTGTTCCCGTAAGGCAGTGATGAATGTCAGTAATCAGCTGATTTCTTGGCAAAGAATCTTCAGCCAAGTCGCCTCCATTTTTAAAAATTATGAATGGATTAGTAAACAATTTTAAGGGCGGAAAAATAATTTTTTTGTTGTTTTTGTGATTTATTTAGTGAAAACCGGCTGTCCTTTTAACGAAAGCGTGTTGCAATTTTTAGTTATGCGCTAATTTCGTTTATTTGTACATCTACGTCGAAACACATGATTTTAAGAATGCCATCCATACTTTATTAAAATTTGCACAGTTGTGTGTGGAATTACGTGACATTGTTGCACTGCAAAGCTACATGCGTTTAGGAAGCCAGTCATAGTTTTGGATTCATAAAACGTTGGTTAAAGGAACTTAATGATCCCTACGTTATAAAACTTTTATTTGCGTCACTGATGAGACTCATTGCGGAATACGTCGGTATTATTTTGGATTCGCAATATGATATCCACATAAAAAAAATTTAATCAGTTCGAAAACCATTTGATTTTAGTTTTTCTGCGTGGACTTCCTTGAAAACGGAATCTTAATCTGCCATCATATGAAAGTCGCCTTGCACTTATTAAGCTTCCTACATGAATATATCATTTGTAATGAATCTAATAAATGGCGTTATTGACTCAGCGTTCTTACTCAGTCACATTGATTTCACAGCCGTTCAATCGTTCAATAAGACATTACGTTCTCTTAAAACTTTAATATTTCCGCTCCAACTATGCCAATTTTAATCCATTCCATAGAATGTGTGCTGAATTTAATGACCTTGATTCCATTCATTTTTATCAAACCTTAAAAAACAATAGCCCAACTCACAATCTTGTGCATATGGTGTTGCATCATTGCATTTGCAAAAAGGTATAGCATATTTTTGCTCTACAGTAACAAAATACACAGCAATGCTAAAAATATGCTATACCTTTTTGCAAATGCAATGATGCAACACCATATGCACAAGATTGTGAGTTGGGCTAATATTTTAAGGCACTTAAATGCATTTTATTAATGATTGTGGACGTGTTCTTTATTTCAATGTTATACTTGTTATATTTATAATTTAATACTTATTATTATTATGCTTTATTATCATTATTTTTGAATTTAATGTACGTACAAGCCAGTAAGAAATTAGTTCATAGGCTAAAACTAAATAAAGAAATAGTTAAACACTCTAACACATATCGAGCGTTTGGTGCAATACCGTCGTAATTCAAAAAATCGTGAACTGAGAAAAATGCATTAGAAGTTTTGAGCCATCTTTTTGATAGTATTTTCGTTTACTAAAGTTATTTTTAAAGTTTAAAGTTTTTAAATAAAGAAGCATGTTTTTTAATGTTTTCTGTTTGAAAATTTCTTGTCATAAAGGAAATATTTCATTATTGCAAATAAATATTGAGGCAATAAAGACATTTGTAGCTGTAGAATCTGAACAGTTAGAGATAGAACCATAATCTTTTTTCCTTTAGATATATATTTTCCCAAAGATCATTTCTGCATTCCCAGCTCAAAAAATTAAAATTTTGAGTTACGACGGTATTGCACCAAAGGCTCGATATGTTTGTATTACAGCAATGCCAAAGCTACCCAAATCCAAATAGAGTACACTCCTTTTCAAATTTACTGCCGTATTTATAAAATTTTTATTTGTCTTATAGAAGGTTTATTACACAAGTTTTCATACAAAATTCAATCACTATACCCGCTATAAATCCCAAAAATATTTATGCATACGGCAGTTAGATTTTAAATTGATCTTTAAAATTACCCCTGACATTGAACGGATATTAATTATAATTTTTGAATTCAAGATAAAACCACTTACTTATATCGTCACTTTTTATAGGCATGTACTTTTAAATTCAACTCAAATAAAATAACCAGAAAAACTTGAGAAATTAAAAAAAAAGAAGAAAACAGAAAAAAAATTATGTGAGAAAACTCGCGTGTTGCTAATAACAATTTTGCTGTCTACAAAGAAAAATATATTTTTTTTCTACATACGTTAGTGTAACAACAAATTTAAAATTGCTTAAACAACAAAATTTTCATGGTCAAGTTAATACGGCGTCAGCGGCACAACCAATAAAAACAAATTTTTTTAACGCTTTCAATGACTTTCGAACTAAAACTGCCACAAGAGAAAATTCCTATGCCGGCAAAAAAAAAATTTAAAAAGAGCAACAGTGTTCAAACAGAAAAGTAATTTCTAAATTGAAATTAATATTTTAAAAAGTGCAAACAAAAAAAAAGGTTACTTAAACAAATTGAATATCCCCCTCCCTTGTGTTTCCTAAAAACTAAATTGAAACTGAATTGATTAAAGTTCAACATGAAGTTGGCAATGAATGAGGTGAACGGGTTCAACAACAACAAACACAACAACTACAGCGAAAAAACAATACAACCTGACGCTCAACAACAATTTACTGATACTGGCGAAATCGAGCAAATAAGAAAACAGTTCAAAATACTTACAACCAAATACTCACAGCAAATACGATTACTGGGAACGAATAAATAATTAGAACCAATCATGCCAGAATTGTTGCAAAAAAAAAAAAAAAAAAACAATTCAAGTTTGCGTAAACAAGTAAATTTTGTAAAAATGAAATAATTAACGTGAAAAAAAAAATATAATAATACGAAAGCAAGCAGAAACTCCAACAGACCGCTTGTTAACGTTGGTAAATACACACATCACTGTGGCCGTCTGTCTGTCTGTCTGTCCTGTCCTATCCACTTGTAAATACTTGTATTTTTAGTCAGTTATAAATAAGTTGTATTTTGTTTTCCAGTTCAAGTGCAATAATTTGCAATGTGCATGTTATGGCAGAATGTGTGGGCAGCATGCAACCTGCTTAAATACCCATGCAACAACATTATGACGTTGACCGCGTCGTGTGCGAGTGTGTACAATGTCGTGTAACAGTTTGCAACGATTTCCTCTGAACAAATATATACATACATATACATATCTGTACATACATGTATGTATGTATGCATATATTTTTTATTTTATACAATTTCATGTTTCCTCTAATGACCATCTGCACTAAATCAGCTGTTACTTTGAGTTATGTATGAAAATAAAAATAGAAGAAAAAAAACAAACCAACAAAAAATACTCGTACATGAACACACACACGGCAGTTGTTAAATACACTCATTAAAATTATGGCCAGTCATCAAAGAAGTTTCATAAACTACACAATGTGTCACATACATATACATACATATTTAAATAAAATCGTTACACTCACATTGGAAAGAATAAATCCTGGTTCTAAATCCTTAAAGAGTTTGCAATGAACTAAAAACATGCTGGACTAGGAATGGTGGGTAACTTTTCACTAACAATTTTGATGGCAGAAAAAAACTAGTTTAGACGAAAATACAGCATGTGCAGCAGCTGTTTATTTTTTTATTTTTTTTTTTATCTGGGACCAGCACTCTGGAGATGACTCCTACACATGCGAAGCATTGTGCTGGAACTATAAGAAAGGGATAGTAGGAGAAACGACAGGAGGTGAAGCTTAATTAATTATTTTTGTAGCTCTGCTTTCGCACGTTCTTTGTTTATACTCGTAGCAGTGCTGAAGCTTCGGTTCAGTAGCCTTTTTTGTTATTGTTTTACTTCGCCGGTGCTACAAAATACCGACGAAGGAGAGCGTTCTGATGCGATTGTTGATTGCTATCAGCTGAAGCCGCTATTGTTCAGTGACCAGTGACTATGCCTTCGCCACTGAAACCTTCCGACAACAACTGACACACAAAGACACACTAATGCACATCAGAAAAATGCAAGATGTTTATTTTTATTTTAAAATTTTTTGTCTGAAACTGGGGTTGAACCCAGGTCTGTTTTTTAGTTGTGTAGTCAACGTGCAGACTACCATCCATTGTGCCATCGCCACGCTCTTCTGTGAGAACGACGTTGGCCAGGCCATCACGGTGAATGGCCACCGCTATAGGTCGATGATTACCATTGCCTTTTGGCCTGAATTGGATGTTCTGGACATAAACCAGTGCAATGCATTGCATACGTGGGGAATATACCTAACAACTGGCCCAAAAAAATAATCTCCGAAGCATTCATATATTCTCCAGCATGTTAGAGGAAGAGATGTCAATGTCAGTGATCTTAACCACAATAATCCATTGTGCACCCCATACAGTCTATCCAGTCAGTCTATTAAGCACACTTGCAGCAGCTGCTTCTGACGGAAAGTTCGTAGCTACTCATTTCACGGCAGAACCTGCTGATGCTCGCGTTAGTGATTCTTATCTGATACAAATGCCCGTTACAGCTGAAACGGTCCGTAAGAGCCACCGTAGGTATAGGGATGCTTGTTGTATCCAATCTAAGAGCCATCTTGGCTCGCATTGCATCACAATCTTTATATATCTTGGAGTGTCTCCAATTATCTACGTTGTTCCAAATTGGTTTAACTTGACATGGCTCTGCATCCAATGAACTCCTATTCTGCTCCCATTTCGCTCTTTTATTGCTGTCATAATGCTCATATTCTGATATTCAAATCAGTGAAGGACTGTAACTGGATGCCACGTTGTGCTCATATGAGTTGCGTACACTGGATTAGGGGACATTCCCTGAGCACTGGTCCCAGAAAAAAATTTAACTTTCAAAATGAGTTCATTGCTAATGTAGCACTTTATTACCCTATTACCCTCAACTAAAACACTAGCGGAGTTCGATGTTTGGTGCAAATGGTCTTGCAACATTGCAAATGCAAAACTTTGTAGCTTTTGTTTGAAATCCAACAACAAAATTTACAAGTTTGCTTTTTCTACACCATTGCGCTTTTGCCATACTGAAAATGGTATAGCTCTTTTTGCAACTGTGTTGCGTTTGCATCTCTGGCATATAACAGCTGACATATGTAAACAAAAAAATTAATTTCAATTTAAAATAATGGCGTCGGTAGTTGATAAAAAGAAAAGAGAAAAAACAAATAAAAAGTGGACCCTAGAGGAAATCCAAAGCATTTTCAATTATTTGGAGCAAGCATATTATATAGAGGTATGTTATTTTGGACAATTGTATTGAATTTGAAAAACAAATAACAAACACTTGATTTTTTTTTTATCACAGACATTTACTTTGCAAATAGTGTTGCAAACTGAAGAAGAAATAAAGCCGCTCGCAATTAATGACGAAAGTGTTGCAAGTGTAAGAAGTTGCAATCAAAAACGCACTAAACATTGAATACCGCTACTGTGTTAGTTCTAATTTTGCTTTGTTTTTCATTAGTAGTTCGTGGCCGTCAATTTGCATGATCTTAATCAACATTTTATCACCTCACGTGAGTGTGAGTATGAGAAATTTGGCATATTTGAATAGTTTCGTTCTTTAAGCCAATATGTATGTATGTTCGTAAATGAACCATTTTCTATTTTATAGTGAGTGCTTAGTATAGGGTACAAACAAAGTCTGCCATACTCGGAAACTATAAACGAAATATATAAAAATACAGATACAATACGGTTACACGCTATTTCTTGCAGCTTAAATACAGATGCTTGGTTTATTTTTTAATTTTTATTTTATTACTTTTTCTTGTAGTAATTTTTTTTGGGTTTTTTGTATGTTTTTTTTTTTTTCTTAAAATTATTGTAACCATTAACTGACATTGACCCAGTTTGTGAAGATATGAAAAGAAACAAATATGTGTTGTTGTTCACAGCTGCTGTGACTGCCGTTGTCAACCGTTTTCTGTTTTTCTTTTTTTGTTACTTCTTGGTGTCTTCATGGAGTGCCAACAAAAATCTTAAAGTGAAACTAAAATTATCTTTCTGCACTGTTTTCCGTTTGTATTCGTCTTTTGGCGTGTTTTTGACCAGCACCATTTATTTGCTTTGTTTCATTTAATTTTATTTTCTTATGCTCATTCCATGGTTATCTTTCAAATTTTGAATGAATTCAAAGACAAACACGGTTAGTTTTGTTGTGATTTGATGTGCTAATTGCGGTTGTAGAATAATTCATTGGTGTCGTTGTATATTGTACGGTTTCAGGAATTAATGCTTTTTATTTTATTTTACTAACAGACTAATAATACTTTTGTTCAGTTTGAATTGAACGAGCAGAAATTTAACACTTATTTTTTTTATTGTATTTTGGGGCGATGATATGACATGACTTGAAGTTACTTCACTCTCAGTGTGATTTACAATTTGTTGCCTTTGATTTAGTCTGTTTCTCAGCAATTATTACATGTAATATTGATATTGATTATCTAATCTATTTAAAATGAAAAAACCAATTTCATTAACTGCATAAAATGACATTCGAAATATGGCACTATTTAAGAATTGATATGAATCTATAAGTTGTTTAAAATACATTGTGGAGACAGATCTTGTTATGAGAACTAGGTGGGGTTAATTATCACTTCATTTTCACTTGAGTGAGTTGTCAAATAATATAGAAGAATATTGAAACATCTCAGCTCGTTAAAGAGAAGTATGAATGGAATCTCATTCCACATTATTGTCTTATTTTCTATCAAATACTTAATGCGATATATTGCGTACTGAAAGAAGCTTGGCGGTGCCTCACTGAAAAATATTGTTGCATTTTGGGTTGTGCTTACTGTTTTAATGCTACTTGAATGGAAGAATTTCCAGCGAAGTTAGAAAACTTTTCTCTACCAAACAATTTATGAATGTTACTTGTCTGAATAAATCAGCGACATCACTGTCGGGAATTTCAGATGCGACAAGTTAATCATATGACAAGTCAGATTCATTCATTAAGGGTAGTATTTCGTTATTTATTTTTTTTATTTAATAAAGTCAGTTTCCATGATTTGACCCCAATTTTCGAAAATATTATATATCGACGGTTCGAGAACCTGGGAGTCGATTCTGACTATTTACGCGATGATGTCAGTATGTACCCTGAAAGAAGCCTGGGGTGAAATATTTCTGTCGCATAAATTTTTTTTTTTTAATCTGGAACCAGCACTCAGGAGATGACCCCTACACATGCGATGGATTGCGCTGGTACTATAGGAGAGTGATAGTTAGAGAAAGGACAGCAGGTGAAGCTTAATTAATTATTTTACAGCTCTGGTTTTTTGCACGTTCTTTGTCTATAGCAGTGGTGAAGCTTCGGTTTAGTAGCCATTTTTATTATTATTTTACTTTGCCGGTGCGCTACACAATACCGACGAAGGAGGGTGTTCTGATGTAATCTATTAACTCTCTTGAGCATCGTCGCAACGTGGGGTGCGTTTCGTTGTTCTATCGTTACTATAATGGGATGTGTTCTGATGAAATCAGGGAACTTGTTCCCGAAACCCGGTCATTCACGCGCACGACGCGTTCATCATTAAGAGCACATCCATTTGTAGTCAACTTGGCAGCGAACCGCACTACGCATTACAGGGAGAACTCATTTTTCGGCCGAACATCGCGTATGTGGAACAAACTCCCTGCCGAGGTCTTTCCTGTCACTTATGACGTGGGAAAATTCAAATCAAATGTCCATTCACACTACTCCCTCTATCCTCCTTCCCATAACCTCTTTTCCTAGTTCCAGCACAATGCATCGCATGTGTAGGGGTCATCCCCTGAGTGCTGGTCCAAGATAAAAAAAAAAAAAAAATTGGGGATTGCTATCAGCTTAAACCGGTATTGTGGCATTGTGTATTGCTGACAAACCATCTAAACTTTTGACTTTTCCGTTTGTGTGTAGAGAATCTTTTGATAGCTGAAAACCTAAGTATGTTTCTTCCTTTTGAAAAATTAAAAAATTTTTCATTGTAACAGCTCCTTTCGAAATTTCTTTGAAGAAAACAGTGATAAAATATTTGCAAATCTGATTATACCTTGAAATAAAATATTTGCAAATAAAATAAAATACATAAATAACTTCTTCAATTAAACAATATAAACAAAATAAATGAATTCCATGAAGAATTATCAGGAAAATAAATCTCTATGGACTACAAATTGAAAATATCTAACGATTAAATATAAATAAATTTTAATTGCAATAAATCATTACAGGCGGTTAGAGCAAAATATCCAAAAGATAATGACCATAATTTTCATAGATATAATTGCCGTATTCATAGAAAGAGTTAATAATGCTTTAATAGTGGAGCAGGGTTATCATTAGTGAAGTGTTACTTTTTGAGGTACTTCAAATCTTCCAATGAATTCCACACTGACTTGGGCAGTTGTATAGTTGATTATTAAAAAAAATAAATAGCAAAGAGTTTTTCTATTTTATAATTGTAATTGATAAATTCTTACGGCGCAAGTAGTTGTTATATTATTATTTGATTGCAGCAATTGAATGTTAAGAATTTTCAGTAATTTTTTTTATAAAAAAAAAACAACGACATGCCCTCTTACGAATTATTGCAGTCATTAAGGAAATTTAATCGCTTTTTGAAATAGAAGAATTTTATTGTTCAACAGCATTACTTTTATATTGCTGAATGCTAAAATAAATTGAATGTAGAAAAAAATACGTATTTTTAATGTGTAGAGCATCATAAAAACGTTCCACTTCATTTCATACGAAGCATGTAATTTAATAGTCAAATAAAAAAAAATGTTTATGATTTGGCACCATCATCATCATCCCACGCACTTTGAATGAACAAAAAAAAAAATAAAAATAAAAAAATAGGCGGCATATGTCAATGCCTCTTTAAAAACCTTAAACAACAAATTCAACACTGAAATTCAATATTTACTAAGTTTTATTTTAAACTAACTTAATGAAAAACAAACAAGTAAGAGAGCTATATTCGGCCTTGCCGAATCTTATATACCCTTCAACAAACTATATATAATATGTGTGTGCATTCAAAACTTTTATTGTACTCTTCTACGAAACGTAATAGTTCATGTGTTCTGAACGATGCATAATGAGTTGTGGCCGTTCTAATTTTGAGATGCTTTACGTTTTTAGTTGTTTATACCGATTTTCGATTCTGATTCCGATTTCAGCTAAAACGCTGAACTAAGTTTCTTAAAATTTTCACAGAATCTCTATGTATATCTGAATTAATATAAAAAACTGCATACATTGATTTCATTAACAGGTAAACTCACTAGCGAATTCGGCCGTCAGCTGTTTCAACGGTTTTTAATGTATTTTAAAGCCGAATGTCAAAGTTTATTTACTTTTGTGAAAAAGTTAAGAAAAGTGATTGTAAATAATTTAATAATTATAATAATTTATTTTAGTCTCACTTATATTTTTATTTTGACCTTTATTAAAATTTTTTTTTTTTTTTTTTTTTTTTAATTAAGATTTTAAAATAATATTTTTGTTAATATAAATTATTATTTCCTGACGATGCTACCTATTTGGTAGCGAAATATTGAGAATCATTATTGAAAAACTTTTCATAAAAAAGACGGCAGTTAATATTTTAATTCTTGCCCAAACTAAAACAAAAACTTTCTAAATTTGTATATGTAAAGAAAAAATTATTCGATTTGCGCCGTTCCGGTTTCCGTCTCATTTTTTCGGTACCCATTAACGACGGAAATCGGAAATGATTATTACTATTTTTTGATTTTTGAAGTTTTTGTTGGTTTTTTAATAAATATATTCAGGTATGTGATGAAAATCGTTTTCGGCGTTAAAACGTTTTGAAATCGACAAATAGTGTGATGAATTTGTATGTGACGATTTGTTGTGACGATTTCATTTTCCATCTTGTTTCAGTGAAAAAAAACTTTTTTAACATGTGACGATGCATTTCGATAATGCCAGTTTAAATTCATTTTAAAATCGTTCAATTTTACTTGAACAAATTGTAAGGAAATAAACAAAAAAAGTAAAAAAATAAATAAAAAATTATTATAAATCCGTCCTTATTTAAACGAAAATATTCAACAAATCTATTTAAATAAATACTCGTTAATATAGAAGTGAAATTTAAAAATTTAAATACCCACATTTCATCTGGCAAATTTAAGGGATCCGATTTATCTCTTCAACGTTTTCTTAGAATATTTTCGCTATTCATCCTATTAGTTTTCTTCCAAGAGAATTAGCGAAACCGCAGCAAAGAAAGGCATTTTATAAATAAAAATTATAAAATATGTTGATACAAATTTTATTTTGTTATTTTGTTTAAATATTTTATAAACATCACTCACATATTACTTTACTTTACATATTTCACAGTTGTATTATTAGATTTTATACAATTGTATTTAGAGAAGATATGTGGAAACGAAACAAATGTGGAATATGAAATCGATCGAAATTCATCACACTACTGTCGATTTCAAAACACGATTTACTTTTCAAATCGATTGATTTACATCACATACCTGATTGAATTACAAAAACAAAGAGTTAACATCACTGCATTGAAAGCCCACATATAGTTAGTTATTTGAGCATATCGTCAACAGAACTGCAAAAAGGCCTAATAACAAAAATTTTAAAATTTTGGTTTTACAAATTTTTGAATTTTAATTTTTAAAAATAATGACTTTATCCCTTATGTGAATACCAAAAAAAACACCTTCAACAGCATGGCAAGGTACCCGGGTACCTATATGGAAAAATTATGGTAAACTAACATTTTTAAAGAAAAATATATTCATGATCTCGGAAAATAACTCCGAGATTTACAATTTACAATAAAACTAAAGGAGGGGTTTCCAACATGGATAAATTATTAGGCGAATACACATGCAAACGCAGAACAAGTCGAAGGCCAGTATCATTATTTTATAATGCAATAGATATAGCTGCATTGGCGTCCTATGTAATATATATAGAAAACAATACACAGTTGCGTTCCACAGACCGTCGCGGACAATTTCTGAAAGAACTGAGTGTTGAATTATGTAAAAAAAAACATTGAAAAACGTGCTAAAAACCCGAAAGTTATTGCCCAATCAACTGTCAAATCAGCATTACAAAGTGTGCTTGGAAAAGATTTTGAGGTTTTAACATCAAATATTTCTGCTTTGCAAAAAACTGCTAAAAGCGGACGTACTCCAGTAGTAGGAAGCTGTCACGTGTGCTCGAAACTAAGCATGAAACAAAGGAAATCACGTAAATCTTATCACTCTTGTTCCAAACCGATTTGTAATCAACATTCAACAAACTACACAATATGTGTAAATTTTTTGCAAATTAATCAGTATAATTTATTTGTAACTTCATATTTCTCTTTTCTTATTTTTCTGTTTATATGAATAAAAATTATTATTTTTGTTTTTGTTTCTCTTTCTGTAAATAAATATCCAAGTATAAAATATTTATAACGACTTTATCTTATTTTCCTTTAGTAATCTTTCAATAATATTGTACTTGTTATAACAGTTTTTTCATATATAATGTATGAAGGTACCCGGGTACCTTGCCGTACTGTTAAGGGTGTAAGAAATAAATTGGACTACCACGCCAATTCAATATAATTTTTTAGCCTAAAAGTAATGATAATTTAAATTATTTCAATAGTTAGGAATTCTCAAGAAGTTTGAAGTATGAGAACCATCTGCTTCCATTAAAAAAAACAAGATGAAAGTGCTAAAGGTACCGGGGTACCTTGGTGTTCACATAAGGGTTATTAAAGAAATTCTAAATGCCATAACAACAAATTATTTTTACAATTCAAAACGGGAATAAGAACAATGTTTAATTTTTTTCTAAAGAAATGGTTAGATGATATTTCGAAATTGGCATCACGGAAATCTTAAAAAAAATTACACTTTTTTTGTTTTGTTGTTTCGAAAAATAAAACTGGCAATCCTACATGATATAATAGTCTTGATAAGTAACAATGAATTTAGTGGAGTCGATGGGTGAGGTGGCAAAATTACCGGATGGCATTTGCTACAGTTTTGTTGATAATTCGAATCATATTTGTTTGCTTAAAATGTTTTATTATATAAATTATTAATAAAGAATTTAATTTATAATTCATATTTCATACGGAAATCGGATTAAAATTTTGTTTTTTTTTTATATATTTTGAATATATCTCGGCCATTTGTGGACCGATTTTAATGATATTTAACACACAGCTTCCTAGAGATATATTTTAGGCAAGAATTTATCACCATAAAGTATCGCAGGTTAAAATAAACAACATCTGAAGGAAAACTCGTTTCTTGCATATACATATCGCAGTTATTCATCACCGAATTTTAGAGATAAAAGCAATTCGCAAGACTTATCAAATAGATCTGTATGTCGTGTGGAATCGTAGTAAAATATGGCTTCTTTAAATTCACTTAGCTATTCTATAAGGACCGAGAATATATTCATATATACATATAATATTATGGGGACGGAAATTAATATCATGGAAATTACAAACGGAATGACAAAGTTATATATACCGTTACCAGCCAATGTGAGCGGTATAATAAATGAATAAATCAATTTGTGCGAAATTCCAAATATAAGATATGAAAGTTTCTGAATGAAAATGCTACATAAAGAATTTATTTACGCATTTTATTATACGAATGTCAAGGAATGATAATGACATAATGCGACCCCATAAATAAGAAGCAGTAGGAAATTAGCTGAGCTATTTACTTTATCACGCATGACGTAGATAGAAATGTTTTTGCTAACGCGTGTAAACGATTAACTTTAATTATATCGGGTGCTTTTTATCTGCATGATAACTATCGATATCCATAAGTATGGTTTAATAGCTGGCAATGGCAAACTGTGTTGACATTTCTGTTGAGTAAGGTTTGGCAACTCATCATGAACAACGTTTTCAAATTGTGGAAATTTACTTTCCAAAAAATAGATCTTCTTCGCAAAGTTCATAGAGCTCTTCTTCCATTTTACGGTCAACTTAATTAGCCTAGAGATCAAGCAGCTCTTGCTGTTATTAATCGCCTGCACTAGAATTTTACTCTTCTCGAATCAAAACAGTAAAAATGTAGTGTTTTGTGCGGTTTACACACTGGCGGCATCATCGGTCCTAATTTTTTTTTTGCAAAATGAGTAAGGAGCTGACGTTAAGGTGATTGGGAAGCGCTATCGAGCAATGCTGACTGAATATTTGTTTACAAAAGTTAAACAGCTGCACATCAATGACATCAATGGTTCCAACAAGATGGCGCAACTTGCCATTCAGCGCGCTTAAAATCGATTTATTGCAAAATGAATTTGGTTACAACTTTATTGCCAGAAATGGTCCTGCTCATTGGCCTCCTCGTTCATGCAATTTAATGCCTCTGGATTAATTTTCATTGGGACTATGTGAAGCCATTGGTTAATGCCGACAAATCAGTAACCCTTGAAGGATTGGAAGCCAACATTCAAGCCACCATTGACGTCATATGGCGAAATTTATTGGTGTGATGGAAAGACCCATGTATCTCGTAGCCCCATTGGAAATCATATTAAAAAAAAATAAATGCCATGAAATTATTTATAAGATTGTAATAAAAAAACATGTTATTCCCATAATAGTTCTCACTTGTATTATCATTTTAAGTTTTCATCCCGGCAAAAAACTGCCGTCATTAGAATGATAAAAGTTTGACGTCTGCAAGATTATAATTATAAATTAGGCGCTTATCTTATATTGAAATATAGGAGCCATACGCCTACCGCTTATAAAACAAAACTTTTAAAAGCCGTGTAATTAGATAAAAAAAATTACATTTAACGCTTGTGCTCACAGACGTTGAAACACGAACACGGCAAAAACACGAAGTAAAAATGTTTTCTTTTGTCAGCCGAAACTTTATTGCACTGATTGCAATTACCATCGTAATCGAGAATTGTTTCTTGCATGTGCACAGTCAAACATGTTCTGCGAATTACAGTGTCTTTTCAGTACCTGGCGAACAATGCAATCGTCCTTGTGATGTTAGAAGTCGTCGTATATGTAACTTTCATTTCACTTTAGAATATTATCAGTCGATGGGAGTGTAAGTATTTTCTGATATTATTCTGGCGTACTGTCTGTCTTAAATTGTGAAAAATGTTAAAAAATATTTTTGAATTTCTAAAAAATTTTCTTATAAAATAACAGAGCGTGCGGCAGATGCGATCAAGGTGTTCAAGAGGATTGTAATCATCCACAGTGCATAGTAGGCGATGGATGGGATAAGGGTGTGATGAGTATTAACCGCAAAATACCAGGACCAGCTATTCATGTTTGCAAAGATGACATAGTGATTGTGGATGTGGACAACAGAGCACATGGTACAGCTGCTTCCCTGCATTGGCATGGCGTACATATGAAAGATACACCATTCATGGATGGCGTACCTTTTGTAACTCAGTGTCCCATAATGTTTTCCAATATTTTTCGCTATAAATTTCGTGCCACTGAGCCAGGCACTCAATTTTATCATTCGCATTCAGGTGTGTATTAAAAGATTCGTTGCATATCGTGCTTCTCCAACCTCAACAAATTTCAGGTCATCATAAAGCCAACGGTCAGTATGGGGCTTTGATTATTAGAGAACCAAGAAATCTGGATCCTGCAAGTGAGTACTATGACTTTGATTTGCCAGAGCATCATATGGTGATATCCGATTGGTTGCATGTGTTGGCTGAGCAAATTTTCCCTGGCGTTGACCGAGGAGTCTTTGCCGACTCCATTGTGATTAATGGTCGAGGAGTCAAAATCAATGTATGTTTTTTTCTGCTGCAAATATTCATGCTATTTATTTTGTAATTCCTTAACATTTATAGCCTACCACACTGATGCCAAACAATATACCACCAACCATTTTTTATGTGAGACCTGGTTCTCGTTATCGTTTCCGTTTAATTAATAGCGTGAACATGGCCTGCCCGATTTCAGTACAGGTTGGTAGAAAATTGAGATGAAATGCTCAGTTTTCAATTTTTCCAAGTACACTTTCTTTCGCATAGATTGAGCAACACGACTTTTCCGTTATTGCAAGTGATTCATTTAACATATTTCCGGAAGTAGTTGATACTTTAGTTTCAAACTCCGGTGAGAGGTACGATTTCGTTTTGGAGACTAATCACACTGGCGGTGATTTTTGGTTACGCGCTAGTGGATATGGCACCTGCTTGGTTAGACCTACAGAATCATATGCCTTGATTAGATACATCACCAAGGCAAATGAAGGAAGAATAAATGAAGTAGAACTTCCTCCATTTCCCAATTTTTTTCAAAAGTATCCCACTTTCAGTGTAAGTTTTTGTTATGCACAACACTCTCCTCTAGTTATCTGTAATCGTTATTCTAGTCTTTGAATCATCCGAATGCTACGTGCAGCGGAATCAACATAGACAAGTGCATAATTCAGATGCAGTCTTTGGAAAACGATAATGATTTACAAAATGCTGATCCAGATTACAAATTCTTCTTGGGCTTTGATAATTATCAGGTACCAAACAGTCAAATATTTGAAAACAATACGTATCGCCATTTCGCTAGTAAGTTTAAAATTCCATTTAGACACTCCATAAAATACATAATTAATTTCCATTTGCTTATTTTAGATTTCGCTGGCAACGCAACTGCAGTTGGGGCTATTAATAATTTCAGTTTGATATATCCCGATTACGCACTCCTCACTCAGCCCGAGCGAATTGATGAAAGCCAATTTTGCGACAATCTAAACAAACCAGGAAGATGTTCGACGGAGAGATTGTGTAGTTGTATACATCGTATAAAAGTAAGACTAAACAGCATTGTAGAATTGATTATTGTGGATGAGACTGAATGTAAATATTCTCTAAAGGAATTGTGGGTTTCTTTGTATTTAATTTATTTTCTCGTTCTCTTCTAATGGGTTGTTTTAGCTGTGATTGCAATAAATCATCCGTTCCATTTGCATGGTTATAGATTTATGGTTACTGGTATTGGAAAAGATCCAAACAACATTCCTCTAACTGTTGAAGATCTTAAAAGGATCGAAAGTGCGAATTTATTGCAGAGATATGAATCTGTTGCTCCTCCATTTAAGGACACTGTATCAATTCCAAGTCGTGGATATGCAATAGTACGCCTGAGGGCAACAAATCCAGGTAAATTATATTGAATTTTCATCTTGTAAAGACAATGAACCATTTTTTTTTGTTGCTATTTCCTAAGGTTTCTGGTTGATGCATTGTCACTATGGATGGCATTTGGCCATTGGCATGGGTCTTGTTTTTCAAGTGGGTGAACCATCAGAAATGGTGAAGGCACCAGCACATTTTCCCAAGTGTGGCAATTATCTTCCAGCCCCACAGCCTTTAGAACTTTGCAGCTAATGAAAAACATGGAATATTAGATTAAGAAAAACGAATACCGAAAGCATTCGAAAAGTATTGAGTTATTCCAATAGGCTGTAGAGATTTTCACTAAGCAGGCTTGTTGGAGTTTTTAGCTTAGCTTTAAATATTAAAAACGGTAAACATTGATTTTTCAAAAAGTGCAAGTTTTAAATACTTCATTTAATTATTAATACTTGTTTTGTTTTAAGTTTTTGCTGATTTTTCAATAAATATATTGAATTACAAAAATAAATTTTGTTTTAATGCGAATAGATTATTTTTTAGACCAAAAATTCCGTAATAAAGGAGTTAACAGCACTGCATTGAATCCGCACATTGTTATTTGAGCATAATATAAAGTCGAAATTTAGTTTTTGATTGATAATTTTACAACGCCGCAAAAAACATGTGCTCGTATTCGGGCTGGCAGTAATATTTTCCGAAAAATCGTCAAATTTTTGGAAACAAAATCGTCAACATTTGAAAAAAAATCGTCCCACAAAATTCTTCTGTTTTACACAACAACCAATAGTATTTTATATAATAATAATATATTTTCCAAAATAAACGTTAATTTTTTATTTTATATTTTAATTGAAAACATAAATTTTAATAGAAATTCTTAGAATATACTTTTATACAGGGTTTCATAAACTTGCAATTCATGTGTAAAGTCGAATTAATATTTTTGTTTTATTATTCGATTTTATATTTGTACACACAGGGTGGCCGAAAATGAGCGAAGATGTTTGAATTACTAATAACTTTTTTATTATAATTTTTTATTGGTTTTTGTTTTCAGTATCGTTTAAAGAAGAGTTGGGGAATTTAAAATGGGAAACAGTACATAATTGAACAACATATCAAAATCGTTGAATTTTCTTTCTCAAATCAAAGATGCATAGTTTTGACTCAGCGCATTGACAGAGGAAGCCCATTTCCTATTGCATGGGTTCGTTAATAGGCAAAACTGCAGGATAAGGGCTACGAAAAATTCAAGAATAGTTCAACAGCGACAATTACACCCACTTAAGTGTACCGTTTGGTGAGTTGTTTTGACGGAAAAGATAATTGGCCCATATTTTTTGAATTTAAACACTGTGTCGACGTTTCCATCAGTTGTGTTAGATAACGGACAATGTTTGAAAATTTTTTAAGGACCTCCATTAAAAACCATCCGCAAGTATAGTTCCAACAGGACGGAGCCACAGCTCACACTGCGTGGGATAGTAAGACTCTTTTACGCAACAGCTTTGGTGAACGAATTATTTCCCGCACAAGCGATTTTAATAAGCGTCCGCGTTCACCGCATTCAACCGCTCCAGACTGTTTCCTCTCGGGTTATTTGAAAGGAAAAGTCCATATTAATAAGCCTGTAACCATACAGCAACTAAAAAAAATATACCCGACGAAATCAACAACATAACACCTGAAGTTTTGCGAAAGGTTATGGTTATGGGTGGCGATGGCTGAAGTAGTCTGCACGTTGACTACAAAACCTAAACATCAGGGTTCAACCCCAGTTTCAAACTAAAATTATAAAAAAAAGACATTTCGCACACAATCACATCCACAATCACATCAGAATGCCCTCCTTCGTCTGTATTGTGTAGCACCGGCGATGTAAAATAATAATAAAAATAGCTACTAAACCGAAGCTTGAACACTCCTATAAACAGAACGTGCAAAAGCAGAGCTGTACAATAATTAATTAAGCTTCACCTCCTATCGTTTCTGTAACTATCCCATTCCTATAGTTCCAGCACAATGCATCGCATGTGTAGGGATCATCTCCTGAGTGCTGGCCCCAGATAAAAAAATATGTTTTGGAAAGAGCACGAATATGCGAAGCAGAAAATGTCCACCATTTGCGGGATATAATTATTCATAATTAAATTAAAAATATTAATAATTTAATAATAATGCCTTTAAATATGAACTTATACCCCTTCGCTTCATCGATTCTGTGCACCGCCTTCTTCTTCATTCCTCGCCCTCCAACCAACTCAGACTTGCTCTAAGGAAAGTTGACAAATGTTAAAGCAGACTTAAGCATAACTTTTTTTTTTTTAACTTTTTGTTGCAATTACCTGTCACACGGTCTTCATATTAACGTTGTTAGTTTTAATTATTTAAATTAATAATTTTTTAATATTTTTAAAATAATAATACAAAAGATTGTAGAATAAAAACGAACAATAATGATAGAAAAGAAATAAAAAGAATATCATGCTGAGTATAAAAAACATTGTATTTTATCGCAAAATTTTTAATTAAATTTTAATTGAAACGATTCTAATAACATTAAATGGTCAGAGATTCAATAATATAGTTACACATTTGTTTTCATATTAAAACATTGTTGTTTTATTATAACGCTGACTTTATCATTGATGATATTGAATTAAATAAAATTTTAATCTTTTATTGATTTTGTGTGTTGTATTCTATTCGTATTTAAATCGACATTAATTATACAAAGTATACACACATACATATTGTTTCTGATTAAAAACAAGTACAATAGATATTCTATAGAGATATTTAAAAATCTGTAATTCACCATTTATTGGCATTTATTTGATTGTTTTATATATGGAAAATTTCCGCTGACGCTTGTATTATGTTTACGTGCTTTTCATGTGAATATACGTGGAGTAATAGCAAAGATAAAGCAATAATGCCAGGAAAATTCCCAAAAATTATTTATTACACTGGTGATCATAAACGTCACATTATAAATCAATGATTCCAGTTTGTGAAACTTTATACACTTTAATGACGTAACAGAAGGCTGAAATCATTAGCATTAACATCAGTTACATTGTACAACAAAAGTAACAAGATTTGGATTCTGTAAGAGAATACATCTTTATTAAAGTTTTATAAGTGTAAAAACACATAGAACACAGCAGACTACACAACTACATGACTGCAAATGTTGTTGGCAGTAGCTATACCGTAATCGGCTGAAAACTGTTTGTTGTAGAAATACATATTTTACTGTTGTTACATTAAAATATTTTACATTTATAAAAAATATTCAGAATATTTCTTGTAAAACGTAAAAAGTTCAAATAAAAGTTCAATTCGGTTTTTTTTTTTCTTGGACTGGAACTAGGAAATTACGTTATGGGAGGGAGGGATAGATGGAGCAGTGTTTATGGACATTCGATTTGAATTTTCTCACGTTAAAAGTGACAGGAAAAACCGTCTGCGCCATACGTGCCGTTCGGCCGTAAACCTATTTATTTCTATATTATGCATAGTGTTGCCAGATCGAAAACAAATAGCGTGTTCGGCAAAAAGTTTCCTGATTGCATTAGAACACATCACATTATAGTAACGATAGAACACCAAAAGGCAACCCACGTTGCGACGATGCTCAAGAGAGCCTATAGAGTTGACTTCCCTACTGTCCCCAATGAGTTTATTCGCCCTCTCCTGTACTCGGTCGAGTAATTTCAAAATAGTCTTTGAAGCACCGGCCCATACATCAGAATTGTATTCTACTTCTTCATTGTTAATTGGTTTAACATTCTTTACGTTTATCTAATTGTTTTTTATCACTTTCGAGCTGAGCATAGCGGTAAGTCCCAAATATGGAATGCAAAGGTCAACCATTTCTAATTTTTCATTGACTTAATAAAAAGATTTTGTTTCTTTTTCCGACACGATTTAGCAGTTGTTGTTGAGCAACTTTCCAAATGAAATGCATATTCAAACATTTTTACCGAAAACTTTTGCAAATTGCATAAATTAAAGCGAATCAATAAAATGTTGATGGCAAGTTTTTTAATCTTAATTTTGTTTTATAGTATCTGCATCAACTTGAACTTTGTGTAAATTGTTGGAAAAGTAACTAGAAACTACTGTAGAGGAAAAATCATTAGAGACTTCTATTAAATTTTCATACAAATTAAACTGATGGTCATTTGATGTGAAACTTCATGCCAATTTTATTTGCATTTGAAATTTCGTTATTGAAATGTGTGTTGATTTAGATGTGGGTTTATGTCCTCCAGTGCAATCACAAAAGAGTTCTACTCGCAGTCTCTCCTCTCTGACACATTTTTAGTGTGTAGATTTGCCACAAGATTTTATCTGAATTAAAGTTCTTGTTACATATAAAAATATATTTATTCTATTTGGTACTGTTTTTTTTTAATCGTAAATTTATATACAGTAGAATTCCAGCAAATTGTGAAGCTTGTGAAGAAGACTTCTGCAGCCTAATACGTCTGTAATGGTATGTTCGGAACGAGGTGCAGTCAGTCTAAGATCGCCCTCTAAACATACAGTACCGTGTTTAGGCCTGTGAAGGATTCAGCGATTTTATGATATGATCAGTAAGGGTTACCAGGGCAGAACGTGCCCCAGGAGCGGCCCTGCACACTATTCTAAATCTCTTGCCGAGTGGTCTTCATATTTTCTTCGTTTAGGTTCAGAGTCTTATTAGGCTAAGTAGAGCCGGGTTCTTCAGAGACTGACTGGAAGAGGTGGGGGAGACTAAAATAACAAAACCCCACCTACGCTGCTACTTGGGTCGACCCATTTTGGAGACCTGCCTTCTAACCCAAACATAACCTATAATCCCGTTAATTCATAATCGAAGGGATTAGCTATTTTTTACGAATTGCAGAAGTTTTCGAAACAAAGGATTTTCGATTAAGCGAAGTTAAAATAAGAAAAAATAAATCGATTTACAGGTGTTTGAACTGTCTTTAATTCTGGATATTCAGCTTCTTTTTGTCGTTTTACTTTGCTAACTGAAGACGTTACCACTATGAACTCTCTTTATTAATTGCTAAAGTTATTTTCTTAAGTTAATATTCAATGCGAGTTTTTGTCTCAGCATTTTAACGTAACAGTCTTCAGTAAAACTGATAGTAAAATAATCTAAAGGAACCCAAACAAAATTCCGCTTATTGTTAAAAGATCTGTTGAGAAACCATTGCTTTTTTGTAGGTTAATTTTCTTTTTCAACATTGGATTTTATTACGAATTATAAGAGGTTGTTAACAATTAAGTACAATTTAAGCATGAAACACATTCGCCGCAGCAAGCTACCGACTTCAAAATGTCACAAATACATTATACACGTTTATTTGAGAACACGGTTAGCTGCAACCGTTGTCGATGCTGATTTTGTCGTTGGTGGAAGTAAAATAAATTTATTTCAGTGTTGAAAATATAACGAGAAAAGTGACTAAAATAGCAGAAAAGCTGCTCCAAATGGAACAACATTTACGTACATGGTATAAAACTTATAAATATGGAAAAATTTGAGGCGACCTATAGTTTTCGTGTTATGGGCCTCTGAAATTTTCATATAAAAGTGCAAATGTGCATTTAGTTACTAGACAAATCAGCTCAAATTCTTTCATATAACGAATCGATTTAATAAAGAATATTACACCAATCTACATTAAATATTATTTTTGTCGCAATTTATGGAGTTTGTTTATTTACAATTCAAATTGGGAACATTTTTTCTACAATAAACAGATGTTCATATTTTTTAATTGTTTCTTTTTTGTTTGTTTATTGTTATTGCTATTTTATATAAATTTTTGCTCTTAAATAGCTTAAATATATATATTTCAGATAAAATGGATGAAGTTCTAATTGAAGAAGTGCGCAACAACAAAATTTTGTATGATCTGTACAGCCAGACTAAAAGAATTTGGAAAAAAAAGAATGGCACAGTCGCCGCTTTCAAAATAATTGAGTAGCCGACTACAAGGCTACGAATGCAGTATTGGGTACTGATGGCGAGTAGTCAGCGGGTTGGCTCTGCAACCAGAAAGACCCAGGTTCGATTCCCAGCCATGTCAAATCAGAAAAAAGTTTTTTCTGAGTTTTCTGTGCTACAGCACCCTTCCCCCTTCGTCGGTATTTGAGCAATAAAACGTCGGCGAAGTAAAATAATAAATAAAATGGCTCAATTAGCTTAAAAAAATAATCGCAATCTGCTGTGGTGAATGTGTTCCATGCTTTATACGGGTTTACTCAGACCTACTTATGGATGTAATTTTTACGAATTAAACTGAATACGAATTGTAGCGGTTTCACTGTACATATGTGTTGTCTGGACAAGTATGCTCGTTAAATTACAATCTAGTTGAAAGATTAAGAAAAGTTACTTACATACAGCCTTTTTGTACTGTCATGTTTAGGCCATCGAGTACAACATTGGGATTCTTGGTACTGCCATACATTTTATGAGCTCGACGGACACATACAGCTTGTTGACGCCTTGTGGCCAATGTCGACGGCTGTGACATAAACAGGCGACGACGTGCAGCTAAATCATTGATTTGATTTGATGCAGCACTGGCCGGATGAACGGGTTGAACTCCTTCCGTTTCGGCATCCATATTTAAAAACTTACTTTTTATTTAGTTACTGTTTTTGTTTGTGTGGGTGTGCGTAAGAATATGTTGCCTTTGCTTACAATTTCCAAATGTTGTTTAAACTGCACTCTAGGATGCAATTTCTAGGATGCAATGAAAATTCGGAAAAATAAAACTTCGTAGAATTGTTGAGTGTATCCGTTGGCGTTTTGTATTGTAATTCTAACATGTACTTCTTTCCGTTCTTATTTTTGTTTTTCTTATTTTATGGACTGTAAATCATAAAGCAGTGCGTATTTTAAGGAGTTTCAGGCACTTGGAATTAAATGCGTTCGTGTGAATTGTTTTCTACTGTTGCATGCAATAAAGCTATTTTCATTTCTCTGCAAAATTGTTATTTATAACGTTCATATGTGTCGTAATATGCTGGAGCCTCTTTGTTTTTTGGAATTTTTTTCAACAATACTTTTTAGTTTGTTTTTGTAATTAATAGAGACAAGCACAAGCATGCATGTATGTTCTCATATATAAATTTTTTTTTTTAGTTTTTATTCCTGTTAAAACTGTTTTCACTCTCTGACCAAATTGTCTATGCAGCGGGATGTGTTTGTCAATGCAAAAATTTTTCTTAAATTTATTATTGTTGTGTTGTCTATTTTGCTACCTGTGCTATGAGGGCATGTGTTTGTTGAACTTCTTGTTCATTTATGTTGTCTTGTCAAGTGTTGAAGTTATTGCTGCTTTTGTTGTTTAGCAGGCCAATTCAATTTCCTGTTGATTTAATGTTGTCGACAGCGTTGGCAAAATGTAAAATATTTTCTTGTAGAAAACCAATGGATAGATAGTCTGGAAAAAATGAATGGAAAAAATTTGAGAATGAAACATAAGAAATGCAATCAAAATTTTGTTCTATTTTTTTTTTTTTTTTGAAATTCATAAAATGAATCTACTATTTCTTGTTGTGTCAGTTATCCCTTGTAAGAATGTCTCCAATCAATTCAATATTCATGTTTTAAAGTAACAACATCGGGCAATTTAGTTAATTTATTTACAGTGGGGCAAGGCATATTCATATGAATTTGTAGCAACAGCGTAAGATTAGTTTCATTTAAAAGCTGACAAATTAACAATAAAACTAGTAAGGCCCAAATTCACAGTCATTAGTTAGCTAATAGCAATAGTTTAACCAATAATATTTGATTCACAGCTTTTTGTTTACTATTTGTTAAACCGCCAAATGTCATTGGTTAACCAATATTTAGACAACAGCTGATTCGTAAATTATTATTAGTATTTCAGTTTTGTTATCATCTATCATAATATAATATATATATATGTATATATATAATACTATCAGTTTTTTATTTTCGATAATATTTTGGTATTCCCGAACCAATTTCAGTATCTTGCGCGGTAAAGTTCGATGAGAGCGCTCTTGTTTTATCCATTTTTAAGAAATAATATAACATATGTTGTTGTTGTAAATTATCAATTTACCATGTGGTAGATGGCAGAAGCAAGTACGCAAATTGCCAGGGTATTTCACACAATATATGTATATTTAAACGACCTATGCCTTCACATAAGAAGTTAAATTATATAACATTCCTGAGTATGAAGGTCTTCACCAGTAATAGCAACGTGATTAATAACGAAAAGCCACAACAGCCGTAAATGATACAGTTACCCGTGGCAAATCCATTTAACCAGTGCGAGTGAGACGTAAAACTCTCGAAGGCCAAACCACAAAAACAGGCCTGACCGCACTTGAATAATAATTACGATGACGCGTGAGTTGTTCTTCAACCCAGAGCTGCTTTACGACTGCTGTTAACAAAAACCATATGCTCTAGCAGTGCAGCCAATATTGAAAATTAAAAGATTGTTAGGGTTACCATTTTTGGTTATACTGAGAATGTTAGTTAAACAATACACTATGAATATTAAGTATTAGTTAAATAATAGTTATCATTTCAGTTTACTAATAATTAACTAATGACTGTGAATTTGAAGCCTAAGACTGCTATACTCGGCTGTGCCGAATCTTAGATACCCTTCGCTGGCCCATCTTATATCGCATATTTGTCGGACTTTCCACCTAGTCGTTTAGTAGTAGCGGATTTTTAACTAATTTTTGAATTTGGTCCTTTGGACTGCAAAACGTGTAGACCAAATTTCACCGAAATCGGTTCAGCCGTGTAGGCGGACCGGATTTTGACCTATTTTTCGAGTCTGGTAATTGTCTTCAATAACTGAACAAAATTTTTATTCCGAAACTATTTTAGTTTTTTGAGGTATTTGTTCTGAAACGATTAACCCACTTCGAACAATTTTTCTGGATAAACAAATGGACCATATGAAACAAATGTGTAAACGAGGTGTGTTACTTTAGAAGCATGCAGCACAGTGGCAGATGATTGCAATCACAGAATACAATTGCAATTTGTTGTGTTTTTGGTGTCACACACATATTTTTTTTTTTTTTTTTTTTTTTTTTTTATCTAGGACCAGCACTCAGGAGATGACTCCTACACATGCGAAGCATTGTGCTGGGAACTATAGGAAAGGGATAGTGGGAGAAACGACAGGAGGTGAAGCTTAATTAAGTATTTTCCAGCTCTGCTTTCGCACGTTCTTTTATTTTTTATTTTCTTATAAACAAATTCTAAATTAAAAAAAATCTTAATTAAATAAAAATGAATGAAAGTCAAGTGCTTTTATTTTTTATAATAAACAAAATAAAACATTTAAAAGTAAACTCTGTGTTTTATTATAAATATATACATATATATATATATGTACATATAATATGACATGGCAGCTCAGTTAAATTTTCCTTGAAAAGTTAAAGTAGTTGGCAGCACAGTTTCATTGTTTCGGAACAAAAATTAAAATTAAAGCAATTCAAGCTGAAATTGTTCCGAAGTGAGTTAACTCTTTTTCTCTCTCTCTCTCTCTCTGTCTCTCAAAAAGAGACACGTCAAACTACATATAAAAAAAATGGGTGATCCAACTTTAATTGCCTGAGTGTTCTTTCTAAAAAAAAAAAAAAAATTAAATTAATCCCAGCAAATGTATTGTAAATACAAACTGTGGGCCCAAATTATGACATTCGATATCGAACATTTTAATAGGATGTTGTTTGAAATGTCCCTGTTCTAATAGGCTACCGTGATTTGGCCTGTGCTTTTCATTTGTTTATTTATGTATATTTAGTTAGTAAAAATGCATATCACAAGCTCTCGTGGCATTAAAAAAATTGTCAAAATGACAACACTATCTCACTTATTTATTCATCTCTTATGAAAATGTATTTTCTTCATTTTCAGTTTTGTTTTATAACAACAAAAAATAAAACCTAAATGTCATAAATGCAAACAGTTTGCATTCATAAGCATGTGTGTGCACAGATATGGACGTACGAATGTACAGGGTGTCTGGTGGGAAATTTATATTTTTAAATACGATTATTTCAAAAACTAATAAACGGTGCGGATGGAGGGTGGCGCCGTTGGAATTAACGATTGTACGGAATTGTCATCAGCGACTTTCAATACGGAAAAGAGCAGCCTCACAGGGACTTCCAAGAGCGATTATTTATGAAATTTTAAAAAAGTATATGAAGGATCTGGATAACATACTCTTTTAAAATGGAGAATCCGCTTTTCCATTCTATCGTTCAATGCTCTTAATAAAACTTCGTGTCAATTATTACGTTTATTATTTAAATTTGAAAATATAAAAGTTCTACCAGACCCTGTATATGACTGTACGAGTATGTACACATACATATAAGTAAGTGAGGCAAAGATGTCAATATGACTATCATTGGCTTTTGTTGCACATTCACAATTTGTTATGAAATATTTATGTCATGACTAACATGTTGCAACAACACTCAGATCAGGATAAATAAATTAAATTGTTACTAAATAAAAGACAAATAAGGCGTATTATTTCTCATTTGGAAGAACAATTTCACATGAAAAGAAATTCTGCTTCAGGCTTCACTAGTTTTTAAATTGTTTTTATTTAAATATAGAGTATTTCGTTTGTCTGTAAATAATTTTGTCAATTAATGGAATCAAATAAGCAACTTTGAAAATTGATTTCTCTTTTTTTTTTCTTTCTTTTGTAGAACGAACACATAAATGTTTCTGGGGCATTTGCATCGATACAAGTAAGTAAGTAACTTCTTGTCATATTTATCAATAGCTTTATTCGTTTACAGCAAGTTTGTACTGGATTCTACTAAAAAAAACCATTCGTTTACATAAAAATTTACAAAAGAGAGCACCATTTGAGGGAGTAAAATGATAGTTCTTTACTGAGAGTCTGCAAATTTTTACTGATCGAATTTTTGCCAGTAGAATCCACTGGAAAAGCAAAACATTAAAAAAATTAAACAAACAAAAGTTTACAATTTATTATAAAAATATTAAACAGGAGGAATTTAATGAATTAAAACTGCAACAAAAACTAAAAATAATAGATTTCAACGTAAAACATATTAAAGATGATCATAAAATAAACAGATCCCAAATTATGACATTCGCTATTAAATTAAAATCCAATCCATTGTAATTTTCTACTGTTTTCAATTTCGTTTCGAATCGAATGTCGTAATTTGGCACCACATTTATATTGTTACCATCGATGGCAATACTATTCTTATAGTTGTTTTATTTAAATTTATTAATTTACATTAATTTCTTAACGCTCTAACTGTGATGAAATTGTTAAGGCTTTTTTTAATAGGCTCTTTCTGCGTCAAAAATATCTGACAAAAATAAACTACAAAATTGTTTTGTCGCACACTTCGACCTGACAAAGAGCTATTCAAAAATTGCCTTGTCCGGCAAATTTAGGAGTCTGGCACTCCTATGGGTTCATTTTCGTCTCTAGAATATTAGGTTTTGCCATCGCTACTACCTGCCTCAGTCATAAACTCAGCGTAGCGATCTACGATGTGCATCATCTAAACAGGGTGATATATCTTTTTCATTCATCTAAAAAAATAGGGATCTGTCGGTCAAATAAGACAGATTCTATTTCGGAACTTTCCTAGAAAAACACACTGTCACACAAAATAAAACTACAAAAGGTCTGATCCCGACAAAACTTATAACACCAAAGGATGTTGGTACCATAGAATGAGTTCAACTACAAAAAATCATTGCGGTTGCAGCGAACATTTTAATAATTATCATTGTTGCTGTTGTGTCGGGCCTTATTGACTGACGTGGGGCAGTTAGAGTATTAAGGATTTATGTATGTATATATTTGAGTATTTATTACAGCATATTATTTAGGGTACCCAAAAATATGGTATTGATGTCGTATTTTCCATGACATTTAGACAGAAAGACGGGTGCCTCCGTAGTCTAGTGCATGAGCATTAGTCTTATCAATATGGAGGTGCGGGTTCGATTCCCGCTTAGACCCTGGGAAATTTCGTGGAATTTGTATTGTCTTCAAAAAAAAATAAAAAAAAATAAATAAAAAGAATCGTACAGCAAATAAAAAAGTTTAAAACCTTATTCTATTTAAATACATTTCCCTACGAATTATATGAAAACATTGTATAGGCTAAAGGCCCTTTCACACTATAATACAAGTTTTACGACTTTCTTAATACTTTCTGAGAGATTAATCTAATGAGATTTGGTGCGACTGCCAAAAAATCGAAAGTAATATTTACATTTTGCTTTCACACTATCACACTTGAAATAAAATGAAAAGTATAAATACAAAGAAAAGTACGAAAGAAAGCATTAAATGATTTTTTTTTAAATTTTATTATATTTTTTTAATTGTTTTTGTAAATATTACAACCCTGATGAAATTAAAAATCTTATCGTTTAGAAAAATTTCTAAACACGAAGGAGTTGCGGCAAATACCGAATACTTATACGTACTAAAATGAGCAACCAGTCCACTGCGCAAACATACAGATACTCATTTGAGCAGAAAAAAATACAACTGCACTGTTAAGGGCAAAAAAACCAACGAGAAGATTTTTCTAGAATCAGTGGCCAAGAAGCTAAAAAGTTTTAAGGAAAAACGGTAAAAAGTATTAATTGAACTTGATTTGACTATATATAGCTAGTAACCTTTTTATTTGTTATTATTAACCAGTGTGAACCAACTGAAGGTTAATAGCAACACAAAAGTTTGTAATTTGTTATTTTATACTGCAACTATTGACAATAAAACATAACTAATATTAAAAACAAAGCAAATAAAGTTCTCTCAATTTATTTCGATTTAATAAAAGCCACCTTATAAAAAAGGCTAAAGAGTCTTATGGGATGTCAAATGTATTACCGTATTATTTGTGTTTTTCATAACACATTGCATTCACACTATCGCACTTGCACGTAATGCTTGAAGTTTTGACATGCTTTAATACAAAGTATTACAGTGTGAACCCCCCTTAAGAAGTCTAATTGCATTGACAGAGTTGCTACAAATCTGTCATAATAATAAAAATATATAGAAGGTGGGCCAAAAGAAGTCATCCGATGTTGTTTGGTTTTTTTTTTTTAAGAAAAACTTCGATTCGGGCTCGTTTTATGACATTTTTCATCACTTCGGCGACAGATTCTCGCACTCGTGTCGAATGTTGTCCTTGAGGGCTTCCAAGGTCTCGGGCTTGTTCACGTAAACAAGGGACTTCAAAAAATCCCACAAAAAAGTCTGGAACGGTTAAATCGGGCGATCTTGCGGGGCAGTGCAAATCGCCAAAACGAGAAATGAGGCGACCCAGGAACGCCGCCTTCAGAATATCGGTTGTGGCTCGCGCAGTGTGTGCCGTTGCTCCGTCCTGTTGGAACCACATGCCCTCCAGTCCTAATTCGTTCAATTGCAGCAGAAAAAACTCGGTTAATATGGCCCTATAGCGCGCACCATCCACTGTTGTCGTTTGACCAGCAATGAACAGCGTACCATGCAGACACTTTGAGCGAGAGTAATGGCTCTTCGTGCATCACTCGTGCATTTTCGGTGCCCCAGAAGCTATAGTTTTGCTTGTTCACGTACCCGCTGAGGTGGAAATGAGCCTCGTCGCTCATTATGATTTTGATCGAAAAATCGTGCACTTCGTCCTCGTGATTGAGGATGGCTTGGGCGTAGGCTACGCCCTTGTTCACTTGCATTCTACATCTGTCTAGTTCACAAATGCAAAACATATTTGACATTGGCCGCCATTTGCAAAAATAAGAGCATTTTCCAATAGGGCGATTTCTTTTGGCCCACCTTGTTTGTATATATAAATTATTCAATAAATAAATAATTATAAAAGCACTCACAATTTTAAGTATTTAAAACTGCGACAATATTTTTTATTCAATAATTTTAAATGCTGTCGGCGAGCGATTTAATTGCAACACACGGGTATTGTAGAAGTATGTTTTTAATGACTCTTAAGGGAATGAATGGCGGACAAAAATTTTCGGTTGACTTTAATAACATTTAAAAGAAATTTGGTTTTTTGCTAGAAGTTTGTATTATTAAACTGCCTTGCTGTTCAAATCATCCAATTTATTATAAATTGTTCGTATGAAAAAAATATATAAAAATCGCAAAAAAAAAATTGCATATTTCTACATTTTTATCAACAACATATTCTCCAATGACCAATTCATTTACCACATCTATGCACAAAATATACAAATATTCCAAAACTTCCTTTCTCACTCTCTATCACTCCCTCTCGCTACATCCTTAAATACATGCATATCTTTTGCTCTCCTTTTCTATTTCCTCCTCGCCGACACAAATGTACATGGCAACTTTTTTTTCCCCATTTTGTAACACAAGTTCACTTGTTTTTATGATACAAAAAATAAACTATTGAAAGTTTTTAAATTTTTTGCTTGTTGCAAATACTGAAAGTACAATAACTACGAGTAGATATTCCACCAACAATTGTGCTACTCATTCTACCAAATGGAAGTATACCCAGCAACCATATCGATTGCAATTGCTTGCTTATTTGAGAAAATTCAGCTGGAAAAAGTGAATGGTATTATAATGATGTGCTCAAAGCAGCTCTACAAAAGGGCTGCCATGTCAAAATACTCAACATACGATAAGAGTTAAAAGTTGACCAACTTTCGTACTTTGCTTTGACGGAGACGTAATGAATGTAACGACTCTCATAAGAAAAAGGGTATTTCAACTTAGTTGTCAGTTGAAAAAGGCAAAGTATGACGGATGATGGATTCTGTGTGTCCCGGTCTTAAATGACTAACTAATATGACAGATGTAACTTCAGCCAGATGGCCGTCATCAACTGTGAAAGTGGGCAAGGCCCTGTTAGAAGACCCTGTATAAGGTTTTGTTATACGTTTTATTTTTCATTTGCATTATAACTGTCCTGGTCGATGGGTTCAGACTTCTCGCAGTCCTAATCTACAACCATACAAAACTTATTTTGTTTATGTAAGAAAATCGTCAAGATATTAAAGAGCGTAAACGAAAATATGCTTATGACGACAATGGCAGCCAAAGATGTAAACACTTTTTGGCAGCTTGATCATTGTTGGCGATGAAAACACAATCTTGCAAAAAATCATGAGCAAAGTTGCATTGACATAACCATTTGGCGGTGGCGATGGTCGAAGAAGTAGTCTGCAAAACGAAAAATTTTTCCTGGGTTCAACCCCAGTGTCAAACTCACAAAAACATCTCGCATTTTTTCTGATGTGCATTTGTGTGTGACTTAGTGTCAGTTGTTGTCGAAGGGTTTCAGTGGCGAAGGCATAGTCACTGGTCACTGAACAGTAACGGCTTCAGCTGTATGCAATCCACAGGCCCATCAGAACGTCCTCCTTCGTCGGTATTGTGTAGCACCGGCGAAGTAAAATATTTACTAAAAATGGCTACCAAAAAACAAAGCTTCAAAAATTAATACATCTTCTTGCCATCAGAGACGCTACAACAATGCTGTAAAAACAAAGAACGTGCAAAAAAAGCAGTGTTGTAAGATAGTGAAGCTTCACCTCATATCATTTCTCCTACTATCCCTTTGCTATAGTTCCAGCACAATGCAGTCCACAGTGCTGGTCCAAGAAAAAAAAAAAACTAACAACCAAATTTTTTTGGAGTATTTTCTGCTTCCAACAACCCCAGCACACACTGTTGTTGTACTTTAAATCCCCAATTATTCCAAAGACTTTTTCTTGTGTTTGCTGGACTTACATATTTCAAGGCATATTTAAACCATGTTTGTTGCTTGTGAAATAATATTTTGCGGCAAGTAGTGTGTTAAAAAAATATTGGAAAACTATCTCAACCATAAAATAATTGGCAATTTTTTTTTCCTTTCTTCCAACATTTAAATCAAATAAAAAAAAAACCCGAATCCTAATCGAATACCATTACAAATAATCCCATACAGACGCGCACACATACATACATACATATCTACACGCATGCATGTGTACAATTTTTTTTTCTAAATATTTGTATGTATGTATTGTATGAATTATAATAACAAATGTAACAAATTTGCAAATTCAAAATTTTATGTTGAACAGAAACAATTGATTTCACCAATAAATTAAAGTCTGCGCACGTTTAAAATTCTTTTAAAATTTTTTGCATTATTGTAGCAAGAATTACAAATTCTAATAAATTAACAAATTTGCCATTTCAAAATCTATGTGATGCAAATATTTGTTTAATACTAACGAAAAGTTCGGATCGTTGCTGGAACTTGGAACCTTCATTCTGATTTAGTATTGGGTAGAGGAAACTTCGCAAATTTTGTGTGATTTGGCAAACAAAAAGAGCAAAATAAGTAAAAATGCAAAAAAAAGCATATACGTTTATATATGAATGAGCTATATGGTTTAAATGGTTTATAACTTTTTTATTTATGCGATTATTATAATTTTTTTTTTAACCCTAATCCAATTAACATGTGCCTTTCAGACACATCTTTCACTTTGAAGTGTTCTAACTTCTTTAAATTGAAGTCATGGTTCTTGGTGCTTCTTGAATTCGTACTTTGAATTATTTTATTTCTTTAAAAAAAAATTAGCTCTTCTTTAATTTCTATTTATTTATTTATTTATGTAAAACCACAAATATACTTAATCCTGTCATACGACAACATTATGAACCAACAAATTAAATTACAGGGAATTCCCATTAAATTTTCATCATTCAATGTAAACTTACACAGTTTATACAATTGTTGGCTAATTTTCAAAGAGAAAGTTGTAAAGACGAAACTTTTTCCCACAATGTCTAAAATATATTTATATGTAGAAATCGAGACAATTATTAAGAGATTGATTTTGAAGAAACTATGAACCAAGATTAAGATTACGACAGTAAATTTTCGGAGGATGCGGATTTTATTCTACAATACAAGTACAGCTTTGAAAGAAAAAATGCAAATAAGAGATATAAATTCCCAAATATAATATGCAATGGGTTTATATGTGCCTCTGAAGCACATTTTGGTTGGATTCGTTACAAAGTTTGTCTGACTTAATTAGGGTTAAATACAGTATGTTATTGGGGAATTTTTTACAATTAGCTTTGAAAAATGATATCCTGTAAGTGATGTCTATTCTCTGCTTCGCACATTTTTCCTTTTCGCAAAATTTCGGCTGTAATGGCCATGGTTTCTTTTCGAATGTTGGTTTTTATTTGGACTATGGTTCTTGGTTTGTTAACGTACACTCTTTCTTTCAAATATCCCCAAAGAAAACTGTCAGGAACTGTAAACTCGGGTGAGGGTGCAAGGTGCACATTAAAATGACGACAATATGCACGTTGTGTCAACACAATAGACTGGTTGGTTTGAAAAATAAAATTCAATTATTTTTGTACGTTGTTCGATCGTGTAATGATTCACAATTAATTCTCCAAGTCTTCTTCACAAAATGCTGATAAAAACACAAAGAAAAAATAATAATTAAAAAAGTTATAAAGAATTCAAACCATATATAGCTCATTCTGCGCCACCCTGTAGTTATTCTATTGAGAAAAATTCGATTTTGCAAAATAGTACAGAATTCTTGGCATAATCGTACGACTTTATAGTCAGCAGCGGCCATAATAGACCTTTGAGAAGATGATACAAATTATTTGCCATAAAAAACACAACAAAATTATGAAAATTTCTCTCGTGAACACACTGTAGTTTAGGTTTGCCCGCATGAAACTATTTGACTGTTACTTTATTATTGTACTCTTTCACCGACACATGCAAAGGTGACGTAGATACCAATTCATGCATTTTATGTTGCATGTATGTAGTTTGTTTAATTTGTATGATAATAAAACAGATGTTGTTGTTTTTGTAGGTTTTGAAATTTTATCGATGGTGATGATGAAGAAATCGTAGTAAATATTGAAGCACAAAAACAATTTGCTACAGTTTAGCAATAGAAACAGAATTTGAAAGCTTTTTTTTTACAAATAAAACAAAAAAAAACTTAGTGTTTGCAATATACGAAATGAATAGAAAATTTTACAGTTGATGGAAAGCAATTTTAAAGTACCCCACGGTTCAATTAAACGTATCGAAAATTTAGTGCAAAAAATAGTTTGAAATGAAAAATATTTGCGGTATGAATGCATTTTCAAATATGGCTCAAGAGTGATTCAACAAAACTGTGAATATATTTATCTAATAATTTGGAAGAGGTTGTTTGGTTATGGCCTCTTGAACGATAATATGAAATAATATGAAATAAATTAACAAAACATTTGTGGTGATCACATCTTTTTATTCATCTTTTAATTTTTGCAGAGATCCAGCGGCTTAAGCCATGGCTTTTATGCATTAATAACCGCGAGTTTAACTCGTTTTTTAACGTGCGCCAAGATAGCGTCGATTAAATAGCTTCGAAAATAGGAATTTAAAAACCGGGAAAGTTTTTACGGGAACATTGTGGGTATTTTCATCATATGTTTCAAATTGGGAATGAAATCAATATTTAGTTTGTATGGGAAATACCACGCCCACTTGTCCAATCCTCTCAATTTTTGATTGATGTTTTTCTTTAATAACAAAGTCATTTCTACCAAACTTAGAAGTTTTTGCTGTAACAGTTTTTACGCTATACAGAAATCAATATTTAGTTTATATGGGAGGCGGCACGCCCACTTGTCCAATTTCCGCCACTTTTTGACTGATGAATCTTACTAATTATTAAGTTGCTCGGGACAAATACAGAAACTTTAAGCGTTCTCAAGATATAATGAAATCAATATTTAGTTTGTATTGGATATACCACGCCCACTTGTCCAATACCTCTTAGTTTTTAACTGATGATTTGTTTTAACTACAAAGTCATTTGGACCATATTCAGAAACTTTCACTTCAAGCGTCCTCAAGATATACAAAAATAAATATGCATTTCGTATGATCGTGGCAACGCACAGTTGGAATGTTCGAAATTTATACAGCCTATAGTTCCGTTCAGATCTACAGAGAGATACTGTGAATATTTCAAGAAATCCCGTTCAGCCGTTTTGCTGTCCATACATGTCAATTTTATATATACAGGGTGGGCCAAAAGTAATCACCCGGGGCATAAGTAATCATCCGATGTTCTTTTGCTGTAATTTTTTTTAAGACAAATTTTGGCACTGCTTATGATATGGGATAAGTGACCGCCACCAGAGTTGATGACCATACATGCAGATCCAAAGGTTTTTATTAAATAAAATTACAGCAAAAGGACATCGGGTGATTACTTATGCCCCGGGTGATTTCTTTTGTCCCACCGTGTATAAGATGAAGTGTGCAAGAACTGCACACACATCCCTCTTCTTTAGTTAAATTTAGTTCCTATTCTGTTTCTGTTGGATCCCACCGCTTTCATAACTCATCTTATCTTATCTAGTAATTTTTCATTTTAAAGCTTTTAATTACTTACAAATAAAATGAAAGATGGTCTTAAAAATAAATTTAAAAAAAGAACAAATGCTTCTAATCTGGTTACTTGCAAGTATCCGAAATCCAGCTTATTGTTTGATTCGTAATTGTTTATTTACCTAAGGACACACCTTAATCCCATCATTATTTATAAGTATTTACAACGTAATACCAGTTTTGTTTATGCGCAAGTTTTCTCTTGAAAAGAAAATTTCTTCGAAAGTGTTTGTTTTTTAATCCCCATCTTCCTTAAAGTTTGCAAGTAGATGTCACATTGTTTGTTTTGGACACGAATGCTGTTCAACACTTTTCTTTGCTTCGAATTTAATTTGTGTGTCTTTTTTGTTATTATTTATTCATATTAGTTTTTCTTTCTGATTTACTGTCTTTTTCCTTTTTAAAGAATAAAAATGGAATTATTTGTTCTAAGTAGTGCAAAATCGTTACTTAAGTTGAGTTTACCACTACAATCTTAGATCTTGAAATAATGACACACTCACACATTTAAACACGTTTTTAGAAGCTGCTATTTGATCATCCGTTTTTTTTAAGACTTCCATGTATATTTTGTTTTTCCTTTTTCTTTTCCCCAGAATAAATGAATCTAAAGGAACTTTGCAAAACGAATTTCTAAAGCTGCATCAACACTACAAGTTGTTGCCGCACAACTGCGTTGTTCTACAATTTTCCTAATGCATTTATTTTAGTTTTTTTCTCCCCATTTGCAACAATGATTTTATTATATCTTTAAGACATCTTGGTGTGTGTTTCTTTATGGGATTTAACCAAAAACGTCAGCAGTTCTTTTCTATTGTGTTTTCCCCCTCCTGCCAGTATTAAACAAGAAATCTTCTTTTCCAACTGGTTATTTTTTTTATTTGACATGGATTTTTTTAAAGCTATTTTCATTGGTTGTAATTGAAAATAAGAGCAGACAACCAAAACACATTAAGGACATCACCAAAAAAAAAAACAAATAGAATCAATGCAATAACATCATTTTAAAGAAGAAAATTTTATATGAATTGAGCAAAAAAAAATATTCAAAAGCAACTCTTTTGGCACTGTTTTGGCATTGTCTAAGCAACAGAATTATTGCATGTGACAATGTAAAGGCTAAACCACACATTCAGCAAGACTCAAGGCAAAAGCCTAAAAATTTCCAAATGAAAATAAAATGAAGAAATAACGAGCACACAAGTTGCACTACCAATTGCGGTTACAGCAGTAGCAACAGCTGCTAAGACAGACGAACCACAAAAACTTCTTTGAAAGTAGGCAAAGCCGAATTGATATTCAATGATATCCCATAACAATGAATTAATAAGGAAATCTTCATTGATCTCGAAGTCATGTTGTACTTGAATCTTAATTTTTGATTTTTAAGATATGAAAAGCACGATAACAAAGTTCACTGAAATGCTTCACATTTTCTCATTGGTGGGGGATATCGTTGATAATGCTATTAAAAAAAGAATTGCTAGAGGTCATAAGCATTGGCTAACAGTATAATATATTCGATTCTTTAAATGAGATTTTGAAAATTTTATACCCAAGTGTTCGCACTACAATTCTTTTAGTTTAACTGGACACACCGCCAGATGCTTAAACAACTGTGTTTCAATTAAGAAAGAAAGAAAATAAAAAAAAAACAACAAGTTATTAAAATATCCTCTACATACGAGGTCTGTTCAAAAGAAAAGGTGAATTTTGATTTTTTTTTTTAAGTATTTATTTATTCATCAATATCTTTTTTGTCCCCTTCAAAGTAATCCCATTCATATATAATGGACATCTGCCAGCGCTTCTTACAATCTTCGAAGCACTTCTGACATGCACACTGCGAAATGGCCATCAGCTCGTTCTTCGATTTTGACTTTATCTCTACAATTGTGGCAAAACACTTTCCTGTTGTTAGTCTCTTCAGTTTTGGGCATAGGAAAAAGTCACAGGGAGCCAAATCTGGTAAATAAAGTGGTTGAGGCATGATTAAGGTGTTGTGTGTGGCCAAAGAATCTGGAACAAGCGTTGATGTGTGACCAGGTGCTTTATCGTGATCCATGAATCCACGATTTTTGTTTTCACAATTCCGCACGTTTTAGCCGTATTGCTTCACGCAAACATTGCATAATTTCCTTGTAGTATTCCTTATTAATTGTACGACCTGTTGGCAGAAATCATGATGCAGCACGCCATTGTAATCGAAGAAAACAAAATTCACGATTTCTTTTGAACAAACCTCGTATATATGTTAGCTTAGATTAGGTTAAAAGAAGGTCGACCGAGAAGAATCCATAAGCAGGTAACATAAGGAAGGATCAGCGTAATCGATGCATGCTGATGGGGTGCTGATGGCGAGTAGTCAGCGTGTTGGCTCTGCAACCAGAAAGACCCAGGTTCGATTCCCAACCAGGTCAAATCAGAAAAAAGTTTTTTATGAGTTTTCTGTGCTACAGCACCCTCTTTCTTCGGTATTTGAGCAATAAAACGTCGAAGTAAAATAATAGTTTTTGGTGTCTTGAAAGAAAAATAAAATAAATTAAATTATAAAATACTGTATAAAGTACTTTCTATGGGTATGTATGTGTATGTGTTGTCCTAGTTGATGTTGTTGCAGCAGGTCCTGGTTTCTGCTACGTGCTGATACGTAATCTGCTGTAGTAAAAATTTGTTGCTTTGTAAAGCGTTTCAAATGAGCCTAAATTGCATAGATAGAGCAGTAGTATGTGCATATATTCTTCCGCCAGGGACTTTCTGATTAAAGATTACCAACGTTACGGTTCTTATTTCATTGTCGTAATCGAATGCCTGTTCTGTGAACACACACACCGCATCATTTGCTGCAAACTGTTGCAACTGGAGTTGGTTATGTGATAGAGTAGATTTGAATTCTTACGCAACTCTGCATTTTATTTAAATGAAAAAAATAAGATAACTGCCTAGAAGAGCGTGGTCGACTATTAAACTTGTTATAGCGGCTTCGGCATTTGCTAATTCTTTTGACTGTTTCACATTTTGTCATTCTAATTTTCCAGCAAATATTTTAATAAAGTCATAGGCAAATACTTCAATACTTTTGAAAGGTCCTTCGTATGTGGGTCTATTTGTGTTATAGTTTATTAAAACAGTAACAACAGTTGAGCATTTCTTTTTTCTAGATTTCTTCCCAATCAAAAGAAAAAATAAATAAATATTTTTTTCTGTCAATTATTTTTGCAATCGATTGCAGAATTCGGTTTCTACTTAGTTGCATTGTTCTGCCAACCGACTATACCAACCATAAAAAAGTCTGGTAAAACAACATGTTCAAATAAGTTTTGCTTTCAGCTAAAAATAGATTCGATTTTTATTTAGATTTTTTTTTTCCTTGTTCGATTTTTTTAATATTTTTTGCAACTTTCATTACATTCTGACTTACTCAACTTTAACAACAATTAGTGTCGTTTAGCAGTTACAAATGACTTTTGTAATTACGGCGAGTTTATGTTGTGTTTTGTTTTTTTATTCTCTTTCTATGACTTCTCTTTTACCGCTTATTTAGTTAAATTATATTATTATTTTTTATATACTCTGTATAGTAAATGCGCACATATACATATACAAGCACTAGTATATGCGGTATAGTATTAAAGATTTTTTTCCAAGTGGTTAGTTTGTTTTACGGTCAAGTATAATTTAGTGGTTTGTTTAATTTATGAAGGTGTTTGTTTCATTATTGTGTTTACAATTGACAGAAATAGAACCAAGGTATTTGGTTTTTTTTTGCTGGTAAAGAAAAGTTATTTATGATTTCGTGTTCAATATTCTCTGAATAGGAAACTATTTGTGTCGCATTCATTTCTCATAGCAAGATTACCCAATGACCAGAGAAATATTTTTTTAACCCTGGAATACCAAAGTAAAGGGTCTTCCAACAAGTACATCCGAACTTTGACAGTTGATAACGGTCATCTTGTTGAAGCTAATCAAATTAGTTGTCATTTATTCAGTCTGTATTGCCAAATCACCATGGCCGGTTATAACATTCAACAAACATGTACATGGTGGCGCAGAATGCTATATATGGAAAAAGTTGCCAGATACGATGTTTAACATTGTATCTAAATATTTATGGGCAGCATTGCCAACAGAAATGTTTATCTGTCAATGGTGTTATTGTACGGTGCACTAAATACAGCACATGCGACAATAACAAGTGACTCTAAATTGTGTGTCAATGGAAATCAAGGGTGTTCTTATTGGCATACAATGCACCGACAATACATTTTGTGACCACCGTGTTGCCACACAAAAATTGTGTGTTGTTGCACGGTTGTTGCACATTTTCTAACTATTTTTCTGTCAATATTGTAGTAAATAACAACCGTGTGTACATACCTTAAGTATGCTATGTACTTGAAACATATGTGAACATATACACAACGCGAAATTTAAAAAGTCACCTCGTATATCAACTAAAGCGTTTCACTCTATTCTATAAATTGTGCAAAATGTATGAGTAGCAGAAAATAAATTGTCAAGACATTTGTCTTTGATTTCCATATAGACACGTTTTTAAGAATAGCAACCGGTATTGTTTGGCATCCAGTATGTATTGCTTTCAATTTACAAAATCAAGACCTACACATAATTTATAAATAATAATTAATTATAATTGACGGGACGAAAATGGCCTACCGGCAGTTCTAGGTTATGGACCCAAGCGCATGTGCGGGACAAAAATGGAACGGTGTCGCTCCTAGTGTTAAACTGCTATAGTTAAATCGGCTTTTTGATAAAAATGTTTACAATTGTCCCCGCTTAGAGATGTGCAAGCAGTCAAAATTGTGCATGATTATCTCTTAAGTTTCCATAGAAATAGAATCCCAAAGTTATAATTAAATGTTGTTAATTACTGATGGAGTTATTTTTGGTTTTTATTAATTTTTTTTCGTATTATATTTTTTTTTTAATTCTGGTGTTTTTACTTAATTTCTACATCTAAAATGTTCCCTAGATTATTTTATTTGAAATAAAGAAATAAAATAAGGCCCCGATTATGGTTCACAACACTTAAATGTTGTGTTGTCTCGGCTACAACACAACATTTATATTTGTTTCGATTATGGTTTACAACATCTACATGTTGAGTATGTCACAGAGTTGTATTTTATGGCAGCATACATTATACGTAAAATTACATCTTTTCATATAGAAAACTGTCAAAAATAAAACAATTAAACAAATACACGCGCATTTTTAAAATTATTTTAAAATAATGGAGATAAGTGTCGATTTATTTTTTGATGATGATGAGGGTAATGAAGAAACACACATGTTGCGTATGAGAAGGAGAATCCGGGACAGTTCAAATCCCTTGGAACTACCAAATACTGAGTATGTACAATTTCTTTAAACAGCCAACATTTTAGTAGCATTACATTTTTTAGTTTCATAAAATTTTTTCGCATAAACAAAGATGGTTTTTTGTTTTTGCTGGAAGAGCTGGCTGCATTTTCAAACCCTTCTATTCGGAGTTCGGCCATTCCTCCAATTCTCAAATTAGGGTGTGCGCTGAGATTTTTTGCCGATGGTAGCTACCAAAGAAGTAGCGGAAATGATTTTAACATTGGAGTTGCGCAACCAACTGTTTGCTATATTTTAAAAGAAATCATAAAATTCTTTGAAAAGAAAATTTTGAATAAGTGGATAAACGCTCGGATGACCGAAGAAGAAAAAAACAACAGCAAAACATCCTTTTTTTCAAAAACAGGGTTTCCAGGAATAATTGGCTGCATAGATGGAACGCACGTGCGAATCGTGTCGCCCCCAAAGGAGTTACAACATTTGTACTTCAATAGGAAGGGTTATTACAGCTTAAACGTCATGATCGTAAGCATAATTCTAATAATATTAACATATTAATTCTAATTTGAATATATTTGTATTACTACACGTGTGATTATATAGTTGTGCGACTATGAAATGAACATCCGTTACGTTGATGCTCGATATCCTGGCTCAAGCCATGATTCCTTTGTGTGGAATATGAGCCATCTGAAACAATATTTGCAGCAAAGTATGGAGGAGAATACCTGGATTTTAGGTAATAAGTTAGTCGAATTTTTAACTTTTTATAAATATGTTTATACATATATGTATGTATGTATGTGTTTTTAGGTGATGCTGGATACCCATTAGAGTCATATTTAATAACGCCATTCCGAAGTGCTGACGAAGGATCCCAAGAAAGTCGTTTTAATACGATCCATGCAAAAGCAAGAAATATTATTGAAAGAACAATTGGGATTCTCAAGAGCAGATTTCGATGTTTGCTCTCTGCAAGAGGTTTGCACTACAGTCCTAAAAAAGCGACTCAAATTACCAATGTTTGTTGTGCATTGCATAATTTAAGCAGACATTTTAAAACGGAACACCAAAATGATGTGCCTCCTTTGCTGGACACAGAAGTACAAGACACAACAGAAGCTAATATTGAAGATTCTGCACGAGAAATAAGAAATAATTTAATGCTTGCTATATTACATGAATAATAATTTTTTTAAGTATGGCTAAAAAACTTTACCAACTTTATTGCAATTAAAAATAAAAACTTTATTAAAAACGAAAAATATTTATTTAACGAGTAAAAAAAAATATATATATATGTATGTATATATATATGCATATATATAAAACATAAAAAAAGAAAATAAAAACAAAACAAAACAATTCATTTGATATCACATTGGTTTCTTAAAGCAAAACAATTCATTCAAAAACTATAAACTAAAACATTTTTACTACATACATATTTACATCACATTTGGAGTCTCTTTTGCGTCAGTTCTAATTTGGCTTTTATCAATTGCATTTGTAAATCTTTTTCTTTTTTAGCTCGTACATTTTTTTATTAATTTCGTAATTTTTATACGAATTTTTTTCTATCTTTTTTAATGTTTTTAAAATTTCCTCTTGGGTCTTTGCCTGTGTTTTTAATAATGCTAAACGGTCTGTTTCTGATTTTGATCGGGTGCGGCTTTTTGGTGTACGCTGCTCGGTGTTGCGTACAGCGCTTGTTGACGATGGCTCAAAATTTGGTTGCAACTGCTCTACATCGGACTCTTCTAAAGCTTGCAAGCCCACTGCAGACCCACTTGGGTCAACCTGCGACTGCATCGACACCAGTTCAATAGTCGTCTGCTCTAACGAACTCAGGCTTATTTCAGAGTATGGACCACCACCAGTAGCTTGAATGCTCCTTTTATTGGCAGCTAGCTTTCTTTTTAAGTTAGCCTTATAGTGAGTCCATACCTATAAAAAAATAATACAAATTTTATATAATTCTATAAAATGAAATAATTAATTACGTACTCTTTGCCATTCTTTCGCATTTCGAATAGGTGGACCCAAACTATTTAATTTTGTGGTAAACTGATCCCATTTGTCCTTTAATTGCATTTTATTGCATCCAAATGAGGGTTTACCACGGCCAATATCCGGATTTTGCGCCATCAGCTCTACCAGCATTTTCATTTGTTGTTTGTTTGTAATTTTTCTGAAAAATTGTAGTTATAGATATTTGCAACAAACATAAAAAATATTTACTTACAAAATTTTCTCCATTTTAAATCTAAACTTGCCGTGGCAACAAGACAACCGGTAATAATCAGTTGTAAATTTTTGACACTTCTTACAACACATACTTGCAAATGTTGTGAACCATAATCGCAGTAAATTGACATAGACAACTAAAAATACAACACTTCCGATAAGTGTTGTAAACCATAATCACAATTTCAAATTTACAACATCAAAATAACAACTGTTGTGAACCATAATCGGGGCCTAAGACAATATAGCGAATCATAATTATGCGTCAATTTTACGCATGATTATCTATACCGTATGTCAGAATATGATTATCTATCCAAGGTTAATAATACATATATACTTAAATATGTATTGATAGATATTTCACTATTTAGTTTCACTATTAAGAATTGGTAAAAAGGCCTCGTACGTACAAAGAAGAAAACTACGTTGACTCATTTGATCAATTCGAATAATTTTAAATGAATGTCATCTCAGTTCTCAAGGTCTCATTCTCAACTTTTGTACGAGAGCTTGCATTTTAATTCTCTATTAAAAGTGTTTTATCAAATAATAGCAATTTGTTAATTTATTTATTATAGAAAAGAAAAATATTCCATGGAATACTTAATATAAAATCTAGTATTGTTAGTTAAACCCCCAGTTTCACTAGTTAATTAAATTCCAAAAATGAGTCAACATTTTTAAGCTGCTTCTTTCTTATTCCACAATGGCACTGCAAAATATATACGTGTATATGACTTGTTTGGGAATATTTTTAATTTTTATTATAATTATTTAATTAATTTTTGCGTACGTAAAAATTTTCCTTGATGCTGTTGCCGATACCGATATTGAATTAATTAAGCATTTGTCATTAAAATGAGTGAATATAGTTCGCTGTTAAACATCTATGTACTTGTAAAACCGGTTCTTTGTATTGAAATTGTTTTCATAAATGTCGGTTAACCCTTTTGTGAACAGCTAGGTATGCGGGTACCTTCAGCGTTTTACGCTTAATTGTTTTTATAGAAGTTGAAGATCCACGTACTCGAAACCACTTGATAAATTTTAAATAAATACCAACTTTGAGCTAGAGAAATGCTTTCAATAGGCGTGGCAAACCAATTTTTAAATTTCCGCGAAAAGTCTGAAAATTGAGCAATCACTTAGTCGAGGGTGGCGATGGTCGGAGTAGTCTGCACGTTGACTACAAAACGAAAAATTTTTTTATATTCAATCCAGTTTCCGACTCATAAAAACATCTCGGATTTTTTCTGATGTGCATTTGTGTGTCTTTGTGTTAGTTGTTGTCGCAAGGTTTCAGTGGCGAAGGCATAGTCACTGGTCACTGAGCAGCAGCGACTTCAGCTGTATCCAATCGCACATCAGAACGCCCTCCTTCGTCGGTATTGTGTAGTACCGGCGAAAAAAAATAATGACTAAAAAAATGGCTACTAAAAACGAAGCTTCAAAATTTAATACGTCTCCTTGACATCAGAGACGATACAACACTGCTATAAAAGCAAAATAACGTGCAAAAAACAGTGTTGCAAGATAGTGAAGCTTCACCTCCTATAATTTCTCCTACTATCCCTTTCTTCTAGTTCCAGCACAAAGCACCGCATGTGTAGGGGTCATCTCCTGAGTGCTGGTGCAAGATAAAAAATAATAATGTATATAAATGAGTATTGAGTATATTGAGTGAGTATTGACTTTACCCATCATCGCCCACACCAAACGGCTAAAGCTGGAGGGTTGAAATTCGTTATGCGCACTTCTTTTGGGATGTTTAAATCCACTCAGTTCCCGCTCTCACTTTAAATTTTTATTGCAGCAATTCTTGAATTTGTTGGCGAGAGAGGTGAGAAGATTGTGGAGGCGTAAACGGTTGATTGTATCCTGCAATGCTCTTTAACTTTGGAATTCGCACTATTCTACTTGAACTTTGATGTAGATGTATTCGTATTGTACGTGAAAAACAGACGTAAACAATATAAAAATTTCAAAACTAGAATTTCATAATGTGAACAGTAATGCAATTGCAAAGTAGAATTTTTAAAAACTGCAGCAACAAAAATTACAAATCTGAACAGGCACTATGAAGGGATTTTTGGATAGTCTAATCCTGATGGGTAAAAAGGGTAAAAATATCTCAGAAACTAAGACAACTAGAATCAACCAGACTTGAATAAACAGAACCATTTAACTGCAGCTGGAAAATAAGCTCATATGTTTTTGGTACTGTTTCCAAATACGAGTATATACTTTTTGTGTTTAAAACGAAAAAAAAAAATTAATTTTAATACCTCCCTTTCCAACCATATATCTCCAATAAGACTAACAAAGACTTTTTCCGTAATCCTTTCTTGTATAAAAAATCTCGAATGTATTTTCTTACTTTTTAGAAATTCGAACATGTATGGGGTCATATGTATTTTTATGCCATTTAAATAGTGTTTATAATGTAAATTTTTTACTATTTTTTATACACCAAGATCGGCACGCAAAATGTGCGGTACATTTTAAGAGCAGCACAGAAAATGTGCGCCACATTTTAAGAGCGGCACACAAAATGTGCAGCAGTATATGTGCATGTGCCGCGCAGAGTGTGCCAATTCGAACCCTGGTATTTAGGTCCCGTATTTATTGAGCAAAGTATTACAGACTCGCATATGACAGAATTAATTTTGGAGGTGGCATATAAAACTCAATTCATAACTTGTTTTTTTTTTAACAATATTGCTATTTCGTAAATAAATAATAATTAAATGCTTAAGATAATTTAGTAAATTAAAACTGGATACGTTTTTAGTTTAAAGCATCAGTTAGTGAAAACGTAACACGTTCGCGGCGATCAGCTGGCAAAAGCTGTAACAGAAGTAATGCTTGTTGCTGTTAACAAAAAACGTATTGTTGAAATTGTCACTTAGAAAATCTACAGAAAATAAATTTTTACGTTGCAAACGTCAACTTGGCATTACTTACATATAAAACAAAAGCCGTAACAGCTGACTGAATTGCTTGAATTGATACGTTTTTAATACCCAAGAACTAAAGTTGAACAATACTGACAAGTCTAACGTCGGACAATACGTTTTTAGTAACTAGACCTTAAGTCACGCTGTCGACTTTGAACTCCGTGGAACTGAGCGAAGAGGCAGAGATTGCTTGTTAATTTTTTTACGCTTTGTGTGTCATGGTTTTTTTGTGCGAACAAATGCATAAATTGTTCATAAAAAAAAATATGCAAAAATAATTCAAAATCAAGTGGCTTTTATTTCATGTGTTGTCTGTCTATTAAGCATGATATTGCTGAATTCATAAAATTTGTGGTATAAAATTCATCTTCCATCAAATCAAATTCAATGCAATTTTTAGCTTATCTTAGCATTTGTAAAATAGCATTTGTTAATTCGTTGTTGCACTAAATGAATGAATGAATGATTGAATTAATGCTTAATATTCATTAACTACTTGTTGGATTAAGCTTTGAGCTTTTGTTTGTTGTACGTTATGAGACATGACGTTATAAGCAGTTGTGAATGCACTTTGTTTGATATTCAGAGGAAATGCGGAATAATTACAATATTCCCACACATGTAAAAAAAAATTAATCATATTGAAAATTAATTAATTTAGATATACCGTTTGGAAATTAATTGCACTGTTAATTGTTCACTAAATCGATTATATTGAATTACATTAAATTCGTCATTAATTATTTGCATAGACTTTTTTTCTTCCTAAATTTGGTTTTAAATGTCCTCATGTCGTCGGCCGCTGAGTTGTTGAAAAAGTAGCCGGGTAATATAATCGTCAGAGTATGCGTGTGTGTATATGTTTATGCATAGAAAATAAGTGCAATAACTCAACATAAGTTGAATAAGATTTATTGAACACTTTCTTTGTGTATGACACTTGAGGTTAACTGGTATAGACATCGTAGCAGACCAAGACCAAATGCGGTACCTTTTCGACGCCCTCGTAACCTAATAATTGGGGATTCATCCAACAAGGGGCTCACCCATCAGCCATTGAGATACGAACCAATCGCGGTGTTTATTGACTTGTGGCAGTGTAGTGGCATTCCTCTACTTGCAACCTCAGCACTGAGTTAATAGTAATCGCTAGCATCTGATCTCGCCTAAGTTGCCTTATCGCCCTCCCATCAAGAATAGGACGCTCCATTTCCCTTTGTCTGGTATAGGCCAAAGCTGGATATTCACACACAATATGTGCCGCCGCCTTTACTACCTTCCATAGTCCACATATATCATCCTGGATGATGTCAATCCAGCGCTCATGATTCCAAAAGTTGCCCCGTTACTAGATCCTGGTTCAGCTCAAGGTAAACTGGTCATACCTCAGTACCCCATGCATCATCCTGACACTTGGGTATCCTGTGTGTCTACAGGTCGTTAAACTCCTACACCTGTTCCAACGGAGTCCAACCACCGTACGATCCCAGCCTTGACCTTGAAAATCTGGATTCCGGTGCACAAAACGTCGTCATGAATCCCTTCCCCACGAGTCCATCCGCCGCCTCATTCCCGCTAATATCAGTGTGTTCCCTGAAACACATCAGTGTAAGCTCATTGACTGAGCCCTACCTTGTAACGTGACGTTACAATTTCCCCAACTAAATATTCGTATTTACTTGTATAAACGTACAAGGAATTTACTATCCAACATACGACAGCAACAATAACAGACGTACATACAGTGAAATAGTTGTTAGTGATAACATGTAATTCTCATCTAGTTGATATTTCATTTGACATAAGAGATCAGGGTTTTTGCACAGAAAAGGCGCAACGAATACGATTTTTCCTGTAGTAGGTGCTGGTGATGTCGTAGTATGTCATATATATTTATTTTACCGTTACGAGACGATTGAGTTCCAACGCATTTATCTCATCGGATTGTAATTTGACTGCACGTTGTATTTAGCCGGCGGAGATCTGAAGCATTTATCTCATCGGATTGTATTTTGATTACACGCCGTATTTAGTAGATTGAGGTCCGACTATTCAAACTATCACGAGATTCAAATTAACGAGTTTAATATTATCGACAGTCGACTGTCAATAACAAATTTAATACTTATTCTTTTACTGCATCAAACACTTTTGTTATGATTGTTTGATGTTTTAAGGCGCATCATCTGTTTATAGAGCACAAGTTGCCAGTGTTGTCAACTCACTGCTCATCACCTACAGTGTAGTGATGCATTTCCTAATAGACCCTACATCGGTTTCTTGGCAAAAGTGAAAATTGCACAACTTCAACTTCACCCTCTTTAGTGGAACAGTGCAAATTCGTATTTAATTATCAAATAATAAATTTAAATTTAAATATTTAAATTAATTATAAATTTCTTCTTAATAAAATGACCTTGTAATTCTATAAAGTAATTCTATAAAGCACATACAGGGTGGCTCAAAATGACAGAAGGGCTTTGAGTTCATGATAACTTCTTACTGAAGATATTATTATTAAAATTTTTTTATTTTAAATAGAGGAAGTTATTGGAGAATATTTTTAATTTATTTATATCTCGCAAGTGGTGGACATTTTCGCTTCGCATATTCGTGCTCTCTCCAAAACATTTTCCATAACCTTTCGTGAAACTTCAGCAAAGGTAGCCAGATTACGAAAGCATTAGTCGTTTCTATTTGAAAGTAATTAATTTTTTAAGTTAATAAAACTAACGGTATTGGATTATCTACTTGAATTAAAAAACATTACTTAAATTGTTGTTTGGTTGTCGAAATTAGGCAACGTTTTTGTCGAGTGCAAAATTAACAAACACGAAATATTGTTCCCAAAAAAAAAATACAAAAATAAAAAAACAAAATTAAACTAAACGGTTCCTTCTCCCCTTTCATAACGCTGTTATGTTGTCAATTTCGTCACGTATTTTATTTTTTAACTGCCGTATGTTTTTAGGCTTAGTAATATAGACTTTTCCTTTCAAACAACTTCAAAGGAAATAATCTGGAGCGGTTAAATCCGCTGAACGAGGAGGTCTATTAAAATCGCTTGTACGGGATATAATTCGTTCGCGTAAAAGAACCATAGTGTCCCGTGCAGAGTGAATTATGTATGGAAGCATACCTATTCAATGCAATATTCTCTGCAGAGACTCTCGAGAGAGGCCAAGTTGTGTCGAACGTCTCCTGGTTGATGTTTCTCCAACTTCCCAAATACTCTCCTGTACTCGTTCAATATTGTCAGCCGTGAGCACCGTTTATCATCTGCCGGTGCCTTGCTGCCCCTTGTTGTCGAAAATGTGCAACCAGACGGTTTATTGTTGACTCTGAGGGTCCAACCCGCACATTAAAATAACGACGACATGCACACTGAGTCAAAACAATGAATCGTTGATTTGAGAAATAAATTTCAACGATTTTGGCACGTTGTTCAGTTGTGTTCTGTTCCATTTAAAATTCCCCTAGTCTTATTTACAAAATACTGGAAAAAAAATTATAATAAAAAAGTTATAAAGAATTATAATACCTTCACTCATTTTGGGCCACCTTGTTTTTCAAAAATTTCTTGATTATTTTATACCATTTAATAGTTGCTTCCAAAGTCAGCAAACACTATTAAAAACCTTATGCAAAAACGATTGCTAAAATTAATGTTGGTTTGAAGTAGGAATTTTATGTGGGAAACCCGGTTTTAACGCACACTGTAACTTTAACAATCGTTCTTGAATAACTTCGATTTACGTTTTTTTTATTGCACTTTGATTTTATCTCATCAATTTATATTTGGAATTCATTAGCAAATCCAATATTTGGAAGATTTGTTTTTAGTATAAATTTTTTCTGCTTCGAATTGTTTTTGTCTCGAATTTTACAATCAAAAATTTTATTATTAAAAAAAAAACAACAGGTAAATTTTAAAACGTTGTAAACCAGCATACAAATAAAGAATATTTTAATAAATTATATTAAAAATCACATAAACAATTATTTATATTTATTTTGGGAGACAGAAATCTTAATGCTCTTAAAGCGATAACAATAAAAATTTAACTAAAACGTCAAGAAAACTGGTCAGACTATAGTTTGCTTTTTCTAAAACCAGTTCGATAAAATTCCAGGTTTTCTGAAGAATATTGTCGTTTTTTTTTCATCTATTTCTATTCATGAAAAGATTCCCGAAGATTATTTTCTAACAAGAATAGAAATATTTTAAAATCGTAACACAAAGTTAATTACGTACAGTAACATGAAACATGAAAAGTGGAATGCTTTGAGAAGAAATGTAATACTTAGTTTAATCAGCATCTCTCTATGATGTTTTTTAGAGTGAAAATTCTTTAATGGTTTGTGGCAATCGACGTAGGACAGTGTTCTTGTAATACACCCAACGCGTTTCGTTTAGATCAAATGATTGTACCGTAGACGCTTCAGAACATTTCATATAAAAATTCTCAAACTAAATGATTTGTAGGGTTTTTTTAGTTTAGAAAAATATGTGCCCTTGCAAAATATAATATTTATTTACCGGCGCTCATAGTTTCCTGGGTAGTTTCAAAATGCCTTCCATATTCGGGATTAATCAGAAATGGTTTTCTTTGGTTGCGGAATATATTTTCCCTCAAGTGGGTTCTGCAGATGTCGAATCACTTGGTAGGCAGACAGTAGAAGTTTCTGCGTATACGATGGTTTCATAACAATTACCCAGCTATTTGCTGCAAGTTTTCGACGGAGTAAAAAACATGAATTGCCTGGTATTGCCGCTCTCCAGTTAAACAACTTTCAGCATCGAGAGAGTTTTTAGGACATCGCACGAAATGGTGAGCCAGCGTGGTGCAAAAGTAATCACCCTATTGGAAACCACTATAACATTTGCAAATGGCGCCAAATGTCTATTCGGTTTCGACATTTTTGAAGTAAACAAACGCAGAATACAAATCGACAAACCAGAAGCCAAGAATCGCTTTATTACGCAAAAACAAAACAAAAACATACCTGGTTTCAACTCCATTTTCAGACTAAAATAATAAAAAAAAACATCTCGCATTTTTCTGATGTGCATTAGTGTGTCTTTGTGTATCAGTTGTTGTCGGAAGGTTTCAGTGGTCACTGAACAATACCGGCTTCAGTTGACATCAATACACAACCACATCAGAGCGCCCTCCTTTGTCGGAATTGTGTGGCACCGGCGAAGTAAAATAATTACTAAAAAAATGGCTACTAAACCGAAACTTCAGCACTGTTACTGGTATAAACAAAGAACGTGCGAAAGCTTCACCTCCTGTCGTTTCACCTACTATCCCTTTCCCATAGTTCCAGCACAATGCTTCGCATGTGTAGGAGTCATCTCCTGAATGCTAGTCCCAGATAAAAAAAAAAAAAAAGAACGCGGAATAAAATTATTTACATTTTTTTTTCGCAACAATTCGTCGGTTGTCGCAGATTTCCAGACCGTCCGACACCCGGCACATTTTCATTTTAATAATAGATAATTTGATGCCATTAAGATACGAGTATATATTTTGGAAATTTTTTCTCAGATCTTGCAGCCGTATTACGCCCATGACTAGTCCAGTGTAGGTCCAATCTCAAGCTGTTCTCTAATTTCTCTCTCTCTCTCTCTCTCTCTCACTCTCTCTTACCTTTAGACTTTCTTTTAGAGGAATTTCTCACAAGTCAAAAGTGACCGTAAGTTAGAACAATGGCATTTTGGGACAATGGTATTAGAAACAAGTCATGTCCTTAATGTTTACATTGTTCGTTAATGTTAAAGGAAATTAAATTCTAATGGAAGAGAGTCATCTTGGTGAAACCAAAAAAAAAAATTAACCCTTAAAAAAATTAAAAAGGGAGAGAAGTGACCCAAATATTGAAATTCCTTTTTAAGTAACAAAGGAGTGTATTCTAATATTTTTATTAAGAAATACCTACCGAAACTGACCTTTTATATTGAGAAAAGAACAAAGTAAAAAAATCTCATTATGACACAGTATGTTTCAAATTAAAAACAAGTGAAAAATGTATTTAGGTGGCCAGAAAAGAACAAAAAAAAAGAAGAAACTCACTCACTCATAAATATTAACTTAAAAATTAATTTTACTTTGTGGAAATTGCCACTTAACAATAGTGAAGGGAAAAAACCCAAAGTATAAAAGCAGAAAAAAATATATATTTAAAAGAACATTAAAACAACAAGTCATTATGTCTAAAACCAAGAAAACGTAAAAAGTTGAAGTTAACAAAAGCAACTAAATACACCACAAAGACTTAGAATTCGTGTTGGTAAAAGAAAAAAAAAATAAAAATAAAAATAATTAAAAAATATTTTAAGAGAAAAAAAAAAACTAAAATGAAAAGCATTGAAGAACCGATTCTAGTTTAAATTGGAAACTAAAATGATGAGCCATCAAATATAGTGGCGTGAAAAACTTGCCGGGTGAGTGAGTCGTTTACAAACTATTTAAACTGAAGAGAAACCATTCAAACTTCTTATACGACATGATCAGTGATGTTAACCGTACGGTAATTACCTTACCGTATTGTAAAACCCCAATTTCTCATAAACAGAAAAAGTACTGTTTCGTTAAAAGTATGCAAAATAACGCCAACTGTAAATGAATTTCATATATTGATTTTAGTGAAAGTAGAAATTTTAAATATATATAGTAAAGCCAAATGCGAGATTGGTTTGAACAAAACCCAGATCGAATTAAGTCTAAAATAAAAACTTTTTTCAAACAATTTTTTTATTCTAGTATAATCGGGTGTTTCCCTAGGCTGAATTTTTGGTAAATTTTTGTTTTTTTGTTGTTAATAAAAACAAATTATTTAGATATTATTAAATCTATTTGCTCAACGTTTTGTTGGTTTTTTTCTAACTTCTTCAGGAGCTTTCTTTATTAAATTAAATCTGTCAAAATAATATATAATTTTAATATTACTGTATGAAAATATTTTTTTGATTTATTCAACGAAAGTCAAAATTAATTACGATTATTTGTCTATGTTGTGTTAGACCATCTGACCATATAACAAACATAAAAAAATAATATTTTTTTTTTTGTTTTAATAAAAATATTTTTCTAAATAAGTTAAATATTTTGGGAAAAGTAGTGTACTATTAGTATTATAATTTAGTAAAATTTCCCAAAAAAAAAATGATTAAAGTAAAATCGTTTTTGTTTTCATAAAAAAAAAAGCTTTGAGAATTACAAAAAAAACAAAATAGAATTCCGTACTTAATTTATGTATTTTTTCTTGAATTAAGAATTTTGTACTCATTTTAATAATATCCAGGATTCGATCTCTCAAGTAGTCCAATTTTCGGCAGAGCAATATTCGTACCTGACGACCCTTAGAAAAAACTTAAATTTAATACGAACTTTTTCTTTCTGTATACTTGTTTCTTTACGTTTTTTGTTTGTTTTTTAAATAAATATATTGAATTTCAAATATAAACCTGTTTTAATAAGAAAATCTTAAAATTTTGTACAAGACACCGTTTTCTCCATTGAAGGTTTAATAGTCGAATTCTAAACCATATTTAAGAAATTAACCCTTTTCTGTAACAGTTGGCATTTTTCCCATTTAATCTGTAAACCATGTTTCGCTGCGATATCTAACACCTTAATTAATTTTAATATACCTTACTGCTCGTTTAGTGACGGGATTATTATATCATCGATATACACAACGATAGTTCCATCCTCTATTAGACTCCAGCCGGAGAATTCGAAATCCCGAACGGTAAGACGGTAATATTATGTAAAAATGGTATTTTTTTTTCAACTGTATGGAAGTCTGAATTAAAAAAAAATTAACATCACTGAATACACCAGTAAATGGAAACGGTCTTACACATACATACATGAATACTCGTAACCATAGATTAAAACAACGGAAACCATCAAGTGAGAAATAGTTAAGTAAAGAAAAAAAAAAAGAAACTAACGACCAAAGCAATAATTAAAAATTATACTAAATATTATATTTAAGCAACTACAGCGGACGTTGCCTTAAGGTTTTTGTATTTTGTATTTTTGAGTTTTTTTTTTTTAATAATTTTCTTGGCTTTTTATGGACAACAAAACAAAGTCTTGCAAGCCAAAGTTGTTAAGCAGCTAGAATCAGCTAAAAGTACAAGAAACTAAACGAAAACCAACCAAAAGTCAATAGAATTACAACATCTTAAAACACAAGTAGTAGAGTGTAAAATGAAAATGAATAAATTTTTTATTTAACAAAATAGTGAAGGACTTTAAGCAGCCAAATCACCAAAAATACAACAATTGCACAAGACACAACAATCAACATGAAGTTCAAAATAATTAAATGTATAACTCATTTGCCAAATAGAGTAACTCCACTTGATGATCTTTTTGTAGACGTTAATTTCTTAAAACCATTATTATTATTGAAACCTAAATTTTCTGCGAATGAAAAGGAGACACTTCTACAATTTTTGATATGATATCACAATTTAGTTAGACTTTGTAACACTATGAAATCAATTTTTTAATTCTTCTAAAATTATTGTTGCATGGAGTTAATCTATTTAGCAACTGAAGCGTTCAAATATTGGAAAAACATTAAATAAATTGAAACCATTTTTTTTTTTTTATAAATATAGGACCAGCACTCAGGAGGATACCCCTACACATGCAATGCATTGTGCTGGAACTAGAGCAAAGGTATAGTTTAGAGAAATGACAGAAGGTGGAGCTTCACTGTCTTACTACTCACCTTTTCCATGTTCTTTGTTTTATAGCAGTGTTATACCGTATCTGATGTCAAGGCGACGGATTAAAATTAGAAGCTTCGTTTTTATTAGCCATTTTTAGTAATTATTTTCTTCGCCAGTGCAACACAATAGCGACGAAGGAGGGCGTGCTGATGTGCCTGTGGATTGGATACAGCTGAAGCTGTTACTGTTGTCTAATCAGTGACTATGCCTTCGCCACTGAAATCTTCCTACAACAAGCCGTTACTGTTCATTGATCAGTGACCATGCCTTCGCCACTGAAACCTTGCGGCAACAACTGACACAAAGCCACATAAATGGGCATCAGAAAAAATGCGAGATGTTTTTATGAGTTTGAAACTGGGGTTGAACCCAGGACATTTTTGGTTTTGTAGTCAACGTGCAGACTACTCCAGCCATCGCCACCCTCTGGTCTCTCCTCTAAACTACCACTTTCCAACTAGTTCACCTGCAATGCATTGCGTACTTTATATCCCCCGGGAAATGATCAACGAAAATAAAACCAGTTTGCGTCTTTTCTAATTTTCCGCCTCTTAACTGAATGACTTCGGTTGAGATTTCAAAAAGGTGCGTCATTTAGTTGGCATTGTTGATTGCCACTGAAGAGCAGACAGACTACTGCGTGATGTGAGGAAAAAATTAAAAAAATTTAATTTCGTGTGCTCACTCAGCATTCTTTTTTTGCATAAGGAGCCTTCAATCCAAGCAAGGTTGAGCTTGATAAATACTATGAGGAGTCTGCACCATCAATTGCAATGGTAATAATAAGGTGTACTGAATTTCCTTGTGGTCGTTGTGGTAACGCAAGATACCGAAAGTCGTGAACACCCTGGTGATCCCTATACACCCGATAGAATTGAAAATATTCACAGTATGGTATTGGCCGATCAGAGATTGAAAGTGAGAGAAATTGTGGAAGCCATAGATAACTCACTGGGCTGAGTGGTTTCAATTGCGAATGATTACCTGGATATGAAAAGGCTCTTAGTAAAATGTCTGCCATATTCGCTCACAATCGACTGCAAACGCAAATCTCTGACAATTTCGCAGGAGTGTTTGGTGGTTTTCAACTATAATAAGAATCAGTTTCTGTACCGTTTCGTAACCGTGAACGCAACGTGGATCCACCAGCAAACAGCAGTCAGAACAGACGGTTTCTCTATGTTCATCGATGCCAAACAGGCCAATAATATTACAACAATATTATACATCGATCGCTTTCAAAATGTTAAAACAATCAATGGCGAATATTAGCTCATCTTATTGGATCGATTTAATGAGGTTTATAGAAAGATAACGGCCGCACTGGCAAAGAAAACAGTTCTTTTCTACCCGGACAATGCAAGGCTACACACATGGCAAAAATATATAAATTAGGCTACGAATTATTGCCACACAAGCCTTATTCTCCAGATTTAGCTACGAAAGGCTATTTTTTGTTCTCAATCCTAAAGAAGTGACTTGTCGGAAAGAGATTTCACTCCAACGATAAAATCATCTCACAAAAATAACGTATTTTGATGACCTCGACAAATCTTATTTGTTAGAAAGGATAAACAAAAATTGTATAAACGTTGGATAAAGTGTATAGAGTTCAAAGGCGATTACGTTGAAAAATAAAGTAATTTTTTTTTATTCGAAAACATGTATTTCCCTCAAAAAGCCACAGCCTAATTAACCGCTGCATAGAAGCGTTTAAAGTACGTACTGTAGTGTAATTTAGTGCAGCCATTTAGCTACAAAATCTCACATCTTTATACAAAAACTGCCAAAAAATGTTTGAGAATTGCACAAATACAAACAGAAAAAACCAACTAAACTTTGGCAAAAATTTTTTTATAAAACAAGTAATTTTTTATTCGATTTACATCTACTAATTGCATAAAAAAATAATTTTAAAAAACTTTCGCTACAGAGCTGGGACCATGCTTGAGTCCTGCTGTAAAGTAAAATACCCGAATAATCCTTTATAGTGGTGTAGACTTGTTTCAGAACTCAATTCTGTTCTATTCCGTGCACTAGTTGCCTCTTCTCTGAACTAACCATGTGTAAAAGATTAAAAAATTTTTTTTTCCAAAATATTACACGATATAAAAAAACAGATTGACATTAACTGGCTTGACTTAATAAGTATTTGCTTACAAAAAGTGGTCATGTTTATTGCCTCAAATATTTGAACAGTTAAAACTACGCTACACAGTGAATTGGTAGTAGTGAAACTGGTTCCATAAACTGCAGATGCTTGAAAGCAGATACACCAACAACAACTAAATAACAAAAATGTAAGGAATTATTCCGTGCCTTCTCTTGTCAAGGACAATGACATATAAAGGCCATCTAGATAAAAACCTTGTATGCGTGTGTGTTTTTTTCTGGAAACAATATCTGGTCAGCAGGTTTTCAAACAAAAAAAAAAATGTTTCTTTTAAATGAAAGCCAAATATAAACAAAAAACAATTGTTATTTGGTGGAATAATTATATCAATGTTAAATATCTAAGCTTTTTGTATGGCATAAATGTAAATGAAAATGGAAAAAGAAAATATTTTGTTATAATTAACAAACAAAAGATGCGTGCCAAATTATATCAATATCAGCCATGCCCATCGTTCACTCCCCATACAATTTAAATTCTAAAAGATATTTATGAGGTTGACGACTCGTACTGCTTTTATACGGATCAGATAATGCAAGCAAACGATGCTAAACATCGATATCTGTTGAAGTTCTATTGGAGAGTGTGAAAAACATTAATCTGTGTAACAGATTTTATTACAATCGTGCACTTTTCCAGAAAATGTATAAGTTTGTTCAGTGATCGCTGATGGTGATTTCCTTTCTGAACAAAAATGTTGCCCTATCGCTGGATAACATTTTCTACAGTTTGCCTATACCTTTAAAAAGTGATACATGTTTTACTGCCACAATGGTAGAAAATATTTGAGATTTAACATTAATGTATATTTAGCGTTTCACTGTTTCTACGGTTTTTTGCACCATTTTATCAATAAAAATCGTCAGCAACATTCTTTTCTAATCAGCTGCTATTACCTAGAACAAACTGCAAAAAGTCTAAACCAAAAATGTATCAAAAAAGTTTACATTAAAATAAATAATAAATTAAACAGAATCTTCTTCTAACAAAAGTCTGACGGACTCTAGTCAAAGTGAAGAGTATATTAATTTTCATAATTCTTACTTGTATGAAAAAGTACTTAACAAAGATGTAAAAAAGGTTAGTATATCACCCCGACTTGATAGTAGAGGGTCAAATATGTTGCATATTTTGCCAGTTATTTGTGCAACATATTTAGAAAGGAACGAAATAGCTGTTTTTAATGTTACATATTTTTTAGAATGGAACAGTAATAGTAACGAAATGTAGCATGTAGAAAACACCATGCAAGTCGCTTAATTTTTTTTGCCTTTATTCAAAGAATACACTCTCAACTTTAATTTGAGTGAGAGACAGGCGAATTTATTATCAGGTGAATCACATCCCTACAATAAAAAAACAACAGGCATTTTGTTTGTGTAAATGGCGATTTCAAACCTTAAGTTGCAATATTAATTTTTTTTCGTGGTTTCAAAGTACGTTAATCATAAAATATAAAAAACAATATTTATATTTGAAGCCACCATTTCCAGAACAATGGAAACTTTCCAAGCAGCCGCGGTAATCATGCGATAGTGGTGATGGTTCCTTCGCTGGTTGCTTTAATTGGGCCATAAAAACTCAGCGGCGTTCTGTTTGCAAAAAAATATAATTTATGTTTCCTAATAGTTGGACGTAATCCGTAAAACTAAAATTTCGGTGGACTATTGCAAATCACTTAAATCTTCTATTGTGTATTGAACTGTGAGTATGACCCGTTCAAAGCGAAAATGGAATTGCAGAACAACTAGCAATTAGTAGCAAAGACAAGCAAAAAGAGAAGCGGTCGCAAGGAAATAATCAAGTCAGAAAATCCAGTATTTTACCCAGAACAAGAAGACTTGCTGAATCACGTGCCCAATCACCCTTGATATGACAAAAAAAGAAAAACGAATTTATAGTCTGGAAAGCAGGTTAATGAAAACTCGAATGCCACAAGAAAATGGTGTAATATAATTTATAATCTAGTGGAATTTGAGTCACTGCAACGACTTAGGAACTTCAATGTCGTCTATACGGTGCTATCTTCAATTGTTAAGAATATTATTCACAGCCTCTGAAGAGAAGAGGACTAATTTTTGGGTACATTAGAATCGGAAGTGTTTCCCACTGTAGTTAATGGTGTAAAAGACACCATAAAACGTTGCTGTAATTAATTTGTTTAAAAACGCATATATATGTATATGAGGCCATCAGCGCAAAAGTGGTGTAACCCCAGACTTTTTAATTAGAGATATTGGTGATTTAAAATTTGGTTAAAATATTTTTGAATATAATTTCTTTTGCAAAAAATTATTTTAATTGTTTCACTTTTAATATATAAAAAGAACGTCCAAATTTGCAATAGCTGTATATTTAAATATTTATTAAGTTTGTATTATAGGTAAAAATGTGGTTTACGCCACTTCTTCTGCATTTCGGATATTTTTGTCCAATCTAAAATAAAAAACAAGTTACACCATTTTAAGAAAAATTTATTAAGAATTCAATCGAAATGCATAATAAAAAAGTTATTCATCATCTGTCTCATCATAATACACCTCCATGTATGTCCATTCACACTACTCCCTCAGTCCTCCTTCCCATAACCTGTTTTCCTAGTTCCAGCACAATGCATCGCATGCGTAGGGGTCATCCCCTGAGTGCTGGTCCAAGATAAAAAAAAAAAAAATGGACCACGTAGTTCAATATTATTTGCAGGGATTAATTAAATTGAATATTTTTATATTTTTTAATTAATTGAAAAAGTGTTGAACGCAATGGGGTAATTTAATTTAATTATATGTATAAACAAAATAATATTTAAAATCATGCCGCTTGGAAAGATAAACAAAATTAGTCTAAGAGAGGTGAACTGCTAACAGCTGGCTATATATTCGCCAATGCATCTAGCTGACAATCAATCAAAGCCGTGGACGGGACGACGGTAGAGCGAGCAAAGTTATATTTTTTTACCAAGGAAAACTGCATATTTAGAATTTTATGAGGTCATTTAAATTCGCTCATATCTACTAAATTGAATATGCAATCTAAATAATTAAATTTTTTTTTATTAAAAAAAGGCTCTACATTTCAATATAAACGGCATTAAAATGTCAGCAGTGAAAATATCTTACACGCATAAAACACTCAGTTGCATAAAAATTTTCAGTTTTCTGGGTAAAATATTTTAATAACTTCACTAGATTTTTTCCAGCACAAAGTGAGTCTTTTTACAAAAAGCAATTATGAATTTTTCCTAATGAAACACTCCTCTATGGAACTTCATCATTAGATTTTTGAAAAGTGGTAGTCGAAAAATTGCCACTTAATAAGCGAACTGGTCTTCGTTTTTATTATTTTATTCTTTAGTTCTACATTTATTTATTTAGAACGTGTTCTCTAGTTATATGAAAACGTTAAACTTAACACATTATGGGCATCGCAAGATTTCCTTGAGACTATTTATCTAATAATTTGAAAAATTAAGGAAACTTCAAAGAAAATTTGCAAAAACCCTTTAGACGTGCGTAATTTTTTTTCATCACTGCTACGGAAACTGGTATTATTTTTTTTTATATTTTATTTTTTATTTATTTTTTTATTTTATTTATTAATTTCTTTTTATGTTTTTTTTTTTACATATTATGGGCAAAACATTTATTTAATAAATTCATATTGTGTAAAAAACGAACAACAAAAGAACGTATGTGAGTGTAATCCGTATATTTATAGATGTACGTATGTGTGCCTGTTTGTCTGTATGCATGTTCATTATCCTTTCATATATGCCATAAATATTTGCAAATACAATTTCCGAACTTCAAATCGGTGCTTTTATAAAAATCTCTTAAATATCCGGTCAGTTTAAGTACAAAAACCCATCCACATATGCCCACACACAGCCATACACACTCCGTTTCTCTTTTATGCAAACAATATCAGCACTCGCATATGAAAAAAAACAAATGTTTTTAACCTCAGCATGTATCCTTTTACAAATTTGTTTTTTATTAATAATCAATAAAAAAAAAATAAATAAGTAAATAAACACAACTACATACATAAATGGTCTTTAAATACACTATAAAAAATAAAAATAAAATAAACAACACATTCTACAATGTGAAATCCAAGTTGTTAAAAAATGTTTTGCATATTTTATTAAAGGACATTTGTAGACGTAAAGGAAGTTTTAAAATTTAAGTAACGGGTGGTGCAACCATAATACACGATGTTAATTGTGAGTCAAACCTTAAAGTCAAGTTCTTTGTCCAACTTAATTTGTCATTTCTTTGTTGCAGTATTTGACAAATTCAACCATGGAGAGGTAAATAATTGAGCAGCGCGTTAAGATCGTTGAAGCATTTTACGAAAATGGGCGTCGAAATCAAAATGCATTTCGTGCACTTCGTGATTTTTTTTGATCAGGCATAATCGACCAAATGTGTCCAAAATCGGGAAAAATGTGCCCAAATTTCTATAGGAAATGTGAAAACACCTGTGCATGCTCGACCCAGTTCGTTCCGCGTAAAACATAGCTGTTGTTCGCGATAGTGTGACCGAAGAGGCGTCAACCTCGACTCGTCATCGTGCCCAACAGTTGAACATCTCACGAACATCACTGGTGCGAATTTTCAATAAAGATTTGAATTTACACGCTTACAAGGTTCAATTGACTCAAGAACTGAGCATACAGACCACTTCAAGTGTCGACAATACGCCGAATGGTTTTTAGAAAAGACAGAAGTGAATGGTGACTTTACAAAGAAAATCATTTTCAGCAACGAGGCACACTTTCACCTCAGTCGATTCGTTAACAAGCAGAATTGCCGCATTTGGAGGTGCTGATGGCGAGTAGTTAGCGCGTTGGCTCTGCAACCAGAAAGACTGAGGTTCGATTGCCAGCCAAGTCAGATCAGAAAAAAGTTTTTTCTGAGTTTTCTGTGCTACAGCAGCCTCCTTCGTCGGTATTTGAGCAATAAAACGTCGGCGAAGTAAAATAATAAATAAAATGACTCCATATGGACCATACGGAGGTATGGAACCGAAGCCGTGGCGAGCGTGTGAGCGATATTTTGTTTCACACAAGTTCAAGTTTAGGCAAGATTTCCGGTCTGATGTGTGAAAGTGGTTTAAATACAAAATTTAATTATACAGTGCCTCAGCATAACTCCTACAAAGTCCTATTTTTAGACATTGGGAGTGTTATTAATTGTTTTAATTACATACCTATTTTCAATTCCTTTTCTTTCAAATATTTAGGCCTTCCCAAAGTATACTTACAGTAAAACCTTGATAATCTGAACTTCGCTAATACGGATTATTCGGTAATGCGGACAACATTTTTTATTACATTGTGTACTCTATTATCCGGATTGATTGCAAGTTTATAATCCGGAATGCATCATGCAAACTGTTGTGTAATGTTAATCTAAAATAATTGAATTGTAATCCCGAAAACATGGTGTTTTCTCCTCTTTTGTTGAAAAATCATATTATTTTGCTACACAATTCCATACATCAATAAAATGGTCAGCAGAAAATCATACCGACATTAAAAAAATTGTAGTGCATCACGAAAAAGTTTCAAGCGTTCTCGACAATCAAAAGTGAATTGCTACTTTACCAAGCAAAATAATTTGCTTTAAGATTTTTAGTGCTACAAAGTGGAATTTTTAGATCTTGCAGCTTTAGTGGAGCTATACATTTTGTTGTTGTTTTACTACAGCTGCAAGATCTTAAAGGTCTTTAATGCGAACCATGAATTCCGCTAATATATCATGCGATGCCATGTCTTTTTTTATTTTTAATTAACACTTTTAATTGAAATAATACATTTTTCCAGTTAAAAGTTTTAAAAAGCTTCATAATGTACTCCGGATTTTTTTCGACAGATAATTGTGCGCTTTGCAAAAGATCTCACTAGATTTAAAATGCAGTCCTTGATGTGCCTCAATACCAACAGCTGTATAGCAAATTTTTGGCAATGTCCGTAGTGAATAATTTTACAATTGCAAATTTAAACTTAATTTTCTTACTGTATTGAAATCGATAAATAACGTATTTTTTTATTTGCTAAAAAGTGTGATTTAGAAAGACCACCTCCGTACTCGAAATGTATTTGATATTGAGAACATTTTATCCAACATTTAAATTAAGGAAATGTCAATAATATTTCAAGTAAATAAATTTGAATTTTCCTGTTATTTTTTTCCATTTAGATTCCTCTGGCAATGACAATCACATAAAATTTATAATTTTTTTTCGGGTGTTGTTAGAGTGGAGATGGGTACTGTTATGAAATGGTTTTGATCCTATTTCCGCAAAACAAATACACAAGGCGAGAGTTATTGCAAAAAGGTTGGATATAGGAAAATGACAACAAGTCTAAAAAATAATTATATATTTTACAGTGGCAATGTGGGCTGTTAAATACCCTTCGGAAAAAATTTTTAATGAATGTCTTAGGTTAATCAAAAAAAAATGTTGGATTATTAATTGAATTATTTGTGAAGCCATTACACAAGCAGAGAAATTAAATTTTGGTAAAGTTCCAAAAAATTTTGACGGATGCCATGTCCTTTTTTATTTTTAATTAACACTTTTAATTGAAATAATACATTTTTCCAGTTAAAAGTTTAATCAATTCAATAAAATTTTTAATTAATTTTTGGGCTCAGTACATAAATAAATAAAACATAAATTTTTTTTGCAATTAAATGCCTAAAATGCCAGCTTATTTTTATTTAAATGCTGATCTCAGTGTTTTATTTCATATATGCAACACTCTTTATACGACAGAAATGAATTCCCAATAAACATTCGCTCAATGACGGATTCGTCCGTAGCCTAGTGCATGAAAATTTGTCTTATCAATCTGAAGGTGCGTGTTCGATTCCCGCCTATACCCTGGGTGTTTCTTGTGATATCAAAACGGACCTAAGCTCTGGCCTAAGTGAGGTGTTCTTGTCCGGGGAGGCTCCGCCACCTAACCCAATCGCATTGAAGTCAAATATTTTTTTTCCTATTAAATATTCTGTTGAAGTTTTCGTAATGTTTAAATAATTTCTTAATTATTATTATTAAAAAAAAAAATTGAAAATTAATTCAATTAAGTAATAGTAATAGTAAGTTAATTGCCACCATTAATTTAATTAATTTTTCAATTGATATTATTGATATTTTTAATTAATTCAACCGATATCTTTAATTTCAAATGGAATTTTTATTTTTAAAAATTTTAAAGTAATACAACAACAATGAAGAATTTAATATGTATAATTTTTTAAGTAGTTGAAATCAGAAATAAAGAAAACGAAACAGGTGGGTGGTACATGAAGTCCACAGTCCTTCAAAGCACTTCCAACAACAGCAGCCTCAACAAATAGATAAACAGGGACGTAGAACTTTCTTAATATATAGGGGACAGGACCTTTCTCGCTCAGGAATTTCGAACAATATTCGATATATACTTTATTTAAGCATGTAACTTTAACTCAAAGTAAAGAAAATTGTCAACAATTTATTTTTCCTACATGAGCTGCAGAACCGATTAATCTCTAAAAATAATCTCCCAATCGAATGGTGTTATATAGTTCATCTAGACGTTTCTGACAAAAATAGAGCCATCTAAATACTCAATACAAAAAGCTTTGACAATCAGTCAATAACATTTTACTGTATAGAATCTATATTATTGATAAATGCATGGCTGTATCGACGTACATACATGTTTTTTTACCATTTGCGCGTGTGTTAGTGTGTAAATCCAGTGCGTTTATTTGTATTGTTTGGACATTTTTAAAGGGACTTAAAACCAACATCAACTGCCTGTGAAAATTTTTTGAAGCAAACAATTGCCAACGGCTCATACAGTAAGAAGGAGGCCAGTGTGTGACGGTAGATTTATTCGACAAGGAAGTAGTTACACAGGGTGTTGCCTCTCTTGCAGGGTCTCTAATCTTTCAAACTATAAATGTACATACATCGTTTCTGCGTTTGTTTTCAGATCAGTTTTGGCATTTCACCTCAGCAACGAAACAAAATTGTGGAAATGTACAATGGTGGTGAATGTTTTACCTCTTAACTGAAAGATGTAGAGTCATTTAGCTTAATTTGAGGAGAAAATTGGAAAAAATTTAACTTGGTAGTTGAATGATCACTTGGGTTTGAGAAAAGTTTCAGCAAGATGGGTGCCGACCACAAAGGCAATTGTGTGACAAATTTGCAGCAGTGTTTGGTTGTATGCTGTGAAACACAAACTAAATGATGCCTCTTTTTAAAATTTTGTATATGATTCAACTGACAGGAGGGTATTTTTGCCATCATCAAGTAGAAAAATTTCCGTAAATGGAATAAAATAGATTGTGAGCCAACAGTATCATCGGGACATATCTCTTTCAGAAATGAGTTAGGAAATGTTATTCTAATAAATGGCGTGCTGCGTGATGAGATAAACATCAGTAACTTCTTAGAGATGATTGCTGAAACGTTATAAAGGACTGGACAGCACTGGACTGGAATTGCATTTATTTGTTTATCTTCCATCTTTTTTTTTTTGGAATACTTTAACCATATGTGTTATGATGACAACACAACAACTTCCTATTAATCTCAAGTCTAAAGAAGGAATGTCATCAATGAAATAATATGTTATTGAAAAACATCACAAGTAAAGTTTTCATTAAATTTGGATTCACAGAATTTGCCATGTAACAACTAGTGGTAGTAATCTTTTATCAGATATCAATTTTAGAATAACAAACCATTAAAATGTCAGAGAATTTTACTTCAATCATATTAAAAAATTCTTTTAATTCATTTTATTTGAAATTAAATTTCTGACACTATAGTAAAAACTATTTTACTTTTTTCTTGAAAAAGAAAAGCTTTGCCATAAAAACTGGTATTGAAATTATAGGATTTTAGGTAATATTGGCTAAAGTATTTAACGCGTTGTCTTTACAAGTCATGTGTATGTAGTATATCACAGCGCCTTCTTCCTCGTATAACTGTGCAAAGAGTGACACCAATGCAAACAAACAAACAAAAAAAGTCAAAGAAAATATATTTTAAAACCAAATAAATTGAGTAACGCAAAATGTCGTTAATTTATGTTTTGCAACCAGTAGTCGCTTTTTTTTTTAATTTTCTATATTTCGCTGTGAGATTTTCAGTATGTATTTTCATACTGAACTTTTCCTTACAATTGCTGCATTCACTCTACGACGACTCATTAGATATTTCCGGTTACTAGTGATTTTTTAACTCTGCTTCAAGTTATTCCCGATTACGTTTTTGTTTAGCGGAAATCCTGTTAGTTTTTTCTTATATTATTTGGTTAGAAAATACAAATGCAGGTATTTGTATTAATATTAAAAATCAACAATACCTTCGCAACGAATATCTGTGTATTTCTATAAATAAATTTTCTTTTTATAATTATTATTATTATTTCTTCATTTTTATATTTATGTTGTTTTACTTGTAGGTGATTTTGCTACTCATTTCGTTATTCAGCCACTAGCAATATGACAGACAAGAATTTTGAATTTATTTTATAAGTTGCATTAAAAAAGGAGAAATAAAAAATTTTCCCAATAATTAACATAATCAAATTGTATGGAAAAAAATGTATGGGGTGCGTGTGCTGCTACAAAAGAGCATTTTTGTTTATTATGTATTTTATTACGCCGCCAAAGAAGGCTCTGTATTAAATACTAAACACTAAGGTATAACAGAAAAAAATTTAATGACTGTCAAACGATATGAACCCAAGACTTTCGGGCTGTAGTGCCAACTCGCTAAATATATGCTATCCTTGGTAATTTTCTTCGATATGGTACTTAATTTTTATAATGATTTCGATTCTTACCTTAATTATTAAACATATTTGCACTTCATTATTCTCATTTGATATGCAGTTAAATGGGAACAATAAATTGCATATATTTGAAATGATTAGGGCAAAATCGAACAAGAAATGCAAAGCACTTTTGGTCGAAGAGAAAAGCTATTGCAAAGAAAAAAAATTATGATTTATTTTTATAATTTTTTATTATTATTATTATTTTCTTTAATTTTTAAATACATATTTTTTATTTTTCATTTAAAGCTGATGTTTAAATTCAGTTAGTTTTGCAACTGAACCAAAAAGAAAAAAGTAGATTTTTTTTTCAATTTACTTTTTAAATCATTTCTAGTTAATATTTAATTAATATATTATTTAATTTAATTAAATTACTTCATTGTATATTTACTGAAAGTTAAATGAATGTTTTTATGGCTATATCGCTATATTTCTAATAAAATACAAGCTCATGATATGAACACGAACATGTGAAACACTTGGAAGGCTCTTAAACTTTTTTATGGGCGAACCATGCTGTTTTAGTCATGATTGGGGTACGAACTCCACATGTGAGAGCTTTCTTAGGATTTACTTGACCGTAGTTAACATTGGATTTGTTAAGGAAATTTAATTGATAAAATCAAAAGGTGGCGTACCCAAGATCCTGGGTTCGAGCCCAGTATTGCACTGTCATCGCAATTTTCCGTTAAGCATTGTTGTATCTTTCTGTCAGTTCTTGTCGGAAGGTTTCAGAGGCGACAGTGTGGTCACTGGTCACTGAATAGTATCGTCTTTAGCTGATGCTAATCCACAAGTAGCATGAGAGCGCGCTGCTTCGTCGGAATTCTGTATCTTCATCGGCCAACTAAAATAATTAATAAAATGGCTACCAAACACATCTTCAAAATTTGAATGCGTCCATAAAAAAATACGTATAAAAGCAGAGTTATAAGAATAATTTAGCACTGGTCCCAGAAAAAGAATTGTTGTTTAAATAGCAACAAGTAATTGACAACATAAATATGCATGTGTTTTATGCAAATTTAATTCCAAATTATCTCATTAAAATTATATGATAAATTATGTGACTATAAAGTTGTTAGATATGTACATATGTATGCAGTGCCATATTTCGAAACCCTTTTAATAATTAGTTAAAGTTTTTTCTATTTTAAATAGGCTAATGATCGATAACATACAGACAGTCAAAATAGCATGTGATAGTTACTAAGAAACAAACTAAATCAAAGACAAAATTGTAAGTTATACTGACAAACACTAGCTTAGCAGAACAACATGCTGTTTTCGAAAGTTGCTACATTTTCATCATCAGCGTTCTTCGTGTTTTGTTCACTGTGTGCGATTCTCAGTACATGTAAATTTTTATATTTATTTTTTTTTATAAATAGAATACGAGAAGTTAGTGGCCGTTATTTTTTCTTCAATGGTATTACTTGATTTTGTTTCCATTATTAACTGTGCCCACTTGTTTGGTTTTTTGATTTTTTTTTTTTTGTTCTACTTGAGCAAACTTTTTATCGGTTTTTGTATATATTTCAATAATTTTAAAAATTAAAAAAAAAATAATAAAACAACTACTTAAACATTTAAAAGATTTTGTTCAATAATTACGAGTAAATGACTGAATTCTTTAATTCAACCATTATATTAATTAATTTCTATTTAATTTTTCAATTCAGTTAGGTTTTTGCATCGATGAATAAACTGATAATTAGCAAAGCACTGTTTTGATCGCTTGAGTTAACAACTTTGTTCAATTTCTTATATACGAGTTAATATATATATATATATATTTTTTGATATATATTTATTAAGCCTGAGGTCTTTTTTTATCTTATTTTGTTTTTTATTATTCGATATTTCGTTAACAGCTTGTTAACATCATCAGGAATAATAGGAAATTATAATTCTTTGAAATATAAAAATATTTTTGAAACATGTCACAAAATTTTTATATATGTATATATATATATATATATATATATATATATATATATATGTATATTTTTTTTTATGAATATGGCTCTTAATATTTTTATTTTGAATTTATAGAATATGTTTGGAATTTCATTGACAAAAAGTTTTTCTTTATTGTGATTTTTTATAAATAATTCTTCATTACAAATCAAAAAAAAAATAATTTTCCCAAAGAACCTACACAAAGTAATATTAAAATATTGAAATAAGAATAAAAATAATTATTATTTATAAGCAAACGATCTTCAGCTTAAATAATAATAATAATTATTGTTATTGGGCCGCCAACAAGATATATTGTGCAAAATCTCAACTAATTAGTTTGATTAATATTAAATTTTTTTTATTTTTTTAATTGTATATTTAATCCAAAAAAAAGCAATCTCAAATTTAATTTTTTCCAATTATTACAATTTCGTTATACGGTTTGATAATTTCGGTGAGAGGTGCAAAATTAAAAATTTTTTTTTATTCCAATCATTTGGTTATTAAAACCATTTTTTAATCTTTTCTTAACATTAAGAAAGAAAAAAAATCATGCAATAATCATTTTTTTCAAACTCTGCGAATAAAAAAATATTTTTAACATTAAAGCCTGGCAATCTGTCTTATAGAGTCCTCATTTTCTTATTTTCTCAAAATTTTTTCTGTTTTTATTTGAATTTATTGCGCCACCTTCTATCATACCTAGAATATTTTTAAATATTAAATGAACTCGTGGCTTACTGTGGTAAAATGTGTGAAGGGAGGTCATAACTCTGGCAGCAATCAAATCCAGCTGCGCTGATGGTTGATTGTGTTTGTCTAAAAATCTTGGCTCCAAGAAAAATATAAGAAAAAAAATATTGCAAATGAAGTAATTTTATGTATAATTCGTCTGTTTAAAATGCTAATGAAATTCTTTTTATATAAAAATATATTTTTTCTTTTGTTTTTCATTGCACATTTTACTTCTTCATTATTGTTCCTTGTTCAATCTTTTGTCTTCGCTGTAATTCCATCAAGACATCAAACATTGAACTGAGTCTTCTAATTCGATTGTAAATGCTTTATTCACTCTGCATATGAAAGTGAGTTTGTATTTCAGGAAAGTTAAGTGAGATTATGTAAATGAATTTTTCGTAAATATCTGCCCATTTTCCGTAGTGTAGTGAGTGACAAGTGAATGACTGTATTGCTCTGTTGATTTTTAAGTGGCTTATTCACACTTTCATGTTGATCAGCTTGTTTTAAATGTTTGTTCTAATTCTTACACAATTTTACTTTTCTTTATGATGACCTTTGGCTTCTTGCGTCTTTATTGAGAAATAATAATAAGAACTTACAATTGAAAAAAAAAATTCCATATTAATTATATTCTCAATTAAAAGCCCAAAATTTTTTTAGTCCTGGTTTTTTGTTAAGTATATTTTCATGTTTACATAACAATTATGAAATTTTCCTCTACGTTAATTTGGCTAATTGGAGACTTATAGAAAAAGTTAACAACAATCTTGTTGTGCAGAGGTGGATATAACGATTGGAGTGGCTCTGATTTACAATATTTAATAATGTTGCGTACAAATTGTAATAAATTTATTAATACATATATTTAAAAAAATGTCGAATGTAGAGTGGTAAAGTAAGTTTTTATTTTGATGAAATGCTTTTAATTAAGCTGAGTGTCTTGTATGCAATCAGAAATTAAAACAAAATATTCCTTTCAGTGCAATGGCATTAATTCTTTCACAACTCTATTTTAAATTTCCTATACATTCTCAGTTCATCAGTCCTTTAAAATGATTCACTTCAAAACTAGATTAAAAGATAAATTTGAAAAAAATTTGAGTCGTACTAATTTGCGAAAAAAAATTTTTCATTTTAAATTTAAAAATGTACAATGATTATTTTTGAAAACGGCGCACACTGGGGATTTCGCGTGGCAAAATGTCAAATTGTCAACATACTCTTCATGCAATATACAATGGTATTTAGAAATTTTGGACTAAATGGTACAATCAAATCAAAAAGATTTACTTCGATGGGACTGCTAGTTTTTTCTAAACCTTTTCAAACTCAGTACTTGTATTTTTTAACGTACTGACTTAATATAAACCTATGGATTTCTAGACGAATATTATTTTATTATGGGAGCTAACGTTTTTCATTTAATTTTTTTATTTGAAATAGGATATTTCAATATACTAAAATTGACAAAATGAAGTCGGCAGAGACTTAATTTTTTTTATTATTTTTATGAACATATTTATAACAAAAATCCCTATTCTCTCGAAACATTTGGACTGGCAATTTTAGCTACACTTGCCGAAAGTTGGGAATCACTACTAATACGTTGTCTTATATCTGTTTTTACACTTTTAATCAATTTTAAGCGCCACCAGGTGCCACCTCTCACTTTGTTGTGTTTATAATGCGAAGCTATTAAAGCCCAAATGACACTAAGTCCATTATTACAACTTGCCTATAAAGTGTCCGATTGCAAATGTTGAGTTAATTTAAAGGTATAAAGTGGCCTTTTAAAACTTTCCAGAGATTTTCAAAAATTCTCGAAGCTACAACAATCACCGAGGCCGCAGATGCTACAAAAATTTGTGATTTTTGTCTGGAGACGGTAAAAGAGTTTGTTGCACTGTACGAGTGGTAGAATATGCCACCTATACTCCGCAAAATTCTCATTCATGGAAAAGATTTAATTGATTTAATTGTATTTTTCCTGTAGGCTTACTACTTACTACTTATTTACTTACTGAGACTCTTCTCAGGAAAGTCTTAACAAAGACCATAAAAAATATCGCCTCAGACACTCCAGAAAATTAAGTCGAATTGCCACGAATGAAGGTGTTATACACCGAATCATGGTAACATCAGGCCGCATGATCTCGCATTTGACCCCTTCGTTTAGCCAGAAAAACCATAGTGATTGATATAAGCGAAGAATAATAATATTAATAATACAATTAATATATTTTTATACAAGTTAAGTAGTATTTATAAAATATATCGTTGCTTAAAACGCAAAATGCTCTGACTAACAAAAAAACCAATATCGATTTTTTATTACTTGCAGCATGTTTCATAAGGAAAACACGAAATTATTAAAAAATCATTACAAATTTTTTCGTTAGTTATGGCTTTTTACATTGAAGGTGACTATATAAATTTTTCTAATTTTCTTTCTTTATTTCGACTACTTTTTTATCACCTCCTTACAAAATTCCCCAGTGTGCGGCGTTCCAGAATTAGAAAAACCAATGAATTTAAATTCAAAAGCTGCTCTTATCGAAACTGTATTTTGACAGTAGTCTCAATTACAACGTAAAAGAAAATTCCGTTGCCTTAGTCGGGGATAACTATAAGAGGCGGGTGGTTAAAAGTTCGTCTTGCAAGTCAATGTCCTACATAATCGTCGATTCACTGACAAGCACCTCCGTAAGATTTCTGTTTATTTCAAAGATAAAATGCAATATAAGCAAAAAGTGAATATCTCAAAAAATTCCATTCTAAAAATTTATAAATTGCTTCTGTTCAAAATACTACTCGATGATACAGGAAGTATTAGATAAATTTTTTTTATTTTTTTCCACATTTATATTGTTTGTGCACACTGTCATACGAATAATTTTTAATTCATACATATTTTTCTACAGTAATAAAAAATTCAACTCATAGTGAACCATGACTAAAAAATCCTTGTTTTATTTTTATAAATATTTTATTTTGCTTTAATTTATTATTAAAAATCAATTGAAATGTGAAAACTAACTGAGTTTTATTTTCAGTCTGCATGTACGACAAGTTTTGTTGTAAATATTTATGTCAGTTTGGCTATGTACAGCGGAGTTCGGTTATAACGAACATTGTTCGGAAATAACCAATTTTCGCTAATAACGAAGAAATTCTCCGGTTCCTACAGTTTTATATAATAATTCATAGAAATTGGTATGGTTATAGCGAACTACGGTTATAGCGAATTTTTGTTTATAACAAACTGCTTCTTAAGTTCAATAAACATAATGCTTGGAAATTTTTTACGGCTTTACGAACAAAAAAAAAATGGCAAATTTTTGTCTGACGCATTTTGAAACTTTAAATTATTATTTGGAAACACTATCAGCTGTTCTCTTAGTTAAAACATAAATAATAAATTTATACTGACAGCAACTAAAAATGTAACCAAACACAAAAATATAAAAGAACTTCTCTAAATATAGCTTTGAAAAGGAAAAATGTGAAATATATGTTATTCCCGCACAGTTCGTTATAACAAAACTCCAGCGTATATTTGTGCGTATACAAAAAGAACTTCACACGGTCATGCTTTTGCATGAATGTGCCTTTTATAAAGTTTGCTAAAGTGGTGCTTTTGTAATAATTTCACAAAATGAAATGTTTTATGAAATCTGAACTACATATTATGGCGACTGTGGTAGCACCAAAACGTTCAACACACTACGGCCATTCACATCTCAAATCCAATAAATGAACATCCAGCCAAATGCACATACATATATATATAGATGCACTCATTCATATTGATGTACATATAATTACCCAGCAACAACTCAACCGCTGTGATCTCCAAATGAAATTTATTTGATATTAAAATTTTTTCAGCACGACAATGCATGGAATGATTGATTAATGATCGCATATATTTTTGTCTTAGTCTTGTTTACGAAAACGTGTTAACTAATTTCAGTCCTTGAACTTTTGAGAGGCTGAAAGTAAACTGAAACACAAAACACTCGTTAATATCATTACGAAATAGACAGCGTAGCCATAAACTTGAAAAAACCCTACACTTTCTAATTTTGAAAAAACCATTTGCTTTCCAATGGAAAACGTATCATCAAAATAGGTCCACTCAGTAAACAGTTCTCAGGTAACACATAAAAACCATTTTTTGTAATTATTTTACTTCGCCGGTGCTACACAATACCGACGAAGAAGAAGCTTTCAGCTGAAGCCGTTACTGTTCAGTGACCAATGACTATGCCTTCGCCACTGAAACCTTCCGACAACAACTGACACAAAGACACGCAAATGCACAGCAGAAAAATGCGAGATGTTTTTATAAGTCTAAAACTGCGGTTGAACCAAGGAAAATTTTTCGTTTTGTAGTCAAATTTGAAATAATTGAGAAAATCTTTCAAGTCTAAAATGAGAGAAAAATTCAAATTATGAATAGTATTGTTTGTCATCCTGCTCGCCAACTTTCTTTAATTCGAATTTTGGTTTTGCTAGGCTATGAGAATATGTATGCGTTTTTTTTTTTTTTGAAACAAATAAACGACAAATTAAGTCTGTTGGTTCAGTGTTCATACAGAGATTTTAGCATTGCAGACCATTTGGAGTGTGCTAATTCTTAAATATAAAATTATCTACAGTCTATAGAATTTTGTAGTACCGCTGAATATTATATTTACATTTTTTTTTTTAAATTTGCTCTTTCTATTTGTACACTACGTCACGTAATCTAAGAACGATTCCAACATAAATATGATCTCATGAATTGTTGTTGGTAGATTTTCATATGTTTCTCACATGGCCAAAGTGAAAAGGAGCTATTGCCCGATTATGTAATTTTAATCGTTTTCAGACTTTTGTGGGCATAAATTTTAGTTTTTTAATTTTATGCCAAGTTTTTTTTTGGTATCCAAGTGACATGTGTTTATTAAATTAAAGTTGACTTAAAGTTTATATTATACATATTTTTGCATAATAAATTATTATCGTCCGTAGAATTCGCATGGCGCAATATCATTGCGTGTTTACGAATTAAGTGCCTGTTTATAGAAAACGAAAGAAAAAATTCGTTTGATAGCAAAGCCAATTTTTTTTCATTTTAGTATAGTTTCTAATATAAATATACGAACGAATTGTTTCTGTCCTTTTCTAAAAACAGTCAGTAAGAGTTCTTTTTTATTTAAAAATCTTTATTCTCCTTTAAATATAAATTAGATCTATTAAATGGAATAAAAACAATAAAAGTTATAGTCTATATTTTGCCAAAGAAAAACTGAAACTGGCAAAACTGATGGTAACATTTTTTTTCTTTCCAATATGAAACACAATAGAGGATACATTATGCAGTTCAAGATTGAAAGTTAAATGTGCTATTCTAATGTTTATTTTTTTTTTTAATTACACTTTTTATGTACTTTATTGCCAATGATTACCTTCCCAGTGTGCCGAAGGCTTATCATCTCTGGCACACGAAAAATCAAATCAAATGTGTTGGGGGTTTGTTATTTGCATATGAAACTTTATAGTATTAACAATTACAGCACGAAATACCACATTATAGGAGCAGTATGCCGTAATCGTGGTTGAAAATTTGTGGTAATTTAATTATTTTAATATAATATTTTTATGTATTTTATTTCTCATAATGACAAACAGAAACCGAAAAAAGAAAAATACATTTAAAGCCTTGTACATTTCAAAAACTGCACACATAACAAAACATTCGTATGATACGTATGTACACACACACACACACACACACACATACAAACAAACCCATTTGAATTTATGTTTGCACCATCCATATTCATACATACCACCACTACTACAATACTTTTGTATTTATTTTAATTATATGCATGTTTTCTGGCATTGCTTTTGTTTTATTTTGAACCAAAAGAAATTTTTTTTTTTATATTTTCGGTTAAAACTAACCCTTTGGCCAAAACCAACATAAACGTTTTCATTAATTGCAGGCAAAGCTTTACGAAACACATAAATGTGTAAGCCTAATTATACACATACATTCATGCATTCATACGTATTTTCATAATACATATTTCCATATATCGCCATTAAATTGTTACAGTTGTATGTTTAAACATATGTACTCATGCATGTATGCAAGTATGCGTTTCTATACTGACGAACATAAATGAAACAGTCTAACTGATATTTAAACAAAATTCTTTATATATTTAAATGTTATTTACTGTTGTTAAGGTTTTCTGAAGCACAAAAATTTTGATAAAAAATCGGCATATTTTGAAAAACCAATCGGCATAATCGGCCCTTAAATTATTTATTTATGCATTTATTTCATTTCAATACATAAGAAGCCCATATGGCCAGTGATACATGTATTGATAGTTTAAAATGTATACTTAAAATCAATATATAAAAATTCATTCGTGAGTTAATAGCTTTCACAAATTTAACTGTCTCATTTTATAGTAATAAATAGTTAGTATCAAAATATAATATGATTGTAATGTAATTGTAATAGTTTTGGTTATGGTTATGGGCCCCCCAGCCCTATAAATACTGCCTGAAATAGGTAAGCTAATAATGCATAAAACAAGAAAATTATCTGTCCATGGCCAGTGTATATTCAACTAGCAGATAGACAAACATAAATCATATTATGTACTTCCCATAGATGCAAGCAACACTTTTATTTTATAAGTACAGTATGAATAGGAAAACATTTTCAGAGTAGTTGGTAAGAGATTCCAAATACGGCAAACTCTTATTAAAAAGGATCGTTCAAAAACCGACAGATATATACGAGGTACATATATAAATCTGGATGTTTGAATGAAAAGTTACAAATGTTCTTTAACAAAAGAGAACAATATAGCATTGACTAATATTTATGACATATAAAGTTACTTAAAAATAAATAAAAGTTAACGTTTTACAAATAAATTAATAAATTTATGTATTTGCAAAAAATAAATATTTTTAACCCACTATAAATTGACTTACTCATTTTTTTTATTCATTCTCATAATGTTTAGAAGAAAAGAATTTAGTGTAAAAACTAATTTTCCAGGGAACATCGTAATTTTATTTTATTTATGAAGAATGTGGAGGGATCATAATTTGTTGAACATATTACTACAGAAGAATCCCTATGATTTAAATCTGAATATTAATACAAAATTTCCCAATTTACTTTCCTACAAAAATTTTTAAAAATTTAAAAATTTTAAATCTCTGAATACACAGTATGAAATTGTTCTTTTTTCGTTTTCAGAAATAAATTATACTAAAACAAACAAAGTCATCGTGTGTTAGGAGTTTATTGAAGAACCAATAGGCCGATATTGCAAGGGTGTTCCCAAGAACTTCCGAACGGGCAGACACATCGCGTTCACCCAGTAAGCTAAGCAATATACGTTTCCTGCTAGTGTTTAATGTTTGTCTTTAATTTAGTCTTTTTCTTATTTACTATCACATGTGCCCCCGTAGCCTAGTGCATGGGCATTAGCCTATTAATCTGGGGGCTGCGTGTTCGATTTTCGGCTAGACCCTGGGTATTTCTGCACACAAGCTGACAGCTTCGCAGAATATGTGTTGTTCTTAAAAATAGTTAATATATATGAGAAAAGAATATATAATTTTGACTGCCTGTACATTATCGATTATCATCCTATTTAAATTTTTTTTTTCTTTTTTTTTATCTTTGACCATCACTCAGGAGATGACGCCTACGTATGCGGTACATTGTGCTGGAACTGGAGGAAAGGGATAGTAGGAGAAATGATAGGAGGTGAAGCTTCACTATCTTACAACACTGCTTTTTTGCACGTTATTTGTTTTTACAGCAGTGTTGTAGCGTCTCTGATGTCAAGGAGACATATTACATTTTTGAAGCTTCATTGTAGTAGCCATTTCTGGTAATTATTTTACATCGTCGTTGCTACACAATACCAACGAAGGAGGGCGTTCCAATGTGCCTGTGGATTGGATACAGTTGAAGCCGTTCCTGTTCACTGACCAGCGACTATGCCTTCGCCACTGAAACCTTGCGACAACAACTGATACACAAAGCCACACAAATGCATATCAGAAAAAATGCGAGATGCTTTTATGAGTCTGAAACTGTGGTTGAACCCAGGAATAATTTTTCGTTTTTGGATCATCGCCATTTCAACTAAATATACATTTTCTTTTGCGATACCTTGTGTTATTCTATATATAATTGTTAGCAGAAAATTATAGTTTTTTAATTTTTATGTCTTTGTGAATAAATGCAATTCATACAATTTACAAGAACTTGGATTTGTTACTGCGAATGTTGCTTTAAACCACTAAGTTCAGCGAAAATAGTATAAAATGTGGTATAGAAGAACTATTTCAAACCTTGACAAAGAAAAATTTTATATTCATATCAAATCACAACATGTCGAGTTCGCCACATCTTCAAATGAAGTTGGGAAAAGGTTATATATTAAAAAAAAAATATTTTAAATTAGAATGCAGAATTGCATACCGTAGTGTACCTATTTTTTGTCTCATTTATTTTATGCAATGCTATCTATTTATCTCTATCTATATACTCGTATTATTTTATGATTGAATCGCAAGAATTTTTTTAATAACAATTTTCTCGTTACTTTTATGCTCGTCAGTGTTATGCTGACATGCACGTGCATGAGCATGCATCCTATTTTATAAATATATTTGTCTCTGTATAGCAATGTAATTTGGTGAAGTTCATGTATTTATTATTACCCATGTCGTTACACACTAGTGCAAACACAAATCTTTATATTGGAGGACACACACTTGCAGCCAATATATTGACAACTTTATTAATGAATAATTTAATAAAATTACGACCATAATTTTATTTGATGAATTTCAATTTATATTTTCATGCCCATATGTATGTGTATTTAAACATGTATTCCAATTGACTTTTATATTTTTATTAAAAATATTTTCATATTTGACAATAGATATTTTCTAAAATCGCCATAATTCGACTGTTGATATTTACTTTTTCTTTATATTTATTTTTAATACCAGCTATTAATATTGCTTTATTGTGAAAAATTGGTATATACATATGTACGTAATTAGTTTTCAGTTCTATTCAATTCCTAATGAATAATTACCACACGAATATTTAATTAATTTCCGAAATAAAATTAATTTAACGGAATTTTATACCGGTGGTAAATGGCGTTTGATGCTGAGTTTATGTTCAATGCTTTTATAACTTGTTTACCAAATAACATCAAAATATTTATTAATATAAATAAAATAAAAATTAATTAAAAATTCTCTATTCAAAAGTAGAAAGAAAAAATGGAAATTTTATCAATAGATCGGCTTAGCTCATATAATAAATGTTCATATGTATACTGATGCGGTTTTCAGACTGCGGTGTTTAAACAGGTTTTATGTGTTTTAGAGCTAAGCAGGTTAATTTTTCAGAAGTTTCCAATACGCAAGAATACGTGTTCAAAAAGTATTCTTAATCTTTCGAAAGCAAAGTCAAGTGGCCGTTTAGTATCATGAGGTGTGCTCAGTTGTTTTTGTTTTTCTTTTTGATGTTTCACTGAATACCGTCGCTCTATAAATTTAATTTAATTTTTATTAAATTTATAAAGAAGAGAAAAGAAAAAACACCATTAATAGTGCAAGAAACAGATTTGCTAATAGAAATGTTTAGGGTCATACGACCGCGCTGGCAATAAAAATAAAATGTCCATTTGTTCATTCCTCCTGCGTGTAGCAGAACGTCTTCTGCGATACTCTGTTTTTTTGATTGGTTCAAGAAAGCATCATTTAAATAATATCCCGATATTTTAATACAGAACTCGTTTTTTCATTTCATTAAATTATTTTAGAAACATGTTTTTTGCTTCAGCTGTTTAAGCACCCGGTGATATGTCAATTTAAAACGCTAAAAAAATATGAACACTTGGGCGTAATATTCTTATTAGCTTTCTGAAACGTCTTTATCTTCGACAGTGTGAAAGCCGTATCATATGAAATCTTTAAAAACAGTATTACGATTTAGCAAAGAAATCTTTTAAAAAAATTAATTTTCAATTCGATCAATAGTAAATGGAAAATCCAATAGAAAATGATCAGGCTTAGTTTTGTCTAACATTTAGAAACACAAGTTATTATGTAAGGAAATAGCAAACAGTGTAGTTGTCCTCTTCAATATAATTAAATAATTAGCGCACTACAATTTGAAAATTGCTAAACAATACATTTGTAGGCTTTGTGATGCCGTATCTTGCCAACGTCTATATTTTTACACAGAAAAAAGTGTACCTCTTTATTTTTAAGTACCACCTTTAATTAGAATAATAAATTTTTGTCAATTAAAAGTTTAATCAATTCAATTAAATTTTTTAATTTATTTTTTTGCAAAATGATGGCTTGAAATTTTTAAAAATATTTAATTAAATTTTTAATTATTTTTTATAAAAATATAATTGAAAATTATTTCAATTAATTCAATAATAATAATTGAACTGATACAGATAAAATTCTAATTAATTTGTTCTTTGATATTAAGAAATTTTTAAATAAAATTGTGTTTCATTTTTCTCTGTGTAATGCCTTAATGTTAGTTCCTTTTATTTCAATAATTTTAAACAATTTAATAGAACATCAGCTGATGCAAATGGAAAAAATCAATTTCCCCATAAATTAAATTTTACATTCGAGTATGTATATTTCTCATATTAAAAGAGAATTTATAATAAATAAATTTTGTGTGTCTGGAATTGTTCAAAAAATATTCAATGCTATAAAGTTCTTTTTTATTGCCTTATAATTGAAAACATTAAAAAGTAAAAGTAATAAAAAGCAAAAGTTTTTAACGGCACTTGATGCTGTTGTTATTGTTGCTCTGCTAGCGTAGTTTTATTAAATTTGAAAGAAAAACAAAAGTTAAACGACCTGGATTGTGTTTTGTTTTTTAATAACTTTTAATTAAGACTTTTCAACAAGTTGAACGTATCGTTCAAATTTTCATTATTTGACACAGTCGAGTTACTGTAACAATAATAATAACAATAACAACAATAGAACGACAAAAGTCAATACCTATAAACGTTGAACTTATTAAACGTTTGACATGCTGGTGTTTCAACCAGTCACACCAAGCAGCCAAAGTGTTCGAGTGCTAAAAACTAAATGTACTCGAAATCTATATAAAGTTCCAATTTTATGGTGTTTTTAATTGTTGTTGCTTTTGTTGTGTGTTTGTGTATCCGTTTTCATTTAGTACGGCTATTAAAAGAAATTTGTGTTATCAAACTAAAATAACGGTACCTACAACAACGGCAACAAAAACAGGGGCTTCAGTAAAAGTTAAAAAGTTGTGTTCACAATTAAAAATTTTTCCGTTTTGTTTTGTTTTTATCGTAAGATTTATTGATATACACACAAGCCCATGTAGGTTTAAATACACACACACACACACTATATGCATAGTATTCGTCAACAAGTATGAGAGTTAAACCATGACCTTGCGCTCAACTTCAATAGAAGTGTAACACAATGCAAAAATAAAAATTAAAAATTACACATGTATGTATTTATTTATACATATAGATATGCAAGAATTTTATAGTATGCAAGTTTATGTGCATATACAAACATATGTATACAAACATATGTTTTGAGTGAAATCATTGAAGCAGCAAATATACCACATTTTGTCATTTTATTTAATTCTATTTCACTTCTGGGTGCCCTTCTAAACGAGAATCGTTTTGACATGTACGACTAGTATCTATAGCTTGAAGAATAGGAAAATAATATGTAAAATCATAAATAGCCCCCCCCCCTTGCAAATGTCATAGAAACTAGTACATTTACAGCTTAAATGCCGATTTAGTATACAATAACCGCAAGAAAAATGATCAGTGCGATGCTGCACAATGGGTGGTTCAGCTCCGTTCATGCGTCCTAACGAAAGAATAACAAAATCAATAATCACAATCAATAGTACTTGTAGTAGGTAAGTGCTACACAAGTATCCAACACATACTCCTCGTACGCATATACTAGCATGCATGTACAAGTTTTGCATTTCCATACATTTTTCAAATACAGTGAAAGTTGGTTGAAACGAATGATAAATTATAATTAAAAAAAATTTATTTTTAGGTCTAAATCAGATTTTAGTTCATTGCATTTCGCCAGCAATGTTGTGTATTTTATTAAGATTTATTGAATATATGCAATACTGTGTGCGAATCGCACTACGCATTACAGAGAGAACACGTTTACTGGCTGAACAGCACGTATGTGGAATATACTACACACAGAGGCCTTTCCTGTCTCATTAGGCGTGGGAAAATTCAAATAATATGTGCGCAAACACTACTCCCTTTACCCTCACTCCGAAAATCTTATTTGCTAGTGCCACAAAAGTGCATTGCATGCAGGGCCCATCCTCGGAAAGCAGGTCCAAGAAAAGTAAATAAATATTTTACAAAAAGAATGAAGAACTAGCAGCTCTTGCATTTACAACTTTTTTTTAAAGCTGCTTGACAGTATTTTTTTACACTGATTGGAGCGACTATTTCTGGGAGTGCTGAAGCAGAGCTGTTCATAAAACATTCATTTAATTGCTACCGCTTTTCTTCTGTATACTATATTTAATTTAGCCAAACCTGGTCACCAGCAACAATAATATTTTTAAACAAATTCATTCGCCCAGTACGGCAAAATAAAAGCGCTTAAGACATTCTTTGAAGACGAGTTGAAGAGATTATTACAATTTATAGAAGAAACTCCCGGGATTCGCAGATTTTAGTCTCTTTTTGTATGCACTCACTTATGTTTTTTGTCACGCACGCTCTGCCCTTATCCAGCTCGATACTTTAGGCAACAGAGCTCCGAAAGCGATTAATTTTTTAATACAGTATCCCTTTAATAGTTAGTTTTCAATTACTGTTATTTCTAAGACAAGTCTTTCCCACTCTATTTACGTGTGAATTAAACGTGCGGTGCCATAGAAATGACCATATGGAACTTCAAAGATTTTGTTTGTTTAATCATAATTTCATATATAATTTTAAACAAGAAAAGCAAAGTATTTGTAAAGCAGTGTTGCCGGAAACTATTGCTTTGCATTGTAAACGCAACTGTTTGCACTGTTGCTTTGTCAAGTGCGTTTATGAAGTCAGCACTTGTTTTTTGTACGTATTTGCAATCAATCACATTTTGATGGATATTAAATGTTCATGAGAAGTGCGTTTTTGTTATGCTGAGCTTTTACTGTATCAGAAAACACAAACACCGCCTTCATTGTATTCTCTGGCGCAGTTGTGAGAATAACAAGAGCATTTAGCCATTGTGTGTTTTTGTGTTAATGTTTCATTATTGTGAAAGTTAAAAGTAAAGTTGTTAAATAATTTTTTCCCACATGTTTATTTGGAATATTTGCATTTTTAATTTTAAGGTCAATAATTATGCAAATTCTTTCGTTATTAGTTTTAATTATTGCATCGTTTATATTTTAATTAATGGCAAACTATCACTTAAATGCAACTACAGTGCACTCGCTATAATGTGAATACCGCATAAACAACAACAAAACAACTTGTGCAACAGAACATTTTTTAATTGACTACCTAAATGATCAAAAAATTTTGTATTTACTTTGAAATAATATTTTCATATTTTCATACACAGTGATAATTAGTGTAATTTCCCCCTTTTTTGATGTATTTTGTTTCTCATAGTGATTTCGATTCTCAGAAGATGCATTGCATTTTCCTCTTTATTTATTTCTTACTTGCACTTTATTGTCCTAGTTTAAACTGCTGTGCAATGTCTTCATAGCGGAACAATAAAGTGCAGGGAAAATCGGGTAATGAATGCAATGCACTTTTAGTTCAAAATAATTCTCCATCAGTGATTGGCCGGCCTATGTAATTCTGCTTTCAAGACTTTTTTAACTTTGCTGTTTAAAAATTGATTTAATTTTTTATTTCAATTAAAACTATTAAAACAGGAAAAATATTTTCGTGGAGATTCATACTGCAAGAATCAAACCTAATCATGTAGCAGCAGTATTCAGAAAAGAAACTAGAATGGGCTAGCCAAGCCGTTATTTGCCCCCGAAAAATAAATAGACACAAATTATTATACATATACAATATAAAAATGATATTAAAATGTAAATAATCATCTTAGCAGAATAAAATTTCATACTCGTATATTGTCATATGAAATTAAAACCTTAAGCTAAAAAAATTCCAACTACACTTTTGGAATGACTACTAGACGCAGAATCAAAAGACATACTCAAAAATTTTATTCATTATTAAAAGCAACGTTTTTATCACGAAAATTCTTAAATTTTTAAGGGCAACCGCTCAAAGAGGCTACTCACATAGAAAAATGTCATTGTACAAATCATATAAATTTAACATATTCCGATATTGATTTTGCTTCACAGGTGCATCATGCTAAATCAACATGGTTTTCAAATAACATACCAGCAAGAAAATTGCACTTTATATTTGAAACAAAGTTTCACATCCTCTTGAATCACATTTGTATAAAAATTTAAGAAAATTATTTCGATATTGAATCAATATGATTTTGTTGTTCATTTAATACCAAATTACTATTAATATTAAATTTATTATTTATTATTATTATTTATTTGTATGATCAAGTTAGTCTATGTGTACATTTCGTTGATGCAAATGTCAACTCATCAGTAGACATTCAACCAAATTTTTTAAAAAGCATAGAAATCTCACATGTTTATATAAAAACTCTTAGAAAGTCTTTGAGAATTATTTAGTATACAAACAGAAAAAACTATTTAAAGTAGTTTCAAGCTAATTTTAGTTTGATTTAAAATTTTTCTTTTGTTTATTTAACATTGTTCAATGTTCATTTTACCCGATTCAATGTTAATTTTATGAAAATCTTTAATTTTGCTGTATTGATTTAGTCGATTACAATGTTGCTTTAATGTGATAAAACTTTAATTTCATTATAAAACGCTATTCTATGTATTTTACATTGTGCAATTTTATTTTAACTAGGAAAAATATTGAATCAATTTGTTTTATGGTAATTTGTAATTTCTTCGTGTCAAATCAATGTGAATCAATTAAAGTTAAATCAGGTCATTACTTTTGTAGAAATTTAACATGATTCTTAGCAGCATTTAGTCATGTTAATTTTACATTGGAATCGTTTTCTCTACCGTTAAATTTTTCCAATGTAACTTATGTTTTTCCGATTTGATATGACGCAATGTACATAAATTGATATCCTTAAACGATACAATAGAATTTAGTTTTTCAATTCAAGAGTCTGAATTATCGTTGTGTGCTGTATACTGTATATTTTTTAAATCATTGTAACACTCGTCCAATGCTGACATTACGTGAGGCGTTTATTTTGAATGTGGCATAAGTCATTTTCTCAGTTCATGATAACATTTTAACGGTATCTTCGCCTTTTTAAGAAATTTGCAATCAAATGTTAAGCACGAGTGAGATTTTGATCAAATTTTGATTGTAAATTTCTTAATAATTGTACTCAATATTATCATTAACTTGATATTTTTGAAAAAGTAAGTTATGCCACTTTCAAAATAACGGTTCATGTGTTGCCTTCCTTGTGCGTAGAGTGGGTGTGGTTACTGTGGAGAAGCAACAGTTTGGTGAAGTAGAATTAAATTCTGCTATTGCGCACTGTTTTAATTTGTAAAGCAAAGTTATAGTCTATCTAGTATTGAGTAAACGCATTAATTTTTAAAGCTAAAGAGAACTTATTTTATTTATGCTCTTGTATCGGTAGCTTTTGTAAAGTTTTATTACGCTGTAAATAATTTAATTAATTAGCTTTTTGAAGACATTGAGCAATTTTTAAAAAAACTAATAAATAAGTTTTGTCAGTTTAAAAAAACAATGAAATAATATGATTGGTTATTACGCATATTTACTTAAGAATCTATTTCTTTGGTAGTTGAGAAATTGTTAAGAATTAATTCTCAGTAATTTAATTAAAACTTGCAATAGGAAAAAATATTTTGTACGAATGAGTTTCTAAAGCACTGATGTTCAAACCCGAAGAAAAATGGGATAGCTACCCAGCACACATAATGTCTAACATTTGAAAAATTAAGGTGCATTATAAATATTTCCTTATTCAATATTTTAGACTTTCATTTTCTTATACAGGGTGGGCCAAAAGTAATCACCCGCGGCATAACCCGATGTTCTTTTGCTGTAATTTTTTTTTAAGACAAATTTGGGCACTGCTTATGATATGGGTAAGTGACCGCCGCCAGAGTTGATGACCATACATGCAGATCCAAAGGTTTTTATTAAATAAAATTACAGCAAAAAGACATCGGGTGATTACTTTTGGCCCACCGTGTATTATTATAATTATTAAAAAAATTTTTTTTGTAATATTTAAATTCTGTGTGAAATGGTGAAATAGTGCAAAACGTAAACAATTAGAAATTCAATCGGCAGTAGTTTAAAGTGAATCAAACGCTTACAATAAAATATCTGTAAATGTCAGTGCATGCTAGGCCTTTTTATAATGGTAAAAACTAAGTAGTGAATTTTGTTTTTAAAATTTAAAACATACTCTATACCTTTTTTAAATTTAATTTAAAACATAAAATGCACTGCACATCACTAAAAGAATAAAGTAACTTTTGCATTGCATTGTACTTTCGCATGAATATGCGCACTCGTCGCTGATAACACCCAGTTTTTGATTTGGTACTAAAACATACATATTTAGTCAATTGTCATTTAAATTTAAGTTGTATTTAAAGACAGTTTCAGTTTTTCAGTGCTAAATAAATGTTCCTAGTTAAATACGATAAAAGTATGGTAGCACTATGAAGTTATGGGTAGTCTTTAAACACAACACTGTTTAGCAATGACAGCATGTGGTACAGAAACATTTTAAAAGTAATAAAAACAACAATTGTTTTTTTTTATTGTTTCAAATGCATACTTAAATATCCCTGCAGAAATTAGTGGATTACATGATCCATATTAGTTAAAAAGGAGTAGTTACAAAATGGTCCCATGTAATGCAGGCATGGACCATGTTATTTTCAAGCAAGACCTTATTGCTGACCAACAAGTGTTCGTATTTTAACGACTGTATGCTTTAAGGCATCGTGTTTAAGTTTCTGCTGATAATGCGCGGAGTAGTGACATAGAGTAGTTTTTTACTCTGATGTAATGCATGGCTGGAGTATATGGTCCTCACCTAGGACATCGCAGTGTTAAAGGGAACACGTTTATTTTTTATACATTTGGGTTACTTTTGGACTAGTCGTAGTCCCTTATGGAGTATACTTTACAGGCGTGTGTGGAGTAGCCGCGATTTCTGCAGGGATGTATGTGTAAACTTCAGTTAATGTACATAATTATATTTCATTAGGTTGATACTGGAAATTGGTACCTTTACAGGCAATGAGAATTACATGCGATAATTATATTCAATCCAAATCCAAAGAACAAAATTGTAAATTACACTGACATACACTAGCCGAACGGAACAGCATGCCGTTTACGAAAGTTGCTGCACTTTCATCATCAGCGTTCTTCATATTTTGTCGACTGTATGCGGTTGTCAGGAGATGTAAATTTTTAGATTAATATATTTATTATTTTCTATATTTAGAATACGAGAAATATTTCCCCGTTATTTTTCTCTTCTAAATGAAGTTCTAAATTTACCATCTTCAACTTACAATAGTTGAACTGTGAACACATGTTTTTTTGTTATTCTTAAGCAAAATTTTATGGTTTGTTTTGTCAAATATTTTGTGTATAATGAATTATAACGCCACTAGCCTCTGGCCATTCTTATATTTTTTTTTATTGTTTAAATGACAAAAAAAAACCTTTTCATTGTTATATAAGTTTTAGAGTGTAATAAATGTATGCTTTTAAGTGCGTATATATGAAATTAAACAAAAATAGCTTTTTGGCTGACCACATGGTGTTTGTGCAAAACCAAAACACAAATTGTCGGAATCATATGGTAACTTAAATAGAACTTCAATACGTTCTATTTATATATCATAAAAAGTAGCAGTGAAAATCTGAATTTCATATTTAAATATATATAAATACGATTTAAATGTAATAAGAATGCGTGTGCTGGTGTTTACGTTATAAAAATATACAATTTTTTACTTTGTTTTGTTGTTCAATATGAAACGAAACTCAAGTGTTTGCTGGACAAGCAAAGAGGATAAGACTTTGTGTAAATTCATTTGGAACAATTCTGTTATGCAGCGGGCATTTTTGTTCTAAAGCAGGTTTACTAAGTCCTTTCTATCAATATAAAATCCTTGGGAGAAAGCTTATTGACGTACAAGTTCTCTACAGAGCAATTATTTTTTTATTTTTTTTTTTATATATTTTTCTGATTTTTTTGTTATTATCAAACATTCTAACTTAATAATTTCGGTAATTCGAATTTATTTTTAATGTAACGTAAAAAATAGAGATAAAAATTTAAAAAAAGTTCTCCGAAAGAATGTTGCTATATTTGTGCTCTTAACTTCGTCTAAAATCCATAAAAAATCAAACTTAAAGACATGCCTTTGTTTGTCGTTTCTTGTCTTTTATTTATATTTTATTCAGAATATCGTACCTACCTTTAAATGGAATTCACACAAAATATTGAGGATCTAGTTTATCCTTGACAAAGGATGATTATATATTTTTATTTATTATGTTTATGCAACATTTATAAGATAAATACAAATGTGATTTAAAAAAAACATGTAATATTTTTTCGAACTTTCTATGCTGTATTCTTTTATTTTAGTTTTTTGTTTGCACACGTTTGAATACTTTAAGATTTTTATTGCACTCTTTTTCAATAATTCTTTTTTTTTAGCAATTTTTTAATACACTTTAGGACAACTTCTAAGGCATTAAAGTTGTTTAAATAATTTAATTCTTGGCACGATTCTTTCAAAATACAAGTATTTTATTTAAAAAATTTATTTATTTGTTATTATTGTCGCCAGATATTAGCAAAGAGAGTGAGTTTAATTTTTTGTTATTTAAACTAAATTCGGAGTTGAAAAAATTTGACAAAAATTAAAAAACCGTTTTAAATAATTCTTTCGTCTTGGCACAGTGTATTTTAAACCGTCTAAGGCAACGTTTGTCTCTAGACTGAGTTTAGCACAAAGCCCTCTTCTACTACAATGGGTCAGAGTAACTGCCATAAATTGTAGAAACTCTAAGTTTGTACTGGTAGTGGTAGTTCATTAAGCTGTGCTCATACTAAAGTTTAGTTACTTAAACTATTTTTAACAAATTTGTAAACATGTGTGTGTGTAAAGATGCCAAGCATCTAGTTTTTTCTGCGACGTTCTCTACGTATTGTTCTCACCGATGGCTGATAGTTTTGTTGTTATTATTATGTCGTTCAAGCTTCAAAAATTCCATTGCACATTTCAGCTGGTTTTTTTTCTTTTGTTGCAATCTTCTATTCAGGCATCCGTTGATTCTCTCCTAAAACAACTTGAGAAGTTGCATTAACCAGTTTCTTACTTAAGTTTTTGTTTATTTTCCTCATTCGCTTTTGTTGTTGTATTCTCTTTTTTGGCTGATTTTTTGTTATTACTACACTCGAAATCGTTTCTAATGAGTATTTGCTTTAGAAAATAACCCAACAAACATTATGTACCTGTGGTTTGAAGTTAAGTACCCTTTTTGAGTGCCAAATGTTTGTGCACCGTTTCAGAATATTTTGAAAAATATTTTTATATATATTATTCCAAATAAGGCGATCGATTTTAATAATTTATAAATGATTTAAAATTTTACTACATCTCTTGACAGGTTGATAAAATTTTTGAATATTGAAGGCTACTGGCAGCGTTTTCCTTTCAATAATATATTATTATAATCTATGGTATGCGAAGCAACTGTTCCTATATCTACATGCGCAGTAATAAGATGACAGGTCCACAATTACCTGCTAATGTCCGTGAATTGTTGCCGAGTCAGGCCGGTATAAAAGTGATCCATTATAGTGTTAGTCTGCTTCGATTTTACCGACATATGTAAATATATATAATAAAAAGAGTAATTTATTTTTGTACTTTTTAGGAATTGGAACATATAAGGCGTAAAATTTGTTCCCTCTTTTCTATAAAAAATATGTTTTATGTGTTTTCCATGGAAATTATATTGTGATCATCCCTCCCATTTCATTCCATCGGTTAAGATTTTCTTGTTTTTTTTTTCTGAGGGTGTGAGTTCCGTTGAACTATTGGGCTCATTTTTTTTTTTTTAACTGGGACCAGCACTCAGGAGATGACTCCTACACTTGCGATGCATTGTGCTGCAACTATAGGAAAGGTATAGTTAAAGAAACGACACGAGATGAAGCTTAATTAATTATTTTTTTTACAGCTCTGCTTTTGCACGTTCTTTGTTTTATAGCAGTGCTGCAGCTTCTGTTTGGTAGCCATTTTTATTATTTTACTTCGCCAGTGCTACACAATACCGACGAAGGAGGGCGTTCTGATGTGATTGGGGATTGCTATCAGCTGTAGCCGGTATTGTTCAGTGACCAGTGACTATGCCTTCGCCACTGAAACCTTCCCACAACAAGCGACACACAAATAGTCTTTTTATGAACTCCTAATTTACCTACCTTTTTTTTAATTATGGCTACGGCTACGGCTACGGCTCCAACTTTTTCAAGTAGAAGTAGCGGTAGACGCTGTATTATTCCGAAGCATTTATATTTTTTAGCTACAGCTACTTTAAAAAAAAATATGGCGGCAAGTAGAAGTAGCCTCTTTGCTACTTCAACTAAGTTATTGGTAAACACCAAAAATATTCTACATAATTTTTAGCTTCAATTTAAAGAAAAGCCAAAAACGAAAACATTATTTCTGGCTACTTTATATGAATACTTTATGCTTGGAACTACGCTATACTAATATTTACTTCTGGCTACTTACCGACAATGAGAAGAACGAAAAAAGACAGTATGTTATTTTGATTCGTTTTCTCTTTTGTAATTTGTTTCACACACTCGACAATGGGGCAGAATAAAGTAAATTGGAAATCAATAGGAAACTATAAAAATCGTAAAGTGTTGTGAAGTTAGAAAAACAAAAATAAAAAAATTTATTTAAGATCAAAATAATATACATATATAACTCAAGGGCATTTAAATAAACTATAATTAAATTTTAGAAATGAAAGAATTAACATTCAGTTGTCGTTAATGTCAGAGTTAATTTATAACAATAATGTGACAATGACTTCTTCAGTTGAGTAGAACACGTATTTTCAATGCCACTACTTTTTCCGAATTCTAAAAAATATTTTATGTCATTACATGAACCATGATATTTCAATCGTTTACCTTTGTGTTTGTAGGGGAAGCTAAAAAAACTATCGCAAAACAATATTTTTTACACATCCACTACACAAGTTTATTGAATTGACTTGAGGTATGAGTCATAAAATCTAGTTTAAATAAATTAATCTAATTCCCATGCTTAAACTAAGAGAGCAATTGAAAACTTTATAAGAGAATTATTAACCACAGAAAGAAAAAAGAGCAACAGTCAGAAATATAAATTAAAAAATTCATCGTGTACTTAACTTATAGGTAATGTGCTACTATTGTGAATGATAAAATAAATAAATTAATTAATATCGAAATTGTTAAAACAGTTAAACGAATATTAATAACGCAACCATAACATTTAAACGGTTTTAATATTTTACCAATAGCTAATGATGTGGTGTCGATACTTCCGTTTACAAACAGTTTACTGTTGTGTGTTCCACTTAGCGCATAATCAGCTGAAGCGCTGCTGCACAAATATTTTGAAACATACATTTAAAATATTGATTAAACACTATAATTAAATGCAATCGAATGACCTAAAACGACTGCAATATAAACATATGTAATTTGAAAATTTTCGAAAAGAAAACTTACGAAAATAGTTTCTTTTTTTTATTTTAAACTAATAATTCCAATAACAAATTAATGTCGCTTAAATTCAATTAATTAATTTTTTTCCTCAGTAAAATTGTCTTTCCTTAATTAATAATTTAATTGCATCCATGTTTATATTAATTTATTTCCTTGTTCTTTCAAAACAGTGATCATCATTTATTCCAAACATTATAAATTAACAGCGACATTACGGTTTTTGGCTCAGGCATGGTACCACCGCAGATTTGGAAATGATTGTTACATTCGGTGGTGGCAAAGACTTTTTCTGAGGTTCTGGATATCATGCAAAGGGAAGTTTGTCCAAATGGATAAATGTACCTTTTATTTTTTTTGCAACTTTTTTATTTTAATCTGTCGAAAATGGCAAAGTCAATTCAAGGCCACATAAACGTCACATTTTCTTACAGAATGCCAAACATACATTGACAGTCATCAGTGAATGGCAATATCGACAACTAGAATACGTAGGAGAGGCATAGTATCCCTCGCAACGTGAATTTTGAATGGACACATTCTTATTGTATGTAAAATTATCCGTAGCGACCCTCGTGAGATGCCAAGTTGTGTCGAATTTCTCGGGGCGGATGTTTCTACATCTTCCTGTACGCGTTCAATATTGTCATCCGTGTACACCGTTCGTCGTCTGACGGCACCAAGAAGGTTTCGTACTGCCCATTGTTGTCGATAATTTGCAACGACACGGTTTATTGTTGACTCTGAGGGTCCAACCCGCACATTAAAATAACGACGATATGCACGCTGAGTCAAAACAATGGATCGTTGATTTGAGAAATAATGTTCAGCGATTTTGGCAAGTTGTTCAATTGGGTACTGTTCCATTTAAAATTCCCCTTGCCTTCTTTACAAAATACTGAAAATAATAAAAAAGTTAAAAGGAATTCAACACCTTCGCTCATTTTGGGTCACCCTGTACAATTAGAAATTTCATATCATTGGTTAATCTGAAACTAGTTAACATATAAAAAAAGCTAAGTCCTTAATAAGTAATTCGTTTATTGGAACACCCTCTTGACAGGTTTCACACGTTTCCGTTTAAGCGAACCACACATAAGTAGTTTTTGCTGTGTTAACGCTGATAAATTATCAATGAACACATTAATTTCTGTTATATTTTTCACCACAGCGTGTGGTGGCAAATGATAATACTCTCTTATCATTCTACAATTCTCATTCCCTGCATTAGAAATTTTCTAAATCTTACGAAACACATTAACCAAACATTTAAAATTCGAAAGCTGTAGTGCTTTTTCGTGAAACCACAAAAGCATAAATGGAGAATTATTTCATATGCACATGTATGGATGTGTATGTAGCAATTACGTACACATATTAGTATACACGTGCATGCTCATACTTGAATAATTCATAATAATTCTGCGAACGAATCAAGTAAATCATGAAGCAGCCTGCAGCGGATTTACACACAAGAGTCACTTTTAAAAAAAGAAATAACTTTTTGCTGAGATAAAATTAGTTATGCAAAAAAGTATTTGAGTACAGAAACAAAATTTAAAGTATTTAGCAAAACTATAAGAAAATTGTACGGAAAGCTCTAATACACTTTTCATAAATTAGAACTTCGTCATTCAGATGCAAAGATATTAGAACTTTTTAAATATCGTTGAGTCTAATTTCTTGTACGCTAGCAGGAAATGCAGAAATTAAATTAGAAAAAAACTATGGAAAAGGATTGCATTGTATATTTGAAATTATACCAAAATTATTATCAGAGCAACCAAAAATGTTAGTTATGGTTTAAAGACATTTTTCTGTATCCACATATGGCGAATGTCCCAAGGCAGTCTGTTGTCATCTTTTTACATCCTTATGAGAAGAGAAGAAGGCTAAGATATGTTGGACAAATTAAATTTATGTACTCCTAATGTAGGAGTTTCAGGGAAAATGGTTTTGTTGTGAGGAAACCGAATAAGAAAATGAGGTTACTGTAAATTCAAGATGGCGGACAATATTTACTTATCTACACAGAAACAAAAATCTCGTACTAAATAGTACTCATATGTTCTTAAAACACGCCGAAAATGAGATTACTTGGGACATCCAATCCTGGAAATTCTTAGAATGGGTAAAAAATTCTTAGGTTACGTTGTTTGATGGCGGGGGTCTGACAAAGGGGACCACAAGAAACAACCAGAGTCTAAGCGTGAGTTATACCCGCACCTGCAGATTGATAAGACTCTTGCTCATGCACTATACATATACAGGGACACCCCGAAAAACTTCTTAAAGCAAGAAACAAGTTATAAATTAAGTATTTTTCTATTCTCTTTTGTATTTCAGTAATTCTCAAACATTTTTTGGGAGTTTTTATATAAACATGAGAGTGGCATTGGTCGAATTAGTCTGCACGTTGACTGCAAAACGAAAAATTTTCCTGAGTTCAACACCAGTTTCAGACTGATAAAAACATCTTGCATTTTTTCTGATGTGTATTTGTGTGGCTTTGTGTTAGTTGTTGTAGGAAGGTTTCAGTGGCGAAGGCATAGTCACTGGTCACTGGTCACTGAACACTGACGGCTTCAGCTGTATCCAATCAGAACGCCCTCCTTCATCGGTTTTGTGTAGCACAGGCGAAGTAACATAACTACTAAAATGGCTACCAAAAAAAGGAGCTTCAAAATTTAATATATTTCTCCTTGACATCAGAGACGCTGCTATAAAAGCAAAATAACGTGCAAAAAGCAGTGTTGTCAGATAGTGAAGCCTCACCTCCTATTATTTCTCTTACTATCCCTTTCCTATAGTTTCAGCACCATGCATCGCATGTGTCAGGGTCATCTCCTGAGTGCTGGTTCAAGATAAAAAAAAAACATGAAAAATTTTTTATTTTTAGCTTTTTTAAAAATCTGGGCCCAAATCGTCGCATTCGTGATCCAATGAATTTGATCGAAATTTTACTTTTTGAGATCGTCATATGCGTATCGAAATTTCAGATCGTGGCAGTCGGTAACGAGCAGTCGAACGAGTATATTCTCTCGAAATGTCATTCGAAAGACCAAAAGCTGTCGGAAACTAGTTTTTTGTTTGCTATTTAAGAAAGAAAAATTTTATTTTATTATTCAGTCATATTTTTTTTTATTAAACATGTAAGTACATACATAAATAAATAAAAAAAAAATAATTAACATCAAAAATTTTCATTAAGACAAATTAGCCAAAATATGTCATAATCAATCAAAAATTCGATTTTGAATTTTTCGTTTGTATAGGAGGTACCATGCCTACTTGTCCAATCCCTCCCAGTTTTTTACTGATGATTTGTTTTAACTACAAATTCATTTGGACCATATTCAGAATATTAGACTCCAACCGTTCGCAAGATATACAAAAATAAATATTTACTTTTTATGGCCGTAGCAACTGGGAGTTGAAATTTTTGAATTTTATATAGTTCATTCCACATACCAGGGATACTGTAAAAATTTCAAGAAGCACACATACATACATACATACAAACATGTCATTTTTATATATAAAGATTTTAACCATATATTTTTATTCTATGACAACGCACATAAATCTTTTACATTTTAATTCAAATTTCGATTCGAACGCTATCGAATGCCTCGATCTGGCTATTCGATACGTCACGAAATGTTATTCGATACGATAGCTTATTCGATCACGAATGCGGCGATTTGACACCTGGTATAATGCCTATTTATGATTCGATATAAGTAATCACCAACATAATGTACATATAAACCACCTTAACCATACAACAACTGTATATGTTTACCAAATTAAATAAAGTCTTTTAATCCACAAGTTAGAAAATCCTGAATTTTTTGCTTAATCAAACCAGTTTTGGGCTTATTTCCAATACGTTTGCGGTATTAAATCAACTTCGAAAATCTCGAATTAACCGCATTTTAGACTTGTATTGATCACAGTTTTTCTTCAATCAATCTGGTTTTAGGCATTCGGGATTAAATATCGCTAAAAGTAAGTATTTAGAGCTTGAATTAAGTATTCTGTATTTGATTTAAGAAAATCCGTACTTACCGTACTTTTGGCATTAAGTACGGAAGGATCGATTTTATTTTGAATGCACTATTACGAAAAGCATACTAATTTATTGAAAGAAAAACAGTTTTGCTAATAATATAAGCAAAGCTCCTTATTAACCGATTGGTATCGTGAGGAGAAAAACAGAAAAACAATTTTCTGGACGATGCCACACATTTTAGTAGCGAAATATTGAGAATAAATATATAAAAATAAAAAAGAGGATCTTCCAGTTTAAATAATTAATTAATTTTTTTTGTCTCTTCTTATTGTTATTCAACCAAAACTGGAGTTCAAAATTCTGTCAAAAAAGCATTTCGTTCTGTGGAATTGAACTATGCAGCGTCTACTTGGTTTAGATTTTATCGGTTTTGCAAATGGAAAGAAATACATACCAGTACAAGGTATGCCAGAAGCCAATCTGTTTGTTTGTTCCTGTTGTAAATGATGTTAATCGTGATAAAATTGTTGACAGCAAGTGACGACAGGCTGTTTGAGATGCTTGAAAACACAATGATGCACAGTCACTGATAAATTTAATTTGCCATGAGTATCTTCATTTCAATATGTACATAATCATGATGTAAATAATTTAGCAACAACTAGAATAATAAAACGGGTTTTTCATTTCGAATAACTAATACTTCCTTTCTGCTTTGGTAAAATTATGAAATGCTTACGATCTTACTTCGCATACACACGTACACACGTATTATATTTATAACTCCTATGGAAGGAAGGATTGCATAGATTTTGCCACAAAATATACGATTTCATTTACAATCCCTCTTACTAAACATCTCAATAGTTTAAAAAGAAATAAAAAGAAATTATATTAATTTCCGGCCAGATGCACTCATAAATTATTTCAGGAATTTTTCTTCCTTTTTATGCGCACGTGGCCACCTAGAATTCATGATGTTTCAGGGTAATAGATTTTGTTGCGTGTCGAGGTTTTGTAAAAATATTATCGGGTTTTTAACAGACTCCTTTTTTATCCGTGACACAAAGAGCAAATGTTTGAAATACATGGCAAAGCGGGGCCAGAAGTGCAATGCATTTTTTTTATCTTGGACCAACACGAAGACTCTTACACATGCGATGTATTTTGTTGAAACTGGTTAATTAGGTAATGGGGAGCGGGACATTCGATGTGAATTTTCTCAAGCCAAAAAAACGACAGATAAAACCCCTGCAGAGAGTTTATTCCCGCTGTTCGGCCGAAAAATGAGTTCTCTCTGTAATTCGTAGTGCGATTCGCTGCCAAATCAACCACAAATGGATGCGCCCTTAATGATGAACGCCTTGTGCGTAAGATTGAACTGATTTCGGGAACAAATTTCTTAATTTCATTAGTGGACATCCCATTATAGTAATTATAGAACAACGAAACACACACCACGTTGCGACGATGCTCGAGAGAGTCAATATAGTTGACTACCCTAATGTCTGCAATGAGTTTCTTCTTTGCCTTTTACTGTACACGGTCGAGCAACTTCAGAATAGCCTTTGCACCACCGGCCCATACATGAGAGTTGTAATACATCTTCGATCGGTTGTAACCGGTATAAATAGCTAGGAGATCAGATGCAAAATGTGTCCAGCTCATAGAACATCGCATGGAATATTCATGCCAATAATATCAAGAGCTTCTGATTCGTCAATATTTATACCAACAATAATTACAGATGAAGTAGCGTAATCGGGGAGGCGTTGGTGTGTTAGAATTTGGTCTCTTGAGCGTTGAAATCAACCCTGTTCGTGTAATACTTTAGTCAGGCTGTTATTAAATGAATCACTCATATTTTCCTTCAGAGCCGCGATCAAATGAGGGCCTAGTGCCAAATCCCGCTATCATCTGCAAATGAGTTGATCTATAACAACTCTTATAGCATGATCCTTGATAAGACTGGATATAAGAAAGAAGATATCACCGACACCAAAAGCCATAAATTTGGACAAAAGTGCCGCATGCCCCACTCAATCAAATGCCTTAGAAATAACCATAATTTTTCCGATAGGAAAGCCAAATCGCGTGCTCTACGGAAACCATATTGGCGGTCGTTTAGTTTTAGTTTACTTGGACGCTAGATATTTCATTAGGTGAAAGTTTACTTTATACTTTAATTTTTTATTTATATTTATTTTTGAGCGATGGTCTTTGTTATGAAATGTTTTTAAATTATTATTAATTTCTCAATATTTCGCTACCAAATAGGTAGCATCGTCAGGAAATAATAATTTGTATTAACAAAAATATTTAAAAAAAAAAAAAAAAATTTATCCTTTAATTTTTGTTGAAGAGAAAACACCATTAAGTACTGATGATTGTTGCTGTTAATAATACAACATAAAAACAAAGTAGTTGCAATTTTGATTCTTGCGCTGTGTAAGATTAATTCATCACCAACTACATCAACGCCACCATACGATGATCTGCAAAGGAAGACGATAAACAGATATGAATATAATTTCTTTGTTTTATGCTCGGAAATGCTTCTACTGTTTATTATTATAATTTTCTTTTTCTTTTCTAAATATTGCAAATGGAAGAAATTAGTATTTTAGCGGATGTGCTGCTTGTTTCTGTGCGAAAGTATGGTATTTTCATTAAGCATCTTTATAATAACAAAAAATTATATTTTCAAATTTGCGTGCTACAAGAAATTAATTCATAATTAATAATGTTTATGATGTTTCCAAAATGTCCTTTGTTGCATAAATATCAAACACACACACACACACATACATATGTATATATATATACATGTTTATGAATTATTGTAAATGGGTATGTCGCCTAGAGTATGTGTATGTGTATAGTGAAAGCTATATTGCATTTCTTGTTTAGCTGAAGGCTTTATGTACGAGTACATGACTGTGCCTAAATGTGTTTAATTAACGGTTTTGCGTTTGTATCGGGTTATGCATTTAGTGGTTTCAAAACCGTCAGTCTGGCAATGCAGGCAGCAGTTACAGATCTGTCATGTAAAAGGTTTGCCATTTACGAATATGGATCGTTTAACGACCGAAGAACGAATAAAAATAGTTAAAATTTATTACAAATGTGACTGTTCAAACGTGGGCACTTTTTGGGCAGTGGAAAAATTCCAAAAATTGTTTCTGGCTTCAATCTAAATATATGAAGGAAATTTTTCTTTCGTTTTCTTGAAACAGTCAGTATGGTCGTCATAACTGACCTACTGCGCAAGGAATTGACAAGATCTGAAAGAAATTTTAAGAGACTAGAAGCGTTGCAGATGTAGTCAGTAGTGCGATTCAGAAATTTGTAACGATTCCATATCTGTTAAAATTTAAATAATGTTTAAGTGTTTGCACTAACGTTTGTGCGATTCAGTAACTCGATGTTAACGTTAGAAGTTAAAAATTTAAATCAAGTGGCATCTTCTTGAAAATATACGAAGAGCGCAAAAAGAAATATTTATTATTATTTATTCGTCTATTATATTTGCAAAATGTAAGAAAAATCATTTATTTTTATAGATTTATAAAAACAAAATAAACATTTTTGGAAATAATTATTAAACAGACATATCGAGCCTTTGGTGCAATACCGCAGTAACTCAAAATTTGAATTTTTTGAGCTGGGTATGCAGAAATGATCTTTGGGGAAATATATATTTAAAGGAAAAAAGATTATGGTTATATCTCGAACTGTTCAGATTTTACAGCTTCAAATGTCTTTATTGCCTCCAGCTATTTCCAACAATATTTATTTGCAATAAGGAAATATTTCCTTTATGACTAGAACTTTACAAACAGAAGACATTACAAAACATGCCTCTTTATTTAAAAACTTGGAAAAAAAAACTTTAGTAAACGAAAATACTATCGAAAAGATGGCTCAAAACTTCAAATGCATTTTTCTCGGTTCACGATTTTTTGAATTACGACGGTATTGCACCAAAGGCTCGCAATGCCTGTGTATGTGTGTATATTTTAGATTTGTGTTAAAATAAAAAGTTAACTCAAAAAGTGCTGTGGTTTAGTTAACAAAACTGTTGTAACGGAAACGCTTAACGATAACGAAAATGGTTAAAAATATGTTAGTGAATAACAAAATCGTTTACTTTACAGTTAATTTTCATTAAAATTGCACAGTGAATAGCACTACAGCCCCATGCATCCATGGAATGTGTGCACTGTTAGTGAAGATGAGAAAAGCACTAGTACGGTCAATAATTGAAGATTATGAACTGAACGATTTTAAGTTTGACCAAGATAGTAGCACGAGCCACGCAACAGGGCCGATTTTTGGTTTATCTTATGAGAAGTTTCTAGAATATGTAATTTCACATTTTGGTGACGTTAATTAACCAGCAAGATCATGCCATTTGACCTCGTTAAACTTTTTAATTTGGCCATTCCCCTAAGACCGTATTTATGAGAACAATCTCCGAACATTTGCAGCATTAGAGAATCAAAATTCTTTAAAGTATCGCCGAGATACCGCCCGAAATGTAAAACTACCTCGAAAGCATCGACTACTGCACTCATTCTAGAGGCGCGTCATTTAAATGACATTCTATTTGGTAAATAATGACAAGGTTCAAGCATTATAACCAGTGTTTACCGCTAGAACGTCCGCGGGCATTGTTAGTTGGTTAGTGTCTCATACGTGTGAGCTGAAGTGAGAAAGAGCAATATTACAAGTGTTGCCAGTGAAGAATTTCGCACCACTGGCTTCCAAACTACGCATTTGAAGAAATATTACACGTGACTTCTTTTAAGTTTTTTTTTTAAATGGGTAAAGTACAAATGCGGACGCGACAATTTTTTTCGTAAAGAACAAACCACAGTAATTTTACTATTAATATTGATTGAACTTTAATTAAAAAAATAAAACAACAACATAAAGTTAACTTCAAGAAAATGATAATAATAAGAAAAATCAAATCGAAATAAAAAATAAATAAAAATGTTTCACTCGAACGTTTTCTGAAATATGCGAATTAATTGTTCCGATATTTTATGACTTCATCTATATCAATATCATAAGGACAACATTTTATTCGAATGAGATCTTCCAAATGAGTATCGGAAAGTCTGTTTCTGTGTTTGGTTCGAATATTTGTCAAAGTAGAAAATGCAACTTCGCAGCTATACGTGGAGGCAAACATTGAATGAATTCGGTAAACAGCGTCCTTAGTTTTTGAATAACTCTCTACCTTTATTTGTTTCCAAAAGACAACTGCGTCTTCAAGTTTTGTTTTATTCTTTAGCACTTCTATCTCGGCTATATTGACTAACAATTCAATCGATAATAATTAAGTTACAACTTCAATATTAATAAAAGGACAAAGTAATACACAAAAAGTAATACAATAAATACCGTTAGCAATTTAATAAGAAGTTCTAAAAAGACCTAGTGATGTACATATAGGGTTACGATTACAGTTTTAGTAATTGGCAACACTGAATATATCAACTTACTTGATTTATTCAGTCATAAACAAGCAGTTGCCAAAGGAGGGTGTACGCCGCTTATTTCTTTAATTTTATAAAAAAAGAGAATCTCTTTTTTGCTCTTTTTAGCATATTTTCCATAACATAACATAATGGCCATGATTTCATTTCAAATGTTTGATAATTAATTTCCCAAGTCTTCTTCACAAAATGCTGAAAAAAACACAGAGAAAAAATTATACTTAAAAAAGTTATAAAGAATTCACCCTGTACATTGGCAGCAGCGTTCTATTGTAGACAATGTACACACACACAGGCTCACGGTTACATACGGATACAAACACTAAAATCTAAAAACAATAAAGCATAATTGATTTGGCGGTTAAAAGACAAAGTGCGGAACTTTTTCTTTTTTATTTTTATTTTTAAATTAAGTACACAGATTCTTGCATGTATTGAATATATTATAAATTGATTCTTTTACTTTCACAAGTGTATTGCCCGCACAGTCGTGTCTCAATAATTTGAAACTTCCTAAGTTTTTGAATAGGTAAGCTTGATATTCTGGGGTTCACATCCAGCAGGCAGAACGCAAAATGTTACTTTTAAAGGTAGTATAATATTATGTTCACACATGCATTCTTAATGGAGATTATTTAAGCGGTGGCGATTGGCACGTTGACTACAAAACGAAAAATTTTCCTGTGTTCAACACCAGTTTCAGACTCATAAAAAAATCTCTAATTTTTTCTGATGTTGGATTTGTGTGACTTTGTGTCAGTTGTTGTCGCAAGGTTTCAGTGGCGAAGGCATAGTCACTGGTCACTGAACAGTAACGGCTTCACAGGCACATCAGAACGCCCTCCTTCGCCGGTATTGTATAGCACCGGCGAAGTAAAATAATTACTAAAAATGGCTACTAAAAATTAAGCTTCATACGTCTCCTTGACATCAGAGACGCTACAACGCTGCTATAAAATCAAAATAACGTACAAAAAGCAGTGTTGTCCTAAAGTGAAGCTTCACCTCCTATTATTTCTCTTACTAGCCCTTTCCTCTAGTTCCAGCACAATGCACCACATGTGTAAAGGTCATCTCCTGAGTGCTGGTCCAAGAAAAAAAAAACGCCATGTAAGAACGTCTCCAAAGTAAAAATTAATAAAACATTATTTATACATTTGGTGAAAAATTTATCGTCTAGCATGACGGGGTTCTATAATTTGATGCTTGGATTTTCTACACTCTAAAATTCAAACGAGTATTTTGATTGCGTTGGTGTTTCTCAAACAAATATACACCAAAATTATTTCGCTTAGTTTCTGTGCAATATTTTTAGCATTTGCCAGTAGTATTGGCCCACTTGATACTGCTTGAATCAGTACATACTCTTCCTTGGCTTTTACAAACACTCTTCTTACTTTGAACTCTCGATTATCTGACCTTTTTTTTCTGGTTGCTTCGATTTCATGTTATCGAGAGTCGATTATAAGTGAATTTCTTTGGGGGTCCAAAATACATACTATAACGACCACATTGGTAATAATTCTTTTTTCTGTATTTTGTTAGATGATGCTCGTGTTGGTGGTGTAATTTTAATTTTGTTTTTCCTCTTTTTGGTTTGTGTGCGTAAGTTGCTACTAAAGTTTTCTAATATCTTTTTTCTATACAATTTTTTTTTGCCTTTTCATTATTTTAATACCCTACAATTGTATGCTCGAAATTTATGAATGTTCACGATATTAAAAAGAAAATCATATTGCTCGCAGAGCTTAAGATGTTTTCCATAAAGAAATTTCTTGTATTTGAAGAAAAAGTATAATTCCACTTTCTAGAAGTTTTACCGCATAAATGGGTAAATGAAATCGGTAATATTTTCTTTCGATTTATTTCGAGCTTTCTCAGGGATCACGCCATAAGAGTTGTTATAGACGGGATCTCGTCTAACGAGTTCAAGATAAATTCAGGGATACCGGAAATTTTGCATACTTTCTGCTACCCCATTTTTTATATTTCTTAATACCCTTCTAAGTCGAACTTCCAACATTATTATAACACACTTTTGCAGATGACAGTGTCATCGACTATGATCACGACACTGAGGCAGAATGCTAGTGACCTCACAAAAATAACGCGATGAGGTCAAGCGAACAGGGCCGAATCCAACCCTCAATCCAAATCCAATGCTGCATTCTTACACAACAGTGCTTGACCGATCACGCTGCTTCACTTATAATGCTATAAACGAGCAGTACTTGATGTTCTTGGCATGAAAATTCAGTATGATGTACGATGGACTGAAGAGATTTTTCAGGTCTCAAAAGAAGCACCCAAGTACCTCGGTTTTTTAAGACAGTGTATGCACTACTCACCCTATCTGATTTCCTTACTATTTGTACTGCTTTGATCCAACCGGAGAAGGAGTACTACTCCCATATATGACGCGGTTCTTCATAGTATATTTTCCAGTTACTCGACCGCGTGCAGGAGAAGGCGAAGAAACTCATTGGGGACGGTAGGGTAGCCAACTCTATTGATTCGCTTGAGCATCGTCGCAATGTGAGGTGTGTTTCGTTGTTCTATCGTTACTATAATGTGATGTGCTCTGATGAAATCAGGGCACTTGTTCCTGAAAACTGTTTATTCTTTCGCATAACGCTTTCATCGTTAAGAACGCATACATTTGTGGTCGATTTGACAGCGATTCGCACTACGCATTACATAGAGAATATTTTTTCATTTGGAATAAACTGCCTGCCTGCGTCGAAAAATTCAAACCAAATGTCGCTCTATCCTCATTAATAATATTTTATTGGGGTGATATTAAAATTTATAAAACTTTTTTTCATTTTCATTTATTTTTGAATAGTTGATCTATTATTAATAATTAATAAAATAAGATACTTTAGGGATAACAGCGTAATTTTTTTTTTGAGTTCTTATTAATAAAAAAGATTGCGACCTCGATGTTGGATTAAGAAATAATTTTAGGTGTAGATTCGTTGATTTAAGTCTGTTCGACTTTTAAATTCTTACATGATCTGAGTTCAATTATGAGGATTTGCAAAAAATGTGTAACAACATCATTTAAAGGTTATTTTATTATCGATCCTTTCGTATTTTTCTTAGTTCTAGCGCAGAGCTAGTTCTCAAGTTATTGAAAATTATGTGGTACAACCTTGACTTTTTTCTATATAACTGTAAATCTCGAGAACCAGAGTCAATCCAAAATAAAAATAATTTATACGCATTGAATCGGAGTACCAATAAATTCTTCTTGACCAGTCGAATTTATTTTGTGTTACATGTAGCGTATTACTAAGTTTACTTGCATGTAAATAACATGATTATAAAAGCGGGGAAATAATGAAAATTGACTGGCTCACTTCAAAAAAAAAAAAAAAAAAATAACTGCCTGTTGAACACAAAAAAGAAAAAAAATTATTCAAGCGCTAAAATTTTCATACAAAATTCTTATTAAAATCAAAAAATCATAAAGAGAAAAGCTTGAAAAAAATGAATGACTTTTTTTTTGCTGCTTGCGTTTTATTATTTCTATTATTAATTTTTCATTTTGAAATAACAAAAAAAAAAAAATGGCAACCTTTTCAGCCTTAAAAATGCATGGAAGAGGTTAAAAGCAACCAGTGAGTGAAACATTTTTAATTAAGTAAAAAATTTGCAAATTTTTTTAATAATAATCTTCATGTAGAAAAAGGGAAATAAAAAGAAATATTAAAATATTTTTTAATAAAATATTTAACATATTCATTAGCAGTTGGTGTGCAATTAAAAAAGGGTTTTTGAAGAAAAGTTTCATAATGAAAAATGATAATAAGTTTTTTTTAATTGTTTTCTGTTGTAAGTAAATTTTGGACGAGGAAAATAACACTTTATTTTGATACGCAAGAATCAGGCTAATAAATTTTTATTTTTATATGCAACAATCAGTGATATTTTTTTATTATTTGCTGGTGTTTTTTGAGCCTCACAAAAAAAATATTTAATTTTTGTTTTTTTTTTTTAATAAAACATTCTCACAAGTTTCCACTATTTGAAAACGTCATTATTCTTGTTTGAAAGGAGCTTTTAAATTAAGTCTTCCTTTAATGAACTGGTGTCAGCAACAAAAAACAAAAGTGGTTTGGTTTTAACTTCGATTCCCACTAAAACTATAAAAGAAAATAAAACTGAATAAATTTTTCATTGTATTCTTCCTTAGCACAGACATTATTAAAAATTGTTTGCTCGGACCCAGACATAGAGAAGTATTTGACCCTAAAGGGTAAAAATATATTCAAATAAATCTTAAAAACGAAATACGCAGCTCGATGGACAACAGAATTTGACTTTTTCAAGACTTTCAGTTGAGGTTTGTATTTCCGCAACACTGGAAAAGTCGGAAAAGTAAAGAAAATCACTCTAACTAGTGATTCAAAACAGAGGTTTTTTTTTTTATCTGGTAGCAGCACTCAGGAGATGACCGCTACACATGCGATGCATTGTACTGAAACTAGAGGAAAAGAATAGTTAGAGAAATGACTGGAGGTGAAGCTTAATTGTCTTAAAACTCTGCTTTTGCACATTCTTGTCTCTCTGCGCCTCTGATGTCAAGGAGACATATTAATTTTTGAAGTTGAAGGAGGGCGTTCTGATGTGCCTTTGGATTGGATACAGCTGAAGCCACTACTCTGCAGTGCCACTGAAAACTTCCGACAACAACTGACACAAAGGTACACTAATGTGCATCAGAAAACATGCGAATTGCTTTTATAATTTTAGTCTGAAACTGTAGTCGAACCTAAGAAATTTTTGGATTTGTAGTCAACGTGCAGACTACTTCAGTCATCGCCACCATCGTTTAATAATTTTGACCAGAAACGTCATTCATTGCCAGAACATTTTATATTCCTTTAGGAAAACTAAGCATTGCAAATATGCACTGCAACAATGCATTTAGCATATCGTCCTCTGCTTTAAAAATTCACGAAACGCGCAACTGCAGAGTTGTGCTATGATTTTTCCTAACACTTCAACACCAGTATCTTCCCTATACTCTTCCTATCCAGCCAGTTCCGTCCGGTGCAATGCTTTACACCAGCAAATTAGTCTTAATGAGTATTTGAAAATGGAAGTTAAACGTTCTAGTATATAACATGTTGTGTTAATGTCTGAATGCAACATTTATAAAAATAAGTATTAAGTATTGTCTAAGAAACATTTTATATACACTTTGCTTTTTCTAACATCACTTTACTTCAAGGACATTTAGGTCCTTGAATTATATGTATACGTACATGAACAAATAAAGTGATGAAGTGTACTTAAGCTGCAGACTGCAGTAATTACCTGACTCGCTCTTTTTCTCAAGTTTTTTTTTAGAATTTCAATGGCATGACAACAAACTTCTAGCTGTGTTTTTGCTTAAGGATGAACTAGAGCATCACTTATGTGCATATATTATTAAAATGTTTTACTTGGTTATTATTTTCATCATCTCCTCTGTATAATAGATTCAGAGGAAAATAAGAAAGAAAATCTAAATGATGTTGTAGGGTTGACATTTAACACGAAACTTTATGACATTCATAACGTATTTACAACCATCTTTCGATTTTCTTTAAAGCATTTATAAACTACAGAACGTTTTGCAACTCCGGAGATTTTAATGAGATTTATTTTTCACTACTCATACACTCAAAAGCAACAGAAGAAAAAAATTTAAATAAGCAACAAATCTGTGTGTGTGTGTGTATGTGCGTGCGACAGCATCAAAGAGAAAAAATAAAAATTGCCAGAAAATGTATTAAAAATATAATCAGGCAAAAAAAACACACACACAGAAGAAGAAGAATATAGCAGGAAAAATGTCACATTTCAACATGTTGAACAGTTCATATTTCAGAAGATGTTCTGAAACAAAATTGTGAAAAGAAAAATATTATTTTTTTTTTCCTATTTTCTGTTTTGATGAGGGTAAAAACAAATCGTATTCTCTTTAATCTGAAATCTCCCACGGCTAACGAATTTAAATGTGATTCCCTGCAGTTATCAGCTATAATATTAGCCAAAGCTGAATAGGAAAGAACACAGTATCCATTACGCTTCTTCGATTAGCATAATTTATCATGTAGAACAAATTAGAAGAGGCCTTCATAGACTCAACTCAACTGTATAAACTTGCCCTTCTTAGTTCGTGTATGCAATGGTGTCTTATTAAATTGTCCTGGCTGAGTTTCGCTCCATATTCGGGCAATTTTACTTGTTGACACATCAATTTAAAGAAAAGTGATCCTCATCAGTAAACAATATTTTTCGCTTTCCATTTGTCAAACAGAGCAATGAGTTTTTAAATAAATTTACACAATTTACTTGCTGAACAGAAAAAACAGTTGTATTTTTTTTTTAAGAAGTAAATAAGACTTTTTGATTTCTTTATTGAAACGAAGAGTTTTTACAAACTTTCAGTTTCTATATTCAGCTTTGTACTAGATAATATTTAAATAAGTTTTGCATTTAACTGTCCTTTTTTAATTATAAGTTTTTTTTTTTCTCTTTTTCCTCTTACGAAAGCAGAATTGATACGTACGTTGGATTAACAATTTCTCCGTACGTATCATTAATGTAATACAGTAGAATCCTGTTAATTCATAATGGAAGGGAATCGCTATATTTCACGAATTACAGGAGTTTTCGAAATAAAGGGTTTCGATTCAGTGCGGTTACATAAAAAACGATTTACAGGGGTTCAGACTGTCGACACAGCGCGAACTATAAAATAAAACGCTTCTATAGTTCTGGTTATAAAGGGTGGTTAAATTTCAAGGGCCGATGTTGATTTTGAATAAAACACAAACTATTTAGGAAATTATTGTAATTTTATTTTATTATGATATATTGGTATTACTCAATTATGTATGGAACAAAATATCGGCCAAATGGGCGCCGCGACCACGGCAACAGTGGATGATCAATTTTCGAAGAAAATTATCTTCAGTGATGAGGCACATTTTCACCTCAGTGGATTCGTCAATAAACAGAATTGCCGCATTTGGGCGAATGAGAATCCAAGAGTGATTGTCGAAAAACCAATGTACCCACAAAGAGTAACTGTTTGGTGCGGTTTATGGGCTGGCGGCATCATCGGGCCGTATTTTTTCCAAAATGAGGCCGGTCAGGCAGTTACTGTGAATGGTGTTCGCTATCGTGAGATGATAATGAACTTTTTATGGCCCGAATTGGAAGATATGGATGTGGACGATATGTGGTTTCAGCAGGACGGTGCCACTTGTCACACAGCTAACGAAACAATGGCTCTTTTGCGCAACAAATTCAATGGCCGTGTTATCTCACGTAATGGCGATGTCAATTGGCCGCCAAGATCATGTGATTTGACACCGTTGGACTTTTTTCTTTGGGGTTATTTGAAAGAAAAGGTGTACGTCGATAAGCCAGCAACAATTCAAGAGCTAAAGGATGAGATAATTCGGCACATTAACGGCATAGAACCTCCATTATGCCTCAGGGTCATCGAAAATTTGGACTATCGGATGGAGGTGTGTCGCCGTGGTCGCGGCGCCCATTTGGCCGATATTTTGTTCCATACATAATTGAGTAATACCAATATATCATAATAAAATAAAATTACAATAATTTCCTAAATAGTTTGTGTTTTATTCAAAATCAACATCGGCCCTTGAAATTTAACCACCCTTTATTACATCTTCTTTTTGTCGTTTTACTTTACTATTTATAGAAGTTTCATAGCTAATTTTTTAGCACCTACAATTAATGTTCTATGTGGTGTTTTTCTTTAGCATTTCTATGTCATCTTATGTAATCTTCAGTAAAACTGCAAATTAACTATTCTAAAGAAACACAAAAAATTCCAGTTATTGCTAAAAAAAACAAAAACTGTTGGAAAAACAATAGTTTTATAATTGAATGTTTTTTGTCAACATTGAATTTGGATTTTCCTACGAATTATAAAAGCTGTTTAACAATTAATTATGCTTTATAAGGATTTCCTCCGACTTTGAACTGGAAAAAAAATACGAACTAACGAGGGTACCAAAATGTATGGAATTTATACGAATTAAAGTGTTTTTCTCAAGGCAACAGTCGGTTATTTCGCATTGTCAAGGTTTTCGAATTAACGGGGAATGAATTATCGCGGTTTGACTGTAATTCTATTTGGGGGATGCACAATTTGGTCAGAAAGCCATATGTTTTCAAATAACAACAAGAAAAAAATATGTCTACTGTGAATATTTAGTGTACTATTCCAAATGTATGTCAGCTGTTAAAAAAAAAAACTAATCATTAAAAAAGTTAATAGAAACAGTAGGACCGCGATTATCCGTGTTGGTTGCTAGCGGAAGCATTCTGAATAATACATTTTTCGGGTTAATTGAGTATAACCTTTTTTTTATTATTAATTAATAAAAGAATTTTGTTGCGTACAAACCAGAGATGTGCATGAACACCATTCAAATGACATATTTATTATTTTGCAAAAGTGAATACTGAGTTATCACTATACATAAACTAAACGAAAGCTGCCATTGCATGATTCACCACAGCAAGTGGTTTGTTACAAAATGCACGTAATTGCTTGATTACTCTGTAAGCTCTTACCATTCACAAGAGCATATTGAATCAGTATGAGTGTTATGAATATACGGAGAGCTTTTTGAGTAAATATACACTTTCCTATATACGCATGTTTGAATTAATTTAAGATTATATTTATGGGGATATTTATTGCATATTCCTTTTTATTTTATTTGTTAGTGTTTAAACATACACATGTATTATAATAATGATAATGATATGCATTGCAAACTTATTTTACAGCAACGTTGCAATTTCGTACAGCGTAACACTTGTGACGGATGAGATTAGATGTTTGCTTTCCATTATATTTTAATATGTTATTACACTTCTCACATATCAGCACTCCATCAATAAGCCTAACTTCGTCATTTTCAATTTGACAGAAAATATCCGAAATTTTACTTCTGTTTTGTTTATTTTTTACAATACGAAAAACACCATTTTCAATATTTTTATTATTTCGGAGTTCATCTCGAAAACTTATTTAAAACAAATTAACGCACTGATTTTGCACTATGCAATCAAAATATCATTGAGCTTTTATGAATCATTTGAATGTTTTGCATACAAATCAAAACACAGTTATAATTTTTGATTTGGTATTGCTAACGGCATTTAAAAAGTGATTGAGAGAATGACAAACAATTGTGAGAGCGCAAACGCTGTAAGCAATATTATTAGACATGTTGATGATTGAAAACAAAACAAAAGCAGTGAGTTCATAGATATAAAAAAAAGTGAATCAACTCATGTACATCTCTGGTACAAACCTGTTTATACAGGGTGACTTATAAAAGCCGCTACCAAAGCACAACTTGGTAACTGTTTTTATAATGCATGTAATTTATTCAATCTTTTTTCATTTAAAAGGCCATTTAATTAGTCTTAAATATAATTGAACTTAAATGCCCGTTCTGTTCGTTGATGCAGGCACGGCATCTTAGCAAAAATTTCTTCTTAATTGCCCGCAAAGTTTACTCTGTAACTGCAGCTATTGTCGCTGGAATTGTTTGTTTAGTTCATCCACATTTACCGGTTGACACTTTCTGTTTACAATAACCCCACACGTAAAAGTCCAGTGCAGTTAGGTCAGGCAACCTGGGGGAGCAACGGAAGGTTGAGTTTTTCGAGAACTAAACTACAGACTCCAATGTGTGATAGCGGTGGACGCAAAGAAACAAAAATTCCAGATTACTTCGATACAAAAAAAAGTCATAAATTTTTCTGGGCTGGAAGCCAGTACCTTGGGTTTTTGTTGTCAACGTGCTAACAATCTTTTCCATCGCCACCTTCAAATGTAATCGAAGATAAAGTTATGCCTGTAATTGCTGATAATACAGCTAATCACGTTTAACCGATTTCTTCTGTTCTTCTGTTGATATTGTCGGTTAATCAAATCAAGGATATTTTTTCTAGTTATTTATTTCAAAATGGCAAAAATAAAGTAAAAAACTAGAACAATGACCAGCTTCGAAGAAAATGCATGTTGTTTGCTGTTGTTAAGTTACGACAGAACAATAAACACAACACAAAACGTGTTTTTATTTTAGGACTTTTTTATTTACAGCACAAGTACAATATTTTTTTATAAATGTATTATAAAATATTAATACATTACGACAATATGGCACAGTAAATCGTTTGCATCCTCCCATCGTAGAATAATAATCAAAATTGCGTTAAAAATTAAGGGCATTTCATTCGATAATCTTTTCTTGCAGTGAGAGAAAACTACATGATTCCGTAAGTCAGAAAATTATTTAACATATCGACTTTTGTCGTAAATGATCGTACTATCGTATGGTAGCGTTGAACTGGCAACACTTCTGTAAGAGAAAATGTCACCAAGAAAATATTGCATGTACACTGCAGTTAAAAATTTTTCTTATAATTTTTAATTATTTTTACTGTTCGAATATTTTGTTCTACAAAAAATTTAGTTTTGTCTTACATCATGCTTTCCTTTTAACCCTAATCCAGTTAACATGTGCCTTTCGGACACACCTTTCACTTTGAAGTGTTCTAACTTCTTTAAATTGAAGTCATGGTTCTTGGTGCTTCTTGAATTCGTACTTTGAATTATTTTATTTCTTTAAAAAATAACTGAGCACTTCTTTAATTTCTATTTATTTATATATATTTATGTAAAACCACAAATATACTTAATCCTGTCATAATGTGCCTATCAGGCACATACGATAACATTATGAACCAACAAATTAAATTACGGGGAATTCCCATTAAATTTTTATCATTCAATGTAAACTTACACAGTTTATACAATTGTTGGCTAATTTTCAAAGAGCAAGTTGTAAAGACGGAACTTTTTCCCACAATGTCTAAAATATATTTATATGTGACGCGCAAAATAGAAAGGGACCTAAGGGTAAAAACCGGTTTTGTTCAGGAGAGCCATTTTAAAGATTTAAATACGTGTATCTTTGGTGTACTTCACTTTCATAAAACGCGCATATCTCTGTGAGGGAACACTTTTGGGGCATGGGATCGGTCTCATTCGATGCTCAGATGTTGTCCACATCAAAAAAAAAAAAAAATAAGTGAAAATTGCTTTTTTTTACCCTGCGCTGTCACATATGTAGAAATCGAGGCAATTATTGAAGAGATTGATTTTGGAGAAACTATAAACCAAGATGAAGATTACGACAGTCAATTTTCGGAGGATGCGGATTTTATTTTACAATATAAAACAAGTACTGCTTTGAAAGAAAAAATATGCAAATAAGAGATATAAATTCCCAAATATAATATGCAATGGGTTTATATGTGCCTCCGCAACACATTTTGTTTGGATGCGTTACAAAGTTTATCTGACTTGATAAGGGTTAAATATTTCGCAATAAGTGACATTTACGAAAGTAGCTAATGATGTACGGTGACTTTTGTTATCCACTGTATACATTTGAAGTTTATAAATTAAGAACATTTTTCTAGTCTTTTTGATCTCGGGGTTATGAAAACTAATTACAGTTTTTCTTTAAATGTTTTCTCTTTCTTCCAATTCCCACTTATTCTGACCACTAAGACTTATTAAATATATTTATTTATGTGGTAAATGAAAATAGAAAACTTTAAACCTCTGGCTAGAAAGTGTACAATGCGTTAAAAGTTTATTCAAATTTCTTTGTATCAGCTTTGAAAAGTCTTTGCTTAAGGCGTTATTTGCATTTCACAATAAAGCCGCTTATTTGTAAGACTAAGTCTTGAATTTGTCTAGCAAATGGTTTTTAATGCATGCAAATAATAAAGGAAGACTTTGAAATAATTCAACTCAAAGCTATTAAGTACCTTAAGCTAATTTCAATACTTTATGTGAAATTCTTTATTTGCTATACTCGCAGCGCATCTATGAGATTTTTAAACATTTCTGCGAAGAAAAGTATTGAAACACATAAGCCTCAACACTTAACAGAGCTCTGTTAACGTATTAACATACAACTGTTAGGAATTCATAAATTTATTTCAGGTTTTTAAAAGGAGAATTTTTAGAAAAGGAACCACACTCGAGTGGGATTGGTGCAGTAGGATGTGCATAAACGGAAGCAGAGAAAATTTGCTTATCGCTCAGAGAATTAATATTTTTCTAAACTTCATGTATGGAAAGTTGTGAAAAACTGACTTTAAGTCGCTCATAAAAATTCTTCTTTTCAGAAACGCAAACAAATTTACGAATTCCTAGCAGATGTTTGTTAATTCGTTAACAGCGCTCTCTGTTAAGTATTGAGGTTTGTGTCTAGGGTTATACATTTTAAAATTTAATTTCACACACTGATTTTAAACTATAAAAATTCTGTCCTAAATCTGGTGTTTTGTCTGGTGCATAACAGACTTGAAATTCTCAAAAAAAAAAAAAATAATGTGTTGTTTGCAATAAAACCACTTATAAAGAATATATCGAGGCAAAAAGGAGTAAACGCCATGATTGTATATTTGCTTTTATGTCATAAAATTCAAAGGTATTCGATCAGTCGCCCCGCCACAAGTCGCAGAATATCATGGCTGTGATATGTGCTGTTACGCTTATTAACTACATGAAGATTGAAATAAAAAAACTTCCCCTGTAAAATTTAATCTTTTTAACGGTTTATGGCTCAATACATAAGAATTTATATTATTTCATCGCCACAAGTAGCTTAACTTTCGAACAATAATGTATACGTTTCCGATAAGTAAAATTTTCAGTTCATTATTACCAACGAAAAAAAATGTATTTTCTCTAGAACAATTTCCACTCAGCATTTCATTCTGCTAAGTATTCAACATTCACCTTTATATCATGTTTTTGGTCTCAACTTTCAAAGTATATTTAAATTTGCGTTAAAGAAAACCAAACCAAAATCCTTAAATAAACGTTGATTACCATTAAAGAGGAGAGCTAAAGTTAAGCATATAATTTGCTAAGATTTTAATGACAGTTTCCAGCAGTATTTTAAAAGTAGAAGAATAAAAGGTGAGAAGAAAATAAATTAAGAAATATACAGGTATATACATACATTCTTTTGCACTGTGGGACAGTTTTGCATAATATATGCTGCAATTGAAAATGGGTTTAAGGACGAACAAATAGTTTTCAGAAAAACGAAAGTCATTCTCAAAAGGATCCATAAGTGAATCTTTTGCACTGCTTAATATTCATATTAATAAATTCACGTCACAGCGGAAAAAGGATTAACAATCTGTATTTTTTTAAGACGAGTTAAAGTTTTAGCTGAAATCGAGTTTAAAAAAGTACCCCAGGAAAATTACGGTCAGCCTTATACCATGTTCATACGGACATCTATATTCATGGTTCACTCTCTCATTCCTGGTTCGTACCCCAACCAAGATTGAAATTACTTTATTCGCCATATAAAATTTTGAGAGCGAACCATGTACAAATTCCTATCATCTCTAATTTTGATAACAAATTATCGCTAGTTTATCTGAACTAACAGAGGAAAAACAAAATCGAAATAAAGAAAAAACACAAAAATGTTGTAAAATAAAATAAATAAAAATATATTTACAAAAATAATAAATAATAGACTTATTGTATGAAATACATTTGTATAAAATATAAAAAAAAAACAAAGGACATTGAGAAAACAAAGTGCCATCTGAACCAAGAACCCTAGTGTGAATACCATGGTAGGCAAGCGTGATTCAGCGAGCGGTCGAGTGGTTCATATTGTCGTGTAAACATATTATTAGATACCGATTTGAGGGCATCTGAACTAAATTTAATTAAAAATTAATAAAATTTATTTCTTAATCTCATACCACCTCCACGGAAGCAATCAAACTTTCTCGTGCATTTAAAAACTCTACCGCCTGAAAAACTGCACGTTCCACAAGATGCTTTATAAAAGCTTTTTCAGAAAAATGCAGTTCAGTGAAGCAGCTCCAGAAAAAGATAAAAAAAAAATGCCCAAGTTATAGGATATGGGAAAATAAAAGGAAAAAATTACCGAGTTATGGCCCGAAGCAATTTTAATTTTTCATAGTTGCCAAAAATACGCAAAGCGCGAAAAAGTTATAAGTTAATTTTTTCGAAGAAAAAACACTATTTTGCGTTTCTTTGACAGATGCCTACAGTTTTCTTCCACACGAATACAAATGCCATTTAGAATCACTGAAACATTCACCGAAATACGCTCCAGAGCCCCTCCATTCGTTCATCGTAAATACCCCGTACTTTACCCAACCAGAAAATATTTTCGTATCAATGATAATAGATCAAGATCCGCCGGTATGTTCGGAAGGCTAAGCTAAGATTTTTTGCGGTCGCATTGAAGCAACAGGATGCATTCGTCAAACGTTCGCTCCACAATTTGGCAATTTCATAAACTTTGAGAGTGACTCATACGTTGATATGATCAATTGTATTAAATCCGAATTGCCGAAGCTGAGGTTTTGCAAAATTTTTTTATATTTTAAATAATTATATTCTTTTATATCAGCGAAAATTTTTCCAGTTTTCTATTATTTTTCTACATACCTCTCTCTTTTGGTGAATTACAGAACTTTGGAAGAGTGATTTCTTTAAGTAAATAAATATTTATGTCGGCAAGAGATTAAATGACAGGAGATGAAATCTTACAACTCTGCTTTTGCACGTTCTTTGTTTTTTAGCAGTGTTTAAGGGCCTCTGATGTCAAGGAAACGAATTAAATTTTTAAATTTTCAGTAACGGTTATTAATAATTGCTTTACTTCGCCGGTGCTACACAATACCGGCTGTTCAGTTGACCACTGAGTATGCAGTCGCCACTGAAACTGTCCGAGAACAACTCACACAAAGTCACACTAATGTACATTAGAATAAATGCAAGATGTTTTTATTATTCAATCTGAAACTGGAATCGAAGCCGCAACTTTTTTGATTTTGTATTCAACATACAGACTACTTGAGCCATCGCCAACCTCGTAATGGTTTCCGCCAACTTTTGGTTCACGTTTTGTCACCTTGTGACAAACATTCTTTCCGCAGACCCTCATTAATTTGTAAGTGCTTTTCAATTACAGATTAATTTTTATTTATTACGATTTTTAGTGTATGAAAAGAACATTTACTAAGAAACTTTTTAATTGAAATTCTTTTTCGATTTTTTCTGTGCATCTTATTTGCCAGAGTGTTACTTCTCTTAAAAGAACACAAATCCGTAAATCAGTAAAAGGAAGGTCACTACAAGATTTGTACTTAGTGTGTAAAGGTTTTTGAAGAAACCAAAGTTTACTGGACTGAATATTAAAAAAGATAAACGAAAATAATTAAGTTACCTGCGCACAACTCTATACCAGACAGTTTTTTTGTGGTGTTTGTAGACGCAATAAATTGAAGCCAATGGAGAAGCTTTATTTTATTACGCGGAGATATATACTGCTCAAATACCGAGGAGGGAGTTCTCACAGGCATTAGTGAATCACAGGCATAATGGTTTAAGGCCCAGGCATATAGAATCCTTCATACATTATACGTTGCCTTCTTCAACTGACAACCAAGTTGTCATGTTTTCGTATGACCTTTCAGTACGTCACAGCCAGTCCGTCTCCCTCAAAGCAAAGTTGCCAACTTTTAACGTACTTCGACAGGTATGTGCAGCGTTGCCATTTTAGGTAATTTCCAACCAAAATTGGTTAAATTATTTTTAGTGTGAAGATGTGAAAATGTTTGAATTTTAATTAGTTTTTTCAGCCTAAATAATACTAAATGTGTAGATTTTTTTCTGATAATAAGGTTTTTTTAATGTTGAAAAATACGCGTTTATATTGCATTTATTGCGCAACACTGTCAACACATTTTTGTTTCATTAAAAAATCTTTTCCGTTGTCACATAAAATTCAAGTCTGTTGTAGCAAAAGCAAAAAAAAAATTTAAATCCAAAATAAATGTAAACATTGCCAAAACGTAATTATTTGCTCCGTATATTTTGTTTCAAAATTAAAATGGTGTATGTACATAATTTCTTTTATATAGATTTTTTTTATAAACTCTGTCAATAGTTTAGAAGAAATTTTATTTTATAAAAAAGGGCAAAGGTTCCCTGATGATCTGCTTTAGCAAGTGTGAAAAGCGCATGGGAAGTAGCAACAACTCCCATAATATTTTCAATGTATTTTCTTTTAATAAATATTTTATTAATAAGTAAAATATTTTTGAGAAAGGTAGTGCGTAAAATTATATTTTTTTTATTTTGCAAGAAATTTTTTGGTCATGGCAACGCTGGCTATGATTTGGTTTCTTTTGATTTTTGTTTTGATTTAGTTTTTTTTTGTGTTGCGTGGCAGGAAAAGTGAAATAAAATATAAAAAGAGAAATGAAATAAATAAATAAACTAAACTGAAATAAATAAAATGGGGAAGGCACTTATTGAAGCTGTGCAAAGCTGTTTCCAAGCCATAAGAAAAACAGCTGCTTTTGATATTCGTCAACAAAGCTGTTACTGTGCCTAATACATCTGTCTGTATATTAATGTCAGTTAAGAACGACGAAGTGTAATGTACGATCAGTTCTATGTGCCTCGGCCTTAATACAAAAAGTTTGGTCGGTGGAGTAAGCACCCTAACAATTTTAGCCTCAGTTTCCTCAAATTCTTGTGGCTTGTTTGGCATAAATAAAAACCGTATTTAAATGCACAAACTTAGGCAATAAATATCGTATTTTTTATTATTAGTGCAATTCATTTTCAAGATAAAAGAAAAAAAAATTTGAAAGTGAAATTTAAATTGTTAAATTTTACGAATTAAATAACTCTTTTGAAGTTCTGCTGGAGTGAGAGAATAAAGAGAATGGAATTTCGTTTTTTATTCCATGTAAAATATATAATATTTTCCTGCATTTACGTACATAAATTGTTAATGTAGCTGCTGCTGTTCTGGCTGCCAGTACACCGATGCTGCAGTTGTGGCAATAGCAGCGGGAGCATTAGCAGCCATGGTATTCATTTGTAAAAGTGTTTGCGAGAGCATTTCGTAAGTGTTTTACATGCAATGTTGAAGTGTCACTTCATGTAGTTGTCATTTATTATTGTACTTGTATCAAATTTAATTTCTTCTCATCAACTACATATTCTTTACTCTTTTTTTGTTTTTCTTTGATTAATACTTTTTGTACTTGTTCTGTATTGCGTGTGTGTGTGTGTTGGTGTTTGTGTGGGTGAGGGCGCCTGTGTAAGTTGTTACTGTTACAACGGTTGTGTTGCCTCAGTCTTGCATTCATTTGACACCCTTTTTTAAGAAAAGGACTTTGGGTATCTCACAGCGTATTCGTTTTATGTTCATTGTTTCATTTGAGTATTTTAACATTCTGTACGTTTGTTGTTGTTGTTGTTGTTTCATTTTACTTTTGTTGTACTTGTTGAAGCAGTTGTTGTTTTATAAATAACGGTCATTATTCAAAATGTCAATGTCATTCTTCTTTGCATTTCTATTTTGTTTTACTTAGTTTATGCTGCTTTTTCTTGTTAAATTCTTCTCTCATTTTATTTCATTAAGACAGAGCAGCGCTTGAAGTGGGTACTTAAATACTTAAGGTATGGTTCGCATGTAGCAAATATTCGACGTAACAAGCGGCGATAACAATCTCGGAAATGTATTAATTACACAAAGGCTAATTAGATTAATTTTAAAAAAGAAGTTTCTAATCACAGAAAATATTAGAAGCAGGCAGGGAGACAAGGGATACAACAGAATCTAATGCTTATTTTTGTTCGCGTGCAGACGCTTAGAAGGATTCCTTTATGTATCCGCAGAGACAAAAGCACAAGAATGCAGTTTTTAAGCATTTATACTCCTCACTTACTTTAGTGCATTTGGGCAGCATTTTTGTAAGCATTTGTTCTTAAATATAAAACTAAAAGTTTTCAATGACTTGTCTTAATATTTTTTATTACGATAAATGGATTGGCAATTATGTGTGAAAGAAAATATCGGCCAAATGCTCGCCACGACTTTGGTGGCATATCTCTATCCGATTGTCTTTATTTTCAATGACTCTGAGACATAATTGAGGTTCAATATCGTTAATGTGCCGAATTCTATTATCATTTACGTATTGAATTGTTCTTGGTTTATTGACGTACACTTTTTTTCTTTTAAGTCCAACGGTGTCAAATAACATGATCGTCGCAGCGAATTGACATCGTGAGATAACTCGGCCATTGAATTTCTCGCACAAAAGAACCATTGTTTTCGTTGGCTGCGTGGCAAGTGGCACCATTCTGTTGGAACCGCGTGTCGTTCAGGTTCATATCGTCAATTTCTGGCCAAAAGAAGTCTGTTATCAACTCGTGATAGCTGTTGAATTGTTTGGCACGACAACGAGTAGAAGTTGTCGGCTCTTCTGCTGTACTATCGCGAACAACAGCAATGTTTTTCGCAGATCGAACTGGGCGAGCATGCACAGGTGTTTTCACATTTCCTACAGAACCGGTTTGCAGAAATTTGCATGATTATGCAGACCAAAAAAATTACACACTACACGAAATGAATTTTTATTTGAACGCCCACTTTGATAAAAGGCTTCAGCAATCTTAACGTGCTGCTCAGTTGTGTGCCTCTCCATGTTTGACTTTGTCGGACCTCTGCGGGTAGTCCATTCCGAAAACAGCACGTTCGGCCAAAAATGCGTAGAGCGAGTCGCAGCCAAATCGACCACAAATGGATGCGCTGTTAATAATGATCGCGTTGTGCGCAAGATTGAACGAATTTCGGGAACAAATTCCTTAATTTCATTAGTGCACATCCCATTATAGCAATGATACAATAACGAAGGACACACTACGTTGCAACGATGCTAAAGAGAGTCAAAAGAGTTGGCTACCTTACCGACCCCAATGAGTTTCTCCGCCTCTCCTCCAGTAACTGAAAAATACTCTTTGAAGCACCGGCCCATACATGGGAGTTGTAATTCATCTTCGGTCGGTTGTAAGCGGTACATTGTAAGGAGATCAGATGGGGTGAAGTACACCATCTTAAAAAGCCGGAGCACTTGAATGCTTCTTTCAATACCTGAAAAATATGCTCAGTCCATCTAACATCACACTGGATTTTCATACAAAAAATATTAAGAGCTTCTGATTCAAAAATGCTTATACCGCCCATAATTGCAGATGATGCAGCGTGATCGTGCATAGTGTGTGAAGGGTAAGAATGCAGCATTGGGTCTTTTGGGCATTGAAATCGACCCTATTCGCGTAACTCCATTCCGATATGCTCGTGAGGTCACCAGAATTGCGAATTATTCTTATACTGGGGTCGTCACCGCGATCATAGTCGATGTCGGCCTACGATCAAATGAATATGAATGGCTGATACTGCTGTCATCTGCAAAAGAGTAAATAGGGTTGGAAGTTTGAAGGTCATTAAGAAATATAAGAAATAGGAGAGAGAATGGAGCCTTGCGGTAGCCCTAAATTAATTTAGAACTCGTTAGATGGGATCCGGTCTATAATCACTCTCATTACGCGATCTCTGAGAAAGCTCGAAATAAATCGAGAGAAAATAATACCGACACCATTGCTTTTAACAGCTTTTAGTCAATCTAAATTTCGATAATTTTGTTCTCGGCTGTATGTAAACGTAAGCTGACGCTTCCCGGTAGAAAACTACAATGAAGCTAACATTTCCGAAAAATTATTTAGATCTCCAAGGTACCGTTGGCGGCTCAGTTAAAGCTTTGACAGTGAGAACATAGTTATGGTTTCAAACAATACAGCAGTTACTAAAGATGTAGTTGTATTAACAAATTAATTTTTATAGTTACACTAGCACAAGTGTGATTACATCCTTCTACAGTTTGTCGATTGTTTTCCTCATTTCACAAGTAAATCGGCAAACCAAAGGACGTTCCTATATTGTAGTGTTGTGGCATCACAAGCATAGGAACACCATTCCATGCTTGACCGGTTGTTCTTTATATGGTTGGGAAAACTTCAATACTAATAAAACATAATAAATCAAACTCTTTTATTTTACAAGAAAATGCAGCGAAGCAGAAACAAAATCTATTAGTTATAAGCAAGATTATAAATACAGTCGACTCTCGATAGTTTGAAATTCAATGGCCCAGATAAAAAGCTAAAATAATCGAGTTTTAATATTAACAGGAGTATAAATGAAAACAAAGCGTCTACTAAAAGCATTGCGATAGTAAAGCAAACGATTTAATTTTTTGATTGTTTAAAAAAAAACCCACTAACCATATTCCTTATCAGGAATAATGAGTATAACAGAGAATATATGATTATTTTGTTTCAATTTTATATTTGGCATAAAACACAGCACATTAAAATAATTGAAATTATAGAGCGTAGAACCGAAAAAGTCAAATTATAGGATGTCGGGGATGAAGACACCAATCGAATAATTTCAAATTGCATGGTTTTTTTTTTTAATTTATTGAATATTTTTCAAGAGATCTGGATAACAATTCAAATTATCGTGAGACTAAAATTAACGATTTTCAAATTATCAAGAGTCGACTTCGACTGTACTACCGTTTTTAATTACAGCGTTTTAGAGGTCTGCAAAGGTACATAATTCAATTGTCTTGCAGAATAGACAGGATAACATGTCGCTAAAAATCACTTGGCAACATTTGCCACCTAAAATTCACAAAAGTTCTTTCTTAATATTTTTATTATTATTATTAGTTTATTAAGTAGTATTTCAATACTTTAAAATTTTACATTTAATTAAATTGATAGAAAAATTCTTAAGTGTTCTAAACTAAATTATTTCTTACGAAATTTACAACATTTTTTTGAAATACAATAATATTCTGTTCAATTTTAATATCATTCGGGATCATGTTGTAAAGTCTCAGTCGTTTATGAAACAACGTTTTCATGATCATAGTATTATTATGAGCCTGTTGGAGTCTAAAATCATTTGAATTTCTGAGGTTATATGGCTGAGCTTGTTTGGTCAGTCAAATGCTTAGGTACCTCTCCATTATTCAGTTTCTGGATAAAATTTATTGTGTTAAGTTGTAGTCTCTGTTTAACATTTAACCATTTTAATGCGCTGACCATATGATTTATTGATGTTAATCGATTACATTTCAATATCGCCCGCATAGCTTTATTTTGAAGTTTTTGTAGTCTTGTAATTTGTTGATCATTGCAGCTGGAATACAGTATTGTTGACATGAATTCAAAATGTGGTTTAATAATTGTGTTGTATATATTTATTGACATTATTGTTGATACTTTATTTCTCAACCGCTTAAAAAAACCAATTTCTTCCCGATCTTTCCACAAATATACTCAATATGCCCGTGGAACTTTAAGTTTTTGTCTATTATAAAACCTAAATATTTAATGCTGTTAACCTTTTCAATTGTTATGCTGTTTATTTGAAATGTCCTATTCGTGTTCATATTAATTTCCATCAGTTTTGTTTTATTTTCATTCTGTTTTAGTTTATTCATACTTAGTTATTTCATACCTCTGTAAAAATTAGCATGCCGGTCGGCATACGTAATTATTTCACAATTCTCCATTGACTCCATTGACCATTTATATAAATAATAATGATCATTTATATAAATAATAAATAAGTGAGCTCCCAATATTGAGCCTTGTGGTACACCGTCTTCATTTCCAATCGCTGACGATTCCGTATTGTTAACTTTTGTTCTCTGTTTACGATTGTCTAAGTATGATTTAAACCCATTTAGCTCAGTATCCTGGATACCGTATTTGTAAAGCTTTTGTATTAATACACTCCTGTCTATTGTCTCAAATGCCCGCTTATTTTTCTTTGCACATTTCCATCTGTTTATTAAATAGTTCAATGTTGTTTCACACGAATGTTTCTTTCTGAATCCTGACTGATTTTCGGATAATAGGCAGTTATTTTCTATATAAATCTCTTGCTCTATTAACTACAGATTGTAAAATGCGGTCATGTTCTTCAATACTACACAATCTTACAAAAGTTTACAAATATGGAATTTTGAATTTAGAGTTACGGTGGTACGAAAGGTGAAGACAAATGGGGTAAACTATTTTTTTTCTTAATTTTTTTTATCGGGCTGATAAGTGGATTTTTTTTTATCAGCATGGAGGGAGGGATTAGTATAATGTGGCGAATTTCACCATGGCCCATATAATTTTTTTCGTTAACTGAAGTTTTATTTTTAATTATATATATATATATATATGGAATCAGTAGAATTTCGGAGTAATGCTACCTAAAATTTAAAATCTATTGTGACGAATAACATATGCGTATACATTAAGGGAAACTAATGAACCACAGCCAACGACGAGCACGGCCGGAATAATAGGTAGCCCCTTTACTTTTTTTTATATCATCTTCAATGTATAAATCGTTACAGAGATTTTTTGACAATTTTCTCTATCAACTTTTCACATAGTTGTAGAACATTTGTTGGACGAAATTCTTCACATTTGCTTGTATTCTTTACTTTCGGAAGTGGTGTTATTCTTCAGCAACGGATAATGGAATTTGCCCTTAAAAATGGCATCATATATACACGATACCTGCATCAGAGACATTCTGAAAATCACATTTCCTCAAAGTGATTTTAGACCACAAATGAGGTACATATTATGTGCGTATAATTGTTATATCAAATATTTGCTCCGTCTGACCTTACTGTAGCACTTGTGCTGTGCTCTTAACATTGTTGTTAATGCTCAGGTTGGCAAGGTAAAACAAGTGCCATGAGTTTATAAATTAACTATTTAATATAAATATAATTTGAATAGGTAATTTAAATCTGTTTGCTGGCAAAAACCTAAATGTTCATATTAAATGGAGTTTAATAATAAAAACGTTTCGAAGTCGGCGCTATTAGCCTGGTATTACAACTAAAGTAGAAGGGGGACAGAGATAGCAAGTTCCTAAAAATATGGAAATATTAAATAAACTTTAAATAATATGAAATTTAGGCAAATTTTATTCCAACGGCATAGAATTCAGCAAAATAACAACGAAAATTAAAAACATTTTATGCAATGAATTGAAATTTTTTCCTGTAAGTTTACGATAATTAGCCTATTTAAAATGGAAAAATTTTTAATTAATTGCACAAAATGAGTTTCGAAATGAGGCAACCATTTACCAATTAATATAAAAACAATTTGATTTGATGGCTCTCATTCTTGGTAAGTTATTAGGAAAATATTTCGTTTAGTTCAGTCCAGCTGAACTCAACTTTTAATTGACTTCATTCCATATCAATTGACATCATTTAATTAGCACAGAAAATATTAAAGACCTGAAACTTAAATTCCTTTATAATGGAAATATTAAAATATCGCTTATTTCAATTTAAAAAAAAAACTTAATTAATTTCCAAGCTTAAAAGTAAAATTTTTGTAAAAAATCAATCACATAAAAATAAATCTTTGCATTCGTTTAATAAGTTTTCGACAAATTGAAATTCAGTTACTTTTTCGTCTCACTTTCATCTACACACATGCCAGTACTATTTCGAAATACGAGCAAAAAAATCATTAAACTTGTCATTTACTAGTTTACAAAATGAAATAAAGCATTTCCAACTTTTCCATTTTACTTGGTCTTTCTGTTGCGAAATGCAAGCATTTTCCAAAAAAGTCCTTGAGTTGCTGCTGGTTCTGCATAAATGACAGAAAAAGGGTGTCATTTGAATATTTGATCTACTAAATGAATTGTGCTGTATGAGTGATGAAATAAGACAAGACAAAGCAACTATAAATTAATTTAATTCAATACACTTAAATACACAAGCGCTCGCACACACTTGCATACACTATAATTTGATTGCATTTATAAGCAAGACACGCATACGAGCACAATGCAAACAATAGTATGTAGCACAAGGATATTTGTTGACGATTTAGTATATTTATGTATATATGTGTGTGTGTGCATGTCTGTATGCATGAATGTAAGAATGCGTTTGAGTTTCCATTTGCAGATCAAGCTGTGATTGTTTTGCTAACAGCAATTGTTTTATATATCACAGAGAGTGTGTGTGTGTGTGTGTGTATTTCTGTGTTACTGTGTGCATGTTGGCATAAGTGTTGATCGTACATAATAAAATGTAGTAATACATAAGATTGAAAGAATTAAAGTATACTATGTTTGCAAAGGAGCAACAATAAACAAAGCCAAACAAGGGTATCTTAAAACACCGACAGAACTGAAAGCGCAAGCGTTACTACTTTTTTTCCGTGACAATATAAGCCTACCAAACTTTTATCATAAGAACAACAGCAACAAGCAGAACATCAATATTGTCATCAGCTTTAGGCCTTTCTTTTTTAACAACGTGCGAATAAAACAATGAATCACTACGCACATTCGCATACACCCAATTGACCATAAGTTCGATAAGCGAAAAATGTCATACGAACGAGTAATAAAATTTTTTTTTTTTAAAGATGTAACTATAGAGGACAGCATGCTACCACCGACTACAATGTGTCAGAATTCAAATATAACAATTTTATAGATATGAAAATTATTATTTTGATGACAATACAGCTACAAGTTTAATTAATATTTTTTTTAATTCTTCTAGTTTTTTTTGTTATTTTTTTTTTGAAATATATTTATTAAGCCTGAGGTCTTTTTTTATCTTATTTTGTTTTTTATTATTCGATATTTCGTTAACAGCTTGTTAACATCGTCAGGAATAATAGGAAATTATAATTCTTTGAAATATAAAAATATTTTTGAAACATGTCACAAAATTTTTTGTTATTAAATTTGATTGAAAATTAAAAAATGTGTATTTATAAAATACCCTGTAGGGGAAATGATGAGGATAATTGTAATAAAGTATATATTGGCACGACCAAGAATAAATTGAAGACTAGAATAGCAGGTCACAAATCGGATCAAAAATATAGACACATAAATTCACAAAAAACCGCTTTATCTTCCCATTGTTCTGAATTATATCATTTTCCTGATTTTGAGAATGTTTCAATATTAAACACAGAAAATAATTATAAACGGCGCTTAATGTTAGAAATGTTAGAAATTATTAATACACCATTAACACGTAGAATAAATTTTAAGGCAGACACGGATAACTTAGCACAGAATTATAGATATTTAGTTAGTAAAATTTTACGTAATATTTGTTAGGTTAATGTTTATTTCTTAAGATAATGATTATTTGTTAGTTATAATTTATTATTTGTTTAAAATTGTTAAAAATTCATATATATATTTATTTTTATTGAACATTTCTTGTAAAAATTCACATTTATTAGTTCTTTATAATTGTTATTATGTAATATTTTTCATATTTTTGCATATGTAAATATGTATGTTAAAAATTGTTAAACAAAGCACACTTTTTTATTATATACATTTTTATCATGCATTTAATTGTTAAAAACTTTTTATTTATAATTATTGTTATTTAATAATTTTTTAATATATACATACATATATATATGTACATGTACATGTATTTGTGGCTGCATATGTATATGTTTATGACTGTATGTTTGCATGTGTGTACGTACATTCGTATATCTATGAGTATATGTATGAATGCGTGTATATGTATGTATATGCAAGTGTGTACATATGAATATGCTTGTGTGTATGTTTGTATATACATTTTTATGTGTGTATGTGTGTATGTATATACACTGCGTTTCACATGAATAGGTGCAGTGTTTTAGCAATCAATTAGAGCTTGCTGCTCTCAGGATAATTCATGCAGAGAATTATGTTGCACTTTTTATTAAAGATTTAATAATTGAGAAAAAGAGTATACACAAAGAAGACTTGAAAAAGTTCCGTTAAAAATGATATGTACTTCTTTTTATAATTTGCGAAGAAAATTGTGAACTATTTTTGCGTCAGTTGAATAGGTTCATATTATAAAACAATAAAAAATTATAAAAAAAAGCACGAAAACAATTAAGTTTTGTTTATTAATTTAATTTTTTATTCATTTTTAATAATGTGTACTTCCTCCTTTCGATAAAATTACCTCATAAATGCTATTTGGAAGGGAGTTATACAGTTGCGATAATAATTGTAAGGAAATCTGCGACCATGCCGATTTTATTGCAACAATTAGAGATTCTCGGTCATCAAATTGCCGCCCAGACTCGTACACTTTCCGAGACACCCATCCCCATACGTTTTCCATTATGTTTAAGTCCGGCGAGTATGGTGGCCATGGCAGCAATTCAACATTTTGTGCGCTAATCCACGTTTTAATAAGCCTTGCCGTGTGAATAGGAGCATTATCCTGCTGGAAAGTCCATGGGATGGGTCCAAACAAATATGGAAATTTTGGAAACGCTGTTTGCAGAATAGATTGATAGGAATTTGCTGTCATTTTGGTGGTTTTAAATTCCAAGTCTATGACTTAATAGTACGATATTGCACCCCAGACCATAACACCACCTACTCGACTATGGCGACGGGCTAAAAAGCGTTCTTCCTTTCTCAAATCATGGAAATAGTAGTTGTAACCATCGGGTCCATCAAAATTGAACTTTTTTCGTCTGAGAAAACTACTTTATTCCACTCACTCTTCCAAGTCATGTGTTCTTTGCAAAAATTCAACCGTAATTCTTTACGTTGCTGGTTCAATGGTGGTTTTTTCTGAAACTTAATACGTTTTAAGTGTTCTGCTGTATTTAGTATCCTTCTAACAGTGGAAAGGCTAGCACTGGAACCACTTTTTGCTTTGATTTTTGCAGCAGAGTCACTAGAATTGGAGGCAATTCTTAGAATATTTCGCCTTCTGTAGCTGTTGTGGCCATTGTTTGCCGTCCCTTCATGTTTTTGCCATAGTTTTCTCTATTTCTTAAATAATTCCACACAACGTTAGCGCTTTTACTAATTTTTAAAGCAATTTCTCGGCCGGACAGACCTTGATCATCATAGGCATCAATTTTTGCCTTCTCTTCCAACGTTAAAGATTTACCACGGCCCATTTTCAGTTAAAATCGATTAAAAATTATTTTTGTGTTTTGTTTTTAAACATTGATGAACTATTTTGTAATTAAATTTGACACAAATGACCATACAAACACATTTTAATCACTGCACCTATTCAACTGACGCAAAAATAGTTCACAATTTTCTTCGCAAATTATAAAAAGAAGTACATATTATTTTTAACGGAACTTTTTCAAGTCTTCTTTTTGTATACTCTTTTTCTCAATTGTTAAACCTTTAATAAAAAGTGCAACATAATTCTCTGCATGAATTATACTGAGAGCACCAAGCTCTAATTGATTGCTAAAACACTGCACCTATTCATGTGAAACGCAGTGTATATGAAATCACAACTATTCGTAAAAATGTTAGGAATGATAATTTCAAGCACATCAATACCCCCCAAAAGAACTTCCTGCTTTATTGGTGCAACTATAAACGATAATCACACACACACACACACCCCCACGCACATAAGCGCCACTTTATCTGTTAAACCATTTAAATGGCTGTAAAGTTTAAACTATATATGTAGCGGAGTTTGAGGTGCTAATTAAGCATGCGGTTACCAGATATATTTAAAAAACTTTAGCGAAAAATGACTGAAGCGATACACACAAGAAAAATGTGGTTTTATTAATGAATATTATCTGAATAATAATAAAAGATGGGTTGCGGTAAAAAAATAAAATAAAACAATAAAAACAAACGAATAATGTTAAGTCAACGTACACACTTAACAATCCTCAAATATTTACACTCCTTAATTCGCCTTAAAAACAGAAATCTTAATTCTGGCAACGCAGCACGATTTGACTTAAATTCGAACAATAGAAATATCTGAAGTAACGACAGAATCAACAACAATAACATAAACTTAACATTATCATTGTCATCAAAATAAACAGCAATAATGCGAACAACTACAACACAACTAATCAATTTTTATAGCTGTTGGTATTATTTGGCAAAAAATAGGTAAAAAAAAAAAAAAGAAAAGCAAAGTGCCGATAACCTTCCACACACACAGACACACACATACATACACATCCATCCAAACACATAAGCACAGATACACATGACATTACATTCATTTAAACACTCCTTGTAAAACTGCTTGTAGAAATAAGTGTGTCAGTTTGTATTTGAAACTTAAAAATCGAGTGCGTGTATTTGGCAAGTGCCTTATCAGAATGACGATACGTATTGTAAAAACAAGCTACGATATCCTGTAGCAGTTCCGTATAAGCAGTAATATTCATTAAAATCAAGTATTTTGCAATATCCTTGTTGTCAGTCGTATTATTTCTCGTAATTTTTTTTTTCGTTTTAACAATTTTACATTTCAAGATTAACACTTGTTCAATTTTAATGCTACATGAGGTGGGGTGTATTTTCAAGTGCATGCGTTTAGGAGAAACATATTTGAAAATTTGTATTACTATTCCTTACTTTTCGTACATTATTTTGGCATTATTTCCATTCTAATTGTTAAAAGGAAATGTGTATCCTTTTATTGTCTACTTTTTAGCTTTTATTTTTGTTGTTTTAGAAAATGTTAAGTAATGACGGATATGTGATGTGTACACATGTCGAAAATGACAGGCATACCTACTTGGCCATCCATCTCTTTAAATGATAATATTTGCCTTCGATTATTTTGACAAGTAAATGGAACGCATAGAATTTATTGATGTTTAGCTTAGGTTAGGGTAAGGTTAGACCACAGCTTAGACATATTGTGATACCACAAGTAGAAACACCCAGAGTCCCACTGGGAATCGTTTTTTATTTTAATTAAATTTGGTTTTTTTTTGCTTTAGTCTACATAATTTCGTCCTTCTCCTTCTGCAAAAAAAAAAAAAAATAGTCGGGAATTTTTCTTTTTAATTATAGAACTAAGGAAGGAGATTACAGAAAGCTCCGCAGCTGAATGACTACAAATGTTGTTAGCTGATATGGTAGAGAATGACAAAAATCACTTTCTTTCTTGATTTCATCGTACGTAAAATGTGTTATCCACATTTAATCATGCAACAAAAATCAACGTTGAATAAAATCGGCATTGTAAGGTACACTTAGCCTCTGGAATACAAATGTCGCGTGAACTCGTAATAAGTTTATATTTTAAATAGATTAACAATGTTACAGTTACCTGACATATCGGTCAGACAAACATTTCCATAGAATTGCATACGTCTAAAATTATGCTTTCATGCAACTACATCAACATTACCGTTGGCTATGCAAATGTGAGTTGAGTGTTCGAAGATGTTTTATCCAATCCATTGATATTTAATGTCCGAATTTAGACAGGCGCAAACACTTGGAAGAAAAACTTCTGGAATTCACTTTTATATATTCATTTGATTTCCCAGAGACGAAAATGTTGTCAGCGCTATTCCATTATTATTGTTTATATTGTTCCATTGTTATTGTTATTTTTGTACACGCAAAGAAAATGTGAATAAAGCGTATTGCCGAGTACCGACACACAAAACGCTAATCTTTTCCCCAACCGTAATATCAACCGGTATCATACTAAATGTTTCGCTTCCAAAATTATCGCCCGTTTAAACTCAGACAATCATGCAACAAAAAGAAACGTTTAATAAAATCAGTATTGTAGTCATGAACGCTTCATTTATGTAAATATGAGTTGAATGTTTGAAGATGTTTTTTGCAACAAAACTCCAGGTTAAATAAAATCATAATCAAAATCATAATCATAATGACGACTGTAGGTCTGTTCAAGGAGGTGGCGATGGCATGATGGATGGTAGTCTGTTGTCATGTTGACTACTAAACCAAAAACAGACCTGCGTTCAACCCCAGTTTCGGACTAAAATTTTAAAATAAAAATAAATATCCCCATCAGAGACTACTATAGATTTATTTGATGATCGTGTAGAAGAATCGTTGACCCACCCATTTATTGCCACTACCGTTACAATACCACCTTTGACATTTGTCACATACCTTTTTCTCTTAAATAGAAGATAATATTTTTATACACTCATTTATGTTACACTTTTTATTACACTGGCTATACTAGCTCGACTTATTGCATACGAGTATCACAAAGAAAAAAAATAATTAATACACCAATTACCAACAGAATTAATTTTAAGGCAGATACAGCAAATGTTGCTCAAAATTATAGACATTTACTTAATAAGAGATTAAATATATTATAATTGTATTTGTAGTCTTTTATACTTATATTTATATAGAATTACATTTAGAGTCGGAACAAAAATTGTTAGAACTATAAACATATATGTAGTTATATATTTAAAAAGATATAGAAAAAAGATTTTTATTATTCTTTTTATTATTGTTAATATCATTATTATTTTTGTAATTATTGTGTTTAAATATTTGATTATGTTGTAACATATTCGTAAAAATGTATTTTGTGTATTTGGTTCAAAAACAAATTGCAAAACAAAATCGAATATTTATACTTATTTCAAATCCAGAATATATTTTTTTGAATATGGCTGTTAATATATTTTTATTTTGAATTTTCATTGACAAGAACTTTTTCTGTATTGTGAATGTTAAAAAAATATTTTTTCATTATAAACAAAAACCAATTTTCCTGAAGAAGCTACACAAAGGAGTAGCGAAATATCGAATAAATATAAATATTACATATATTAAGAAGACCTACAGCTTAAATAATTCGTGTTATTTTTTATATTAATAACAAAAAAATTTTAATTATATTATTAATTGACCTTTTTTATTATATTTTTTGATATATATTTATTAATCCTGAGGTCTTTTTTTATCTTATTTTGTTTTTTATTACTCGATATTTCCTTAACAGCTTGTTAACATCATCAGGAATAATAGGAAATTATAATTCTTTGAAATATAAAAATATTTTTGAAACATGTCAGAAAATTTTTTGTTATAAAATTTGATTGAAAATTAAAAAATGTGTAGTAGTAATATAGGCGCATATAAATATAATGAATTTTAAACCTAAATAAATATATATACATATATACAAACACATATATATATACACTGCGTTTCACATGAATAGGTGCAGTGTTTTAGCAATCAATTAGAGCTTGCTGCTCTCAGGATAATTCATGCAGAGAATTATGTTGCACTTTTTATTAAAGGTTTAATTATTGAGAAAAAGAGTATACACAAAGAAGACTTGAAAAAGTTCCGTTAAAAATAATATGTACTTCTTTTTATAATTTGCGAAGAAAATTGTGAACTATTTTTGCGTCAGTTGAATAGGTGCAGTGATTAAAATGTGTTTGTATGGTCATTTGTGTCAAATTTAATTACAAAATAGTTCATCAATGTTTAAAAACAAAACACAAAAATAATTTTTAATCGATTTTAACTGAAAATGGGCCGTGGTAAATCTTTAACGTTGGAAGAGAAGGCAAAAATTGATGCCTATGATGATCAAGGTCTGTCCGGCCGAGAAATTGCTTTAAAAATTAGTAAAAGCGCTAACGTTGTGTGGAATTATTTAAGAAATAGAGAAAACTATGGCAAAAACATGAAGGGACGGCAAACAATGGCCACAACAGCTACAGAAGGCGAAATATTCTAAGAATTGCCTCCAATTCTAGTGACTCTGCTGCAAAAATCAAAGCAAAAAGTGGTTCCAGTGCTAGCCTTTCCACTGTTAGAAGGATACTAAATACAGCAGAACACTTAAAACGTATTAAGTTTCAGAAAAAACCACCATTGAACCAGCAACGTAAAGAATTACGGTTGAATTTTTGCAAAGAACACATGACTTGGAAGAGTGAGTGGAATAAAGTAGTTTTCTCAGACGAAAAAAGTTCAATTTTGATGGACCCGATGGTTACAACTACTATTTCCATGATTTGAGAAAGGAAGAACGCTTTTTAGCCCGTCGCCATAGTCGAGTAGGTGGTGTTATGGTCTGGGGTGCAATATCGTACTATTAAGTCATAGACTTGGAATTTAAAACCACCAAAATGACAGCAAATTCCTATCAATCTATTCTGCAAACAGCGTTTCCAAAATTTCCATATTTGTTTGGACCCATCCCATGGACTTTCCAGCAGGATAATGCTCCTATTCACACGGCAAGGCTTATTAAAACGTGGATTAGCGCACAAAATGTTGAATTGCTGCCATGGCCACCATACTCGCCGGACTTAAACATAATGGAAAACGTATGGGGATGGGTGTCTCGGAAAGTGTACGAGTCTGGGCGGCAATTTGATGACCGAGAATCTCTAATTGTTGCAATAAAATCGGCATGGTCGCAGATTTCCTTACAATTATTATCGCAACTGTATAACTCCCTTCCAAATAGCATTTATGAGGTAATTTTATCGAAAGGAGGAAGTACACATTATTAAAAATGAATAAAAAATTAAATTAATAAACAAAACTTAATTGTTTTCGTGCTTTTTTTTATAATTTTTTATTGTTTTATAATATGAACCTATTCAACTGACGAAAAAATAGTTCACAATTTTCTTCGCAAATTATAAAAAGAAGTACATATTATTTTTAACGGAACTTTTTCAAGTCTTCTTTGTGTATACTCTTTTTCTCAATTGTTAAACCTTTAATAAAAAGTGCAACATAATTCTCTGCATGAATTATCCTGAGAGCAGCAAGCTCTAATTGATTGCTAAAACACTGCACCTATTCATGTGAAACGCAGTGTATGTATGTATGTATATGTATGTAGGTTATATATTTTACAAAAAAGATTGAGTCCGCTTGCAAATGTATATCGTTGCAGATTAGTAGGGCCAACAGAATGGTTTGCTCTTATCCAACAAAAATGGTAAAATTCCCATTGAAACCCTTCGGAAGGAGGGAATTTTGTGGTTTTTGCTAACAAGCTTTTTTGTATGTTGTTGTGGATCGTTTCTTGTACGTTGTGAGAAGTTTTCTCATCGAGAAAAATAATACAATTATACTGATTATCGTCTGATTCACATTGAAATTTATAAAAAACTACAATATATTTACAGAAAACATTAACACTTAAACATTTTTTTGGTAATATATGATTTTTTTAATTCGAAATTTTCCCACATGCGTTACAGAAACTATAAAAAAAATTAAATTGTTTTTGTTTTCAATCTAAATGGCCGAACGAGCATTTTCACTCGTCTTCTATGAACGGGCAGGTTTTTTTTTATTTTGAACCATCAGTCAAGAGATGCCTCCTACACGTGCGGTGCATAGTGAATTATTATATATATATTAAATTATTTAACAAACATAAAATCAAAATATTTTATATTATTTTTTTTTATGTTTTTTGATTTTATTTTTGTTAAATAATTTTATTCTAAAAAAAATTAAATTTTTCCTGAAGATGCTAACCAAGAGGGTTAGCGAAATGTCGAAAAAATAAATAAATTAAAAAACTTTTTTATACAAAAGACCTTCATTGCTAAGTAATATTATTACATAAATTATTTTTTATTTTGCCTCTCATGATAATTCTAAAGTTTTTTGTATTTTAAATTTATTGTTACAAAATTGTTGCACTTTATTGTTTCATGGTGCAACATTTAGTTTCAGCAAACATAAGATATGCAAGACTTCTTAAAAATCAGGTAAACATTTAACAATGTTGCCAAAACACATGTCACACTTATGATACACTTTTTTGTAGAAAAGAAAACACCATAAGATATTATCGGTTTGAAAGCAATTTTGATAGGGAATAAGAAAAAGTATATAAAACGGTTCACAATAATATTTATAATTTACTGCCTGTTCATAGAAGTCGAGTGAAAATAGTCGTTCGGCCATTTATAATGAAAACAAATACAATTAAATTGTTTTTATTGTTGTTTTCCATATAAATGCCGCACGATTTTTTTTCATTCGGCTTCTGGCAACAGTCAGTTCATTTCCTTCTTAAACGTATGAGTGATATTTTCTAAAATGTTGCTCATACGCAATATTTTTATACAACTTCACTTCAACTAGCAACCCGACCATACAAGCGATAAGTTTGGAATTTATTGACGTGTCAAATTTGTTTGCCAGCACAAGATATTAACGTGTGGACCTCACTAATATGCGTTAGAATTTTTATTCTGCAATAATTGCTAGAAGAAGATATTGCTGAGCAATAATCTGTAACACAAACTGTCAAATACAAATGAAAATAGTTTTTTTCCGCAAAAACCAAAAAAATTTTAACAAAGTTAATTTAAAAAGAAATATTTTAATAAAAGTTAAATTTATTTATTCTCGTCGAATTGGCAAAATACAATTGCAGCTTTTCTATTGTGAAAGTGCAATAACTGTTTTCTCGTACGCAACACATAAAAGAAATTTTCTGACATTTAAAACTTTTAGTTGTAGGTATATTTTTTTGAAATTTCAAAGCAAAAACTCAACTCCTTTCTTGATATAGAGCCAATTTTACACACTTTGAAGACTCAAAAGGTAGAATTGTATCTTGAAAACGGGAAAAACTGAAAACCGTAACCGCAACCAAATATTTTAAATATAAAAAACCGTAACCTTAACAGCAACGAACTTTCAACAAAAAGAAATTTTAAAAATTATAATTTTTATATGGTTTAGTTGGCGTATGTATACATTTTATATGGTGCTAATATTAAAATCGTCAGAAGAACTTAAATCAAATTTTAGAAATTCCATATGTTTATACGAGAACAACCAAAATGAGAATTCGGAAATATACGAACAAAACAAACCAAATGGCTTCTTTGGAAATTTTCTTTATACAACAAACATTTTATTATTCGATGTATATCTAAATATTTCGAAAATCTTTTTATAATTAGTCAACCTTTTATTTTTATCTAAAAGCAAAATTAAAAATTAAATTTTTTTAAATCATTTATTCAACGCCATTCAAAATTAATTACGATTATTTACATATATTTGTTACACGGTTTAGCCGCTGTATATTTACATGTGATTTGGTGGTAATATCAAAATCGTCCGTAGACCTTTAACCAAATTCTTGATAAATCCTAACAAATTCATTATACAAGAACCCTCGAAAAATACCTGAGAACAAAGAAATATACAAATAAAATAATTTTTTTGCAGTTTTTGTATAAATATTTGCTACTCAGAAAAAACTTTGAACCGAAAAACAAACCGGTTTCGCGCCGAAAAAAAATTAAAAACCGAAACGTAACCCGAAATGATAAAAGTTTAAGAACGAAAACGAAAACCGGACCAAATTAAATTACGGTTCTAAGCTCTGATATATAGTTATAAATGTATAAAGGTTCAACTTTATAGCTGCTCCGTCTATTAGCGCTGTAAAATTCGTCAGTTTGACAGGGGTTAAATTAAAATAGAGTTTAATTCTTGAAGTTGATTAGTATTTTTCGTATAAGATGTGTACGTGTTCGCCACCTCTCCAAATACATTGTTGAACACTAGCTCGTCGTCTAAAACGTCGTTATTCTGGCGATGTTGTTGCCTGTATTCAGACACAAGAAATGGCTCGTTTGGTAAATACCAAAAGAAAAAAAAACTGCAAATATTTATTAATTAATAAAAAATACATACATATATCGCTCATATATTCAAACAACGTCATAACGAAAAAAAATAGTTCTGTAAAAAAAGTACTTAAAGTTTTCAATTTATATGCCTCTTAATGGGTTAATAAAAAAAATTATCTTCTGTCACGAGGTAAGTTTTGGAGCTATTTGTATGAATCTTTTACACAAGATAAAAGCCGATATGAAAATTTATTCTGCATTATTAACCCAAAAAATTTATTTTTCGAGTTATGACATTGTTAGAGTAAATGAGCGATATATATTTAATAAAAATATTTATGCTTTCTGAAGCAACTAAAAAAAAAATGTAGCAGACATTTAAAAGGACGGACCTTATAAGTTCAGAGCGTTGTGATTTTTTTCCTTTTTTTTCCAGCCAGTAAAAAGTTTTTTTTGAAACATATTTGCAGTTAAAAAAAAAAATGAGTGCCACCGTGTTCATGCGTTGTAGGAGTAAACTCTTTTTTGAAAACCGTATAAAAAGCTTAAAAACTTAATTTTTACAGTATGTTCAGTTCTATATTTGTGCAGTGTGAACTGTGTTTTAAATAAAAAAAGAATTGTTTTTGTTTGGAAAAACTTGCAGGTGTATAAATATCATTGCAAATTCAACAGATTTAAGTACATGAGATTATTCCAATAACAATTTTTTCTGTTAAACTTCATTTCACGTTTCATCAAAAACTCTCTGCATTTAGAAACCATAAACTTTTTTCATCTGCTGGTATTTAAATTTTTTATTATGCTTTTGTTGATCCATTTCATTCCTTTATTCCACTTTTTCTAGTATCAAAATGTAAATGCAAATTAAAATTTTATTTATGCTGCAGTGCATTTTTTTCTTATATATGTTACAAGTATGTTTACAAACAAACAAATATGTTGAACTTAGTTTAGTTATTTGTGTAGAAAAAGCTCTGCATGGATGTCAGGCTGTCTGTATTGTGTGTATAAAAGTATGAAATCTAAATAAGTCAGGATCTGCACGTAATAAATTCTATAATTTATGCGCAAATCCTTTACTCAGTCAGTATGATATGTACATATGCAAGTATTAATCCAATGAAACATAAGCTTGTTTTAATCTCGAATAATATCGACTGCAAACTCGTGTAGGTCTAAACGAACCGTAGTTTATAATTAAACGGTTGTACGGATTTCGTGGCAGAACCAAAGGACCTACTCCTTGTAGATTTTAGATGTTAAATTTTTATGTTCATATCTTATGAATGAAATATTCTAGGAGTTATTTTACACCAGCTTTAAAATGATTTTAAGGAATGAAAATTTAAATTTTTCGGCGCCTGTATGTTTTGTGGTCGTTACTTATAAAAAAACTGTTTTTATTTCATTTAATCTAATTCATGCATATTTGCACAGATATTATTAACAGTATTATAAAAAGTACTTCGGTGACTAACTGTAAACTACCTATGCCTTCACACAAGAAGTAGCAATATTACAGTGCACTTGCGATAACATCAACATACTTGAGAGTTAGATTCCATTTTCGGTGCATTGTTTATGGTGTAAATAGTGACGATATCTTATAGTTCATGTACGCCTTACACCCTCTTAAAAAGCCGAGGTAGTTGAGTGTTCCTTTTGAGTCTAGAAAAATGTGCTCAGTCAATAGAACATCATACTCAATTTTCATGCCAAGTCCAGTTTCCGAAAGTTTTATAGGACATAATTACAAATGAAGTAGCAAGATCGGGCATGCGTCGGTGTGCAAGCACATACATACATGAATTTGGATTTCTGCTGCTTCTCTTAAAAACTCCATACTTTCTCTTCCTTATAAACAGTTAGTACACGTATGTAAGAACCCTAAAAAATGATTTTTAAATAAAGCAAATCAAATGGTTGCATTTTTACTTGATATTCATCGGATATAAACCTTTAAATGGATATAACTCAAGAACGGTAAAAGCAATTTCAAAAATTGTTGTTTTGCAACAATTTAGAATTAATTGATCTTTCCAACTGCTTCATTAGTTTTTTTCATTTTCATAGAAATTTTAAAAGTTATAAAGCGTTATTTTTATTTTTTTTTTTTAAATATTTTTGTTAATACAAATTATTACTTACTGACGATGGTACCCTATTTGGTAGCGAAATATTGAAAAATAAATAAATAAACTTTTCATAAAAAAGACCATCGCTCAAAAATAAATATAATTAAAAATTTTTTTTTTCTTTATTTATTATTAACACAAAAAATGGTGTTCACAGTATTTTTTTTATTAAAGAGTTCAGGTACTATATTGACCTTTCCTACTTAGAATGAAAAATATTTACAATAAATATTATATACTAGTATAATAATCAAATAAAGATTTTAGGCAAAAAAATAACAAAAAACCTATTGAAAAGAAAAAAAAAATAAAAAAATTTTTGATTTAAGATAAAAACGTAGTAGTACGTGTTTACATTTAATCTGTTAATATGTTCATGTTGAGATATTTCAGATTTGATATTTTTAAAATTTATGGAAAAACTGGGAAAAATTTTAATGTAAAGTAGCTAAATGAGCAAAGTGATTGCCAAAGCTTCTATCTATTTATTTGAACATGGAAATAAAGCTGGGATACTTTTCTTTTCAATCGTTAACTTAAAAGTGAAAAAACTCGTGGTTTTTGAAAAAAATTAAGAAAAAAAAAATAAAAAAAAAACGGTCAGGCCAGCTAACCCAATTTTGTTAAAAATTCGATTTGTGCCACCCCTAAACCTTTTCAGTTAAATATCGAAAATACTAGTTCCTATAAGCTTTCAAATTGTGCTTGAGCACCCATGAAACTAATAAAATATTTTTTTGGGACACCCTATAATGTACATGTTCATATATGATGTTTTATTCTTAAGGTATGTACACATGATTGTCATTTACTACAATATTGACAGAAAAATTGTTACAAAATGTGCAAAAACCATGTGAACATACAATTTTTGTGTGGCAACATCATCACAAAATGTATTGTCGATGCATTGTATGCCAATACAATTGTCACAATTCTGACAATCGTGAGAACACCCTTCATTTCCATTGACACACAATTTACAGTCATTTGTTATTGTCGCATGTGTTTCATTTAGTGCACCGTACAAGAACACCATTGCCAGATAAATATTTCTGTTGGCAATGCTGCCCATAAATATTTAGATACATTGTTAAAAGTCGGATCTGACAACGGATCAGACAATTATTATTGGCTGAAAAATTTATTGTCGCAGAACGGTGTGCCAATGAAATTGTATGGTTTTCTTTCAATAGTGTGAACAGACAAATTACCAGATGGTAACAATTTTTCATTGTGAGTGCATTGCCACCATATTGCCGTATCCTACAATATTGTACAATCTGACAATCGTGTGAACATAGCTTAACTTCAACAATTGAGTTACGTGTATTGTATTTTGACTTATATTTTACTTTACACATGCGATATAATTGGGCCTACTATGCGTAGAATAATAAAGAAGTTTTGTCTATACTTTTGCTTCAGTAGTAAAACAAAGCCTTAAATAAAGTAACTTTGCAATCTCCATTTAGACAATAATTATACATTTTTAAAACCATTTAACCTTAATTTGGTGGTAAATTGTAATAAAAAAACTGGATAAGAGTTGTATTTGAGGTATTCTTAAAATATTAAGTTTCACATGAGTTTTTACACAAAAATAAAAATACACGTAAACAGTAGACCGTACCTCAAAAAAAAAAATTATACGTATTTTATAACGTATTTCTGGAGAGTACAACTGCATAATGATCAGAATCAGCGTTATTTATACCCAAGACATTTTCCACTGGAGCCTGTTAGAGCATTCTACTTTTGTCTAGCAACTTTGTGATTTGTGTAGAATATTCCAGAGATCCAGATTTTAATTTACATCTGTATTTGTGCGATAATTATCTTTATCTTTTGCTTGTGTTAATTTATTATTGTTGTATTAGTGTGAATGTGTGTTTGTCATTCTATTGAATTGATTGTTATTTTGCTTTGCGTAAGTTTGGGTTTGTGAGTTGTGTGTTTGTTTATTGTATTATCAGTCAATGAAAATCTGGTACGTTCTAATGAAATACGTTTATACGAGGGTGATTTACAAATTGCAGTTAATTAATGTATTTTCGTAACAATATTATTTTAGCTTAATTATGTAATTTAATATAATTAAATTTTCATATATTTCTGGTGGAATTATCGAATTAGTTTCTTAGCAAACACCTATTATTTTTTCGCGAACTTTAATTGTCTGCCATTAGGGGGGAACATTGGAGTGTTAGAAACAGAGATCTGGTGGAGAAATACTCTTGTATTCTGGAAGTCAATGGCCATTGCTGCAGAATATTGGGCTTCTCGAGGCAAAAACATTATTTAAGATCCGACTGCAAATACCAAAGTATTAAGAAAAGTTTAAAAAGGCGACCCCTACCTTCGACCAAAAATATAATTTTTAATTTTTTAATTTACTGTCCCAAAATTCGTTACGGCTGTATGAAACAATTTTTTTTTGCCTGTAAAGTGGTACGGTCTAATGAACAGCAACAAGTACCACTTGCTTAAAAAATGCTTCAAAATTAACAGCTTTTGTTAGGGCCTGAGTGCTTTAGTACTTTTACCTCTACTGCAACAACAAGTTCAAAATAAAATGAAGAAAAGTATTTAAAAGTCGTGCATAAAACAAACCACTGAAGTAAAAAAAAACAGAAAATCTTCGCATGCACTGTGAAAACAAGGTGGGAAAGCGAAAAAATTATACTTGAACTTTTTTTTTCGAAATAATGTGGGATTGTGTGAGAAGACAAAACTTTCGACAGCAACATAATCATCATTATCATTGACTGCATTAGTGCAGATATTAATCATACCAGTAGTTCAACGAGCTGGTAAAAGTCCGCAAAATTCCTAGTAAGTTTAAAATACTCGTATTGATGTTTAGAAAGTGTTTTATTTTTATTTCTAAAGCTGTACAGTGTTTAACAAAATTGAAAGGTAGATAAAATTGAAAGAAAGAAAAATTTTGTCGCTTTTAGCAATTGGGGAAGTAACACATCACTTTACAATTGCAAATTTGTGTTCGTACATCAAATATCTTTTACTCAGATGTAAATTAAAGTCAAGTGAACTGTAGGATAATGTTGAATACACAAACGCCGCCAGCATCACATAAAGACATATCGTCAATGGAGTAATTATTTTTAAAAAATTGGAAATATTTGCATATCAATAAAAATAACTCATTGGCAGTATGAATTTTTAGTCACAAAAAAACAAATTATAACACCTATTTTGTCGGACAGTTGTAATGATGCAAAGAATTTAAAGAAGTTAACTTTAACTACCGGGAGTGGTGAAACTTATTGGAAAGTTATAGTAATGACCCTTAAGACCGTTTGGCACGCAATCAATATTTTTTAATCCCATCATGGCAGTGTACTGGATAAAGTAAATTTAGCCTTCATAATTTTAATATCGTTCATACCGAAAATATTACGAGTTTTTCATCATTTTTATAATACGATTTTCTTACAAGAATTGCCAAATCATCTATAACCGATATGTTAACAAGCAAATGTGTCATCTTGCCAATATTCCCCTGTTAGAAAACAAATATTTTGCAACAAAACCCATTGCCGTCTGAGTGTATGAGTATCGGTGTATGTGTATGTGTGTGTGTATTCAAGATGTGAGATAAGATATTTCGCTGTCGTAGTTTATTTACTGTTATGTGTCATCTTTTATCCACAGAAGTGAGTGCAACATCAAGTAACGAAGCTGTCGGCTTGAGTTGCAATAAAGTTTTCGTTTTTCTGCTAGCAAGACTATAATGACTCTGATTTTTATAATTCAGCAAACGAAGTGATTCTTAGAAATACAAAAACGTTATTTTATTATCTTTTCATTTGCATTTTATTTATCTCCACCCTTTTTCTATATACAAATTTAAAGTTAATAAACATTTTTGAATGGTATAATAATCAGACAGTAAGTGGGTATTTTAAAGTTTGGTTGGGTAAAGTTGCTGTATAATTTTTGTTTCTGTTTAAATTAAGAATTTATTAAAGTCTTATATCTATGCAAAGTTACAGTTTATTAATATTTCTTTTAATTTGGTTTCTTAGGAATAAGATTCCAATTTGGGTGTGCATTTCAGGTCTTTGTATTTTTTTTTTTAGATAAATTAACATGCCTGCCATTAAGGCTGTTATTGTGTGTCACTTGCTTTTTGTGCAAGGGATAGTTTAGAGTAGATAGAACTGGTGAACTGATATATTACGGGTTTATTCTTATACAACTCTGTTGTTGAGCGCGTCGTTAATTTATAAAGCAGACTTACAGCAGCATCTGTAAAGTAGGCGTATAAAGTTTTAAGTCATTTGCTTTATTATTTTACTTGGGCGGGCAGTGAAAAACATTTGGACTGTAAATTCAACCAGAGAAATACTCAGCCAAAGTCAACAACTTTTTAAAAGTGCTTGGATATTCGAACCGAAGAAATTAGCTCTAACACTTAACATGTTTCTTACGTCTTTGGTCACAATGGAACTAAGTGGATCGGATGTAAATATCTGAAGGTGGTCAGTGTACCAATAGGTGGCAAGTACTTTTTATGGTCATGTCGAATTTTTGGCTGGGAATTGTTTCTTAATCATTTATGAATACAAACAATTTATTAACTTAATGAAAGCTGTTATGAATACGGCTGTTAAAATTGTATAGGTAATTTCTTCTCCCGATACGTAGATCCACTAAGAAAGGATTTAGCAAAATTTTTATTTTTAATTAACACTTTTAAATAAAATTATATATTCGAACAATCTATTTAATTAAGCTTTAAGGTTTTTTATTTCTTATTTTTATATAATCTCGATATTTCGTTAACCTTCATATTCAGGAAAAAAACAAAAAAAATTCCTGAAGATGTTATCGAGATTATATATAAAAATAAGAAATAAAAGACCTTTAAGCTTAATTAAATAGATTGTTCGAATAATAAAAAAGGTTAAAAAACAAGTATTAAGAATAATTATATATTTTTTTCAATAAAAAAATAATCATTTCAATTAATTTTTAAATTAATTTTTTGGTTCAATATTTAAATAAATCAATAATTTATTTTTTAACTAAGAAATACGAAAAAATATGACTTTTTTTTATTCAAATGCTTTTCTCATTGTTTTGTTTCATACAAATAGAAATTAATACGCAATAAGCAGCATTCGAATTAAATGCAAATATTTTTATTGTTATTACAAATTTGTTTTAAATTTTCAAAATATATAATTATTCTTTTAATTATTATTATTGAATAATAATTTAATTGATGCTGTTAATTTTTTTACACCTGAAAATCCAATTAATTTTTTAGTTGATATTACAATATTTTTAATTAAAATTTTGTTTTACATTTTTCTGTGAAACATACATACATATATTGGGTACAACTATAATGCGAAATGTATTTTAATGTACACAAAACCAAAGCGAACAGGTATCTGGTACATTTTTGATATTTGTAACTTTATAGAAAAATTAATTTTTGTACTTTTTTTGTATGTAACTTTATCTATAATACAATTTAAAATATATTTTACTCTCCCCAAGAAAATCTAAAAAATTAATTTTGACACTTGTAAAAGGCCAAAAACGTTATTTTCTTTCTTAATAAAAATAAAAGTCGTTCTTCAATGTTCAAAAGTATATCTATCAATCCATTTATTTTCACAATCTACAAAAAATAATTTTTATATTTTTCAGAGTGAAAATTTATAAAGCAAGGGTAACTAGATAGTTTTTGTTGAACATAAAACAGGTATATTAAATATTTTAAAAAACATATAAATGAAGATTTCCAACACTTGTGATAATTGGAAAATACAAAGGGTAAAGTTGAACCCCTTGTTGGTGCCCTCCTATATAAATGTACATTGATATTTTACATGAATATGTGATTATTTTTCAAAGTGGGTAGTTAAACATATGGATATAGTTACATATATACACATATAAAGAATTAAAATTTTTGGTTAACAAACAGCATCAGGCTAGTTTTTGCCTGTGCATCGCAAAATGATTACAATTTTTCGATTTGCAAACTTTCCACATACATACATATATATTCTATGTACGTTATTTTATGTTTTATTTTGCGTAAAAATGATTTACATGAGATATTTTTAGCAAAATAAAAATAGTCTGATTTTTTTTTTATTCATTTTTTTAATTTGCATTATTAACGACTTCAAGAGAGAGAGTAAAATATTATATTTTTGTTTCGTAAGGGTAACTTCCTTTAAAATGTAACATTACATTTATGTCGGGCGCAGCTTCGTTCGGTTCTTTTTTTATTACATAATAATATAAAAACAAGCGCACAGTCTATTGGTGGATATTTTTAAAACGCAATTAACTATGCATATCGCATTTGTTCCTCGTAAAGGTTTGAACTGAAAATTTATAAATTTTCATTAGAATAAAAAAAACTAATTCTTTAAATATACTTTAAATATATACAACCGTATTTTTTTTTTTTTTTTGGAAAATAAAAGACAATGTGATTAACGAATTTCACAGTTATGACTACTGCATATAGTTTTCGTACATAATGTGAACATTGCAAAACTTTGAGTTGACCATTTAGACAAGAAGTGCGATTTACAAAAATGTCCTGACACTGTCGCGTATTCAACGAAATTTATGTCAGCTGTACAGTTCGCATAATTTCGCAATATTCTTACATATTGCCACAGAAAATGTAAGAAACCGTATTTAATATTTTAAAAATTTTACAAGAGAAAAAAAAATTTTTTTTTAATAAAAAATAAATTGGCAATTATCACAAAATTTGTAGAAAAAGAAAAAATTTTTTTTATTTCTGGAAAAAATTTAAATTTTGTGAGGTAACTTATTTCGCCTTAATAGAGCAGAACCAATAAGTAATTTTTGTATTTTTAGAATGTTACTTAGGGCTTCTTGCATTTTTTGGGACGATATGTATGTATATGTATTACTAACAAACATACAGACAATTTATATATAAGAATGGATTTCAGCCGATTTTAGAATGTATGTTTGTATACATTTTATAAATTGAATTTAAAGTATATATCGCTACCTTAATATAGAAAGGTCCTAACTAATGTTGTACTTACTATTAACGTAAAATAAAAACATTTAATTTCAAATAAAAATTTTGTAGTCTGCTACTGTAGTTTTTTTTTAACAGTTTTTCATTAAATGCTCGGCGCAATGGTCAGTCAGCCAATATTTTTGAACCAAGTTATATTACTGCAATATATGTGGAAATATGCAAAAAAAAAAGAAAAATATGTCTTAGCGGTTGGCTACATTACGTTGAGCTAACGATATGTTTGTTTGTTCTCTTTGAATTTTAATGACTTTATTATATTTACTTTATTCTTTCTATTCAAAAACTTCATACTAGACAATTTATTCGAAAGCTATTGTTATTCTTTCAATCTACTGCTTGCACAAGCAGTTTTGTATGAAAGAAAAAGAAAATGGAAAATGGAAAAAATCTAAAGAAAACATTAACATATCGATGTCATGCAAACTTCTCACGTTTTCAAAGCAAATACTGATTTTATTCAATATGCTCAAGTCGGAATGGTTGTGTAGTGCAAATACATACTAATGCATATACACACAATAGTAAATGCATATGTTTACATGCATTCAACATAAGTATATCTACGAGTATGTACAATACATGCACAATGCAATTATCTTTGGCTACATTTCAAAAGCCAAAGCGTGTCAAGTTGTATAAAATTATAACACAATATCATTCCATCATCATTCAGATTCAGGAATGAAAACACTATGTGGGCATATACCAGTAACAAAAACAGCAGTTACAGTAATAACAAATAAAAGGCACCATTGCAATGGCATCCTCTCTAACAGCGCACACATCACCACCCCACATTCACACACATGAAAACACAAGAGAAGCCATACGGATACTAATGGCAGTGTATCGCCATATCAGATACAATACACACTAAACTTAAAACAAACCACATGCTTAATAGCCGTTTAAGGAAATTTAAACTTAAATTATCCTAATGCCAGTGATACAGTCACATGCAAATAAAAGCGCACATACTTTCCACGTGCATGCATATTTACGAAAACATACAAACAGAATATGGGACAGAACGAAAACTGTGGGAAATTAAAATAGAACAACAACAGCAGAGGCAGCAGCAGCAGCAACAACAACAACGGCATTGTTAAGATGAAATAATAAAATATTTGTGATATTATTCTGTTGCTGTTTTTATAACTGAATCGTTTTGTGTCACAATGCACCCACCATAAAATAATGTCATGTGCAAGACAGAAAGTTTATTTGATGCGGATAGCAAGCCAGAGAAGATATGAAGTTAACGCTGGTACACGGAGTGTGGGTATGTATGAGAGTGAGTTAGGAAGACGTAGTGAATGATTTGCATGAAGGTGGCCTTTGAAAATAACAGACATTATTTGAATATGTGTAGTGCATTAACTGTTGCCCCAAAAATGATTATGTACATACACAAACAAACCAATCAACACAACTACGGTATCGACTCCTCTAATTGGAAATAATTTTGTTTTTAATTCTTTTAGAGAGGGGAAAGTATAATATTGAAAAGTAAATAATTGTTAAATAATTTTCATAAAAAAACCATCGCTCAAAAATAAATATAGTTAAAAAATTTTAATAAAGGTCAAAATAAAAATAGAAGTGAGACTATTATGAAATAATTATAAAAAAGTGGTGTGAAAGTAAAAGAGAAAAAATACAACGTTTCATGTCACTCCTCTGAATAAATAATTTTAACAAAAATAACGCCTATACTGGCTATAGCAGTTAGCGGCAGCCAGAAATCTTCAGTTCATACCCTATGCCAGTCGTCAACATTTTTTTCTCATGTGTATTAGTGGCACTACTGATGCAAAACACATTTATGTCGCCAGAATCGTTATAAATACTGGTTTTTTTTGCCAAGATTTTCACTTTCCAAAATAAAATAAAATAGAGAATCTCGAGGGGGAAAGTATTAAAATATCTGATGTCGTTTGCTTTATCGAAGGTTTCTCGTTTTCAAAAATAAAATTAGCAAATTTTTCAGAATGCAACAATCCAACAAATATATTTTCAATTTCATTTATTGTTTGCACATAAATCGTATAAGGAAACACTTTTTCGGAATGCAACTAACAAATATTTTTTTTCTCTATTAAATTAATTTGCATGCTTTTAGGAGGCAAAAATAAACAGATATTTGCCGTATAAGTTTTCGTTTGTTAGTAAAAGCTTTAAGTGAACTTTACGCGCAAACGTTTCTTTAGATGGTGCTTTAGAGAGAGCAAAATCCAAAGATTTGCTATTGACTCAAAAAGTGAATTTGAGATTGAAAAATATTAAATAAACACGCTTGTCATACATTATTATCTAAATGTACACTGGCGAGCAAAAAATGATTCAGTTTAAACTTCAAAGTGATATTTTAACAAATTCTTCTATTATCTCTCTGCATAATTGTTAAAACAAACATTTGATTATTTAAGGGAAAAAAATAATAATAAATAGATCAATATAATAAAACTGTGAATCGCGTTGAATAAATGGAAAATATATAAATAAAAAGATCAGTAGTGTGATTCACTAAATTTTATTAACCTGCATTTACACACGTAAATGTGATTACTTGCAAGTATAGTGTTTTTTTTTTTTTTGTTTTTTATCTAGGACCAGCACTCAGGAGATGACTCCTACACATGCGAAGCATTGTGCTGGGAACTATAGGAAATGGATAGTAGGAGAAACGACAGGAGGTGAAGCTTAATTAATTATTTTGCAACTCTGCTTTCGCACGTTCTTTTTTTTGTACTCGTAGCAGTGCTGAAGCTTCGGTTTAGTAGCCATTTATTTTTAATTATTATTTTACTTCGCCGGTGCTACACAATACCAACGAAGGAGGGCGTTCTGATGTGATTGTGGATTGCTATCAGCTGAAGCCGGTATTGTTTAGTGACCAGTGACTATGCCTTCGCCACTGAAACCTTCCGACAACAACTGACACACAAAGACACACTAATTCACATCAGAAAAATGCGAGATGTTTATTTTTATTTTAAAATTTTTTTGTCTGAATCTGGGGTTGAACCCAGGTCTGTTTTTTGGTTGTCTAGTCAACGTGTAGACTACCATCCATCGTGCCATCGCCACCCCCATACATTTGCGTGTAAGTTCATTTGAAAAATTCTGTCTAAAAGTAAGGTTCTACCAAAAATTGCTAAATAACTATACGAGTTCAGTATTATTGTGAAGAAATTACATTTTTGATTAGAATAAGGGAAAAAAGAACAATTAATCTCCAATACCAGTTGAGTAGAAGACGTATTTTCTATGCCACTACGCACGTCATCATTAGTCTTTGTGTCAACAGGGAGGTAGATGTAAAGTCATTAATAACATATATTTAATCCGTGAGAGCTTACGAAAAACCATACGAGAATAATCGTTAGTGCCCACATACTATTAACAAAGGTTGCCAGCTTTTTTCTTTTTGTGTTGAGTTATTTTCTTTTAGAAGAACAAGAGAATATTTAATTAAATAAAATTATGAAATTGAAAAAAAATGTTTAGTTTAATACAAGTACTTTATTTCAAAGACACTTTCCAAAAACCAGTACATACAAAAAATACGTATCGCTTGATTTAATTGAGTTAAAATATTTATTTACATACATTTCTAAAATTTTTATTCTGGGAGTAACAGTATACATTTACTTATTAAACTTGTGGTTTTTTTAAAAATGATTCTAATTTAAAAATTTTGCAAAAAAATATATAAAATGTATTATTATATATTTTATGATATTCTTATAATATATTTTTTTTAGAAAAGGAAACTCAAGAAAATTGATTTTTGAGGAGGAAGGCATATCGTGTCAGGCTCATCAGTGGATTTTTGCTAATTTCTGATTACAAAGAATATTAAAATTAAACACCGTGCACATTTTATTTATATTTTAATAATCTTTTGTTTTATTTTTTAATTTTTCTTGATTCTAAATGCATTATCTTTGCTGGGCAATGGACAGCCTAATGCAGGTGAGAAGAAAAATATAAAAATAGAAATACAAATACAAATAATATGTATCTATGTGAGTGTAAAAAATTAGCACATGGATTGTTATGTTTTTTGTTTAAAAATATTGGGTGTTTTGCGTTCGGTATTCAACTTCTCGATTCTCAATTGATTGGTTGAATTTTGAACATATGGACACCCCTCTATCCTCCTACCCATAACCTAATTTCCTAGTTCGAGCACAATGCATCGCATGTACAGAGGAGATGCCCTGAGTGCTGGTCCAAGATATTATATTAAAAGCTATGTATGTATGTACATTGATAATTAAATAGTGTCCATTAAGATTTTCGGAAAGGCTCAAAAAGCGGTACATTTATACGAGCAGACACTCTAATGTGTCTGTCCTCCTTCTTTGTGTGCAGCCGTATGAACGAAGAAGTATTTTGGTTAAGTTACATTGAGCCTTATTGCACAATGATTGACATGCAACGTGACATTTGCAAATGTAGAATACTTACAAATTTTAGATATGCCTGTATGTAGATGTAGATAATTTCATATGTGAAGGTGTAGATGTTTGAAAAAAAATGTCTGTCCCTAAAGAACAAGTCACACAAACGCATGAACACTCCAGCGATACCATTGACTGTAGGAAGAAATGCATGTACATATGTATTTATTTTTAACTTTTTTCTACATGTGGGTGGTATACAAATAATAATTTGTTATTGTAAGGAACATACCCGATACCACACGCTGGTACATCATGTGTTTTTCTGTTTTTTTTTTTTTTTTTTTTTTTTGGAATAACAAAACTAAAAAGAAACAAAAAATAACACTTCATTATTTTGTACAATTGTGTACAGACAAACACAACACATGCAATCACTCCTATGCATTCACTGCATTCGAAAATATTTGTGCAAGCAACTTCTCCGCCACTTGCAAATTCATGCCATGCCAAAGAAATAGACTGACTAATAAAATAGAAGTAACTTGAAACGATACAGATGAATGTCAAGCGAATGACTTATGCATGAACAAACTTAAAAAAAGAAAACGTTCAAACTTTGCAAGAAAAGTGACAATCACATTCACTAAAACAAAATAAAAATATAATGGAATAAAATCTGGAAACCAAAGCCATACAATTCAAACTTGTGCACAAACACACATGACAATTTACTCAAACAGTTGAAGCTGTAGCCCCCATTTTGTAGCAAGAATGACAGCAGCGAACTCACATTAGGGATTTGAATTTATAGTTGAAACACATTTATGTTCGATATCGTGGGAAAATCGAATTAAATTAAGCCGAATGATTTGTCTTGCCATTTTTTTTTTGCGTTTATTTCCTTGACTTGTTGGCTGTCTACTAGATTGAGAACATGACATTTCAAAGAGTGTTTTTTTTTTTTTTTGCTTATCTTTTGTGAAGGCATGATATTGAAAATACATACGTATTTATGAGGCAGCATTGGATATATATTTTCTTCATTTAGCAGCGCATTAACTTATTTGCTTTCATCACTTTCATGGCACATTCTGATACCATGTTGATGGAAAAAAGCGAAAAAGCTATAATAATGCGTACCACCCTAATGCTAGCGCTTAGTTGTAAAATGTTTGCATAACTTTAGTATTATTTCAATAAGTCTAATAAATTTAATTTTGCCTTATACATACATACGCAAATAGGACAATTGGAATGGTATTAAAAATGCAAATGTTTAGATTTAGATTTGTCGATGTAGAACCACCTCTTCATCGATGTCTTTGTATGTACTAAATATGCATAAGTACTTTGATCAAAGTGCTGCCACATATGCATGTGTCGTACATAACACATACACATGTACGCATGTACACTGGTGCGCATAAATGCCTTCTAGTTGGAAGTCTAGTGGAAAGAAAGAGGAATTTTTAAATGCAAAAAAAAAATGCTACAGTTTAACAATCGCTTTCTTGAAACTCTCCAAATTAAAACCAATAAATCAAAATAAAAACGATATTTGATTTTATTGTTCAGATTTTTTGCACATTTTTTTTTTTGTCTGGGACCAGCACTCAGGAGATGACTCCTACATATGCAAAGCATTGTGCTGGAACTATAGTTACGGTATTCGCTATCGCGAAATGATAACGGATTTCTTGTTACCAGAAATTGAGGATATGGACCTGGATGATATGTGGTTCCAACAGAATGTTGCCACTTTTCATATAGCCAACGAAACAATGGCTCTATTGCGCGAGAAATTCAATGGGCGTGTTAACTCGTGGAAATGTGAATTGCCCGTCACGATCATGTGATTTGACACAATTGGACTTCTTTCTTTGGGGATATTTAAAAGAAAAAGTGTACGTAAACAAGCCAAGAACAATTCAACAGCTAAGGGATGAGATAATTCAGCGCATTAACGCTATTAAACCTCAATTATATCTGAGAGTCATAGAAAATATCGACCATCGGATAAAAGTATGCCACCGAAACCATGGCGTGCATTTGGCCGATATTAAGTTTCACACATAATTGCCATACATCCTTCTATCATAATAAAAAAATATTACGACATTTCTCTTTTTGTTTTATTTACAATTAACAACGTGACTCAAATAACCCGATCTATTGTTTGATAAAAAAAACACAAGTTTATTATTCCTTTTCAAAAATAAATTTTATTTGCAAATTTCTTTTATTTCACAACTCCGACCCTTAATGGAGAAACTAAGACTAACTTTACAATCTTGATTGTCTTTTTATATTACTTTGTGTTTCTGATCTATTTCATCAGCATAATTCTGATTGGTTCCATAAATTGCGAACTTGCAATTTATTAATAAATATTTCTTTAAATTTTATGGTGTTACCGGACGTAATTTTTACCTGTAAAAATTTAGTCAAAAACAATTCCAGGAAAACTGTCTGAATAAATGAAAAATGTCTTAAATTGGAGCGGAAGTTAAAAGTAAAGTATTTATGAAATTATTTTATTTGCCAATAATTCGTGGAATTGTTAAACGTTTTACTTTGTGAACGAAAATGCATTTATTGTTAATTCCGCTGATGCAATAGATTTACAGTTTTATTATTTACTTATTGTTTTTATGAATTCTTCGTATTTGTCAGTTTTTGAATATCTAGTAGGGTTTGTATATATAACTCGTGCGTTGTGGTTGGGCCACCCTTTATCAAAGTTGCCTTCATGTTGCATTTATGGTTGTCAGTGTACATGCATGCCTGTATGTAGCGAGACCGGCAAATGAATGTCTTGTCATTTGCACAATTTATGGAGAGTAGTGTGATAATAAAACTGCTCTCTTTTTAAGCAACTTTGGTTCAAACTAACAAAAAAACAAAAAACATGACAAAAGAGTACCGTACAAGCAATACATGCTTGTGCAAAGCACATATTAATTCTAACAGTATCTAACCAAATACACATGCACTTAAATGCAAGTATTTTATTGCTTCAATTGCTGCATTTACGAACAGCAAATAGAATACTTCTACACACACGCGCACACACACACATGTTTGTACACGCAAACTGCACGCAGGGCTTGATAAACAAAGTTGCTGATATCTATGCATGCATGTTTGTATGTATGTATGCATGTGTGCATATATATTTTCAAATATTTCATATGTTTTTGTGCCAGTATACCAATGTAATGATTGCATACAGTTGCCTCGTGATTCACTTGATTGTGAAAATTTAGAATATAAATTGCTGCAACTTAGTTACATCAACTTAATATTTATATCTACATGGAAATATTGCAATGTATCCCTTTGTTCAGTGCATACCTACCTACACACATACTCGCACATCTTTGTACAAGTTTTTGTATCCGTACTAATACGTACATATGAATTAGAGTATTCAAATAATCGAGTTTTTTCTTATTTATTTGGGTAATCGATAAATTAGTCTAACGAGCTTGTGATTTGAAATTATTTATAAACGTTTGCAATGATTTGTAAAATGTAAAAAATTCAATATTTTCTAAATATCTAAGTATCAATATCTTCTAAATTAGCAAATTATTGATTAACAGCATGCTATTCTACGCAGTCAAGTAAAACTCCAACAAAGTTTAATAATAAGTGATTCATTTTATTAAGCTCAACATTTTCGGTGCTTTCAAAGACATTTATTCATTCATATACGCGATTGTTATATATAGACTAATGGTGTATTCCGCCATTATAGATAAACATGTTTTCGAAAACATTAAACCGAAGTGTTCACACTACAACTATAGTGTTTTAACTTGACATATCGCCACAAGCTTTAACAGCTGATGTAAAAATTAAATAATAAACGTTTTTATATTACGAAAAAAATTAAATTATTAAAATATCATATATCTGCCTCGATAAAATTTTTATTAATAATTTTTTCTTGCTGGGTTTACAAATAAATAAAATTTATAACGTAACCCGTTCAGTGAAACAACAAAATCACTAACGCAACTGAACATACCCCATTTACATGTTTTCAAAATAGTTTCATTTCGAAAACCATAAATTGTACATGTTTTCAGATCAATTCAATGTAAGTGAAAATAGGTAAAAATAAAATTTTTTTTGCTCTAAAACATCTAAAAAAACTATATTCTGTTCACCTTATAAGAAGTTCAGGGCAGTAGTGAAAAGTAACTTAACACGTAAACATGAAAGAAGCTGTTCTGTGAAATCAATTCACTCGGAAGTGTTATACAGGGTGGCACAAAAGGAGCTATATGGTTTGAATTATTTATAATTTTTTTAATTTCATTTCTTTGTTTTTTTTCAGCATTTTGTGAAGAAGACTTTAGGAATTAATTATGAAGCATTCGCAATAAAATCATGGCCATTACACCCGAAATTTTGCGAAAAGTTATGGGAAAAGTTATGCTAAAAAGAGCACGTATGTGCGAAGCAGAAAATGGACATCACTTACAGGATATCAGTTTTCAAATTTAATTTTAAAAAATTCCCCAAAAATATACTATATTTTAAAAAAAGAATAATTATAATAATCGCATAAATAAAAAACTTATAAACCATTTAAAACATATAGCTCCTTTTGTGGCACCCTGTAGTATTGTTCTTGCAAATAAATGTTTACAACAAGAATTCATCTTTAAGATCTAATGGATTTATGTCATGCACTAGAATGCAGAATATTTGGAAAAATATAGTTGTCCTGAAATGACGTAATTTTAAATAAAAAAAAAACCAAAAATGTTGTTTTCGGTTTAGAGCTTTTACATGGTGAACATGTTTTAGTGTGGTCAATATAAAAAGAAAAATGTTTATATTTCTCCGGATCGCTCATGGTTTTGCGAGTGCACTGTATTTTAAACTTGAACTCATCTGCAATTGTAACATCATCATAAAATTTTCACTTAGAACAGCATAATTGTTCTAAGCTCGTTTGTCGGTATATCTGCGGATTTTGTCGTTTAACTTCAGTTGTTTTAAACTTGAGAATTTGTTGGGAACAATTTTGAATTGCATTTAATCAGTAATCGTAAATAGTCTATTTGAAATTAATTGAGTGCATTAGAGAAAATGATTTAATCTGTTAATCGGTTAAACGATGGAGTACCCTAGTAGGTATGTATGCATGTGCTTAGTATTTGGTATTAGTACACGTTTCTCTTTCATTTTATTTATTTATTTATTTTCGGTATCATTGCATTTATTTCCCTGTCTTCTTCTTTTTACATACTATATTTTTATATTTTATCTCATTCCAAATTATGCAATCAATTCCCTAATGATCGCCTTCAGACAGGCACGCATAGATGTCATACTCATCAAGAATATTTCGTTGGTATAAAATATAATGCACTCTACATTCAATTCTCATTTATAAATGGATCGCCATTTAGTAAGTTTTTTGGAAATTTTTTCAGCACACTCATTTTTTTTTTATCTTGGACCAGCACTCAGGAGATGGCCCCTAGTAGGAGAAATTATAGGAGGTAAATCTTCACTATCTTACAGCACTGCTTTTTGCACGTTATTTTGCTTTTATAGCAGTGTTGTAGCGTCTCTGATGTCAAGGAGAAGTATAAATTTATGAAGCTTCGTTTTTAGTAGCTTTTTTTAATAATTATTTTACTTCGCCGGTGAAGGAGGGCGTTCTGATGTGCCTGTGGATTGGATATAGCTGAAGTTGTTACTGTTCAGTGACCAGTGACTAGGCCTTCGCCAGTGAAACCTTGCAACACAACTGACCCAAAGTCACATACAAATGCACATCAAAAAAAAATGGAAAATCTTTTTATGAGTCTGAAACTGGGGTTGAACCCAGGAAAATTTTTCGTTTTGCAGTCAACATGCATACTACTTCGCCACCCTCATCCATTCCGATTTGAATTTTTGTGATATACATACATATATATTTTTTTCGGTTTTGTTTTAATAAGAAATAATTTTGTTTATTAATTTTTCTGTGGTGAACTACGCTCCTGCTCTACAGCCATTTGTCATCATACCGTTGGTCCATTTGAAAACTTGCTTGAACACTTACAAAACTTTTTCCTTCACTGTATTTATATAACGAACATTTTAAGGTCCTTTTTCGTTCTTTTTTATTTATTTCTCTATTTTTTTTTTTTACTTCTCTCTTTACCAACCATATGGCAAAGCAGTAATTTCATGACAATGTAACTTCTATTCTGGTTTTATATTACAAACTTTTCTTCTAGTTTCTTACTTCAGGGGTTTTTTTTTGTTGTACGTCTGTGTGAATTTCCATCACATTGAAATTGTGCAACAAATTTGTACTGTAACAAAGTTTTAAATTTTTATGTAAAATTGCAAGAATACAGCATGATTAGTAGAAACATACACTCAAACGGAAAATGGATGTTATTGTGCACGTTCTATTTCTATTTCTAATACTAGTAAAACAAATTTACAACTTTACAAAAATAAATACATTTAAAAGTTACAAGCTATTTTATCGAATAAAATATGTACTCGAACATTTAGATTAGCATTAGTTTTATAATCCTTGTTTTTGACAAGAGTATATGAGGATGTGTTAATGAGAGGATAACTTTAGAGCAAAAAGGAAAATAAATTTGAAAGCACTTTGAAAGTGGTGCACCATTTCAACCAATTAATTAATTGAATACGTATGTTTTATACGAAATGTTATACAAATGCTTTGCTTCATAGTTTTGATAAATTTATTTAAGGCAATCAATTTTTGGCCACAATCATGATGAATGAACCAGACGAAATGGCAAAGGGAATATTAAAATTAAGAACACATTTTATATAAATGTTGCACACAGTATTACAATGTTTTATTCAATAGCCGAAAGCCATTCAACCATTCATTTAACAACATTCAGCCAGCCAGCCATCCATCCATCCATCTGACCATCCATCCAGAGATATTAAATGCAACATTAAACTATTAAACTACTGCCTGCAGAAGCCATAACAATTTCGGAGGAGGCGCCTTATATTTTTAAAACAGCATATAGCACATTTGCTACACTATGTATACAAGTACGAGAGTATAAATACTCCAACCAAATACAAAATAAACGTAATGGAAATGCCCCATTACCATTTGGCAGGTTGGCTGGCTACAATCACTCACAGGCCAGCAAGCATTTGCTGTTGCATTTCTTGTTTTTATTTTTTCTTATCTCATAATTTGTGAATAAACTACGACTATCTGTTATTAAGCTGCTCGAGGTCTAAGCCTTGGCAAAAGCATTATAGTTTTGAAAACAACTACAATACAAATAAATAAATATTTTTAAGGATAAATAATAAGGATGTAAATACTTATACCAGCATGAACTATGACTACAATATTTTAAAACGTGGTCAAAAGCCATGAAGATTGCCATAAAAATTAAATCCTTGTTGCTTTTTTACACAAAAAAAAAAAGAAACAAATCTTTTCTTTGGGTCTTTAACCACCAGTAAAATTAAAATTTTATATTGAAACTAGCGAAAGCTCTTGAAGAAGCCGTGATTTTCACAACAATAATAAAAAAAACAACTGCAGCCCCATAAGGAAAGAACACAAATTGTTGCTAGTATGACTGTATACTCATATTACGAGCAACAAACTACCAATTGACTGATAAAGGAAGTGGTAAAACAACTTCTATTTAATCTTTAGAGCAGATACTTTTGGTATGTTAAGAATACCAATGCAGAAGATGTTGGCATTTGCAACTTTAACTGATTCAAAAGCATGCAAATGTGCACATCTGTGGTTGCAATCTTTTTTTTTTTTTTGTTAACATTTATGAAAAAAAAAAAACAAAAATGAAACTTGAAACTAATTATCAGGGTAACCGAAAATAAATTATGTAACAGTGTATTTGTATAAATGCTTTTAATATTATTTATTTGAAAGGAAAACGAAAAAGCAATGTCAGAATGAGAAGGGCTACAGCACGGCACATTGTGTTACAGTCCGATAAAAAGCAGATACAATAGACAAATTTTTAATCTCAGCGGGCATTTGAATCGCAGATCTTCTTAATGCAGAGTCAACACACTACTCAGCTAACAGTACGCCACTTCTTAAAAGGAAGATTTTATTTTGCTCTTTTGAGCAGTTTGATTGAAAAAAAAACTCTTTTTATGTAAATTGATACCAAAAATTTACCGAAATTGTAATAAAATAATTATTGTAATTATTGTAAAAAAAATAATAAAATTTCAGTTTTGTATACTTGAAATGGGAGCACTTAAGATATTCTGCAAATAAAATTAACTGAAATTTCGTTTTTAAAATAAATGAAACTTCCCTTGAAGACCGACCTTTTATTTAAATTTAAAGAAAAGTTCATTTAATTTTTAATGGTAACATGTTAAATGAAATTTTGTTTATTTTAACTTACAAATAAACAAGCAACGCCTTGAGTACAAATTAAAAATTGTTCCTTTATTTCTGATATTTTTGTCACTCCACATTCCCTAAAAATAACTGCTTTTTAGTTTGTTTTTTATAGTTCAACCCCGGAATAAATAAATCAAACAACCACGCTTTGCTGTAGCTGCTATAATAGTTAAATATATGTCTTATGTGTCCTCCATTAAAATCGGTTATTTAGTTTTGGTGACGCGGAAGTTGACCCTTACCACCCATAGTGATCTTAGCTTTGGAAAAATATATAGTCACTGTGTCTATCCAGATGCAGGCCTATCTATGTTTTCCGTCCACTCCCTACCTTCCGAGTGCCTACCCGTATACCAAATTTCAATCCTCTGGCTCTATGAAGAGTGCGCACCAAATGGTAGTGGCACATGCAACAAAAAATTACCAGTTTTAAAATTTTTCCATTATTTACTCTCCCGTATGCCAAAGTCAACTATACAGAAAGTGCCCGAAGTAAAAAAATTTTCCATCATTCAGACCGCAATGAGAAATTTTGGCTTTAACCGTTCTCAGGAAAGACCAATGCCAATATTAACGTTGAAAGGTACCCTGCTCACTTATCCGATTTCTCTTACCTTTTGATCGCTGATTTGTATGGACCATTAAATTACTAAGACCAAATACAGAAACATTAACTTTAACTTTAACCATTCTCAATATATAATGAAATCAATATTTAGTTTGTATGAGAGCGGTACCAAGACAATTGTCCAATCCCTCGCAGTTTTAGACCGAGGTTTTGTTTTAACTACAAAGTCATTTGGGCCATATTCAGAAACTTCCACTTCTACCGTTCTCAAGATATACAAAAAAATAAATATTTACTTTGTATGGGCGTGGCAACGGCCAGTTGGATTTTTTGAAATTTATATAGCCTATAGTTTATTTCGGATATACAGAGAGATACTGTGGGATTTTCAAGAAAATCGGTTCATATAAACGAACATGTCATGTTTTTTATTTGGGCCATAATTTTCAAAAAGCGAAAAAAAACGTCACATGTTTATATAATAATTCCTGTAAACTATTACACAGTATTTAAATATCTTACTGTAGCAAAACCAACTGATTAACTGATTTAAATAATTAAAAATATTTTTAAATTTATTTTACTGTATCGAAAGTTTATAACATAAACACAGGATAATTTTGAGAACACGTATTAATTCGTATCTACTTTTTATGTGAATGGCAGAATCAATGAAATTAATGAAAATAAAACTGCCTACAATTCGAAATGTTAATTCATTTAAAAATAACTGAACGGAATACTTCATGAATAAAGTACAGTCTGTTACTGAATAATTTTGTGAGTGTAGCAACAAGTTTATAGTCGTTATTTATTTACTAGACCTTCACGAACTGACACCTTAATAATAGTGGATTGAATTTATTTAATATTAAAATTTTTTTCTTACCATCTTCTCTATCTTCACGCTATTCTATAGCAACACATACAAAACTAAATTGCTATTATTTTTTTATTTTCAGTAACTTGAATTTTTTTTAATTATTTTTCTTTTACACTTTTTTGTGTCTCATTACGCAAATATTTTTAAAATTAGCGTTTATTTCTTGACTCTCCTAAACTTATTAACAATAAGAAACTTTTTTTTGGTGAAGATGTATTCCCCCGATCTGTCCGTCTGCCATTAAAATGGGGTCACACGGTAAACACGAGGTTTCCAATGACAAATGAAACAATCAAAATCGGCTCACCCAGTAGCAGTCCTCAGTTAACACACATAAAAATAATTCCAGTCTAGTTGAGAACCTCTTCCGTTTGTAGAAGTCGGCTAAAATGAGTTTTATTTCAGACGGTAGAAATAAAAGGCCTCAACAAAGTTTTATCCGAACTTTTATTTTTTCATTGATAAATAACTCTTAACTCTGTTGTTGAAATCCTTTTGTAGAGATTAGCATAGATTTTGATAAAGCACCTCAATACGAATGTATTGGAATATGAGAGCTATGTCTCCGTTGACGTTAACGTGGAGAGTTTTTGAGTTTAATTTTCAGGATAAATCAAGATAAAATTAGCTCACAAATAATATCATTCCAACTCTATGAAGAATTTCCCTCTCAATTTAGTAAATTCTACACTGCTTAAGGATCAATTTTATTTAAGACATTTTGATTCATTAAAATAGGCCTCCATTAAAAATATCCGACTAAACCGAAGGTAGTGCTATTGTAGCCTCGACTATGAATTGTAGAATTGGGTGGCAGGTCCAAACATTGCGCAGCTCCTAATTTTTTTATAAGAATAAACATTTTTACTAAACGTTTGTTATACTTCAAGTGTTTAATATCTATTTTGACATTTAAATATGAAACAAAAAGCTTTTTTTTATGAATTTCAACGATAAGATTTCACAAAACGAAAAATTTTATTTTATTTATTTTAGAAACGTGCTATTCAACACTAGAAGTATAAGTTTAATTAAATAAATCATAAAAGTTTTATCTGACAAAAGCAAAAAATAAATCTGAGCAAATAAAGTGGTAAAGGTGAATACCCGCAAATAATAAGCGTATACAAATTGCTTGTTAACTCATTTCTTCGATAAATAATGTAAACAGAAAACTCTGCAACGACACGGTTTTATGGTGGGTGGTTACGTGGACTACGTAACCATTGTGGTGTCGCGTTGGCGATACAAACACCCTTTCCGGGAGTTGTAATCAGACCTTAAAACTCGTCACAAGATGGTGCTCGTCGAGTGCTCTGATCGTCAATCGTGATACAGGATGCGTACCTTCAGTATGCCCAGCCTCGACGGCGCTCGAGGGTAAACTATCTGGGGGTTATTCTGAACCCGAAACTCTCCTGAAGGGAAAATGTGGTGGAGAGGGTAAAGAAAGTGACTATAGCCATACTCAAGTAATAGTGATGTGGGCAAGATTTAGGAGCTTTGTCCTACTATTATCGCGCAATGGTTAAACTGGCTCTATCGGGCAGTGGTTAAACCTACACTGCTTTACGGTGCTCACGTTTGGCGGTGTATAAATATCAGTGTTAGTGTAGGCTGATAGACAGGGTTTGTATACAGTCAGCTGTCCTGATTGCCAACGTGTCCTTTGGCCCTGACTGGATTATGAACACGCTAAGATCCTGGGGAATTATATGCACGTTCGGGTCTCTTATAAGTTTCTTGAGAGGACATTTGATTTCGATCCGACAACAGTGTGGGTTGTGGTATATGCATTAAGCTTTCGTACAGGCTGCCTGACAACTGCAGTGTATTTCAGGCAGAAGTCATAGGCATATAGAAGTCTGTGCAATGTTTGTAGGATGGCGGGATTTTCCTTGAAAATCTTCTGCTTAACTCTGACAGTCAGTCTTCAGTCAAGTCCCTGGCGAGCATCTAATCGACTTCGGTTCTCGTTTATGAATGCCGGGGTGTCTCAAAGAAATCCCGGACCATTCAATAATGACTCTTTTATGAGTTCCGTGATACAGGGATATCGTCCAAAATAGCGTTGCTGATGGTCTGGACAATTCGCAATTTCCAAACTATTGAAAAGCACAGGTGTTCCGATTGCCTCCAGTTTTATTGGCAGCATGAGGTAGCGTGTAGTAATGCTGGGTTCTGGTGAAGCAATAAAAATAGGAATCGGATGAAATGTCTTCTTTCCTTGAATCGCATGGCCATTCATCGCACTGTCGCAGTTCTCAAAGACCTTTGCCTCGTTGGAAGGCAAGGAAGGAAAACTCGGCATTCCCTCGACGGATTTTTGCAGAAGCTGTGGGTCCGTCGAGGAGGAGGAGACGCTTGCTCACCTCATTTGTCTGTGCCCAGCGTGGCAAGAGTAACGCCGGAGGTTATTCGCCTATCATTTCTTATCCTCGTTGGCTGAACTCTCCCACATGAGAATTTCTCCCCAATAGCATGATTTATATTGGAGCCGGATGCATTTCATGTCGCGACAGTTTCATCTCGAGGTGTGAATAGCCACCATGAGTCGAACTAGGGCGTTTCCTTCGGGAACGATCCACCACCTTACCTTACCTAACCTTAAATTTTTTGGCAGCCGCACCAAATCTCTTTAGAGCTATAAAACTACTGTAAGTCCTGTGCTAGTGCATTGTTTGCATTATCTTTAGAATACTCTGCTATTGAAACAGCATCACATGTGGGATAGAACTTGTCTTTTCACTAATTAATCCATGGCATTCCATCAATTCTTTAGCAATTTTAAAATAAAATTTTTGCTGTTGTCAATCAACTCACAGCTGTATTATTATGTTCAGACAAGTGTACTTATGTTAATTTTCCGAGATATAAACGTACAGCATATAAAAATACCAAAACCCCCCTTTTGATTATGTTAGAGTTTATTGGTTCATAAAAAATGCTTTGCGTTTATCTTTGGCGCTCTGGAACAATGACAGGGTAGTGGCACTAGTAATTGACAAAAATAAAAATAATAATAATAATAAATAAAAATCCCTGCACTATCATTTACCAGAGAAAGTTTTCAATCGTCTTGTTAGTTTGTGTGTATGGTTATCGTTATCACCAGTCGTTTGGTGTGTTTGGAATTTTATATATTTAAGATAAAAAATTTTTATTACGTTTTATTTAAATAAAAATGTATTTTGGTCAAAATACAAAAGAAAAAACTAAATACCATCCAGTTGCTAATTATTTATTTTTTTTTTCCTTGACTTTCAGACATTTTCGTGTAGAAAGCCTGGGACCAAATGTCTCCAAGTCATCACTTTCGTCGATTGTTTTTATTGAATTTTCGTAACATTGTCAACGAATCGTCTGCAATTTTTTCTTTGTTGCTGAGAAGAAGAGAACGTTTTTCTCTCTCTCTCTCTCTCTATAAGATAAATTTAGTTGTAAATTTAGTCTCTAATATTATGCCACAATAACTACTACTAATATTACTACTATTAGTAGGACTAACGCCAGTAGTAGGTTTGCAATGTCACGCACATGTTACTTTAATTAAATTACATTGCCTTGCGGAATACCAAGTCACTAGTACTCTTAACGAAGTTACTAGCAAATCTGTACTACAGTTTTACTATTGTCATTTCCTGCAGGGTTACAGCTTGCGAGTACATGCGATCGTATTTTCCTTTGAGTTTTTACATTGAAATATTTTAAAGTTTTCATTATGAGTAGCGGTATAAAACACAGTATTTAAATATGAAAATAACTGTTTTATCTGTGTTTGTTATATGGTTTAGCTTGTTTAATGTATTTTTCATTTGGTGCTAATACCAAAATCGTCAGTAGACTTTTAACCAGTTTCTCGAAGGAAGCTAAGAAATTCCAAATGTTTATACAAGAACTGTCAGAAAAATTTTTGAGATTTACGAAATATGCCAACACAAATTTTCTTTACACAGCAAATAACTGCTTGTATGTTTCAGAGATTAAAACAACAACAAAAAAAACCTCCCATTTTATGTACTTGTCAGAACTTGCGAATATTGTATGGAAATATTATCTATATTTCCATTCTAAACATTCTTCTGCGAAACAGTAATTTGTTGTGAAATAGAAATTTGTTAAGAAAAATATCGTAACCGATGAGATAAGACACAAAAAATTTTTCCACATGCTTATTTTATACGATATACGAGTATTTTTGAAAGGATTACCGATAATTCTTATCAAAAATTTTTGAAACTCGTGTTTATGAATAAATAGACATTTTTTGATTTCTTTAAAGTAAATCACTTGTTTGTTGTTGTTGTTATCTTCAGATTTTATTAATTTATAATTTTATTGTTAGAATTTGTTTCGTGTAAGACATTCTCATATTAAAAACAGTCGAATCTCGACAATTTCAAATTCAAGTGACCGAAGAACATAAGAGTTCATATTAATAGAAAATCATTGTGCATTTATGTCATATATTCTGTTCAAATTTTAGGGTGCAGAAAATCCAAACTTCAAAATATATTAACGATTATGAGACAAAATAAATGACTACTTTATTTTTTCATAAATCATCTCGCAATAAAATAATTCAAATTATAGAGTGAAAAGGTTCGGCTCGGCTTCGGCAGATCAATTAATTTTACATTACCGAATGTACCAATTTTTAGGGATTTTTATCTTTTATCTATCATTTATTCAATGGTTTTCAAGCAACCTGGAAAACAATTCAAATTAACGAATTAATTATCTATAATTGACTGTAATTAGACTTGGAAAACATGGAAAAAAAATAACAAGGTTTAGTCCGTGCATCGTGTTATTGGCATTTTGTGGTTTTATTTCACGAAGATTATTTAATCTGATGAATTCATTACACAGCACAAAAAAAGTGGGATTTTTTAAATTTACTGAAATACAAATAGGTGATCCTTATACATATATTTTCATCTGCTGATGGGATGGCGTCTTTAATTTTTCCCTACCAGATCAATATCAACTATATATATATTATTATCAATTTTCGGACGACCAAAACAATTGCTAGTGCTTAAATTTTAATGAAAATCTTTACCGTATTACGACAGTAATAGAGTTCTACAACTCTTGGGTTTTTCCCGTTTATCCATTAGTAAGCCCACGGCCATCTACATGGGTCATACAACCATCGGTACGCATGCTTAGAGGATGGCTATTCCGTAAAATGGCTGGTGTAGAAGTTGTAACGATGTTTCATAGGATGCGACAGTCCCGCACCTCCTCTGTAAATGTCCTGGTCTGGTTAGATCGGGGCTGACATTTTTTGGGTCACTTTTCTAGACAATTTGGAGCTGTACGCGATGAGTTCTGTTCTATCTCCTGGTTAATTACTAAGAAGCTGTGGTTACAAAACTCCAGCTCTGCTGCTACTTGACTCGACCCATTCTGCTCGGCCGTTTCTCACCCAAGAAGAACAGAAGAATAAAAAACAGCATGTTGGACAATTTTTAAAGTTAAATTGGAAAAACTATACATTTTACGATTGATTTTTTTGATAATTTGGCATTTTAACTTCCGTGTGGCGCGGTTGAGAATTGTCCGATGTCGCTCAAATATTCACCATGAAAAATTTGGATGAAGTGTAAAAAAATACGGTGGCGCAGTTCTCGAAATTTTTATATTTTTTTTTTTTTTTTCAAAATAGCTGCCACCAACAGTACTCGTACTTCGTATATTCGCACCCTGCAAGTCACATTCCCATGTTACAGCGCAATGCATTGCAAGTGTAGGTGTCATCCCTGAGTGCTGGTCCAAGAAAAAAATCATTTCAGTACGTCACTGTTCACTGAGCATTGTTTTCAGAAAATACACTTTTCACTACAAGAAATTCTTCTCGTCACTGTCACGAAGTTGTGGTTGTCGAAGATGCAACAAAATTTTATAATTTTTGACAAAATCAATATTTTTTTATTTTTTTGATCAGGATATGTCATATCCTAGTTGCAGCAGAATACATTACATGTGTTGGTGTCATAGCTGAGTGCCGGCCCAAGAAAAACAAATATGTTATAATTAACAATTAATGGGGGCTATGTTAGGTTAGGTGGCAGACCCAGCCGTAAGGAGCCAGTATAAATATATTTCATTGTTTCTGTTCTGTTCTTTGGCTAAAAGTGAAATTGTGTTGTGCAGTGTTTTAATTAAAAAAATATTTTTTATTTAACTTCATAACACCGTTTAATAACTTTAAAAACACTTTACAAATAAGATATATAATATGTAAATATGTATGTTTGTATATACTATATTCACACATGTATGTAGTAATTGTGCATGACTGGTGTATAAAAAATCGCAAGAGTACTTTTTTTGAAGATAACTTAAACTTATAAATAAATGTAACTCATCGCACATTTTAATTTCATTTGTTTCTTTCGGCACGTGTTCTATGGAATTTTAAGTATCTGATAAAAGTTTCAACACGCAGGGGACAACATACTTGTAGTGCGTAAATAAATTTCACTGGCTTGTACAGATATTAGAGAAGTTATCTTCTTGTTTGTTCGCTCAATGAAACTTGCGTTACTTCATTGCAGCTCCTCAATGTTTATCGTCATAAAGAACCTAAACCGTGATCACACATAAAGGTAAAATGCAAAATTAAATTTTGGTACTTTCATTTAATCCCGTGCAAGGTTTTAAAATCTAAAATATTTTAGCTCCAAGTGAGCAATAACTTTTCTTGTCCTCAGACGAAGGAAGCTCCAGCGTGAGATGCGTTTTATTTATGTGTATAAGAACGTGCCTCTAGTTCAACATAAGACTGGTTATCGGTCAAGATAAGCCAGATTTTGCTGTAAGAGTCACGACAAGTGGGACATGTCTGATGCCAGCCAATGAATCCGCAGTGGACGCTTGCACGTTGTCATATTCCATTCATAATGGTAACGGGAAAATATTCGTTAACATGTCAAATTACTTTGCTTTATTTAAACAAAAAAGCACATCTCAAACTGTTTATTGAAAATATAATCACGACAACTTTGTTGCAGTTGTTACTCTGGTTATCTGGTTTGTATTGCGAACAGTTGTTCGTCGTGATGTCCTCCAGGGAGCTCCCTACATTAATAATATAATGATGACGAATAGTTAGCGTGTTGGCTCTGCAACCAGAAGGACTGGCGTTCGATTCACAGCCCGATCAAGATAAAAAAAATGGCTCAAATTTAGCTCAAAGAAAATTTATGAGTGGAAAAAAAATGCCACGGAAAAAATACATTTTTTTTTTTTTTGGTCTTGGACCGGCACTCAGGGAATGACCCCTACACGTGCGCTGCATTATGCTGGAACTAGGAAATTAGGTTATGGGAAGGAGGATAGAGGGAGTAGTGTTTATTGACATTTGATTTAAATCTTCCCAAGCTAAAAGTGACTTAACATGTTCAATTGCATCAATTGCATAGGTTCAATTGCATCAGTCTTAATTCTTATTAGTGCAAACACTAACTTATATCTAACTTATGAGTGCTGTATAATATATACAGAAGGCTACAGCGAAACTTCTCCATAAGTTCTCTATTGTATTCAGTATTAAATTCTCCACTGTTTTAGATCTATCTAACTTTTAGGAGCTGCTCTTTCATTAATAAGCCTACAGCAGGTATCACAAAAGTGTTACAATCATAGTATGCTTTGACTTTTTCCAACACATTGATTGGAAACTTCTTTAAAATTAGAACTTAAATCTAGTGAAGCAGGGATTGGATGGTGCATGTGCAAGGAGGATGGAAGACTGACGCTAGGCTATTATTTTTCGATAGAATAGTTTTTGAATTAACTTCAGAGAAAAGATTTGTGAGAAATAATGGTTGGTTCATTTGAAATATTAGCCTTGATTTTTGGATAAACTGGTTTAGAGAGATACACCATGCAATTCTGGGATGCATAAACCATATTCTGGGGAATATTTTTAGTGTAATCAGTCGTATAAATTATAAATTTTCAGTACTTCTTATTTTTCCCCTTCACTTTTGCTAAGGGAAAACTATTCCCTTCAATTATTATTTTTTTATTTCAAATACAGTGTCTTAGTTTGAACTTCAGTTTATGCAATTAGTTAAAATTTTTCAATTTTAAATAAGCTGATAATCGACACCACACATGTGATAGTTACTAAGAAACAAATTACAACAAAGACAAAAATCACACTGACAAAAACTAGCAGGACGGCACAACATGCTGTTTTCGAAGGTTGTTACACCTTCATCGTTCTATGTGTTTTGTACACCGTGTGTCGTTATCAGTATATGTAAATTATTAGCTTTATTTATTTATTATTTTCTATTATTATTTTTATACTTCAAGTTGAATATTTAATAAACATTAATTTAATGCTGGATAGTCATCTCTTAATCTCTTAATTCCAGGATATTTGAGCACTAATATTTGATTATTTCGTATTTTTACTTCTTTTTTAATATCTGTCATTGTTGATTTTGACCTCAGCTTTCATTTTATTTACCCCTGCAACATTTATGTTGCTTTGAAAATCGATAACTGATATTTGCAGAGGAAATTTTAATAATTTATATGTATGTATGTATGTATGTATGTAAATAGATAAGCCTGAGTGTTTGTGAGGCACTTAACCACACGTACAAACATACAATCACAAACAAGTCCATTTGTATTTTTATGGATATAAAAACCTTTCCAAACAAAATGTAAAAATGCGTTTGTTAAATTAAAGAATTGTCAAAAAACGGCGATTTTAGGAGTACGTTGTTGTGCATGTATAGTGTAGTCCACAGAGGAGTAAGACTAACCCAAATGGATGGAGAAAACATGGCTTAATTAACATTATGATGTCTTGGGGGTGGAAAATATAACCCATCGGACTAACCCAAAAACTACTCCATGGAGCACCTCAGATATTAATTTTAAAGAGTCGGAGTAATCGAAAATACGAAGTAAAGCACGACGACTTGTCGTATAGCAATAAGCTGTTGTTTTCAATGACATGGTCCGCGATTGCATTACATAGGACCATGTTGTGACCAGTACATTTCAGCTAAAATGGACCACGTAGTCCAATATTATTTGCAGGGTCACTGTATTTCTCCATTACAATTATTCAACAACATTAAGCAAACTAAATAAACTCAAGCCAACGGAACGTATAAAAATGTAAAAGCCGTATAAAACTAAAATTAAAAGAGAAATATTTTAGTAGACTCTGTGGCAGCCATAAGCAAACAGCATTAAAATCTACAATTTATTATATTGCGTTTGCCGTTGAATGCCGATGCTATTGTTGTTGCTCTTGCTGTTATTGTTGTCGTTGTTGTTAATGGAATTTACTTTGTACAATGGCATGTATGAGCACATATTTTTAACGATTTACAGTTGTACAATATTTTATTTCCTTTTCTATTTGAGGTCTTTCATGTTGCGCTTCTATATTGTGGCAAATGATATTTTCATAAATATCACAGTATAATAAAATCAATAGAATGTTCTAACAAGTGAGAGGGGACTAAAGAATTCATGTAGATATGTATTTTGAATATTTTTGATCTGGCCTTTAATTTATTGCTGGACTTACAAGGGCTACAAATCAGAAACATGGGATACCATTAGCGTTCGATATAGACTTTAGTGATTTCGGAAAGAAGACGACTAGTATTTATCGATTTCTATTCTCATCAATGAATAAAAAACCGTCACGGTCTAAGTTTCTTCTTGGCATCCACATTAGAAATGTCCCTCCCTAATGCCATTCAAAGTAGGATATTCGCTGTCTGAATTTTTCCCAGTTATAGTCTGCTAACATCATCCTCAGATAACATTTGAAGTTTTTATGAAACGTGCTGCGGATACTGAGGATAAGTAGTCAGCATGTTGTCATAACCGAAACAAACTCATATTTTGAGGCCTTTGAGAAAACCTATTATTTCGAAGGAATAAAAAAAGTGGAAAAACACTGGAATACTAATATACTCGTACTATTGAACTAAAAAGAGATTATGTTGAAAAATAAAACGCTTATTTTTTTGTGGTGTTATCAAACAGCCCTCGTATTTGCTTCGTCTTTATTTGAGTAGCGCAAAAATGACAACGAAACAAAATACTAACCAAAATGACTGTCATTTAGCCTAAAATTGTTGCGAGTGACTGGGATAGTCTTGAATATGATGAGATAAAAGATTTATAGGTTAGGTTAGGGGGCGGACCCTGCCCGAAGGAGACCACTCTAGTTAGGCCAGATCTTAGGCTCATTATAATACCACGAGAAACAGCCAGGGTCTAGGCGGCAATCGAACCCTCACCTCCAGATTGATAAGATAAAATTGGAATACTTATGAGAAACAAATTCAAATTTCTGTGCTGTGGTGTTGGCTAAAGAAGTTTGTGGCTTGATTTTGAGGATGAAGTCAGTAACTTCGGATAGCGGGAAGTTAAAATGTAGACCGATTTGTTTTTTAATCTTTTCAACTCATTTTATTAATTATTTTTTTTTCTTGGACCAGCACTTAAGAAATGAACCCCACACATCCGATGCATTGTGCTGGAACTAGAAGAAAAGGATAGTAGAGAAATGACAGAAATGCAGACGTTTCACAGCTGACACTAAATTGCTACGATTTAATATTAATTAGACGATGAAGCTCTAAATGTGTATCAAACTTTGACATCGTAATGCATCAATTACAATTACAGAGTTCTAATTGTTTATTTGAAAAAAATATATAATTAAAAAATGTAATCCATCCTAATGTATGCGCCACGTCCAGGCGATTATTCCATTCCAAATTGGTGAAAAGAAAAAATAAAATGGCATAGGAATATTAGAAAACCTACTCATTTATATACAATAAAATTATCATGTATCTTTTGTCGTTAATGATACAATTCTTTTTAACAAAAAAGGAACAACTGTTGACTGATGTTATAAAAATGGTTTAGATGATTATATATTTGCTTATGCATAGATACGAAACTAAGAAACTAATTCCAAGTTGATTATTTAGTGACGCACAATCCATCTGCAATGTCATAAAATATTTATAAGTATGGTAACAGTGAGGGTAACGATTTGACGATATCTGCCTGTATGCCATGCAATGCATGGTTGGCTTAATATCTCTTAAATACAAATAAATGAATTATGCTTAGTAACAATTTAAGGCCCAAAAGAGGAGAAAAAGATAATTGTTAGTGCTTTAAAAAGACGTTATCGCAATAATTAACGCATCATTTACTGATGTGAATGACATTCGAAGAGCTGACTGGAAGCATTAAAATCTGTTTCTAATTATCGGCATAGTTCGCAGAAGCATCAACTTTGATCATTTTTCAATGAAAGAATATCGTTTCAGCGCTTTCTACTAAACATAAACTATCGTATAAATATTGTTTAAAAATTTATGTTTTTAATGACATTTTCTTTAGCGTTAATAAAATTTTATCTAAAGTAAATTCCCTCACTCACTCGCCACCAGTGTTGTCGTTTTTTTCGCACAAATCTTTCAAACATATGGACAATAAATTTTTTTTCTTGTTAAAAATCTTTTTTAGTGATTTTATTGATACGTTTCAAATTCAGTGAGGTTTTCTGAATATAGAACTTATAGCATAAGAGCTATTATTCAAGAAATTTTAAAAAATGATCTGAACGATCTGGATGACACAGTCTTTAAAAAGTAAAATCCGCATTTCCTTTCTATCGTTCAATGCTCTTAATAAAACTTTGTGTCAATTAATACGTTTTTTATTTAAGTTTGAAAATATAAATCTGCTACCAGACACCCTGTAGTATAAACAAATGAATCCAAATTGGCAGTCGTAAAGCAGCACTGTACTGAATAACAGCTGTCACGTCTTCTCAATTATTTTTTAAGTGCGGTCAAGCTCGTAATTGTTGTTTAGCACTGGTTAATTGATAATGAAATGAAACTCAGTCTCTGACTGTACCGTGGAATATGATCCCCAACCCCAAACCCCTGTGCTACCACGATTCGTTCGTAAATACATCAAGCATGGGAGGATTTTGCATCATTACAAGTGCGCTCGTCACATTCACGTCAAATTCGCTGTCAGGCAGTGGACTGGGTGAGTCGTAGCTCATGTTCTCCGGAAAGTCATCCAACCAACGCAAGATCGTAGCGTGTCCCGTAGCCTGCAGTCTCTTCGCCTACGTCACGTGCATGCATTTATGTCGATTTTCCAGCGAATCATAATTATTATTATGGAGGAAAAAGAATTTTTTTTTTTGGCCGAAGTGTTCCTGTGTGGAATGAAATATCCAAACACATTGTTCCCTCTGTCCGCCTCACTAACTCCATTATCCTGCAATGCATTGCATACGTATGGTATATGCATTTATCACTGGTCTGGTTTCACAAGTAGACCTAACAAATTCCTCCTGGCATTCCCTGCCGAATGGCATCTACTCAACATTCGGTAATCGTCATAGACAAACTTGCCTGTTGAACTGAGAGGTCGAGGCCAATGTGTAGGTCCTTTTTTTTGTTTTTTATTAAATTCCTATAAGTTTGCTTTTTCTTTAAGCCTAACCAGGTGAACAAACAAAACATTTACTTCTGCAAAGAAAACCAAACAAAGAAGACAAATAAACATGTATGAAATTTTTTTTCGGTTAGTAGATTTTCTGTTTTTATCTTCAGTTTAAAAGTTTTATGAACAGCGGAGATTTTGTACTTTCTGCGTGACTGCGGTTATCTGAAGTTCTGCCACTTCAATTTCAAACTCCGGCGAATGTTATGATTATATTTTAGGTAACAATTAATATTGAGTTTATTTATTTGTTACAAATTAATGACTAAATAATTAATTATGTTCAAGTTCATAGTTATAATACACAATAATGGGAAATGTAGTTTCGATTAAAATAATAAAAAAAAAAGAAAAAATTACCTTCTGCACCAGTTGTGTAGAACAAGTATGCATATACAAGGAGAGGGCAAAAGTAAACACCCCATTGGAAAACGCTAAACCTTTTGCAAATGGTGCCAAATGTCAATCCGATTTGACTTTTGTGAAATAAACAAACGGCAAGCCATGAATCGGTTTACTCCCCAGGAATGCGGAATAATTGTTTTAATTTTTTTGTGCAACAATTCGTCGATGAATATCATCGCAGATTTCCTGGCAGTCCGACAACAGCAGGGCAAACACTGCGGTGTTTAGCCACTCGCGTTGAAAAGACTGGGATAACACGAGATGTTCCCAATCCTGGCTGGCCCACAGCAACCGTTCTGCTGAGAATGTTGTTGCCCAATATGTCCAAGTGGAGCCCGGAACATCGACCAGAAGGCGTGCCACGCAATTGGCCACTAGCCGAATTTTGGTGAATGATTTGAAGACGTTCCCTTAGTAAAAGTAAGTAGTGTAGAAAAAAATTACAGCAAAAGAACATTGTGTAATTACTTTTGCCGCACACCTTGTACATATTTTAAATCCATCATCAGTGCCCTTTGTATCAAATAGAAGGTAGCTGTAAAGTCATTAATATCAACTACTTAATTCGACAGCGTTAAAAAAATGGATACGAGAAGTTTTTATTAAATATTATCCACATACCATATTGACAAAGGCTCAAAACTTTGTTCTTTTTATATACATATGTATACTGAAGTATAAGTTTGAAGCCACATATTCTCGGAAGTTCAATGCGCTGTTAGCTTTTTACAACTTCTAAGTGTCTTTTCTTATTCAATTTATTTGTGTTTTTAAATTCATAATCAGATTTTAATCAATATGAGCAAAAAGTTTACGGTGCACATCAAAATAATAGAGTTCTCAGCGCTACAATCTCCACACACAATCGTATGTAATAATCAGGGGCCAAACGATTGAAATTATTGGCAACGATGATTACGATGAAAAATATGAAATAAAATTGTAAATAATTTGCATTGTGATATATCGGTGAAAATTGCTGTTGGCTGAATAATTAGCGCGTTGGCGTGTACAACCAGATGTTCGTAACTTTAATTTTTCTCATATGTATATGTATGCTAACAGCGCCCTTCTTCCTTGAGCACGAACACGTGAAATAATATATAAATTCACAAAAGCGTGCAACTACAGAGTTGTTTCTTCCTATCAGTTCGCCATCTATCTTTTTTTTCTACGTTATGCCTTTCCAACTACTTCCGGTGCAATGTATTGTATAAGCAGGGGACTATAACGAACCGCTTTAATTTATTAACCCTATTGGAGATTTGGAGATTTTGCCTATGAATTACTGCGACCGTGGTTTATAATCATTAAGAAAAAGTACCGAAAAAAAAATTAAATGAAATGGCTAAAATTGAGATGGTTCTCATCAAGAAATGAAGTTGGTAATTTATTTCTGTACATGCCACTAAATACATTTATAGTTTATAAAGTAGCCCATATTTGAAGTTTCACCGAGCTATCACTGAACTGTTTGTGGAATTAGAAGATATTCAATTTAGCAAATCACACACATCTTTTTAAGTTTAAATTGAGAAAATCGAAATTTTTCTTGAGAAAACTAAATTGATAATGAGAAAAAAGAAATTGATATTGAGATATGCAAATTTATATTGATTCAAAGTGGGAAACAACTAATTTGGATTGACGAAAGATATTTCAATTGGTTATGCAAAAGGACACGTGGTTGGTCCAGTAAAAATGTCATCTTTCAGAGGTCCAAACGTACATCTAATTGGTGGAATATCATCCTCTGGTATTATCCTTATGACACGAACCGTGGACCTTTCAAAATTCAAGATGCCAAAGAGTGGATAAATAGCTTGATGATTCGATAAGAGGAATTAGGAAATTTTTTACAAGATTTATGTAGTAGTAGTTATGTGCGATAGTCAATTAAAAAAATTATTTTTGAAAACTTACCCTCAATCCTTCTTCGATTGGCTCCATATAGCCAAATGTTGAATCCAATTGAATTATTTTGACAACGTACAATGATGATTTTTGTGGTTCTTGTCCTAGTAACTTTACTATGAATTCTATGAATTCGCCTTGCGCATGTATCAAGTCGGAATTATTCTCCCAAAACACTTTTATTGAGGTGTTTTTAAAGAAAGCCAAAGACTGTTTATCGTTGCTGTATTCTAGTGACTTTTTTTATTTTGTTAGTGACGAAATTTAATTACTTTACAGACTATAGTTATCGGCAAAGCATAAGTAGTAATTTATGCACATGGCAATATTTTTACTGGCTTGTTCAATTTCAATACGGCGCATGTAGCACCGCCGCAAGATAAAAGGCACGAAAAATTTATAATATTTTTTATGGTAGCAGCATATTTTAGCCCAGCAAAAAATAGTGCTGGGTTGGAAGCGGCATTGTAAGGCAGAAAACAAAACGGAATCGCAAGCATTTGGGCTTTTTTAATGCTTGAAAGTATTACTTTATGTATCCAAACAGGCAAATGCACCCTCATTGATACTGCTATAAAGAGTGTATTCACTTATTTTAGGGCATTTTGGCAGCATTTTTGGAAGCATTTGTGCTTCCCACAGCTTTTAGTATTGCAAAATTTCGATAATTTTCTTCCGGGATATTTTCAACAGTGGAAAGTTCTCCAGTACCAACACATCCATAATGAACTTGATAATTTGTTTTGTATTTGATACTCAACACTAATAAAAGTGATCCCCCTTTTTTTCAAAAATAATTTAGTTTGCTTTTATGAATTTATAACAGAAATAAAAGCCAACTTAGTTTTATCTTCTGCTCGATAATTTAGCGAAGAATAACCTTGATGTCTAATCATTTATAAGCAACACGAGTAGATGTGATAGTTCTCTCTAACCGCTGGCATCGCACGCACAGCATTTCCCAGCAGTAAAAAGTTTGCAGGGATAAAGTTAAAAAACTAAATAAAATATTAAAAATGTATTTTAGCCGAAACTGTATTGCATCGATTGCAATTATTATTGTAATCGAGAATTGTATCTTGTATGCTCCAGCTATTGAACTGAAAAGATTAAATTGGCAGCCAATCCTTAAGGAAAGAACGCAAGTAGACTGGAATAACTTGTGGGATAAGTATGGCGGGAATGAGGGAATCTCCGGTTTATCAAATTCACTTGTCCCCGATATATTTTCGCAGTATTTGAATGTCTCTAAATATGCTGGTGAAGAGTGCAATCGTGCTTGTAGGAAAAACGATATTCGTTTATGTTACTTCAAATTCGTTTTAGAATATTTTCATGCGATGGGAACGTAAGTATTTTATAATCGGTCTTTGCTATTTTATTTCGGTTGGTGGGTTGATTTCAATATTTTTTTCCATTAAAAGCATTTGCACTTCTAAAGTGCTTTGAAATTACTTAATTGATGACTAATAGAGCAAAAAATGCACAGCAGTATTGGATTAAAAAAAAGTTTCTAATTTTCTGTGAAAAATTTGTTTAAAAAAAAAATACTTTTAAATCGAAGAAATATTTTTGAGCAGCATTTAATTTGTAAAGTAAAACTATAGAATTTTTCCATCCACATTACTAGTGCATGTGGCCAGTGCGATAAAGGCGTTACCGAGGACTGTAATAACCGGCAGTGCATAGTCGGTGATGGTTGGAGAAAGGGCGTAATGAGTATTAACCGCAAATCACCAGGTCCACCAATTCATGTTTGTAAAGATGACATTGTCGTAGTCGATGTTCACAATGCTGCACATGGCAGTTTAGCTGCATTACATTGGCACGGCGTACATATGAAAGATACACCTTTTATGGACGGTCTACCTTTTGTAACGCAATGCCCCATACCTTTTGCCACTACATTCCGCTATAAATTCCGCGCCACCGAAACAGGAACTCAATTTTATCACTCCCATTCGGGTGGGTATTAAAATTATAATGATTACATTCATTTCCATTTTAATTTTAATATGAATTAATATTTATTTAGGTCACCACAAGGCCAATGGACAATATGGAGCTTTGATTATAAGACAACCGACGGAAATGGAAACGTTCACTGACTATGACCATGATTTACCAGAGCATTATATATACATAGCAGATTGGATGCATATGTATGCGGAACAACATTTCCCTGGTCTTGGCAGAGATGGTATATTCCCTGACTCTTTGACAATAAATGGTCGAGGTGTCTACTTTGACGTGAGTATTTTTGATTTGTTTTGATTTAAGTCCGTCATTAAAATTGCTTTTTTTTCAGCCCGAGACCACAAAGCGAACTAAAGTTCCACCAACCATTTATTATGTGACAGCCGGTCAACGTTATCGTTTCCGTTTAATTAATGGCATTAGTCATATTTGTCCCATACAATTTCAGGTGAGTAGAAAACATATAAAATGAGAGAATCTTTTATAAAAATTAAGAAAAAAAATGTGTAAATTTTTTGTTCATTTAGATCGAAAAGCACGATTTTTCCATTATTGCTTCTGATTCGTTTGAGCTGCATCCACAAATATTCGACACATTAGTTTCCAATTCGGGTGAACGTTACGACTTCATTTTAAGTGCAAATCATACAAGCGGCGATTTTTGGATACGTGTAAAAACTATGGGCTTCTGTAACGCACGCATTTTAGAATCATATGCACTGATTAGATATAACACAGGCTATTATGAATTACCGATTCCGGAATTTCCAAATTATGACGAACAGTATCCCATTAAAGGAGTAAGTTCTTTTACATCAAGAATGTGTTCTACTTTGCTGAATTGTTCTCTCTTTTTCGACTTTAGATTTTGAATCATCCAAACGATACGAGCATGCCTCAAGAATTAAATACGCAGATAATCGAGCTTGTAGCTGCTGAAAGGGATCAAGAATTATTTACAGGTAAACCAGATCATCAATTCTTTTTGGCCTTTAATAATTATGAAGTACCACAGGAAGAAGTATATGAATCTGGGCAATATTTTCATTTCACCAGTAAGTTTAAAAATTAATTTGCAATATATTCGACATTGCCGTTACTTTTCGTTTTCGTTTTCACCTTCAGATCCACTTGAAAATATAAGTTTAGTTGGAGCCATTAATAATATCAGTTTGGTATTTCCCCATTTTCCACCCTTAACACAGCCCGAGTTAATAGACGAATCCGATTTTTGCGACAGACATACTAAACCAAAGAAATGTGAAGGCCAGCGTTTGTGTCATTGTACACATCGCATAAAGGTTAAACTTAACAGCATTGTGGAATTAATTATTGTGGATGAGACTCGAAGTAAGTTTCTTTCAAAGCCTATTAAATATATTATATTCTTATTTAATTTATTAATTACCTGTACTCCTCAGGTATGAATTTACCTTGTCGCTAGAGAACGATAAGTTGTTTAGAAATCAAAATACTTTTATCATACAATTTGTTTTTTTCGAAAAGCTTTCAACTTTATTAATCGTTTTCGCTAAAGGCCATAAATCTTCTCGACGCCTTCCAAATTTTGTACTCAAATCTATGTTGCTTTTTTTTCTGAGCACCCACGATCATTAATGAAACCTTTATGACCACAGGGTACTTACGTTTGTGCTCCAAACGTCAAAAACTTGTTGATGTTTATTTATTTACAAGTGCTGGTAAATTAAAAATTCTGTTTTCGGTGAGAACACACTTGGTGTTTAAAATCAAATGATTTTAAAAAATAAACAAATTCTTACACACACTTTATGTTCATAAGGAAAACGCAATTTCTTTGTAATATTTCAATCAGTTGTTTTTGACATATCGCGGACAAAAACGTGTGTGCTTGTTGGATTGTTGTACAACAGCTCCATTCACCATCACATAATTACAAACGCCTTGATTAGAAATATCAATAACACTAGTAAAAGATTTGACATGCTGATATTCACCTTAAATAGTTCAACACTTTGCTGGTGATTAATTTTTCTATTACAGTATATGTGAACTGTTCTAAAAAACTTTAAAAATGCAAGAAAAATCAAGTGCCATAAGGGATTTAAGCAAAGTACGCAACTGAGCGCACATGCCGTACGGAATCAGCTGTTCATGTAAATAAATTAAATGGAAATAGCCGATCAGAACAGTTTTGTTTTAAATTTAATTGCAAATGCACTAGAGCCCTAATTTGCGGCGCTAATGAGCACCGCGGAAATGCTGCGCAAATCGACGCACTTTTTTCTATAAAAAGGCACAGATTTTTTGGTGATTGCGGCAATAATTTCAACATTTAGCTAATGAAATTATGTTTTCGATTTGAACAATCGATACCAAATGAGCTGTTAATTCGAGCAATATACAGACATGCTGGTCATAGACGTATATATCTATTGTAAGGCTTTCTACTTCGATGGCCAGTTCCAGCTAGCTTTCTGAAAGTCAAATTGACCGACACTCCACCAGTTGCGTAAGTGCCAAAAAAAAAATTAAAATTTTCGTGATCCAAGAGTTTTCCTGAACTTTATAATATTTTTATGTTTTCCGGACATTGCGACCGACTGTCTTGCTTTTCTCCATGATGTCGCGTGTGGCAACCAGTGCTGTACATACGGCAATATTGCATTTTGAAGTTTTAGGGAAGGACCACCATTATCACAACTCTCGAAGGGAGTGCTAATCGTTCATACCCTCCGATTAGAGTGTGAATCACTTACAAACACATCTTTACAAAGAACATTAAATATGTCTTCTTTGGCAAATGTTGCCTCTACCAGTGAACTTGTTGAGTAATTTTCTGTTGCACACAAATCGGAATAAAAATGTCGCAAAGCAACATTGCCTTCACACTATCAGACTTGCACTTAATACGTGAATTTTTAACTTAATACAAAGCATAATAGTGTGAAATGCCCTTAAGGAACCAAACCAAACCAAACCAAACCAAACCAAAACTATTATTCGATTATTAATTTGATTAATTTAACATTTTTATATTTATTTTATTTATTTTTTCCTAATTATTTTTCATTGGCTTGTTACAGTGATAAACAATGTAAATCATCCGTTCCATATGCATGGCTATCGATTTATGGTTACTGGTATGGGCCAAGATCCAGAGGGAATTCCTATGACAGTCCAACGAGCGAGAAATCTAGACATTGCGAAATTATTGAAAAGATGTGATTCCCCTGCACCAGCATTTAAGGACACTGTATCAATTCCAAGTCGTGGTTATGCAGTTGTACGCTTAAGGGCAACAAATCCAGGTAAATTACATTTGAAATTATGCGAAAAGTATCATTTGTAAAACAACGAAAAATATCTTTTCTATTCCGTAAGGTTTCTGGCTGATGCATTGCCATTACGACTGGCATTTGTCGATCGGTATGGGTCTGCTTTTCCAAGTAGGCGAGACGTATGAAATGGTTAAGGCACCATTTGATTTTCCTAAATGTGGCAATTTTATGCCAAAAGTTAGAAGCTCCGATATTAATATACCCGATACACACTTACTACCAGATTTTACTTCCGACTTTTACAATTATCGATTATAATACCCTAAAAATATTAAAAAACAAAATAATTAAGAGAATTTAATACGTGATTATATACGCATCTACTTATAGATCAAATTCTTATATTTACAATTATGTTTTATGGCAATCAAATATAGTTTTATGTTCCATATTCATAGATAAAAAATATTGTTTGTTGATTAGTTGATCATCAAAAAATAATGAGTCTGAAATTAGCAAAACGTTTGTTTTAGCTGGCGTTTTACCGAAAACCAGAACAGAAATGATATCGGCAATTTCTAAAGAGTCGGTAATGAGAATATAGGTCGACAGTCACCAGCCAAATGTTCCTGGCTGAAGATTATGTGTTCAAGCCCTCATCCAGCCAGAAATTATTACGATGTGCACTAGTGCCAATGCTAATAGCTGTCTCCTCCGCCGGTATCTGAGCAAGTGAAATAATATAGAAAAATGCTGCCCTGCGTTTTATTAACGGCGATCGAAATGCCGTCAGGGTTGAAGTTATGGTTTCCTTCAATATTCCCGCATCATATTGGTTGATAAATGAATGGGTGTGGTTGCCTTGTTCTGTATGATGTAGATATTATTTTTGAGACTCTTTTATTTTCAGTTCCTATTTTTGTCGATTAAAACAATTTATCTTGCGCGTGTTATTCCACACTTTCTTATAATTAACCTTTGATGGTATGGGTAGAATGTGTACACATTTATATGTACATGTGTATATATGTTTGTGTGCAATACCTACAGTATCTATTTGCGATACGTAACTGGGATATGTATGATCTTTTAGCGTAATAAATGTCTGTCCAAACTTTAGACTCTAAAGTTTAGACCCTGATAGAGTGAAGCATCTAGTATTGAAATTTTAGAATTGCGCCACATACATACATGTGAATATGATAATAATTTAAAGAATATGTACATAAACTTTGCAATTAATTCAAGCACGTTTCGCTATAACAAAACACATTGTCACTCTCAGCCATTCAAATATATAAAAAGAGTTTTCGGTTGCTGATTCATCAGCAGACAAAAAACTGCACATTTGGACATTTTCTCTGCAAATAATGTGACTACTCCACACATGCATGTACAGTGTAGTCCACAGAGGACTAGGACTATTCCAAGACTACGCCAAATGTATGGAGAAAATATTGTTTATTTTACATTACGATGTCCTAGGCGAGGACCATATTACACATCGGCCTAACCCAAAAACTACTCCATTTAACCACTCCATGGAGCACCTCAGAGAGTAATTTTAATGCGACGGGATAATTGCAAAGTAAATACGAAGAAAAACACAAACACATGTCGTATAATAATAAGCTGTTGTTTTCAATGACATGCTCTACGGCTGCATTACAGAGGACCATGTTTGTAACCAGGCCATTTCAGCTAAAATGGACCACGTAGTCCAATATGATTTGTAGGGTTACATAAGCGGTGTTTGTGTTTTTAAAAAAATGTTTTCCAGCAATTTTGTTAAAATTTTGACCAGCAAAAAAATTTTTATATTCAAAATATATTCATGGAACATTTCAGGTTGCTGACGCTTTTGAAAATTTATATGTCTTTCAAAATTGTTATTTTACACAAGGTTAGTAATTTTTACTTTTTTCTCTTGGACCAGCACGAAGGAGATAACCCCTACATATGCGGTGCATTGTGCTGGAACTCGTGGAAAGAGATAGTAGGAGATATGACAGCAGGTGAAGCTTCACTATCTTACAACACTGCTTTTTGCACGTTATTTGTTCTTATAGCATTGTTGGTAGCGTCTCTTAATGTCAAGGAGACGTATGAAATTTTGAAGCTTCGTTTTTAGTAGCCATTTTTTAGTAATTATTTTACTTCACCGGTGCTACACAATACCGATGAAGGAGGGCGTTCTGAAGTGCCTGTGGATTGGATACATCTGAAGCTGTTACTCTTCAGTGACCACTGACTATGCCGTCGCCTCTGAAACCTTCCGACAACAACTGCCACAAAAACACACAAATGCACATCAGCAAAATGCGAGATGTTTTTATGAGTCTGAAACTGGGGTTGGACCCGGGAAAATTTTTCGTTTTGATGTCAACGTGCAGACTACTGCGACCATCGCCCAATCAAACTAAAACAGAAATAAATAATACATCGCTATAAAAAAAAATTCAACAAAGTTACTATTCCTAGTTCCTTCTTTATTATTTCTTTTTTTAGCGGCATTTTATGATTTTACACTTTATAATAATTTTTGTTTTTTGATGCCAATCATCACGGTGGTTGATAACAACCCTGAAGTTTCTGGAGAGAACCATTATCGGTGATGCCATGCCATCACTGTGGAGAATTGGGGTATTTAGAGAGTCCCGCAATACCCTCAAACATACCATTTTCTATAATAAAGATATGCTTGCAAGCGTCTTAAGAATACCTCAAATATTATCTATATTCAGCCGCCGTCGAATATTTTTCTATATTTATGTTACATGGCTGGACAGTCAAAACAGTTGAGAACATATTCTATGTTTTACACATACTATGTTTCAAAAGTGTCACACGAAATGTATAAATTTCAAGTCGAAAATACATAAGAAAACATAAGTAAAACATGTCGTGTCAAACCTGCATTGTTAAACGTGTTGAGCAAGCAGATGGTATCGCTTTATAGTGCATCTTTTTACACATTTTTCCCTTACGAGAACATTTTTGCATATGTTATATATGAGGAGGATATCTTACATTTTTTCATACAGTGGGACACACAACAACGAAACACAGAGCAGAACACAGCAGCATTCACACAGCAGCATTCACACAGCAGCATTCAGTCATATTCATAGCAATACCCTATATGATATGACTCGAATAGATCAAAACCTCTTATCGCCGGTGTATTTTCTGGTTGTAACAACAGCCACAACGAGTGACTCCCAGCCATATAGCCGACTCCTTCCCCACTTCACAGACTATGTGGCACTAGTATTAAAGCCACTGTTGAGACTTCGAAAGACACAAAAGCTTCACTTCAACGTTTTCTAATACAGAGAAATTCTTTTTTTTTTTTTCTTTTTTCACAAAATATTAAGGCACGAGAGAACTTTGTGTCTGGCTTAATTACTCAGAAGCAATGTGTATACCGTTGCATTTCGGCCCCTTCATTATTAGATATTTTTTTTAATCGAAATACAGTCTTCTAGCGTCTTAAAAACAGCTTCTCTACGAAAACACCAAGTGTCTGGGACTAGGCGGGTAGCACTGCTCAGGGAATATGCCGTAATCCGTACTTGAAATAAGTTGAAAACGATATCGATTTAAATTAAAATTAAACCGAATTTATATAAATAAATACGAAATATAAAAGTAGTTAGCTGATAGCCAAAGTAGCTTGTGTTATGTTATAATATATATTAGCATTACATTAATATAAATTTAATATTATGTAATAATATTAATAATAATAATAATATTTTTTGTATTTTTATTCGACCTCTTTTTTATTAATTATAAAAAGATAATCGAACTGAAGGAAAATTTTCAATATTTATTCTTTTTTATATCAATAATTCGCCAATTACATTGATTGGCTTCTTCAGGAAATTTAATTTATTTGTAGGCGAAATATTGATTTAAAAAAAAATATATATTAAAAATTTAACTTAAGCTCAATTATCTTAATATAATTAATAATAATAGGAATAATAATAATAATTAATCAGTCTTATTCTGTGTTTCTATTACGTTCCCACATTCAGCTACGCACGATATTCTGCAAAAAACTTAATCGAAAGAAAAAGAAGAAGAGAAAAGTATGTTTAAAGCAGTAGCTTTGCTATGAAACGTGTGAAATAGGAACAGAAAAAGCAAGCAATTTTATCAACAATTTAGTAAAAACTTAAATTTAGTGCAAAAAACAGTGTTAAATGAAATAAATACCAAAAAAATTAAATATTGTGGGAACTATAAATTCATATATTCATATAAGTTAAGTACGGAAAGAAATAAAAAAAGCAGCATATAAGTAAACAGTATTTGTGTCGAAACTATTCCAGTCTGAAGAAACCTGTAGTGGCAGAGGTTATATTTTAATTTTTTATTCATCATTGTAGAAGAAAAATAAAGTTTATTTATTTTAATTTCAAGAAAAATTGGAATCGACAGCAGCGGCATTGTTTTTAGAAGAGGAAAATAACGCGCTACAGAAGACAGAGTCAAGAATTGAAAAGCAGAGATAGAGAAACCCGCCGGATTTTCGTACTGTTCAGATGTTAAATAAATTTTTAACATTTCAGTACAAAAAAAAAATTTAAAATCTAATTTATTACATTTCATACTTACATTTCTTAACACGAACAAAAGTTAAAAAATTTCTGTAACGTAGTTACGATCGTAATGCAGAATACACACAATCGAAAAGAATCGGAACGCAGAATACCAAAGTTAGCAAACCGAGAAAATTTCGATTCGAATCAACACACAGAATAAGGGTGAATATATTTTATAAATTATTTTATTTATCTATGTATGTATGTTTGTTATACGTTTTAGCCGGTCTATATGAGCATTTCATTTGGTGCTAATACCAAAATCTTTTTTTGGCCTTCAAGCAAATTCTTGAAAAAATTCACCATTTGAAATATTTTTTAACGTTTCTTTTATGTGAGGGCTCTCAAACGAACAATTCCATCTTATTGTTTGTACACGGATTTAAAACGAAAAATTTTTGCGTTTTACCTTATCTAGAGAAGGCAAAAACATTTTCATTTGCACTTTCGTGCGAATTTGGTTGCCGTGGCACTGCTGAGAAACTCTCATTTGAAGAGAAAACTCTGCTCTTTTTCATTCCAAAAACAATGAAACGAAATGAAGTTGTATACAAACAAAACGATTGCTTTTATTTTTAATGGGGTTGTTATTATTTATTTTTCATTAAAATTTTTTATTCAACCAAAATTTTGTTTTGTTTTTGGAGCATATGTATATGTATGTATGTATGTATGTATTATTACGTAGTTTGCACAGCTACTTACGTATGCTAAAAAATAATTGCAATATACAAAAACTATTACAGCAGTAGATAAATTTTAATTTAAAAACAAGTAGATAATAATTATAAAATTAACTATAATTATATACTATAAATTATAACTATAAATTCAATGAAGTTGCTTAATTTCTTTTCGAGTTCTCTCTACTTATGTACTCGTATGTAATAATTAATTAACAAATTTCTGAACGATATTAAAATAAATTATAAATATAAATTCTATAAAGGAATTTCAGTCAATGATATTTAAATTTTAAATGAAGCAGTTGGAGCACCAGAGCTCCCACATGCTAGTTTCATGAAGTTCCTTACTTATCTATGGAGTATTTTTGAATATTTTTAAGCTTTTGCCATGCACGCCACACAAAATATTTGTTAATTAATTACGAAGTGGCAAAAACTTATTAATTTTTCAAATTAGTTGTACAGTTCGTAGAATTGTACCGGTTGAAGATAATTGCCACACTTAGGAAAATCTGCTGGCGCCTTCACCATTTCTGATGGTTCACCCACTTGAAACACAAGTCCCATGCCAATGGCCAAATGCCATTCATAGTGGCAATGCATCAACCAGAAACCTTAGGGAAGAGAAGAAAAGAGGGTTCATTGTCTTTACAAGATGAAAATTCAATATAATTTACCTGGATTTGTTGCCCTTAAACGTATGATGGCATAACCACGACTTGGAATTGATACAGTGTCCTTAAATGGCGGTGCAGGGGAATCACATCTTTTCAATAATTTCGCCTTTTCTAGCCTTTTAGCTCGTTCGACCGTCATAGGAGTACCGTTTGGATCTTGGCCCATACCAGTAACCATAAATCGGTAGCCATGTAAGTGGAATGGATGATTTATTGTATTTATGACTACAAGAACCCATAAAAAGAACATGCATAAATAATGTCGAGAACTACAACCGCATATTTTTTTAAAGGAAATTTACCTTCAGTTTCATCCACAATTACCAATTCTACAATGCTGTTTAGTTTTACTTTTATACGATGTATACAACTACACAATTCCTCGGTGGAACAGTTCTTTGGCTTTGTTTTAACATCGCAAAATTGACTTTCATCTATTTGCTCCGGCTGAGTCAGCAGTGGGTAATCGGGAAATATCAGACTGAGTTTATTGATAGCCCCAACGACAGTACCGTTGCCAGCGAGATCTGATATAAATAACTGACATTTAAAATTGTGCATGTTATAAAGCGGCGAAGTGATATTTTAAACTTACTGGCAAAATGATGGTATTTATTGTGAGAAAATACTTTACTGTTTGCTACTTGATAATTATCAAATGCCAAAAAAAATTTATGGTCTGGCTCAGCATTTTGTAACTCAATATCACTTTCTAAAGCTGCGACATCTGTTATGCATTTGTCATTGTTACGGCCGACGCACGTAGCGTTGGGATGATTCAAGGACTAGAAAAAAAATTATTGTTAAGCAAAGTAGCATGTTGTGAATAGCAAAAACTTACATTGTAAGTAGGAAAACTTTGATCAAAATTTGGGAATGGTGGAATTTGTACTTCATTTATTATTCCTTCATTTTGACTGGTGATGTATCTAATCAAGGCATATGATTCTGTGGGTTTATCCAAGCATGCGCCATATCCACTAGCCCGTAACCAAAAATCGCCGCCAGTATGATTAGTCTCCAAAACGAAATCGTAGCGCTCTCCGGAGTTTGAAATTAATGTATCAAATACTTGTTGAGGGAACATATTATATGAATCACTGGCAATAACGTAAAAATCGTGTTCTTGGATCTGCGCAAACAAAAAAAAATTATTTGAAAAAATTTTTAAGTACAGATTTTAGTCTCTCTACTAACCTGCATTGAAATCGGACAGGCCATGTTCACGCTATTAATCAAACGGAAACGATAACGATAGCCAGGTCTCACATAAAATATGTATGGTCGTACATTGTTTGGCTTCGTTGTCATGGGCTAAAAATGTACAGCAATTAGGAAATAATTAACACTCATAAATTAAAAAAATAAAAAAAAAAATCTTACATTTATATGGACTCCTCGCCCATTAATCACAATGGAGTCAGAAAAAATTCCTTCCTTTGTGTCAATGCCGGGGAAAAATTGCTCAGCCATTACATGCATCCAATCCGATAGCAAAATGTGGTGTTCTGGCAAGTCAAAGTCATAGAGGAGACCGAAGGGATCCAGGTTTCTTGGCTGTCTAACAATCAAAGCTCCATACTGACCATTGGCCTTATGATGACCTGAAATTTATTGAGGCTAGAAAACTACCATATATAAAGAGTCTTAAAAGAGTCACCTGAATGAGAATGATAGAATTGAGTGCCTGGCTCAGTGGCACGAAATTTATAGCGGAAAGAATTGGAAAACATTATGGGACACTGGGTTACAAAAGGTACACCGTCCATGAATGGTGTATTTTTCATATGGAAACCGTGCCAATGTATTGCAGCAGCTGTTCCATGTGCTTTGTTATGGACATCCACTATCAAAAGGTCATCCTTGCAGACATGAATATCTGGTCCTGGTACTTTACGATTTATACTCATCACTCCCTTATTCCAGCCATCACCAACTATGCACTGTGGATGTTTACAATCCTCTTCCACACCTTGATCGCACTTACCGCACGCCCTATTAAGTTTTTAAAACGCAAATAGTCACAGTAAGTAAATAGTAAATTTCCACAATTTAAGACAGGCAGTTTAAAACATTACTAGAATACACTTACACTCCCATCGCCTGGTAAAATTCTAAAGTGAATTCAAAGTAACAAATACGACGATCTCCTAGAATGCACTCACGATTACATTGCTCTCCCGGTAATACAAAAGCATTGAATTTCGCAGGACATGTTCTTTGTCTATTAGCATGCCCGAAACAATTCTCGATTACGATGATAATTGCAAACAATGCAATACAGTTTCGGCTGACAAAGGAAAACATTTTTACTTCGTTATTTTCCAGTCTTAAATATTGACGGCAAGAAGGTGTAGCCTCTGCGAGCGTAACTGTTAAATGTAACTTTCTCATCTAACTCCACGCCTTTTAAATGGTTTGGCATTTGCGCTATCTGCCTATGCGTATGCCTATGTTCGAATAGAAGATAAACGGCAGATATACTTCTTATCTAACAGACGCCTTTATCAGTTTAATATACCCGTAATCGTAATTTAAGTTCAACACGTGTATTCTTCTGTAGCGGTAATGCGGATTAATGCGCCACATTCTATGTAAATCGCAAGCAAATATGGAAATATAAACTTAAGATTGAAAAAGCTTAAGCAATCCGGTATGTTATTCGCCTCTACGGGCATTTATTGTCAAAAATTATTAAATGTAGCTGAAATATGTATCCTTAAAAATTTACAAAAAGTTACGACAAATTGAAGAAAAAATCAAAAAGACCATAAATATCTGGCAGAATTTTAAGAATTTAATTTAATGAGGGTGGCAATGGCAGAAGTAGTCTGCACGTTGACTGCAAAACCAAAACAAAAAAAAAAAATCTCGCATTTTTCTGATGTGCATTAGAGTGTGTCTTTGTGTGTCAGTTGTTGTCGGAAGGTTTCAGTGGCGAAGGGATAGTCACTGCAAACTGAACAACACCACAATCACATCAGAACGTCCTCCTTCGTCGGTATTGTGTAGCGCCGGAGAAGTAAAATAATAATAAAAATGGCTACTAAACCGAAGCTTCAGCACTGCAAAAGCAGAGCTGCAAAATAATTAATTAAGCTTCACTTCCTGTCGTTTCTGTAACTATCCCTTTCCTATAGTTCCAGCACAATGCATCGTATTTGTAGGGGTTATCTCCTGAGTGCTGGTCGCAGATAAAAAAAATAAAAAAAACTGCATCCCCAATAGGCGCGGTCCAGCCGAGGTTTTTTTTGGTTTTGGTTAAAACTCCTACTACTCCTTTGTGTAGCTTTTTTTTTTGGAGTAGCGAAATATCGAATTGAAATAAATATTAAATATATTGAAATGACCTTAAGCTTAAATAATTAGTGTTATTAATATAAAAATAGGTCAAAATATTAGAAAAATTATTAAATACATTATACAAAATTATAAGAATCAAAAGTACAGGGTGGTAAATGGTGGTAATGAAAAGTACTTGTTCAGTCAATGGTTGTCACAGGAATGAATTCTAGATACATAAAATGTATTTCAGTGCAATAATTTTTGAAATATGATAAACATAGAATTAGAACCCGAGTTGACTACATTGGGATTGAATCAGGGATACAAAATTCTTCAACACTTTATTAAAAATTATGTAATTATTCTTTCAATTATTCAACGTTAGTCAAAATTCATTACGATTATTTATCTATGTACATATGTTTTTTATATGGTTTAGCTAATCGATATGCGGCATTTCATTTGATGCTAATATCGAAATATTCAGTACACCTTTAACCAAATTCTTGAAAAAAGCTAAAAAATTTCACATGTTTATACAAGAACTCGAAGAAAATATTTGAGAATTACTATACAAACAAAACAAACCAAATAGCTTCTTTAAACAATTTCCTTATACAACAAACATTTTATTTTTATATTTTAAATATATTTTTTAATTATATTTCCTTTTTGAGCGATGGTCTTTTTTATAAAAAGTTTTTTAATTATTTATTTTCAATATTTCACTACCAAATAAGTAGCATTGTCTGGAAATAATAATTTGTATTAACAAAAATTTTTTTTAAAAAGAAAAGGAAATATTTTTGAAAGGAAATGAAAATTTTTTTCATTGATATTAAAAATGTTTTGTATAAAAACATGTATAAATGTATGTACATGAAATATAATAAAACATGTTTTCAGAAATATTTTCTTTTTACAAATATAAATGTATGTAAAAGAACATATAATTTTCATTCCCAGAATACACACTTCCCTCCTGGATAAGTCTTTCCTCGTAAGTACAGCTCGTGTATGGAATCGCTTGCCAGCTGTTTTAAGATCTTTTCAGTTCCCCCCCAAGACCTACCGAAGATTGCTCATTGCTCATTTTAATTTTGTTGGCAATATGACATAGTTTGTTTATATGCGACTCTCAGGAAGTTGGTGTGATATCGCAGCCATCGGGCTTACAATTTTTCGCTTACCTTTTTTTTTGACAAATTATTATACTTTTAACAAATTGATGCCGTATTATGATCTTTACCTTTTAAATTCTATGCTGATATTAAAACGATTGTTATCTAGTTATAAATTTAGGGTTACTTTTAATGTTTTAAGAATCTATGTTTTAAATCTATTGTAATATTCTTTTGGCCAGATGAGGGCTTTTATTATTACAAAATTCTGAAATAAATAAATAAAATAAATAATATTTGTGCAATGTAATAATAACATATAACTAATAACAACAATAGAACATAATTATTAATAATTATTTAATAAATGACCTATGACTACCAATTATTAATTCTTTTTTTTATATATATGATTCTAATTGTGCTTTTTCCCTTATAAACCATATGTGAAATTTATTATTACATACCTTATGATATTCTCATACAGTATGAAAAATATCATAAAGCATTTTATTACAAAAGCAACTCAATAATTGAGGAGGAAAGCAGATCCATATAGTACTATTTCGCTAACGCTTACTTAGCTCATCAGTGGATTTTTCCTTATTTTTGAATACATACCCAAGATCTATATGTTTAAAATTCAATTAATCAATCGAGAATTGGTTGAATATCAAACATACAAACCAAAAAATCTATAAACAAAAACATAACAATCCATGAGTTTTCTTTTATAACACACACATATTTCTATTTTTAGTTTTTTATTTCCATCTACACTAGGCTTGCCATCGGCCAGCATAACTAATGTATTTTGAATCAAATGAAAAAATTAAAAAATGAAACAAAAGAAACAAAAGAATATCAAAATTCCATACCGTGCACATATAGTATTTTATATTAACTGAATTTATTTTGGGAATATCTATTTATATATATGATTAAGCACAATTAGAATCATATATATAAAAAGATATTCCCAAAATAAATTCAGTTAATATAAAATTCTTTTTTTTTTAAAATTTTATTTTTAAGTAATAAAATATAGACCAGCTAAACCATATAACAAACATAGCTAAAAAATATTTATTAAAACAGTAAAATAAACAAAAACTGAAATGTTGTTATTAATCGCATATGTTACAAATAAAACGAGCCATATTTCATTAAAATGCATTCATAAATGATGATTTTATTCACAATTAACTGGTAGCACCTATTTTAGAGAAAATTTTTGTAGTTTCATATAAAGGGTGGTTAAATTTCAAGGGCCGATGTTGATTTTGAATAAAACACAAACTATTTAGGAAATTATTGTAATTTTATTTTATTATGATATATTGGTATTACTCAATTATGTATGGAACAAAATATCGGCCAAATGGGCGCCGCGACCACGGCGGCACACCTCCATCCGATAGTCCAAATTTTCGATGACCCTGAGGCATAATGGAGGTTCTATGCCGTTAATGTGCCGAATTATCTCATCCTTTAGCTCTTGAATTGTTGCTGGCTTATCGACGTACACCTTTTCTTTCAAATAACCCCAAAGAAAAAAGTCCAACGGTGTCAAATCACATGATCTTGGCGGCCAATTGACATCGCCATTACGTGAGATAACACGGCCATTGAATTTGTTGCGCAAAAGAGCCATTGTTTCGTTAGCTGTGTGACAAGTGGCACCGTCCTGCTGAAACCACATATCGTCCACATCCATATCTTCCAATTCGGGCCATAAAAAGTTCATTATCATCTCACGATAGCGAACACCATTCACAGTAACTGCCTGACCGGCCTCATTTTGGAAAAAATACGGCCCGATGATGCCGCCAGCCCATAAACCGCACCAAACAGTTACTCTTTGTGGGTGCATTGGTTTTTCGACAATCACTCTTGGATTCTCATTCGCCCAAATGCGGCAATTCTGTTTATTGACGAATCCACTGAGGTGAAAATGTGCCTCATCACTGAAGATAATTTTCTTCGAAAATTGATCATCCACTGTTGCCGTGGTCGCGGCGCCCATTTGGCCGATATTTTGTTCCATACATAATTGAGTAATACCAATATATCATAATAAAATAAAATTACAATAATTTCCTAAATAGTTTGTGTTTTATTCAAAATCAACATCGGCCCTTGAAATTTAACCACCCTTTATTTGTTATTTTGAATTGATTAACACAAAACAGAAGTCGTTGAGTTTTAATAAATTTCCTCCCAGTTGTTAAAGCGCATGATACACACATCATTATTAAGCTTCAATATTTGTCCTTGTGTTAGTATTGTATTGTATTGAAGCTTCTGACACACTACGTCAAAATTTCTCATCAATATTCATTTTTTTTTGGCGATTTTTAAGTGTAAACATATAGAAGTTACCGCCGGCAAAACATTTTTTTAAATTACCGTCGGCAAAATACATATCTATTTATTCCTTTATTTATTAAAAAAAAAGCACTGATGATATCTTTTTTTGGTTTTTGTCACTACATTTTTTAATTTGCACGTCCCAAACAGCCATTAATGAGCGATATACTTCAATTAATTTGATTACAAAAATGTTTTACTCTATTTGTAATGCGTCACAACTACGATGTGCACTCAAAGTTACCAGAAATAAAATGAATATTGACGATAACGATGCCACACTACGTCAAACTGCTCCAATATTGTGATGAATATCAAAACCGTTTTGATATTCGTCAATATTACACAGAGCGTATATGTGTGACTATTTTTCGCACACAATGACAAATATTGAAGCTGAAGATTGATCGTCTGTCAGCCACTTAAGAAAATCCTTTTACGAGGGATTTTATACTGGATGATTTCTCAGGACAATCTCTTTGTATGTTCCAGTAGTAATCAGCCACCATATGACGATCCCTTTGGCCTTGATATCTTTCCTCTTTTCTTTTGATATCTTTTTTTTTTTTTTTATCAGGCGATGACTCCCACACATGCCAAGCATTGTGCTGGAACTATAGGAAAGGTATAGTAGGAGAAATGATAGTAGCTAAAGCTTAATTATTTATTTTGCTGCTCTGCTGTTGCACGTTCTTTGTTTATACTCGTAGCAGTGCTGAAGCTTCGGTTCAGTAGCCATTTTTATTATTATTTTACTTCGCCGGTGCTACACAATACCGACAATTTCCTCGAAAGAATTAGGGAACAAGGAAGTAAACTCAGGTATTGGTACAGTTTGGCTGTGCGGTGTTGGTGGCTTAACGGTTAGTAAGTCTGATTAAACCCACACGTTTTTTATGTCGGTTCATACCCTTTCTTTTGACAATACAGAATATCGAGGTAGTTTTTGGCTCTCTCCATAACCGTATATTTATTCCAAATGAAAGATTTTTACGTCTTCCTTGACGCCAAAGTCGTAGTAACTCAACACAAGTTTTGCAAACTTTGTGTGGGCCCCAGTACTTGTTCGTCCTGATGTCCTATTTGCATTTTTCTAACATTCTTTTTTATTGCAAGTGAAAAAATATTTTCAACAAAATCAGATCAGATACATACATACATATAATTTAATGAAAAGAAATTTCTACAACAAAAGAATGCAGCCATAAAAATTTTCTGTAAAATATGTGCTACCAGTTAATTGTGAATAAAATCTGAATTTATGAATGCATTTTAATGAAATATGGCTCGTTTTATTTATAACATATGCGAGTACCAAAATTCGTAATAACATTTTAGATTTTGTGTGTTTTGCATTTTTAATAAAGTTTTTAAAAGAAGAGTAAGTAGTAAGTAGTAAATATTTTCTAATGCTTTTTTTATTTTGTTAATTTATTTTTGTCATACTTTTTTTAGAATAGAAAGTGATATAGAAATCATTTATTTTTCATCTGCGCATCAGCATTGCAATCTAATCACAGATGCAGTGCAGTGATGTATTTCCCAACAGGCACGTAGTTACGACTGTGTATGTTAAGAAATTTAGAAAATAGAACTTGTAGAAATTTCATTAGATAAACTTTTTGAAATCAGTTATTACGAATTTAAGACTCAACTAATAAAAAGAAAAATTGTTATATTTTTTAAATTCTATATTCTTCTAGGTATTACATCTAAACAACAGCAAAGATAACACATATCGCGTGTTATAGAAACCATATAACTAAATCCCTAAAGCAAATAGGCATGTGTTTATTATTGTTTGGTGCTGTTGGCTGAAGTCGTTAGCACTTTGAATTTCCAGCCCGAAGTCCCGTGTTTGTACTATCTGTCAGTTACCCAAAAATTTTGCTAATTTGTATATGTACGAGCATGAAAAAGATAATTGTGGGTGGGTCTCTCAATACAATTTGGTTACTCTGCTCATTCTGCCTGCTATACTCAAGCAACGACGACATTAACAATAACAATGTTTCATCGGTTGAAATATTAGTTTGTTTGCTACTAATGCTTTCAAATTGATAACATACTATAATTACGGTGACGATTACTTCTCTGTATTGTAATGATTTAAAAACATGAAAAAATTTATTTATCAAAATAAGTAGTCTGCACGTACAAAACCAAAACAAACTTGGGTTCAACCCTAGTTTCAGATTAAAAAAATTATTATTAAAAAAAAACATCTTGCATTTTTCTGATGTGCACTAGTGTGTCGTTGTGTGTCTGTTGTTGTCGGAAGGTTTCAGTGGCGAAGGGATAGTCACTGGTCACTGAATAATACCGGCTTCAGTTGACAGCTATCCACAATCACATCAGACCGCCCTTACTTCGTCGGTATTGTGTAGCACCGGCGAAGTAAAATAATAAAAAAAAAAAATGGCTACTAAACCGAAGCTTCAGCACTGCTACAAACAAAGAACGTACAAAAGCAGAGCTGTAAAATAATTAATTAAACTTCATCTCCTATCATTTCTTTAACTATCCCTTTCCTCTAGTTCCAGCACAATGCAGCGCATGTGTAGGGGTCAGCTCCTGAGTGCTGTTCCAAGGTACAAAAAAAAATTTTAAACAAAAAGACGCTTAAAATACATTGATACAAATAAAGACATTTATAAATTTTTTTACTGCTCATATTGCTCTATTTTTTTAACACATCGGATCTGTACAAATTTGTCCAAACGATAAAAAAAACAGTTGATTTCATAAACGAAAACAAAATACAAAAACGTTATTCGTCTTTGCGTTTAACGTATAACGAACGACTGTCTCAATGTGCGCCGAAGCTAACAGGCCAACCAAAATTACGACGCATAGCATTGTCTGGCTGTCACAATTTCTTATGTCCATACGAAATGTATGAAACCAACCGAAATAACGCGACGGCAACGTTTTGCAATTGGAAAATCCAAATTTAACAGCCCGTAAAGAACTGAAGTTGGCTGCAAAAGCAGTCTTGTTTATTTTATTATTTTGGTGTTATGTAATATAACTTTAGCTACTTTCAGGTCAATTTAGCGTCTTCATCTCAATTTCTTATTTTTATTTAGAGTTTTTATTAATCATAGTGAGCAAACATTAATGTTTCTGGCGCAATGTCAACGCTCTAATTTAGGTTACTCATTTCAGCGTAAAAGCTAAGCTCTAAATTACTTTGCATTTTGCGACGTTATTTAGGTTGGACTGTACGAATGGTGTTGAGAATGCTCAAGCACTTTTTGCTTATCAGTGAAACCAAACAATGCTTGCTATCAGCGAAGGGAGTAGCAAATTTTCTTTTTGCACTGTGTTTGGATTGAAAAGCAAAAAAGTTTTTAAAATGTTGTCAAAGCTCTTTATAGTATGTGCCAGCGATAACCAAGGACTCAGTGAAGATGATAGATGTCGAGAACTACTACTCGACCACCAGACGTCAATAGAGTCTATATGCCAGATCTCCATGTTTATTTGATGTGCCATTTGTTAGATGGATCGGCAATCATAGGAATATGAAGGGGATCGAAAAGAAGCCGATTTAATGATGGTCTGCTGCGATTGTTCCATCTAATGAAAAGGAACAATATTTTGAAACTCACATACACATATTCATTCATATGTACACATGTATGTATGCATACAATGCAGTTATAATGTGTATAATGTTGTACTGGATTTTACTTGTTGTTTGTTTTCTCTTTTCTCACTTTTCACAGACATTTTTCCTCACAATATGACTGTTTATGTTCGAGCAAAAATAGAGAGCACTTGCAAAAGACCATTCACTACTAATAACAACAGTGAATTCAGCTTAATACTGTGATTGGATTTCCTGCTCAAGACACACAATATCAAAAAATGTAATAACACAACTGAATCATACACGTAATAAATGCGACATTCAATTTTTTTTTTATTTCATCTTGGACCAGCACTCAGGAGATGTCCCTTACACATGCGATGCATTGTGCTGGAACTAGAGGAAAGGGATAGTAGGAGAAATGAGAGAAGATGAAGCTTCAATATCTTATAACTGTGCTTTTGCACGTTCTTTTCTTTACAGCAGTGTTGTAGGGCCTCTGATATAAAGCAGACACATTAAATTTTTGAAGTTTCGTTTTTAGTAATTATTTTGCATCCTCGGTGCTACACAATACTGGCGAAGGAGTGGGGGCTTTCTGATGTGCCTGTTAATTGAATACAGCTGAAACCGTTACTGCTCAGTGACCAGCGACTATGCCTTCCCCATAGAAATCGTCCGACAACAACTACTCACCCAGACACGGAAAAAATGCGAGACGTTTTCATGAGTCTGAAACTGGGATTGAACCCAGACAAATTTTTATTTTTATACTCAACGTGCAGACTACCATCGCCAGGAAAAGTCCTTATTAATAAGCCTAGAACCATACAGCAATTAAAATATAAGGCCATGGAAATTGTTTTGGAATGTGCCCCTTCATCGCAAAAAAATTACTTCAATTTGCTTGTTGTTTCCATTGCTTAACGATGACATGATAAGTAGTGGTTTTATGACCATTAATTTTCAGATTTTATGTGCCGAATATCTGAAAAGAAAGGCTGAATATTTTTAACAAATTCAAATTATTATTATTATTGAAATTAATTATATGATTTTCAAGTACAGCGGCTTCCGCTATTCTAAGTAGAAGTAGCACTTCTGTGCGATTTAAATATCGATTGCTAAATATCTAATTACTAGTATAAGAGCATGCTAGTTACTTCCGATATTATCATACGCATTTATAATACTATATTTTCGAAATGCTTCGCGAACTGTTTATAGTTCTCAATGACGTCCATGTTGGATCTTATTGGGATACGAGAATAGCCATCAGCCATCACAGTAGTGGATAACCGACGTTCGTGGTACACAGAAAAAAAATTTACTTTTTCTTTTTAATTAATACCTTTAATAATATATTTTTCAATTAAAAGTTTAATCAGGTCATTTAAATTTTAAATCAATTTTTGGGTTCAATACTTAATTAAAAAAATTAATTTTTTTTTTTAAATATATCGGGTGGTTAAATTGTAAGGGCTTGGGTAATAAGCTTGAGGTCTTTTTTTTATTTTTTTTTTTTTTAATTATATTATTAATTGACCTTTTTTATTATATTTTTTGATATATATTTATTAAGCCTGAGGTCTTTTTTTATTTTATTTTGTTCTTTATTATTCGATATTTCGTTAACAGCTTGTTAACATCATCAGGAATAATAGGAAATTATAATTGTTTCAAAAAATATAATAAAAAGGTCAATTAATAATATAATTAAAATAAAAAAATAATTTTAATTATATTATTAATTGACCCTCTCTTATTATATTTTCCGAAATACATTTATTAAGCTTGAAGTCTTTTTTATTTTATTTGGTTTTATTACTCGATATTTCGTTAACAGCTTGTTAACATCCTGACCTCAAGCTTAATAAATGTATTTCGGAAAATAAAAAAATAATTTATTTTCCTTTTCCTATAAAATAAATTTTTATTTAAATGCTTATCTGATTTTTTAACTTCACATATGCAAGACAAATAAAAATTAATGCCCCATAAGCATTCCATTAGAAATTCCAATTCCAATTTTTTTTTTTAATTTTCAAAATAAAAATCTAATTAATTTTTAATTGGTATTACAAAATTTTTATTTATGATTTTGTTTTATTATTTCCTGTATAGGAATCAATCAGATGACCAAAAAATTTACTGTTTCATTAGAACGCGAAAATAATCAGAATCAGAAAATAGTTCAGAATCAAATAGATTTTATTGAGGATAAAAAATGGCAGATTGTAATCGACGCTCAAATAGTTCCTTAATTTAATTATTCGCTATATTTTCTATATAATGCATTGATTTTCTGATCCTCTACATAATATTGAATATTAATGCGCTTGAAAAAAACAACAAAAAATTTACAAATCCATAGTAGCATATTTTTATTTTGGACCAGTGCTCAGGGTAAATGTACGTTTGCAATGCATTCCACTGGAACTAGATAGAGATAGTGTTGAGAATACACAGATGATGAAAGTGGTAGGACGATAGAGCTTAATTCTTGCAAAACTCTGCAGTTGTGTGTTCTGCGTGGAAAAATACAAACACTAGTCTGGAAACACAATTCAAAGTACTCCTCCACCCACAACATAATTTCCTAGTCTCAGCACAATGCATATAGGGGTCATCTCCTGACTGCCGGTCTAAGAAAAATAAAAATTAAATAAAAGCAAAGTTGCAGCATCTTTAATATTCTGACGCATTATTTTGAAGCTAAGGAGAGCCATTTTATTTTTTATTTTACTTCGACGACGTTTTATTGCTCAAATATCGACGAAAGAGGGTGGGTGCTGTAGCATAGATAAATCAGGAAAAACTATTTTGACTTGACCGGCCTGGGAAACCCAACTTGCCAACTACTCGTCTTCAGCACGCTGAATGAATTATTTTGCAAACAAAATTAAAGCGGTAAGGGTAAGTAAAATTTCTGCTTTTTACGAAAGTGTATTTAATAAATATACATATACAGTAAATTTAAAATACAAATTCTTAAAAATAATTTTATCTTATAATTTTGGTGTTAAAATTAAACCAGGATGTGTAGGAGAACAACAACCAAATTTGTTTAATGGTGATTTCTACACTTAATTGGAATAATTGAACATTTTTATGATTTCGGCATTTGCTTTTCTTCAACTAATATTCTATGTGTTTCGAATTATCAGCAAAATTCTAAAGCCTGTGTGGCTGGAAGATAATTGCCACATTTGGGAAAATCAGCTGGTGCCTTCACCATTTCTGATGGTTCACCCACTTGAAAAACAAGAGCCATGCCAATGGCCAAATGCCATTCATAGTGGCAATGCATCAACCAGAAACCTTAGGGAAGAGAAGAAAAGAGGGTTCATTGTCTTTACAAGATGAAAATTCAATATAATTTACCTGGATTTGTTGCCCTCAGGCGTAAGATTGCATATCCACGACTTGGAATTGATACGGTATCCTTAAATGGAGGAGCAACAGATTCATATCTCGCCAATAAATTCGCACTTTCCATGCTTTGAACTTGTTCGACAGTTAGAGGAATGTTGTTTGGATCTTGTCCCATACCAGTAACCATAAATCTATAACCATGCAAATGGAACGGATGATTGATTGCATTTATAGCTACAAAAGGCCATTAGAAGAAAACGAGAAAATAAAATAAATACAAATAAACCCACAATTCCTTTACAGAATATTTACATTCAGTTTCATCCACAATAATCAATTCTACAATGCTGTTTAATCGTACTTTTATACGATGTATACAACTACACAATCTCTCCGTCGAACATCTTCCTGGTTTGTTTAGATTGTCGCAAAATTCGCTTTCATCAATTCGCTCGGGCTGAGTCAGGAGTGGGTAATCGGGATATGTCAAACTGAGATTATTAATAGCCCCAACTACAGTTGCTTTGCCAGCGAGATCTGAAATAAGCAAATGGAAAATAATTATGTATTTTGTGAAACGCCTAAATGGAATTTTAAACTTACTAGCGAAATGACGATACGTATTGTTTTCAAATATTTGACTGTTTGGTACCTGATAATTATCAAAGCCCAAGAAGAATTGATAATCTGGCTCAGCATTTTGTAAATCATTATCGTTTTCCAAAGACTGCATCTGAATGATGCACTTGTCTATGTTGATTCCGCTGCACGTAGCATTCGGATGATTCAAAGACTAGAAGGACGATTACAGATAACTAGAGGAGAGTGTTGTGCATAACAAAAACTTACACTGAAAGTGGGATACTTTTGAAAAAAATTGGGAAATGGAGGAAGTTCTACTTCATTTATTCTTCCTTCATTTTGACTGGTGATGTATCTAATTAAGGCATATGATTCTGTAGGTCTATCTAAGCATGCTCCATATCCACTAGCGCGTAACCAAAAATCACCGCCAGTGTGATTAGTCTCCAAAACGAAATCGTACCTCTCACCGGAGTTTGAAACTAAAGTATCAACTACTTCCGGAAATATGTTAAATGAATCACTGGCAATAACGGAAAAGTCGTGTTGCTCAATCTATGCGATAGAAAGTGTACTTGGAAAAATATAAAAATGAGAATTTCATCTCAATTTTTTACCAACCTGCACTGAAATCGGGCAGGCAATGTTCACGCTATTAATTAAACGGAAACGATAACGAGAACCAGGTCTTACATAAAAAATGGTTGGTGGTATATTGTTTGGCATCAGTGTGGTAGGCTATAAATGCAAAGGAATTACAAAAGAAATAGCATGAATATTTACAGCAGAAAAAAACATACATTGATTTTGACTCCTCGACCATTAATCACAATGGAGTCGGCAAAGACTCCCTCGGCTGTGTCAACGCCAGGGAAAAAATGCTCAGCCGTCACATGCAACCAGTCGGATAATACCATATGATGCTCTGGCAAATCAAAGTCATAGTACTCACTTGCAGGATCCAGATTTCTTTGTTCTCTAATAATCAAAGCCCCATACTGACCGTTGGCCTTATGATGACCTGAAATTTGTTGAGGTTGGAGAAGCACGATATGCAACGAATCTTTTAATACACACCTGAATGCGAATGATAAAATTGAGTGCCTGGCTCAGTGGCACGAAATTTATAGCGAAAAATATTGGAAAACATTATGGGACACTGAGTTACAAACGGTACACCATCCATGAATGGTGTATCTTTCATATGTACGCCATGCCAATGCAGGGAAGCAGCTGTACCATGTGCTCTGTTGTCCACATCCACAATCACTATGTCATCTTTGCAAACATGAATAGCTGGTCCTGGTATTTTGCGGTTAATACTCATCACACCCTTATCCCATCCATCGCCTACTATGCACTGTGGATGATTACAATCCTCTTGAACACCTTGATCGCATCTGCCGCACGCTCTGTTATTTTATAAGAAAATTTTTTAGAAATTCAAAAATATTTTTTAACATTTTTCACAATTTAAGACACACAAGTACGCCAGAATAATATCAGAAAATACTTACACTCCCATCGACTGATAATATTCTAAAGTGAAATGAAAGTTACATATACGACGACTTTTAACATCACAAGGACGATTGCATTGTTCGCCAGGTACTGAAAAGACACTGTAATTCGCAAAACATGTTTGACTGTGCACATGCAAGAAACAATTCTCGATTACGATGGTAATTGCAATCAATGCAATAAAGTTTCGGCTGACAAAAGAAAACATTTTTACGTCGTGTTTTTGCCGTCTTCGTGTTTTAACGTGCGTGAGCACAACCGTTAAATGTAATTATCTGATCTAATTACGCGGCTTTTAAATGTTTTCGTTTCTGAGCGGTAGGCCTATGGGTCCTATATTTCAATATAAGATAAGCGCCTAATTTATAATTATAATCTTGCAGACGTCACACTTTTATCATTCTAATGTCGGCTGTTTTTTTTTTGCGTGCATGACAACTTAAAATTATAATACAAGTGAGAAATATTATTGGAATAAAATTTTTTTTATTACAATCTTATAAAGAATTTCATGGCATTTATTTTTTTAATATGATTTCCGCTGGGGCTACGAGTTACATGGTTCATTCTATCACTGCAATATTTTATTATTCTTTGCAATAAATCTGGTAGTATGACGTCAATAGTGGCTTGAATGTTGGCTTCCAATACTTCAAGAGTTGCTGGTTGGGCGGCATAAACCCATGACGTAACAAAGCTCCATAAAAATTATTCCAGAGGTGTTAAATTGCATGAACGAGTGGGCCAATGAGCAGGACCACTTCTGGCAATAAAGTTGCCATCAAATTCATTTTGCAATAATTCGATTTTAAGCGCACTGTATGGCAAGTTGCGCCATCTTGTTGGAACCAATGATGTTTCACTGTTTAATTTTAGGAAACAAAAATTCAGTCAGCCTTGCTCGATAGCGCACGCCATTCACCGTAACTTCAGCTCCTTACACTTTTTGAAGAAAAAAATTATGACCGATGATGTCGCCAGTGTGTAATCCGCACAAAACACTAAATTTTTATGGTTTTGAATCGAGAAGAGTAAACTTAGAGTGAAGGCGATTAATACCAGCACGAGTTGCTTGATGTCTAGGCCGACTATGGTGACCGTAAAATGGAAGAAGTGCTCTATGAACTTTGCGAAGAAGATCTATTTTTTGGAAAGTAAATTTCCACAATTTGGAAACGTTGTTCATGATGAGTTGCCAAACCTTACTCAACAGAAATGTCAACACAGTTTGACATTCTCAGCTATCAAACCATAGTTATGGATATCGATAGTTCTCATGCAGCTAAAAAAACACCCGATATAATCACAGTTAATGGCCTTCACGCGTTAGCAAAAACGTATCTAACTACTTAATACATGATAAGGTTATGAGGTCGCATTATGTGTTTAGTATTCCTTGTCATTGATATAATAAAAATGTGTGAATAAATAAAAATATCGCTTCATCACTTCCATAAGAAACATTCATATCTTAAATCTGGAATTAAGCACAAATTTATTTATTCATTCTACAATAATAGTTTTCGTTCCCATAGTTCTCTATATGAAAAAATTATCTCCGAAACTACTGGATTGATTGTAATGAAATTTGGGGTGAACAATTAATTCCATTAAAATTTAAATAAGAATAGAAATGATTTTATGCAATAATTTTCACTTAATGTCATAACAAATATAAACCAGCTAAATTATACGTCGAATTAATCCACCCTGCAATATAAAAAAATAAAAAAACTAATTTTTAAATTATATTGCATCTCTGTTTGCCCATACGAGTATTTATTATATATGTATATTTAAAATAATATAAAAATATATGTATTATTTACTCTGTTCGACATCATATCGAGCGTTTGGTGCAATACCGTAGTAACTCAAAATTTGAATTTTTTGAGCTGGGTATGCAGAAATGATCTTTGGGGAAATATATATCTAAAGGAAAAAAGATTATGGTTCTATCTCTAACTGTTCAGATTCTACAGCTACAAATGTCTTTATTGCCTCCAGCGATTTCCAACAATATTTATTTGCAATAATGAAATATTTCCTTTATGACAAGAAATTTACAAACAGAAAACATTACAAAACATGCCTATTTATTTAAAAACTTGTAAAAAAATAACTTTAGTAAACGAAAATACTATCAAAAAATGGCTCAAAACTTCAAATGTATTTTTCTCAGTTCAGGATTTTTTGAATTACGACGGTATTGCACCACAGGCTCAATATCCATTTCCCATGTTTTATTTACGTAACCAAAAATAATAGAAATATTGTGCACTTCTTTTTCTAAAATAAATTACAAATTTACTTTTTCCCATTTGAAATGTGCCCAATATTTCTTCTCAAATCAAAAATAAGTTAAGTTAAAACATTTTCTGTTTTATGCATTTTGTTGTGCAAACTTTCCATAATCTGCTCTTCTTTTCATTCCTCATAAATTTTTTTTAAGAATTTGCCAACAACCAAATAATTACTGTTTGCTTAAAAAAAAACTCCAGAAATGTTTGAGATTTAAGATGAATTGTAAAAAACCACTTTCGATAAAATATTTTACTTATTAAACTAAAAGAAAATATATTAAAAATAACATATTTCTCCAGGTTCATACGGTATAATTTGTGGAATCTAATATTAAATACCATTAGAAAAAAGTTCACTTTGTGGCATTTTTGTTAATTTGGAAATTGTTATTGCTGGCAATTTATCCATTTTTATTTCCTGCAATGAATGCTTAATTTCGATTAGATTCGTAAATACTCGTACTTTCGCCGTGAATGTTACAAGAATTCATAAATTTTTAAAAGTACACACGCAAAAACCAAACCAGCCAAATCAGCCAGTATTGCCGTTGATATTTACAAATAGGAGTTTAATTCTTACTAAATTATTTACTTAATGGAACTTTACTGCTAAATAGCTGCTTTCGTACGGTGTTTCCATAATAAAATATATTAATACGAGCTTGTATGTGAACGACAATATTTCCTCTTTTTAATATAATATTTTTTTTATGGCAACCATATTCATAAAAAAATATTTTTTCTTCCAAAGGTTTTGATACAGAAATTGCCATCAGCAATGTTTGTGCAACTTGAGACCGCAGGAGCCGGTGTAGCCGGTACTGATCTAAAGTCCAACGCTTTAAGCACCTTCAGGATAGCAGGCTTCAAATTATAGAGACTACAAATGTGGTTGGCTACTTATTTATCTGAAAACTGATAGATGTTTCTTGCAGAAATATATTTTTATATTGCCATGTTAAAACATTTTACAGTTATGAAAATCAAATTATTTAAAACAAGTAAATCGGCCTTATTGCGATTGTCAACGTCGGCACCAAAATGTAGCCCCTGTTACGTCCAAATGCTGCTGCGACTATCATTTCAAATTTAAATTGGCATTTACAAAAATTCGTGTTTTTCAGTAAATAACAAATAATATTTTTAAGTGAAAGTTATCGCATATCGCTTTGAGAGAGGTTACATTTTGGTGTCGACGTCGTCGTTGACAACCGTAATAAGGCCGAATATATTTTATTAACGTATGTACAGTATTTCTGCGTTTGAGATGGTCTTTTCTCTTTAATAAAATAGAATTATTTTATATGGTTTTCATTGTCGTTTAGAGAAATAAAAATTAAATTAAAGTTGACTGAAGCTACAATTATGGTCGTGTAGCCTTTATCTGTGATCAGTATTACACTTTGACACTTTTTTACGTCTTTGCCCCTTTTTAAAATTTACCCTTTTGTATAATTTTTAAATATTTTGCATTACTTTTTGACCTTTTTTGACAATTAGTCCTTATCGTTTTATTTTAACAGTGATGATAATTAATACAAACAATCGCGGCAATTTGTAGAATTCCGATTTTAAAAGCACTTTACATGTTAGCGATAAATTTAACATACCTTGCCTTGAAGCCGAGCTATAGGGTATCTCATTCAGAATGGAATTTAGTGTAATTTTTTTGTGCAAGTTGGTTGTGTTTTAATTTAAGTGCTGTTCTATTACTCTAATTCTTAATTTGTAATGCATATTTCATAAGGAAATCGAATATTTCTTTAGTGTCTTTTTTTGTACATTTTGAATATATCTCGCGCTACCTAGCGGGTCCAAATGCTATTTAAAGTAAGCACTCTACTTAGTTACATATATAATTTTCATTAAAATCGTTCCAACCGTTTCGAAGTTATGGAAGTTTTTGTACTAAAATTTCAAATGAAAAACGAGGTGCTCGTGGTTGTTTAGCTGTAGCTCGGAAATTATTTAACCGATTTGCCTGAATTTAAAAAGCAAGCGATACGGATCTACTACTGACCGATTGACATCAAACCGAATTCTGTGTGATGATTAGTTTGGCCGAAAACGGCGTTTCAACGAACATAGACATACAGACGGACAGACGGACATGGCTCTGTAAACTTCTCTATTCACAACATTTCTGAATATATATAAATTTTTTTTGAGATAGGAATATTAAAGAAATTTCAGAAGGAATGACAAACTTATATATACAAGTTACACTAAAAGTTAAGGGTATAAAAAATTAGAAATTAAATAATGCAGACACTGCTTTTCGGTTATAAAAATGTGTAGTAGTGATTGATAATACAGGCAGGTGTTTTCGTCCGGTGAAAATTACAACGAAAGATGCAAAAACCATGTGATTTATAAAACAGCGCAAAATTACACGTGCGATGTGACAACGAAACATGAAACATGATATGAAATCGTGTAATTTTTACTATAACCCTTACACATTCAATAACTTACACGTATTTTTCACTGTGATTTTCTAGACATGTCAGTTTTGCAATTCTCTTTTGAAGTTGCTACCAAATTGTGGTATTGTGCAGCATCATCGGCGAAGTAAAATGATTAATAAAATGTCTACCAAATACAGCTTCCAAAAATTTAAAGCGTTTCTTTGATATCACAGGCGCTGCAAAACTGCTATGAAACAAGAAACGTGCAAATGCTGTATTGTAAAAATATTGAAGCCTTTTTCTATATATACCTTCACCACCTACCATCTCTATCACTATCTCTTTCCTATAGAAGTTAACACCTAGTAGTAGGCAATCATTACCTGAGGTTACGTCTCTTTTTAATTTTTAAACAAAAAAAACCTTAATTTTCACATTGATTTTATTCATTGTTCATAACAATTAATAAAGAATACACAGAGAATATTTTTAGATATGGTAGTTGCAAAAGTAACCAACTGATTTGGATACGAACGAAACTTATTGGAAGGTTTTGAAACCACGAAATTATTTATATGCCCAGAACACCTGTTTTGTGGTTTCTAATTACTTTGGAGAAATTCGAATTTTCGAACATGCGTGTGCTATGTGTATGGCAATTTTTTAACGTTATCCTTTCACCGTTATATACACCTTTATCTAAATCGCAGTGAAAAATTATTTTGTTGAAACACCCACATCTTCCATACAGTTTTGCTAATACGAGTAGAAAGTGCTTTAGAGGTCATTGCTTACATTTTTCTACACCAAATAATAAGAGCGATTCCATATATTGGCAACATGCTGCTCCATATTCATATAAATAAAAATATACGAGTAAACATAAAGATGTTTGTTTAAGCCATTATTCCGGATGTTTCTGTTAACTTGCTATAGCTGTAGTTGTTATTATAATAATGAGTTTTCTGTTGCCAAATTATTATTTTCCAAAAAAAAAGAAAACTAAAAAAAATAATAAAAATCCCATTGGAATAAAGAAATTACTGCAAATGCACACAGTGATGAAAGAAAGTACACATAAATGCATGAAGTCAAATATGAAAATAAATACAAATATAATATAATAAAATAAAAATAACAAATATATTCTGTAACGTCGTTGTGTAACTAAAAATTTACAGTGGAAAATTATGGCAGAAATGTGTAGCAAAAAAAAAACATTTATTGTCACAATTTAAAATGCGACCTATCTGGGGATTGGGGATTGTGCCCCTAAGTAAGGACAAACCGTTTCATGGTAGGTCGTAGTACTTTAATACCTCTAACTCATATGTACTCGGTCTGTTTTAAAAATCTTAAACAGTTTTGGAAGTGCAAAGAACGGCTTTCAGAATACGCATATTACCAAGAAATTAGGTAAGTTTTTATCAAAAGTTTCACATTTTGTTTATTTTAGAGCGTAATATTTCAAATACAATAATATTTGTTCTTTTTTATCTTGTACCAGCATTCATGGTATGACCGTGCACATGCGATGCATTGTGCTGCGCTATAGGAAGGCGGTGAAGTTTCATTATATTACAACTCTGCTTTTGCACGTTTTTTTATTTAAAGCTGTGTTGTAGCGCCTCTGATGTCAAGGAGATGTATTCAATTTCAGAGCTTTGTTTTTCTGAAGCCGGTATTGTTAAGTGGCCAGTGACTATGCCTTCGCCACTGAAACATTTCGACAGCAATTGGCAAAAAGACACAATAACGCACATTTGAAAAAATGTGAAATATTTTTATGACTTACGGCCATTTTCACAATGTCTGATTAAAACTTAATTGGAACTTTAACAGTCGGTTAACGAAAAATATATTTCACAATGTATGATTAACTTTTAACTGACACCATTTAACGAAAAAGTGTCTGTTATATTTAACCGAACAAAATGTGGCGGCTAACAATATAATCGACACCTATGCATAGCTAATTTTAATTGATAAATAGAAAAACTGTACACATGTAAAAAATTGGAAAGCAACACATATATTTTTTCAATGTTTATAATTTTAAAACATTGAAACAAAAAAGAAATCTTGCTGTGATATTAGAGGCTCTATAAAAAACTTTTTAACATGTGTATATCTTAGTATTTTTAAAGACCAATATTTTACATGTCTCACTTGTTTTTTTGAATGTTACAAGCTGGAACAATTTGTTGCTTATGAATATTCCGCCATTTCCTTTCAGTATACTTCAATGTTTTTTTTTTCGCAAACATTAAGATTTTTTTCTATTTTCTGTCATTATAGTATTTTTCGTAAACAAATACAAACAATATTGCCATACTTTTTAGCGAATTATTTTGTTAAGTAACTGAAGGATGGTGAAACTGAAATCATTACCCGTCGATTAAATAGCGCCTGTTAAGCAAACCGCCAGTTAGTTAATTTTCTGTTAAAAGTAAAATAATTAGACATTGTGAAAATGGCCGTTAGTACGAAATAGGACGACATCCCTTAGCATAAAAATTAACACGTCAAAATTAACATCAGAGAAGCTGCAACTTTGATTTATAATTAACACGCAACTGCAGAGTTGTCCAAGAATTAAACTCTGTCTTTCTACCACTGTCTATTTTCTACACTAACCCTCTCTATATCTGGTTCCAGTGCAATGCATTGCTTATGTAGGGGATATCTCCTGATCACTGGGCCAAGATAAAAAAAAAATAAACCAACTGATTCTCGTTTGGGAGACCAGTAATAATTTGCCAGCATTGTGTGACTGTTTCAATCGAAGCGCTTTTCCTTTTGGAATATTTCTTGATGAAATCGTTCTCCCTCCTCGTTACTGATTTGAACAAGTTTTCGGGAAAAAATCTAATTAAAACGATGATTTATTTTTTATAATATCTAAGGATGCTATTGAATAGGTTTAATGATGATATTAGGTTTACGATGGAGAAATAATGTAATTATAGATTAGCTTATTTAGATACATTAGATATAAGAAGGGGAAGGATATAATTATGGATTGGTATCAAAAAACCACAGCATCTGGTAGATTGATAAATTATTATTCTAAATATAGTAGCGGAATTATAATTAATACAGCCAAGAATTTAATAGAGAAGGCTTTAACAATTAGTGACAAAGAATTTCACATAATTCTGAATGATTTTCCGGAAAGCTTAATTTTTAATTTGATGAATCAATATAGAAGGAGGTTAGCTAACAATATGACGAATAATATAGAACTAAATATTTATAAATCTTTGACTTACATACCAGGAATGTCGGAAAGATTGAAGAAATCTAATATATTTGATAGTCAAAAATATGGTATAACTTTTAGAACATCTAACACAAATAATAGATTATTTAGTAGAGTAAAGGATCGAAGGGTAAAGTGGGATATGTCGAATATATTTTATAGGATACCTTGTGGTGGTAATACAAGTGACAATTGCAGTAAGGTATATATAGGTACGACAAAGAATACGCTAAAAACTAGGATATCAGGACATAAAAGCACTCAGAAATATAGACACATTAATTCATAAAAAAAAGCATTATCATCTCATTGTTTTCTGTTGAATCATTACCCAGACTTTGAGAATGCATCAGTTTTGAAAACGGAAAATAAGTATAAACGTAGGTTTTTTGGTAGAAATGTTAGAGATTAATTGGTTTATTATTATCAGATAGAATAAACTTTAAAATAGATACAGATAATTTAGCACATAACTATAGATATTTAGTTAGTAAAAATTAAATTATTAGAATTAATATTATGTTGGATATTATATTACAAAACATTTACACGCACTTTATTATGATTAATGTTATTCATGTTAAAGTTATTTAAAATGTTTACAATAATAACTATTAATTTAACTTATATTCATAAATTGGCTTATTGGTCGAAATTCTGTGCTAAAACTGGACTGTAAGCTTTTGCTTTACAAAGCAATTTTAAAACCAATATGGAGCTATGGTATCCAGCTATGGGGCACTGCCTCAGCTTCCAATATAGAAAAAATTCAAAGGTGTCAAAACAAAATACTGAGAATGATAACAGATGCGCCGTGGTATATAAAAAATTCTAACATACACAAGGATTTAAATATTCCGACAGTCAAACAAGAGATAACAACATACGCAACGTCATTCCTAACCAAACTCCAAGATCATCCAAATATACTAGCCCGAAATATTTTAAGCGAAAGAGGGTTCATTCGACTGAAAAGAAGGGATACTCTTTCCCTAGCCCGAACGTAGTACACGCGGAAATAAAACTATACGAGCAATAAATAATTTTGTACAGCTAGGCTGTACTTAATAATAATTAGCAATTAGTTCTTAAGATTTGAATACTTATTGTTAGTTCAATTGATTTTGAAGATTCAATAAATAATATATATTGTGTAAAAAAAAAAAAAAAAAAATATTCATAAGCGGTATATTTTTAGGCTTATATTCATATCGAGCCTTTGGTGCAATACCGCAGTAACTCAAAATTTGAATTTTTGAGCTGGGTATGCAGAAATGATCTTTGGGGAAATATCTATCTAAAGGAAAAAAGATTATGGTTCTATCTCTTAACTGTTCAGATTCTATAGCTACAAATGTCTTTATTGCCTCCAGCTCTTTCCAACAATATTTATTTGCAATAATGAAATATTTCCTTTACAAACAGAAAACATTACAAAACATGCCTCTTTATTTAAAAACTTGTAAAAAAAATAACTTTAGTAAACGAAAATACTATCAAAAAAAGGCTCAAAACTTCAAATGCATTTTTCTCAGTTCACGATTTTTTGAATTACGACGGTATTGCACCAATGGCTCGATATGATGTTTAATTTGTTTTTGTTAATTGTTTGACATATAATTGTATTTTAAAATTAATATTGTGTTAATGTAATAATAATAATTTAAAGTAATTTTTAAAGTATTACACAGGGTGTCCGCCGGGAAAGTATACTACTTTCTTTGTTTATAATTTTTAATTAAATGAAAGAGAATGGATCTTATATTGATGAATGTTTTATTTAATGTCGGCAATTATGTATGGAATACAATATCAGATAAATGTCCGCCTCTGTCAGCCTCACAAATCCGAAACCTTTTGAGCACATTTTTCATTACATTCTCACACATTCCACATTTCATAAACATCCTGTAACATCCTATTGGCATATTTACGGCGGCGTAAATGGTCTTGTGGCAGAAGCTCTTGTTTCAACTAAATCTTAAATAGAAACAAATGCAAAATTTGGGGCCAAAGTTGTTCTGTGAAGATCAAGCTCCTGAGCACGGCGTCAAATTGAGGTTGATGGATTGTTTTGAACACTTTCTTGAGCAACAGTAATGTTTTCAGCCGATCTTGCAGTACGTTGTGATCCATGCTTGGGCCTATCACCTACAGACCCTCTTTCTTCGAAATCATTCACTACACGATAAATAGTGCGTTTTGTTGGCACGTTGTCTCCCCAAAAATTGCACGTAACTTTCTCATCGTCACAGTAATCGATGATAGATTTTGATAAAATGTTTTAACGATTAAAACACTTTAGTTTTTTCCCTTAATAAAATTTGCCACGTATTTACTTTACGACTGCCAAATATGAACTGTCAAGACTAATGTTTACCAAAATGGCGGCAAAACAAAGTAGTATACCTTCCCGGCGGACACCCTGTATTTATAAAATTATAAATATGTATAGAAAGATATTTTAAATGTATATTTAAATGTAAATATTGGAAAGTATTTTTAAATTTTATACATTTTGTTAATAATATTGTATGAAATTTTAAAATATTTTGAATCATATTCTTTACACAATTTTTATGAAAAATGTTATGTTAAAAAATTTTGATATTAATTTTAATTAAGAAAAATTTTTATAAAGCATAATAAAAATTTCCTGAAGATGTTAACCGATGGTTAACGAAATATCGAAGTATAACAAATAAACATAAAGACGAACGTTTGAACTTGAAATTTAATATATAGATTGTTGTTAATCTAAATAAAAATTAATTTTTATGGACATACGATTGATGTGTTTAGTTAATTAATTAATTAATTTTTATTCATATTATTGACGCTGGGGAAAAAATAGTAACAAAAAGCTGTTAATAAAAAGTTCAAGAACTTTTACAATTTTAATTCGATTTGAAAAATGAAGAAGACCTTGTTTTGTTAAGAACTAAATTTTCTAAACTTTCATCTCAAAATAAGCAAAGAAAAGCTACTAAAATTAAAAATGGTGATAAATTTCTTTTTTTTTTTTAGATATTCTTAAGTAAAATTTTTTTTTTTTAACAACGAGCATGGCCAAATTCCAAAACATCTTTCCAAATGGTATTTCTATGTAAGTGCTCACTGTTAATTTAAAAAATTTTATCGATACCTACGTACACACATATATACGATAAATAAATAAATAAACAGTCTATATTATATATATATACATACATCCATATATACAGTTAAATAAATACATGCTTAAGCATATAAATAAACCTCATTGACATCAAAATCAGCAACAATAAAATACAGCCACGAATAAATTATGAGAGTCCTTAAGCGTCTATATAAATGAACCCAACAATAGTCATACATAATAACGATAATCAAATACTAGCAACAACAACTATGTACATCTGACTGCTTCAAATATTTGCATTTCATATATTTTTGAGCCATTTACATTAAGAGTTACACAAATAAATATACAGGCACACAAGTTTATGTACACAAATAGTTTATGTACACAAGTTTATGTACTGGAGAGGAGTATGGCCTTTATATTATTTGGCAGATTAAAAAAAAATTTATTCAAGTCGAATCTTCATTGCATAAATAACTAAATGGCGATTTGGTAGGGCAACCGAACTTCGTTCATATTAAAGTTGTTGAAAACAGATAATTAATCAGTTCCTGTATTCTGGATTCTAATAAAATTAATACGATACGAATTCATAGAAATACAAATAATGATTATGTTTGACTATTGCCCAGCAAAGTGTGTGAAATTAACTGTGATGCTCATATTTATGGTTTTATATACGAGGTAACAGCGATGCCGTCACCTATACTACGGTCCAATGACTGTCAGGTCAGGTGGTGTTGAAAGCACAGTTAAACTGCTTTTTTTTTACATAATTAGAGGGAGATTTATCAAAAATTATATCACCATATTTTCTCGATGGCTTTGCAGAAATATCGTTCCAGCGCATTTGCTTTGTTGCCGCTTTGTGTGGAAAAAAAGGAGCGTCGGTTGCCAAATTGTTACGAAATGAATTTCCCCGTTTAATTTTCGTTTTGCTCTTTGCACTCATTTGTATTGTTATTGTTATTCCTCATAAATCATCCATAGAAATATTGAAAAATAAATCATCGTAAAAATTTACAATGTTTTTGGTGGCAACTTTAAAAGAGAATTACAAAGAAGAAAAAATTAAAAACTTCCCTGTTCCCTTACAACTCAATTTGTGAATGGCCCGTGTCCACTGGGTTTTTTGCGTTGCTTAACTAAATAACATGCATATTTATCAATTGAAAACATTACATATGTGAATAGCAAGGTACCCGGGTGCCTTTAGCGTTTTATGCAAAATTTTTTTTATAGAAGTTGATGATCCACATACCTGAACTCCGAACTTATAATAAATTCTCAATAAATACTGACTTTGAGCTACGGAAGGAAAGATTTTGAATAGGCCTGCCAGACCAATTTACTTCTACACAGTGTTAGCATATCTGAAGATTTATCTTATTTTCGAAGATTTTTTACATGTCAAAAACATATGAAATTTTAGCTTCGAAAAGGATTTCTAAAAATATGACATTAAGTAATTTTGAAGTTCCCGCTCATTAAATCTGCTGATCAATGTATTTCTCAATCAGCAAAATTCTTCAAAATATCATTGATCCGCATAATAATCAACAAATTGACCAAATCAGAAGAAAATATTGATATAATTTAGGATGTCATTTTGAATGCAAATCGTTTCGATTGCTTCTGAAGCCTTTCGTTGTTTAAAAAATATTTTATGCAGCTGTTACTACATACTATGTATATTTATTTACCTAAGGATATGATTTACCTATTAAAAGTCATATATATACGTATAAACTTTTTAGTAGCTGCTCATGTCGGGGATAAGATAATGTATTGAAGGTGGCGATGGTCGCAGTAGTCTGCACGTTCTGCACAAATTTTCCTGTGTTCAATCCCAAGTTCACTCATAAAAACATCTCGCATTTTTCTGCTGTGCATTTTTGTGTCTTTGTGTCAGTTGTCGGATTGGATACAGCTGAAGCCGTCAATGACCAGTGACTATGCCTTCGCCTCTGAAACCTTCCGACAACAACTGACACAACAAAGACACACAAATGCACAGCAGAAAAATGTGAGATGTTTTTATGAGTCTGAAACTGGGATTTAATCCAGGAAAAATATTTCGTTTTGTAGTCAACGTGCAGACTACTTCGACCAACGCCACCCTTTTTAAATTTAACTTACTCAGATCAGATGGAAAGTTCTTTGTTTGGAGGAGACCAAATAAAGCCCTTCAGCTAAGTAATCTTTGTGACTGTATATTCATATGTATACAGTTTGTATTTCAATTTAATTTCCTTCTCTTCTGTGAAGAAGAAGAACAGAAGTATTCCGCTTTTGCTTTCCATCGAATTTATTGATTTTTTTTAAATAAGTTTTTCTTATACATTTTAAAAGCAATAAATATTTAGACTGTACAATATGATTTTGTTACTTCTGCTGCATGCGATCAACGCTTATGTATAAACCTAAGTAGAACACAATAAATTGTTTATATACAAATAAAATTTGTTGTGATAACAATCAAAAACACAAATACAATAATAACTGAACTGCTTGATAGCAAACAGTACCATTTACCAGTCAACGTCCTTGATTCTCAATTACGTTCTATGTACATTTAAAGAGTCTTTCATTAAGTGAATCCTCCTGGAAAAGAATCGTTAAGTTATGTTAATCAAGTTAAGTCAAGGCGCCACAAGTCTCCTCAAAGTACCTTTTATGTTACGAGGAAGAGAAAGTGAGAGAGCGGGCATTACATTTTACAAAACTCTATTGATGTAAAGCTGTTTGAGGGATGGACCCCATGATCTTCTGATTGTAAATTTTTACCACCGGCTTACTGACTGACGAAGTGTAAAACTGTCCATTGCCCTGGCAGTTAAGTCACGATGATTTTGAATGAGGTATGGGCTTTGTTTCGCTTTCGGTCTATGCCTGCAATTTAACAAAATTGCTGATACAAAATGTGTAACGAAGTCACATTATCAGTTTATATCACCTGCATGTGAGATGACCAGCCTTTAAATTTTTCGTGCTGAATGTTAAATATGGCTTGAGGTATTTGGGTTGTTGCAATGCCATATCGAAGCCACATATCATTGGTATCCATATCATCCAATTCTGGCCAAACGTAAAATGTTGGTAATCATCGACTGAACAATTGACAGTTAATTCGGCAACTGTTGCTTCATCAATAACTATGACCTCCATCAACTGTCAAAGTTCGGAAGGTCTTTTTGGAAAACGGTATAGTGCTTTCTTCTATACGTTTGGCAAAGGATATATTAATTTTCTAAATATAAAATTCAATATATATGATTCTAATTAAGCTTTTTTCCCTTAAAAATTATATGTGAAACATATTATTACATACTTTATGATATTCTCATAATGAATTTTTTTTAAATAATTGTTATTTGAGTTATAATATTTTTAGTATTTTACAGAAATCAAATTTATTAATATTTGAGTTTTTTAATTTTTGATTTGCCTCGTTTTTATAAAAATTAATTTTGACAATTATTATATTATATTTTTCCAGCAGAAGTTTTACATTGTGAAAACGAAGTATTGGAAAAAAATAAATTTAAAACACAAAATAATATAAGATCTCAAGCTCAATTAAATAAACTATAATTCGAATTTAAAATCCTCTAAATCGGGCATAAAAATACGATTATCTAATAAAATTACATCATTTTGAGATCGCCTTAAATCAAATTTTTTTTTTTTTCACACAAACTCTACGAAGCTCTTATAGCTTGTCTGTAGGAACACCCAGGGTCTAGGCGGGAATCAAACCCGCACTTCCATAGTGATAAGACTAATGCTTATGAACTAGACTACGGAAGCACCCCATCAAATCGTGTAAAAACGGAATGAAATATTTTTTGGAATCGCGTTTCATTAAATCAACGTAAAAAAGTAAACGCAAAAACAAAATTAGTTGTAACTGTTATTTTTCCACATAGTTTACAGGTCGTGTTAAATAAAACTAAAAATCATGTAAAGTATAGAACGTATATAAACATAAAGACGAACCTTTGAGCTTTAACATTAATATATAAATTGTTGTTAAAAATTTATTGATTTATTTAAATAAATTTTTTTGGCCTTTGCTGCAATACAGCAACTTAAAATTTTAATTTTTTGAGCTGGGTATGCAGAAATGATGTTTGGGGAAATATCTATCTAAAGGAAAAAATATTATGGTTCTATCTCTAACTGTTCAGATTCTAATTATACAAATGTCTTTATTGCCTCCAGCTCTTTCCAACAATATTTATTTGCAATAATGAAATATTTCCTTTACAAACAGAAAACATTACAAAACATGCCTCTTTATTTAAAAACTTGTAAAAAAATAACTTTAGTAAACGAAAATACTATCAAAAAGATGGCTCAAAACTTCAAATGCATTTTTCTCAATTCACGATTTTTTGAATTACGATGGTATTGCACCAAAGGCTCGATGTGTTTAACGGAAAACGCTAGAAAAATAGCAAAATACCCTTTTTAAATTTCATACTCAAGTAAAAAGAATAAAATCTTCCTTCCCCTTTTTCACTTTACGCGTTTTTTTTTTTTTTTTTTGAAATGTTGGTCGATATTTGTATGCGTTTTGTTCTCTTTTTGGGTTCTGATCAGAACTCCTTCTAAAGTGAAAACACGAAACTCGCATTTGAACGAACAATATCAGCAGCAACATAATTTACACACACTTACTAACTTGCTGATATGAGTATACTGTGTTCTTTTACAATAGTTCCGTGCAATAATACCAGCAAAGGATGACTGTGTATCTCAATAACAACATGTATGTACATTGTATGTTACATTGTTAAGAACTACTCGTACAATGGGAGTATGTAAGTATATGTAGGTAATAACCAATGGAAAAATATTACAACGAATACAAATAACTATACATGTAATGGGAAAACAAAAACGTACAAATTCAATTTGATTCATTGTAACTTGATATTTTTCTTAAAATTATTTCTCTTTTGGCTTTTTATATTTTACTTTATTTTTATTATTTTACGGTCTAACCTTGATTGACACAACACAGGGCAACATACCAAAGTTTTCCCACGTCTGTCCATTGTTTTTGGTGAAATTAAAGGTGCTGCTTAGAATGACATCGTTAGTTTTTTCTCTAGCAGCTCTAGTTTAAAAGATATAGCGGTATTTAATATTTGCACAATTTACACCACATTTTGTGTTATTCGGTAAGTATTTTTTGAACGGGCCTGGGGTATTGAGGTGTCATCAGCATATATATGGTTACTTAAATGTTAACAAACGTTGGCATATCACACGTAAAAATCATATATAAGAGAGGTTCAAGCACGCTAGCCTGAGGAGAATATTCCTTGTTGTATTTAATATAAAGGAAATGTTGAAACGAAAGTTGTATGTAGACGTTTCTTAAATTTTTAGAATAGCCCACTATGCCCACTAATAGATCGAAGGATTGTAATAATAATAACTTGAAGCAAACCGCCACGCTTGTCTTTAATATGAAACAGAAATGTAAGAAATTGTGGCACATATGGTTTTCAAAATTTCTGTTAGTTGCGTTGGCCGAGGTAACACTGTCCAAATTTTTTCTAAGTCATGGTTTTTTCTATTTTCTTTTTAACAATTTATAAGTGTATTCATTTAAGCAAGTTTTTTTATTTAATCGGTGGTTAAATAAACTAATCAATCAATTAACCGATTATGTGCACAATATTCAACGGTAATTTAAAACAATTTCAATTAATAAATTAAGGTTTTATGAAACCTTTTTAAATAAATTTATATCCTTTTTTATTATTTTTTGCTGCTGAAACCATATTTTATATATTGCCGATTTTAGTTATATCTACATTAAAATTTGAAACATAAAAATTCAAAGATATATCGCTTCTTTATTGAAATATTGTGTCAAAAATTCTAATTTTCTACAAAAATTTTATTTGAAAATTCGTAAATTTCGGTTTTTATATTTTAAAATATTACCGGTAATATTTTTCTATTCATGTATATAGAAATAAGTAATATAAATTTTATTAACTGCCTGTTCATAGAGGCCGACTGAAAATAATCCTTCAGCGGTTTATATTGAAAAAAAGAAAAATTTCAGTTGTTTTATAGTTGTTTTGAATATAAATGGGCGAACGAGTATTTTCACTCATCTGCTATGAACAGGCAGTAAAACTTTACTTCATCTCTCACTGAACAAAATTCTCAATCGTTTCGAGGAGGCACATTTTTTTAAAGAGTTACTGCCGTATTCATAAAAATTGTTTGGATTTATAAAAGTTATATTGATTGAATTGCGTGTAGAAATTTGTCTATTAAACCTTGTATAAATAACAAACATTCCTCTTAATTTTGAGTACTTTTCATATAAATATTAATTAATAAATATTAATTAATGTAAAATTTAATGTACGTACTTCGACGGCATTAGCTAACCGACTTATTCGTTAACTTTAACTAAAAAATGTTGTTGCATCAATTAAAAAATTAACAAGACTAACTACTTTAACTATTCTTTCACTTATTCAAAATTAGTCAAAATTCATTTCGATTATATATAACAAATATTGGTAAATAATTGAAATTAACTATTTTCAATTTTTTGCATTTTTTCAAAAATTTAGCTTTTTCCCGAAAAAAAAATGTATGAAATGTTCATTACATACCTAATGATATTCTCATAAATAAACATAAATAAACTCATAACGTGATTATTGAGGAGGAAAGCAGATCCATATAGTACTATTTTTCTAATGCGTAGTTAGCTCTTCAGTGGACTTTTCCTAATTTCTAATTACAAACCTAAGATCCTTATGTTCAACCAATGGAGAATTAAAAGTTGAATCCGAACATAAAACCAAAAATGTTTTAAACAAAATCATAACAATCCATGAGTTTACTTTTTCCACATACGATGATATTTCTGTTTTTATATTCTTCTTTTCATCATCATTAAGTATATAATTATTATTATATTTAAATATTGAAGAAGAAGAAGAAGAAGTAATTAAACTTTTAATTGAAAAATATATTATTCTAATTAAAGGCGTTAATTATAAATTAAAATTTAAAATTTGTTATATACAATAGCAGCAATTAAGTGGTTAAGCTATTAACGGCAAATCATTTAAATATGCGGATGACTAAGACTTTAACTAACAAATTTCTCATTAAATGTGTATAGTAAGTGCTTGCGAGCTAATTTCACTCACAATCAACAATCAATTACTTTGATTTCGTTGCTAAAAGGAAAATTATTTTCAGAACACCGAAGGCGTAAGTTGCTTTATTAGTTATCGCGTTGGCTATACAATACCCTGCCCAGCCAAAAACTTCTCCCAATTATGTCAACCGCACAGAATACTGGTGTCAAATTATGCCATTCCATATTAAACGAATTTTCAATATATTTTAATGGAATTCTATTTAAAATTTCGAACTAAAGATCACAATTTTCTCATTGCTTAATTTTATAGTAAATATATTGTGAAAAGCAACTCAGCACTCATCAGCAAATTACAGTTTACAGTATGTAGGTTGTTCAATCATTCACTAGTTTTCTTAAAAGAAAAACGCTCTTGATGTATAGAGAACGCATAATGCATAAAGTTATGCCATTGCATAACTGAACGCACTTCATGGCTTGTGATAATGGAAATCTCAGATTGCATTGGCCTACTTTTATATTGCAGATTTTTACGTTTTAATTTTAAAATCTCTTATCTGCCATTTTTCAATTAAATTATAAATACACGTTTAAAATGAAAAGAAAATAGTATTCAAAGAAATCCTTAAAATATTATTGTAAGAATTGTTTTTTTTAATATGCCGCAACAACTGTTGCGTATAATAAACATGCAATTCAAATGAATACTGCGCATCACTCATACGCCATTGCCGAAGGGTGTAACAAAGAAGAATTTATTGCTTGAAATATTTATAAATTTAAGCAAAAATAAATCATAGTTAATTAAATGGATTGTTGACTATAAAGTATAGAAGTACATAATTGAAAGATATTGGGGAATAAAAAACAAAGAAAAGCGGCGTAACGAAACGAAAAAGTATTTATTTCATTCAAATTTCTTACCATTATTCTTTACTCGGCATTGTTTACAAAAATCATTGTAAATCTAAATGATGCATTTGTTGCGTTTATTTGCGCATCAACTGTTCATCTGATTAATTTAAGAACGCCATCCATGCATTTTATTTTCCACATTTAAAAACACAATTACCCAGCCAAAAAAATAACTTCCAAAGAAATCAAGAAAATCTTTAATATTGTGATTTGAAAGTAGTGCAAATATGGAAAATTTTCAATAAATTTTATATAGGCTTGACCTTTGGGGGATTTTCTGTTTTTTTATCACCAATTCCCATTCAGTGAATCGGAAGCAGTAATTCAATATGACAAAAAATTTCATTCTGATAAAGCTCCCCTTAATTAGGTTTCGTTGCGTCCGTGGAGATATGAAAATAGAAAAATTAATTTGATTAATTTTTAATTAATTGTTCAGCGGTTCTTAACTCGGAATCTAAAGTCACCGCAAATTTGTTATTTAATTTTTCTATTTTTTAATTTTCCAGTTCTCAAACTTCAAAGAACTGCTTTACAAGCGAACTGCTTTACTTTGCCGACCTTCTATTGCTGACATATGTATAACCTGTCAGAAACAGACATATAAACTGTTTTCCTACAGGACTTTTATAAATTTTTAAGCGATATAATTTAACATTTATTAAAATATCAATCAATTTAGCATGTTCCGTATCACAATTAAAATAATACGTTACAGTTTTAATTTCACAAACACTATTTTCTCAGCTTCTTCTTCAGGTTTTTTTTTCTTTAAAGCTGTATTTTGAAAATCTTAATAAAACGGAATTGAATACAACATTTGCTATAAAATATAACCAGTTGATATAATAAATAAATCACTTAGTTCATATATTTTTCTTTTATTTTTCAGGCATTCTACTTAGTTGCAATTTGGTAAGTAAAAAATTTTAAATTTAATAAATTGTTATAAAAAAAAATCAAGATATAAATATTTAAATTACAAAGATAATTCAGTCAGAAATTTTATACGTGGCTTGCGCACAATAAAGAGTAGCAAATAGTAGCAAATGTTTGGGCAAAAACCCAATTTTAATTCATGAAACTTATTTTTGTTGGCGATTCAAATTATTAGAAACATAGTGACCCAACTCACGATCTTTTGCAAAGGGCCTTGCATCATTGTATTTGCAAAGTTCTGTAGTAAATTTTTACTCTACACTAACACAACACAAACAGATATTCATTTTCTACACTAATGTAAATAAACTACATTGAAAATCATAATCTATATTTACTATAGATTGCCAACACTTATTTGAAAAGTGACAGCAAATAATAACAAGAGTTACAAGTAAGAGTGCTATATTCGGCTGTGCCGAATCTTAGATACCCTTCACTGGCTCACTTTATTTTTGATATTCGCCTGAATTGCCGGATAGTCGTTTAGTAGTACCGAATTTTGACTTAAGTGTTGGATCTGGTCCAAAGGACCAATAAATAACTTCAAACAGCCAAGTCATCATGCCAACCAAATTTCACCGTAAAGCTACCAAAAACGAATATTGTGATGCATTTGTGGCTTACGCCATTCTTGCGTGATCAGATCTTTCAAACAGAGACTTACGCCATTTGATACATTCAAATGAAGTACTCAAATATTACTTATATTTTATGGAAGCAGAAGATTCCACAAGTAGTTTATTTTTACTAAATAAAACAAATCCGTCTGAAGAATAATTGAAAATTTCTTATTGGGAAGTGTGTGAACCGCAGAAACATTAATCTTTATAGACTTAGAAGGACATATTTATTTATTCATTACACAGAAAAACAAAATAAAACTTATTTTTGTTGCATAAAGTTTTTCTACTGTTGTTTACTAATTTCAAATCTACCGTCAGATTTTTTGTAGCAGCTATAGTTATTGAGATACAGGTACTGTCTTAAATTTACATAAGTAGTCGATAGTTTCTATCAATAGCGGTGTAATTTAACTAGTTCCTTTATAAATTTCAGTATGTCTTCCTCAAGAAGGACGTGTTTAAATAATCTTGATTGTTTTTGTGTTATTTGTGGAGAATATATGTTCCAAAAATTTCGTTTAAATGTGTCGGACTTTGTGAAAAAGGCATACTTGGACTACTTCGGGTTTCCGTTGCCGTCAAACGCTAAACCTTGGATACCAAGTTTGGTATGTAAAATATGTGTTGAATCTTTGCGACTGTGGGCAAACAAAAAAAGACCCACTTTTAAGTACAAAGCGCCTATGATTTGGCGTGAACCATCCAACCATCATGACGACTGTTATTTCTGTGTAACGAAAATCATAGGAATAAACCATAAAAATTGCTCTAAGTGGATATATCCAAACTAAAAATCTGCCATAAGACCAGTCTTGAGTATTAGTGACACATCAACACCACAGCACCCATGTACAGCTTCCCAAAATGCAGACCAGTGCAGCGGACAAACCGAAAACGACGACAGTGGTAGCGACAGTGATTTTGATTGCTACGGTAGTCCCCGACCACTAAATCAAGATGTTGATAGATGATAAAATTTGCATCAACCATATGACAGCTGTCGGTAAATGTGCATGGGAAGAGTTTGTTTGGGTAGTGAGGAATTTTTTGGGCAATAGGAAATGTGACGGCTACATTCAGCACGTTGAACAGTTGCTGATACACTCCCAGCGACTTGGATGCAACATGAGTATTAAGCTTCACTACCTTCACAGCCATCTAGACTATTTTCCTGAAAATCTCGGTGACCTAAGCGAGGAAAAAGGAGAGCGCCTTCACCAGGATATTCGCATTATGGAGGAGAGATATCACGGGCACTGGAATGAACATATAGCATATGTGAACATATAAGTTAAATTTTAATTAAGCATTTGGTATAAGATAAAAATGTTAAAAGAAACTCTTTTCGGGTCAATTATTCCCTGTAACAAATACATCATATTTTTGCAATGATTGTAATTCACGCGTAGCCTTTCACATACATGATTTCTACTGTCCATGGCAATTTTTAAAATGCATTTGTAAGCGTACAAGTTTTAAATGTATTTCTCAATTTTAAAGACTAAAAGATAAATGTATACGGACTGAAATATATTAAAGTTCAAAGAAATAACTTTTTGTGCTGAAATTTTTTGTGCAATATCAAAAAATGTTGGACTTAAATGGAAAAATTCTTTTGTTCGCCTTTTTTACTCGTCTTTAGATGTGTTACACCAACTAAAGTAAATGGATTGCATGTTGCAATTTGCTCAGCTTTTTTTTTTTTCTTCTTTTAGTTTTGTTCTATTTTGCATGGAAATCGATACATATCGATGATGTTTGTTTTCTCTGATACAAAATATTAAAAAAGAGAAAATGTGAGTCAGTAAATAAATACATTCAAAAGGAGTACAAGTATCATTGTCCTTAAGACGTGCATGTTCACAAGCATAATTCAATGCACGTTCACCTTGGCTCCCATGAAATACTCTAGAGACAGAAAATAAACGTTTATATTTTGCTACGACATATCGACAATATACGAGTACATAGAATTTATTTGCAAGCGCACATACAGATAAAAATTCTGAAAATTTCTTAACCTAAATGCGGAACTCGTTTCATAGACAATTCAATTTTTAATATTTGCAGATAATGTGGCAAAGAATTTTAATTTCCATTTTCCTAAATTGTATTTGCAAAATTTCATAAGATATTGTTACATTTCACTTTTTAAAATGTGTATTCTTTTATTTACTGCCATTTACAATTTAGTTTAATAATAATTTATTTTCTTATCCTTTTATTTAATAATTTCTTCACAATGCTACTTTATTTGAATAATGTTCTCAATTTATAATTCACTTTCAGGCACTTAATTTAAACGTTCGTTTCAAGATTACTTTTACCACTGCTTAACGATTGCTCACAATCAGCCTTATTTATACTCCAGCCATGTGCCACTAGAGTATGCTAGAACATTCTATTCTTGTCTAGTAACTTTGACATTTGTGTAGAATATTCCAGAGATCCGTTAATTTGAATTTACATTTGCATTTGAGCGATAATTAACTTTATCGTTTGATAACGTTTCTTTTCTTATCTTAAACCAGCACTCATAGGATGAGCTGTACATATGCGATGCATTATGCTGGAACTAAAGGAAAGGGATCGTGAGACAGAGGACAGGTGGTGAAGCTTCACTGGGAGACAACTCTGTTTTTGCATATTTTTTTTGTTTATAGCAGTGTTGCAGCGCCTCTGATGTCAAGGAGACGTATTTAATTTTGAAGCCTATTTAATTAGTAGCCATTTTTTTAGTAATTATTTAACTTCGCTGATGCCACACAATTCCGTCAAAGGAGGGCGCTCGGATGTGTCTGCTTATTGGTGTCAACTGAAGCCGGAACTGTTCAGTGGCCAGTTAGTATGCCTTCGCCACTGAAATCCTCCGACACCAACTGACACAAAGCCACACAAAAGCACATCAGAAGAAATGGGAGATGTTTTTATGAGTCTGAAACTGGGGTTGACCCCTGGACTAATTCGACGATCGCCACACTAATTTACAGTTTATTTTGTTCTCGATCCTTCTGTGTTCTTTCATACGCATTCAATCGGAATACCATATCTACTCGTATTCAAACTGACTAACAAAACTCAGGCCAAAAAATTCATGTTGACCACTGTAATTAATAAAACCCGTAAAGCTTTCCTCTTGTTCCATCTACTTGAAAAGTATGACTGTCACAAACGTCACTATAGAAATGCCCATATTTAAACTCCCGTTTAGGAATGCATTTGTCGGATATTGAATACCGATATCTTTGCAATCAGTTTTTTTTCTTACTTTATTTCTTTCTCAAATAAATTTATCTTTAATTTTTAGTCAGACTTTTAAACAATTTGTTTGCCATAAAACTTTTTCGGTCTCTTCAACGGTTCAATAAAATCTTTTGCTGTGCAGCAGCACTTGTTAGAGATTCTTTGCATCCATGTGTCTTATTGTCTTTGTAGGGTGGTGTGTGTGTGTGTGTGCGGTTTGTGTGTGTGGATTAAAGAAAAAATAACGAAAAACATGCCAAATGATAAATTATGCTCTAAGATAACGTAGAAAAAATTGTTAAGACACATATTGGCATTTTAGAGATTTAGTTTTATTATATTTTGTCATTGTGTGGCTTTTTTGTTGCTGCAATCCTTGTACAAAAATCAACTTACATCCTTTTTAAATGCATCATTTTTCTTGTTGCATTTTTTGCTTTATTATTCGTATTGCTTCTGATCAAAAAACCAAAAAAAAAAGCAATACAAGTTTTCCGTTTTGTAAGACAGTGGAACGACATAAACAACATGTACAAGAATTTATTTTGAAGCTTTTGAAACGCGTCTACAGTGATGTTGAGCCATTGCCTTGCATACCCGCACCCAATATCGAATCGAATCGAATCGAATAACAGCAACATTACACAACATCTACTATTTGTGTGCCAATAGTCAAACATGTTTACAATTGTTATTTGGCGCATGTTTTTGGTTATCACAAGAGACCAGGGTTTTAGAAGGAAAGGGAATACGATTCGTTTCATTCGTAGTTGCATGTTTGTACTATTTTGGTAGTATAGATTGTCGAATGGTACCTAACTTCCTGACCTCCGAAGTATTCAGCTCATAAAATTGTAGATTTTCGAATCATAGTTAATGTACTGAGCTCCGAAGTATTATTCAAATTGAATAAATGCAATTTCACTGCAATAATTTTTCCCTAAAATGAAAGAAGTAAATTGTCAAGCCAATTATGCAGAAAATCGGTAGTAAGCAGTGCCGTTTCGGGAAATGCTAAAAATCTTTAATAGGCAGCGCCGTTTCGTATTTTTTTCCTCCGGAAATTTCCTACTTTTTTTCTAGACGTTTCCCAGTTTCCTATGAAAACTCCAGAGGCCCATTACTTCGGAAATATAGGTGATCGCCAATTTTATGATTTTTAATTTTTTTATTTTAACAATCTATTTTTTTAAGCTTTAAGGTTTTTTCTCTTTTTATTTATTCTCTCTTCGATATTTCGTTAACCTTCGGTTAACATCTTCAGGAAGAAAAAAAAAAGAAAAGAAAAAAAAAAAAAAAGGAAAAAGAAAAAAAAAGAAAGAATAATTTTTTTATTTTTCATTTCTTTAAAAACACAGGCAATTTTTGTTTTGGCTGTTTCACTAAACAGCATTTGTTTCAAATCTGTTGGACGTTAAGCTGGACATTAATTTTCACATCACTTTTATGATATATGAAGCGAGGGGCACACTTGGTTATATAAAACGTTGCGCAAAGGAAAACCCTATACATAGTTTGTTCAAAAGAAAAGAAGATTTTTGATTTTTTTTCGAAAAGTATTTATTTATTTATCAATATCCATTTTGTCCCCTTCAAAGTAATCCCCCTCAGATATAATGCACTTATGCCAGCGCTTCTTTTAATCTACGAAACAATTCTGAAATTTGCTTTTCGGTATGGCCATCAACTTGTTCTTCGATTTTGACTTTATCTCATCAATTGTGGAAGACATTTTCCTTTGAATAGTCTCTTCAGTTTTGGGAATAGGAAAAAGTCGCAGGGAGCCAAATCTGGTGAATAAGATGGTTAAGGCATGATTACGGTGAGCATTGATGTGCAGAATTCATAATTATTTTTTCCACAATTCCGATCGAATGACCCGTATTCCTTCACGCAAACATTGAATAACATGCTTGTAGTATTTCGTATTTCACCACGCCCTTGTAATCGAAGAAAAGAAAATTCATCTTTTCTTTTGATCAAACCTTGTATAAATCGCTTGTTCGGCCGATTCTGCAATATAGACCGATTGTAAGGGATCCTATTTATCAATTGTATTCAAATGCAGTTGAATCCATACAGAAGCAATTCCTGCTATTTTATGTTCGTGGACTACACTTCAAGCCACTTAACTTACCATCATATGCTGCTCGACTGGCTCTTATGAAAAGCCAGAGAACAAAGTTCAATGTGTCGTTTATTTCATCACATGGTGATATACATATGTGCTGGATTTTTGATCAATGCGATTTCTTTTAACAAACAGAAGCGACCATCCCGTAACTTCATATCATTAACCGTGAAATATGTCAGAGCCAATAATGCTGATGGCGGTCTTCTTAGAAGAATGTGCAATACCTTTAATCAATTTTATAGATTACTTGATTTTTTACTGAATCCTAAGTAAATCGATAATTATTTTTCTTAATTTATAGTAAAGAGAATAGTATTCTGCAAATAATAATATTTTTTTTTGTTTATCTGGGACCAGCACTCAGAAGATGACCCCTACACATGCGGTGCTTTGTGCTGGAACTAGAGGAAAGAAATGATAGTAGGTGAAGCTTAATTAATTCTTTGACAGCTCTGCTTTTGCACATTCTTTGTTTATAGCAGTGTTGAAGCTTCAGTTTAGTAGCGATTTTTAGTAATTATTTTACTTCGCCTGTGCTACACAATACCGACGAAGGTGGGCGTTCTGATGTGCCTGCGGATTGGATACAGCTGAAGCCGTTACTGTTCAGTGACCAGTGCCAAAATAGCTTTATTGTGCAATAATAAAATGCAAATGTATTTAATGGATAGGCCAAAATCTGTTTAAAAAAAAAATATAATAAAATGCACTTTTCGCCCTTTCTTTAAGAAGAATTGGTATTTGTTGTAGTTAATTTCCCACTGTGATTACATGCCAAGTTTTGTTTCCAATTTTATTTATTTATTTATTTTTTTTATAATGTTTACATTACTGTAACTGATGTTGTTAGTAAGTTTTTTCTGGTAACGTATTTGTAGATTTTTTTCTCTCTGCTTGTGTTTAAAATTAAATGGTTTAAACATTATTTGAATTTTATTTGCTACTAAATAAATAGAAATGCATTCCTTGTCAAAAATACCACATGGATTGGCTTTTTAATAATCAGTAAAATGATTGATAGATTTGAAAGTTTTTTCTATAAAACAATTTTTATAGGCAACAACTGCAAAAAAAATAATATTAAATTTATCGGATGGATATGAGGACGAGATGCAAAAAAATGTTAAACAAATATATCGTAACTCTTAACGCTTAATTGTGCAAGCGAAATCAATTATGAAATTTCGTCCCTTCCTCCCATTTCAATAAAATTTAATACACTCGTTACTCTAGGTATGAAGCAGGTAGGGGCTCAAAAATCCCGTTGGAGAAAATTTAACAACTTTTAACCGGCTGTAGGGGCATGACATATCCACAATTCAGTGGATATCTGTCAGTTTTCATAATTATATAATATACACATTTTCTTACCTTATATCAATATTAGCATCGGTTTGATAAGACTAATGAATCAAATGCCATAATTAAATTCATAAAGCTTTTTTATTTAAAATGACAAAGTGCTTAATTTTTTTTGCAAAAGCTACTGGTTTAGGTATAAACATTTGCTTATAAAAACGTAAAAAAAAATCCAACTTCTGTGGTAATTCAGCATAACAAAATTATGTTTTAGGAAGTGAAAATAAAAATTAACTGAGAATTGTTACGAGAGCATCAAATTTACACACCCGTCACGTTTGCAACTGTTTATCTCCCGTTGACGCTATCCTAACTCTAAAACTAATATTTCACCTCGTACTGTGTATCTTTAAAAAATCAAGCTTTGAAATATCTGGGGTATGACACACACCTCCTCATTCACGGCGCGGTAGTTGGAATCTGTCGATAATTTGAAGTGTTTCCCAAGTACCAAAATTTAAATAAAATCGGTGTAGTTTGATCTCTTCAGTAATATGAAATCATTGGCCTATCACCTTGTTCTCCGACTTTTTATTATTTAAAATTTGGCTTGCCTGCACTTCATAACTTGAAGTGGTAAAATTAGAGTTTTTTCTTTGCTTTCAGTAAAACTTTCATTAATTTCAATTCTTTCATATCGCTCTCTTTATAATTTGAACTCGGGATTATTTAGAATGCCTTTGTGGGTCCCTGAATTTCAAGTTATCGAGAGTAAACTGTACCCACAATATATTTCTATTGCCGAAGTTAGTTGAGAGATTTATTGTTATCCAAAATATATTAGTGAGACCAAAAGCGTTGAATAAATATGTTACAGCAGAAGAAGCTCTTCGCTCTTCATTAGATGTAACCAAATTAGAGTAAATCAAATCGTGATTACTTAGTACCCGCATTTTTTTTTTTATCTGGACCGGCACTCAGGAGACGACTCCAACACATGCGAAGCATTGTGCTGGAACTATAGGAAAGGTATAGTAGGAGAAACGACAGAAGGTGAAGCTTAATTAATTATTTTGCAGCTCTGCTTTTGCACGTTCTTTGTTTATACTCGTAGCAGTGCTGAAGCTTCGGTTCAGTAGCCATTCTTGTTATTATTTTACTTCGCCGGTGCTACACAATACCGACGAAGAAGGGCGTTCTGATGCGATTGTGGATTGCTCTCAGCTGAAGCAGGTAATGTTCAGTGACCAGTGACTATGCCTTCGCCACTGAAACCTTCCGACAACAACTGACACACAAAGACCCACTAATACACATCAAAAAAAATGCGAGGTATTTATTTTTTTAATTTAAAATTTTAGTCTGAAACTGGAGTTGAACCCAGGTCTGTTCCATCCATCGTGCCATCGCCACCCAAGTTAGTCAAATGTTAGTCTACTATTAGATGAGCTGCTGTAAACTAATACTTTTTTATACGATAATTCAAAAAATTTATTAATTTCCGGCATTCTACTCCAATAGAAAATTCAAAGGATAATTCTACTTAAATGTATAGGAATTTCCATCGATATCGAATGCTTTAAATTGAGCACAGTACTTGAAAAAGAAACAATAATAATTTGTAAAATATTTGCTGCAAAAATTAAAATTTATTTTAGCAAATGTGAATGTCGGTGTTAGCAAACATTAAATAGATCCTTCTTATTTCCCTCTGTACCATCGAAGTCTCTTCAGGAAGACAATAAACACGTAAGAAGTATGAAACATGATTTGTGCATGTGCATGGGCGGGTGTGTATGTTTGTGTTTGTGTTCCTGCAATATTTAGCATGTCATTAAATAACATTATTAACCCCTCTATGAATTGTTGGGTACCCTCTATAACTTTAGGGTTTTAAGTTACAAAATATATAATTTGGTAAAAATAATATTGTGATGTATTAAAATTTTTCAATGCACAGCTAAATCTCGGTATAACGAATCGTACTTTAAGGAAATCCTATATATCGAATATTAAAATTTTTAATATTAACAACTTTATATACAGAACGATATATTAAGTTTTTAGTATTCCAGCACAATCCATCGCATGTGTAGGGAGCATCCCCGGAGTGCTGGTCCAAGATAAAAAAAAAAAAAAGAATTTTAGAAAACCCATCGATTTAAAACAAAATGAAATTAAAAATAAATATGACTTTATATTTATTAAGCTTGAGGTCTTTTTTTATTTTATTTTGTTTTATTATGTATTTATAATTGTTGTTATTTAATAATTTTTTAATATATGCATATATGTTGTATGTGTGCATGTACATATATTTGTGGCTGCATATGTATATGTTTATGACTGTATCTTTGCACGTGTGTACGTATATTCGTATATCTATGAGTATATATATGTATGTGTGTATAAGTGTGCATAAGTGTGTATGAGCGCGTGGGTACGCATGATTGTACGCGTGTGTATGTTTATATGCACATTTATATATGCATGTTTATGTGTGTATGTATGTATGTATATATGTATAAGTGTACATGTGTGCATGTTTATGTGTGGATATGCATATCTATATGTGTGTGTATGCATTGCATGCATATATTTATATATATATATTTGTATGAGTTTGTTACAAAAGTGTATATTTGTGTATATATCTATATATGTGTATGTATGTGCATATATGTTTATATATATTCATGTTAGTCGGTTTATGTAGTATATGTGTATGTGTATAATATTATATATATATATGTATATATATTTATGTAGGTTTCAATTCGTTATATTTATATACGCCTATATTACTACTACACATTTTTAACTTTTCAAACAAATTTTATAACAAAAATTTTGTGACATGTTTCAAAAATATTTTTATATTTGAAACAATTATAATATCCTATTATTTCTGATGTTAACAAGCTGTTAACGAAATATCGAATAATAAAACAAAATAAAATAAAAAAAGACCTCAAGCTTAATAAATATATTTCAAAAAATATAATAAAACAGGTCAATTAATAATATAATTAAAATATGACTTTATATTACATATTTTAATGTACAGGTTTGGCAATTAATAATTTTAATTTGGGAATTAGTGGGAAAAAGCGTTACGGAAACTCTACAAACAACAGATGTAAATTAAATGAAACTTGAAAACAAATGACGACAGAGGTTTGGCTTTCTAAACACAACTGTAGAGGTGATAAACATAAGCATGACAAATGAACATGACAAATGAATTGTCGTCATAAAAACAGGTATTGTCGCTGTTGTACTTGTTATTAATGCTGGCTTATTAAATGATAATATTGATAGAAGAGTTTTTGAATTTGACAATGTTCCAACGGCTGCCCACACCAGCTGTAGTTGATATAACAGCAATAACATGAGGGCAAATTGAACATTTGACCATTTTACATTCATATATTGGATTTTGCAAATATAAACATGAGCACTCATACAGATAAACAATAGTACAACACAAGCACACAATTTCCCACATAAACGCAAAGAACAAAATAGAAATAGTAAATGAAAGATACAATAAGAGACTACACGTACGTAACCAGAAATGTACATTGTGAAAAAAAATTATCCTGAAATACTAACAAATTCAATTTCTATGCACATTGAATAATTTGATATAAATTCTTGAATATATCCGGAAAATCTTCTATCTTATGAATGTTGTCTTCAAGCGATAAAGGAGGACATACATTTACAATACATTCCTTGTGGGGGCACACACACACACACCTTTGAAAATATGAATTTATTTCCAGATATTTGACGCTGGTAAAACGATGTCAATTTTAATTAGATCAAGGCATATAGTAGATTCCACTGACGATTGTAAAACTCGTGCAGAACTGCAATGCTGACACGCACTGACACAAGCACACATACATACATACTTGTGATGATAGTTAATTTATGCTGCTTAATCGGTACAAGAATATATGCCGGCATATTAATGTACGTGTCGTTAACAGGGCGGAGGGGAGTATATGTGTATTTTTAATAAAATAATTTAAACAAAGAAAATCTTTTTCCAAAAAACATTCTGTGCATTTTTTAATTTATAATTCATCACACATTAAAAACAGTTAATGGATTCCGCTTACCCGAAAGCATAACTAAATTAAAATTGTAATGGATTATGGATTAAAATGAACAGTCGCGGTATTGTATAACGGCACGTGAACCGATCCCCCCAAAAATTTACCGAATGCGATGAAACTTGAAACATGGATAAGTCTAAGGATAGAACGAACGAGAAGTTTAACAGTTTTCCAAAAATGGATCTCGGTAGGGAGAAAGGACAATTTTTCTCACAACGTACAAGAAACGAGCCACAACAACATGCAAAAAAAGCTTGTTAGCAAAAACCAGAAAATTCCCTCCTTCCGAAGGGTTTCAATGGGAATTTTACCATTTTTGTTGGATAAGAGCAAACCATTCTGTTGGCCCTACTATCTGCAACGATATAAATTTGCAAGCGGACTCAATCTTTTTTGTAAAATATATAACCTACATACATATACATACATACATATATGAAATGAGGTTGGCGGTGGCACGATGGATGGTAGTCTGCACGTTGACTACACAACCAAAAAACAGACCTGGGTTCAACCCCAGTTTCAGAGAAAAAAAATTTTTAAATTAAAAATAAACATCTCGCATTTTTCTGACGTGCATTAGTGTGTCTTTGTATGTCAGTTGTTGTCGGAAGGTTTCAGTGGCGAAGGCATAGTCACTGGTCACTGAACAATACCGGCTTCAGCTGATAGCAATCCACAATCACACCAGAACGCCCTCCTTCGTCGGTATTGTGTAGCACCGGCGAAGTAAAATAATAATAAAAATGGCTACTAAACCGAAGCTTCAGCACTGCTACGAGTATAAAAAACAAAAAGAACGTGCGAAAGCAGAGCTGCAAAATAATTAATTAAGCTTCACCTCCTGTCGTTTCTCCTACTATCCCTTTCCTATAGTTCCAGCACAATGCTTCGCATGTGTAGGAGTCATCTCCTGAGTGCGGGTCCTAGATAAAAAAAAAAAAAAAAAAAAAAAAAAAAAAATATAGACAGCTACGAAAAAAATTTTAAACAGAGAAAGATATATGTATATTATGAAGGGAACTCCAAATCAAATGGAACCATTATAAACAAAATATAGCGCACGACCCAAAATGGCGGACAACTAAATAAGTCGGTGTGGGACTAGGGAAACTCGCCGGGTTAGTCTAGTATATAATAAATAAAAATGACGAAAAATATATCGTTAGTTGAAATGTAAAACCACAGAATTAAAATTTTTACACAACAAAAAAAAATGAATACTTTCTCTATTATTTTGCTATTTTCATTAATTCTTAAGAACTTCTCTATGTGACATAATTTTTAATGTCATCTTAAATATTAATGAGAAATTCATTTTTTAACTCATGGAAAATACATTAAATTCTGGAAAATAATTCATATGAACAATTGCGCAGTTGTAGTTTTACTGCCGTATTTTTAGAAAGAATTTTTTATTTAGAAAAGTTTTCTGAGATAAATTCCCATGCAAAATTCAATCAATATACCTTCAAGAAATCCAAATAATGTTTATGAATACGGCAGTTAATTTAAACAAAATTTTAAATGTGTTACAAGAACTCATTAAGCAATGCTAAAACGTAACCAGATCATGATACCTGCATTGGTTCTAAGCACTCCTTAATATGACGAGTTTATTTGTTAAATGGGATGATATGCTCGCTAATACTACGCCTCTGTTAAAATCATGCGTTCTTCAACTAAGTTTAACCAGATACTTTGCAATAGAACACCTGCATTAACTATTTATTTTACATATTTTATTTTACTGGGTACATATGTACACATGTATGTATGTTTATATATCATCATCCGCCCCATCAGTTAAAAAAAGCTATTGAAGAACATTGCTTTTGTAATTTTTTGTTTGCTTTCAAAGTATTGGAGTTTAGTACAACCCAGCAAAAAATTTAAAAAAAAAGGTAATCGATTTTGGAATTGAGTTTTTTTTGGTAGAATCACTTCCAAACTGAATTACGAATTTAATGATTTTAACAAGGCGTGAGACTAAAGTAATCGATTCTTGAGAAGTCATTTCTTTTTGATTGTGTGAACTGGTTATTGTTTTTACGCAGAAAGTTCATATAATTAAAGTTACTTTTTTCTTCTTTAAGTTGAAATCGTTTCGCTATTTCAGTATTCTGCACAGACAGAATTGCAGACATAATGTTAAAGCTGTAATCGAAGTATTATTATTATTATTATTATTATTATTATTATTAACAAAATAAATACAAATTATATGTTAATATTTTAATGAGCAATGACATCGTAGGCCTACAGCTCGATAATACTGTAATAAGATAATAATGACTAGGATAAAATATTGAAATCGGATAGTACATTCATTTGGGTATATATTGATATAGATTTACTTAAATAAAATACATAAAGATACCAACAAATTGTTGCATATAGGCCTATTTTTCTGAGATATTGTGAGATTAGCGATATATTATTTGGAGATGGATTCGACAGGTAGGATTTTGGTGTAGGAATTGGGGAAAACTTGATTGCGTATTCTATTGAATTTCGGACACTCCACAAGGAAGTGAAGTGGGTTACCTTCGGGTATATTACAGTCACAGTAAGATGGTGTGTCAATATTAATCAAGTGTCCATGGGAAATTCTGGTATGGCCGAATCTAAGGCGAGTAAACTTCACCAAGTCTAGTCTATTATTATGTGATGGCGTTTGGTCGTCTATAGTAGTTTTATTTTATGTGTATAAAAAACATTTTGAATAAAAATATTTATATATTTTTAAACACTGGTAAATAGTTTACTTAATTCAACAAAAAGATGTTAGTTATTAACGTATTTCTAATGAATAGTATTAAAATTCAATATTAGAATAGTTTTTAAAAAATTTACGGCAAGGAATACTATTTATTGTTAAAGCACTATTAAATAAAATGGAAAAAGGATTTTTTGCATGTAATGGAAATGGAAAATAAAAATAAACCCTATTAAAACTCAGGCTATTATATTCCCTTACAACAACTCCCCCAAAACGATTACCAAGTCGTCCGTTAAATTTTCAAAATGAGATCCTGACAATTGAAAACGAAGTCAAATATCTTGGCATTTGCCTCGATAAGAAACTTAATTTCGGGAAACACATCGGTGAAATCTGTAAAAAATCTATGAAAACTATCAGAACTTTGTGGCCACTGCTTAGTAAACGTTCAACACTTAACCTTAAGAACAAAAACTTAATATTCAAAAGCGTAATTAGGCCAACTTTGACTTATGCAAGTTTTATTTGGTATAATGCAGCAAAGCAACATTTGAAAAAACTACAAATTATTCAAAATAAATGTCTTAAAATAATAAACAAAAAAAATTGGAAATATTCAACTTTACTTCTCCACAACGAAACTGGATATGAATTAATTATCGGCTTTATACAAAAAAAATTAACCATAAATACCACGAATCTATTCAAAATTCTTCTTCTCAAATGTTAAGAGAATGCATACAATTGGCTTAATTGCAACTTAAAACAGAATTTATTAAATTGAAAGTGACATGTATGCATGTATTATCCTCGCACAGAAAAAATTAGAAAATGATTTTAATTACCAAAATAATTGAATCAATTAAAAAACTGTTCAAATTTGCACCTCTCACCGAAATGATTATACCAATTATCATAATTATAATAATTACAAAACCAAGTTTTTTTTTCCAATTAACTACATTTTTAATATTGATTAAATATATAATTGAAAAAATATAAAAAATTAAACAATGTATTTAATTGAATCAATCATTTCATTGTTTAACTGATTATTATTATATTAATTGATTCAATTACCTAAGTTAATAGAAAATCGGATTGTTTAAAGACTACAAAGGCAGCAGCACAGTAATTTGGCCCAATATTATATCTAACGGAAAGTTGTTTCGATTTCAGCAATGACTTTTCTTTTTGGAATGATATGCTAGCAATGGACAAGTTAATTCTAGGTTAGGTCTCCCATTTGGAGTTCGCGCCCCAATCAAGACTTAAACAGCATGGTTCTCCATACAAAAGTAAAAGAGCGAAGCAAATATTTCATAAGTTCGTGTTCATATAATGAATTCAATGAATATTGTTAAAATATATTATATATATATATTATATATATAGCGAATTTTTGCAGAGCAGCATTCCGTGTAGGTAGTACTACATATCGACACACATATGTACATACATACATATTTGTATAGGCATGTCTTTCACTTTTCTTAGTTTTAGTTTTCAGTAATTTTAGTAAATATTCATTCAAGCAATTTATTAAATTAATTAATATGTTAATTAAATATGAAATAAAGATCAATTGAAAAGTCAATTGAAAAAAAAAATAATTTTTTGAATTTAATTAATTGAATTTCAATATTATATCAAACAACAGCTTTAATTGAAAAATAATAACTCATAATTTTTTCTGTGCGGATAATTTCATGGTATACCTGATACTTTCTAACTATATTTAAATTTATATCTCTTTTCATATAAAGGTTTTACCTATTTTCCTTTGAATAATGTTATAATCTTAAAAATTATTATCAAGTTTTTTTCTTTATCTAAATTATTCGCTGTAGTAAAATGTATTAATAAAGATGAAATGGAAAAATAAAAATTGTTAACTTAAATTAAAATAAAATAATATGTATTTTTTGCAACTGTGTATATGTATATTTATTTTATTTCTCCTAAAAGTAACTACTTCACCTTCTTTGGTTTAAAATAACGAAGAATGTATATATCTTTTGCTAAATAACTATACATTTTGAAATTTTGTTTTCAGACATTCTAAGGGTCTGTCCAGAGTGGCAGCTTGTTGCCGAGCCGAGCTGGTTGACGCTTATTGCGAGAACCAATGCGAGAAAACTGGTTCTATACAAATTAGTACAAACAAGAGCGAAGCGGTCATAGTGGGCGCCGAGCTGGTCAGAGCGCAAAGCTGATTGAATGAGAGAAAACAGTTTCAAAGCGTATTTCAGCGCCGATAACATTGTTTATGTTATGTTGTTATGATTTCAACTTGTTTGGAAAACATAAAAAAAATTAAAAACAAAAATTTAAGAAAAAGTAAATAAAACATGCAATCAAAAAATTAAAAAAGTAATAAAAATTAAAAAGAAAATAAAAATTAAAAAATAAAATAGATGAAGCTAAATACTCAGCATCTGACGAATCCATATCTTTTCACTTCAAATTCACAAACAACAATGAATAACAAACCCAAATGCACACAAACATATGAACATAAAACACAAATAATAGATAAAATATCAGCGCTGATTCTCGCATCCACTATGAACACTCAAACTTGTTTCTCGCATGAACAATTCTCGCAATAAGCGTCAACCAGCTCGGTTCGGCAACAAGCTGCCACTCTGGACAGACCCTATTACAAATAAAAAAAACCAGTTCAATTAATACTACTGATTCTTATAATTTTTTGTAACATATATAGTAATCGAGTAGTTAAATTTGGCAATCACAAAAGTAAGTCATTATGTGGGAAGTACTTTTGACGGTAATGTCAAATTTTTTTCTGAGTTTCTTTCTTTTTTTGGGACCAGCCGCTTATTTCGAAATTTTTTGAGGTTTTCGAATTAACGGGATACAAATTATTGCGGTTTGACTGTACTACGGCAGTATTGCCACCGCAATTATTGATGACTTTAGTTATAAGAAAATAAGACAACTAGCAAGATAAATTTCCATTATAAAAACATTAATTTCAAATGTTGTTTATGGTCTCTTAACATTTGCTTTGTACAATTATAATTTTTCATACATTTAATTCGTTTCGTATTTATTTACATTCAAAATTAAATTGAATATGAAAATTCCAGCTCATCAGAGTAAGTAAGTAAGTAAGTAAGTATGTGTGCGTATGTGTGTATGCTTATTTGTTTCTTGATAGAAAATTACTTAGGTGCACTTGCGAGTTTTTGTTAGTGTGAGTTTTCACACTTTATGGCTGCATTGGGAGCCATAAATTATATAAATTTTCATGAATTTTTGAATATGTTTCGTTTGCTTTTTTGTTTGTCATTATTATAATTTCAGTTCAGCTCCCATCATTATTTATGTTCGAATACGTTTGCTTCACTATCAATATTTTAGACACTCACTCGCACTTTGGGTTAATGGAAGGGCATGAGTTGTAAAATTTGATGTTGGTGCTGATACTGAATATAAATGAATATTTCTTTAATAAAATATGCTTAACAGCACTGTACTTAGAAATTCATTATGGTTATGAGTATGATTTTTGAATCTTTTTTTTTCTTTTATTTCCTCATAATTAAGAAATTTCTCTTGTTCGATGTCATGAGTGACTTTGTGCTACAAATGGTTGCTTATTGGGGATATATGTATGTACATAAATAAATAGTTTTGGTTTAGATGTAATGAATTTTTAAAAAATTTGAATCGTTGCTTTTCGGTTGTTCGCAATCAGTCTCTTGCAAGACTGCTTCCAAGAAAATTGCGCCGCTCAATGTTTTATAAAAAAATTGTTTTAAGCCTTCAACCAGTCCAAAGCAATATGCACTAAATCTATCTGAAAGCATTGAAAATTGTACCATGCAATACCATAAACCGTAAGTTGAAAGCAAATTAAGCCTAATTTATATATTGCTGCCAGTCAATAAATAGTGAAACGCTTTAAAGTTTCCGCTTTCAAATGCTGTTGTCTTCATTAAGATTAAATTGATTGTATGACAAATTATTACATACAATAAGCCAGATAAGCCTGCCAAAAGTCTTCAGTGAAAATCTTTTCATAACTTTGTAGAAATTAATAATTTTTTTTTTCCTATAAACATTATTCTTTCTTTACAATGTGTATTAAATTGTGGGAAGTGGAAGGCCAAGCAATATGTTATATGAACTGAACTGAAAGTCAACAATTTTTATATACATATACACGCACATGCAATACACACCAACACACACATTCTACACCTTGTCTAGCATACATACGCATTCATACATTTCATAAATATGTTAGCAAAAGTTGTACTTATTTTCCATTGTTTTTGTTTGTTGTGAAGATAATAGCTGGAGTATAATGAACACTAAAGGGAAACCAATACAGCTGACGATTCAATTAAAAGATAATGTTGAAATTATAATAGCAAAAACGTACAAAATCTAATATTTTCTAATGTGCACGCACACACTTCCACACTCACACATACTATATGGGTGAACATAAAGGGTGGTTAAATTTCAAGGGCCGATGTTGATTTTGAATAAAACACAAACTATTTAGGAAATTATTGTAATTTTATTTTATTGTGATATATTGGTATTACTCAATTATGTATGGAACAAAATATCGGCCAAATGGGCGCCGCGACCACGGCGGCACACCTCCATCCGATGGTCCAAATTTTCGATGACCCTGAGGCATAATGGAGGTTCTATGCCGTTAATGTGCCGAATTATCTCATCTTTTAGCTCTTGAATTGTTGCTGGCTTATCGACGTACACCTTTTCTTTCAAATAACCCCAAAGAAAAAAGTCCAACGGTGTCAAATCACATGATCTTGGCGGCCAATTGACATCGCCATTACGTGAGATAACACGGCCATTGAATTTGTTGCGCAAAAGAGCCATTGTTTCGTTAGCTGTGTGGCAAGTGGCACCGTCCTGCTGAAACCACATATCGTCCACATCCATATCTTCCAATTCGGGCCATAAAAAGTTCATTATCATCTCACGATAGCGAACACCATTCACAGTAACTGCCTGACCGGCCTCATTTTGGAAAAAATACGGCCCGATGATGCCGCCAGCCCATAAACCGCACCAAACAGTCACTCTTTGTGGGTGCATTGGTTTTTCGACAATCACTCTTCGATTCTCATTCGCCCAAATGCGGCAATTCTGTTTATTGACGAATCCACTGAGGTGAAAATGTGCCTCATCACTGAAGATGATTTTCTTCGAAAATTGATCATCCGCTGTTGCCGTGGTCGCGGCGCCCATATTTTGTTCCATACATAATTGAGTAATACCAATATATCATAATAAAATAAAATTACAATAATTTCCTAAATAGTTTGTGTTTTATTCAAAATCAACATCGGCCCTTGAAATTTAACCACCCTTTACATATGTAAACTGTATTATCATATCGATAAATATTCATAAATAAACATAAAACTTGGATTGCAAATGTGGGGTTCAGCTATTAAAATAAGTTCAGCCTGCACCATTATATTGACGTTAATGCCGTAATAAACATAACAATAAGTGAACACTCACAACGAGGCAAACATGCACATGCAATCGTATACGAATTATGTTATCCTGCAAACATTTTGGATGGCAAACATCATCAGGAGAATATGTTAACATTAAACTATCCGCGTTAATTTAGTATGACGCAATCAATGCAACTATTCGTCAGAAATTAAGGCACTTGGAGGGAAATAGCATATGAAGGGAAACTTAAGCTATGTACGCACGTTTGTCAAATATTACAATATCGTCCGAAAAATTGTCATAAAATGTTTAACAACAGTGTGAACTTACAATTTTTATCTGGCAATATTGTCACAAAAAAAATTATTGTCAGTATATTGTACCACAATAATATTGTCAGGCGTCTAACAATCGTGAGAACAGCCACCATTTCCATCAACAAGTAATTGCCAGATATTGTACGGTTATATGTTATTGTCAGATGTGCTAAATTTAATGCACCGTACAATAAGACCATTGTGAGATAAATATTTCTATTGGCAACGCTGCCCATAAATGTTCAGTGACAATGTTTAATATCGAATCTGGCAACTTTTGCCATACAATAATCTGGCAACCGTGTGAACTGATAATTTTATTGTCGGACAACTTTGGGATAATAAAGTTGTCAGATTTTCTTACAATAGTTTGAACTGACAATTTACTTTTTGGTGACAATTTTTCATTGTCAATACATTGCCATATCTTAAAATATATATATATGATTTTAATTGTGCTTTTTCCCTTATAAAATATATGTGAAATTTATTATTACATACCTTATGATATTCTCATACAGTATGAAAAATATCATAAAGCATTTTATTACAAAAGCAACTCAATAATTGAGGAGGAAAGCATATCCATATAGTACCATTTCGCTAACGCTTACTTAGCTCATCAGTGGATTTTTCCTAATTTTTGAATACAAAAATAATAAATAATAAATAATAAATAATATTGTAATATCTGACAACCGTGCGTGCATAGCTTTGGAATGCATAAGTTGTTTTCCCTTTGGGCTTGAAAACAGCAAAAACTTATCGATATTTAGCAACACTAAAAGCTGTCGAAATCATTACATTACAGATTCACTAAAGTTGATGAATAGACTCTTTTCAGAATCATGCATTAAAAAAGTGCAATAGCAAGTAATTCCATTATGTTTTCTCCCCTACAAAAATTTGCTCCTGGCAAGCACTAATTTTTGCTGGCGAATTATTGGGAGTACGAATGTGTAATTCCATTTTTTTTTGTTCGGCTGGCCTTCCACGGTTTGAAACTTGAAATTGCTATAAATAGAAGCTGATGCAATAGAGCCCATTTGAACCATTCGTAGCCAGATTATTATTATAATATTTTTTTTTGTGAATAATACTAACACTCGCGCAATGCTTGCCTGCTACTACACTAAGGGAGATGCCACGTTATAACGCTACGTTATCACATGTTTTTAAAAACGTTCATTGAAATATTGTTAACGAAGTTATAAATAAGACAAGACATGGTGTAGATCATTTTGAAATTAAATTGAAAACTTAACGGATAATATTGAGGAAATTCCAAATGAAATTGAGAATACCAATTACAGAATTGGAAAATTCCAAATGAAATTTAGAATTTTTAGTTAAAATTGAAAAAATTCAAAATGAAATTCAGAATTTCAATTGACATTGGGCAAATGACAAATGAAAATGAGCAAATTCTGTATGAAATTGAGAAAATTTTATATGAAATTGAGAAAATATAGAAAATAGACCACTAAAAATAATAATATATTCACATGTGAAATATTAATTATTGTAATATTGTCAAATGCGAATATCTGAATTTATAACACAGTACTTAAATAAAAGTTTCTCTATTTAATTCAGAATTTTATCAATCTTATTTGTAATTTTCCCAATTTGAATTTAAAATTCTTAATTTTATTTAATTAATATTATATTTATTTAATTTTATTTTATTTTATTTTTCCAATATTGATTTTATTTGGAATTTTCCCAATTGCAAATTCAAATTCTAAATTTCATTTCGAGTTTTCTCAATTTCAATTCTCCTTTTTAAATTGAAATTCTGTGTTTCATTTTGAATTTTATCACATACATAATTCGCCAACTCTCATAACGTGGTGTCTCCTTCGACAATGTTCTGCCAATACTCTTGACAAATAATCTTGAAAATGTTTCCGGGGATTTTCATACAACTTCCATGTCCACACAACAGCACAATAAGTATATATTTTAAACTCGTTTGTGTTTTACAGTATTTATAATATGAATTTGTTTGTGTCAGTATTGTTCTTTGCTGGTAGCCGTAGGTGAGTATCGTTCATTACAAAAGGTTTCAGGGGCTGGTTTTGATTATTGCGGTTTAATTAAAATGTTAATTTGTCATCACTATTTCTGGTTTGATTTCATTAACTAAAATAATTTAATGACATTAAAAACAAATCTCAGCAAAACATGCTCAGCATGAAAAGTAGTCAATCTTCAGAAAATACTCGTATTTTCTGTACTTTCCTTTAAATTAGGGGGAAACTTTTAATGAGTCGCGCTTGCTGTATTCATTAACATATTATAAAATATAAAGAACTTTAAAAAGACATTGGAATATACAACTGTTCATATTAATTTCATAAAATTCACATAATAAAATTGTGTCTAAAATTAAGTTTGAATTATTAGCAAATTAAAATTCATGACTGGTTTCTTGGGTGGATGCAGCCCTAAAATAATTTCCAGCTACGGCATTCAAAAAGCCTCATGCGGGTTTAAGCTAAAATTCAAGTGAACAATAGAAAATTGTCGATGTTATTTTGGGAGAACGAATAAAAAACTTAATAGCCGGGTCGAAATTTCATACGAATTGGAAAATAGCAAACATTTTTTAATATATCAAGTGCATTGGTATGCCTTACAAATTGGAAATTGAAAGTTAGACATTTTTGTAAAGCTCTTTTGTAATGCTTAGAACATGTGGAAATTAAAAATTAATAGACTTTATTTAATTTTTTCGGGTTTGTTTACTTGAAGTACAATCGAATCTCTATAATTTCAAATTCAAGGGACCAGACAAAAAGTTAAAGTATATGAGAGTTCATATTAACAAGAACTTATTTCACAGCAAAGCGCAAGGCCAAAGAATTGAGAAACTCAAGCATACAATTTAATTCAGTATTTGTTTCTCAAGCAGTCCACAGACAAGAGTACAGAAAAGGCAAACTTTAAATTATACAATCGGCGAGTAAAATGAAATTCGTAACTTATAACGATGAAACGATGAAACAATAAAATCGGCGTAGAACCGAAAAATGTGTTTCAAGAAACCAGGCTTAAAATTACCGCCCTATCACAATCTGTTCTGCGATTTCCAAAGTGAAGTATGGTGAACTTCCACACAATGAAATATCTAAAGGCCAACAATTTACTAAACGACCGCCAATATGCTTCCTTAGAAGACGCTCTACGAGCGACTAGCAGAACGAAACAACATACATAATACTCTATAGAGAGTATAGCGGTTGTTTATTTAACTTAATTGCTTCTAACAACAACAATTAGGTTTAGCAAAATAAGAAAAATGAGAAAACAGGCTGACTAAGCAGTTCTTGTTTCAGTTCTGATATTGCTAAAACTTCTCATTTATTTAAATAGGTTTTTACTCTCAAATTAACGTTTCTTCGATTCAAATTAATTCTTTTTCGAATCAAGCCCAATGTTTTTCAAAGCAAATTAAATTTTATTCGAAACAAATTAAATATTTTTCAACACAAATAAATTTTTTTTTATTTTCAAATAAATATTTTTCTTTTTGAATTCAAATTCTTCCTTTTTAAATTTAATTTATTTTGGTCCAAATTCACTTTTATTTTTTATTTAGTAAAATGTTGCGAAATTAACCATGGAATGCTACACTCTTGAACAGATAATTTTAATTATGAAAATTTACTATCACAATATTGAACATATTAGGAAACGCCGTCACCGTGAATTCTCTACACTTCCAAACCATGTTAAGCGATTTTGTGTGGCCATAATTGGCTAACTAAATTTGTCGAAAAAACTGTGCTTTTAAGCCAATTTAGTTCATAACCTCAAATTTGCCCACCCTTTATGTCTGTCATTTGAAAGTATGTATTAACGCAACCGCAATATTCTATAGCAAATACGTGCGGCGAATGGTCAAATAAAAATGACCGATGAACGTCTGAGTAATATTTGCTCAAATGAAAATTAATGAGATATTGCTCATACGCACCTAACAATCCAATGACCAGTTTTTATATAGAATATTAACGGCCTTACCGCCGACCACACGAGCAATTTCTTGTTTCTAAATATAGGCAATAATGTCGCCAGAATAACGACGTCAAATTGATTGCTGGTGTTCAGCAATGTATTTAGAGGTGACGAACACGTGCATGTCTTAAACAAAATCAATAGTGAAATTTAATTTTTTGTGAAGTAACATTTTTCATATAAAAATTATTAAAGTATTATTTCCATATAAAAAAAAGTATATTTAACAAAACATTCAATTTGACAAGAACTTGGAAAATGTACTGTGTTTTATAACTTTTGCCATAATAATACCAGCCTTAAAATTATAGCAGAGTTAGTAGCCAATCTCTTTTCCTATGGTGTTTCTATACAAGGGTATAATGAAGAGAGTGACACTGAAACTGTGAACACGTTATATGCGACTTTTCTGTATTCGACAGAGCTTTCACCATCGGGGTGGGTTTTAAGTGCCTCCACCCAAGCTGTGGACCATCGGACCCCAAATATTGCTGGGATTCCTTAGAAGTCTTTAGCCTTGGTCTAATATGAGGAGCTTCGCACAGTATATCTTCTTGGTAGTGGGGCTTCCTAACCCAATAATAATAATAATAATAATAATAATTTACAAGTGTGTGTAAACAATTATTTTGTGTAATACCCATTTAAATTTTGTTCAAGTTTCCTTATTTCTAACAGAGAATTTAAGCCTCATTCCATGGAATATGATTTTGAATTAAAATTTAATAAAAATTAATGAATTTAAAAGCACGCTTTGAAGCAAATTTCCAGCAGTTACTCACTCAATTTGCTATAATATTCAAAACTTTATAGACATGTGCTAAATTTTAAATGCTTTTGTAAAGAAAAAAAAAGATCTCATTCAATTTTGAAATGTTTATTAGAAATAATCACAAGGTCTAAGCACATATTTAATGTAGTCTTGTCAGACAGCAAGTATAATATTCTACGTGCCTTCCGGTCACATTGCATTTTACAAATAAATTGCCAATGAAAATTGTAAAAAAAACCTTTTCAACACGAACAAAAAGCCAAAGGTTTGGCTCAAATCTCAGAGGGACCAACAAGTATGTACCAAAAAGATCATTTATAAAGGATGTGTAGCAATATTAACAAAATAAAATATGAAAACAATACACTCAATCACACACACACACAGACACAGACACATACTGTCACAACCCCAACAACAGAGAATACATAGCTGCGGAAATAGGAAGTAAGACAATGTCGCAATGACAGAAATTACGTAATAAAAACTTGAAATTTACGATTCGTCAAAAAGAGAATAAAAAAAAATTTAAATTGTAACAAACACAAAAATTCGAACGAGAAAGACAAAAACAAAGAAAAACGAATTTACAGCACTTTATGATTGCCTGCCAAGCTCCTTCTCTTGTCAGCTACGACCACTCCGCTTCCAACATCTGGAAACACATCTGATAATATGAGAACGTGTTAGAAGCTTAAGGCCACAAAAATATGTACGACACCAAATATTGCAGTCAGGAAATATAAAGTAGAAAAATAAGACTAAAACAAGAACAGAACAGAACAGAACGAAAAAAAAAACACATTTAACAGCTAAAATATTCTACAGGTGTAACAAAATTGTTATTACCAGTTGTAGTTGTTGGCAGTACGATTGTTAGTTTTAGAAGTGATAGATAAATTGTATTGCAAAGAGCCACGATAATGACATAAGGTTAACACGACTACAAAATCCTAGCACCACTAAGAAAACCAAAGCCAGCAACGAATTGAAATGAATGCAGGGAGCTGTAGAACCTGCTGTAGCATCTCAGCAATATTGTTATGAACTGCAAATGCATGCAGAAGAAAAGAATGGTCAGTGCTGACGGCACAGTACGGCTTTTCATTAGTGTCATCCTTTGCTGCGGCTCTTAAATATGTAATTATTTTTTTATTTTTTTAGTTTTTATGTGGTTGTTCAAGCAATGGAATTTTCTGTTTAAAGGAAGCGGAAGCAGACATTGCCACTGCCTTTTGTATAAGTTTATTGTGACCCAGAAAAAAACAGAGACAGAACTGAAAACAATTTTACGTTTTAGCAAAGACAACTAAAAATAAAAACAACATTGCAATAAATTTCAAATTTCAAACAGAATAAAAACTTAAATACATTTAAAACAAATACTCTCGCTTACAAGTATATTTTCCTAAATACTCGTACAACGTAGTTGGGCTCATATCAATGATCCCATCACACATTTTTGTGGAAAAAAATTGCCTTTAAATCGAAATAGGTGCTTCTTTAAAATACAAATAACACGCATCTGCACTGGCGGCCTAATCTTACGGTGCTGTAAACACCGGGTAAATTTTGTGACGTTCACCGACGCTCTAATAATCAAGGACGGAGGGTGACGATGCCTGAAGTACTCTGCACGTTGACTACAAAACCAAAACAGACCGGGGTTCAACCCCAGTTTTAAACTAAAATTATAAAAAAAAAACATGTCGCAGTTTTCTGATGTGCATTAGTGTGTCTTTGTGTGTCAGTTATTGTCGGAAGATTTCAGTGGCGAAGGCATCGTCACTGGTCACTGAACAATACCGGCTTCAGCAGATAGCAATCCACAATCACATCAGAACGCCCTCCTTCGTCGTTATTGTGTAGCACCGACGAAGTAAAATAATAATAAAAATGGCTACTAAACCGAAGCTTCAGCACTGCTATAAACAAAGAACTTGCAAAAGCAGAGCTGTAAAATAATTAATGCAGGTTCGCATCCTGTCGTTTCTCTAACTGTCCCTTTCCTATAGTTCCACCACAATGCTAGTCCCAGATAAAAAAAAAAAAAAAAAAAAAAAAAAACCTGCCTCATAAGTTCAATCTGATTTACGGTTTTCAAACATGAAGCCAAGGGGTCGAGAGCTGCTTAATCTGTAATACGAGTACTTCTCACTTTTGGGAATTTTTTTTGGCGAATAATTTTTTGCAAAGAGACCCCTTTTCAACAGAAAATGTTGTCAATGGAAAGTTATGTAAGTGAAGAGCTTTAAATAGAGGATTTTTTCACAGAAATATTTTCCATGGACAACTTTCAGAATAGAATTTTTTTTTTTTTCATTAGAAAAATTTTTTGAGGGGAATTTTTTCAATATGAAATTTTTCGAAGGAGAAAATCTTTTTTGTAGAAAAGTTTTTAAATGAGGAAGGAGTTTTTGAAATGAAATTTTTCAAGTTAAAAATTTTTTTAATGGTTATTTTTATAAAAATTTTTTTGGTTAAAGGTGTGAAATTTTTTTTTATCGGAAAAATTTTCCAAGTTTTCTGCGTTCAGAAAATTTTTTCCAAAAAACCTTTTCTTTCGATTGGAAATAGAAAATTTTTTTCATAGAAATTTTTTTCAATATAAAGTTTTTGCCTCAGAATTCTTCCATGAAATGTTTGTAGGGTTACAATAATTGTAACAACTGCTATCTGTAGTTAATTTAAATGGCAATGTGTTCACAACACCCACAGTTCGCTACTAATACCACATTGTAAAATTTATATGAGCGGCGAATGTACAGTGGAGCCAATCAAAAAGCAATTATCAATAGGCAGAATTGTTTAACTATTTCTAAGATCACGATTTCTACATTCCTTCAGTGATTTTCGAAATATACAAATCGATTTACTTTTGTGGGTATTTCGCATTTTAAAACTTTACATATTAGTCGGTTAACTGATACAAATTTTACTCTTATTTTAAATTTTCATCGTGAAAGCGATGTATCAGCATGTCATCCAACGAAAACATCTGCAGCATCTGTAGACTCACCATGAGCATAATGCCTTTGGAATTATAGTGAGATCACGTAGCGGTACGTAGTAAATTAATGAAGCTAACCGAAAAAATCAACAATTTAAAAATGTAGTAAAAGCACAAAAATTATGAAAAACCAAACTTCATTTTGTATAGATGAGGATTACATGAACGTAAATTTAACGTGTAATTTATTATTATTTGTTGCAGCGGCCTAACGGTACACAAACTCCACAATTACTTCATTCAATAGTTTTTTAACAAAAATGCAAAAATATATAGCAAAAGATATTTGGTCACTAAACTGATTTAAGATTTCCAATACCAAAAGTCTGTACGTAAATTTCACGTGCCGCAAATGTTAACAGTATAATTTACATACGAAAGTTTCACGTAGCGTTAGCTAATAAGAGCTTACATTTGAGACAGTATTTTATATAGTGGCGTGAAAAAATATTACAAAAAACTATGAATTCTAAACAGAGTCGGTTTTGTGCGAATTCAGCGATGCAACTAAAATCTAGTGACCTGAACGACATCTGTGATGTTGGTATTGATAATGATGAAGAGGGGGATTTCGAAAACGACGATAGTTTCGCAGATAAGAATTTATGTCGCATCATAATTGATAAAAAAGAATTGACAGGAATCTGATATGCAGTAGGCAAAAACTACATTTCCACACACAGGGAGTAAGTGGAAGAAAAATAAGCTCAACGGAGGTAACTGCTGTAACCAGTATAGAAGCAGACAACAGCGTTATTTTAGGAAAGAATAAAAACATTCGGAATAACTTTCCATTTCGTAATACAATTTTTTTTTTTTTTAAAAATCGTAAAATCGTAAAATGAGCCTTAAGAAACTTAATTTCTAGACATCCTGTTAAATAAGAAAATTAGAAGAGAATCCTTTTTTTTATTGGATGCTTTTTTTTAAAATAGCAATTTTATTTTGTTATTAATTATAATTTTCTTTATATTAATTAATAATGAACAAGTAACCAGATAACAAATTTTACAGAAATAACAAGAATGAGAATACTGTTGGCTAAGTAGTTGGCGCGTTGGCTCTGCAATCATAAGAAACCGGGTTCGATTCGCACCGCGGAAAGTCCAAAAAAAAGTTGTGCCTGAGTTTTCTGTGCTACAGCACATATACTGAGTCGACTCTCGATAACTTGAAATCCAAGTCAAGTGAGAATATGTACTGCATCAAGCAGGATTATTTATTACTGTTGAAAGTAAGAGCGCCTATTTGCTGGTGGTCTGTCTCGATGTCCCCATACACGGGAAGAAAAAGTTTGCCAGTTCTGGCACGTGCTGCAAATATTGCACAGAAACTAATGCAAGGGTGCTGATGGCTGAGCAGAAAGGCTCAGAAGGACCCGGATTTGATTGCAACCCTAGCAAGTAAAAAAAATAAGGTTTTGTCTGAGTTGCCTGTGCTACAGCACCTTCCTTCGTTGTTATTTGAGCAGTAAAGCATCATAAAAACTTAAATAATAAATAAAATGGCTCCGCTTAGCTTAAAAATAATGCGTCAAAATTAATATCAGAGACGCCGCAACTTTACTAATGCAGAGTTATGCAAGAATTACTCTCCATCTTTCTATCACTTTCGCCAACTGTCTATTCTCTACACTATCGCTCTCCCGCTTCCAGTGCAATGCATTCCATATGTAGGGGATTTCCCGTGAGCACTGGTCCAAGATAAAAAACACCATTAATTGAAGAGCTTTAAGCAAATATTGCAAAGTACGTAAAATTTACGTGGCGTTACTATTAACGGATTATAAAAAAGCGTGAGTGTCCATGGTTAAATAAATAATTTTGTTTATAAAGGGTGGTTAAATTTTAGGGGCCGATGTTGAATGTGAACCACACCTAAACGTCAAGTTTTTTTTTGCATTTCATTTGACATTTCTCAATTTCAGACTAACTTAATTTTAACCATGGAAAGATACATAATCGAGCAACGCGTGAAAGTTATTCAGGCTTATTGTGAAAATTGGCGTTCAAATCAAAATGCTTATCGTGAAAATCATCTTCAGTGATGAGGCATATTTTCACCTCAGTGGATTCGTCAATAAGCAGTATTGCCGCATTTGGGCGAATGATAATCCAAGAGTGATTGTCGGAAAACCGATGCACCCACAAACAGCGACTGTCTGATGCGGTTTATGGGCTGGCGGCATCATCGGGCCGTATTTTTTCCAAAATGAGGCCGGTCAGGCAGTTACTGTGAATGGTGTTCTGATTTGAACGCCCATTTTCATAATAAGCCTGAATCACTTTAACGCGTTACTCGATTACGTTTATATTTGTACTCAACGTGATTAATATCATTGAAATTCGTTGGCAATTAACATTTCCTGAGCACTGACCCCATCTATTTAATGCGGCGTTTATTATAAATACAGCAAGAAACTGTAGAAATGCATGTTTTAATTCATTAAAACTGAAAAATGTGGAGAATTTTAAATATCAACAAAATAAATATTTCTTTGCAAATTACCAAAACAAAAATTTAAAAAAAAATATTACAATTCTAATAACAACAAAACATAAACGTTCCACTAAAATATTAGAAAAACCGTGAATAAATTGTTTCCATTTAATGAAACACTGTTGCACAGTTCAATCGATGAGTGTCAAATTGGTATAGGTTTGGCCTCCCTCTGAAAGAAATTACAGTGACTAAGAGGAAAAAGTGACTGTAGAACTGTTGTTGTTGTTGTTGTTTTGCTGTGTGCAAAACATAATTCTATCGCTGTTGAATAGAAATGTTAATATCTGGTGTGGCTGTATTTGATTGGCAATAGGTTTACTATCTTGTAGCTGGTAGTTTGCTTAACATGGTGTTCTTCGAATCGTTTGTGCAGTATGAATGTTGGACAACGTGATTGCAAATTGTAACCGCCAATGGGCCGTAAAATGAAACGTGACTAAGGCTGATAATAAAATGCATAAAATCACTACACCATACACACATACATACATACATTCAAGCATACTACGTACATACCTCAATACAGTTACAATTCTTTTCTTTTGTCATTGTCTCTGTTGGCTTTAAAAAGAAAGAAAAAACAAAAATAGTCATGCTAGCACCGCATCGTCAGCTTCGACAAGCCAATACCCAGCAAAACATTCAATGTAAGATTTGTTGCTTTATTTACAAAAAATCCTGCTGCTGCTGTCCCATAAAAAGCTCATGGGGTATTACTCTCTCAAAATTGCTTTCAATAATAAATACCGAGTATAACTGCAAGGGTACCTTGTCAAATGCTATTAATGACGAAAGTACAAGAGTCGGGAGTTGCCAAAGAAAACAGAATTTTTAGGAATGAGTAGTCAATCAGTCGTACATGGCTGGAAACGCTTAATGACATACTGACTTACTTGTAACGTTTTGTATGTGCTGGGAAGTAGATTGCTACGTACGTAGAGGTAAAAAGAGAACAAATTTTTATATTTCTTATGGACAGCATATATAGAACACGTTCATCGTCGTTGTACGTTGCCGTCAGTCATTGTCATCTATATTTTTATTTGCCTATCGTGTGCTATGCCGTAAGCGTATACATAGACTCAGCTACGTTATTAAAGGAAGAAGACATCTGATAGTTGGTTCCCCATGACATGTCTCCCCATTTGGTCTGAGATCTGTATAGTATGTTTCTCCGGTTTATTTAGTATTTTTGTCATTAAGATTGTATTTCAGTGGTATACACAATCTGATAAATTCAAACAAATGTTTTAGGTAGGGCCAACAACTACAAAAAAAAATAAATAAATAAATAAATAAATTTGAAATCATGTTGTTCGTTTGTTTAGGGGTTTATTTACTACTTTGATTTCTTACGCACACATTTGTTTTCAATTTAATCAACGAAGCTAATGAAATATATGTGCATGGAAGAAGTGTTTGTTACAAAAAATTATAGCTTCTTAATGAATAAAGTTAATCCGAACTTAACGAAAATATTATGCAAATTTAATGTTGCTACATATTGAATTAGATTCGATTTTGTAAGCGAAAATGTTTAGTTGAGGATGTAAAAAGGAAAATCCTTTTTCTATCGCTCAATTCCACTCAAAATATTTCCCCAGAAATGGTCATTTGTACTACATTTCATCACTTTTTTTTAACTGCTTATAATTGGACTTCATATATATTGTAGTTAGTTGCTGCACAATAGCCTTAATTGGTTTTCTTCAAACAAAAAAAAGGCATTAGCTCTTTATTTTTAGAGTATTATCGCATTTAAAGTAAATAAGTTTATCTTCTTTGCGTTGGTCTGTTAGTTTCCCAATCGAAACTTATTTTCATTTTAATAAGTGTTATCTTTAATTTGTATGCCATAAAACTTATTGGAGTTCATGTTTTGGAAATTCGACCACTGGCTGTTATTTCAATACACAAGAGTGCATGTGTTGAGTATTTGAATGTGTGCGTTTGTAATATTTTTTAAACAAAAACTCGAATTTCTTTCCTTTCGTGTCAATTTATTCGTTTATAAATCAACTATTGAGATTTTCTTAAGAATAAAATCTTTACAGAGACAAAAAGTCAGACATGGCATATATTTGATCAGGTAATCTTTATCTTTATTGGATAAATGCAAAAAATTATCTGTGGAAAGGCTGGGACCAAGTGTCTCCATGTCAAAACTTTTGTCGTCTGGTTTTAGGTGACTTTTTGAAAATATTGCCAACAAATCGTGTACAATAGAAGAGAAGAGATCGTAACTTTCTTTTTGCAGCAGCAAAACGATTTTTTATTGTGTCATTTTGTATTGGTAAAAACAGATGCGGTTGCTCTCAGTTTCCTCTAAGAATTATCTGCCACCCTATTGACTACATAAGACCAATGGCGATGGCACGACTGCACGTTGACTACAAATCCAAAAAGTTTCAGACTAAAATTTTAAAATAAAAATAAACATCTCGCATTTTTCTGCTGTGCATTAGTGTGTCTTTGTGTGTCAGTTGTTGTCGGAAGGTTTCAGTGGCGAAGGCATAGTCACTGGTCACTGAACAATACCGGCTTGAGCTGATAGCAATCCACTATCGCATCAGAACGCCCTCCTTCGTCGGGATTGTGTAGCACCGGCGAAGTAAAATAATAATAAAAATGGCTACTGAACCGAAGTTTTAGCACTGCTACGAGTATAAACAAAGAACGTGCAAAAGTAATTAATTAAGCTTCACCTCCTATCATTTCTGCTACTATCCCTTTCCTATAGTTCCAGCAGAATGCTTCGCATGTGTAGGAGTCAACTCCTGAGTGCTGGTCCCAGATAAAAAAAAAACACACCAGGCACATGTTAAATATCTATAGTAAATTACATTGCTTGGAGTATAACAAGTCACTAGTACTGATGACTAAGTCAGTAGCAAATCATTACTGTTTTACTGTTGCTATTTCCTGCAGGGTCTTTACGCACTACTGCATCATCAATAGGCCAGTGATTGAATATTTAAAAAAAAAATCATACTGATAACGTTTATTTCACCAAATATTAGCCACATGAGCAATTTCCTTAAGAAAAACTCTAGCAAAAAAAAAAACGGAAAACTTTTAATTAATTTTATGAAGTAGAAAATTTTATACACGCACCTGCATACATACATATACGAGTACATACTAAGAATTGTTTTTTCAGATGGATCGGTAGGTGTTCAAGTGTGTTGTTCTTGTTGTTGTTGTTGCTGTTGCTGTTGCTGTTGCTGTTGCTGTTGCTGTTGCTGTATAATTGAGTTAACAATTTTCAATCATGTTTGGGTATATGCGTGTGTGGTGTGTGTGCATGCGGTTGTGTACGTTTATGATACAATTCTTAATTAAATAAAAATACATTTTTATGTTTTTATTTATAAGGTAAACACACGTGTGTGCTGCATACATGCACTCACACACACATGAACAATCTAAATAAATACTTACTTAAAAACAACACTTTTTCTGTTTGTGTGTGTATTTTTTTTTCTCTGTAAATAAATGTTAAGGGAGAAATAAAACAATAAAATACGGTTTTATGATTTATAACAAAAGCTCTGTGTTCATTAAAATTCAACAATTTTATTTTAAATTCTTGAGTGCACCTTATGTTTGTAACAAGCAAACACACGTACACACATATTTCTATATGGCCCATACGTACATTTCGAAATATAGTTCATATTTATATTTGTATTGGTTTGATTTTGTATTGCATTTTGCACAGATAAAAACCAGCAAAAATTGCATTAGCCATCCATAAATCAGACAATATGAATACAATCATCCACATTGTTAAATGTATGAATGAATGAATGAATGAACGAATGCATAAGTAAATACGTAGTTACTTGATAAAGCATTTTGAATTTATTTCATACAACAGTTGATGTGCGTCGTGAGTAAAATATTCATTGCTTCAGCTTTTCATCAATACAAAGTACAGCATATCCATATACTCCATCATAAATCTACAACAATATTAAAATACAATGTGGAAATATTCGCCAAAGAGCACTTATGTACATCATAATGAAAAGTATAAAAATAATAATCTCATATAAAATTACCCAACACTTTGTGCACAAACAGTATCGCTGCAAACTATTCACGCCGCAAAACAATCTTGAAAAATGTTTATATCACACATCCAGGACCAGCGAACATACACACATTTCTATCTTATACAATAATGGATTTATATTTAATATGTACATATGTACTAACATACGATACATATATACATGCGTTATATATTGGTAAAGAGGAATTTTTTTGTAAAGAAACTATTGCGTATTTTCGATGATCCTACAAATGTAAATACAGGCAAAAGTCGGTATAACGAATATCGCTTTAATGAAAATCCGATATAACGCTTTAATGTCGATTTAATGAAAATCCGATAAATTTATTCCATTAACAACTTTATATAGCGAACGCTATAATAATTTTATATAATTGATATAATGAATGGGGAAAAAAAACAGCGCAAAAAACCAACAATGGTTCTAAAAATCGTCCATTTTTTTAAAAATGGTGTGAGTACGTCGGTACTAAAATGAAAGCCTGAGAAATACATAAGAGATTTTACAATGGTGATTTCCAAGCAAATGATGGCTGGTTATCTAAAATTCAAAAGGATACGGGATAAGTCTTCTGATTTTATGTGGAGAAAATTTAGCATCCAGGTCTGATTTAGTGAATCCGTTTAAAGTAAGATTACAAAAAAATTATAGAGGGGCATAATTTAATTCGTGCTGTTATTTGGAAAAGGTTGATATTGGAAAGTTAGGAAGACGCGATCAAACGAACTACAAAAAAAACAAACATAAATCAGCGATTTTTTTCCTAAAGAATTAACTTTTTTTCATTTATTCAACGCGAGTCGAAATTAATTACGATTATTTATCCACTCGTATGTTTGTTATAATTGTAAAAGGGTTTAGAAAAATTAAATATAATTATATATTTATTATGAAGTATACGAGAACAAACAAAGCAAACCAAATAGATTCTTTATACAACAAACATTTTATTATTCGATTTAAATATATTTAATTTTATTTTTTGAAATATTTTTATTAACATTGAGGTCTTTTTTTATTTTATTTTGTTTTATTATTCGATATTTCGTTAACAGCTTGTTAACATCATCAAGAATAATTATACATATATAATAAACCAACCATCCATCTAACAAACATATATAAATAATCGTATAAATTAACTTTTATGTACGTATTTTTTGTTTTTAGAGCTTTTACTAAAAAATTTAAAATATTTTTTTTAATAACAGATATGTATAAACTGAGTAATATTTTGGTTATGTAAGATGCAATACTAAAAACAAAATGTTGAAAAAAACGTTCTGATATGACGAATTTTTCGGTAATATGACTGCACCTAACATTATATCGTTCATTATAGCGGGATTTGCCTGTATTTGAAAATTATAGAAAAAATTAATCAAAGCATCGCTATTTGCAAATCAACTTAAAATATGATTTGTATGGTACACCCATTAGCAGTGATGGTATTTTGGTACTTTGGGGCTGGGCTTTTATTTCATGTTAAATAACTCGCAACGAAAAAAATTAAATAATTCCCAATTCGTTGTATTGTATGAAACACCATTGGAAGTTATTTTAGTTGCAAGCTTATGGTACCATAAAAGGGGCTCTATTCTAAAAACATTAAGTTCAAAACATATACATACATATTTTCTCAATAGAATTATACTAGCAACACAACATAAAAATTATTTATAAAGAACATTCTAATGCTTGAAAATACTTTTCATTTATAACACGTAGGGAATGGCATTATTAATTCCTGACTTTAACTAATCACTTTTCTCCTCAATTGTATTTTTATTGTAAAACTTAATTAAGTATCTTCCATTAGTTAAACAACAACAAAAACGACAGCGAAAACATTAACGAAAGCATAACCGTAAATAATTACACATTGATATACGTAAGTACGAGTATGTATAATAAATAAATGAAAGTAAATAACACACATACCCCCTGCAATTTGTATCTTTCCGATCGATCTCCTAATGGCAACGGCATCATTAACACTACTTTTAATATATTCACAATAAAAACTGTAGTAAAAACAGTTGCTGTACCTCTTAAACATTTCTCTTTTTTGCTTTTTTTTACTTTTGACCATTATCTTCTCAATTTATCTTCTCATTAAAAAAGTAGAGGTGTTTGGAAATTTTTTCCTACTTAAAATTTCATATTTAAGACATACATATGTACAATGTAACTACTATAATTAAGATTATTATGCTTAAGAACTCGTATAACGCTCTTTGTATTCTAATTTATTCTTATATTATTTGTTTATAGATGATATGAATTCGGACTTAAATCAAACGTTAAAAAAACGTTGCTTTTGCAGTGACCGTTTACGAAATGTTTGTTTTCTTCAATAATGCCTACTTAACATGCCGAAGTTTGCATTAATTAGACTATTCAAAAAGTAATTTTTACCGTTACAATTTTGCGACCAAAACTCGTCTAATCTGGCAGCTGTGTTGTCAAATTTAAAAAAATAGAACACATATCCAGGGAATTTGTATAACAATTTTCTGTTCTTACTTTAACCAAAGTCTAATGGTGTTTTCACACTGAATGGTTTTAAAGCAAAAGTTGGCTTAAAAAGTTAGTTAAAAACCAACTATTAAAACTTAATTTTACTATATAAAAATATTTTCTTAAAACCATCTTAAAACCTTTCTTGAATTGGTTTTCAATTGATATACAACTTTGATTTTCATGGACTAAAGGTAGTGCTACCAACTCAAAAAATTGAAAACAGCTGACAATTTAAATGGTGCTCAATGAAATGAAAAGAAAATTTAAGAAAATTTTGGTAAATAAAGTCACTTCTATAAATTAAAATAATGGACGCAGCAGCAACAACAAAAAAATGCAAACGAAAAAGAACCTACTGGGTCGAACATATTCAAAATGATTTCATCGAGTTGATGGAGCAGTAAATAAATGAAATTCTATTACACATACTTTAGCGTTGAAAAATGTTTTAATTAAACTTATACTGAGAACGCAACATCAGCTGTTTGTGGTTTTAACGTTAAAATCAGGTTTTAACCTTTGGTGTGAAAACTCAATCTATTGAAAAATGTACAATGAATAAAAAATATAATTTGAGCGCATAAGCAATATTTATTCCCGGAAAAAGTGCTCATATGGACTTCACACTGCTAAAGTCAAACACGTTTGAGTAAGTTTTTAAAACTCTGAAACCGAAGTCTTTACAGCGTGGCGTTGACTACAAAACCAAAACAAAAGTGCCGGCTTCGACCCCAGTTTCTAAATCAAAAAAAACATCTCGCATTTTTTCTGATGTACATTAGTGTGTCTTTGTGTCAGTTGTTTCAGTAGCAAAGACATTGTCACTGGTCACTGAACAACACCGTCTTCAGTTGGCACCAACCAAAGGCACATCAGAGCGCCCTCCTTCGTCGGTACTGTGTAGCATCAGCGAAGTAAAATAATTACTGAAAATGGCTACTTAAACAAGGCTTCAAAATTTAATATACCTCCTTGACATCAGAGGCGCTGCAACACTGTTTGTTTAAACAAAGAACATGCCAAAAGCAGATCGTGAAGTTTCACGAGTCATCCCTTGAGTGATGATCCACGCTAAAAAAAAAGTTCAACTGGTTCATTTGCAATAAGATAGAATACATGCATTAAATATTTCTTTCGCTTTCTTTTTTTTGCTGGGTAGTTGAGTTTATTATTTTTATTCACGCTTCTTTTCATGCCATTCATTTATGCATTCGAGAAGAGCACAAAAATGTGCACCATAGTATGGTTTTTCAAGTGTCTCAACTTCTGCAGCATTCGTTTGGTCGCTGTAATTAAGCGCCAACATTCAAAACTGTATCTCATGGTAGTTGCAGAATCGCGTCAACAGTTTCTGCTTGATTAAAGAAAAATCCAACATCAATTTCAAAAAAGACCGCACGATTGCAAATAATTGTTGTCATGTTGGCGAACACGCTGTAGCCTCTGCACAATAACTTTTTCTAATTTCTTCTCTTTTAAATAACATTGCCATTGTCATTGCTGCATTTCGCTTGCATTATTAAGCTGCTTACAGACGAAAAAATAACAATAAAAATGATAAAACAAAAGCTTAACACTATGTTTCTATGCCCATTTCTAAACCCAAATTAAAGTCTCTTCTTTTTGCTAATATTCAAGACTAAAAGTCGTTTTTTAGGACACCTTTTTTATTTTAATGTTCAAAGCACTCGAAAAGTGAAAACATTCAAATCAAACAATCCATGAATAAGAAAAAAACAAAACTATATGTGTATAAGTGTATATCAATGCCAGTATACGAATATATATATGTATGCATGTATGTATGTATGTGAGTGCAAGTATTCATGTACATTATGTATACAGACATTACATTTGTAAAGGTTTTATCTACACTTGACATACTTAAACGCACTTACTTATGCGTACAACTCTTTTCGTTAAATTCGTACTTAAACAAACGGGTTTATGTGCGTATATATGGGAGTGTGTTTGTGTGTGTGTGTGTGTGTACTCCAAGGCATACTTGCAAAATGTTGTATTTTTACATTTTACATACAATTTATATACAAAATGGATCCAATTAAGTGCTTAATCACTACATAACCCAACTCTCAACGTAAACGTCAATAGTAGCGATCGCAATCCTAGGAAATAACAAACATGATGTTCTAATTATTTTCGGGAAAGAAAAGAAAATCTGCAACATCTATTATGACATAATTCAGGTGAGATGAAAATCTTTTGCAAATTGTTTCAAAGTATTTGAAAAATACAATGTATCTAAAAAATATATGTAAAAAATGTTAAAAAAGAAAACTATTTTAATAGCTGTAATATCAAGAAGAATAGCATATTATTCTTCATCTATCTGTTGCGTAGAGTATGTACTTGCTAGAGACCTGCAAGAATGGTAAAAATCAGAAAAATCTCTGAACCTCCCAAACACTATTAAATGATGTTGCGCTTTTACCAATTAACTTTACTTTTATTCATCTTTGTCTTAAACATTTACATATCTCTTTCCATATTAGTTATATCTATGGATATTAAAGGAGTATATTTAAAGTATACTATAATTATTAGTAATGTATGAAGATAATGGACAGGTACTTTACACGAGAAGAATAATTATAGCTGATGATGTATTTTGCACTACAATAGGCTGCTGACTTGCAAAACGTATCTATAGATTCAATTGTTGATATGTATTTATGTATACAACTTACGTTACGTATCCATTGTATATTGATAGAATATACAAGGGGGTTTATGGACATTTGTTCATAAATTACGGGATATTAGCAATCCCCCGGTACGTAGTTAATTATTTGACAAATTACCTCATCATTCTTCAAATTCCTTAAATTAATGTACAGGGTGGGCCAAAAGTAATCATCCGGGGCATAAGTAATCACCCGATGTTCTTTTGCTGTAATTTTTTTTTTGTAAAATTGTAAAATTACAGCAAAAAGACATCGGGTGATTACTTATGCCCCGGGTGATTACTTTTGGCCCACCGTGTATATCTTGATCATTTGATTCATGTGATACGAAATAAATAAATAATATGAATGAAGTAGGTAAAGCATCACTTGAGTTTGAAGATGATAGAATAGACCGGTTTTTGAGAACCAACCAGAGATTTGATCATGGACTACTATTATTGCAGTTTCCCTCAGAGTGTCAGTCCTGGTTGTGTCTAGCAGTACGAGCAGCCAACGAGGCTCACTTCTCTAACGCTAAGTCGCTAAGGGTTTAACGACTGATGTCCTCCTTCTGAGTGTGTGGCGATGGCTGAAGTAGTCTGCACGTTGACTATGAAACCAAAAAATAACTGGGTTTGAGCCCAGTTTCAGACTAAATCATAAAAATCTTTCGCATTTTTTCTGATGTGCATTAGTATGTCTTTGTGTGTGTCAGTTGTTGTCGGAAGGTTTCACTGTCGAAGGCATAGTCACTAGTCACTGAACAGTAACAGCTTCAGCTGTATCCAATCCACAGGCACATCAGAACGCCCTCTTTTGTCGGTATTGTGTAGCACCGGTGAAGTAAAATAATTACTACAAATGGCTACTAAACACGAAGTTTCAAAATTTAATACGTCTCCTTGAGATCAGGGACGCTACAACTCTGCTATAAAAACAAAGAACGTGCAAAGGCAGAATTGTAAGATAGTTAAGCTTCACCGCAATCTCAATTCTCTAACTATCTCTTTTCTATAGTTCAAGCAAAATTCATCGCATCTGCAGGGGTAATTTCCTGGCTACTGGTCCCACATAAAAACAAACATACAACTTCGTGTCAAGTTAGTGTGCTGGCATGGTAGTGGCTGTGGTTCATACCTAAAGGCACACGCGGGGAGATTATTGATTGGTCTATTCTGGACATACTCGTATAAGTTGTATTGAGATACACATATGTTTTGATATGACTTTTACTAATTTAGGTGCTGTTGCTATGCAACAGTAGTCACCGGAGGGTTTCTTGATCTATATACTAGATGGAAATTCATAATGCTCTGTCTTGTGATAAATTGATGGATGAATGAAAGCCTTTATTAAAGATCTTGGCGTTAAACTCTCTGATGCGAGCCAGAGTTTAGTCAGCCCGAAACATCTCAGCAAGGTATAATATCATAGACAAAAGAAAACTATAATAATTTCCAATTGCCCATTCCGCCCTGGTGGTGGAAGTCAAAATTCAGCCGGTGTTGCGAGCACCGTGAGGTTAGACGCTATGCGCAGGTAGCCACGTTAATCTCTACATTGATTATTTGTAACTGTTGAAGATTTTTGATAACGTCTGTGCGGCTTTCATACTTTGACTGTTTCGAGGTGTAAAAAAATATTTCTTTTTCACCAAATCACTCATTCAAATCTCTGTATAAAATTTTATTTCAGTTGACATGTGCGCTTTTACTCGGGTTGACATAAAATTTCATAAAGTGCGAGTATTTAAAATTTTGGTAGTGTGTGGATTTTCCTCTTTAGCTACAAATTATTTATAATGGCTTTTAACGTTGTGATATGTTAAATGGTTCGTAACGTAAAAGGAACATTTTTAAAAGTTCACACAAACTTGTCATGTGTGTAGATTAAACAAACACTCACTTCTAACATCCCCTGCTAGATACTGGTATGTATGTGTATATGTATATACACATACATATACATATGCACATCTTTATCCGTCTTTATTTAAAACATTAATTTCAATTATAATGTGGGTGGCAAATTATATCTCGTTTTAAAAAGAACTCATTTTGGTGGTTTGAACATTTTATGGTTGCCTTTATATTTTTTTCTCGGCATTTTGTGGTTTTTATGGTTGTAGCAATATTTCACATTAAACAGTTTTTTCTGGCGTCAAATATTTTTCGAAAATGCAATTTTATGATTTGTGAACGATTTTGTTAAAATGTCGATACATTTTAAGTGGTTGTTTTATGTTAAAGCTCATTGTACTTACTCGTGTTTAGTTGTTGAGTTCTTCAGCTAAGTAAATTGCTGTGGTGTTTGCCGTCATGCAGTTTAGTAGAATTTAAATTATAATAATAATAAAGTTTATTGATTTAACATGTTCTAGATTAAATTCTCGCTGTGCAAAAATGGCAAAAAGGAATATTTATATTAAAATGTTTGCACCAAAACGGATTTGGCAACATGATTTTCCAATTTAGTATATAATTGTACAACGGAAATGCGTATCTACTTATATATACATGCATATATGTACATACATACATATATGTGTGTGTGTATAGAATTATGTATGTAAGTTCAAAGCTATTAAAGTTTATGACTCCAATTATTTTTCATTTTACTTTTAAGACGAAATCATAAAATACGTTCTATTTTATTGAAAGCAAATTTGGAGCATTCCAAATTTAGTTCGGAATATTGATATTTATTTTTATCTTGTGCCTGTGCTCAGTGGATATTCCCTATACATGCAATGCATTACACTGGAACTAGAGAGAGAGAGATAGTGTAGAGAATATAGCGGTGGTGAAAGTGGCAGGAAGACAGAGCTTGCACAACAATGCAGTTGCGTGTTAATTATAAAGCAATGTTACTGCGTCTGTGATGTTAATTATTTTGAAGCTAATGGGAGCCATTTTATTTATTATTTTACTTCGCTCACATACCGTAGTAACAGTGTGCTGTAGCACAGAGAACTCAGAAAAAACTTTTTTTGACTTGTCCCGGCTGGTAATCGAACCCAACACCTTCTGGTTGCAGAGCCAAAACGTTAACTACTCTCTATCAGCACCCTAATATATTGTGTTATCCATTTCAAAACAACTACCGGCCTGGTCAGGCTTTAAGCTGTTAAATATCTGTAACCTGAAGTTTCAGGTTTGTTATTTAAGAATATCGATCGTTTAAGAACCGAAAACGCTTAAATATAGTTAAAACTTACTGTACATATGTGGTCACTTTTCGAGCACAACAGGCAAGATATTGTCAACATTATGAAAAAGATTAAAGAGACTCGAAGCGTTGCAGATGTGGTCGGGCCTGCGCATCATCGCAATGTTCTTAGTGCCGAAAATGATGCTTGGAAGATCAATTACCGTCAATTCAGAACGCTATGGCTCTGATTTATAATACCGTGAATGTGTTTATTGCATTCAGCAACTTATTAGCTTGAGTATTGGGTTAGGTTGGTGCACAAGTAGAAACACTCCGGTTTAGGTGGAATTGAACCCGCATCTCCAGATTGATAATAGTAATGCTCATGCAGTACCGAGGCACCCTGCTTGAGTGTTACTTCCATTCTAAAAAAAAAAAATATTTTCCCACAGCGCAATTCGGGATTGCTGCTGTATCTGATAAAAACTATAAAATTAAATTAATCCGAAATCTCACTTATTACCAAATATATAAATATTTCACTAAATCGTTTTGTGTAAATAAAACTATCAGATCGTTAATAAATTTAATACAGTTTTATGTCATTTTATTTTCTTTATTTCATTTATTTTCATAAATATTCCTCCTACATTACAGTTTGTATCCGTGTCACTGCATATTCATTCATTCGTTTAGTAATTGTTTAATAATAATAGTTTATATATGTATGTAGTCGTATAACATTATTATATGTAATTTTTTTTAAATGAAATCTATTTATATATTCACATTTTTTGTTCATATTTAAATAAATAGATACTTTTGTTTCTTTTTTTTTAATTTTATAATAAATTCTTTTTTATAGAAAAAATATTACCATCTCTAATGCAAATTTATGTAAGAATAATTTGTTTTAATTTCACTTGTTAATCTGTGTATTTATCTTTTACTTTTTGTCTTCTTCTAATCATCACACTTTTTTATTAAAAAAATATAAATTTTTTAATAATTACTGTCAAATATAAACAATAACACTGTCATACAATCATTAAAGAAACGAAATATATTTTTAAGGGGTTTCATTCATTCATCCAATTTTGTTTCATTGTGGTCAATTAAAATATATTTAGTTTTTCTACGTCACTTTTTAAGGTCTGCAAAGCAGATGGCTATATTAGGACATTCATATCGCATTCGGCCTTAAATCGTCATAATTGAAAATTGATTTAGTGTTTTTTTCACTTTCTGCAACCAACTTCACTTGTTAACGCACTCTAAAAATTGAATTTTCCAATGGCTCAGCCTTGCCGCGGCGTTCTTATGTTTTGCTTCCTATTAATTCTGTTGGCTTAAGAACCTTTCAACATATAAAGAAGGCTTGGCGCTTTCGTTTAATTTTGAGTGTTGGAAATCTTTGCGTTCCAACCAATCATGTGTGTTCAAAGTTTTCTTAGTGTTACAGAGATATTCAAGAGAGAGATGCAAAGAATCAGCAAGCAAGGATGCCAGAAGATTTTACATAACGTTGCTGTTGTAAAGCAGAGTTCTGATATTATCTTGATGCATTAATTATTTTACAAATAAATAAGAGTCTTTATATATATATAATTATACTTTAGACGATCTTGAAGTACACAAGAAGACAAAAAAATAAAATGACTCTTATGTAACTGAAAAATAATTAGTGCATCAAACTAATACCAGCAGCGCAGCAACTTTGCCACAACCAGCAACTGTGACACAGAAATACGACTTTGGACGAAATTCGGCATTCGCGATGAATTCTGCAATAGATTTATTTCTATTTCTTACGCTGGCGAACAACGAACAAAATTGTTTGTGTTTTAGTGAATAATTTTAGTTTAAAGAACTTTTTTTTTCTTTTTACAGCAAAAAATTTAAATAAAAATTTTGTTTGAAATATTTTTTTTGTTAAAGTTTGAGCTTTTTTTGCTGCGGTTTCGCTAATTCTCCTGGAAGAAAATAATAGAATGAATAGCGACAATATTCTAAGAAACCGTTTAAGAGATAAATCGGATCCCTTAAATTTGCCAGACGGATTTATAATCATTTTTTATTTATTTTTTTACTTTTTTTTGTATATTTCTTTACATTTTGTTCAAGTAAAATTAAACGATTTGAAAACGAATTTAAACTGGCATTATCGAAATGCGTCACATGTTAAAAACATCTTTTTTTTCAATGAAACAAGATGGAATATGAAATCGTCACAACAAATCGTCACATAAAAATTCATCACACTATTTGTCGATTTCAAAACGTTTTAACGCCGAAAACGATTTTCATCCCATACCTGAATGATGATGTTTGTAGTTGAAATATGGTCACACCAAAAGCTGCTCCATGTAACCAAAAATTTCTTATAATTAAATTAATGCAACAATTTTGCGCGTTCTAATTGTGTTGATGTCGATGAATTTTCTCCAGCGAATTTCGTCGCTCGTACCAGTTGTGTTCTTAGCACTACGAATACTAAATAAATTTTAAATTTCTATGACCTCCAACAAAACAGAATTGGAAAAGGATGGTTAGTTCAAGTTCAGAACTTTTACATTTCAATACATTCTGATTACATTCGTTTACTTTACAGTAGTCATAATTATCCCCCCGTAGGTCTAATTGTAATAATTGAGAATCGTTTACTCTTACAGATAATGTGACTCTCGTAAGATGTCAAATAGAGTTCGCCGTACATGCTGTAGCCGCTATACAGCAACGTAAGTTTGCCACAATTCTTAGCAAGTGGTCGTTTGTTCCAGATTTTCTGCAGTGATCTTGGTTTACGAACTTCTAAGATTAAATTTGTTCAAGTTTGAAAGCCAAACGAACATCGCGCGAACAACCGCGCAGAAAAAAGTTAAATCGAAATTCAATTAAAAGAATAATTCGATTTCAGGAAAATTGTAGCATCAATTAACAGTTTTAATTGAAAATATTCCACGTTTTTTTATATTTGACCATTTTATAGTATTTAGATTGCAGTTTTTTTTTGGAGCACAACAAAATTAATTAAAATGTACGTGGATTCAATTAAATTATTAGTTAAAAACAGCATTTCACTGAAGAAAGACTTAATTGGGAAAAATTTTACTATTATTTTTTCTGTGCAATGCGCAGAATTACAAATTGATCGTGTGGTTTAATATTAAGGGATTATTATCTTTGAATATACGTAAATTCATCATTTAAGCCGATAAATTGTAGAAAACTGAACACCTCGAAATAAACATTTGCTAAATTATTGGCGAAATACAGCCGCAAATTCCGAGAAAATTGTGGGGGCAAATTTGAAGCTCCTAATAGCGCTTTTTAGTCCCCAGCCGTGACGTTTTCATACTTAAATAATAACGCCATAAAATTGTCTATTCAATAAAGTAAGCTGACTTGATTTTAAAAATATTATTCCAATTTCATAATTGTGCTTTTTCCTGAAAAAAAAATTATATGAAAGTAAACTTATAGATTGTATGTTTTTGGTGATAGAATTTTTGTTTTTGTATTTTCGGTATTTTCTCCTCAGTTATTGAGTTTGCTTTTCTAAACAAATCTTTATGAGAATATTCGGGAAAAAGCACAATTTTTGAAATTAGAATCGTATATATAACGAGATATTGCCGAAAAAAATGCAATTGAATTTAAAAATACTTTTCTTTGCGTTATTTGAAATTTTAGTTCTGTAACTATAAAACACCATCAATCCGTGAATAATTTTGGTGTATCACAGTGTAAATTTAATTAAAAAGTGAAATAAAAATTTTTATTATTCATTTATTTACATATTGGAAATATTTTCTAATATTTTGTTTTTCATTTGGCGGGAGTTAATTTGTTTTGAATTTATTTAGTAATTTTTATTTATTTATTTAATCTTTTTTTGTGTTTCCTACTAGAACTGTATGTTACAGAGGATTAAATTACATAGAGTTAAATATTTTATTTAGATTTTTATTAAATGAACTTTTATAAATTTATTAAGTTGGATAATGCTCTGCATTTTTAACATATTTTTATATTGTAATTAAAGTAGTTATTACTTTTGTTTGTAATAGTATTTTTTTGCAATTAATTCTTGCTTTTAATGAAATTAAATTATCCTTGTGGATTTGTGAACAGTTTGTGTTTGTTATGTTTCTTGTTTTTTAATTTTTTTTCTTTTAATTTAAATTTACCTGTAAAACACTAAAACGTGTTGACAAATTAAAATTGAACAATTAAACATTATAATTGATGTTATCAAAATGTCATTATAATGCAGGCATCCCAAGTGGCATAAAAATAATAAATAAAAATATTTAATTATCAGCATTGATGACATCAAAAATTCGTAACACGCAATTCCACGTGAATTCAAGGGGGTTCTCTCCTCATTGCCAATGATGTGGAAAGGCATGTATGAATGTTTGTATGGCTGAATTTAATTGGAGGGAAGTGTATGACATTTAATATCAGCTTTTGCGTTTGTACATGTTTGTTTTAAAATTATTAAACTTTGTTGTCGTCTAGATAAAATAAAATGAAAAGAACAACGCACAAAGCGATAGAACAAAACGCATTATTAAATTATAAGTGTTGAAAAACAAAATGTACAAAAATTCATTTATTAATTTATGAATTAAAATTGCGCATGAATATTTCTTTGAATAACAAATATTTTTATTTTTATTTTCAATATGCTGTGACAGCCATATTTGCGAACAGCATTCTAATTCTTTCTTTTTATTCAGTCAAGTAATATTTGTATGCTACCGTCTTTTATGTATATATGCCTGGCCGCCACTCAGGGCTGCACTCAAAAAATGAGCTAGAGCGGAACATATCAAAGTTTGGCGAAATGCTACTGCGGGTAGGATCACCAGAGTACTCTGGGGCGATCCGAACCTGGAGAGACCGAACGAATTACTGAAGCTAAACAGACCAACACTCAGAAGACTGGTGGGCATAATAACCGGTCACAAGGCGATGAGGTCTCATCTCGCTCGCATGGGACTGATGGAGGGCATGCGAAGAGAATGACGAGACACTGGAGCACATTGTCCGTCAGACTAAGGTCAGATTAGAGGACAGGGTTTTCAGAGGACCAGCAAAGTGCACCTGTGAGAATTAGAGATTCGGATTGAAGGGACTTTAGCGAATACATGGTTCGGACTTGGTTCTTGGAGTGACCAGTGAAATACATTTTTTTGGGTAGGGCGCACATATATACATACTTTATTCATAATCGATTCATTATGCTGGAACTAGAGAAAAGGGATAGTTGTTGAGATTACAAGTGGTGAAGAGGAAGGTGGAGAGGAAGGCTTTATTATTTTTACAACTCCGTTTTTTGCACGTTTCTAGTTTTATAGCACTGTTGCACTGCCTCTGGTGTCCAGGAGATGTATTCAATTTTTGAAGCAGTGTTCAGTAGCCATTTTTATTGATTATTTTACTTCACCGATAATGCTAAACAATACCGACGACGGCGGGTTTTCTGAAGTTTTTTTGGGGGATTGTGACTATGCCTTCGGCACTGAAATATTCCGACAACCACTGACACAAGGGCACACTAATGATCGTCAGAATAATGACTTAGTTTGACACTGGAGTCCACGACAGGACTTTTGGTTTAGTAATCAACGTGCTAACTACTTCCGGCATCGCCACCCCCGCATTTCCGCATTGGGCTTGGGATTGGGTCAACGCTCTTGTCTGCCTTTTCGACATAACCGAACCAACTTCTCCATAAACAGATTCTGAAAATTATTTAAAAATAACCGGCCAATGAAAAATGGCACATCACAATTGTCATTTAATAGATTTTCTTAATCAAAATCTTCATGGGATGAAAAACCTAGTGTAATATAAACTTAAAAACTTGATTTCCTTAAATAAAAAATGGAAAAATAATAATTTCTGTATAATGAATGTTCGATTTTTTTAAATTTTGTTCATACAAATTAATGAATAAAAGTTTATTTGTGTGTAAGTTCATAGTTAATAGTTTATCACAGTAATGTGAAAATAACTTTTCACTTAAGAATCAAGCAAAGAGAACTATAAATCTCCAACACGAGTTTTATTTGCCACAATACACGTCATCAGTAGGCTTAGTGTCAACAAGGAGGTAGTTGTAAAGATATTAATATCATCTATTTAACCTGACCAAGTTGGAGAAAATGTATACGAGAAATTACTACTACACTGCTCTGCAATAAAATACTTTTTGGCTCTCCTTTATATAAAACTATATGGACTATATGGTTTTTGATGTATTCAGCTCAAATCCGTTTTTGGTTTTTCTGCATCACGTAGGGTTTTTTTTTTGGATGAGCGTGGCAAAATGTTCCCTTAAATTAGTCAGGTACGAAGACATATTTCAGCCTAACTCGAGAACGACTCATCCGATTATCGTAAGCAAAACACCAAAAGATGCGAAACAAAATTTAATTCTACATTATTTTTTTCTATATTTTATCGTTTTAGAATTATTCAAAAATTTAAGAGGGGAAAAATTTCTTTTCTTACAAAATTCGTTAATTTTTTCAGTTTAAAAATGCAATAAAAAAAGAAGTAAATATTTTATGTTGCACATTTTTCTGAGAGGTAAATACCTCAAAAATAAAATAAGGAAAAAATAATGAAAATCGATTAACAAATGCGGATTTTATTCTCAATTCACCGCAGGTACCCAATATTGAAAGTATATGTGTGCAGTCAACCTTACAAATGGCGATAGAATTGCGTTAGCTTATCAGGCAGGTAATGGAAATAAAGGACAATGGTGTTTTGTATGGTTCTTGGAATTAAAAATTTCCATTGCCATTGTGAAGCAAAACAGCTTTCAAACTTGTCTTGGATGAATCAATAAAAAGCTGACATTCCTCAGACTTGAGAATATTTGAGAATTCGGAAATATATAAACAAGATAAACCAAATATGTAGCTTCTTTAAAAATTTTCTTTACATAACAAACATTTTATTATTCGATTTAAATCTATTTCATTTTTCTGATTTTTTAATATTGAATAAACGAAAGAATATTTATAATAAATTAAATAGTTTGAAAAAAGTGGGAATGCCCGAACATTGACATCATGTGACAATTGATAATAACATTTTGACATTTTCCGAATTCGAGGACTTTCCTCCAATAGGTTGTTGATGCAATGAATTTTATTTTAAAAAACTTTTTGAAAAAATTTCTAAATTACAATTTAAACATTCGCTTCCTGTGCAACTTAAGGAATATTTTTTATAAAAATTCGACTTAATTATTAAGCAAATATTTCATTAAATTATTATATAAATAATTAAAAGGATAAAAAAAATAATACATGATTTGATAATTGTGTAATATTTCTCTAATTTTCATATATATTTTTATTATTTATTTTTTCTTTATTTCGTTGACTATCTACAAATAAATAACTTATCAAAATATAAGTCTTCATTTTAGGTAAGTAAGAAGGGAATATTAAATAAATTTTATTGGTTCTTTTGATCTTTTGAGTTCTTTTCTTTGTGTTTTCAAGTTAATAATCGATATGACTTCAAGTACGCGAGCTGTGAGCCTAAAGAAAGGTAAGCGCAAAATATATAGAACAACAGGACACTATACAGTCAAGCCTGTCCAATCAGGGTTGTCAAATAAACTTGTTGTATTTTACACTGAAAATTGTAGTTTATATATCGGAAGCTGATAACGAATAAAAATATGTTTATCCCTCAAATATTTGCATATCGGTTGTTTTTGCGACAGCGCACGTTGCCTACATATTCAATGGTTTGCATTGTATCTGGTTTATGTCCTTATGCCACTTAATTTTTTCTACATTGTTAAAATTTTTGGGAACAGCGCAACTATAATCTAATATGAAACTGAATTAGGTGCAAAGAGTACAACCATAATGTTAACGATAAAAATATGAGGAAATGTCAAAAAATAATTTTCATCTTACAATTGATGTTTCGAACTTAAAATCTTTTTTTTTTATGTTAACAAATTGGCGATTTTTGGACAATGTCTGCGATTTTGAGATTAGTTTATGACTGCATATTTTTCTTTAGCGTTTTTCTTTTAATGAAAATGTGGAGCCAACACTTAAAAAAAATTTAAATATTATTTTGTGGCTTTGCTGTCCCTTTCTATCAATTTTATATTAATTCATGAAAAATAAAGGTAGTGTCATTAGGGCCGGCAAATTAATGTTGTCATTTTACTGTCTGGCCCTACATTGAAAACAACAACAAATTCAAAAATATTGTTTTTGTTTTGAATGCACTTGAAGCCCTTAAGACACTGCATTATTTCTAATATGTTAAAATTTTGGAGAAAAGCGCAAATATATTGTTTATGGGAAAATTATTCATATTCATATTACTCCATATTAATATAAATACAAAACCGTCAAATCGTCCACTAGTGTTATCGATAAAAATGTGAGGAACTGTCAAAAAAAATTTTCGTGTACGAACTTAAAATCTTTTATATGTCGACAACTTAGTGATTCATGTACAATGTCTGCGATTTTGAGCTTAGTTTTTGAGCGTATATTTTTCTTTAGCGTTTTTTTTTTAATGATAATGAAGAGGCAGCACTTAAAAAAAATTTTAATATTATTTTGTATTTGTTTCTTTGTGGCTTTAGTGTCCCTTTCTATCAAGTTTATATCAATAAATGAAAACATAAAGGTAGTGTCATACGGACTTGAACGAATGAAAAAGTTCTTTCGATATCGTGCGTATGGCAGTAAGTTTTGTTTTTTTGCCTTGCGAATTATTTAAAATTTAAAATTTTCTTTTGAAGACGTTTATTTACTGCCATACAAAATCTTTAAAAATATTTTTTTTCTATAATTTTTAAACTAAAAAGAAAAACATTTTCTAGTTTATTTTTATTGTTTTTGTTTGGTTTTAATTCTATATTTTGGGAAGGTAATACATATTTATTTGTAGTTTGTTTCTTTTTCACTTTTTAATATTTTCACTATTTTTAATCGTTGCTTAACTTGTGCATTTTTAATGTTCTTTTTTATTTTGAAGTTGCAGTTTGTTTTCTCATATTTTTGTGCGCCTGTTTTACCAACGAATGTTTTTTTTATTTAGTTTATAAATTGAAATTAAACTTACGAACTACTTCTTAATAATAAATATAAGTAAATAAGAACTGAAACTATAAAAAGAACTGTACAAACAAATTTCTTTTTAGCAAGTTTATATACAATTATTCATTTCAAATTTACATTTTTACACATAATTTAACGTCAAAGGTCAGTTTCTTGAACAAGTTTTTTTTTTTAACAAATTGCCAAAGAAAGTTGAAAAATATTAAAAAAAAATATTTCTTCTTAATATTGCTACGTAGCAGATGCAACATAAATAGAAATAGTTGCAAGAAAATAATCAACTTTACCATTTCTTCTTTGTAGACTTCATAATACGATTCTGAAGCAAAGAAAAAATCAAGTGTTTTTTTTTTAATTTAATACAAAATTTATAAAAATTCAATTAAAAATTTACATTTTAATTGTGCCTTTAAGAAAATTGCAGCCAAGAGGCCAAGAGGTTTATTTCGAAGTAAGGATTGAAATTCTATTAAATTTTTATGCAAAAGATAAAGAAATAGACCTATTCAATTTTGTTTGGTTTAATTTCTGCTGCAAATTTTACATTTTTCGCTTTATTTAAAATTTAAAACGAGGACTGGTTTGCATAAAACAATTCCGAGCTTCTTTTTCGTTATCTATTGAGAAAAAAAATGTATATACAACTTTTTATTGGAAAAAAAATAACATTCGTTAGAAATGCTGCTTGTCGGGTTCGATCGCTTCAACAGTCATGAGGGTGGCGATGGCTGAAGTAGTCTGCACGTTGACTATAAAACCAAAAACAGACCTGTGTTCAAGCCCAGTTTCAGACTAAAATCATATCGCATTTTTCTGATGTGCATTAGTGCGGCTTTGTGTGTCAGTTCTTGTTCTGATGTGTGTGCACTAGTGTCTGTGTAATAGGCGTCACAGCCGCCCTTCATAAACAGTATTTGAACTGTTAAATCTGCTCAATAATATTACGCAAAAGTCGAACAATAGCCGAATTGTTTAATATTTAATTTATTAAACAGTCGGCTGCAAGCTACAATATGTCAAAAATTAAATACACATATTATACAGCTACCACTGTTGCACACATATACAACAGCAAGCTACAAACCTGCCAGCAGAATCAAAAGCAGAGTTGTAGATAGTGAAGCTTCACCACTTCCTTCAGGACAACACATCGCATGAGTAGGGGCCATCCCCTAAGTGCTGGTCCAAGATATCAAAACGATACTTTTGTCGGGGAAATTATGCCACCCTAGCGCTGATGTAATGGCTTCAGATTGATGAGCTTAATGAGTCATATATTTTAAATATTTTTAAAAATTTTACCTCAACGGATATAAAAAAATGGGAAATGTTTATGAGAAGAACCCAGTGTGAATTTAGAGAATCTATGGGAACTGGAGAAGCTCTGTTTTGCATACAAGTACAGAATTGCAAAGATATTCAAAAAGAGGTTTTTTTTTGGTTTTTGTAGATTATAAAAAATCCTTTGACAGACTGCGACAGGACAAACTAGTAGACATTGTGAGACTCATCAATATCGACAATAAAGGAATTAATTGTATAAAGTTATCTAAATTCTGAAATTAATTTTTGTAGATATTGAGCACGTTCATAAGACGTAACTGTTGAGCTCAACTGCTACCAAACTGTTCAACACAACAATTACGTCTTAGAAACGGCTTCATGATGATCAAATATATATGTATGTATAAGTAAAAATCTAAATAAAAACCATAGACAATGAATATTCTGTGATAGAACCAATTGCGCAACACTTACATCTTATGAAGGCGCCCATTTTCACAGCAAAGATTTCTATCAATACAGGAGTACGTTAAGGATGTATTCCATCCCCGTTGCTTTTTAATATACACATATTCGGAGTGCATATTCCAAGAAGCGATAAAGGATTTAGATATTGGAGTAAAAGGCAATGGCCAATATATAAATAATATACGATACAATGCTATTGGGCGACAATATAGATGATCTACAAAGAATGCCGTAAACAACGAAAGCAACAATTTAATACAAAACGAGAGGAAACTAAATACATGATAATAAACTGAAATGGAAATTATTCCAACTGCTGTTATATACAAAAGTTCAAATATTTTGGATATTGGTTACAAGAAAATTGGGGATATAATGGGAAATTTAATGCTCGTATAGAAACAAACTCACTTAACAAACCGTGATATTAATATCAATCGATGCATAAGATTTTTTAAAGGTTATCTTAGTCAGTTCTGTTGTATGGAGTCGAAGAAGCAAGGACACTCAAAGTTGCAAGTATGAATAGATTGCAAGCTTTAGAAATATGGTACTGTCGTCGTATATTAAAACTCCCTTGCACTGGTCGTGTATCCAAGGTTGCTGTTTTAAGCAGACTAGAGAAAGACCGCGAAGTCTGTAAACTGTAAAAACGGGTAAAGCTGTGTATCTCGGACACATTACTAGTGGAGATAAATATGAACTGTTGTAACTGGTAGTACTAGGCAGTATACGAGTATAAGGAAGCAGAGGCATTTGGAAGAAAACAAATGTCTTGTATAAGAAATATTCGAAATAATCCGTACGGGGAGGAACAGAGATGCATTTCTTCCAATAATAAACAATAATAAAAATCAAGCCTTGCGTATTTAAATCAAGTATATGCGGTGTCAAAAGTACTGAAGTTCGGATTTTCTTAAATCAAGTGCAAAATACTTAATTAACCCTAGAACCATAACGATATTTTATAATACGTTAATACCAACGATACGTAAATTGTACGTATATATACATTTCGTTTGATAAATTTCAATAAATGACAAATCTTCGATAGGATTGCATTTCAATTGTTTTTTTTTTTAATTCATTAAAAATATATATTGAAATTACTTTCTTATAAAAAGTCAAATAATTTTCAAATATGTACATTTTTCTCTAAATAGTCCCTCATAGTGCATTGATGACAGCAATAACGCGTTTTTATTTTTCTTCGGCATAAAAGAGACTAACGTAATGCTTTCATCATAAACACAGCGCGATGATCCACAGTGCTGCAAACCGAGTAGCTCGGGAGTTATCTCAGCCTTGTTCTTTAGTAGTGTGCTAACGTTACGAAAAAATTACGTGCAAGAATTTAACCTTTATTACCAACGATACGTAAGTTTTACGTACAGTAGTCTAAGTGCGCATACTGTGGATTCCTATAAAACAATACAATATGTGTTGCTTTAACACTTGTAAGCATAGCAGCACAATTGATGAGAGCAAAGCTAAAATGAATTGGCGTTCGATTGCCGATCACTTCTTTTATATACAAGTGAAAAAAAACTGTACGTAAAATTTACGTACATTATGGTTCTAGGGTTAAAGTACGGATTATTCAAGTGCTAAATGCTTACTTTTATCCATATTTAATACCCATTCTATACTTAAGGAGACTAATTTAAGTAAAACTGAGATCGAATCATGTCTGAAATGCACTTGATTCAAGATTTTCAAAATTGATTTAATACCGAATGCGTAATTGAAATAAGCCGAACGCATGATTGATTAAAGAAAAGCCAAGTCAATGTAATACCGAATCCGTAATTAAAACAAACCGGAAACTGAGATCGAATAAGTCAGAAATGCGTTTGACTCAATCATTTCTAATTTGTGTGATTTCAATTGTAATAAGCAACAATCTACTGCTGCCAAAATCTAATTTTTTTTTTTTAATTAAGTTCTCGCCAGTATTGTCGCTTAACATAGTCTAAATTTTCCTATTTGCAAGAAAATCAAACCTAGTTTTGCTTACGAAATGTATGCATCCCGCTATATCGTAAGCAGTATAAAAATACGTATGTACTCCGATGAAAGTGCATACAAACGTAATTGTTGCGTGTTTTTGCAACATCCTTAAAAATACAAAAAAAAAAAAATATTTTAATTTTAACTGAACAATATCTGTAAAACTGCGGTTGAAAAAAAAAATGTTTTTGTTTTTTTTTTAACTATTCCGGTTTAATCGTTCGAAAAATTTGTTCACAGATATGCAGCATTTATTTTTTAACTATGCAGAAAATACTAAAAACAAAAACTAAAACATTAAATAACTTGAGGCACAATAAAAAAAAACACACACAGTTGTAATAACAATAAATAAAGTTTTGTTTAATGTGTGCATAATAAACAATTAAAATGATCTTTTTTGTATAAATGAATAGTAATTGTTACATTTGGGTCAAATATTAAAAAAAAAAAACGTGTAATAAAATTCAAGAACGAATGGTTAATTATAATAAAAAGTTTGCTTGTTCGAATAAAATAAAGTTTTTGTATCATTTAAACTATTGCTAATAGAATTTGGAAATAATAATAAATAACTTATTTAAACGAATTTTCTAAACTGATTTAGTTTAAGTTTCTTTATATTTTATTCTTTCTTAAACCAACTAAAGCATTCGTCACATGAAATTCTTTAGCGCACTTAAGAAGCAGATTTCTATATCAATGGGTGCGGTAATAAGACGTACAACCGTCGTACAGCCGTATTTAACTTAAGGTCAGATCATATGAATGTCGCAATAATCCAATATTGGTCTATTTTATATGCTAATCGTGTGACTTTACTATTTATTGACTCGTACGGTAACCCACAACAATCATATGAAAGCTTGCACCCATAGAAATGATAAAGATCTTAATCAACTTTTGAAATTTTAAAATGCTCCAAAATCGATAAAAAACGGTTTGCACGACTGCGAGGTTTTTGTGGCCTCACTTCGAGGGTAGAAGATCTGGGCAACTGTTGAGATTTCCGAGAGTTCATCTGCGACAGCTCACCGCCACAATATCAGGCCATTAGCTTATTGCGACTCGTACCAGTGACATGGGTCTCCCATACAGAAACTTTTGCTGTTTGTTGTAATGACAAGGAGAAGGAGAATGGTGTGACTCACGACCCCTACAACTGTCCCACATTTGGGAATCTGTTCATCGCGCTGTTGATGGAGGCTCGATAGCTGACCGAACTCTCTGAGCTAAGGCTCAGGGAGCTGAGAGTATTTATCAGGTTTTCCACTCCATCCTATCTATTTTATTCTGAACCAATTCTAATTTTAATCTTGTGTCCAACCCTTTCCTTTTTGCTTTTCCATTTTCTCTCCCTTAAAATTAACATAATGGAACCAGATCGGAATTAGACCTAACAGGACTGCGCAGCAAAAAATTATCGAAATTTAGAAACACTAAAAGCTGTCGGAGGCAATACATTGCATATTTTAAAAACAAATGCTTACAATAATGCTGCCAAAATTCATTAACGTAAGTGAATAGTGTTTATAGCAGCGTTTGTCTGTTTGAATACATAAAGTTATTCTCCTAAGCGGTTCATCGCGAATAAAAATTGGCATTAGAAAAGCTCCTTTACTTTCCTTACAAAAATGCCTGCAGGCAAGCACAAATTTTTGCCGGGATAAAGTAACTTGCCACTTCCCAAGCAGTTGTGCTTAAAGCAACCTCAAAATTACCGATTTTTTTAATTTATTATTAACGTTACGTGTCTTCGAACACTGCCCTCCAAAAGCAATATTATTTTCAAACTTTGTCTAAATACTTGTTTAATTGCTGGTAAAAACAATATTTGGGAGTGCCCAGCTATGTAAAATATTTTTCAAGTTTTTACTTTATAATATGGGACACGCTAATGTACATGTATATGTACGAATATGTATGTACACTGAAGAAATGAGAAATTTGCTACTTTTATTGTTATTGGCAGAGTAAACTTTTTTTTTAGTCATTTCTATTAGCAATTATTGTTCTTGCCCACCCTTGGTTTCTTCTATTCTTTTCTTTACTATAAGAAGTCATTTTTTTGTTGGCGGTATATATTCACACAAATTAATTAAATTTTATATCGTGCCGCCACTACAAAGCACTTTTAGTGGAATACCAGAATTAATACGAAACAATAAAAACCAAGAAACTAACTGAACGCACCCCATGACACATTCCTTTGTGACTTTTACTTGTCAAAAAAAAAGTTCTTAAAGGCAACCGTTTATTGCCTCAAACAAGTATTCTAGATTTGTTCTACTTACATCAATCTGTCAAGTTCCATTTTGACAAATCAGTTAAGCAGAGCAAAAAACTCTATTCTTCAATTGCCAATCAAATCAATTATGTATTTACTAACCAACGTACTAACACAGCTAAACACATTTCTACCGGCACAAACTTGGCCAAACCAAGTTCACAGGATTTTGCATGCATGAATAAGTTTGAGTTACACACACACACAAACGCACAAAAACAAAAAATAGAACAAAATGTAACAACAAAATTTAATGAGTAACGATGGTCTCTTCATGTGTTAATGGTCTCTTTAATAGCATGGCAGATTCTAAAAGTACTCGTGTAGTGAAATAGTGTTCGGTCATTATATCCCTTTAGGTTGTTTAAGAAGAAATTCCTGAATTAAGTTTAAAGCACAATCAGCTCAAATTGTAATGCCACAAGTTAAGCCAGTTTAAACACAACAGCAGCAGCAGGAGTATTAAATACTTTTAATCATTGGCCGGCCATGCAAGGCAAAGAGACAATAAATGATCTACTGGCATTAAAATACTCGTATAAGCAGGCTTAAAATTGAAAGTTTTAATTTTAATTAAGTGATAAGCAAACTACAGATTATTATGAGCAGAAGCTACTACTACTCGTTCAATTGAAGTTTCCTTTTCACTTTTATGCCACAACATAAATTGTAATAAAATATTGTATATCTACTCATGTTTACAGGCAGGCATGGTTACACTCAAAATAAAAATCATTCCATCCGTACTTAAATCATAAACAAGCGCTGCGAAAAGAACGGTAAGTACGGATTTACTTAAATCAAGTGCAGAATGCTTAATTCAAGTACAGATTCTTCAACAGCTAAAAGCTCACTTTTTGCGATATTTAATCCCGAATCCGTACTTGAAATAAGCCAAATATGAGACTGATTTAAGAAAAGCCGAGATCGACTCTGTACTTATTGTATCGTTAAGCTACAATATATATACGAGGTATGTGCAAATAAAAAGGTGTATTCAAAATTTTTTTGAAAATTATTTATTTATTTGTACCCTTCAAAGTAATCCCCCTCTGATATAGTGCACTTATGCCAGCGCTTCTTTCAATCCACGAAACAATTCTGAAATGCGTTTTTCGGTAAGGCCATCATCTCGTTCTTCGATTCTGACTTTATCCCATCAATTGTGGCAAAACGCTTTCCTTTCATTGTTCTCTTTAGTTTTGGGAATACGAAAAAGTCGCAGGGAGCCAAATACGATGAATAAGGTGGTTGAGGCATGATTAGGGTGTTGTTTTTGGCCAAAAAAATCACGAAATTGTTGTGTGAGCTGGTGCATTATCGCGATGCAGAATCCATGATTTTTTTCCCACAATTCCGATCGTTTGAGCTGTATTGCTTGCTTCACGCAAACCTTGCATAACTTGATTGTAGTATTTCTTATTCACCGTACGATCTGTTAGCAAGAACTCACGATGCACCACGCCTTTGTAATCGAAGAAAACAAAATCCACATTTTCTTTTGAACGAACCTCGTATGTGTGTTTTCATATTTGCATGTTTTAAAATATTTCTATTTTTATTTCAATTCGCATGATAATAGGTATAAAGAATGCTTTATGTATCTCTTTATGTCGGCATTTAAATTGACGAATTTTATATGAACTAGAAAATTGTGGTTTTTGTGATGTTGTGCCACAATCTGACTATTTAAATTTCTTTTGCAATGTTAATTTCAGGCTCCTTTGACAACAAAAACATTTTTTGAACAAACCTCGTATATGTCGTTGGTTCTTGTTTGAACTCATCAGTAGGAGATCTGCAACCAAATTTTGAAAGAGCTAAAAAATCGTTCATGTTTATACATAAATTGTTAATAAATGTTTGATAATTACAAAAATACAAATTAGAATTCCGGACTTAATTTTTTAAGGTTTTTTTTTTTTTGTTAAATTTTAAAATTCATTTTAAGAACTTCCCGGATTGAATCTCTCAATTAATGTAATTTTCGGCTTGTTTTAAGTACATATGAGTACTATTCGTACTTGAATTTTTAAGACCCTGGGTGTTTCTACAGACAAGCTTAAGAGCTTCGTCTTAAAAAAAATAAAAATTACAAAAAACTTAAATTTAGTACAAACTTTTTCTTTCTGTGTAAACTATATGAATATGATACTGTACTAAAACTTTCAAAATTAAAAAGTTTTAAGTTTCTCGAATTATCATGCTAGGAATTGCAAATATATCAGATCAAATAACATGTGTACTAATAAAATTATACGAATTAATGATGGGAATACAAATAGGACGAACGATGAATTTCGTCTAGCACTACGATGATGTCCGGTCCGGACGGCCAATTGAGAGGTCTTGTCTGAAAGTACAGCTCCCCTAATCAAGCAGGAAACCAGCCTGAACTCTTATTGTATCTGGCAATGGTGGCGACGTCCAGCTCCATTAAACTATCGAGAAAGGTTGACCTAAACAGGAGGAGTCCACGTGAAGTCACTGACGGACACTGGTACACAAAGTGGGCGACACTCTCCCCTCCTTCTGCTCCGATCAACATCCCGACAGAAATCATTCGCAGGTAAGCGCAGCCACTCGGCACATCAACCCATAATGCATGGACCCGTGCAATAAATATTTTAAACTAGACTCTCGCATCATATAAGAAAAGGGAATGAAACTATATTGATGAGCCAATTCTTGTGATAATTTTTGAAATAAAATGGAATAATTTGAAAACGAATAAAACATTAATTATTATACAAGGATGTGACAAGTACACGACAACTTTTACATACTGAACATGTATGAACATGTTTGATTTTAATTAATTCACATTGTCGTGAGAGCACTGTACTAAGTTTAGTCTGGTGTACACATTTTCACTATGGAACTGACCTTGTAATGAACATTGCTCTTTTTAGAATTTTTTTGCTTTTCAATACAATTAATTTAAGTAGTATTTGTAATTAGTAGAATATAATAATTATTATTAATTTAATTTCTTTTTTATTTACAATGTACAAAAATTTTTTTTTAATTTCTTTTTTATGTTTTTTTTTTCTCAATTAAATATTTCTTTCAATGTAAATAAATATTAACAATTTTGTGGTTTTCAATACAAATACAAAGATATGAAAGTATTACAATGGCCTTAATATTCAATATAAAAGACAAGTATTTATAATAACGATAATGAGGTGGATAATGATGATAAAGATAGTGATAATGATTACAATCATGTTGATGTTGTAGTTGTGGTTTTTCTTTTTGTTTTTGTTGCATTAATTTTATAGTTAAAGTATGTAATCACGTTCTTGGTCCTTGATAACGACAATATGATCTGCCCATAATATCTTCAGGTGGAATTGACTGATCCACAGGTGGTATTTTTAATAAATCCATTTGATCACGTATCTGAAAGTAAATGCAAAAGTAAAACAGAAAGAATAAATAGTCACAAATGCAAAACAGTTTAAATATAAATGTAGTTGACTTGATTAGAAAGAAATTCCATTATTTTTTGGTTATTTCAACTAAAAACTTTCCCAGCTGGCCTTTATTTAACTTGATTCCTATTACGATATTTTTTACGAGTTTTTTTCATTCGTTTAAGAGCTTGCAAACTTTTAAATTTGCCTCAAACGCACACAAAAATAAAATACCTCTTAAAAGTTTTCTATCTCTTAAGTAGAGTTAAATTTAATTTTTTTTTCCCGGAATAGAAAACATGCAACAATTTTGTTTAAGTAACAATCAATGGCCATTCCAATACAAGCAGTGAACCCAAAGGCTTTTATTATTATTTATTTTTTATTCGTTTAAAAGTAAAGTGGAAACTAAACAATAGAAGATTTGGTTTTCATTTGATTCAACCTATAAAATATGTAACTATAGATATTTTTAAAAAGAAACTTTTTTTTCTTTTTGAAACAAAATAAACCAAGATTTTATGTGAAAATCATGAGAAATGTTATTTTATTGACAAGTGTAAATGAAAATTGATATGTGACAGATGTCCACCACAACCACGCAAACAAATGCAGTGCTTTTATTAAATTTTTCAAACATATTTTTGCAACATTACAGTCTATTACGTTAAGAGCGTCAGCGATGTTTTTATCTTGGACCAGCACTCAAGAGATGACCCCTACACATGCGATGCATTGTGCTGGAACTGGAGGAAAGGGATAGTAAGAGAGATGACAGGTGGGGAAGCTTAACTATTTAACAACTCTGCATTCTGATCAGCCTGGGAATTGCTATCAGCTGAAGCCGGTACTGTTCAGTGACCAGTGACTATGCCTTCGCCACTGAAACCTTCCGAAAACAACTGACACAAAGCCACACAAATGCACACCAGACGAAATGCGAGATGTTTTCTTGATTTCATCTGAAACTGGGCTCGAAGCCAAGAAATTTTTGGTTTTGTAGTCAACGTGCAGACTACTTCAGCCATCGCCACCCTCTTCAACTTGACACCAGTGATCACAAATTGCATGACCGGTGCGGTGAATAGCCAAAAAGAGTTTGTAATAAAATCTTTGTTACGGAGGCTCTGAAAATGTTTATATAGTCCTGTGGTGACCACATGATATCTATACCAGCGATTATGAATATCTCTCGGTGCTATATCCACCGTAAACGCATTTCCAGGCGGATAAAAAAATGCTGAATCAAGCCTTCATACCTCATACCATACATACAGTGACACCTTCTGCTTGATTCTCAAAAATTCCTCTGACAATTTTGCTTCCGACGTCCACCAGTAGCAATTTGTAAGAATTCAACGGCAAGAACTTTCGCAACATTCGACATGTTATCGTTGTGTGGGGCACGAAATGTTCAGAATGTGGGAAAATTTACAAGTTCGTATCTTCTTCTTCTTCTTAGCTGCGGCTCATGGCTGCATTGTTTTCACGTGAACACATGCTGGCATTGGCACGCTGGTTCATTATCAGTCGTCTAAAATTTATATACAAAATTTTTAATGCCAATCATAGAAGTACAATTATGAAAATTTCATGAATTCCTTTCATTCACCATTTTCATTGGGAATACTTGGCATTTGATTGAGATTTTCGTACGAAATTGTATCCACTGTAAGAATTGCCAACAAATGAAATGCCATTCTTTCCAATATATCTTTGTTGAAGAACAAAGTTCTTGTTGAGAAACCCGTTAAGCAATTTCTCCGACATTTTACTGCACAATTTTTTGAGAAGAAAAAAATGTTTCCTTTCAAGAGCACTTTACCTTGATAAAGCAGCTAAAAGTAAAAGTTTATAAAAGTTTTACATTTGCAAATAACACACAGACCCACATAAACAAACACATATACATATACAGAAATAGTGACGATTGAAATGAAGGAGTCTTAGAGAAGAAATTTAAAAATAATCTTACGGCAGTTTTAGCCTAAGAAAATATTTACATAATTCTTTTTTCTCATAAAAACTTGTAGAAATACAAATAAATGTGCTGATACTGGTGTAAATACGGTTGCAACTCAAAGACATATTTCATTTCGGTTTATATTTATTTTATTTCCTTTCTCATTTTTAAACTACAATATATCTTGCAGGCTGGCAACGGAAAATAGTTGGATATGAGTTCTTGAAAGTTAAAAACGAGCCACAGTTGCAGATGTGAAATTTTTATATTGCACGACCGGATTTACGGAAGGCAATAAGAATGTTTTTACGACGAAAAAAAAATTATTACCAACTTGTTTAAGCTTTATTGCGTGGATTTAAAAAATTATTTGTTTTTTTTTTAATTTACAGTCCCTGCTTTTAACAAAAATTCCAGACAAATGCTGGCTACTGCCCTAAAAAAAAAGTTTGCAGCGCAATTGTATTAAAAGAAAGTTATTTTAAATTGAATTTTTTTAACTAAATATGAATTGTTTTAAAGAAGGTATAAGAAGGTGTATATACATATATATATATGTGTGTGTGTATGTTTGGGAGCGTACAAAGAACATGAAATATTTATTTGGGCGTAGAAATGACTGCCTGCCATACGGTTACGCCATAGCTGCTCCATCCGTGGGTCATACTTCACATAATTGTTTTACCTTTTTGGCCAGTAAGATACAAATGGCAGCTGTATTTTTGTTTTCCATGACTGAAATTGTGACTGGCTTCTCCGTGTACGCGAAAGGCTTCACTTATCCGCTCAAAAAATAGTCTCGTGAGGTTTTAACTGTATCGGGGTGCTCTTCACACCAAATTCGGCAATTCTGTTTGTTATCGTGCCCATTGAGCCAAAAATAAGTTTCGTCGCTGAAGAGAGTTAGTTCATGGTAGAATGGAAAAACTTGCTCAGCTTTTTTGGCATTGCCAGATGTCACGAATCTTGTTTTAACACTGAAAAACCAAATAGTAAAAAATCACCCAATATTTGAGTGTCAGTGTGTAAATAACTTTATACAGTTCCAGGTTTGTTCTTCCACTCATTTTCTAACGCAAACAAAACTTGTTTTTTTAGGTCATCGTAATCAGCTGTCTATCAATAAAATAATTTGAGTAAAACTGTAAAGTGTTCTTTAAATAGGTTCTGTTTTATAAATATATAAAATAATTTCATCAAATCAAAATACATAAATTGTACTGTTCAGTGGCCAGTGACTGTGCCTTCGCCTCTGAAACTTTCCAACAACAACTGACACTAAGGCACACTAATGCACTTCAGAAAAAATGAAAAATGTTTTTATGACTTGGTCAGAAACTGGGCTCGGACTCAGCCCTTTTTTGGTTTTGTAGTCAAAGTGCAAACTACTTCAGCTGTCGCTACTCTCACAGTTGCTTAAAATATTAATGATGTTAATGATGTTAATGATGTTAATGATGTTAATGATGATCATTACGTCTTTTTTATAATGGAGTCATATCTATCCACTGTTAAAATCTTTTTCTCTACTCTTTCGCCAAAAAAAAAAAAAAACATTTATAATTCCTTTTGTAATATAATACTGTTTTCACAGCAAAAGCTGAAACCTGATTTTAACGTTAAAACCAGAAACAGCTGATTTTACCTTATTAGTTTAATATGCCTATTAATATTGCGTATTTAGTTTAATTAAATGAAGTTTTAGTGAACACTTTGTGTAATAAAATTTGATTAATTTTCTATTCCCACAACTCGATGATAGCTTTTCCATTATGCTCTACCCAATAGCTTCGTGTTCTTTTGCACTTTTTTATCGTGGTTGCTGCTGCATCTATTGTTTTAAATTATTTTGGTGACTTTATATACCAAATTTTACTTTTTTTTGTTATTTCATTGAGCACTATTTAAATTGCCAGCTGTTTTAAATTTTTTGACTTGGTAGCACTGCTTTTAGTAAATGAAAATCAAGGTTGTATTTCATTAAATCAACTTAAAACTTATTCAAGAAAGATTTTAAGATGGTTTTAAGAAAATATTTTTATATGGTAAAACCAATTTTTAATAGTTTATTTTAACATAAAGTAATAAAATAATAAAAAAAAGTTTTTTTGGTTTTACTGAAAATTTATAAGTTTTTGTGTTGAATTTCTTTAAAAGCCCTCCCAAATTTATTATAAAAAATAATATATGAATTGCTTTCCTGTTTTTGTTCAGTACTCATAAGGTATGAAATTTAGCCTCCTTTTAGCCTTTTATTGTCCCCAGTTAGCCAATGTATATTAAGGAATTCTGGCATAAATAATTCTTAAGAAACTCAAGAAACAATTATTTTTAGTTTTATTATCATGTGCGGAATTATAAGAGAATTTTTATTTCAAATATCAGTTTAATCATTAACATTTGTATATAGAAGTATGTATGAAAGTAAATTGATTTTATTTTTTGCTCAAATGAAGTGTGTAAAAATTTTACGATAAGACGCACATACATCCATACGAAGGAGGGATATTACTTAACGTGCACGAATACTGCACAAATTCAATGCTGGAAATCAGAGAACTGTAGAGAGCAGTTTTTATATAACAATATTTTTTATTATTTAAATAACAGTAATAATAAAAATGAAATAAACATTCAAAAGAGTTCAACCGAGAAACAAAAGGAAAGTCTTTAATTTTATATACATATTTAACTCGATTGCAGTGCACCATGTGTAGGGCAAATAAACAATGCCAATGGATACTCGTGTATGTGCGTTTGTAGTCTTGTAGGTATGTAAATGGAACACAAATGTTTCAAGTTTTTACTTTATTCATTTTTATGGCATTTGTTTTGCCTTAAATTTTCTTCTTTCTTAAGTCTGGTGCCGTCCATGGTTTTAAAGCGTAAATTCTTCTTAATGCGCAAGTACACGCACATATTGTTGTGCATATATGTATAAACTATAAGGAAAGAGTTGGCCATAAATGATTTTATAGCATTGCGTATACATGAGTTGCGTTGTGTTGGCCGACGACAGTACGTGAGATAAACATTAAGTACAGTATAAACATTAATTTAATACATAAAATATTATGACCAAAAGAAATGCTTTCTTTTTCCTTTGAGTACATTATTCAATACTTCATGCACACTAAAGGTAGATAGTTTAAAAGGACGGCAACAGAAATGGCCTATTAATATAATAATTTTCAAGTCCAGTGTTTATATGACTGTCATGGCTTAAAATAATGAAAATGTTTTTTTTAGAAAAAAAGAATAAAATTTGAAAATAAAAATATAAGAATTCTTTGTCGATTGTTAGAACTTCTGCCAGTTAGAAATTCATACTACAAAGAATTCAGGCATTAAACACATAGACGACAGCAGACTACAAGCTACAGTCGATTAAAATTCAATTGCATACGTTTATATGAAGATATTACTATAATTTTACGGTACTCAAAAGAATATAAAGCGGACTTAATGATGGACCTACAGTTGGGTCTTTGAGTAGGTGAGCAAAGGGGGAGATAATTTATTAAAAACTTACTTTAATAGATTTTTTTATTTCCAGTAATTTAATTTTGTTTGTAGAACTACGTAATTTTGTGTGTCAGATTGAAGAAATAATGTAAAAAAAAAGAGATTGAATTTACCGATCTGACGCTTCCGACACACACAAATTAAATTCATAATAATGTAGCACTGAGGTGGAAGTACGTTTTACAAAATAAACTCCAAAATAGAAAAAGCAATAATTAGTTGCTTTACAGGTTTAGAAAATGGTTTAAATTGGTTTAAACAATATGACTGCGGTATGGCTACATAAGCACCATGGTCAATATCACCCATTCACTCTAATTTATATTTTTATATGCGACAATCTATTATTGTTAAAATGTGAAATAATAGCTAAAACGAGGGTTAATTCGCTTAAAGCGCAGGTCTATGTGAATAAGACAAACTACAGCGGACCTCAAAGCATGCCAGTTTAAACGTAGTTTATGCAGCAGAGTCACTGAAAACTGAACATTTTGCTTGTACGGCATCCAGGGAAACCGCAGCGGACGAAAGCACATGACTACAAGCCAAAAGTATCATTCAACTATATTTGTAGCTGTTTGCATCATAATGCTGTTATCTTTGGATTTCATGTCTCATATTATATTGTTAGTAATTTCTTTCTGCGTTTTTTGTTATTTTTCAAAGCTGGCAACGCTGGTTCCTAATAATATTGTATATTATCACTTGGCTGCATTTTTATATAGAATTTTTTTCCTACTTTATGACATCTATTCTATAAAGACTGCAAGACTAAAATGCTGCACATTTATAACTGGTCTAGCATGATAACACTGAAGTTGATGATGATGACAATGATGATGACATTATTTATAATCTCAAGTAATTTTCTTTAAAAAAAACAGTGTTATTAAACAGGCTAAGTCTACAAATCTTATAAAAATTATGACAAATTATTTAAGGGGCTTTTCTAAATCTGCTAGTAGTGAAAATAACCATGAATGCAATCCTGTTTTTACGAAAAAAAGATAATACTCTTTGTACAAGATTTTTTGAGATGCACAAAGTTATATTGAAGGGATTACGGAAAAGCTGCCGTAAAACTATTAACAACTTTCAAAACGTTTTTATACTTTAAAATCGCATTTTGATTTAAAATTATCTTTTAAAATTTAATTTGAATTTGTTTTTATTTAATTAAATACAACAATATATAATATTTATTAATTACTTATTAATTTTGCAGTAATTTCAAAATAAATCGTTTTAAACACTGCACTGTGAACGATACCGTTGGTCAAAAATAAAATTATCAAAGTCAAAAGTTTGTCATCAAGTGTGGCATCACTATTTCTATAAAAATAACGTTTTAAAATTTATAGTACTTTTTGTGTTCTTGCAACTGTACTCTTTAAGAACAGCTTCAAAAATGATTGAGAGGCAGCTGCGTATGAGTAATATTTATACGAAAATTATCAGTACAAAATATTAACCATACGCCCCTTAATATTTCTATTCTTAATGGTGCCTTTACATTGTAATACAAAGTATTACGTCTTTGTAGAATGAAAATACTCGTATTATGAAATTCTCTCCGTATTTACGAAAAGGGAACAAAAGTGTGTTGTAAGTATTGTTCATGTTTACACGTATATTATAAGTAGAATGAAAGCAAAGATATCAAACAGCTGAGTTAATAACAAAAAATTCGGATTAAATATCTGATGGTTAGATTTCTGCAATATTTACAAAAACAACATGAAAATTTCCTGCGTTGATTTTGGTTGCTTTTGTAATTATTGTATAGAAATGTTAACACCTTCAATAAATACCATAAAAGCTGACAATAAAATACACCACTGGTGTGATGAGAATACATAAGTTTCTAAAATGGTTTAGAAAATAAACATTTACCGACCGCTTGTCAAGTATTCTATCCGTATTCGCTCCTACTCGATACTTTTTGCTTTTACATGATAAGATTTTGTAGTATCTCCAGCATATTTTGACTTAAGCAAGCATATCGACCAAAAAAGTTTTATTTTCCTATTAAAAATCTTTTGAAATAAATATAGTATTTTAAATCAAATTCAGTTGATATATTTATTTACATTAATTACTTTTTAAAATTTTTTATACTCGGATCAACATTATACGATTCTATTACAACTATGCAAAATAACTCCAATTGTTTGTTAAATTCTATCTGTTTCTGGCATAAATGGCTGAGTAACACTTTCTAGCTAAGCTTTAAATATTATAAAAATGTGTAATTTTAAGACTTTATTTTATTATTACTACATACTTGTTTCTTTAACTTGTTGTTGTTATTTAAATAAATATATTAAATTACAAATAAGTATAAAAATGTTTTAATAGGAAAATAGTATTTTTTTATGCGAATTTGCGCACACTAAATTTTTTTATCTTGTACCAGCACTCAGGAGATGACCCCTACAGAAGCGATGCATTGTGCTGAAACTAGCGCAAATGTAAAGTAAGAAAAATGACAGCTTCACTATCTTACAACTCTGCTTCTGCAGGTTCTATGTTTTTTTTATAGCAGTGTTGTAGCGCCCTTATTTATATATTTATATATTTTTTGAAACTTCGTTTTTAGTAGCTGTTTTTAGTAATTATTTTAGTTCGCCGGTGTACACAATATCGATGAAGGAGGCCGTTCAGATGTGATTGGATTGGATACAGCTGAAGTCGTTACTATTCAGTGACCAGTGGCTATGCCTTCGCTACTGAAGCCTTGCGACAACAACTGACACAAAGAAACACAAATGCACATTAGAAAAAATGCGAAATTTTTTTTATGAGTCTGAAACCGGCGTTGAACCCAGGAAAAATTGTTCGTTTTGTAGTCAACATGCAGACTGATTCGACCATCGCCACCCTCAAATAGTAATACAACGCAGTTGAGGAAGTATATTCATATCCCTTATGAACAAAATTTCATGATGTATATTTGCTTTTATTTCGAATAGTTTGCTTAATTTCCTCTTTAAAATTGTTTTTATTTAATTCCTTTATTTGGTAATTTTTTAGTTTATATTTAATATTGCATTTGTTGTATGACACATACATAAATAATTGTAACGAATTGCTTATCCTGTGCTTGAAATATAAGACTTGAGTCCTGTTGTATAAAAATACAAACAAATATATAAATACGTTCTTCAGAAAAAAATTTTACTTAAATTTACTGGGAATTTGTCGGTATTTCAATACATGTATGCATGTTGTATAATAAGAAGAAATGAACTTCTAAAGCATACATATATTTTTGTCTGATAATTTTTATGTGCAATTGATTTTTCTTATTATTTTATTTTCTATAAAATAAAATACAAATAAATACGAAAAAATAAATTTAACTTCAATTAGCTGGCTCAATATTTATTTATTTGAAAATAAAAATTTGATTTCATAACGCCGGCCCTGAATTGTTGCCATTCTGCGTCGCATTTATATCAGACCCCAATTTATTCATCAAAATCTAATTTAAAGGCTAATAATATTTTATACGAAATACTCTCTACAACTGGCATGCGAAACGAAAATGGCAAAAATACTGCATCTATCTGTATGCATCGACACACACAATGAAAATGATTTTTGTTTTTCACTTTAATTCATCGCGCTGGCTTAAAATAATAAAATACATAAAACTTTCATAACATGTTTTAAAATTTACACTTAAATAAATTTTCGGTGCCTTTTTATTTCTGCAAACAGTAGAGAAAAAAATTAAAATTTTTATTACAAATGCGAGAGATAAAAAAAATTAATTCAAGGCAAACTTTACGAGGACAGAAAAAGTCATCATACTGCAGTAGATTTTAATAATGAAGAGGCAGCGGTGTTTTCTTGTTGTTTTTTTTTATTCTTCCTCTTTTTTATTGCAATTATAAAAAATTTTACATTTCCAACTTCGAGGTACTTCGCTTGCTGCATAGAAACAGTTGCATAGAGGATGCACAGTCGTTGTGGAGAGTGCCCATTTAGTTGCAAAGAAACAGAATAGTTTGGAGTATGAAGATGTTAAATTCGAGAAGATATCGCCACTTCATCAACCTCAACAGCATTTTGAATAATAACGAAAGTGCCAAAGCAACACGCCATTATTGGTGTGTGAATGTATGTATCTCTGTTATAATATTTTCGGTTCCCTTGTCCTGGGCCTGTATGTGCACTAGCAATGGTAACTATGCCATATGCAGGTCTCTTTTTATTTTATCGGTTTTTTTTTGTTCGCTCGAAATATTACATCTACATATTTACATTTTTAATTACGAGTTTATGAATTAGTAGCTCTTTTACGGTTTGGATGTCCTTCCTCTTCCTCTGTTACGTCATTTTGCACACACACAAACTATGTTCACTTCATACCTAGACCACAGCCAGTGTGCAAGAACTGAAAATCTCCTTACTTTTGCCATTACATTGACACATCAACACATACACATGGAGTTGGTAAGTTTGCATTAGTGCAAACGGCAACGGAAATATGTACGAGTATAATTTTATGAGCATTTTTTTTTTTAATTTTTTATTTTGTACTTCTTTTTGGCCAAAGAGGATGGATAGTGCACATGTTTTTTTTCGGCATTATTACCAACTTTGCCTTTAATAACATTGGAGAAAGAAAACAATTTATTGCCTTCATTACTAAAGCAAGTGGTAAAAACTAATTAATGTGCACAGCTCTACTGGCTTTGTAAGCTACTCCAGCTTATGCTCACAGCAAAGATTACACGAATATTATTTTTTTAATATTGAATTAATTTTATTTTTGTACAAAGGCAATATGCTAAATGAAATAATTTTGTTAATTCATTAATTTTATTCCCATCGAAAAGGGAAATGCTTTGCTACATCGTCTTACATCGTCTCCAAATGCAGTCGACTCTCAATAAATTTAAATAAATAATTGTAATTTCGCGATAATACTGTGTGTGTGACAGCATTTTTTTGTTAGTAAGGCGACTATACACCTGTTAATCTAAACGCAAAACAAAATAATTACCTCAGCAGTTGTCCTTTTGAAGGATTTAAGGTTGCCTATTTTAAATATTTTTCTTTATATTAAGCTAACAGAGTTGTTAAGCAATATTGGCAACGAAATAAATCGAAGACTCTATAGAACTTCCGTTTTCTGAACAAAAATTTAAAAAAAAAATTTTTTTTAACAAAAATATCCTTCCATGTCATTGGAAGTTTTCACAAAAAAAGTTTTTTTTTAATTATATGTTGTAGTCCTTAATCAACTATATAAGACTTTGAAATTTTATGATTCCATCTCCCTCCGTTCGAAGGCTTTGACATCTCATTCGCAGTTAGGCTGGCGAAGGCTGAAGTAGCTCTCACGTTCACTACTAGAGCCAAATGTTATTAGCACAGGTGTAATAGTTTCGAAAACTAAGGCATTCGGTGTGAGTGAAGCCGTGAAATTAAACTCTCCAGCCTAGCGCTCACAGAAAACCTAAAACACATAAACACTACAAAAAAGAGTAAAAGCCATATTCCTAACGCGATTGACATTAATTTTGTCTGTTAGTTAATTTTCCACACGCAAAAATTATCCGGTGAGGCGAATGATCTGCCTGTTACGCTGGACAAGACGCTCAGTTGGAACACTCATCTTCAAAACTTGATCACGAAGGCATATTTTACTTCCACAAAGCTCTTTGGTGGGACTTGGAGTTTGAATTCCAAGTTAACCTTCTGAACATTCAGATCGGTGCTGAAACTTGCTGTAGGATTGATGACATATTGCATCCCATCAATCTTGATCACTATTGAGATGGAAGTTGTTGTCGGAAGGTTTCAATGGCGTAGGCATAGTCACTGGTCACTGGTCACTGAACAGTAACGGCTTCAGCTGTATCCAATCCACAGGTACATCAGAACGCCCTCCTCGCCGGTATTGTGTACCACCGGCGAAGTAATATAACTACTAAAAATGGCTACTAAAAGCGAACCTTCAAAGTTTAATAAGTCTCCTTGATATCAGAGGCTCTAAAACACTGCTATAAATCAAATAACGTGAAAAAGCAGTGTTGTACGATAGTGAAGCTTCACCCACTATCATCACAATGCACTGCATGTATAGAGGTCATCTCCTAAGTGCTGGTCCAAGATAAAAAAAGAAGAAAAAAAAAAGTTTGTTCTAGTGTTCTGAGATTGAAGGCTATTTCGGGGCTGAGGAGTGGGGATAAGAAGGGATGTTTCGGAGTCTTGCGTAACTACCTATGCATCTCAATTTTCCACAGCGACTGCACCAAAGGTGCATCTTCTCAGGTCATTCCTGGTGATGAGGATGGCGATGGCTAAAGTAGTTACCACGTTGACTGCAAAAGCAAAAGTCCGGGGTTCGAGTCCACTTTCAACCTAGAATTACAAGGAAAATAAATAATTACTAAAAGTGGCTACAAAAAAGCTTCAAAATTGAACACGTCTGAAGTGGAATACGAAAGGACTGTAAGACTGCCTCTATAGATTTTCAACAGAGGCATTTCATATAAGCTGCTTTCACTAAGCGGAGTAGACTTACGCTTTTCAAAAGAACATTGTGGTCTAAGATAGCACTTGAAAAAAATGTATCGCTCTGAGGAAAGCTTAGAGTATGTTCTCTGCGCTTTTTGTCTATATTGGACCAGCACTCAGGGGATGACCCCTACACATGCGATGCATTGTGCTTCAAAAGGCTTCATCACCTTCTTGTTTCTCCACGGAAGTTTTGGAATACAGAATTCCAAAGAGTGCTTGTATTTCTTAAAAGCTTTAAAAGTTAATGTAATGGGCTTTGCACGATAGATATTCTTTGACCGCTATGCTTTCTGATCCGGATAATAAGCATAATAAAATTAATAATTATTTGTCAGTCGAATCTCCCACATTATTAAATATTTATCATAATTATGTCTTGTCCAAATCCAATGTTTCTAATCAAATACCCAGCAAAAATTAGTGTTTGGCTGGAAGCCTTTTTGTAAGGAAAACATGCAATTGCGCTTTTATAATGCATGCTTTTTGCTCGCGCAGAGTCGCTTCGAAGCATTACTTTATTCATCCAAAAACGGCAAACACAAGAATGCATTTTTTTAGCATTTATACTGCTATAAAATGTGTATTCACTGACTTTAGTGCATTTTGGCAGCATTTTTTATAAGCATTTGTTCTTAAAATATGCAACGTATTGCTACTGATAGCTTTTAGTGCGTCTAAATTTCCATAACTTTCTTACTGTCATTTGTTCCATAGTCACTGTTCCCCAATTTTTATTTAATTAAAAAATTCATTTAAAGGAATTAATATTGTCATTTTTAATAAGACTGTGTGAGCACTCCAAAGGATTTGCATAATTTTTCAGATGAGATATTCATTTTTATATAGATATAGATTTTTTTCCCAAATTTATTATTTGTCTTAATAGGCCGTTGTTGGTTTTCTTATATGTATATATGTATGCACATGTGTATATGGCTGCAGTTGGTCTTGTGGAAAACGCCTATTGCTATGACAATGATATTATAAGTTTGGCATTTGCTTCTTAAAAACGACATAATTTCTTATGATGGCACCATGTGCAAAATACTCGTACAATTTTTAACTTTTAATTGAAACTGGTATAAATATCAAGATAATGCGATGTTTTTTGTAAATAATTATGATGATAAAATTTGCACTAGTTTTAAAGAAACGCATGTGTGCGGCGAAAAATGTTAGTTAGCCTTTCAATGAAAGGACAAAATAACTATCAAGTGATTTTTCATAGCCTTCTGAAGGGGGCTAATAAACTAAAAATAATTGAATAAGGAAAGACAGTTAAATAGGGGTCTATGAAATAACTCCCACGAAATAAGTCCCAATTTTAAAAACGAAATAAGTCCCACCAAAAATTGCTGTTTTGAAAGTGGGAGTTATTTCGTTTTTAAAAGTGGGACTTATTTCGTCAATTGATGGGACTTATTTCGTTACGCGTTTTTATTTTAAGTGGGACTTATTTCGTTTTGAATGGGAATAAATTCGTTTTGTAAAGTGGGAGTTATTTCATAACCCTAAATATATATTTTGGTGGGATTTATTTCGTATTTACAATACAATATTCCCTTTTACATAAAAGGTGTTATGATTTCATTATTACAGATCGGTAAAAAAGTAAGAAAATTTGAACTATTGATGAATACCAATGGTAGTGTGGGAAGAAAGCGTATTAAAAAGTCCTGTGTTTTGAAAGCAGATATGATTTCGAAATTCAAGAATTATCTCTTACAAGGTACTATAACTCCTTCTAAATTCCTTGACCAACTGGTATTATCAAAAAATAATTTAATTGTACAAATGGAGCCTGATGAAGATCTTTTTGAAGAATTATCATATTTAGAAGAGGACATTAAAGACGAGTCGTTAAACCATATTGAAACCAACCAGAATACAATTAATAATAATATGTGCGTGATTTGTTTCATAAAGCAGCCAAATATCTTATTTTTTCCTTGTAAGCACTTGAAAATTTGCAGTGAATGCTGTCTTACAATGCAAACTCACAAAATTGATCAAACCAGTAAACTAGTATGTCCATTCTGTCGTGCAGAAGTTCATGAAACCCTTCAAATATTTATCTGATAAATAAATGATTTTTTTATGGAGGGGTGCGATAGAGCCATGAAATATAAGGCCATTATGGCTTTATTTCTCATTTTTTTCTTATGCAAAAAGTTATATATTGGACATTTCGTAAAAGGGACAATTATAATTTTTTGTCCTTATCTCTCATGGCTCTCCTTTTTTTGTTATTAATTACTTTATACTTACTATAATAAAAAAACTTTAAAGAAATGTGTACAAATAGGTACCGAACTTAACTACTGGAAAAACAATATTAAAAAAAATTGTTGACGTAATTACGTATGTATGTGTTTTATTATATTTTTAGTAGGAAATTGGAATTCGTGTTCCATGTTTTCTAATATCACCATTACAAAATACAACTAATCCCAATGCCACGTTAAAACTATAATACCGTCTACCATGCACTGGATCTTCAAGCCATTTATAAAGGTCGATAATTTTAATCTGATGGTCCTTCCGAAACGGTTTCCATCTTAATAATAAGAACAATTGATCTGTACTTAATCCATTTACGAATCCAAACGTTGTTACTAGTAGGCGTTCTCTATACGTTCCTTGACCGAAAAAAGAATTAATAATAAATTCTGGAACTCTTATCAAAATTCGTAATATCCATTCCATTAAGAAGCCTTCTGCAAGTTTGCATACGATTTTTCTTTATTATTCCTCTGCTTTGATTATTCATATTATTCGACGTGTGTTTTTTTCGAAGAGCCAAATACTTCTTATTTGAAATCGCATTAAACAGTGAAAAAGTGGGACTTATTTCGTTTATGAAAGTGGGACTTAATTCATTCAAGAAATATATTATTCAAGGGGGAGTTATTTCATTTTGAGTGGGAGTTATTTCATTTCAAGTAAATTGTTAAGTCATTTCATTTTGGTGGGACTTATTTCGCTTTCAAAAGTGGGACTTATTTCGTGGGAGTTATTTCATAGACCCTTAAATAGTTGTAAAAAGCTAATTTCGTTCTCACCTGTACTGAAAGCAGAAGCTTTGACCTTTTGGAATATATGAATATAATATATGAATATATGACCATTACTAAAACAACATAAAAACATGTGGACAGTAACGATTACTCTCGTATGCATTTTCCTAAGCTCTGACGGGTTAAATAGATGATATTAATGACTTTACAACTGCCTCCCTGTTGACACAAAGAGTACTGATGACGTGTGTAGTGGCATGGAAAATATGTATTCTACTCAACTGGTGTTGGAGATTAATTGTTCCTTTTTCCATATTCTAATCAAAAATTTAATTTCTTGACAATATTGTGATAAATTAACTGTGAACTTGAATACGACAAAAAATTTTCATTAATTTGTGAAAACTTAAATTCTTAAATAATATAGAAATATTGGCTATTAATGATTAATTAAGATGCATGTACTGGATTAGTACCCCCATCATTTCTTTCTGTGTACTGTAAAACTTATTTATAAAAACCTAACTGCCGTGTTCATAAATTTGTTTTTGATTTATAAAAGATATAATAAAAGAATTTTTAATGAACATTTGCTTATTAAATCTATTATAAATCAAAAACAAATTTAGAAATACGGCAGTACATCGTTTGCAATTATTATTAATATTTTTTTGAGAATTTAATACGTTATTCACATTAACAGAACCTAAGGGTCTAAAACGACTTAGGCTGCTCTTCCATATTGCCACAGATTTTATTATAATAAAAAAAAAGACAAAAATCTTATTATTATCAATTCAAATGCCAATAAGAATTAAAAGCTTTTTAAATTAAATTGATATAAAAAGCTTCTTATTCTTCTAAAGGTTTCCTATTCTTGTTTTCTCATTTTTTCTACAAAACACGACCTTAATTTTGCCATTATTGCCTTTTTTCACTTTCCTTTACTTTTAAAATGAAGTTCTGTTTAATCCATTAAGCTTCCTTTTTGTATGTTGTATTTTATAAATTTCTTTTATTTTTGCAATCTAATAAAATCCCCAAATATGTATATGCAATAAAAAATAATGAATAAGAAAACTCTTAATAATAATAAGAGATGCCTTTTTAAACGCTTTTAAAACCAAAACAAAGATGAACACAATTATGAGTTACAAAAAAAAAAAAAAAAACAGCACACAATGCACAACAATAACAAAGTCAACAAAAAGCATCAACAACAACGGCAATAACAACAATAAGAGCATCACAAAAACCATCACTTAATTGCAGGCTTGACGGCAGCAATGACGAACACAACAACAACAATAAGAACAAGAGAATTATGAAGAATAAATTTCTCATCAGCAAATAGTTGAGGTATAAAGAAATCCACCTCCTCCAAAACAAAATTTGGGAAGTAGCATGCTAACGAAATTAACAATCAGCGTTGCCAGCTTTTAAATTTCTAAACCAAAATCAAGAAAACAAATCACTAAATTTCAAATGAATTACTTAGTTAGTAATTTTATATATAAAGAGTGTCTAAGGTGTTTTTTTTTCAACGAAAAAAAAGCGCAATTTTTTTAAAAACATGCAGTTTGGTGTTTGTTTCTTAAAAATGTTTTGCTCTCAGAAAGGGTAATATGTTTTATTTAACAAAATCACAAAATGAAACACACTTTATAAATTCTTGAAAAAAGCTAAGAAATTCCATACGAGAACCCTCAAAAAATACCTGAGAACAACGACATATACAAAAAAAAAATTATTTTTTGAAAGTTCTTGTATAAATATATGGAAATTAAATGGAATTTCAAGCTCTGTTTACAACAACAATACAGTTTCGATACAGTTTCATTAAATTTTTTACCACTCTTCGAATGCTTGACACATTAGGTGCACTTTCTCGACTGAAAGTTCTTCGAAGTTTGCAAACGGTTCACCTTTAAAAATTTTAGTTATTTTTAGCTTTTAACACGCATTGTGTTTTCGTACAGCGCTCTATTTTTAATAATTAGAATAAACATATGTGATAGCTATCAAATTTCAGAGTTGCCATTAGCACAAAAAAATTAAACTAAATTTAAAAAGTGCATTCTTACTGAGGCACCCTTTATTATAAAGATATTAACGAACGAAAAGCTAACTAGATATAATCTCACGAAAACCAATTACAAAAAACTAGTCACGTGGCTGATAGGAGGCTGGTTCTATTGTCCATTGAACGGCACTGAATTGACAACACTGGTAGCAATATTATATAGTAATAATATGAGAAAGTATTGCAAAAAGTAATATATACCAAAGAATGGTCAGACAAACAGAAAGCGCGGCAGACATTTCCTTTACGGGCTAAAAGCAAGGAAAGACATACAGTTAAAAAAAAATTAAATGTGTTGTTATAATTTGTTGAAAATTTCTTTTAAGAATTTCTGATGCAAAATGTGTTATTCCCCTTAAGCAGTTAATGTGAATATGTACTTCAGTTTTAATGACATGAAATTAGAAAAGTATGAATTGCTGCTGCAAAATATGTGCAATTCAAGGACTTTGTAAATTTTATTATCTTCTTAATTTTAATGGCTTTTAATGATACATTATTGTAATTCAATAATGTTCGTATTTGCAAAAAGATCATTAAATTGAAAGTTTCAAAAAAGAAATCAACTTTTCTGGAATATGACTTTTGCTCTCCTTTATGTGTTAAAGCAGAACAATTTTTATGTGTGTTCCGTGACGAATGAACTCAGTCCTTTAAAAGTAGTACGAAACAATTATAATATTTGAATATTTTAAAACAATGTGAGATGAAAGCTAGTTATTCATAATTACTGATGAATATGCATACAAATGTATATTTTTATGAAGGTGGATGGACGTCAAATGCCAACAAAATATTCAGGTCTTAAGCCAACGATGAGAAAAAGTAGAGCAAAATTCTATTCTTCAACCCCTTTTGTTACTTTAACAAATAAGCATATTCGCTTTTCAGCAAAACTCACATTAGGTATTTGTATGTAGTATATATGTATGTAAATACAGTAAAAGCTCGACTTGCGAGCAGCTGTAATTGCCAGAGACGTTTAAAAGGCAGTGAAAATATTTTTAAAATTTTTTTTATGGAACAAAAGAGGAGAATTTGTTTCTAATTAAGATAATTAGGTTTCCTATAAAAAATTGTGAAATTCTGTGGTACCATGTTTTTGGAAATGTATGTGTTGAGAGAGCACAAGTGGTGAATTCATCAGCCACTGGGATACGAACAATTGAACGCAGTATTGAACGGGTAGCATGCAATAAACAAAACAAAACAAGATATGAAAACAAAACAAATAAACTTAAAAAAAATATATCGCTCATTTACTTCAATAACGTCACAATTCCAAAAATACAGTTTTTAAGTTAATAATGCAGTATAATTCTTCATATCGGCCTTCATCTTGTGTAAAAAATTCATGCAAATACCTTCAGAACTCGCCTCGTGGCAGAATAATATTTTTTCATTTCACCATTAAGAGGCATATAAATTGAAAACTTTAAGTATGAATTATAGAGATCTGGAATATGAATTTAAACCGTGAAGATAGGTGAAATAAGGATAATGTATTTTATGCCATGAAAGCATCCTGGGAAGGAATATTATGAAGGATATAATGAACAATTTAATCTCATCCATGTCTAAGAGATGTGCCTGCATCATGCAGAGCAAACGATTCGCAAAAAAAATATTAAATTTCATCTTTCTATATTTTTCTTCAGTTTTGTCTGCATTATTTTCTGTTTTCATATATTTTTTTTATTTTAACTTACTTTTAATTAAGTCCAAAAGTTTCTTGTTATCAATAATAAATAAATAAATGTAATAATTAATAGAAAATAGATCTGAAAAACTTTTTGTTTTTTATGGTAAAAAGGTCTTGATTTAAAAAATGTCACTAGTTAAAAAATTAAAAAAAATTTTAAATTTTTTTGTGTGGGTTGGTTTTCTCTGATTTCGAACATTTTTTTCAAGCAACGATGTGCACAGCACAAAAAAGTTTATATACTGACACGATAAATATGTAAATTTTTCTTCAATCTATTGAAATCAAAAATCAAATGGACTCAAATAGCTTACTTAACGACCGGCAATATGGAGCATCCTCAATGGAAGACTTATTTATTGGTCTTCCTCTCGGAAAAATTGTGCCGATCCATTCACCATTTTGGCGAAAGTAAGATGGTGGTTCTAGATATTTCTAAGGTATTTGACGGAGTTCCGCATGGAACAAGCACTTTTATCTAAACTTATTGCTTTTGGTGCCGGTGATATCTTCTCTTGATTTATATCGAGCTTTCGCAGGGATCGCGCTATAAGAGTTGTTATAGACGGGATCTCATCTAACGAGTTTAAGATTAATTCAGGGGTACCACAATGCTCCATTCTTTCGCCAACCCTATTTTTTGTCTTTCTTAATGACCTTCCATGTCAAACTTCCACCCCTATCAATTCTTTTGCAGATGACAGCAGTATTTGCCATTCATACTCATTTAATCGTCCGACGACATCGACTATGATCGCGGCGTCGAGGCAGAATATGAAGAATTCGCCTCACGAGAATATCGGAATGGTGTCACGCGAACAAGGTCGATTTCAATCCTCAAAAGACCCAATGATGCTTTCTTACGCATGCCCGATCACACTGCACCATCTGTAAAAATGAGGAATCTGAAGCTCTTGATGACATGAGAATGTTCGATAGACTGATCACATTTTTCAAAGTCTTAGAAAAAGCATTCAAGTTCCTCGGCTTTTTAAGACGGTGTAAGACATACTCGTACTTTACCCCATCTGATCTCCTTACTATTTATACTGCCTACATCTGACCGAAAATGAAATACAACTCTCATGTAAGGGCCGATGCTTCAAAGACTATTTTAAAGTTACTCTCATTGGGACGGTAAGGTAACTCTCGTTGTTATATCGTCAGTATAATGGAATGTATTTAAATGAAATCAGGAAATTAGCTGCGGCACAATCCATTACATGTGTAGGGGTCATCTCCTGAGTGCCGCTCCAAGAATGAAATATATATCGCAATACAAATATCACAAATATATGTAGTTTATACCTGTACCAGTGCCCGCAGAGTAGGGTTTAATTTTTATACAATTCTGCTGTTATATATTTTATTTTTAATTTGTAAACCAGATAGGCACCATCTGTTCTGTGTAATATTATTATTATTATTAAATCTGTAAAATACCTACCAAAATCAGATGGAACACGTATATATTTGGCTACTATTAATTGTTAAGTATCCTTTTAAGTGTTGTGTGTAATATTTTAATTTTAATTCACCTAACCACGGGTTCAGCTGATCAGTTAGAATATTGATTAATAACATAAAAGTTATTAATAATTTATTGAAAATGTACTGTAGAGTATTTATACAAAAATAATTTCTTAGCATTTTTAGTTGGTTATATCATGATGTCCGAAATATGCTTGTTATTCAAATGCATTTTCCATTATTGGTAATTATCAAGAAGTATCATATATCCAAAATTTTGAAATGTTTTGTTGATTTCTTTTATGGTGCCTTGTCTGTTTACGGTTTAAAATTACTAGAATGAAATTATTTGTTGTTATTTATTGCGTTATGTTAAGTATAGTGCATTTTATAACGATAGGTACACTAAAATATGTTGTAATTTTTAAAGGAAATGCGCTGCTTGATTATCCACAAACAAAGTTTTACCGAAATTTTCTACTGCTTCCCTTTATGTTTTCCAGCCTGGGATCTATAAAATAGTGTAAAATTTTGGCCTAGAATATGACTCCTGGAATTTTTTCCACTTCATTGCCTCCCTCCATTAAAGAACAATGAGTGTAGTTCTCTGCGATATGCCACTGTACTTGTATTTGTTTTGTTCTCCTGACTTGTTATGCTTTTTAATTTAACAATTTATCAGTCAGTAAAGATGGTTATGAAACGTAAAGATGACTGTCTACATAGAATTGTATGTTACTAACTATAGCCATACATACATACATACATACATACATACATACATATCTATGTTGAAGTGCTTCTTAAGTAGTAGACATTTAAGAGATATTAGTGGAAACAGTGAAATAGTTTCCAAGGCTTAAGGATGTTAACAAAGATATAAATGTTTGTTTTCATTCTTAATGTATTTTTATTGCGTTCTTTTTTTTCTGTTCTATTTTTCTTTGGCTCCGTTATCTAAACCATTTTATGACCAACATAAAAATGTCTTAGGATTTTTTTAACCCTTCTCAGAGATGTTCGCTTTATTCTTAGAATTTATCTGCATGAGGACTTGGGAAAAAGAGGAAATAAAATCAGAAATATTATTTTGTTTTTTTCTTGTGACTTACCGCTTCAACTTCTTTAAATACTCGTATTAAATTTTTGCCTGCCAGCTTAGCAATATCCTCTTCAGACCATTTATCAGACTCCAGTAATGCAGCAAAAAGATGAGGATACTTGGAAACATCTTCTAGTCCTTTGGGTACACTAAAGAATTTAAAGGAATTATGTAGCAAATATGTATACACACGAATGTTGTATATATTTCTAACAACCTCTTAAAGCAGATATGTACATAAATATTCTACTAGAAAAAATAATAAATTTGTAAAGCTGCTCTACTCATATACGAGTACATGGATATTTATATTCATATATAAAATCTTGATATATAGTTTCATACTTTAATTGGTATTATTAAAAGGTCCGTGAAAATAAAAAAGAAACTATGTAGTTGAATAAGCACTAGTTTAAACTAAAATGTTATTTAACAAATAAAATTGTAATCCAAAAACTATTTATCTGCATACAATATATCAGCTAAATTAAAAGCAATTTTCAATTGTTGTTGCACTCGAAAAAACAACACACACAGCTAAAATAAAAATAATACTATAAATAAAAAATACTTACAGATTTACACCATCATAACCAGCACCTATGCCAACATGATCCACGCCTGCTACTTCCCGTATGTGATTTATGTGGGCTTTAATACAATCAACCATCCAAAAAATAGACGAACAAAAAAAAATTCATAGAAAAAAAATTTAAAAAATAGAGAAAAAAGGAGAATATTTAGTAAATAAATAAACAAGTTTTTTTTTGTCATTTACGATGGAAAAAAATTACACCACACAATAAAGAGAAGAAGAGGCGAATATTATGTAATAGAAATTGGGCACACGCAGAGGATGCGTTATGAAGTCAATTCACACTAGCACAAAACGTGGCACCTTGCCGGCAAAGGGCAGCAAAGGGAATGGTTTTTGGTTGGCATTAGTTTTAAACCAGCTACAACCCCGCATTAGCAGTACTAAACTAATACATATACACATACAAAAACACAGGATCTGTGTTTCTTTTTTTTACAGAGCGTATTTAGTCTTCATCGTCGCCATCGTCGTGCGGAGTTGGCCGCTTCAACAAACTTTAAAACTAATAACTAATGGCTTGACCCAACAAGATCTGCTTTTATATTCTTTCCCATCTTCTAGAAGTAATGCTACAGCTTCTAAATTACAGGCACTTGAAAGTCCTTCTAAAATAATTCCCAATTTCGTATCATTTAATCCCGTCATACATCCGCCAAGAGTATGTTCCGAAATGTGTATAACGAAAAACAAACATCAAATGAATAAATAAAATACTAACACACACAAAGCTATGTATACGTATATGTACATGTTATGCCGGATGAATTTGTCCAGTGTGTTTGGAAAGAACAAAAATTGTGCCGCTTAAATATTACGCCAGTGTGAATTGGCTCATTGTGATGATCAAAATTTAGTAGCAACGTAATGATAGAAGCACAATTAGGACGGCCGTCGAATTTGTGGCCGCGAATAAACGTCGCCAAAAATAAAACATTTTTGTGTATATGAAAATACACACAATCATGGCGTCGATCAAAATTCACCACACACTGCGAACTCTGCAATAGATTTTTTTCTACTTCTTACGCCGGCCAGCGAAGAACAAATTGATGCAGAGTTTCGACTTTTCTTTTCAAATTGTGTGTGTTTTAATAAATTGCTACACTTTTCACTTTAAGAACTGTTTACTTATTTTTGTAGCATATACTATGTCAGATGAACACTAACTTTTCCGTTTAATCGAATAAAATTACCAATATACAATTATTCAGTTAAATTGAAATTGGCCTAATTTTATTCGATTAATCGGAAATAGTTGTGTTTATCTGACTTCTGAATCGACCTATTAATATGGAGAGGAAAAAATACCCATATGAAATGAGACCATACAATAGATATTCATGGTATTGAATTCTATTATTGTGTCTCAGAGGAGGTTTTTGGTCCTTTGGTTATAAGAAGGTTGGCATACTACGCCAAATATATATATATATATATATATATATATATTTTAAATTAGCCAAAAATATTCTTTTAAATGGTGAAGAGTATATGTACATGTATACATGTCTGTAAAATCGAGTTCAAAGTTCGGTATTGACACACGGTTTTGACTTTGACCGATAAAAATACCACTAGCGATCTCTAGTGAGTTAAGATGCTTTGACCTTTTTTGTTAAAAAAAAATTATTTACTTCAAGATACTGATGTGCTGATATTCTGCTTTGGATTTTACAAGCAAAAGTTTAAAATATTTTCTTTTATAATACATTGCCGATATATGTTTTCTTAATTTTCTTATTTTTTCTTAATGTGTTCGCCATTAATATTGGCTCCTTTAGTGTCTACATAAGTATTATTAAATAAAGGGAAGACTATTTTTCTTACATATGTCTTCTACTTAATTAGTTTTTCCTAATAATTGAGGTCTACTTAAATAATATTATTTAAATAATATTTAGTTTTTTAGTAATAATTGTTAAAAATTGTGTTAAGAATATGTTCCTCTCTTTATTGTACAATTAAAACCTACACACATTAATCAGGTGAACCTTTTAGACTTTTAAGATAAATAAAACCGCTAACCCGATTTAGATCTATTATGATCGATTATATGCGAACAGCCTGGCCAGAAACTTAATTTTTGATCACAACTCATTTTTTTTAACTCCAACCTATCGGAAATTTAACGGGGAGGTAAAAAAGTACCACTTATGCAAATTAAGGTGGTCTGATGAACATATATAATTTTCATATAATTTCACATGGTACATTAAGAGCTGTCATTCTCGCACTAATTGTGCCTTAGTCGACGTAGTTATACAACGAATTCTAGTCAACAAGATCGTAGAGCTGCGCGTAATTCGTCGTTCATTCTGTGTTTATACCATAATGTAGTTCATTTGGAGTTTTTTTTTTTCAACTAGTCTGCTTTTTAATAAAATATCGAGGTGCATAAGTAAAAAAAAGCCGCATTTTCAAGCCTTCTTTTCGGTTTTTATAAATCGTAGTCAGACTCTATAGAATATAATATATATAAATATAATCAAGAAAATAATCTATCCAAAAAAAAGCAATTTGAAATAGTTCGGCAATTAAGGACAACATCAAGAACTATATTTTACATAGAGAGAAAAGTACAACCGTAACGAACGTTGATGTCCTTCTTTTTCGAAGTCGGTTAAAATCGAGAACATTGCAAACCGATTATTTCCTTGTTTTCTCATATTTTTTTTTTTATTATTTTCCAAACTAATATTTCATACTCGTGTTGCTTTTCTTCTCCTTTTTATATGTGGATATTTCTTTCAGCCAGAAATATATATTCAATTATAACTTGCATTTTAAATAGTATTGTGGTAAAATAATTTACATACCAACGACGTCGTGTAGTGTCGCTTGTCCGGAACAACTTACGAAATGCGGATAGAATGCTACCATGACTAAGCCACCATTTATAGCCTTGCAATTATTCAAATATGCAATTGGATGACAAAAGAAAACAAACAGAAAAAGAAAATTGAAATAAAATGGAATAAATAAAAAATTGTTAAATGTATGCAACAGAACAGTGAATAAAATAAATATTTAAAGGTAGAAAATTAAATATAAGTATGTATATCGACATCTACATCAACATACACATTTGAGTTGTATGTACATATTTTAATTGTAAGAACTTACTATCCTTTGCAGAACATGGTCGGGTACATTACGCGAACTGTTGCATATTGCATGCGCGGAGGAATGTGAAAATATGACAGGTGCTTTTGAAGAGCCCAAAGCATCTAACATTGTGGGCACTGAAACATGCGACAAGTCAACAATCATGCCCAAACGATTCATCTCTTGTACAACCAGCTTTTTAACAATTTCCAACAGCCAGTAATATATTTGCAATCAGTTGTCCCAAATGCACAATGCGAATTAGTTAGTGCCAGCAGAAGTAGAATCATGAAAATAAAAATGTAAGGAAAATTTATGAAAAATATTGTCAACTTCTGTGCCAAAAAAAACTCAAATGCATTCAAATGAAAGAAAAGAACGAAAATAGAACAAGTAACGAAAGAATTTAATGCAGACCGAAATGCGATATAAACACGTATAAAAATTAAAATATTATTCGCTTCTACTACTTCGTTGTCCTTTTTCGCAAATTCGTAATAACTTCAACACAAATTTAACAATTTTTTATCAAATATAATTTTATAAAATTATCGAAAATAAATATACATATTTCTAAAGAATTCTCATAACATTTACTGAGCATTCCCAATAAAATCCGCTATCCCAAAACGAAATTTTTCGTCATCTAAAGAGTTGACAAATCCCCAATACTGGCAGCCAGCTTCTGCATTACTTTGTTCTAACGCTCTCTCAGCCTCTCTCTCTCTCTCTATCTCTCTCTCTCTCTCTCTATTATCTCATATTCTCTTTAAAAAGCACGATCATGACAACCAAATCAAAAAGCTGTTTAATTCTAATCAGCTTTTTGTATCAAAGAAAACAGAATCGTACTGAAAAAGTATTCTGAACATGTCACAACAATAGAATTTAAGTACAAATAATAATGTAATATTTTCTAACTATTTTCTACTTAATTTTTTATTTAAACAAAGTTTTGCGGTCTTCAACATTTAGTTCGTAGAAATACACGGTCAAGGCAGCATGAAGGTTTTGTTATTTTTGGCACTAGTTTTTAGCATTTGCTCTTTGAGCTTTGCAGTACCATCAGTGCAAGTGAGGGCAATTTTTAGAGATCGAGGTATGTGGGTTTTTCTGCGTTTTTAATTGGCTATAATTCATGTTTTTAAAGTGTATTATTTCCTTTATTAATGGCAACAGCCCATCCTGGAAAATGTGTATACGAAGATATGGTTCTGTCAGTTGGTCAGAAAGCCAAATTGCCAACTATTTGTGGACATATAGTATGTTTCGCACACAGTATTGCAACCATTTTCACGTAAGTACATGAATATATACAGTATATAATTGAAAAATTCCAAAAAATTGTTAATGTATCTTTAATAACAGTTGCCCCGTTGTTCGTCCCCCACCTGGTTGCACATACACTGAATACATCGATATAAATGCGCCATATGACGAATGTTGTCCAAAGAAACTTGTTTGTGGACGTTATACAATATAATTATTTTTAAAATGAACTAAAAAATTCACAAAATTATGGAGTGAAAATAAATATCACATTCTTTCTGACACATTTGGGAACTATAAAAGACGTATATGTATTCCAGCGTATAAACTTTGTAATAATTTACATGTACACATTTATAGTACATTGGAAATGCATCACAACGTAAATACGAGTTCAAACACATACACATGCCAACAAACACTTCAGGCATTAAACACATACATACATATGTAGACGACACTACGCTGCAGTCGACAAAGCCTATAAAGCTGTTGACTGTAATTGTTAGCTCGCTGTTGTTCAACTTTTCTTGTCAATTACAAATTTTATTAATTAATTTATAAAATTGAAAATTATTATACAAATTGGAATGCTTTGAAAAGTTCAAATCAACTTAATACACGATAACATTTCGTTCACTCTCGGAACCACGATTGGCAACAACCATGGTGTTCAGACGACAGTTGTTGGTTCATGTTCGCATTCCGTTTTCTTAATTTTTTATTTTTTTATACATATGAATATGTATATTATTTATTACAAATGCTTTTATTAATTTTATTTTAAACATTTTTTTTTTGTTTTTTCTTTATTTCTATATCTATTTTGTTTTGTTTTTTTTTTCCGTTAGTTCAGATAAACTAGCGATAATTTGTTATCAAAATTAGATAGGATAGTAATTTTGTCCATTGTTCGTCTTCGTTCAAAATGAATCAGCATGATTCGCGCTCTAAATAGGTTTTAATGAAATATGGCTCATTTTATTTGTAACATATGCGAGTACAAAAATTAATAACAACATTTTCGATTTTGTTTACTTTACATTTTTAATAACGTTTTTAAAATAATTTTCTTTTTTTAAATTACCTTAAGAAAAGGGATTTTTATCTCAAAACATTCAGTTTATTTCCTAAACTATAATGATTTCCAAAAAATGTATAACATAATTTTTTCTTATTTCTATCAAAGTCCTAGTTCTCGAGTTATTCCAAATACGTGGTGCAATCACTGTTTTTTTCTATATAACGCTAAATCTCGAGAACCACAGTCAATCCAGCAAAAGTAATTTATAGGCATTGAAGAGGAGTAGAAATTGAAGGGGGGAGAAAGAAAAGAACGAAAACAGAACCAGTAAAGAAAGAATTTAATGCAGACCGAAATGCGATATAAACACGTATAAAAATTAAAATATTATTCGCTTCTACTACTTCGTTGTCCTTTTTTCGCATAATTTCGAACAATTTCGCACACTGAAATAAACTTTCTCTGGAAAATTGTGCATGCTAAAAGCAAACGACTACGCAACGCTAAAGAAATACTGGTAAATGGAAATAAGCAATGGCTTAAGGAATGAAACTAATGTGAAACACATACTAAACTCGTGGTGGTCTTATCAATGGACAATCTTCAGTTTTGCCAAAGACAGTTCTTTAGTATAAAGAATCTGAGTAAATACGCCGAGTGATGTCTTTACATGCACTGCCACAAAAAGAAAGTAGAGTAAAAACGTTCCGATTCTTTTTAATGCAGTGCAAAAAAATATTGATATATAAAAGAATAAATATTTAAATTTACTTTAAGAAACTGGCTTGATTATCTTCATATAATTAATAAAAAAGAGGTCGAATAAAATACAAAACTAATAGTAAATTTGTTTTTTTTAAGTTCATTATAGAAAATATTGTTCGGAGTATAAGCATATTGACTACTGCTTCCGAAAGTTCTTTTTAATTATTTGTTTCGGCGTTATGGTGGAAACTACAACTTTGACCAAAAGTCCTGTTAGAAGCTCGTTGCCAATGAAATTACACCATTTGGTAAAGCGCAGTTTATTCCACTACGCTTCATAACTATTCGTAATAACTTCAACACAAATTTAACAATTTTTTATCCAATATAATTTTATAAAATTATCGAAAATAAATATACATATTTCTAAAGAATTCTCATAACATTTACTGAGCATTCCCAAGAATATTCGCTACCCCAAAACGAAATTTTTCGTCATCTAAATAGTTGACAAATCCCCAATACCGGCAGCCGGCTTCTGCATTACTTTGTTCTATCGCTCTCTCACCCTCTCTCTCTATCTCTATCTCTCTCTCTCTCTCTCTCTCTCTCTCTATCTCTATCTCTATCTCTCTCCCTCTATTATCTCATATACTCTTTAAAAAGCACGATCATGACAACCAAATCAAAAAGCTATTTAATTCTAATCACCTTTTTGTATCAAAGAAAACAGAATCGTACTGAAAAAGTATTCTGAACACATGTCACAAAAATTTTTTATTTGTACAAATAATAACATAATATTTTCTAACTATTTTCTACTTAATTTTTTATTTAAACAAAGTTTTGCAGTCTTCAACATTTAGTTCGTAGAAATACACGGTCAAGGCAGCATGAAGGTTTTGTTATTTTTCGCAATAGTTTTTAGCATTTGCTCTTTGCGCTTTGCATTAGCAGAAGTGGAAGTGAGGGGAATGTTTAAAGATCCAGGTATGTGGGTTTTTCTGCGTTTTTAATTGGCTATAATTCATGTTTTTAAAGTGTATTATTTCCTTTATTAATGGCAACAGCCCATCCTGGAAAATGTGTATACGAGGATATGGTTCTGTCAATTGGTCAGAACGCCAAATTGCCAGGTACTTGTGGACGTATAATATGTTTCGAAGAAGGTATTGCAGCCATTCAAACGTAAGTACATGAATATATACATTATATAATTGGAAAATTCCAAAACTTTTTAATGTATCTTTAATAACAGTTGTCCCTTTCTTCGTGCCCCGCCTGGTTGCGTATACACTGAATACATCGATATAAATGCGCCATATGGCGAATGTTGTCCAAAGAAAATTGTTTGTGGACGTTATACAACATAATTATTTTTAAAATTAACTGATAAATTCACAAAATTATGGAGTGAAAATAAATATCACATTCTTTCTGACACATTTGGCATTAAACACATACATACATATGTAGACGACACCACGCTGCAGTCGACAAAGCCTATAAAGCTGTTGACTGTAATTGTTACCTCGCTGTTGTTCAACCTTTCTTGTCAATTACAAATTTTATTAATTAATTTATAAAATTGAAAATTATTATACAAATTGGAATGCTTTGAAAAGTTCAAATCAACTTAATACACGATAACATTTCGTTCACTCTCGGAACCACGATTGGCAACAACCATGGTGTTCAGACGACAGTTGTTGGTTCATGTTCGCATTCCGTTTTCTTAATTTTTTATTTTTTTATACATATGAATATGTATATTATTTATTACAAATGCTTTTATTAATTTTATTTTAAACATTTTTTTTTTGTTTTTTCTTTATTTCTATTTCTATTTTGTTTTGTTTTTTTTTTCAGTTAGTTCAGATAAACTAGCGATAATTTGTTATCAAAATTAGATAGGATAGTAATTTTGTCCATTGTTCGTCTTCGTTCAAAATGAATCAGCATGATTCGCGCTCTAAATAGGTTTTAATGAAATATGGCTCATTTTATTTGTAACATATGCGAGTACAAAAATTAATAACAACATTTTCGATTTTGTTTACTTTACATTTTTAATAACGTTTTTAAAATAATTTTCTTTTTTTAAATTACCTTAAGAAAAGGGATTTTTATCTCAAAACATTCCGTTTATTTCCTAAACTATAATGATTTCCAAAAAATGTATAACATAATTTTTTCTTATTTCTATCAAAGTCCTAGTTCTCGAGTTATTCCAAATACGTGGTGCAATCACTGTTTTTTTCTATATAACGCTAAATCTCGAGAACCACAGTCAATCCAGCAAAAGTAATTTATAGGCATTGAAGGGGAGTAGAAATTGAAGGGGGGGAGAAAGAAAAGAACGAAAACAGAACCAGTAAAGAAAGAATTTAATGCAGACCGAAATGCGATATAAACACGTATAAAAATTAAAATATTATTCGCTTCTACTACTTCGTTGTTTTTTTTCGCATAATTTCGCACAATTTCGCACAATTTCGCACAATTTCGCACACTGAAATAAACTTTCTCTGGAAAATTGTGCATGCTAAAAGCAAACGACTACGCAACGCTAAAGAAATACTGGTAAATGGAAATAAGCAATGGCTTAAGGAATGAAACTAATGTGAAACACATACTAAACTCGTGGTGGTCTTATCAATGGACAATCTTCAGTTTTGCCAAAGACAGTTCTTTAGTATAAAGAATCTGAGTAAATACGCCGAGTGATGTCTTTACATGCACTGCCACAAAAAGAAAGTAGAGTAAAAACGTTCCGATTCTTTTTAATGCAGTGCAAAAAAATATTGATATAAAAAAGAATAAATTTTAATTATATTATTAATTGACCATTTTTATTATATTTTTTGAAATATATTTATTAAGCTTGAGGTCTTTTTTTATTTTATTTTGTTTTATTATTCGATATTTCGTTTACAGCTTGTTAACATCATCAGGAATAATGTAATGTTAACGAAATATCGAATATTAAAACAAAATAAAATAAAAAAAGACCTCAAGCTTAATAAATATATTTCAAAAAAAAAAAAAAAAAAAAAAAAAAAAAAAAAGAATAAATTTTTAAATTTACTTTAAGAAACTGGCATGATTATCTTCATATAATTAATAAAAAAGAAGTCGAATAAAATACAAAACTAATAGTAAATTTGTTTTTTTTAAGTTCATTATAGAAAATATTGTTCGGAGAATAAGCATATTGACTACTGCTTCCGAAAGTTCTTTTTAATTATTTGTTTCGGCGTTATGGTGGAAACTACAACTTTGACCAAAAGTCCTGTTAGAAGCTCGTTGCCAATGAAATTACACCATTTGGTAAAGCGCAGTTTATTCCACTACGCTTCATAACTATTCGTAATAACTTCAACACAAATTTAACAATTTTTTAACAAATATAATTTTATAAAATTATTGAAAATAAATATACATATTTCTAAAGAATTCTCATAACATTTACTGAGCATTCCCAATAAAATCCGCTATCCCAAAACGAAATTTTTCGTCATCTAAAGAGTTGACAAATCCCCAATACTGGCAGCCGGCTTCTGCATTACTTTGTTCTATCGCTCTCTCAGCCTCTCTCTCTCTCTCTATCTCTCTCTCTATTATCTCATATTCTCTTTAAAAAGCACGATCATGACAACCAAATCAAAAAGCTGTTTAATTCTAATCAGCTTTTTGTATCAAAGAAAACAGAATCGTACTGAAAAAGTATTCTGAACATGTCACAACAATAGAATTTAAGTACAAATAATAACATAATATTTTCTAACTATTTTCTACTTAATTTTTTATTTAAACAAAGTTTTGCAGTCTTCAACATTTAGTTCGTAGAAATACACGGTCAAGGCAGCATGAAGGTTTTATTTTTGGCACTAGTTTTTAGCATTTGCTCTTTGCGCTTTGCATTAGCAGATGTGGAAGTGAGGGGAGTTTTTAAAGATCCAGGTATGTGGGTTTTTCAGCGTTTTTAATTGGCTATACTTCATGTTTTTAAAGTGTATTATTTCCTTTATTAATGGCAACAGCTCATCCTGGAAAATGTGTATACGAGGGTATGGTTCTGTCATTTCTTGAGAGAGCCAAATTGCCAGGTACTTGTGGACGTATAATATGTTTCGAAGAAAGTATTGCATCCATTCAAACGTAAGTACATGAATTTATACATTATATAATTGGAAAATTCCAAAACATTTTAATGTATCTTTAATAACAGTTGCCCCATTATTCGTCCTCCAACTGGTTGCGCATACACTGACTACGTCGATATAAATGCGCCATATGACGAATGTTGTTCACAGAAACTTTATTGTGATCATTTATTATAATTATTTTTAAAATTAACTGGAAAATTCACAAAATTATGGAGTGAAAATAAATATCACTTTCTTTCTGACACATTTGGGAATTATAAAAGACGTATATGTATTCCAGCGTATAAACTTTGTAATAATTTACATGTACACATTTATAGTACATTGGAAATGCATCACAACGTAAATACGAGTTCAAACACATACACATGCCAGCAAACACTTCAGGCATTAAACACATATATACATATGTAGACGACACCACGCTGCAGTCGACAAAGCCTATAAAGCTGTTGACTGTAATTGTTAGCTCGCTGTTGTTCAACTTTTCTTGTCAATTACAAATTTTATTAATTAATTTATAAAATTGAAAATTATTATACAAATTGGAATGCTTTGAAAAGTTCAAATCAACTTAATACACGATAACATTTCGTTCACTCTCGGAACCACGATTGGCAACAACCATGGTGTTCAGACGACAGTTGTTGGTTCATGTTCGCATTCCGTTTTCTTAATTTTTTATTTTTTTATACATATGAATATGTATATTATTTATTACAAATGCTTTTATTAATTTTATTTTAAACATTTTTTTTTTGTTTTTTCTTTATTTCTATTTCTATTTTGTTTTGTTTTTTTTTTCCGTTAGTTCAGATAAACTAGCGATAATTTGTTATCAAAATTAGATAGGATAGTAATTTTGTCCATTGTTCGTCTTCGTTCAAAATGAATCAGCATGATTCGCGCTCTGAATAGGTTTTAATGAAATATGGCTCATTTTATTTGTAACATATGCGAGTAAAAAATTAATAACAACATTTTCGATTTTGTTTACTTTACATTTTTAATAACGTTTTTAAAATAATTTTCTTTTTTTTAATTACCTTAAGAAAAGGGATTTTTATCTCAAAACATTCAGTTTATTTCCTAAACTATAATGATTTCCAAAAAATGTATAACATAATTTTTTCTTATTTCTATCAAAGTCCTAGTTCTCGAGTTATTCCAAATACGTGGTGCAATCACTGTTTTTTTCTATATAACGCTAAATCTCGAGAACCACAGTCAATCCAGCAAAAGTAATTTATAGGCATTGAAGAGGAGTAGAAATTGAAGGGGGGAGAAAGAAAAGAACGAAAACAGAACCAGTAACGAAAGAATTTAATGCAGACCGAAATGCGATATAAACACGTATAAAAATTAAAATATTATTCGCTTCTACTACTTCGTTGTCCTTTTTTCGCATAATTTCGCACAATTTCGCACACTGAAATAAACTTTCTCTGGAAAATTGTGCATGCTAAAAGCAAACGACTACGCAACGCTAAAGAAATACTGGTAAATGGAAATAAGCAATGGCTTAAGGAATGAAACTAATGTGAAACACATACTAAACTCGTGGTGGTCTTATCAATGGACAATCTTCAGTTTTGCCAAAGACAGTTCTTTAGTATAAAGAATCTGAGTAAATACGCCGAGTGATGTCTTTACATGCACTGCCACAAAAAGAAAGTAGAGTAAAAACGTTCCGATTCTTTTTAATGCAGTGCAAAAAAATATTGATATATAAAAGAATAAATATTTAAATTTACTTTAAGAAACTGGCTTGATTATCTTCATATAATTAATAAAAAAGAGGTCGAATAAAATACAAAACTAATAGTAAATTTGTTTTTTTTAAGTTCATTATAGAAAATATTGTTCGGAGTATAAGCATATTGACTACTGCTTCCGAAAGTTCTTTTTAATTATTTGTTTCGGCGTTATGGTGGAAACTACAACTTTGACCAAAAGTCCTGTTAGAAGCTCGTTGCCAATGAAATTACACCATTTGGTAAAGCGCAGTTTATTCCACTACGCTTCATAACTATTCGTAATAACTTCAACACAAATTTAACAATTTTTTATCCAATATAATTTTATAAAATTATCGAAAATAAATATACATATTTCTAAAGAATTCTCATAACATTTACTGAGCATTCCCAAGAATATTCGCTACCCCAAAACGAAATTTTTCGTCATCTAAAGAGTTGACAAATCCCCAATACTGGCAGCCGGCTTCTGCATTACTTTGTTCTATCGCTCTCTCAGCCTCTCTCAGCCTCTAACTCTATCTCCCTCTCTCTATTTTCTCATATTCTCTTTAAAAAGCAAGATCATCAGTCATGACAACCAAATCAAAAAGCTGTTTAATTCTAAACAGCTTTTTGTATCAAAGAAAACAGAATCGTACTGAAAAAGTATTCTGAACATGTCACAACAATAGAATTTAAGTACAAATAATAATGTAATATTTTCTAACTATTTTCTACTTAATTTTTTATTTAAACAAAGTTTTGCGGTCTTCAACATTTAGTTCGTAGAAATACTCGGTCAAGGCAGCATGAAGGTTTTGTTATTTTTGGCACTAGTTTTTAGCATTTGCTCTTTGAGCTTTGCATTACCATCAGCGCAAGTGAGCGGAATTTTTAAAGATCCAGGTATGTGGGTTTTTCTGCGTTTTTAATTGGCTATAATTCATGTTTTTAAAGTGTATTATTTCCTTTATTAATGGCAACAGCCCATCCTGGAAAATGTGTATACGAGGATATGGTTCTGTCAGTTGGTCAGAAAGCCAAATTGCCAAATATTTGTGGACGTATAGTATGTTTCGAACACAGTATTGCAACCATTTTCACGTAAGTACATGAATATATACAGTATATAATTGAAAAATTCCAAAAAATTGTTAATGTATCTTTAATAACAGTTGCCCCGTTGTTCGTCCCCCACCTGGTTGCGCATACACTGAATACATCGATATAAATGCGCCATATGGCCAATGTTGTCCAAAGAAACTTGTTTGTGGACGTTATAATTGATAATAATTTTTAAAATTAACTGAAAAATTCACAAAATTATGGAGTGAAAATAAATATCACATTCTTTCTGACACATTTGGCATTAAACACATACATACATATGTAGACGACACCACGCTGCAGTCGACAAAGCCTATAAAGCTGTTGACTGTAATTGTTACCTCGCTGTTGTTCAACTTTTCTTGTCTATTACAAATTTTATTAATTAATTTATAAAATTGAAAATTATTATACAAATTGGAATGCTTTGAAAAGTTCAAATCAACTTAATACACGATAACATTTCGTTCACTCTCGGAACCACGATTGGCAACAACCATGGTGTTCAGACGACAGTTGTTGGTTCATGTTCGCATTCCGTTTTCTTAATTTTTTATTTTTTTATACATATGAATATGTATATTATTTATTACAAATGCTTTTATTAATTTTATTTTAAACATTTTTTTTTTGTTTTTTCTTTATTTCTATTTCTATTTTGTTTTGTTTTTTTTTTCAGTTAGTTCAGATAAACTAGCGATAATTTGTTATCAAAATTAGATACGATAGTAATTTTGTCCATTGTTCGTCTTCGTTCAAAATGAATCAGCATGATTCGCGCTCTGAATAGGTTTTAATGAAATATGGCTCATTTTATTTGTAACATATGCGAGTACAAAAATTAATAACAACATTTTCGATTTTGTTTACTTTACATTTTTAATAACGTTTTTAAAATAATTTTCTTTTTTTTAATTACCTTAAGAAAAGGGATTTTTATCTCAAAACATTCCGTTTATTTCCTAAACTATAATGATTTCCAAAAAATTTATAACATAATTTTTTCTTATTTCTATCAAAGTCCTAGTTCTCGAGTTATTCCAAATACGTGGTGCAATCACTGTTTTTTTCTATATAACGCTAAATCTCGAGATCCAGAGTCAATCCAGCAAAAGTAATTTATAGGCATTGAAGAGGAGTAGCATATGAATTAAAATTGACTACGAAACCTGGAGCTGTCTTATAGTCAATATTATTACAACTAAAACTTTTGCAAAAATAACACTGCTTTTTGTTGTTGTTTCTTTCTCAAGGATACATGTCAAACAAACGTACATATATGAAATAAGTGTTTAATGAGTCAGTACCGGTAACTTTTAAATAATGCCCCTAAAAATAACAACTTACTGCATTAACTTATTTGTAATGGCATTTAGAAGTTGTTATTCGTAAGCACGAGTGGTAAGTAGTTGTTTCCAATGTGAAATTAATTAATTAAATAGCGAAAATAGAAGTAGTGTATTGTATGATTATTATGATTATTTCAACGCATTACTTTGCCAGCAAAGTTTTTGCTGAGTAGGTATACATATAGGCATATATGTATATATCTATATACATATACGAGTATATACATACATACATAAGTCAAATTGCATGCCATATAACAACATAATATTTGTTAATTTATGCATGTCATGAAGAAGGTATTTATTTACTTTTACAGCAAAATGCTCCCCTCAGTTTAACGGAAGAAAATGGAGAAAATTAAAATAAAACAACGTGTGTATGTCGGTTTTTATGTATGTGTAATATACATACTCGTATACAGAAAAATATTTAAAAATCCCATGAGTCAAATCTCATTTTAATAACACTATAACGATATTAAAACCAACAGCACAAGTTTTTATTGCAACGAATTTACTGCAACAAAAATGTGGAGAGGAGAATTTTACTAAAATTGTCTATTTAAATGCAAAACTTAATGCAAATTCCATTTACCCTCGTTTATTTTTTTGTTTTTTTTTTTTTTTTTTGTATTATACAGCAAACGACTTTTTATTCAAAGTAACTGCTGCAAGACTATTTCCACTGTCAAAGCATACAATCCGTGGAAAAATTAAAAAAGCAAAATGCAAAATATTGTATTAGTTTCACTACTAAGTAAAAATTGCGCTTACAATTGGGTGCAAAGAATGAAAAAACAGAAAATGCTCCCTTTATATATTCTTTTAAGTTATTAATGGATTCCTGCTATTTGAAGAATACACGAAATTTGTAAAGTGAAATGCAGCATCAACGGAAACTGAATTAGAATTTATTTAATTGAATGAACATCAAAGGAACTTTAATGACAAAATAAATTTTATTAAAGAAAGTATATATACATATTTAACTGTAGAAATTAAATTAAAAAATTCGGATAAAATTTTACTACTTAAAAAAAGAAAGGCGATACCAGCCAGCAGTACAGAATTTAGTGAACTTTTGGCTACGCATACTACAATCATAACATGCACTTGCTGAATTTGGCACTACAAACAAACATATTAGAAATACGTAATTTTTTTGCAATTTTAGTTTTTGATGTCATGGCTACAGTTTTTGAAATTTTATATCTTCTAATGCCAAACATATGCTGGCGCTATTCTCAAATAATACACACAGAAAAAATCAAGTTAAAAACCAAAAGAAACGAATTTGATTTTATATATTTCGATGGTGATTTTGCTTCGTATGGATTTTTGCTGTTGAAACAACTTAAATTTCCGCCGATTTCGTTTGTCAGTATAGATGAATCAAAATGAAATTTATGTGGAGTTACCATCACAAATCATGATGATTCAAGGTCATTTCAAATTGGAGTATCGTGAAATATATGTTGAACCAATCATAAATAAAAAAAATTAATAATTTTAATTCACTATGACTTGTTTTATTTAAATTATTTTACAATTGTAACTGCGCTTAAGGGGCATTAACACGTTAACAATCCCAGGTAGGGACGGAGGAGTGCTTTACACGTCCGTTTTTTTTTTTTTTTTGCAATATCGATGTCTTTGGGGTAAACCCCAAGAAATATGAAGATCTACATCTTTTAAAATATATGTAAATACCTTGGAGGGTGTTTTATTTAATAGACCACATATGGGATGTGCACTCCATGAAACAAAATCTTCTATAAATCGCATGTGGGCTGCGAATATTTTTACCTTTTATAATGCAGTTTTCTCTACAGGTGTAACGGGGTTTCCTTATTTTTGCAGACAGTATTATTCAATTAAAATGAAAAAAAAACACTATTGAATCGACTTTGGGCAACAATGAGTCGAAAAGCAAAATATACGGACGACGAATTGGACTGGCGGGTACACGTCAAATAAACGAGATTTCCTCCATGTCCCTGCAAAATGAATTGCGGACTATTAACGTGTTAAGATATAATCCTAATCAGTACACATGCAACCGTATTCTTAATAAAGCTAAGAAATATTAGAATTAATGATATTTATTTCAACTTATCTATTTGAACAGTCAATTTATCACAATAATATGAAAAATTACTTTTAATTTTGAGAATAAAATAGGAAACAGAACAATTAATCTCGAACATCAGTTGAGTAGAACAAGGTGGGCCAATTTTTTGGTCAACAGGCGGATAGCAAAATCGAAATCTGCACAAAATTCTAAGAAAACTACCAGAAGAAAGTATGGGTCTAAAATCAAAACCCCTAACTCCCGCCAAGACACATCAAAGTTCACAATTTGGGTAATTCCAAGCCAAATCAATCATGAATTTTTTTTAGTCTGCCTCCAATGTCAATGAAATTTGGTCTACTTGTTAAACTCGCTAAGCAACCAAAAATATTCCTAATACACAAACAGAAAAAACTTATTAAAGTTGTTTGAAACTGATGTAAGTTTGATTACAAATTTTTAATTTGTTTATTTAACATTGCTTAACGTTCATTTTACCTAATTCAATGTTAATTTTACATTAGTCTATCTTTGTACGAAAACGTTGAAGTTTGTTGTATTGATATAATAGATATTGCAACGTTGTTTTAACGTGATAAAAGTAATTTTAAATAAAATATAGGCATTTAATATATTTAACCTTGTGCAACTTTAGTTTTATCACGAAAAACATTTAATCAATTTGAAATTTAACATAAATTTCAATTAAGTCATTATTTTTGCAGAAATTTAACATGATTTTAATAAACATTTATACGGTACTCAGACGTGCATCTTTATTGAGATTTGTGCACTAAATGTCATTATTGAGCACAATATTCTATACGAAGTGTAAATTAAGTTATTGAGCAATAAGTAAGAAATTATTATAAATATTGACTAAAACATGAAATGCAATCCTTCACACAAGTACTTTTACTGGGAAATCTGTTCAGTGAAAAAAAAAATTCTGTGCAATGCCAAGGCAAATGTCAAAACAGTAAATAAAAAATAGCAGAAAGATATGACCGGCGAAGTATACCACAAAACGTTGTTGTTTTTTTACCAGCTGTGAAATGCTAATGGAGTACGTTCAATTGACTAAATTAAATATGCGTGAATATTAAATATAATTGCTTAAATTATCTCAATTGAGAATGCATGTCTGAACATAGTATTAGTCATGTTAATTTTACATCGGAATTGTGTTTTTGTCTGTGTACGTAAAATATTTAAAGTAAAATACATGCATACAAGCAGAGCATGAGGAGTTTATAATAATAATATTTTTTCCTTAAATTCATGTTCATTTCATTCTTAAGAGCACAAAGAATTTTGTCTATGGCAAGTAAACGCAGCCTTTTCTTCGTGTTGTTTTTTTTTTCCATTCGGGAATGCCTTTGAATCATGGCACAATTATTTGGAATATTATATGAAGGTTTTAAAAGATTATCATTAAATCTATTTCATTATATTGGCCCACACAAAAGTCCCTCATCTTTTTCTTTGTAGGTATCTTTTATAAAATCTATTTCAAATCCTAACAATAGTTGCAAAGCAACACCGTTTGTCTGCCTTAAAAACAACCTGAAAATGAAAACCTGTTGTTAAATATTTAATTTTTTTAGATGTAAAAAATTAAGCATGTATTACAATATTATTAATTTTCTTTTTTGTAATGGCACTTTAATGGCAGACAAAAAATAAAAATAATTAAATTTTTCCGCACTAAGTTTTTGCTCAGTAAATCTTTTTTTCTCAATTAATAATTTAATTGAATACACATTTGTTTAATTAAAACCTGTTTCACTTTTTACTGTAGTTCTACCATTGCTGTTTGCTTATATTAATTAATATTAATCATGACGATGTCTGTGCAGCCAGCATTGATTAGATAATTCACTTGGGTCAGATGGAACGCAAAGCAAAGCATAGCTAAGTTTGGCTTGCCCAATACCCCTCAAACCGTCTAAGTGTGACCGAGCTTTAGCGTCAAGTGCCCTATTCCTAGCACACGGTCTGCGCAGGCCTTTTTTATAAAATCTCCAGTAAGGTGTCTTCATTGTTGCATCTCCTGATCTTGTCATTTAATAGAAGTACCAATATTACCAATATTGATATCAAAAAATTATTTTTTATCTCTGTTTATAATCACAAATCGAAATGACTGAAAATGCGTGAATTTTAAAACACCAGATATATTTCCGTGCAATTTGTAACAAAGGAAGGAGAAAGTGCTAAAAATCAAGATACAATTTTAAAAATAATAAAAAGGATAATTTCTTCCATTGCCATAAAACTATGTTCGCAAGACTTTCATTAATGCTGTTTTACTAATTTTTCATTTGAAAAAAGAACATATCTTTGTTTCTTACCTTTCCAAATTTCGATAAACCGCCAATGTGGGGATATTTGCCAGGTTCGTCAACTTTGCAACAATCCGCCCTTAAAATGCAAAAAGCAAGGTGTGTTTAATATAAATATTTCCTATGTATAATTCTATTAAAAAAAATAATAAAATTGAACAATAGATTTGGATTTTCATCGTCGGCATGTAGGTTGATATGGTCATACTTGTCTGGTCGGATGCAATTTGTGTCTCTTAATGGTCTAGTGTCTGGCCTACATTGTGTGAGGTCGGGTGTTCCACAGGGTTCAGTTTTAGGTCCCAACTTGTTTAAACAGTTAATCTCAAAGTAAACAAAAGGAACTGACTTATTCAATGCATAATTAAGCTGTGCAAGTTTACGAGACTAAATTGTTGGGCAAATTTACGAGGTTTGTGTAAATGAATTTTCAAACAAATTTTGACAGTTCATTTACGAGAGCGTAAACTTGCACACTTTGCGCAGTTTAGGAGACTTTTACACGTTTTCATGAGGACCCTTACTATTTCTTAATGATTTGTTTCCCAGTATGTGTAATAACTATTGCAGGCCGTTAGCATTTGCAGATGACGTTCAATTATTATTGGTCTGGTGATTGGAGATCACAAGCTGAATCGTCGCCTGCTATAAACTGTGATTTAAATAAGTTAACTGATTGGATGGATGCTAACTTCCTGCATGTAAATACTGGTAAGTCTAAGGCGATGGTTTTTGGAATTAATATACATGATTTTCGTATTTGTGGTTCTGTAGTTGATACTGTAAGTAGGATGAAATATCTGGGTGTTGTAATAGATGAGAAACTGTCCTTTCGATCGCACATTGATAGCATATGCTCTAAGGTTTGCTTTATACTGAGGAGAGTATACCATTTGAACCTATTTCTCCCTTTGCATGTTAGGTGCACTGTTGCACATGCACTTTTGATGTCACATGTTAGTTATTCTATTGAAGTTTATTGGGGGTGTAACATTGGTGACAGGAATAGAATTAAGGATTCGTATATAGACTGAGACCGAGAGCGCATGTTTCACACCACTTGAGAAGTTTCTTGAGTTTTTCGTTTTGAGGATTATCTTAAATTTCGTCTTTTGATTTATATATTCAGAATTATTAAATATCAAATTCCTTTAAGTATTGTACAAATGATTTCTTTTACAAGAACTTTAAGAAATCCTCAAATGGTTATTCCAAGAATCAATAATTCCACGTATGAACGATCCTTGATAGTTCGTACTGCTAGATTATGGAATGTTTTGCTAAAGAGAGTTACGCGTCTTCTCGTTTTCAATCTCGGAGGATTGTAGGTTTTTTTTTAACATGGATACCATGTAAATTCTAACATACTGGGTTCATATTGTACTTCTTATTTTTATTATATTCATTTTTAATTGGAGATGTAGCAGTCGCTAGGATGTCTGGTGTATTGTTATAATTGTTAAATACTAATATCTACATAATATAATAACATGTAATACGAATTAAAATGGCCTAAGGCTATATGTATTATGAATGGAATAAATAAATTAAATAAAATAAAAAAAAATAAAATAAATTTGAAAGGAAGCATTGGAATAACATTGTTAACGCTTAAATTGTGTTGTAAAATCCAAGAAACATATTTCAGTCTGAGATATTTATATTTTGCTTTAAGTTTTCTAAACATAAAAGTGCGCAGCATTTTGAAAATATATGCCAAATATGTTAAATATTTCATTAAAATAAAAATAGCCATGTACATGAAATTTACTCAAATATGGCTGTCAAATATTAAATGATATGCATATTTTCCAAGCCGATATTAATAACATAGTTTAATTGGAGAATAATTATTTTTTATGTAGTATTTCCATTTTTATACTTACCAAGGTGTATTGCAGGTGTGTGTCAAAGTCAGATAGCGAGCACCCAGTTGATAGAACATTCGAAGTACACTTAAGCTTGTGCCAATTGCATGACCGCCTTCTACTCCAATTAAACTTGCTATTTTGCCACTCTTGTGAACTTTTTCTATTCCTAGGGGTAAAGAAAGAACGATGACAATTAATTCAGTTTTTATTACAATTTTTATTTAAATATTGTTCGCAGTTGCAGCCATCATCACCATCATAATGAGTGTGTATATTATTAACGCAACTTTACCAGTCGAAATTCTTGGGCGAATTTATAAAGTTTGTGTAAATTAATTTTCACAGAATTTTTTAAAGTGCAAAAATGCAAAATATGCAAGGCTTTTAGCGTTTTCATGAAGGCCCCTAATATGCCAGAAAAAAAAACACATGTAAAAGAAATAGTTAATGTATGGGTGCTATTGTAAATGAAGTGCTTCAACTTGGCTGCAGAACGCATGATTTGAACATAGTGGTGTCATTGGCGAGCCTTAACAAAACATCTCGTCATGAATACAACGCAAAAGTACATTTATATGAATTAGTCGGCAGACTTGAATGCGTTTTCCATGAGTTCAAAAGTGATAATGTTGTTAACAATTGAGCTAAATTCATACTGCACGCTTTCACTTTTTTTTGCTGTAATGATTTATAAGAAAACATTTTTTAGTTTCTTCAGTTCAGTTCATTCATTTCATTTTAAATAGCATTTCAAACAAATCTGATTGCAACCATGCTTAAACCGATTTTATAATGGCATTGGCGATATTATTATATATGTATATGTATGTTTGTAGGTAAGTGTATACATAACTCCCTTTGTGGTATAAAAAAACGCAAAATACAACAGCCTTTCAATATTTTAATATGTTTATTATTTATATGTTAAACTGTAATAATATTCAGTTATTAATTTTTGCATAAATAAACATTAATGATAGAGATAATTGTACAAAATGTATTAGTGATGTATAAACAATCAAAGCAAATAAAATAAAACTTATTTTATTCTACTCTACGAATCTCTGACTGCTTGTCTGTAGAAACACCCAGAGTCTAAGCGGGAATCGAACCCGCACCTCCATATTGTTAAGACATATGCAATGAAGTGGTGATATAAATAACACTTTTACCAACGATTCGGTTTTCGCATTTTCCTTTTTTTTTCTATTAAAGGAATGTGCCAATACATTTTTTATTTTATAAAAACAATATTTTTCTGAAACATGACAACAAAATAAATAGATATACGGCGAAAGAAAAAGCTTGTACTACGAGTCATACTTAAAAATTCAAGTACGAACAACACACATACATAACGAGCCTTTGGTGCAATACCGCAGTAACTCAAAATTAGAATTTTTTGTGCTGGGTATGCAGAACGGATCTTTGGGGAAATATACATCTAAAGGAAAAAAGATTATGGTTCTATCTCTAACTGTTCAGATTCTATAGCTACAAATGTCTTTGAAATGCCTCCAGCTATTTCCAACAATATTTATTTGCAATAATGAAATATTTCCTTTATGACAAGAAATTTACAAACACAAAACATTATAAAACATGCCTCTTTATTTAAAAACTTTTAAAAAAAATAACTTTAGTAAACGAAAATACTATCAAAACGATGGCTCAAAACTTCAAATGCATTTTTCTGAGTTCACGATTTTTTGAATTACGACGGTATTGCACCAAAGGCTCGTTATGTATTTAAAATAAGCCGAAAATTAGATTAGTGGAAAAATTCTTAAAATGAGGAAACAATTTTTAAATCAAGAAAAAAAATCATAAATTAACCCGCCAATTGTGACGCTAATTTGACTTTGATCAATCGTGACGACGGTCTCACGCACCGGACTTTTCAACTGAAGATTTTTCAAAACGTGTTACATGATGTTGATGTTTTTTTTTTTAATCTATACTCTTTGTCAATGAAAGAAAGATATTTAACCAAATTAACCTCTTGGTCTTTTAATATTAAAGTTCATAAAATGTTTTAATTAGAGCGTTAAAAATAACAATGTTTTTAGGAATACATTTTTTAATATTAAGAAAAAAATTAAAAAAATCACGTTTCATAAAGGAAAATAACATTTTTTAGTCTTTCAACACTCGAAACTTTTACAAAATGCACAAAAATTGGTATCCTTCCAAACAAACAATGAAAAATAATACTTCGCAAAATTTTAAATTCTGCAGGTAAAAAGTTGCTGCAATACAACGCGTTCAAGGCAGAAATATTGTCGTTATTTCTGTCAAGAGTACTTGATGTTTCTGTTATTATTTTCCATCCACATTCATAGCACCGAACAGAGGTCCCGATGCCCCAAGTACATCATCTATGTATCTGTAAAATCTCCGACAGGCTTAGCTTCATTGATCGTGGCAAGTTCAAATGCGTTTGCCCATCTCTTATGTGAGTCACATATATTCGTATACATATGTTAGTCAATAAAACAAGAAAAATAAAATAAAAAGGCAGCTAAAATACGCGAAAAATTAAAAATTAATGGTGGATTATTTTGCTTACATACACGGTCTCACGCACCGGGGCAGTAAAAAAAATACACAACGTGTGCTGACTAAGGAGTCTCGACGTGGACTTATGGTGGGGGACTTGCAATGCGGCAGCTACTTGAAATTATGAAGAATAAAGTTATTGGAATTTTTTAAGACACCCAGTCTTACCGAACAGTAGGTCACCATTCCCGGGTTAAGTACGGAATTCTATTTTGTATTTCTGTAATTCCCAAAGATTTTGTGGCAGTATTTGCATAAATATGAAAGATTTTTTTAGCTTTTTCGAGAATGTGGTTGAAGATTCGTTGTTAAAACAACTTCGAAATTTATGAATTCAGCGCATTTTATACTTGATTTGCTTTCAGTTCTTCTTAAATCAATCTCGTTTTCTGCATTAAATATGACTAAAGCCAGTTTTTGGCTCTTAAAGAATTCATACTTGAATTAAGTACTCTGTACTTGATTTAAGAAAATCCTTACTTACCGTACTTTTGGCACCGCTTGGAATTGTTTTAAATACGGATGAATTGATTTTTGTTTTGAGTGTACTTACGAGTACTTAGTGAATTAATAATCATTATTGCGCTGAACTAAGATACAAGTGATACGTGGTGCCACGATTATATATGTATATAAAACAAAGATAAAATTATTTTTAGTTCAAATACTGACTATGCATACGAATTAGTAAAATGTGTTTGAAATAAATTCCTTTATGAATGCGTCTGTTAAGCTTTAAATAAAATCAAGAAATATTTATTATAAGAAGAAGGATATTACAAAATAAGGTTTAAAAAACAATAAAAAAAACTATTTGTTTCATTTCAAATAAATGCATTAAAAGTCTTTTACTCTTTCACAACTTTTAACACATTTAATTAATTTAATTACACATTTATAAAATGATTTCCAAACTCAAATAATTATTTCCGTTTGCAATTGACAGTTGAAAAGTGTACAATTTCCAGTGGCAAAAATTATTGTGGTTTGTAAAAGCCACATTTTAAAAAATTTTTGATATTTTTACTCATTATAATCGTTCAGCTGACTGTGGATTAAGAAATTTAACTGCAAAATTTTATTCGATTGGCTCGTCCCCAGTCGTTCAAATGAAAATAGCGCCACTTTAGCGTGGGAAATTTGAACTACTCATCATACTCTAAATTGTGCGTATGAGTACATCAGAGTAGTTTAATTTCAGTGACACGGTTCTCTGGTGCATACATAGTCTTTTGCTAGTTACCATGCTCAATAACTAAGTTAAGCACAAAATAATCAATCCAGAGCTAAAGATGCCAACTATGAAAATAAATACCCATTCACAGACACTGCTTAAGCGAATTTAATGACAGCTCGAAATGGCATAATTTGAAGGAATGTCAACGAAATTGACAAACCAAAGCAAAAAATATAAAACTTAAAATGATGTTGGGAAATGGATTCTGTAACTCATATGAAGAGAGCAAATTCCTGTCAATATACAAAGATATTAAACAGATATGCATACATACATACATATGTATGTATGTATGTATGTGCATTTATAGATATGTACATACATATGTATTGTATGTACATATGTACATACAACAAGAGGTTTTTAAAGAACGTATGCTATTAAATTGTTAGTTTAACACAAACTTCTTTTGCACATACATATAAAAATCATTGAACATAAAACCATAAATTTTAATAAAAATACATATATTGAATGAAAAAAAAAAAAGATAAATTCAAATTTGTTGTATTGATATTTATTGTGACAGCAAATGTTAATTGTTACTGAATTCACTGACACAAAACGCATATCAATCATGTCAGGTGTCAATAAGGTTGGTTAACATTTCAACATGTTTTCTTTGCACACACACACACAAGCAGTTGATGTACACCTACAAAAAATCAGCAACAATCAGTGCAACTGTACGAGTACGGGTCACAGTACAATTAGACCACAGGCATACAAGCATATGTACGTGTGTATGTACATTGACTGTCCTGGACATCCATATGTACATATATATTTTCAAATGTAAAAGCTATCAACTATTTATCCACACACACACACACATCTGCATACACATACCCAATTATATGTTGATTTTGCATTTAACGCAAATAACATTTGTCAGCGATTTATTTATTTATTTATTTATTTATTTATTCTCTTACAGAATTCTTTTTGGCAGTGGCTTTGGTACAGTCGGTGTTGTTGTGTATTTGTGCGTATGAGTATTTGCATTTTTCTGTGTAATTTTGTAACAACATCATGTGTTTTTAATCAAACGATTTTTCATTGATTAACAAATGTTTTAATTGCTCTGTAAAATGTTAAAACAATTGCAAGAATCATTGCCATCATCATCATCATCATCATGTTCTTACAATTTCTCAGAGAGATAATAAATGTATTTACTCGCATTTGCCATGTTTAATGAATTATAAATGTTTTCTTGTTGTCATTTTTTATACTCAGGCAACACCAAAAAAAAAAAAAATACGATTGTCAGATGTTCGCAAAAAACTACATTGTACATTGAAAAATGTCTATATATGTGTGTGTGTGTGTTTAAATGGAGCACGAAAAATCAATATTTATGTAAATTTACATGTAAATGTAAATTAAGATTTGCATGTAAACGCACACATGCATGTGAATACATGTTGATACAACAAAAATATCAATTAAATACAGTATGTGCCGTTTTTATCTCAATAGTTAAAAGACATTGACAGAAAATGTCGGATTATTATTAAAGCAATTAATGCCAAAATGATATACAGAATGTGATTAATGAAAATGAAAGAAATAACATGTCCTCTGATATATCGACAGTTTCAACTTTGTATTGGGTAGAGCGATGCACAATGGGCTGTTGGCAAAAATAAAAGCAATAAATATTATTACTATAAAAATGCTAAAGACCGCTTTAAACGATAAGATTTGACGTACGTAAAATGTGAGAGAAAATAAAATGAAATTCCATTCGTATGTCAAAAAAAGAGAGTAAAAATCGGACGGTTGTTTTCTGGCATTTACACCATTGGTATGGATAAAATCAAGTAAGACGAAAACATATTAATTTAATTTAACTACAGCTGTTTGCTTTTTTTCCCCAGGGATGGAGTTCTTGTGCAATTGAATTTATTTTAAGAACCTTGAAAAATATTTTTAATACTGGTCAAAATTTGTAGTGTACTATTGGAAAATATACGTATATTTTTATAAAATTGTGCGGTCGTGGTCTAAAATGTACATTTTGATTTTATAATTGGTATAAATTTATGAAAGCAGTTTTCCCTCCCTGGCTTTCTCACATTTGTTTACATAAAAATGCATTCCTGATCTAATGGTGTGCGTTGGTTTTTGAAAAATTTTAAAAAATCAAGGGAGCCATACACGACTGTCAAATTTTCTTCCGTATTTTCTCTCAAAATCTTATAGTTTCATTACATATTACGTTTAGACGATCCGACTTGTGCTGGTCTACACAAAAATTTGGCATGTCGTATGACTTGTGGGACAATGTAAAACTCCCTTAAACGATATAAACGATGGACTTCTGAGTGGCTGCGGGAGACCTTATAGCGGTGTCCCTTCAAAAAGAAAAAAATTACCGACCTTGATACCTTGGGTGTGGTAATGTCCTAACAAAAAAGTAAGAGTTTGTTAGTGATTTCTTTATCTTTCCACACTTTCGATAATTTTTATTGATTGAAAAAATTTTAATGTGGCAAGTCAAAGCAAAAGTAGCCACTCTGAAAAAAACTCGTTATTCATACAGTGCATTTTTACGTTAATGAAATGAAGTTTGTCATAAAAAGTCACCCAAAGATGGCCTTCATTGGATAAATGTTTCCTTACATTTATGAACATAATTTGGGTACACGTACCATATACATATGTAATTAAACTATTTCTTTAGTTTAATTAAACCTTCTCATATAAAAAATGTAAAAGTTTCATTGATACAATGACGTTATTACATAACATAAATGAAATTAATTCATAAAATTTATGAACATTTTCAAACATGAAATAATGCTGTTGTCATAAATGCAATGAAAGTATTTCTTCAATACAATGAAATATTGCGCATGTAGAAAATAAATGAGATGCTAATCCGGTCCCTGCGCATTATCTGTTCAAGTGCTCAGCCTGTTTTGCCTATCCTAGGCCTTTAGAAGATAGTGTTCCATGATAGGCTCCTTATGGTGCTTAACGGCAATGCGAGAGATATAGCATCCATGGTGGACCCAACCAAGGATACTGCATATGGCCGCTCTCTGCCATAGAAGTAGCTATGCTATGTATTACGGCTACTCGCAGTATTTACGGGCTACGCCGGTATGTCTGAACTCTCTCATAACATATTCTGTCGCAGCTCTCGGAAACAGGATGGAAAGGTGAGGGCTTTTTACATGCTCTGCGGTTACCCGGCACAGTGCGACAGAGATTTTTGGGCAGACATGTTCGACCTATCATAGCTGTGTATATAGTCGACCTTATATGATACCTTCTCGCTACAGTGTGGATATAGTACATCTATTTGCTGGAGCCAGCGATGAATTCAGATCTCTTACATGAATTAGCACTCAGACGAGTGATGATATCTTCAGTAGCGAAGCTCGCGGTTATACTTGACAGCCCCACCTGAACCAACAAGCCAACATGGAGGAATCAAATGGAAATAATGTATATATTTCATTATAGCCCAACTCACAATCTTGTGCATATGATGTTGCATCATTGCATTTGCAAAAAGGTATAGCATTAAATTTATATGCAAAACTTAAAACCAATAGGATTTATTTGCTATGAGTATGCAACACCTAATTGCAAATAAACAGCTGACTAACAATAATCCAAGCCAATCAAATCGTAATCGCCGCATACTTGCCGCTGCTTATTTTCCTCCAAAAAAAAACCAGTAGTACGATTCATTAACTTTTATTGGACATATTTTTTTTTGGCAAATTTGTTTGTTTTTTCAATCAGCTGTGAATTTTGTTCTTCAATGAGTAGTGCATAATAAATTAAAAATGTCCTTCTCAGTTGATAGCACAAATTTGCTATTGCATATATTTACAATCTCAAATACACAAGATTGTGAGTAGAGCTTATATATTTTCATATGTTTGGTTTTTTTTTTAAATTTTGTGCAATTCAAATATGTGGCGCGTTGTTTATTGCATGTGCGAAAATTCCGTACCGAAACAATTATTTTAATTCTGGAAATACTGAACGTTACTCTTTCAGACAAGAGGAGAATTTTTCTCAATGCGAAAATTACAAGTCACAAAAGCGACGCCATATTTTCAAAACCAATGCCGTTTTCTCTTCAACCAAAAGTGCAGTACATTTCTTGCCCGTTTAACTTCGAATATTTACACTTTATTGTTCCGCTGTAAAAACATTTTACAGCAGTTTAAAACAGAGCAATAAAGTGCAAATATTTTTAGCAAATAAAGTAGAAAGTGCAATGCAATTTTTGACAAACGAAATCACTATAAAAGCTTTTTGCAGAAATCAGTTTGTATTTGCAAATAAAAGCCGCTTCATCTTATTTTTTTTTGTTGGATAATGGCATGGAATTTGTGCTTTAGAATTTCGCATTTCAGCAAAATAGAGTTGGTCGCATTAATCTGTATCAAAAAAAAAAAAACAGAAAAAAACTTTTCTAGAAATCATTGAGCCGTCGTTAATTTACTTCCAATAAGTTTTCCATTTCCATTTCTTTATTAATTACAATTTTCCTTTCATGTTCTTTAAATCAGTCATAAAAGATTTTCTCTCTACTTTATTTGAAATTATACAGTTTCGCATAAAAAGCTTTTCAACTTTTCTAATTAAATTGGAAAATTGTTTTTTTTTTTTTTTCAATAACATTGTTAGTCAACATGTACCGAAATAATTGAGTGAATCAAGTGACAAACATTACGGGGCATTAGTATTCACTTTCGAACTTAATTAACCATAATACAACTAATTAAGTGAGATGAAGAATTGCCAAAGAATAGCTGGAGAATAAATATAATCGAATAATGAGGGCAATCAATTAATTAAGCTGATCAAAAATCATTAAAATCTTACTTTTTCACTTTATTCGTATAAAATAAGTTTAGCTTTTTTATTTAATTCACTTTGTTATTCTGATTCTTGCTTACCTGAGGCAGTTGTTACAAGAGACATATGATGTGGATATAGATTGACTAAGCGACGTATGAGATCTATTTGTTCTAACGTTAACTGTACAGAATCCAGATGTTGGGACGAACAGGGGGCATATGCTGACCAAAACTGTAAAAGGAGAAGAAAATGAAAATGAAATCAAAATGTAAACAACATACAAATCAAATGTTTGATTTTTCAAACTGTGTAAAGACTTTTTCATTATAAAAACTCACAATTTAAATATTCCACAAAACAAAATCTTATCTTGGTCATGAAATCATTTTGATATTGTATTTTTCTTTCTTGAGAACAAGGAAATAAAAAAATATAAAAGAAACTTCAATATGCAAATGATGGCAAATGCCATTCTCCTGGCAGGAGATGAACACATCATTCTCAATTATTGCATATTTTCAAAGTTGTTTGACGCCTGTGTAACAAATTACTTTTGTTACGAAATATGTCATGCTTGGCCAAGCATGAGGCTTATTTACCAATGAAAAATGTTGCTTAACTTATTTGTCTATTAAAAAAATTGCAAACAGAGCTGATTTGATTTTAATATCGGGAAATGAGAATTTTAAACATTTAACATTTATGTGGCAATGGCTGAAGTAGTTATTACATTGACGAATGTCCTGGGTTCGAGCCCAGTATCCGAAAAGTTCATAAAATAAAAACACTTTTATTTTATTATTATGAATTTTTCTGACGTGCATTCGTGTGCCTTTGTGTCAGCTGTTTCACTGCAAGTAACATCAGAGTGGCTGCTTTTGGGTTTGTGTAGCGGAATCATCAGCGAAGTGAATAAATAATGGTTTTACATGATTTAATTATTAAACTTATACTGAGAACGCAAAATCGAAACACTATTAAAAATTGTTGTACGCAACCATTGCCAGATTGTTCCTTTTCTTTATTAAAAAAAAAACAAAGTTCTTGATTTTTTTATGAAGCCGCTTTAATCTCTTATGACACTACAATTTTTTCTGCATTGTTCAAATTTCAATTTCAGCACTATAGGAATAGTAGGAGAAACGACAGCAGGTGAAGCTTAATTACTTTTTCTTGCGTATTAACAACAACAGTGTTGCAAAAGGGAATAAAATACATTAGCGGAGTTCGATGTTTGGTGCAAATGGTCTTGCAACAGTGCAAATGCAAAACTTTGTAGCTTTTGTTTGAAATCCAACAACAAAATTTACAAGTTTGCTTTTTCTAGACCATTGCGCTTTTGCCATACTGAAAATGGTATAGCTCTTTTTGCAACTGTGTTGCGTTTGCATCTCTGGCATATAACAGCTGACATATGTAAACAAAAAAATTAATTTCAATTTAAAATAATGGCGTCGGTAGTTGAAAAAAAGAAAAGAGAAATAAACAAATAAAAAGTGGACCCTGGAGGAAATCCAGTTGAGGTATGTTATTTTGGACAATTGTATTGAATTTGAAAAACAAATAACAAACACTTGATTTTTTTATCACATACATTTAGTTTGCAAATAGTATTGCAAACTGAAGTAGAAATAAAGCCGCTCGCAATTAGTGACTAAAGTGTTACAAGTGTAAGAAGTTGCAATCTAAAACGAACTAAACATCGAATACCGCTATTATGAAAATTTTCAGCGTTGCATTTACGATCACGTAAAAGAAAACAAGACGTTCGCAACGTATGTTTTTGACTACGTATTTAAATACTCATTTAGATAATTTTCATTTAAATTTAAGTTGGATTTAAATATAGTATCGTATTTACAAATAATATTTTCCTATTATAATAAATGTACGCTTTTATGTGCGTATATTAAGCAAAAATAATTTGGCTGACCACATGATGTTTATGCTAAAGAATAATCGAAATCATATAGTAACTTAAATAGAACATCAATATGTGACATTGAATATTTAAGTACTATTGAAATATTATAAAAAGCAGCATTGAAAAACAGAATTTCGAATTTAAATGCAATTTGAATACGATATTAAAAATTGGCTCTAATCACTGTACAGGTTGTATTTATTTTACATTTTCCAATGGTTTTATCTTCTCATTCGTATTCTGCAAATGAAATTGTTCTACCCGTAAAACTGTAGGACTGTAGGAAATATATTTTCAAATTGTGGTGTGAGTTCAGCGCCTCGTTTCTGTAACAAAAGTTTATCTTAGTTTTTACCCTGTGAAACAGGATAATCATTATGTTTTAGTTTTTTCGATGCGTAAACTTGTCCCAAGTTACAGGAACGAGGAGGCACAGTTGTTTTTATTTGTAACAAATTAATTCGAAATTTATTTTACTGCTTTTTATTTGGCAAACTTTGTAAAATTAAAATGCTAAAATATTTTGTTTTTCTTCTATTGCAGGAATTAGGCAGAAGCACGTCGCATAATGTTTTATAATTTTCCCATAAAGGTCCAATTTATTTTATTCTCTTCGCTTTCCAGAAGCACGTTTTTACTTTCTATTTTATGTCCAAACTTTCGCTTATATTGGCTTATGTAAATATGTTTTATTTCATATTTTAGAGTTAAGAACTTTTTCAAGCTTTAATATTTCAATATAAAACAAGGTCTTCACATATTTCCTATCTGAGGTCTTTTGCATTTTTCTAGTACTTAACACTTTCAGGCGAATTGATGAATTTTTCAATGTAAAAGCGTTATTACAATTAGTAAAAAGAAATAAATATTTGTGAACATATTAAATATATACCTGTGCTGATACCATTCCCTCTTTTAGTCTCCTCAGATCTGTGTGACTCCAAGCACTGTTCGCCCATGGTTGTATTTGTCTTAAATCTCCACCAAAATGAAAATCTTTTAGTTGATTTTTGAGAAACTTTCGTATATTCCAGGGCAAATCGTTGTGTCTGATAAACAAAATAATTATTAATTTACAAAAAAAAAACACTATAAATCAGCTTAATGTTTTTCAACAATTAAGTGCGTCTGAAAAGTTTATTTTTATTGGCACGATATTCAAAACAAACTTGCAAAAACAAAAACTGGGAAAAGAATTATTTATAGAATTTATTAAACAAAAGCCAACCAACAAAATTAACTGCATTTTGGTAGTTTAATTAAGTGGTTTTTAATTTCTGTTTTTATTTTTCCACTTTTTCATTTTATTTTTCTCCCTCTTTTTATGAGATTATTTTTTTTAATTTTTTCTGATACTTCGTTGAAGAAATAACTAAAGCTTATGGGATTTAATTTTTCAAACTAATATTTTTTACTTTTTGTTTCTCTCTTTTGCCAGTTCTGTAGTCTTGTAACTTTAGCTGTGGTTGTTTATTTGAAAACTTACCCGTCTATTAATGGCACTTCCTTCAATACATTTTTCACTCGCTGCAGACGATAGTCGAAATCGCTGGCCGAACATATCACAATCGGTAAGACCAAGGGAAAGTAAATAAAAGTTAAGCAATTTAAGCCACAAAGCACGAAGCCTTTGGGAAGCTTCCCCGATTTCATTGCCTCTTTAAAGTGGCGTCGTAATTACTTTGAGATCTGAAAGTGAAGGAAGCGAATGTAAGCAAAACTTTAAACTTTTTCCTTTTACTACGTATTTCTGTTATTTGTGTTTCTGTATGACGATGTGTAGAGATTAGGAAAATGGTTATAAAATGTCTGTTATCGAGTTAGAAATACAGTGGCAATTTTATCAGATGTAGCTCCAGTTAATTATAAATTCATATTATAGTTACGTCAATTGATTAGCATAAAATGCATGCCGCACCATTTTTCTTGCCACCAACTTTTAACGTGACTAAAGTTAAAGCGCCTCTTTGGCGATCATTAGCATCATTTTAGCACGTCATAATGAGGGTAATCATTAGGGTACGGATTTGCGAGTGAGTGTATAGCACATCTCCAGCACAAGAGTGTATCAATCCCTACCTTGGTAATCATATTTGTATAATAAGACAAAATTGCTATTTATCAGCTGGCCAGAATGGCTTTTAAAAATATTTTGACATTTAGCGATTGTCATGGTCAGAACATGAGAAAATTTCATTTGTATTCTCGTAAGCAAATTTAAAAAAATAGCTTAGTTGGATCGCGAATATTTCAAAGAATGTCTATAAAATTTTGTAACGTGGTTTTTGTCTTCGTCAGAGGTCGCTCAGTCGTGTCCAAGCTCCACGAACCTCAAGTGCTAATAATAAGAGTAACTTTGCTCTTTTCTGGAGTTTAACTAAAATCAAACTTTATTAAATAGATGAATTACAACGAATCTTAGGATTTTGCTTTATTAAGAATATTGGCGGTGCTCGGGGTCTCCGGAACTGGCCGAGTGGGGAATTATGGGCTTTGTTCGGGGCCTTTGGTCGTACTCGGGACTGCTTATATTGGGGTGAATATTAATCGGCTGTGTTCGGGGCTTTTGGTCGCACTCGGATGAATAGATATGGGTTGTGTCTGGAATATTGTGGATAGTTTGCAGGATTTGGCAATATATGTAGATTTTCGTTAAATCCGTGCTATAATATATTACTTCTAGTGGAGCCCGAAAGCCGCTGTGTGGGAACAGTCGGCTCGAAAGCTCAAGTATTTAGCACGTTGACTCCAAAACCAAAGGTCCTGTATTCGAACTCAGTTGCGGACTAAGTCATGAAAACAATTTGCATTTTTTCTTCAAAATTTAATCAGTCTCCTTGACATCACAGGCGCTGCAACGCTGCTATAAAGAAAAGAACGTGCAAAAGCAGAGTTGGAAGATATTGAAGCTTTCCTCAGTCTATCTCTGCACCAGTGATAAGACCGATACGGAGTTTAATTCATACAGAACGCGATTGTTGCGTGTTTTCCAGAATTTAGAGAACAGAGTTGCTCCATCTTTTGTGATGTTCTAAAGGCGAGTCATTTTATTTTTATTTTACTTCGCCGATGTTTTCTTGCTCAAATACCGATGAGAAAGGACAAAGACGCAATAGAAAACTATTTTGTCTGAAGCGGGATTGAACCGAGGATATTCTGCTTGCATAGTCAATGCTCTATGTCCAGTCACCCAAAAGCGCTCATCTAACCCAAATGTTTTAAATTTTTCTAAGAATCCATTCAATACCAATTCATTAAGAAAAATTATGGATTTTATTGGGCGCAGGAAGTACATCAATTCAGGTCATTTGCCTAATTAAACAACAAATGCTGGAGTTCTGAATTACTGAGTGTTTGCATAAGCAAAGTTTTAATATGTTCACGCGAATATCGGTGAAGATTTATAAACTAATATATTTGTTTAAGATTTTTATAGCATTTTTGTAAAAACCTGTTGTTGGTCGCGGACCCTAGAGGCAGTGTAGGAAGAGGACCTACTTGGGATTCCAACAGAACAGAATCGTCGTTTAAATCGGCCAGCAATAATCTTCACAAATTCTTTACATAAGAAGTTTTAGCGTTATTATCAATGGTTTGCCATCTGTTCGGTAAATCAAGCAAGAAAAAAGGATATTAACACTCGTATATTTAAGAATATTCAATTAAAAGAATTTATAGTTTTTAAGGAAAACTGCATTTTATTTATTTTAATCGAAAAACGAAAAAACATTGTGCTTGAGCTCGCACTGTTAATGTAGATTTCTTAGTTTGTTGTTATTTTAGAAAACTTTATTTCGAAGTTAAAATTCTAAATGAATGTGGTGAAGGCATTGGCTGTGCACTCTGCTGTGTTTTCACCACAAACTGTCACAGACACGTTTTCTTTTTTTTTCACTTTCTGCTCTAATAATTTGCGTTTGTTAAGATACCAGGAATAATGCACTCATAACAAATTACTAGTAGAATTGAAGGAATAGTAGTTTAAAGAAGTACGAGATTTCTCTGTTAAATTTTGTCGTATCATAGTTTTGTCATATTTAATTTTTGGTGCCAGGAAGCACCGCGACTAAGAAGACCTATTGTGCAAATCCCATTACATTAGATCACCCATCTGAAGGCTTCTAAGGAATCCAAGCACAATCTGCGTTCTGATGTTCCGCAATTCCACCCAGATGGAGAAACCCAAAGAACGTGTTCACAGCTTTCAGTGTCACTTTTACAAAATCGACAGATATTAGTGTCGGGATGAAGAAGCATTTGGCCGGCACAATCATGCCAGTAAGCAACGAATTCCCATTCCTCACAGTTTCTATGAATTTCGGTTCTGTGTCTTTTTGTAGGCCGACAGAATTGCTCGGCGCCAATTAAGGGCAAATTTGCCTTGGAGTTATTTCCAGTTTCTTTAAATTTTAATTGCCGTATTTCACATAAGAAAATATTCTCGTTATACAAAAGATTTATTAGAAGAATTCCATTGGAAATGCGAAAATATGACCGCATATTGAAATCAGTGGTAAAATAATACACTCTGATGTTAAAGACTTATCATGTTCTACACTAATCCCACAGCTGCGGATCTGATTTAAATCATATTGAATATTCGAAAAAATTCCAATTCTTGCCCACAAACAACTACTGTACAATTGAATACCCGAATTGGGGGATTTCCAGCAATCTACGGATATTGGAACAACTCGGTACACAGGTAAGGGCATCACAAGTTTGTCCGAGTTTATGCAGGGGAACATTTGGAATAAAAACATCTGGAATTCTCCTTTGTTTTTTCACGTTCACGCGTTCACAAAGACGAAAATTTTGCCAGCGCCATTCCGATATTATTGTTAATATTGTGCCATTGTTATTGTGAACAAAGGGTATCGCCGAGTACCGAATATATGCTACCCAACTAAATATTTCCCTTTCAATTGTTCCCTCGTCTAATCTTAGACTTTCTAGTACTTGTACTTGTAACAAATAATACCTGCTTGGAATGGTTCCTCCGATTTTCCACTCAACTATATCTTGTAGTAGTACTAATAACCAGGTCAAGTTTTCAAAGCCTTTTCATGAAAAATAATCTTTCGCATTTTTTTAAGTTTTTCCCAAAAGAGGTATTTTTATTACACCTTGCAAAAGCTTGCATATTGCGCGGATTGGCAAACGTTTTTAACAAAAGAATCGTCGATATGTATAGCAAAAGATTTATTTAAGAATTCATCAGCAAAAATAGTTTTGGACTACATAGAACCTAAATTTGAATGTATTCGCCAGACCATAATATATTTGAAAATCAAAGGACTCCTTTTACATAAAAGTTTTTCCCTCATAAAATACGTTAAAGAAATATTTCAAAATAATAACAATAAATTATTTATTGAAAAACTTAGTAAAGTTTTTGACCAACTGTTCAAACATTGAAGAAGATTAAAAACAAACATAGTTTAATAAAAGGAAGACCGATAAATATATTGACACACTATCTAAATGTGATTTAGTGGTATTTAATTATGCACCAGTAACCACGACTGATGTTGAACGCGTATTTTCAATATACTTTACTGCTTTGTGCGCCAGTAGCAGATTATTTCAAATGGAAAATTGAAAAAACATAAGATTATACTTTTCAATAAATATTAGATCGAAATAAAACTAATTAAAAATTAATAGTTTGTTAATAGTTCAATTGCAGTCTGCTACATATATAGATGTGGTGAGGGCAAAATTGCCCCCTGGCTCAACCTCGTAATCCAAAAAACTATTAATGCTCTGTTTCTGTTAATTTTAGAATGAGCTGTAGCAATAATTCAATCATATGTTTTTATTTTATAAATATTTTTTATTTATTAGGTTGTGATACAATTTCTTATAGTTTAATTTTATTAACATTATGAATTATTTCTTTAATATTAATAGCAAGTGAATTAATTTATAAAAATAAAAATTATTTAAAATTATTTTTAATAAATATTATTTCATTATTAATTTTATTAATTTTTACTTTTATAAGAATAAATTTATTTATATTTTATATATTTTTTGAAAGAAGATTAATTCCAACTATCCATGTTTAAAGTTTTCACCGCACAAATAAAAGAAATTTAATTATAGTTTTTATCTTTTTTTTCTCCTCCTTTTTTTTGTTGTGTCTTATTATAAAAATTGATTTTTAACTTAAACATTAAACTTAAAATTAATTTATAATAATTTTATATCTTCTTAGGTTATATCCAAATATATTATATATTCATAATGTGAAACTTTTGCCAGAATGTCTCAAGAATGACATAATGGCGCTGAGACCCTATTTGTAATTAAAAAATAATGGGTATGAATAAATAGGAAATTTGAACGACTAAAACAAAAAAAAAAAAAAAAAAAATTAACATGTGAACATATGCAAAAAGGATTTTAAATAATGGTCCACAAACGACAAAATAATTTGATAATCTATTTTTTTGGCGAGCATATTCCGACCCCCATTTGTGGGCCTCTTTCCTATGCCAAAAAGCATTTTTAAAATTGATCCAAAAATGGCCCAGTTATGCTCGTTTATATTGTAAGATCTGCTAAAAATTATGTGCAATGAGTAACATAATTTAAAAAGTAGGCTTGGTTAATTAAAAAAGTAGCCTATAATTCATTCAAGAGTTAAACGTTGTGAAAATTTCAGGAAGATCGGTCCAGGGGTCGGGTCTCCAATAAGTTACAAACAAACACACTTTCCTTTAAATATACTCGTATAAAGATATTTTTTGTTAGTTTATTTTAGTTTTATTGTCAAAATTGTAAACTGATTTTCTGAATTATTTCCAAACTTATAAAAGTAAATGTACAGATGACGGAGAAAAATATGGAAGATTTTTAACGCAATTCTTCATTGAAGGGCAAATCTTTCAATAATTTTACGTTTTTCTTTATAGTTTTTTAACAAACTGTATGTAGACGAGTATTTGGAATTAAAGTATATTTTATTAATAAACTTAATTGTAAAAGCAAATATAAATCCTCTAAATCGACTTTTTAAACATTTGGATGGAAATAAATGCTGTTTTATTTACGTAATTAATGGATAAGTGTCAAATATTGCGAGTAAGTGATATGAAATTTTTAACATTCATTCCGCATTGGATTTTCTATAATCTATTGTTTTTTTTTTTTTTTTACTTTCAAGCATTTTCTTGAGTGTGTACTCCAGGATATTAATACTATTCGCACACAAACACATCGTCATTGAAAACTTAAATTCTTTTTTCGGTATAAATGTTCTCTACTGGCAGAAGCATACTTTTATGTTCCATTCCTTTTATAATTTGCAAAAAACAGTATTAGTAAGTGTACTTACACATACATACATACATACAATAAATACATACTTGTGTGCAGTAGTTACACACCCAATCTTATATTTTTTTTAGACAAAAAATAATAGCAATTTGTATGATTCTGCTTGAAAACTAGTTTTAGAATTTATACAATACGATATTTATTCTGCTCAACACCAAAAACAAAAAAAACAAAAACAACAAAAAAACCAAATGGAAACGAACACTACAATTTTCCAAAAATTAGGTCAATCACGTCATACCCGTCAATTCCATAATTATTTAAAAGGAATTTTCCTTAAAAGTTTAGTCGAAATAAAATTTTACAAAAAGCTGGCAAAATTAAATCACCTAAAGAATAGCAGCATCAACAACAACAACAACAACAACAACAAGAATAACAAAGAGAAGACTAAAGAATTTATTGCACACACAAATAGACAATTTATGTACATCCGTAAACAAATGTACAGTAGTGTATGTACTGGACAACATTTTTCTAATATTTATTCGCAAATGGAAGTAATTTAAAATATAAAATAGTTTTTTATTAAAATATATCCTAAAACCTGGTACTCTGATCAATATTCCATAGCAAATGTTCTCAAAATATATGAATGTTTATGAAAAAAATTTACACGAACTGTTCATGAAATCATGTTGCTAAAGTCGATGATTCACTATCAGAGTCAGTAATAGGAATGGTCAAGAAAAAACAAATCCAGCGTCCTCAAACATAGAGATAGATAGAGTGGCTCTTAGTGGGAATGTGCAACAGATTTTTTTGGCAGAGTGTCCAATTTCAGAATTCAGAAGGATTACAGAGAAAACTAATTTTTTTGCCGCACAGTGCGTATGTGGAATAAACTCACTGCAGAAGTCTTTCCTGTCACCTTTGATGTTGCCAAATTCAAATCAAATGTCCATAAACACTACTCCCTCTATCCTCCTTCCCATAATCTAATTTCTTAGTTCCAGCACAATGCATCACATGTCTAGGGGTCATCCCCGGAATGCTGGTTCATTATTAAAAAATTAAGAGTACCTTTTATCTACCAACTGTCGCTATTATAGAACCTTTAAAGTTGAAAATTAGCAATAATTGGAACGTCGCGAGAATGTATAGTTGCGAATACCGAGAGCGTACTGTATTTGATTAGAAAATATCGCAACTAGAATGTTTGCTGGGCTATTAATATAAACAATTTAAACATTAACATTCGAAATACATATAATTGTTTTATAAAATATTTGGAAAATGTGTTATTATTCAGCATTAAATTCTTTTCTGTAAGAGAAAACCAAAAGCAAATGTCAAGTGGTTTTTCGCTACTAATTATTAATAACAATTATTATTAAAATTTTGTTTGAACAGCAAGAACGAAATGTCTTGTAAATACATAAATAATGGATGAATAAGCAAAACTTTAATTAGAATTCACATCAAATATTTAAATTGAATTTCTACAAATGCCCACTTTTGAAAGTGTAATTGGAAATATAATTTCACAATTTGATTATGATTAACCACAGAAAATGTGAAATATTTATAAATTATTGCAGACTGTAGTTCTATTAAGTGGATTTTATTTTTTGCTACTCTTCGATTGGCATATTTTTGAAAATGTTAAGATTTGCAAGAGAAAAATTTGTTTCGTACATTCTTATTTATTTATTCGATTACTTTATTTTTTTATATTTCAATAGAAAAGATGCAGCCACGAGCATAATTGTGAATATGTTGTGGGGTAAGGAATTGACACACAACTGTTCATGTAACTGGTGCTTAAATGTCAACGAATTCTAACACTTTCTATGTAACGGACCAGTCACTAAAGAACTGAAATGTCGTGAACGTGTCCGTAACGATAATTTTCTAAATGCCACAAAAAAAACGATTTTTAAAGCAGCCAACGCGATGATTTAGTGTTCACACATACTTAATTTAGTCAGTTTAACTTACTCAATTAGCAGTTTGAGGAATAATTCGACTGCCATCACTTTTTCCTTTTATTTATTGTTTTGACTTGGCATTGAACAGCATTTTTTTCTCACTGAACATACTTCGCAGTAAAAATTCTTTTAAGAAGGGTTGCATTTCAAGTTTTACTCAATATTTATAACAATTTCGTACTTATTGCTCAATAACTTAATTCCCATTTTGTACGGAATATTGAGCTTAATAATGGCATTTAGTGCATATAAAACTGCTTATCTGAACACTTAACAATTAAAATTAAAATGATACCTTTAATTTGGACCCCTTCTAGATGTGTGGAACTGTAAACCACAATAAAATAACGTATGTCGTATGTACGTTTTCGGAATTTTTAATGCTGCATATAAAAATCATATGCCGAAGTTGTAAAAGAATTTTAACATTAAATCCACAAAATTAATATCTGACTGCATTGTTTATGAATGAAAATGTTTAAATGATTTGTAATTAAAGGGAAAGCCTCCCACGGTTAATTGAAAAGAAAGCAAGTGTATTTATTACTCTTTTTTATTTATTTAACGCACCAGTGAAATGTACGAGTACATATGTATGTATGTATGTATATGTTAGCCTAACCATACAGAAAGGAAATGTAATTATTATTTCTTTTTAATTTGACAAAATAAATGCTTCTTTTGATGAGAAAACAGTTTGAAAATGTAGCAATTTATTAACTTACATACGCCAAGGAACGACAATAGCCTGGCAGGCTACTTTAGTATATTTTAACTAAATAAATTCTTATTAAATTCTACAATTGTCCGCTGGCAAAGAACATTATTTATATTATTTCAAGTATTTAATGCTCGTGATATGGGCTTACGCATGGCTTAATATGTAGCATGTTTCGATATAGATATTCATTTAATGTGTCTAAGGATTCCGAAAGGTACACCAAAAAATAAATCAAATTTAACAAGTTGTTACTCACAATCGATAAAACCATTAATCAAATTATAGATTATCATGATAAAGTGGATAGTTATTTTTAAATCAGGATGCTTTAAGTCTAAAAGCAAGCAACCAGCATAGTATGAGGTTGACGACGAGATGATACGATTGTTAGGAAGAGCAAATATTATAAATAGATGGTCATTGAAATTTTACTCACACTCACACTCCACGTTTATATTCTCATCACGAATTTTCTTAACAAGTGGCTTTGTTTTTATTCATAACTATGATATTGATATCAGTTTCTCATAAAAAGTATACAAAAATAAAATTTTATTGAAATTTTATTTGAATTGAAACTCAGTAAATTTACTGCCTGTTCATAGACGACGAGTGAAAATACTCCTTCGGCCATTTATATTGAAAACAACAATAAAAACTGGCAAATTGCCGAATGAGTATTTTCTCCCTGCTTCTATAAGCAGGCAGTTAATTCATATCGTAAATCGAAACTCAGTATATTAAATTGATTCAAATTAATGCATTCGAAACGTTTTAATTGTGTTGAAAATTATTGACTCAAAACTAAATAAATTAAAGTAGCTTTATTTTATGCATGTGAAAGCTTAATACACCGAAAGTTTTACCATATATCATGCGGTGGCCAGATATAAAAAATTTAGAAGCCACGTGCTCATACGGTTCATATGGTTCGTACTCCAACCATGATTGAAACTACTTGGTTCGCCATACAAAATTTTGAGAGAGAACCATGCTGGTTCACGACTCCAGTACAAATTACTATAATATTAAATTTTGATAACAAATTATCGCTAGTTTATCTGAACTAACTGAAAAAAAACACTATAGAAATAAAGAAAAAACGAACAAAATGGTTAAAAATCAAATCAATAAAAGCATTTGTAATAAAAATTTGTATAAAAAATAAAAAAAGGAAATTGAGAAATCGAAATGCAAACATGAACCAGGAACAGTCAGTCGTGTGGACACCATGGTTGTTGGCAATCGTGGTTCAGAGAGCGAACGAAGTGGTTCATATTGTCATGTGAACATGGTATTACGAATTAATATTTTAAAGAGCCATTTATTTATTTTTAAAAACATTGCATATACACATGTACATACTCTGCAAATATTATTGGACTACGTGGTCCATTTTAATTGAAATGGACTGGTTACAAACATGGTCGTATGTAATGCAGCCGCGAACCATGTAATTGAAAACTACAGCTTATTGTTACATGACAAGTGTTCGTGCTTTTCTTCGTATTTACGATCAACCGTTGCGGGCTTGTTCCTATAGACTTGAGCCTTAACATAGCAACACACAAAATAGTCTAAAGGTGTTAAATCGCAAGATTTAGGCGCCCAATAGACCGGCTCCACACATGAAATAAACTGTTCACCGAACTCGTATCTCAATTGGGACATTCTTTCGCGTGCTGTGGCTGGTATGTGGCACCGTTTTGCTGAAACCACATGTCAATAAATTTCAGCTCTTCTATTTTGGGCAAAAAAAAATTTTTAATCATCGCAAGGTAGCGCTGCGAACGGCGCCAAATCAATAATTCACGGTCATCACAAGATTCCGAATAGCGGCCTCAGAAGGTCGCCGAAACTGACCATAAAATGAAAGAAGTACGCAATGCACATTCTTAACCGAGCATGAATTTTGATAATAAAATTCAGTAATCTGCAAGCGTTGTTCGTTTGTAAGTCGATTCATGGTTCAATTACAGACCAAACTGAACATGTTCAACAGTAATCTGTTACTCGAATAAAGCTGAACTGCCAAAAACAGTGTTGCCAAAAAGAAAGTTGCTAAAAAATCACGCTTTATTTATTTTTATGCGGGAATGCATAATAAAAGTGTTAACAAATTTATAGTAAAATTAAAATAATTTTTCTTAAAGAATTTTTTGAGGCAGCGAATCGAACAAAATTAATCTAGTATATATAAATGTTGGAATGAATCTTGAATTTTGAAGTGAATCAGTTTAAAGCAGAGGTACATGCAAAGAGAAAGGAGAATGTAGTGTTGATTTAAAATAAAAATGCAAATGAATTGGTGTAAGAAAACATTATTTTTATATTTTTGATTACATACAAGGCACTCAGCTTAATTAGAAACATTTAAACAATATAAAAACTTATTTTTCCACTCCTCATTGAACATTCTTGGAATGTGTTAATAAATTTATTAAAATTTTTCCATAAGAATATTACATATTGTGCATAAGAGTCACTCCAATCGACTTCAACTATCGCGTTATGGCCACCTCTGTCACATAACATTTTTCTTTTTATATAAATGGTTTTTTCGTAGTATTGCCATTAAAAAAATAGTTCTACTTAGGAAATTTTCGCAAATTTTTTTCTTAATTTCTTTAAAAATAATTTGATTTGAGACCAGAGCGCATTGTACATACAATGACAAACATGCGGTTCTGTGCTATATATTCAGTTCATAGAAAAAGGGTATAGACATATCGTTATAGCCGCCTGGAACTGTCTCAATTGTTTCATCTAGTCTTAAGTACAGGTGCTCACATGTCTTTAAATAGCTACAACATACAAGGTGGTTATAGCTTTTGTACTACGACTAAACTTAGCACTAAATGTGATATATGTATATATACATATATATGTATATATGTATGTTCACCTAATAGCATTTGTATGTTGTGTGTGCTTGCCTCAACAAGGATAATAGCATGCAGTACCATACTTAAATGTAAAGCATACCCAGCAGAAAATTACAAAAGTAAGACTGTACTGATTTGGTCATCATTACTTATGACTTGTTATACACGAGGCAATGTAATTTACTAGAGACATTTAGCATGTGCATGGCATTGAAAATCTACTACTGACATTAGTCCTATATAGTCAATATGTTAGTAGAAAGTTCTTTTCACCACGACAATAAAAAATATTTTGCAGCTGCATAGAGAAATATATGTACATACGTACTCTGCTCTCCTCTTCTCATCAAAGACCAAATAAAAAGTGTAGGCGATTCGTTGACAATGTCACCTAAAAGTCATCAAGAACCAATCGTGATGACTTGGGGACACTGGGTCCCGGCTTCCCACAGGGATAAGAAGAAAGACACCTACACACATATACGACTTGTAATGAAGGTTGCTAATGTTCGGGCTGGGTAAGAAATTCTATAAAACAAATAACTATGAAAAGCAATGATGATGTTAAATAAGCAGACACAGATTATAAATATAAAGGATATTTCAAAATACACGTATAATATATATATATGTGTGTGTGTGTGTGTGTGTATATACGAAAGTGTTGAAGCAAGAAGAATAATTTTCTTAAAAGATTTAATTAAAATGCGATATAATGAACGGTTTATTAACACACACAAGTGTGTTGAAAGACTTGACAATATCGATTTATAAAATTATCATACATTGAATATTTCAATTAAATATTTGTTGTATGTGTACAATCAAGTGATTAACTTTTCGTATAAATTAGTTATAAGAACGTAAAATATTTCTATTTTACAAATATACTGGATTAAAGAAGCATGCTTAGATTTTAAATCAGTTGAAATACTTCCATGGCATCACAAACAGCTTTAGAAAAATAATTTTTTTCTTCTAATATGACAGACAACAAAAGCTACTCGTACTTCAAATATAACAACAGCTTTTATTGCCTTTGTGCTTTAATAAATTATTACATTTTACAATGCCATAGCAAAATTAATAGCACAGCAAAAACCCCTAATTACACCCACAACTTCTACATTAGCCGGAATTGAAAATGTGGCCAATGTGAAAGTTTAAAATACGTGAATTATATGAAAATGAACTGATAAAACACATAATTAACATGTCTCGCCCTCTAGTACCGCTTGTTCTTGTTTTTAATTAAAGAAAATTGCAGAATGCTGTAGGAACAAAACGGCAGCCTCAAAACCCAACGAGCAAACATTTTGTTACAATAAAGGAACCTTTACGAATGCAAACATACGAGTACATATGAAAGTATGTACATCGTGACAAAACAAAATGAAACGAAAGTTGAAAACTTAAATTGTCAAGAGATTTAAATTTTTATATTGCAAAAAATTCGCTGGAAAAAGTTAAACGCGAAAAACCCAGTTATTTAAGGGCACCAAACATGCAAAAAAAATAATTCAATCGATTATGTGCTAATCGGTGAACCGATTAAATCTTCGAACAATTTAGATAACATTCATTATAAATGTGTCCGCGGCTTTACAACGCCGTGTCATCAGATTTCTGACATCAATGCTATGAGAAATGTCATCAATAAAACGAACACAGACATTCGTCTGATGATAAATGTCTTTATCAAATTTTGCCAAAATTTTATATTAATACATTATTAAAAAGTAAAATATGTATAAAAGAGGAAAGTAAAGAATGTTATAATGTTAATAAAAATTGCATTGTTTTACTTTCTATTTTTGTGTTTAAATACATTTTTATATTAATTTCAAAAAGAAAAAATATTTTATTTATAATAAAAATTTCTTTTAAGATGTTAACCGAACGAAATATCGAAATATATAGAAAAATAAAAAAACCTTTGAGCTTAAAATATAATATATAGATTGTTCTTCTTCATACAGGGATCATGTTTCGGAGTATGTTGCTCAAATGTTAAAGTGTAGTTTCTCTAATTTCTTAACAATTAAGCTGCTTATGAGCCTTTATAAACTTGTTAGAAATTCTACACCTGCGTTTTTAGTTCAATGCGTTCGATTTTGTCATTCATCTAGAAATACACAAATTTTCATTCCCAGAATACACACTTCCCTCCTGGATAAGTCTTTCCTCGTAAGTACAGCTCGTGTATGGAATCGCTTGCCAGCTGTTTTAAGATCTTTTCAGTTCCCCCCTCATTTTCCCTTGCTCATTGCTCATTTTAATTTTGTTGGCAATATGACATAGTTTTTTTATATGTGACTCGCAGGAAGTTGGTGTGATATCGCAGCCATCGGGCTTACAATTTTTCGCTTACTTTTTTTGATAAATTATACTTTTAACAAATTGATGCCGTATTATGATCTTTACCTTTTAAATTCTGTGCTGATATTAAAACGATTGTTATCTAGTTATAAATTTAGGGTTACTTTTAATGTTTTAAGAATCTATGTTTTAAATCTATTGTAATATTCTTTTGGCCAGATGAGGGCTTTTATTATTACAAAATTCTGAAATAAATGAAATGAAAAATAAAATAAAAAAGGTTAAAAAATAAATATTAAAAAATAAAAATAAAACATTTTTAGAAATTTTAAAAATCGTAACACTGCTTTGATGTACACGCATTGTCAATATTACGACAGATTCAATAAAAAAATCAGTAAAGTATTTTTAAAAACTAACCCAGTCGATGGAGGGACAAAACATTGAAGCAAACGATCGTATGCATATAGTCAGCACATGTGCCACCAAAATCAAAAATAATGAGAGCGACGAGAGTATAACTTACTCAATGCATTATAACTGAGGGATATTACTTTGAAGGGGACGTTATGAATATTGATGAATAAATAAATACTTTTCAAAAAATTCTGATTTCACCTTTTCTTTTGAACAGGCCTCATACATTTAAAACACTTAATCTTAAAGTAACAGAAATAGTGTCTCACATATTGATATCTGGCCGGAGCGTTACTTCTATTAAAAAATTTAAAAAAACACACGTAAAGGCGTCGATATGGTGAATAGACTTGGTTATTAATGGTATTCTTCACTTATTTTGGAAGTTTGAACAGAAATATTTAATAATGACATAAAACAATAAATTATGAGGCATTGGGTACAGTAGTCCTATTTTTCTACAGATATCATTATGACACTTTGTGTCAAATATGTAATTTATATATTTTTATTTATGGAACTTTTTTTTTTTTTATCTTGGACCAGTGCTCAGGGGCTATCCCCTACATATGCAATGCATTGCACTGGAACTAGAGAGAAGGATAGGGAAGAAATAGACAGGTGGTGAAAGTGGTAGGAAGATAGACCTTAATTCTTGCACAACTCTGCAGTTGCGTGTAAATTATAAAGCAAAGTTGCGGCGTCTTTGATGTTTTTTTTTTTGACGCATTATTTTTAAGTTAATGGAGCCAATTTATTTATTATTTTACTTCGCCGACGTTTTATTGCTCAAATACCAACGATGGAGGGTGCTGTAGCACAGAAAACTCAGAAAAAACTATTTTCTGATTTGACCCGGCTGGGAATCGAACCTGGGTCTTTCTGGTTGCAGAACCAACACGCTGACTACTCGCCATCAGCACCCTTAATTAATTTGTGGCAAATATTATAGCAACATGTCAGATGATTAATTTAAAATTAATTGAATTAAGTGATAGCAAAAAAAAATTAACCGATTAAATAAAACCCCCATTCAATTGAATACCCTTATAAGTACATTAGCCAAATTGTATTGTACAATGTACATGTGAATTTTTGTGGTGGCGGCGGTGCGAGTGGAAAAGCATCAGCGTGTAGTTGTGCAAATAATCTAGATTTCTGACAACTTAAGCTTATTCATAGGCATCTGTGTATGTATATGTGTATGTGTGTGTATTCCATTGAAAATACTTTGTACAAAATAGGGATATTTTCCGGAAAACTAGACAAGGCAATTTATTGACATTTGTATTTCTACTTCATTATTATGGCAATAGTTATTTTTATTGCCACCTCTCATTGTGTTTTATCAGGTAAGAAAAACACTTTTATCCATAAACATTTATGGCTCATAAGATTTTCGTTGAAATAGTCTTGATAATTTTTAGCTGTAAATTTTCTAAACATATTTCACTACTAAAAGGGAATATTTATTAACTAGAAAAAAAAAATTCCTAAATTAATTGACGCCAGCAAAATAAAAAAAAACAAAAGAAAAGTTTAATATGATGTTTATGCTTGTTTTTTATTTCCCTAAAACAATGGAAATATAATTCTAATTATTTTTGATTATATTAATTATTTCGTTTGATAAGTCCACCAAAATGTTTAACAATAAAAGTTACGTTACGTGTAACTTGTTGGAAATCGCATGTCATTGTTTACTCGCATTCAAATCGAACTTTCCATTCGTTGTATATTTTTTACTTATTCGCCCCTTTCCTTAATATTAATTCCTTTTTCACGTAATTAAAATCGTCACGAAGTTTTCACTTCGAATGACAAAGACAAAATGTTATCATTAAAACAATTTTCCTTAATGTCATCGTTTTTTTTTCTGCTCGAAATTTTTTATTTTTGATTATCAATTGTTCCCTTTTTTATCTTTTTTTTTATCTTGGACCAGTTGTCAGGGGCTATCCTCTACATATGCAATGCGTTTCACTGGAACTAGAGTGAGGGATAGGGTAGAGAATAGACAGGTTGTGAAAGTGGTAGGAAGATAGAGCTTAATTCTTGGACCAACACTAAAGAGATGGGCCCTACACATGCGATGCATTGTGCTGGAACTAGAGGAAAGAGATAGTGAGAGAGATGACAGATGGTGAAGTTTCACAACACTACAACTCTGCTTTTGTGCGTTTTTTGTTTTTAAAGCAGTGTTGCAGCGCCTCTGATCTTAAGAAGGCTTTTCTATTTTGTAGCTTTTGTTTTTAGTAATTATTTTATTTCGCCAATGCTGCTCAATATAATATACAATATAACGTTCTATCCGGCTTAAAAAAAATACCTTTGATATAAGGAATAAACGGCAAATATTTTGACTTTTTTTTTTTATCTTGGACCAGCACTCAGGGGATGATGACCCCTACACATGCGATGCATTGTGTTTCAACAACTTGTTATTATATAAATTTAAACACTATGAAATGTTACTTAATACTTACTGTTCACAATAAAGTTAAAGAATTTTTAAATTTACTTAAAATGCCAACATGATTGACAGTCAGATCGTAAAAATATTTCAATTAAGAAAAAAATTACTACGTAAATAGTTGTCACCATATTTAGATGCTGGAACCTCTTAACCCATGTTCGTAATAGATACTTTAAATGGGAAATTTTACGCAGGCATGGCAAATATTTACAGTGTAATTAAATTAAATTCTAAATTCTTTAGAAAATTTTAATTATAACAACATTTTACCATCACTATACAAAATAACACTGTGATGAGGGGAAATGTAATGACTGTTATTGAATGTGATGCGAGTGTGTTATCACAAGGCATTACCAACGATGTAATGCGATTTGATGGCAACCATTAACTTAATGAGTTGTTATTTTCATTACAGTTAATAAGTACAAAAACAAATATAAATATATACATACACATACATATATTTAGTTGAAATCAGAGAACTGCAAGAGTATATATTTATGTGACTGTAAGTATACTCATCTTTAAAGTAGTTGCTGTGCAAGTGCCACCTTATTTAGTTTTGATATTTACCGTAACTATCTACTTTGTGTATTGTTTGGATGAGTATGTAAATACTCATTGATTTGTATACGCGATGCCTGTTCTACTCATCTTCGTAACACTGATTGGAAAGTCGATGCGATCGTTTTCTTTTGTTTTTGTATACCATTTGACTTTAAAACATAACGTAGTACGCCCCTTAAAATTGCGATGCTTTCACATATATTTTCCCAATTTTTGAATTTTTTTTTGCTTTTTTTCAGTACCTTCTCGTTTTCATTAATTGTTCATATCTCTTTATAGTTTTAAAATTAACACCATTAAAACCATGAAGAACAGAAAATATATGCATTTTCTGGTCTACACTGGACAAAATTAAAAACTGTTGAATATGTGCTTCCTGATATTCCAAGGCACCGTCAATTATCATGGTCTGTCTCCTAACAGAGTTCTTTTTTAACACTGTAACTCATCGTCATCAACAATCAACTCAACAAAAATAATTTTTCATACCAAAACGCCAGATCATCATCATTCCTTCGTAAATATATACTCATTCCTATATTGCGCAATATTGCTCGTACTCATAACAATTGCATCAAGCAGCGTTGTCAACTCGGTGGGAAAAAATCTTGACTCAGTGCTCCGTGCTTTTATTTTGAATTTTTATTAGTGCTTTTCTTTGTTTCGGTGGCACCAAGTGTAATTGTATCGCTAATGTAAAAATGTTCGTTCACTAAAATTTTAACATGTGATATAAGTGTAAATCACCTGAAAAAGTACACCTTTTTAAGTTTAAATTGATGAAATACAAATTGATATAGAGAAATAGAAATTGATATTGAGAAAATAGAAATTAGCATTAGCGATTGTACCGCAAACGAGTTAAATCTAAACCCCATAATTTTTTTACGATGTTCAAGATACTCGGTTATGCAAATGATGGAGTTAATTAATATACGGTGTATTGCACAATAATTCTTTTTGGTCGCGGCGTTTCGGGCCAAATAGTAATAATATGCGGTGTGTTTACGCTGGTCTCTGGCTGGCATAACCGTCTGATACAGTGACTCATTCACTCACTCACTAACACTCTCATGCATTTATTGTTTGGCAGACTCTGCGATGCCTAGGCATCAGTTTGCCAGCCAACCTCTTTGCATTTGTCATGTTTAATTAGAAAACAAAGTAGGTGAAGCTAATTAAGAGATCAAATTCAATGATAAACAAAATAAATGTTTTAAAGGCCTAATTTGCACAAAGAGTTTAAATTACTTTTATTCAAAAGCTGCTGTGGCAACATAATTACCAAACGCTGGCCATTATACCAGTACATTTGTCTGTTAGAAACATGCTGTAATTCTTTATTTATAATTCTGACTTAAACTAAATGCTTTCAGTTTGTTTAAATTTTTCTTTTTTAGCGGGTACTTTGTAATTGGACCTCAGAGAAAAATTATAAATGCAAGTATGTATGTTTGTGTGTATGTGTGTCATAAGTATCTACATACATACATATATGAGTATGATTTTGAGTATTTTTTTTGAGCAAAACTTACCAAAACTGCAATGGATCTGTGACATCTTAACTGGTTTTATTTTTATAACCACATTTATTTAATTATTTGTTTCTTTATTAAGGCTTTTAAAACTTATGTTGTTTCAACTTGACTTGAATTTGTATTGTGGTTTTCGGAAGATAATGTTTATTTAAATTACACGAGCAGGACATAATTCCTTGACAACATTGTCTTTTCTAATTTCATTTATTAAATTTATTTATTTATTATTGTTGGTTTAATATCTTTTTTTTTAACAATTGCCTGAAATTTGTATTAGGTAACCTGTGGAGAAGTGGCAAATATTAATTTTAAAACTTTATAATGCTCTGAAAGGATTGAATTAAAAAAGAAATTTTTTAATTGAGGACTTTATTTTTCCATGACAAAAGCAACACATGATACTCTACGAGGCGCCACGGAAGCAGTGATGTATTTTTTTTTAATTCGTTTGTGTACTGGCAAAAACATGTTACGGCACTTTTTCACATTTTTATTTTTTTTATTTATTTCATCCCTTCTTTTTTTTTAGTTTTCATTTTATTTGTTATATTTTTACATTTTGTTTTATTTTTTTCTTATGAATTTAATTTTTTATTTTCTTCCATATTTAGGAACCGCTGTTAGTTAAGCTGGTTTCATATGGCTCATGTTTTACATATGGAATTTCATCTGTGATACTCAAACTATCTTTACGGATGTTAAAAAAATATTAAAATTAATTTTATTGTAAAAGCAAAAAAAAAATAATAATATTAAACAAATGAAATTGTGCTTGAATAAAATTTAATAAAATTATTACACTGTTGTTCATCATATTTCAAAGTGAAAAAAAAAACTGTTTAAACTGTATAAATGAAATGTACATGCTTTTTTGTACTTGAAAATTGATTTTATTTTAATTATTTTCTGTAAATATTAGATTAATAATGCGTAAATTTACAAGTTATTGACAATAACTTCATAAATTCTATTTTTCATTGATTCGTATAGGGATTTTAAGTAGTCGAGAGATATTTCACCCCATGCAGATTTTATTACAACAATAAGCTCATCCATGGTTTCGTATCGCTTTCCAATTTCGTATACATTTCGCGTTAGCCAAACCGAAACACTTTCTATAATGTTAAGGTCAAGTGAGTAGGGCGGCTAATTTAAGGTCTCAATATTTTGGCTGGCAATCCACGATTTTACTACACGTGCCGTGCGTATACGTAGAAGCGTCATTATGTTGATAAATCCACAACACTGCTATAACAAAAAACAAACAACGTGCAAAAACAGTGTTGTGAGATAGTAAAACTTCACCTCCTATCATTTCTCCTACTATTTCTTTGTACTAGTTCCAGCACAATGCACCGCATGTGTAGCGATCAACTCCTGAGAGCTGGTCCGAGATAAAAAAAATAGGGTTTTGTAATTCTACTACTTTGGAAAACAAGGTCAATAGTACCGTTGTATGAAACTGCAGCATAACTGCATAACTGCCCTCTCTGCTGTGATGGCGGCTCAGAAATTTTTCGCCTTTATGCATATCGTGAAAATTAAACTTTTTTCTATTATTTTCCGCTAATCCTTATCACTTAATTGTCTTTGAATATCCCATGTCATATAATCTTTGGCAAATAGAAGGCGCTGTTGTTGACAGATTGCATTTAAGGGAGGTTTTTTCTATAGTTTTCGGAGCTGTAAATGTTCACTGTTGATTTACGTAGATTAACTCCTGCTGAACGCCTAATTTTAAAGATTGAAAGGACTCAATTTTAATAAAATTTTAATACTTTTGGCTTGTCCTGTGGTGTTAGAACTGTGCCAGTACCTCCTTTGTAATTATTATTACACGTTTCACGACGTTTTATTATTATTCATTACCACAGTATAACTTCGTCTGATTTTTCTAGCGATTTCGCGATAAGAATACCTTGCAGAATGGTAAGCGTAAATTTTTACCATATCCGACGAATTTAAAGAACTTTTTCTTCCCATATTGAGTTGATTAGCTGTAGTCGCAAACTGCAACTTTCACTTTATTGAGTTTTTATAAACTTTTATTACAACCGTCTACTGATTTACGTTCAAAATGTTCTGTTGAATCAAAAAATCAAAGAAGAATTTTATATTTGACTACAAAGAAAGTGAAAAAAGTGTTATTATAAATTCTTTTTCATACGATTTTTTGTGTTGAAATTGTCATTTGAAGTATCAATTATTTTTGTGCAAAACTAAATATACTTGTTCGATGTGTATTTATAATTTATACAGTTTTTTTTACTTTAAAATGCGTTGCTTCTATTCTGGTGAACCGCAGTGTATGTATACTATGGTTTGGTAAAATTGTTTGGATGAAAAATAAAAATAAAATCTATGGAAAATTCTAAGTAATTTTGCGGAAGCAACCACAGGGGCAAAATCAAATCCTATTCTGCGCAAATTCACTTAAAGATTTGAATGGACACTAATGAATTAGTTTGCATAAGAAACAAAAAATTGGCTCTGTATATATTTTTTCTTTTAATCTTGGACCTACACATGCGATGCATTGTGCTGAACTAGAGGACAGGGATAGTGAGAGAGATGACAGGTGGTGAAGCTTCACTATCTTACAACTCAGCTTTCGCTCGTTGTTTGTTGACAACAGCGTTCCAGACGCATTCAATTTTATAGCTTCGTTTTTAGTAGCCATTTCTAACAATTATTGTACTTCGCTGGTGCTAAACAATACCAACGAAGGACGGTGCTCTGATGGATCTGTGGATTGTGCCGGTACCATTCAGTGACCTGACACAAAGACCCACTAATGTACATCAGAAAAAATGCGAAATGTTTTTATGAATTAGTGTGAAACTGTGGTCGAACTCAGTACTTTTTAGTATTTTGTAGTCAACGTGCAGACTACTTCAGCCATCGCCAGCCATAACTTTATCGACCGATTTTAACAAATGAATTCTCATTTTAGTCAGAAAATTACTTTTTTCTTAAATATTGCATTTTTTTAAATAATGGGATAGTATTTTTTAATACAACTACAACTCTACAGTTTATAAAACAATGGGAGCAGAAAATCGTTCGACCAATTTGAAAAAAAAAATTTTTTTTACTTTTAATTGTTAGGAATGCTTACATACGAGGTTTGTTCAAAAGAAAAGGTGAAGTTTGTTTTTTGGTGCATCATGAGCCAACAGGTCGTACGGTTAATAAGGAATACTACAAGAAAGTTATGCAAGGTTTGCGTGAAGCAATACAGCTCAAACGATCGGAATTGTGAAAAAAAGAATCATGGATTATGCATCACGATAATGCACTTAATTTTTTGGCCAAAAATAACACCTTAATCATGTCTCAAGAACATTATTCACCGCATTTGGCTCCCTGCGACTTTTACCTCCTCCCAAAACTGAAGAGACTATTCAAAGGAAAACGTCTTGCCACAATTGATGAGATAAAGTCAAAATTGAAGAACGAGCTGATGGCCATACCGAAAAGCGCATTTCAGAAATGCTTCGAGGATTGGAAGAAGCGCTGGCATAAGTGGATTATATATGAGAGGGATTACTTTGAAGGGTACAAAATGGATATTAAGTGCATAAGTGCATTATATCTGAGGCGGTTTACTTTCAAGGGGACAAAATGGATATTGATGCATAAATAAATACTTTTCAAAAAAAAATCAAAATTCACCTTTTCGTTTGAACAGACCTCATATGTATACGAAACCTCAGTTAAAATTTTCTATTTTTAAATAGTCTGATAATTAATAATTAATACCTTTACACGCAATGACAATGACATACTAACAAACAATCTAAATCAAAGACAAAATTGTAAATCAAATCACTCTGACAAACACTAGCAGAACGGAACAATAGAATCTTATTATTAGGCATGGTAAATTTAAAGCTACATTTAAAAGGGGAAAAACTAACGGAGAATTATTTATTGTGTTCTATTCAATAATAAGGAAATAATAAATATATAAAGCTAATAATTTAAATCTACTGACAACCACACACACAGTGGACAAAACACGAAGAACGCTGAAGATGAATGTATAGTATAGCTGCCTTCGAAAACGGCATGTTGTTCTAATCTGCTAGTGTTTGTCCGCGTGATTTAGAATTACGTCGTTGCTTTAGTTTGTTTCTTAGTATGTAAATATCATATGTAATTGTCATTGCCTGTAAAGGTATCAATTATCAGCCTATTTAAAAATTTCAAAATTTTTTTTTACTTTTCGTTACATCCTTTTGTCATTTACAGTCGCATCTTAAAGTATATTAGTTATATCAATGTTTTTGTCTCGAGAATAAAAATATTTTGCACCAATGGCCATTGACTTCAATTATCCCGTTTTATTTACATCTCTATTTCTACCATCTAACGTATGCCCTAATGTCAGAAAATTAATGCCCTAAAAAATTCCATGTAGTTTTACTAAGGAAGTACTTCGATAATTACTGCCAGCACTTGCAGTGGGTAACAATAAGTATGATGTAACGAAATCGTGTCTATTTGTACTGGCCTCTTGCAATATAATGCATTCGTCAGATGTCCGGTTCACAAGTTGGTAATTTCATAAACTTCGCAGAGTGGCTCGCTCATACGTTAATATGATCAATTGCATAAAATTCGAATTGGCAGAGCCTTCATGCTAGCAGTTCTATACACAAGACCAGCTGGAAGCATTTCACTTTTCAGACGAAATAATCGAATTACCAGGTTAGCATAAGAAATATATCTTCATTTGATACTTTTATTTCCTAAACTTAATTATTTGCACAGCTTACTCATGCCATTCACATAAAACCAAGTATTTTTCATGTAACACATGAATCTTTCAAAAATATTTTTTTTATGTTTTGTAAATTTTAAAACCGCCAATAATAGAGCCAACTATAATATGGTTGATTAAATTGTGCAACATTTTGTTTAGCTTAATTTTTTTTATAATTAAATTTTACAATATTTCTACAGTAATTATCGCATTTCTTCTTGAGCAAAACTATAATGATTTTTGCGAGCCTTAATTTTCTGACATTAGGGGGTTACATTAGGGCGGTAACAAGAGAATCTGGTGAACAAATACTAGAAAAGTATACTTGACCCTTAGTGCAAAATATTGGTCTTCTCGAGGTAAAAACATTGATATAACAAACTTAAGATCTCAAAGATATAAAGAAAAGTTTAAAGGGGTGACCCCTACCTTAGGCAAAAATATAAAATTTTTTATTCAAAATTGATGGCGAACTTTGGTTTTTGCTCACTCCACTGTACTTATTAGTTTGTTTCAAATCGAATTAGTACTATTGTAGTACAAATTAGTTCACAATTATTCAGTACTGTCATTATTTCTAAAGCATACTTTAGGGGGCTTTTATTACTTTTAGCAGCAAAGACCTTTTAAACCTTTGACTAGTGACAATTTTATTTTTTTATTTGCACACAGCCGGTAAGACCTTTACACATTTAACGGAAATAGGAAATATTTTGATTTTTTTTTCATTCTAAACAATCACTAACACAATCACATGAACAAATGCAGAGCAACTTTCAATTATTTATTTATGTTTTTTTTTTTGTTCGAAATCAAAGCATTGATTTGGTAACATGTTGCAACGGTAACGTTTCATCGATGCTTATTTACCGATATCGATATAAACTCGTACCCAAAAACGTATCCCTACATATTAAGCGACATTATCTTATTTCATTTTATTCTTTTAGTTTTTTACGTGGTTTGTTTTTTAATGCTGTTTCTTTCTACGATTACTATTATATGGTACTTGTGAAGGAAGCATACAATTTGTTTTCATAGTGTTTGATTTAGTTTTATATGTTTTCCGGCGGAGCTTTTTTTAACTAAACGTATCCAACTTAACCGTTCTGTGTTTAAAATTAAACTAAACTCAAAAGAAATCGTTTGATACCGACTCAACTCGTTTCTGCCTCATCACAACAATAATTTGTACTATGAACACAATTATTCGTACAACAAAAAGAAGAGAATCAGCACTGCTAAAGATTTATGCATGTATTGTATGTAGGTTTTTTTTATGTAAAAACGTAACAACGAGAACAACAGGCAACACCACTTAGTAATATGGGCCAAATTCAACGAAAGTATGTTGTTTTTTTGTTGCTTTTGTTTTACTTTTTTTTGCTACAATTTCAGCATTGATGCTAATGACACAGACCGAGTCAAACGATATCAAAAATGAAGAACATAATGTTTGCTAACAACAACAATTTTAACAATCATAGATAGTTAAGATAATTTTTAATTAAAACAGATCTTAAACGAAATTTAAACATTTAAAAATTCAACTTCAAATGCTAACAGTTACAAAATATGCAGCTTTGGCACAACAATGTTGTTGCCTTTAAAACGAAAATAATACTTAATAATTCAAAATGCATGTAAAATAAATCTCTCGTAAATTTCTGTATATTGTAGAGTCCTGCGTTTTAAATTCTTTACATCTCGCGCCATATACATAGTTCTCTTTCACTCAATTTCGTTTTGCAAAGGCTCAAATTTTTCTTCTCTATTACTTTAAAATACTGGGAACTATTCCTTTTTCAGCTTTTACATTATTTTTCTAATGAAATCAGCTGTTTACAAGCTCGTTTACAATAGTATGTAAGTTTCTATGTACACGTGTATGTACATTTACGACCAAAGTGTCTGCCTTAACAAAAAGTGTGTTAAATTTTTGTTTAAAGGTCTTTAATAACCATAGACAGCTGAACTTTACACACACGCACCTTCACAAACCGTTTATATATATATATTTATATATATGTGTGTGTGTATATGTATATATATATAAGTGTGTGTGTGTGTGTGTGTGTGTGTCGTCTGTCATAAAATACTACTGACCATTATTTGAAATACGTATTACTATTAGATTTCAGCAAAAATCACTTTTACTATTATTGCTTTATACTAAGACAAAAATTGAGAGCAACTGATGTAATAAAATAAAACTAAGAAAAACTGAGTTTTATTTCAAGGGCCTGGGTAGTCATTATTAATTATACTGTTCTAGAATACGAAAGATATAAAATATAATTTCGACTGCCTGTAAGATTTCGAATATTAGACTATTTAAATTAATTAATTATTAATTAAAAACTTAATTATTCAAGTTAATTAAAAATTTATTAGAATTAACTGGATTTAATGGGTTAACACAAGTATCGCAGCAAATAATAACTAAAGTGTTTCTGCCTTATGAATGTAATTTAGAGTAAGCACATGTCTATTGTCTTAACAAGCGACAACGCTGTAGCAGTACAACTCCGAATCATACGAGACCAAGTTCTGTCGATTTTGTGAAAGTGACACTTTTTTATTATCCTGCACCCGTCAGACAGAGCTTTATCCACCTGGGAGGAACTGTGGTGCCTCCAAACAACCAGTGGAACACAAAACTATCATACCTAAAACGTCTTTGTATAATCGACGTCGCACATCATCCAACCATCAAAATAAAAAATTTAGAAAGTAAAAAAGTTTAAGCGTTAAGTTAGCATTTTTTTAAAAAATAAAGAAATTTACTGGTTTGAAAATAAAACGATATAAATTCAAACCATTTAACGTTTTCAAAAGTTTGCAAAAAAGCTATAGTGAAGCTTTTTTTCATAAGCTCTAAAGCTCTACATAAATTCCTCTGGAATTAACATGCATATAGATTTGCCAGATGATTGCAAAACAAAAAGTCGTCATAATATTATCAAAATCATTTAAAAAATTAACAAGGTTTTGTAGCATTTCTGAACATGTTGCTAAAGGGCCTTTCCCATCATAGTACAAATTTTTAATTTTTCGTCGGATTTGATGACATAATTATATTAAAAAATTATACATTATATAATATAATATAACATTATACATCAAATAATATAAATAATGTCGCACACGTAGTTCAAAAGTGAATCAACTCAAAATTGTCATTTATCGGGTTTATATGCTTAAACTATGCTCAATACACTTGTTTATCATTAAGAAAAAAACTTTTTAGATCATAAACTGTAAGGATTTTCTACTAAATAGTCCAAAGCATTTTTTTAACTATTTTCATTTAGGTAAAAAAAAGTTTTATGGAAACCTCATAAAATACAAAATCTTAATACTTATAAAATTTTCAAAGTATTATGAGTTGTCAAATTTCTTTCCGTAATATTCCCTATTTTTATAATATATTGTTTGACACTTTTCCTATTAGTTAACTTTTCGATAAATTTTATTATTGCAGTGAGAAACAGAATTAATCAAAATTACCTTTTAAATACCTATTTTTTGCTACGAAGATTTTAGGTGTCTCTTAAGAACTCTTATTGAGTTAAGTTTATTGCTATCATTTAAAATGTGATGGACAGATTTCTTGCTAGAAGGAATCTTGATTTAGTAATAAAAACTCAAACCAAATATTGCTTGATTTTATTTAAAGCTTAAAGGTTTTTATATTTTTTTTTGTGTTTTCGATATTTCATTAACCATCGGTTAACATCATGAGGAAATTTAAATGTCCTATTAAATTTTTCTTTTCAAATACAAAAATCAGTAGATCTTACCTCACAAAAATTTGAATTTACTCAATCTTTTAGAAATTGTTCACAAAGTGAAATTTAATTAACGGCAAAGAAAAATAGCTGATAGTTTCTTTAAATAAAGGTAAAGTTCGGTGAAATGAGAGTAAACTATAATTTATCTCAATAACACTGCAGCCACACGTTCAATTTTTGCTTTAAAATTGTTTGCACATACAGCTTCTCAAAATTTATGTGTATTGATAGCCACAAAAAATATTATTGTCTAATTTAACGTAAAATATTTAATTATTACATATTTAAAATAAAAAATAACACTGGCAAAATAATATTGTGTAATGTTGCCAACATATTTCAAATACTGTACTTTTTAGTTGTGGAATAAAAATCAAAAGTATTTTGAATTTTGCTACCTTCGAAAATGGCATACACGTTGTCGATATTATTGTACAATACGAAAAATTGTACAATTATATTGCAGATGTGAGGGCAACACGATATAAATCATCCTTAAAATTTGAAATTAACACAATAATACAAAAAGATCGTAAAAATATTATATTACTGAAATAATAATAAGCATTCCGAAAAACTATTTAATAAAAATACTTTAGTCGGGCATAATCATATAATTTTACCATGTCTTGGAAAGAAAATTTAATAACTGATTGTATCCTTTTAAAAAAAATCCTATATTCAGAAAAACAAAGCTACTACATAAAATGTAAGAAAGTATATAAACTAAATAATAATCAGGATTTCTTCTGTTTTACAAAGGATTTAATTTAATATTGTATTTATCAAGTGCTGACCTATATTTCTTTATCACAAAAAAAAGCTGTCCAGAAGTATTTATACTTTTGCACTGCTGTGTGTTCAACATCCCTGTTTTAATAATGTAGTGTTGCCATGCCCAGAAAAAATTTTAACCGAGATGTTCAAGAAAAGTTACCAAATGATATTATTTCAGTTGGTGTTAATACCAAAATGGTCGGTAGATATTCAAACAAATTCTTGAAAAAAGGGCAAGAAATTCCAAATGTTTATACTAGAAGTCACAAAAAATACCTAAGAATTTCGAAATATACAAACAGAATAACTAAATATCTTCAAAAATGTTCCGTATAGAACAAACATTTTATTATTGGATTTAAATCTATTTCTAAACCATATAACAAATATAAATAAATTATTATCGTAATTCATTTTGAGTCGGGTTGAATAAATGAAAAATAATTATATAATTACCAAATGAGAAAAAATAAATAAAATTAAGAATTATAATTCTTTTTTTACCTCTTTTTATATTAATTACACTAATTATTTGAGCTGCAGGTTCTTTTAATATTTATTTTTATTCGATATTTGGCTACTCCTTTATGCATGCCAACTGCAAATTTCCAAATTTAACATCAATATCTTATTAATAAAAAACAAAACTTCATGTGCATATATATTTAAAAAGTTTTTGTAAAAAAAATAATTAAAATGTAAACAAATCCCAAGTGTATTATAATATGTACATATTTATATGTTCTTTAGTGAAGCTGTCTTAAATGCTTACATTTTTGAAAAACTAACTAATATTACATACATTCATAATTATATAAAAGCTTCCAAAAAAATATGAAATTATAAACGACGAAAAAACAAAGTGATAAATAATCAATTGTAATACATTTTGATTCTGATTAAATAAGTGAAAAGATTATCTACACATTGAAAACTTAAACTACCAATATTGATAACAAATAACCGAAACCGGCAACCATGGTTGTCATTTTGACATTTTGATTCGTTGTTTGTGAACGACCTTCAAACAACCTTTTTGACGTTTGATTATCACGAATTGTTTTTTTATACTCGCTTAAATTTTATTTGGAAATAAGTTGAATTTTGTTCGCCCTCCAGAAGAGAAGCAGCAGGAAAAATCCAAGAAATTGAAAAAAATATTTGGGATTATTAAATTTTGTATATTTTCAAGGTGAGTTGCTTAACAAAAAAAAAATTGTGATAATTTTGCGTAAATTTTGAAGTTCATTCACCACAAAAGTGGAAACAATATTTGTTTCGTAATCACTCAACAGCTGAAGTGCAATTCTGTTTGTGGGTGCAATTAGTTTTATTGTTTGTAGTTTATAGTGAAAATAAAAATAGATTTCCTTCTTTAGTGGAAAATTTATATATATATTATCAAGAATCAAATAATTAAAAGTGGAAATTTATTCTATTTCGTATTTGCACACATGTAAGCAAAGTATATTTAAAATACACTTTGCATGTAAGGATGTGTGTATTGTGGAGTTGCGGAGTCATTTGAAATGTCCTGTCATTTTCAATAAGAACTTTTTGCTATTCATTGTTTCCCTAACTGTCTGCTGAAGACTATATTCAAGTTGTGAGAAGTAAAATATATTTTGCCTAGAATCCATTTTGTACAATTGATCTTTCTAGACTTTTGTTGCAAAATATTTTTGTTTTGGAATGAAAGAGGTAAGATGGTTAAATTATTTTAATTGTTTCTTATATACTCGTACATTTTCTTATATTGGCTTTATTGTTTAATTTTTTTTTAATGATTGTATCATGCGAAATGAAAGTGAAAGCACAATAGAAATAAAAAAATTAAACGTAGGCTAATAGATGGTATTAGAAATTGATTGATGTCGTCGAAAATCTTACAGGTCAATGGCAATTTGAATTGGTAGAGGATATTTGTATAGTATTGAGTTTTTCGATACAAATGTTTATAATTTAATTTTTTTTGAAACATGCAATACTATCTCAAGTGTTGACAATATATGCTATGCAAGGTATTTGCAATACTTATTCCAATATAATGCCAATCATAATACACCATATGTACGAGTATGTATATTGCGTTGACCAAATAACCATAAAATTTATAAACTTTCTACAATAAAAGTTATTGAAGAAATTATCTGTATATTAATGGAAGGGCTAATTAAGTATGGAAATATGGAAAATATCAATTCAGGGAATGTGTAGACTTTTATACTTATAATACTCAAATACATCAACTGCATGTACTACGCAATTCTTCAGGCAAAAATCTTAATTTAAATATCAAAATTTCCAATATGCTTATCAACTGATCATTTATATTAAAAAAAATTAAATATTATAGTACCTACGTACTATATTGAAATTTATTTTCTTAATTCCAGTTGTGGACAACTATCTCGCTATCTCATCGATATGCGATAACCTTTCCCTTCAAAGCTTAATTGACTTCTAATGGAAATGTTGGATTTTTATAAAGGCCAATTTAAATTTGAAATAAATATGGTAGCATATCGGCACAACAGATGTTAAATTTTGTGTGTGTAGTAGTTCAACATTTTAAATGATTTCCAATGTTAAAATTTATAGTTGGAGTTTTCTTAACATGCTGGTACCAGTGTGCGCAGTTAATTTCTCTTAGGACGGTCTATCAGAGTACGACGTCAAAAGTAGATATAGCGTATGCCATAAGTTATAAAATATGTATGTCGGACTTAGAGAGCAGTAGTATAGTATATCGTTAGCTTAATACAGAGCAGCCATAACTCATTGCTCTTTTTTAATTGGGTGTTTTGCGTATTGTGATAGATAAAACTTTAAAATGAAATTGCTTAAAAATTTTCTTTATGTCCCAAATGAGAATTGTTTAGAGAATTTGAGCTGGGACCTTTCTTTAACTTTACATCCAACAACCTGCCGACTTAACCTAACCTAATAAAAAGACTGCCCTAAAAAATTATCGCGACTACAAAACTAAAATTCTTATGAACATTATTCCATTTTTTGCAAACTAAATCGTTAGTTAGAACCTTTCATATGTATTTTTAATATCTATGAGAAGTATATTTGTATTATAAAAGTAAATTATAGTGATAGTATTTAACTTTTTTTTTAAATTATTTCATTTAATTATTTGTGTCTTTCACGACTGTTGTCAAGAGTTTAATTTTGGTTTGAAATATTTTTATTTAATTTCTTTTTTTTTCTATAAATAAGAATCACGAGTACAGTGCATAAAGAAATTTCAAATGTTAGCACTTTTTTCAAGTTAAATAAAGATTCTAGGATATTTTGCGCAGGCAAAATTAAAAATAACACAACGTCATATAGATGTAGGCTTTTCATTGACTACAAAACTAAATCAGTCCTGGGTTCAACCCCAGTTTCAGACTAAAATTATAAAAAAAAAATTTAAATTTATTGTTTAGTATTTAACAAAAAAAAATTTAGAAATTAATGAAAATTTTATGTTGTATTAGAATAAGGGAAAAATTACAAATAATCTTCAACACCAGTTGAGTAGAATACGTATTTTCAATGCCACTCAACACGTCATCAGTACTCTTTGTGTCAACAGGGAAGTAGTTGTAATATCATTAATATCAGCTATTTAACCAGTCAGAGCTTAGGAAAATGCATACGAGAATTAAGTTTACTGTAAACATACTATTACAAAGGTTTACAGCTTTATTGGGGCACTTTACTGTTGTTCAGAGAGGTAGAATATCATGTAATGAAAGAAAATACATGCTTTTGTTAATTTTACACGTATGCAAAACAGATATTTAATAGTGTGCTTGTAAATTGTCAAAATTTGTGTGTAATTTGACAGTTTTATGCACAAAGTCAGCTGGCCTTGCAAGACTACTTAGTATAGCATAGTACCATCCCAGTGAAATTTTTGCTACATACATCTTCGATTTGAGACCAATGACAATGTAAGCAAGACCCATCCAATGTCTGTATACAATTTCTATTTACATTTACACAGCGATGGCCTAGGCTGTAAGATTTATCCAACAGAATATACATTGTAAGCAAAGGTTGGATGGGTCCAACACAATATACATTGTAAGCGAATGTTGGATGGCTCCAACTATTATGGTGAATTCGGAGTGCAATAATATGTATCTGAATGCCATTGATCTTGGAATGAATTTTAACTATTGCATAATTAAATTAGGAACTTCATTTTTTTCAATATTTTGTAATTTCGGAATTTTGTTTCAAACGTTCACTTTCTATTTTCTTTAGTCTTCTTAAATTTCTTTTACTAAATCCACTCATTTTATTCTTTACAACAAATAAAAATACAAAACATACATACATATGTATATAAATTAACACATAAATAAAAATAAAACAGTCACTTACCTTTTTTAATTATTTTTATTTAATAATTTATAACAATATTACCACAAAAAAATGCCGCTAACACTTCACTTTAAAAAACACTTATGAACTTGATACAAATTTTACTTTGGAATAATAATAAAAATGAAAAAGAAAGAATAACGGAAAAATTACTTCAGAAAAAAGAACAAAATTCATAATTAAAACAAAATGACAATATGATACATTACAAAGCAATCCAAATCAGATGGTAATGCGATGCAAAATTTTTATTTGTGTTGTTTTGATCTTCATTTCTAATAAACATTTAACTTTACAATTGGATGGGAAAAAGACAAATCCGAATCAGATGCGAGTTGTAAGGGCTTAACTATTTTCGTTTTATTTTCCCTATTGACATAATATTATACAATCGGATGGCTTTCAGTTTGTAATGAGTAACCGGACTGCTGGGATGGTATGTACATAATGTGAGATCGTAGGTGATATAATGTCAAATAATATACTGAAACATTACTGTCATAAAATGAAATTTAGCTAGTGTGGCGTAAACGGTTTAGATTTTGAGATAGATTTCAAATCAAATCTACTAGATTTCATGCCAATGTAAATGGGCTATTATAGAATTAAGTTCCTTTAAATTTTTCTAAATATTTAGTTATGCAATAAACTGGAAATTTCGCTCATTTTTGTGTCATATTTTAAGTCTGTATAACTTTTTGATTTTGAACGCTTTTGTAAACAGGTAATATTTTCGAAAAAATAGTACCAGTTCTGTGGTATAAAAATTTTTTTAAAAATCAAACTGCTATTTTATTTATTAATAATGAATATAATATTTAAGTTAGAAAACCAGTTTAAAATGCAAAAACACGCCTTAAAAAAATATATGTATATGTAAGTATATGTTGTGTCTATGCATGTACAGCTGCGGACATACAATTAAGTCCGACTTCCTAAACGCAAGTTGCAATGCATAGATTTCCTAAACGCATGCAAACCATTTCTGGTAATGCCTAATGTTCCGAATCGGTTGGCAGCTTAGTTTGATGAGCATCAGATGCCAAAATTTTGCATCAATTTTATGTGGTATGCACATGGTTGCGTTACAATACCAGAGTATGTAATTTTTTATTTATTTGCGATAAATTTGTTTGGAGCTAATTTCTGATGTTACAGTAACAAAATATAGACGAACGAGCGCAAAATTTATTATTTGCGACCAAACTTTCCTTTTTTTAATTTTCAAAACAACAAAAACTTGAAGCTTTCGCTAACGTTGTTGACAAAAAGACCATAATATGAACGCACATAAAAGAGTTGTTGATGGCATTGAAAATGTTTAAATGCCGTAAGAAATTTATGAATAAAATTGTGAACTCTATTTTACAACAAATAATTGATTTTAATACAATTACATTTTTCAAACTTTTCCATGTAGTATGTACATATGTTTAAAAAAATATTCGATGAAGATATTTATAGAAAGAAATGATAAACTGGAACCCATCCAGGGTTAAGAAGGCGATTTTTGGTGAAATGTGGATGCTACTTTTTCACTACGTCGTTCTGTTTTTTCTTCCGAAACATGCGACCTTCATTGTATTTGAAGCGCATTATTTTCTTAAACTCATATTTGCTATATGAACGCTCTGCGATTCGCACTCGGTTTTGGCCAAAAGGATTCTGCTGTTGTGTAGTTCACAAATTTTCAAACTTATTACACTTTTAATAAGGCATTTCTTGCCTTAATTTTCATCCCTCTAGCAATGCGATGGTCCTCTTTTCTTTTATAAAATTGAAAATATTAATTTCAGAGGGAATTGAGCTTTTGTAATGATATTTAAAAACCATATTTATGGAAAATTGCAGCAGAATGTACAGAAATATTTCAAATTCTCTATGAAGAGTATTTTTTAATTTATTTAAGCCCTTATTTGTATGCCCACGGCTGTACGTATATAATAGTATTTAAAATACATGCATGTATGGGTTACGGGGGCTTGTTTTCATACTTTTCACTAGACATATTTTTTTTAATAATAGTAAACGACTACGTGGATTTTTTTAAATAACAGATAACCGACTAAATGGAATTTCATATACATACATATGTATGTACATAGTATGTACGTATTTTATTGAAATGATTATATTCAAAAGTATATAATATAACGTTAATATTTTATTAAATATGTACATTGTGGTGCGTTATTTTTATCAGCAATTTAGTGGTTCTTTCAAAAAACAATAATCAAAAAATAATTACTTTTGTTCTTTCTCCCTAATACTGTACTGATAGTAGCGGATTTTTATTTATTTTAAATTCGCAAAATACATACATACATACATATGTATGTAAATGCGCTCATAAAGTAAAAAAACCTACTATTAATAAGTATAGACAAATTTTATTTTCAAGCAGTTTTATTTGGTCCGCTCAATCAGCAAGGTGTGTGTGAAAAATTTTTTAAAAAAAAATTTCCTCAATATTTAAAAAAGTGTATCTCAAAGAGTATAAATATAAAAAGTGCAGTATATACTAATAAATTTTCACATTCATTACATACACATTTATTCGTTTATTTAGATAGTAGAGACCACTAAACCACTAATTTGTATGTATTCATCTTTTATACATATTTACAAACATATTTAATATTTATCTGAAGTATATACATACGTAAATAATCGAATAACTGTTTTATATCGTATACTTTCAATGTCAGGAAAGTCAAATACCTTAAATATGTTTCGAATTTTGCCTTACTTTAGTAAACATGTTATATTCGATAATATTTGTTCTCATCTGACATTACGTTTCGTTTGTGAAACATTCGAACTATGCGTGATTAATAAAGAAATGTATCAGCAACATTTGCACCCGTATGTTTGACCTTACACAATGTCAAATAGTACAATAAACAATATTTTTGCTTTTACGTAGTTCTATTCTGTTCAAAATCAAAGCTGTAAATATGAATAACAAAAAAAGAGATTGTAATGAATTTAGAAAAACAAAAAGAAATAGTAGACCTATACTTTGGCGCATGTGCCATTTTTTTATGTACTCGTAGAAAGTACATAAGCAAAAATTGAGAGTGAAAGTAAAAGTTGTTTCGTATTAACTAAGCACACTTCCTGGACAGGGGGAAAAATAAAATAAAAAACCGCTATGAGTATTATCCTGCTCCCACGTTATAATTTTCTTTTATCATAAAAGAAGGCATTTTACAAATTGGCCGTTTAGTTATTTTATCAGTCGCAAGCCTTACTTTAATCTAAAAGGTTCAGTATTATCAAGAAACAGCCTTTAGCACTGCAAGCTCAGGTACATTTCTATAAATATCTGCATGGAATATATTTTTTTTAAACATACTACATACTATATGGAAAAGTGTTAAAAATGTAATTGTATTAAAAAGAATTATTTGTTGTAAAATAGAGTTCACAATTTTATTCATAAATTTCTAAAGGCATTTAAACATCTTCAATGCCATCAACAATGTTGCTAAACATGTGCGCATATCCGTGCATAAATTGCAACTGTATTTTTATAAAAAAAATAAATTAAGTAAATCTACTTAAAAGCACGAAATTAATTATTGTAAAAATTAATATAGTATGTAGGGCGATAGTTTAATATAGAAAATGCATATGTATATCAATTTTTTATGTGTTTTTCTTACACCACAAGAAAACAAAAAATTTTATGAAATTAAATATTTAAACATTTTTAAGTTTCTATAAGTTTATTGCTTCAAAATATGCCTCAATGAATTTTTGTGTAAGATGTGCAGGGAAGTAGAGTTAATAAACTCTTTATGTATAAGTACTATCTCAACGAAAATATTGATACGCATTTCTTATGTATACGTGGAATTACATATAATTATTTATTATATATTATATTTACTTAAGGCCTTTCTATGTTACAAGAAAAGCTCTAACTAATACTTCACTTTTAAGGAAGAGGCAACATTTTCATAAAAATTAAACTATTGTAGTCGCTATTATTTTTTATGTCGGAACACACCAACCGTTTTTGTATAAAATATAAAAAAGCCCGATTTAAAAAAAAAAAATTAGATAGTGCCTTTCAATATTAAAGTAACGATATATGTACATATAAATAAAGGGTAATAATTACTTGAACATAAAAACATCAAAAGTCGAAAACCAGCAAAAAAAATTTTAAAATTACACTTCCCGATCACAATCTTTATTTCTTTAAAATAAGTAAATTTCGATCATTAAAATTAGTCATTTGTGTGTAGAATATTCATGGGTAGAATAGTGGGACCGATAAAGGCCTATTAGGCTAGGTCTCTTTAAAAGAATTAATAAATGAAATGAAAAAAAAATGTGTAACATTTTTAAATTTGTTTAAATTTTATGGTAAATTTATGAGCTCGGAAATATTTATTGTTATACATAGCCACATACAACGATGAAGTGAGAAAAATATGTATGTATATGAAACTACACAGAAGTGACTAAATGTGCATTTATAGAAACGTCACATACGCCTATGTTCTGACAAACGCAGCTATTTCAAAATGCAAATAGTTTTAAAAACACAAAACGCAAATCAGCATGTTCTGAAAGCTGCGCGATTTGCTTGCGTTTTGCTTTTTTCGAATTTTGTTCGAACAATGAAAACATATTTTCTCATAACGAAATATAATAATGGTTGCGATATTGCCTTAAAAAAAACGCTACAATTAAATAATGACCGATACAGACGATTGAGAAATTCCAAACAATTTTTAAAATTTTATATTTTTAATTAAAACTGTGAAAATCTGTTGGTAAATTTCTTTAAAATAAAAAGAAACCATATTCACCTTTATCATGAATACTTTTTCACGTGAAATATTTCCCTGTTTCTTAAATTTGCAATCGTGAAAAAATTTATAATATCAGGTCAAAATATAATTCCCCCTATTGTAAATGATTTTTTTTGCCGTGAAATTTTTCATTTTTCACTTTTCACTTTATTTATTCACTTGATTTTTACTGGAAAATTTCATACAAAATGTAAGTAAATTCTTCCTTTATTTATATATTTTGATAAATATAATTTTTTTATATCAAGATTAGCTATTAATCAACAGACCAATTGAGTGTGTTTAGTAAAAGTATACAAATTTTGGAGTTCTATTACAGAGTAACTTAAAGTGTTCCGTACATCATAGTTCCAAGCCTAAACATTTTTTTAAATTTGTGCAGTACTCTTATTGCTATTTATTTTATTTTTAAAATCTTTAATTTTCTTCCTTTTCATTCATTATCTAGCACAAATAGGCTCGTAAACTAGCACAGCTTAACGGTACATGTAAATTAAAATAAAACCAATATTTAAACGTCATGCGGAGAATCCTATTTGGAATATGCCACAAAAAACAATAGTGTAAAATTGCAGTAATAAAAATTTTATTAAAAATTAATCATTTAATCAATTACAGTATAATATCGATTATGGGTAATTGAAAAAGACTAGCAATTTTTTTTTTACAGTTTATCGAGCGGCATTCGATTTAACGAGATTTCCGTTTATGTTATGGAGTAAGATTTGTCGTCACGAAATCGGCAATTTGTCCGAAATCTAGCCCCAAATTACAGCATTCGATATCGAACGAAATTATTATACAAAAAAATTTTGTTTGAAATTTAGATTTGAATCGAATGCCGTATTTTGGCCCCTGACTTCTCGTAATAAATTCTGTAAAACTTTTCGGTAGTTTATCTGAAATCCGAATCGCTGTATCGAATTCGTTAAGAGATTATGGTAATTTTCCTACAGAGCTTTCTATCTGTTACATTTTATAATGTGAATGTGTGCAACTGAAACGTATTAAAAAATATAAAATTTTGATTCTTATATATGATATAAAATAAAAAGTTTTTTTTTGTAAATTGTTATAATTTTTATGCCCTTACATTAATATAATTTTTGTAATTAATTAAAAGTAGCAATAAAGAAACAATCACGACATATAAAAATTTACAAATGAGCAAATTTGGTTTGTGTAACTTATCTGACTGGCAGGCACTTAACGTTTATCCACTAGCCACCGTCCAAAATATTATTCAGCTCTTATCACTGGCAACAGCTGTTTTTGATTAAAATTGTTTCAGTAGTTTTATGTGACATAACAATGTTATAATTTTAATTAAAAATTGAATTATTACACGATTTAAGTAAGTTCGTATGTAATAAGTGTTTTATTCTTATCAGCTGAATAAATTTTTTCAAATATTTGGCACTAAATTATGACGGGTTTTTCATAGCAGTCACATTTTTTCGTGTTATTTTAATTTAAAACACATGACTTTCTGACTACATTGTGAATACCCCAAATGCATTTTTACTTTTGGTTGTTTTCTTATTATGAAAGTCAAATTAATTAACTTTTTTTCCTCATCACACACAATATTCAAATACAAATAACATATGAGCCACCTTATGCCAAAACGATAGTTAAATTTGACGTGTACGTTAAAACCGGGTTTCCCTACTTCAAGTAGACATTAATTTGAACACAACTGCATATCATTCCTAATTGTCATACAAATATTTATATTTATTTATTTTTTGTTTCAGATAAATAAATTTCATTAAAAATGACTACTTACTTCAGCTACCCCTCCGCCGAATTGCAAAAGGAACTTACCCGTATTGCTCAGGCCATTGTTGCCCCCGGCAAAGGTATTCTAGCTGCTGATGAGTCTGTCTCTACAATGGGCAAACGTTTGAAGGATATTGGTGTCGAAAACACTGAAGACAACCGTCGTGCTTATCGTCAACTCTTATTCACCGCTGACCCTAAACTAGCCGTAAACATTTCTGGAGTCATCTTATTCCACGAAACCTTATACCAGAAAGCTGACGATGGCACCCCCTTCGTTGAATTATTGAAGAAGCGCGGTATCATTCCCGGCATTAAGGTCGACAAAGGTGTTGTTCCATTGATGGGTTCTGAAGATGAATGCACAACCCAAGGTTTGGATGATTTGGCTGCTCGGTGCGCCCAATACAAGAAGGACGGTTGTGACTTTGCTAAGTGGCGTTGTGTTTTGAAGATTGGCAAGAACACTCCATCTTATCAGTCGATTTTGGAGAATGCCAATGTTTTGGCTCGTTATGCCTCCATTTGCCAATCGCAAGGTATTGTCCCCATTGTTGAACCTGAAGTTTTGCCCGATGGTGAACACGACTTGGATCGCTCACAAAAGGTCACCGAAACCGTTTTGGCCGCCGTATATAAGGCTTTGAACGATCATCATGTCTTCTTGGAAGGTACTTTATTGAAACCCAACATGGTTACACCCGGTCAATCCTGCCCCAAGAAGAGCACACCTCAAGAAGTTGCTTTGGCCACAGTTCTTGCTTTGCGCAGAACCGTGCCAGCTGCTGTACCCGGTAATTCAATTTTTATTTTCTATAAAGTAGTAAACAATTTCAATAATAATTTATTTTATTTATAAATTTTGCAACTTAAGGTGTCACTTTCTTGTCTGGCGGTCAATCTGAAGAAGAAGCCTCCGTTCATTTGAACGCTATTAATCAAGTTCCTTTGTTGAGGCCATGGGCTCTAACCTTCTCATATGGTCGTGCTTTGCAAGCTTCCGTACTTCGCGCCTGGGGTGGAAAGAAAGAAAATATTGCTGCAGGTCAAAATGAATTGATTAAGCGCGCTAAGGTAAGTTGTGATTCACGAATTATGCACACAGAATGAAATGGGTTTATCATGGGTGATTATTATATTGTATATATTATACGAGTACTTATGTATTAAATTGCTTAAAGTCTGTTTGGGTAGAATATACAAACTACTATTTAATCAAGTGTCAAAAATACGCGTTAATCTAAATACCCTTTAATTAACAAAGTTTGTCAGTGTGGCCAAGCATCAGAGCTATTAAGAGCAATCAAATAGGTGCTTTTTACACTTCCAGTAAAAAACAGCGACAGTGTAATGTAACGCGTAATTAGAAAAATGTATGAACAATTATTGTTTTAAGAATTGCGATTTTAACAATTATTGTTAGTTCAATTTAAAAGCAAATGCAATGAAAACTTTTGCAAATATGTTTGTGGCCGTGCTCAACATCTATTCCATGCATACTCTCGATATCATCTGTACAACGAGATTTTTATTAATAGACCCCAAACTTTATTCCGTTTAATTTTTAAACCTTTTTGTCTGCATTTTCGATCATATATCATCTGCAATCATACCAGAAATTTGTCTAGTAAAAAACGGTTTCAAAATTTTATGAAATCCGGTACAAATTTTCACGATTATCGAACGCTCACCCTCTAAAAACATTGAATGAAATTAAAAATAAATTTCAAATAAAGTTAAAAATTTTTTTTCTTTGTTAAATCCATTACTGTGGACTTTTGACAAAACATGATTATAAGTGCAATTTTAAAAACTTTCAGAATAGGCAAAAAACTATTTAATTAGTCGTTTCTGTTTCGTTTTCGTTTAGGTAGCTAAAATCTCTATTGAAATCAAGCTTACAAATAATAAATCAACAAAAAGTCCAAATAAGTTGATTACTTTTTGTTAACTTAAAAACTAAAATTCATAGAAAACGCTGATTAGTGTAAAAAAGCGTCTTGTGAAGTTTCCGTTACGATTCAAATACTACGAAATATTCCTATCTCGACTTATGCTCTTTTGTCAAAAGTTCACATATTTTTGATATTTTTGGAAACTATTTTCCCATATTCGATTTTTATTAATGAAATATGGAAATTTGTCATTTTCGATTTTAATTAATGAAATATTGAATCACAAAAATATATATTTTTGACACTTGAAATACGCAACTATTAATAATATCAATAAGTTTAAGAATTGATATAAAATTTAAATTACTTTAAGATATAAGATAAATATGTACAGTAGCTCACAGCTTACTTTATGCAGTGGACTTTTTTTTTCTTTAAAGCTGTATAAAAATAAAACTAACAAAAATTAAAAAAAGAATTTGGTATTATTTAAAACATAAAACACTATTTTTTTAAAAACAAAAATCATTTAATCCAAAAATCTATATTTAAATAACTTAAAACTGAGAAAACAAAAAATTCATGGTTTTTTCATCTCACAGCTTATTTTATGCAGTTACTTCTTACTGTAACGGTAGCCCCATACATTGTTGTTCTTTTTAATTTTTTTTCTACCTTACTTCTGACAATATTAGGCTTTGAATTCTTAGTCGAATATTGCAACGTGAAGCGACTGTTAAGAAAAAATTGAAATGAGCCCCCGTACCACAATAGAGCAACGCGAATTAGTCTTAAACCATTTCAAAAATGGTCATTCGCAGCGGAAAATTGCAGAAATGGTAAATATAAATGCTTCTACGGTTCAAAAAATCATTGAGCGCTTCATTCATAAAAATCGTGTTCATGACAAAGGCAGAACGGCGGCAAACAAAATTTTCAACGAACACGATGAGCGCTATATTTTAAGAAAAATAAGGGCAAACCCAAAGCTCTCAGCTCCAAAACTGGCTTTTGAAGTTGCAGCAGACTTTAGACAAACAATGTTGCGTCGAAACGGTTCTTCGTGTTTTGCGCCAACATGATTTTCATGGCCGAGTTGCACGCAATAAACCTTTCATCTACCCCAAAAACAAACAATGCAGGCTCAAATTCGCTAAAGAATATGTTTCGAGGGCTGCCGAGTTTTGGAATTCAGTTATTTTCGCCGACGAATCGAAATTTAACATATTCGGTTCAGATGGTATGTCATATGTATGGCGGAAGCCAAATACAGAGCTCAAAAAAGAAAACCTAAAGGCAACAATGAAACTCGGTGGCGGCAGCGTTATGGTTTGGGCCTGTATGTCGGCCGCTGGATAGGAAATTTCCTATTTTTCCTGATGATGTTAACAAGCTGTTAACGAAATATCGAATAATAAAAAACAAAAACAAAATAAGATAAAAAAAGACCTCAGGCTTAAAAAATATATATCAAATAATACCAAATTCTTTTTTTAATTTTTGTTAGTTTTATTTTTATACAGCTTTAAAGAAAAAAAAGTCCACTGCATAAAATAAGTTGTGAGCCACTGTATATCGGCAAACACAAACGAATTAGGGCATACAATGGTTAGAATTTTTTAAATAAAAACAAATATAGCTTTGAAACCACTAGATTTGCATCTGAAAACGTTTTTAAATTTACGACTTTTATTGCTTTCATGATTTTTATCAGGTTTCTTGAACTCTCCATTATTTTTTAATGGTAATGCAATTTGTGCAGCAGCACTACATCGCGTTTCATCAGCAATTAATTATGCAATTTCTATTAGTTTTTCGAAAAATATAAATTATATATAATTTCTTTTATAACCTCTATTATCCGCCCTGCGTTCTTATACCTCTATTATCCGTGCAATCAGAGTAATGAAGTTTCATTTTTTTAAGCCAAACATATCCATATGACCATAAATAAAGGGCGATTTTTTAGCAACTTTCTTTTTGGCAGATAGCTGCATTCGAGTAATATGTTACTGTTAAACATGTTCTGTTTGGCCTATAATTGCAGCACGAATATACTTACAAAAGAACAACGTTTGCAGACTTTGTTATCAAAATTCATTCTCGGTTAAGAAAGTGCACGCTGCACTTCCATTTTATGGTCAGGTTGGGTGACCTTCTGAGGCCGCTATTCGGAATCTTGTGACTAAATTTCGCACAAATTTTAATTATTGGACATTGGACCGACACGCATACGTAGAGGATAGAGGAAAATATCGTAGCTGTATCCGCCAGTGTTGTTGATGATCGTGATTTATCGATTTGGCGCCGTTCGCAGCGCTACCGTGCCCAAAATGGGAAAGCTGGACTTGACTGACTGTGGTTTTAGCAAGACGGCGTCACATGCCGGACAGGACGTGAAACAATGGCCCAACTGAGAGGCGAGTTCGGTGAAGAATTTTGTTCACATTTGGGGCCGGTCATTTGGGCGCTTAGTTCGTGCGATTTAACGCCTTTATACTACTTTTTGTGGTGCTATGTTAAGGTTCATGTCTACAGAGACAATCCCGCAACGGTATGACAAAATTGAACACAGCGTATGAACCATTTGAGGCGTAGCCGCGGTCAACATTTACATGAAATCATCTTTAAACACTGAATTATCGACTCAAATAAAGATTTAATACATTTCTCCAAATTATCAATTCATTTCATTTATTAATTCTTTTCAAAAAGTCCTAGCCTAATAGGCCATAATCGGTCCCATTATTCTACTTATGAATATTCTCATATGTTTTTTTTTAAATCAATTACGAAACCTCTTAAAAAATTACCTTTTGCAATCAGTCAGTCACTTTAATTTTGTGATAGACCAATGTGAAAAAATATTGTCGATAATAAATTCTACAATTTTTGAATTATAAATTATAAATATGCAGTTTTTAGTAAGTTTTTAGGTAGTGAAACTAATTTAAAATTTAGCAAACTATTATTGTAATAAATATAACTTGTATTAGGCTAATGGTGATGCATCTCAAGGACAATATGTTGCTGGTTCCGTTGCGAGCAGTTATGCTCGTGACGATTTATTTGTCAAAGACCATAAATATTAGAATAAAATTGCATCAATTAACAAAATTTCAGTCCATTGAAAATCTCAAGAGGTTTTATCTTCCATCTATTTAACATTTTCAATCAAAATTTAATACGCAACCCAGTAAGTTAAAAAAACTCTACTCATATTGTTTCTTCATTATCATTATTATTCACCCTTATTCCAATTGTCGACATCGACACCAAATCTTAGCCCCTGTTACGTCGAAATGCTTCGTCTTTTGTACCAAATTTAAATTAAAAACTTCTATATTTTCAGTAAATGTCCATTAAAACTTTTAACTGAAAGATATTGCATATAGATTTGAGAGAAGCTAAGTTTGGGTGTCGACCTAAACGTTGACAACTGGAATATGGCTGATTATTTTCATTATCATGTTTGTCATTTTAATTTCTAACATACACATATTATTATTATTATGCTTGTTAATTAATAACATTTTCATTTCTAGGAGACGTGTTCTGGAAATTGTGAGATTTGAAAATGCACAATTCTTAAAATCGGCCCTGCCCCACTGTCATATTAACAGGACGTTTTTGGGCATTGGCAGTTCAGTTTGACCTTTTCAAATCACACGATTTTCCCAACACCTTAATTTATATTTTGCATACATATTTTCTTTATGATCTGCTTGCATTATTTAAATTTTTCTTTTTCTATAATTTAACTTACTTTTTACTAATTTAAATCCTAATTCTTTCAACTTCCTTCACTCATCAAATCTTTTGTTATTATTTTCTAAAATTCTATGCAGGCTAATGCACTTGCATGCCAAGGCAAATACGAAGCTGGCTCAATTCCTTCCTATGCCGCCAATGCCAGTTTATTTGTTGCCTCGCACAAATATTAGACAAAAAATCTGCTACAAGTGGGTGATTAAATTATGTGATCGTAGAACAAAAAAATTGAAGTGGTTTAAATACGTCAATCAAACAATTGGAGCTTTATATTTTTTTTTTACAAAATTGTTTATCGTCTCAGACCCAATTGATTTCTGACGATGTACTAGTAGAACACCAGTGCAATTTATATGCACCTTCATATTTTTTAATACAAATAAATATAAATAAATAAAAATAAATAATAATAAAAAAATCTTGCTATAATAAACCTAAAACTTAACCATTTTAATTGGCAAAAATTAAGTTTATTCCAGTAAAAAAAATAAAAAAATCAAAATTAAAACAAAAAGTATGTATTTTATATATTAAATTACTGTATTTCTAAATGCATTTTATGTAAAATGCCTCAAAATCCAAATTGTGAAACTAGAAATGTTGATGAAATTTCTGTTTTCAAAATCTATTTACGAATATTCTTTTATAATTTTTCCTTTTCTAGGGTAACGGTGAGGCTGCTGTTGGCAAATACATTGCCGGTAGTGTTGTAGGAGCTGGCGCCGATGCTGCTTTGTTCGTTGCCAACCATGCTTATTAATTTATTGAACAGTTTAAAAAAGTGTTGTTATTTTGCTATTTATTTATTAAAGACAAACGAAGGAAATTTAAAATGTCAAAAACGTTCAAAAATTAATATGATGAAGACATTAAAAAAATATCGTGACGTCAACAAATTTATAAATAACATCATTTTATTGTATAATTTATTTATATTTTAATTCTTAGGCACAAAATAAGGAAAAAAAAAATTAAAAATAATAAAGAAAAACAACAAAAATTTTAATTGTATTTCAAATTCTTTCTTGGAAAGCAAAACCGTGTACCTCAACATAAATTGTTTATTATTAAGGCAACATTTAAGAGAAAACATTAAAAAAATAAAAAAGGCCGCTGCTTGTAAAGTACTTTAGATTAAGGAATATCTCAAAAATGTAAGACAAATTTGTACACAAGCATAATTAATTATCGATGTTAAACAATCCCATCACCAAAAAAAAAATTAATAATTATTGTTGTAAATGTTCTTTAAACAAAATAAAGCATTCATTTATTGGAAATGAATTATGAAAGAACTTTTTAATGTATTGAGCAACTAATGTCTCTGATTACGTTAGAGTTTTAATGGAATTTTAGAATGACTTTGACTGCAACTCGTTTAAATTTTGAAATCAAATCTTCTATTCTAATGTAAAAATCACGTTTTGGCGAGTTAATTTTTTTGGACTCTAGAAAAATTATATTGCCTGGGTATCCCACAGGTAATAGAATCCCTTAAGATCTTAAAACGAGTTGCATCGTTTTACAGAAATGAAACTGCCCAAAATAAACAATTAGAGCATGATGATCTCCATCAGTAATCAAAAATCGTTTTTTCTTCACCAGTCGTCCTATAGTCATATATTTTACATAACCTCAATAATGTACATTTTGAGCCGCTTTCTATTTATGTACATAAAGTCCAGAAATATCAATACCTTCTCCAAATCACTTCTACTTTTCTCTCTTAAAATCTCCCAGATCACAATTATTTAATAATCACAAGTCACAAAAACTTCGCTTCATTGAAAAGTGTTTTTCTAAACAAAATTTCAAGTCAAATAAAAAAAGCATTTTTTTCTCTTCTCTAAGATGTAATTTAATTTTCAGAAAATAATTTTAATCATCCCATTAATGTTATCAATGTGAATGTTTGTATGTTTAGGTGTTTGCTCCACTGTACTGCCTAAAACACTTGACAGAATTTTAAGAAATTTGTTAGACGGATAGTTTAAGATTCAACTTAAAATATAGTATTTTTCGTGGGGTAAAAATAGATCAAATATCCTGATAATGGTTCAAAAACGATTGTTGCGGACAAGAGCTTTTTCTTGCCCTTTGATGACTTACCAAATTCCAAAATTGAATTCTATGTAAACTTAAATCACTTATCGTTAAATAATTATTCCTTCACAAATTGTTCAGAACTTATTTATTCAACGGTTTTAAATGGACTGTACTTAATGATAACAAAAATTCATTTCAACCCTTAATATATTTTAAGTATTGTTGGGTACTCAGTTTTACGTTTTTTATGCATAGGTTTTCAATTATTGTCTTATTAAGCGGTTAATATTGATAGCTGTAAAGTTTTAGTCCAAAATTCTTGATTTTTTCTACATTGATTTACAATGACTGTCTCGAGTAGCAGTAACTTGCATTATATTTATGTATTTGTTGTTATTATTTTAATGCACGAAACTAGTGCATTGACCATTGCATACGAATTTGACTAATTGAGACAAGTAATAAAAAGTATACCCAGTTGGAAATTCAACAACGATATTATGAATGTCTGCCTTCTCGCGCCAATTTTACTAGAAGGTGAGGAACTAACTATTGGGTTTGTCATTTAGTAAGACACAACACCTAGCGTGGTCAAATCCATATGTAATTAGTTGTGGTGGTAGCGACGCGCACCGGGTTAATCTAGTTATCTACTAATGTTATCGGTTATTATTCTTATATTATCACTATATTTAAAATTAAGAAATTTTAGTTAATTAAATCGAAATATGGTAAGTACTGATATAAATAATCTGCTGACCGATTAGTCTTCAAGATTTTAACATCAACATTAACTTTAGAAGCAAGCTTATAATCAGCTACATAAACTGAAAATAAATTTAATTGTTATTGTCGTTTTTAAAAAAAATACTAAATAAGAAAAAAATGTCACATCGTTATGATACATATCGTTAGTTTATTATTGGTTTGCTGCTTTCTAATGGTCTGTCTTATGTTTATGGTTCAAGTCAATAATAAGTTGAAAATAAGGGCTGTTCTGTATTCAACGTGAAATTAATGGTGATTTCCTTGCTGAACAAAAATGTTGCGCTTTCGATGGATAACACTTTCTGCCGTTTTCCAATACCTTTAAAAAGTGATACATTTTTTATTACCACAATGGTACAAAATATTTGAGACTTAACTTAGCGTTTCACTCTTTCTATGGTCTTTAAAACAATTTTATCAATAATAAATATTTTTTTTTTATAATTATCCCACTTTATCTAATAAAATCACATGAATAAAAGTTCTTATTTGTATACGGTAGGCCAAAAGTAATCACCCGATGTGCTTTTGCTGTAATTTTTTTAAGACAAATTTTGGGCACTGCTTATGATATGGGCTAAGTGACTGCCGCCAGAGTTGATGACCATACATGCAGATCCAAAGGTTTTTATTAAATAAAATTACAGCAAAAGAACATCCGGTGATTACTTATGCCCCGGGTGATTACTTTTGGCCCACTGTGTATAAAAAAGTGTTTATGAAAGATTTAAATCAGTTCTGTTTCTCACCCCTGGTTTAGAGTAGAGGGTCATACATATGCTGCAAATTTTGCCAGTTATTGGTGCAACATCTTTAGATAGGAACGTGATCGCTTTATAGAATGTCAATTACTTTTTACAATGGAACATTAGTAGTCCCATAATGTGGCATATATGTATGTATGTAACATTTATGTCAGAAAAGAAAACGCCCTAATCACACGAAAACGTCATAGCATTGTTGTTGCAAATACAGTCGAACTTCTCTATAACGAAATCTTCTCTATAACAAATAAAATTCGTGAACACAACATTTTTGTGAGTATTTTCATACATTTTGATCTCCCTATAACGAACTTCCCTATAGCGAAGTTCTCTCTGTAACGTACAATTTTTTAAGACGTAAATAGAATTTTTCACACTAAATAATCTCTCTATTGCGAAGTTTTTAGCAATCGATTTTTTGCATCATTTTAGTCACATATGTATGTATTAATAAAAAATTAATGTGTTCATGTAAAATCAATTTTTTTTGTCTTAATAAATATATTTTCTACATAAAAAAAATGTAGTCAAAATTTTCTGCAGTTTCTCTATAACGTAGAAATTTGACGGTCCCCAACTGCTACGTTATAGAGAAGTTCGACTGTAAATATTTATAACAACAATTTGTTTATAATTCCGAGTGTTTTTCTTTCACGTGGAGTACTGAACAGAGTCGAAATTTTTTTTTTATCTTGGACCAGCACTTAGGGGATGACCCTTCACATGTGATGGATGCATTGTGCTGGAACTATATATATATATATTTTTATATATTTTTTGTCATACATTTGTTTATATTTTCTCATACATGTTGGTATATGGTGTAATGACATACTTAATGTAAGCTTAAACCAACGTTGGCCGCTTAAACTGGCAAATATAAGTACTTAATTATTATCTTAAAACTACAGATGAAGATTAAACTTAACAGATTGTCTGTTCATAGAAGCCGAGCTGAAAATAATCGTTCGCCTATTATATTGAAAACAAAAACAATTTGAGTTTTTTTATTGCTGTTTTCAATATAAATGCCAAACGAATATTTTCATTCGGCTCCTATGAACAGGTTTTAAATCTCTAATCACCAAGTTAGAACCCGTCCCTTATTGTCTAAATTATCGGCCCTAATTAAACTTCCGCCTAGGGGTATGCTTTAAATTCTTAAATTTCTTTTTCAAAATTATATCACACAAAAAATTTTCATTTCCTTTGTAAAATATTTTCTTTTTCTTCTTCTTTTAAAAAAATATTTTTATTAATACAAATTATTATTTCCTGACGATGCTACTACCTATTTGGTAGCGAAATATTGAAAATAAATAATAGTTAAAAATTTTCATAAAAAGACCATCGCTCAAAAATAAATATAATTTAAAAATTTAATAAAGGTCAAAATAAAAATAGAAGTGAGGCTATTAGATATATCACACGTTTTAAATGAAAATATTTTATGCAATCAATGAAAAAAAAAAAAAATGAAAAGGTAGTATGTACATGTGTGAGCATGATACAATAAACATGTTGATTGTAAATTATGTCGTGTGTATGTGTATACCCAGCAAATAATGTGACTAGTCTAAACATGCAGGTATATTGTAGTCTACAGAGGAGTAGGACTAGTCGAAAACTAAACCAAATGGATGGAGAAAACATGGTTTATTTAACATTACAATGTCCTAGGGGTGGAATATTTAACCCATCGGACTAACCCAAAAGCTACTCCATATAAGCACTCCAAGGAGCACCTCAGAGAGTAATTTTAATGAGACGCAGTAATCGTAAATACGAAGAAAAAGCACGAACACTTGTTGTATAACAGTAAGCTGTTGTTTTCAATGACATGGTCCTTGTTGTAACCACTCCATTTCAGCTAAAATGGACCACGTAGTCAATTATTATTTGCAGGGATACCTCTGAGATATATGTTTTCAAAACAATGATCACGAGGGCAGGTAGGGGTAATTTTTACGTCTGCTAGACTATCTTACCGATTTTTAAAAAAATTTTAAAAATAATAGATTTGCACTATTCTTGCTTTAAAAAAGACTGCCAGGCGACGTAGGTGATAATAAATGCCTCAAATTTAAAACATGCAAAAATACATATTGCTGAATCTACAGAACCAGGAGTCGACATGAGGGGTAATATATGCCCCTACGAGACTGTCCAACCGATGCAGCTAATAACGTGACCGAAACCTCGGGTAAAAGCTAGTAAGTATATAAAACCAAGTAAAATTCAAGTATAAAAATATTTTATTGGCCAATATCTGACAAATTCAGAGCAGTTTGTTGAAACGGTATTGAATGCTGTATAGCTGTAGTACAATCACATGTAGTTATGATTCGCTTACAAATGGTGATAATTTCCACGAGATGAGGTCTAACATTCTAGTTTTAATTTTTTATCAATTAATTTCCATTGGATTTAATATTGGTGAATAGAGAACCAAATGTACGAATTTTACTAGAATTTTCGAAAGGTTGGTTCAGTCGACTGTGACATATATCATTATCACATACCAAAACGATTTCAGACAACTAATTCGCCAACTCTGCTTATTTTCCAAAAAGCTTTTCGCACTTATTCATTGGCAGTGTCAGCTGTAAACGAAGCTAGGCGATGATCCATTTGGTTAATATCAGAGGTACAAATTGCGCCTATAGGGTGTAGTTGGGTTCGCCTGAAAATGATTGTGTGAAAATGCTATTTTTCCAAAATAAAACAAAATTACGTCACAAACAAAAAATCTTAATTTTAATTAAAATTTTCTGAAATTAGTTTGGAATTTTCTTAATTTCAATTGCAATTTTGTGAAAATGAAGTGGAAATTGTAAATTTAAATTAGAATTTTCTCAAAATGATCAATCATTTGGAATTTTCTGAAAATAAAATCGAAATTCTAAATTTCAATTTATTTTATTATGGGGCCAGGAAGCATCGCGACCAAGTAAATTTCAATTAAAATTTTCTGAAATTGAAATGGATTTACAATTTCCAATTTTAATTGGAATTTCATGAAATCGAAATTTTAAATTTCTATTAAAAATTTTTGAAAATGAAGTGGGAATTTTAAATTTAAAATTAACTTTTCTGAAATCCAATCGGAATGTTTTGAATTTCAATTGATAATGGTTGTAGTGATTTAACCTGTTAAGAATTCGCCTTGATTAAAAATTTTTAGCCAGCAACAAATTGTTAGGTTACGTTTATTTGCTCAAATATTTTCTCAATATGATTTTAGACGTTTAATTTAAGAAAAAAAGAAATATAATCTATACGACACATACAGCTCGTTCAAAAGTAAACAAATGGAAAATATTTTCAAATATAAAATATGTGACTGGTTGGGAATTGAATAAATATTGCAAAATAGGAACTGCCTCATAAGCTGAAGGTTTTGCTTTAACTTTATAAATAAAAATGCGTATGCTATTTTCAGACACGGTAATAAACTATGCTTTACTATGGTGCTTTATTATTCATGCATAAACAGTAATTGAGCTGCATATATACATGTATGTATATACATACATGCTCGGTCAACATAATAGCACCATTAAATTGTTACTGTCATGCCACTTCAATGTTTCATTGCACTGCGATGTGTTATAAATTTTGTTAAACATTTTTTCATTTGTATCCAATTCATGGGATGTGCTAGTTAATCGCTTCAGCGTACAATTAATAATAATTATTCAACGTATTAATTAATTTTAACAAATAAAGTCTCCGAAATTATTTGTTTTTCTTTTTTGCAAAATATTAAATGAGTGAATCGCAAAAAAGATTTTAAAAATCCAAAAATAATCTTTTGGTAATATAATTGGTTCAAATGTTAGCGCGATAAGAAATTTTCTTGTTTATTCATCTAAAAAAATAACACAAAAAATCAAATTTCAAACAAAAAAAATTTGTTTACAATTAGTGTTACAAATGAATGAATGAATGAATATTTAGTCGTGTTCTACTCAACTGGTGTTGGTGATTAATTGGTTTTTTTTTTTTATCAATGTTAACATTTGAAAATCATTTCGGCCCGTTCATGACGAAGTGTATTTTTGACGTCCAATTTGGGAACACTGGCTGTATGTCACGAATAACAAGGAAAATGTTGAACTACAAGGCGGCAATTGTTTCCGGTTTATCAGCGTAAAGCAGTAAATTTACGTGAGACCACAGGCAATAATCAAGAGGTGTCAACTCGCACCACCTTCCATTTCTGTTAATCAACTTATCGTAAAATTTTCATTTCAATAAGTTATTGGCTGCCTTCGCCCTAGCACCATTATGTAGATCCATCATCTGACCCAGAACAATGTCATCCATATTTTCAACAAAAAAAAAACATTGATAATGGTGCGCTAGCTCTCTCTATAAACTTTAACGCGATATTCGTCTTCGGTTTAATGGAATTAAGGACGTCTTAACGGCACCAAGCGGTGAATTTTTCTACATATGAGGAAGTCTTTGGGGTCTGTTGTTGATTGGTTTCGGTCCATATGCTGCAATTTTGTTTATTAGCAAATCCGCTGAACACAATTTTGCGATGAAACATCGGAACAGTTTTCAAGTACTCTAGAAAGCCCATTCGGCGAAAACAGGCGCATATGATGGTCTCGTCGCTTTTATTCCTGTACCAGCTGGATCTTAAACGTGATGTAGGCTTAAATATTTGCAAGTAGTGGAAGGAGAGAGTTTTAATTCCTGCGACCAACGAGGAATCGATAAATTAGGATCAGCTTACACACTTTCGTTGGCAGTAGTGATATTCTATTCAGTACGCACATTCATACGACGCGTTGGTTATTGCATAATTTCGAGTGTATGTTTGTTTGGACGGTTAGGTAGGTTAGGTGACGGACACTCCCCGAAGGAGATATCACAAGGAGGCACGGGAACCGAACCTGAACCTTCAGATTAATAAGACTAATGCTCATGCATGGAGGCTACGGAGGGACCCAAGTTAGATGGTTACCCCAGCAAAAAATTATCGAAACTTAGAAGCATTAAAAGCTGTCAGAAGCCATACATTGCCTATTTAAGAACAAATGCTTACAAAAATGCTACCGAAAGGCACTGTTTATATCAGTATACATGTTTAAAAAAGGCATTCTTGTATGCTTGTCTGCACACGGAAAAAATTCCAATGTAAAATTAATAATGACTTAATTGAAATTAAACATTGACTCACTTTGATTTGAAACGTACAAACTTCAAATTACCTTAAAAAATTGATTCAATACTTTGCGTAATTTTCATTGTTAAAAATGTTAAATACATAAATAAATCACTTTTTATATTGAAACTAAAGTTTTATAACGTTAAAGTAAAGTTGCAATCAACTAAATCAATACAGCAAAATTCAAATTCAGTAAAATGAACATAGAGCAATGTTAAGTACACAAATGACAAATTTCAAATCAGCTTGAAACTACTTTAAAAAGTTTTTTCTGTTTGTATGGTTGTAATTCTCAAATACTTTTTGAGAGTTTTTATATAAACATGTGAGATTTCTTAGGTTTTTTAAGGATTCGGTGGAATGTCTACTGATGGCCATTACACGTTACTTCAGCTTAACTGCAATTGTAATTTTAAAATAATATATGTATGTATATTAAAACAACATTATAATAATAGTAAATCAAAATTGTTTTAACATAATCGTTATTTTATTTTTAAATTAATTTCATGTTACTTTAACTTGAAATGACGTTGACTCATCATGATTTGTGATGTAAATGCGAAAAAATTTTTATATCGATGGACTTTGAAGAAAGTAAAAATTATATAGTTTCTAATTACATTTCAATGATAATCTGTACTTAGGATTTCTACTGGATGTAATGTTCAGCAAAATAATCACCAGCGATGGCTGAAATAGTGTGCACGTTGACTACAAAATGAAAAAGTCCTGGATTCGAACACAGTTTCAGACTAAATCTTAAACCAATCTCGCATTTTTTCTGATGTACAGTAGTGTGGCTTTGTGTCAGATGTTGTCGGCAGGTTTCAGTAGAAAAGTAACTAACGGCATGTGTAGGTGTCATCCGCTGAGTGCTGACCCAAGATAAAAAATTTTTTTTTTTTTATTTTTTATATGGGGTCAATCAATTCAACCAATTACCCCCAAATGTTTCGGATTGTTTTGTGATACCGTTTCTTGTGTGAGGCAATGAAGGCCGGCAGCATCGTCTTGGTACTAAAAAATATATGTGAATATTTTAACATCTCATTATTATCTTGGAATCATAACTTACCTCTCCACAATTTTGCGTGCGGTATATTTTTGAAAGCCATGTTTAGCTTTAAACTGGTCATCAGAAATGGAGAATGGATTTGTCATTTCCACTTTCGGTTGTCGATCATTTGACATCTGAATTCTTAAGTCTCTGGGAATATTGCAAATTGTTCTTTAATTTTCTACTTTTATATCAATTTCACTTACGTATTAGTCAACTTGTATTTATCGAGTCAATATTATTAATTAATTTAATTTTTCTTCAAAACATTGCAATAATTTTCTGGAAAAATGTTTTTTATATATAAAAATGTGGTTAAACAAAATGTCTAAATGTAAAGAAATATGAAAAAAAATTTAAAATTTAATGGATGTTTTGTTGAACGCGTAAAAGCCTATTAATCATTTATGACTACAACTTTATTAAATTTTGCCTATAAACGGTTTATAAACATGCTGAAAGCTTTTCTTAATACGGCTGTAAATCTGTATAATTTGTTAGCATTGTTCAAATCAGAGTATACTGTTAATTAATGGCAAAAAAAAAATGGGCGCAGTTAAACCTTCGTAAGTTCTATCGGGCTTAAATATGTAGATTTCTTATTTATAAAAGGTTTATTAGACAAATGTCCATACAAAATTCAATCAATAATACCTTCCATAAATTAAAAAAACAAATTTTATGAATATGGCCGACACTCTTTAATCAAATTTAAGTACTAAAACTTAACCTATAGATAAACAAATCTGACTTCAGTGCTATTTTTTTTAACGCAGTTGTATATACATACATACGAGTACATACATACAATCATTCACATTGAATTTATTGCAAGTTTTATTATTCATTTAACCAGTTTTTAATGCATTTTTTTACGTCGCTCAAACATACACACAATTTGGCCAACCATATGACGGACAATTTGTGCTGGTTTGTCTTCATAGACAGACAATAGTGGCCAATAGTTGCTGCTGCCGTTGCCGCTGCCGCTGCTGCAACCACAGCACCAGCTTCGCCCTTTACCCAATTTTGGAAAAACACTGTGACTTCAACTTTTAGAGCAAAAAAAATAAAAAATATCTGATTATAAATAACAAACTGCAAATGGTCAAAACCACTTAATCAGTCTGCTGAAGTAGAGGTTATAGAGAAATCTTGTTAATAAAGTAATAAGAAAACACAACAGCAACAAAAAGTTAAAAAAAAAAATATTATAATTTTTTTTTTTTTATTTCATGTAATGACTGCACAATTATATTTTAGATATTTACCCCACATAAAAGCCGCTAATAACGAGATGCTTAATGATTGGCCATAATAAAGCGCTGCCAGTGGCCATGTAAATGCTGTACGAATCGTAAATGATTAATATCATTTGTAAACATAATAATTTAATAGATATTGAAAAAAAAAATTGTTGTTGCTGTTTTTTTTTGTCGGGGACCCTTTTCAAATAAATTTGCCTTTTTTTATTGAAACGTTTTTTTTGTTTTTTTTTCAATTTCAAGTTATATCACTGAATAATAAACTTTAGTTTTCTAAACCAAAGCACGTATTTTGAATAATAAATAAACAAAAAATTAAATTATCGAAAGAAGATGGTGAAACCGAACTTGAAATTAATTTAATTTGAAAAGTTCCAAAATTATATTTTTGAATATTACAAAATGCATTTTGTTTTACAAATTGAAATAATAAAATTGACAGAAACTATTAATATATATGTACATATAAGTAAGTACAAGAGTAACACCACTAGGGTTTTTTCCTAGAGAGTTTTCGCTGTTGACATTTCCGGCTTTCCCGGAATGTTTTATACGGTATCGCGCGAAATAACATAAAAAAAAATTGGCAACTGCACGTATAGAAAACAGTTGCTTTTATTTTAGCATTCGCTAAATTTCATTTTGAGTAACATTTTTATACACTTTACTTTAAGTGGACTCGGAACAAATGACGGCGGGAATGTATTCACTTAAGTAAACAAACTTTGACGTTCGGCGTTAAAAATACGTTACAAATCGTTGAATTAACTGACGGGCGAATTAGCTAGTGAGTTTACCTTGCCTTGCCTTGCCCTCTATACTTCTATACCTTCAGCAGCTGTCTCTTCTATACATTATACGTTTCCAAGTAGTTCCCGTGCATGCGTAGGGGACATTTCCTAAGTACTGGTCCAGGAAAAATTTTTTTTGTTCATAATTTAATTGAAACAATATTGTTTTTTCTATGCGAAGTAACACTCAGGCAATGCTTACCTACTAATAGGTAATACATTCTACATTAAATGGATAGTAAGAGAGATTACTAGGTGGTGAAGAGATAGACAGAGAGTAAAAAAGTTCATTGTTTTTACAACTGCGCTTTTGTATGTTTCTTGTTTATAGCAGTGTGCCTGATATCAGGGAGATGCATACATATTTAGAAGCTGTGTCTGGTAGCCATTTAATTAACTTCACCAATTATTCTTTTACACAATACCGACGAAGGAGGCCACTCTGATGTTACTTGTGAGTTAGTAGCATCCGAAGCCGGCACTGTTCAGTGACTGGTGACTGTGCCTTCGCCACTGAAACCTTCCGACAACAACTGACACAAAGCCACACTAATACACAGAAGAAAAAAGGAGAGGTGTTTTTATGACTTATATAGAGTTCATTCTGCTAAAGTCAAACCTGTTTAAGGACGTTTTTAACAGCTGATCAAATAATAAAAGCTTGCGAATTAAAAAAAAAATTAAATTGTGGCACGATGGAGGGTAGTCTGCACATTGACTACAAAACCGAAAACAGACCTGGGTTCAACCCCAGCTTCAGACTAAAATTTTAAAATAAAAATAAACATCTCGCATTTTTCTGAAGTGCATTAGTGTGGTTTTGTGTGTCAGTTGTTATTGGATGGTTTCATTGTCGAAGGCATAGCCACTGGTCACTGAACAATACCGGCTTCAGCTGATAGCAATCCACAATCACATCAGAATGCCCTCCTTCGTCGGTATTGTGTAGCACCGGCGAAGTAAAATAATAATTAAAATGGCTACTAAACCTAAGCTTCAGCAAAGCTACGAGTATAAACAAAGAACGTGCAAAAGCAGAGCTGTAAAATAATTAATTAAGCTTAACCTCCTGTCGTTTCTCCTACTATCCCTTTCCTATAGTTACAGCTTAATGCTTCGCATGTGTAGGAGTCATCTCCTAAGTGCTGGTCCCAGATAAAAAAAAAATATCGGGATATTATTTGAAATACATAAACGGTTCAGTAATAAACATTTTTTCTTTTTTTACTACCTGTAGAAGAAGACATTTTTTGTACTTATAACAACAAACAAATTAAATAAAATGTATGACGAGCCGCCATTAGAAGCTACGTTCAGTGAAAGACCAAAATAAAAAATACATGAACACAGCCTTTGAAACACAATCAACCCTGCCTTTTATTTGTTTTCGAACGGGTTTTGCAAACAACTCAATCTATGGGAAAGCCCATAAAACACCTAAAACTTGTATCAACTCGTCAGAGTGGGGCGCTGGACTCGACGCCAGCAGTTTTGGTTTTGTAGTCAACGTGCAAACTATTGGCACCCTGAAGCGATTGACTTTTCTCTTACACTGGTATACAGGGTGTCTCTAATAAGGCTCTAACATCTATCTGAAACGATAGCACTCTCCTATCTACCTTGAAAGCGCCTTCCAAATGCAGCGAGATAATGCTGAAAGCATTCCCATATTCGTCACTGAGAGACGCCTTATTTTCAGGGAAACACTTCAAATGCAAGTGAAAATAACGCAATTTTAGTGACATACATATTGCAAACATTTTATTGACTGTCTCTTTGGCAACAGCCATGGAACGTCCATTCGCAAAAAACCTTTTCATTGGATACCCATATCGGGGGAGTGCATAAATATAATTGATGTGCAATGTTGAAGTTGAAGTGAGTCTGTCATGTAAGTCAAAAAAAGGCCTGTAAGAAAGAAAAATATAAATTTGAAAGTGATAAATAAATGAAGTAAAAATACTTTTCTGAACCGAATTAATTAAACTTGTTTTATATTTCTGTGCAACAACTAACATCAAACCAAAATTCGTGTATGAATACAAAATATAAAACTATACAGTCAGCTCTCGATAATTTGAAATCCAAAGGAGTGGAAAAGAAGTTCAAATAAAGAGCGAGGTAGAAAAAATAGAATAGAATAGAAATTCAAATCAACAAGAGTTTGATTAAATGTGAAAAAGAAAAGGAACTGACGTTTCAGAACAAATTTCAAATTGAACTGCGGCAGTTATTACTGCGAAAACCAATTGTTCCAGCTGTAACCCATACTAAAATTATGGCCTAGCAATAAAACCAAACGATTACATTTTTTTGGACAGTAACAAATGCAATCAACTGACCATTTCAAAGTATAGAGTGCAGGGCAGGCAAACTTTGAATTAGAAAATGTTTGCGATCAATATGTTGTTCAGTGATTTCAAATTACCAAGGGGACCAAACTACATGGTTTTCACTTTGTCAGCTGTTTTTCAAATCCTTCAGATATACAAATTGACGAGTGTGTATTATTGACAGTCCACTTTGGTACGTATTAAACGTGTGTATATATTTGCCAGAGTGTATCACAATGAAATTTCGTAGACATTTGACCAAATTAGAAACAACCTACAAACCACCCGCATATCTTTTAATTTAACATGTCCAGCATATAATTATGGCCAATTCGCAGTTGATTAAATTCCTTAATGGCGGTATGTACTGCTTCTTGTATTTGGCTCGAAATTAATGCTATTCGGATTTGCAATTTCACTACGCTTTTGTGAGAAAACAAAAACTCTTTCAAGAGTATGAGCATCTTAATTAACACTGCCTAAACGGCGGACGATGTATCCGAATTATATGGCTGTATTGAAAGTTTTGCCTTTTGTAAAATTTAAATACAAATTTGTAGGAATTCTCATAATTGAACTGACAAATAATAACATGGCTACTGGCTGATGCAGTGTTTGAACACGCATAAATATACATACATACACACATACATACATACATAGCATGCACATAAATACGGTTATAATTAAATTGGCATTTGGCAGCTAAACTTTGGCCAAATATTGCGTTTTTGGGTGTGTACGTTCGTCTAATTTATTTTATATTAAAACAAAAACAGTAGGAGAATTAAAAATAATTGAAGGCGGTTATTGTTTTTAGTTGTTTAATAATTGTTTGAATACATGTGTGCGTTTGTATGTACAAGTACGTACGTACATACATATTTCTGTAGATCAGAGCTTTAAAGTAGTTTAGTTACCAAAACTGCTACCAGAAGTAGTATACTAGTAGTATACTAGTCAAGCAAAATAATTGCTAAAAATGCTATACTAAAACAAAGCTTCAAAATTGGAGAAGTCTCTTTGATACCAGGGGCGCTGCAACACTGCTATAAAACAAGAAACGTGCGAAAAGCGGAATTGAAAAAATAATGAAGCTGTTTTCTCTCTCTCATCAGTCAAGCAAAATAATTGCTAAAAATGCTATACTAAAACAAAGCTTCAAAATTGGAGAAGTCTCTTTGATACCAGGGGCGCTGCAACACTGCTATAAAACAAGAAACGTGCGAAAAGCGGAATTGAAAAAATAATGAAGCTGTTTTCTCTCTCTCTCTATCCCTTCGCCACCTGTCTGCTTACTCACTATCACTTTCCTCTAGTTCCAGCACAATGCATCGTATGTTTAGGGGACATCGCCTAAAAAAATGCATGCACCCATAAGCTATTTCGCTCCGCTGTTCGATTTTTCGAAAAGTAAAAATTACTTTTTTTCAAAACAAAAAAATTATGTAGGCATAAGCTTAAATTTCAAGTAAACTTTGATATAATTGTTAAGTCTCATCGGCCAGCAAATAAAAAGATATTTCCTCCCGGGGCTACCCCCTTCCACCTTGATGACAGAGATAAATTTCTGGAATTTATTTTTGTAGACACATTTAAATTAACATTTTTATAATAATAAAAAAAATAAATTATATAAATAAATATATTAACTGAATTTATTTTGGGAATATCTCTTTATATATGATTATAATTTTAAAATTGTGCCTTTTTCCTTGAAAAATATGTATATGTCAAATTTATTTTTACATACTTTATGATATTCTTATAAAATATTTGAAAGTTTTTATAAAGCTTATGAATTAATTTAGTTATATATAATATTATATATATAATAATAATTTATAATATATAATAAACAAAAACCAATTTTCCTGAAGAAGCTACACAAAGGAGTAGCGAAATATCGAATAAAAATAAATATTACATACATATATAAAAAGGATATACAGCTTAAATAATTAGTGTAATTAATATAAAAAGAGGTCAAAAAACTAGAAAAATTAATTAAGTTTATGTAATAACGTCATTATATCAATGAAACATTTACATTTTATAAATGAAAATATTTGATTAAACTAAAAAAGTAGTTTCATTACATTTATGAATCACGCACCTAAATGATGTTCTTAAATTTTAAGGAAACATTTTTCATTGATCTAATGAAGGGCATCTTTTGGTGACTTTAAATGACAAATTTCATAGTTTCGAACTAAATCATAAAAACGTCTCGCATTTTTTCTGAGCTGCATTAGTGTGTGTGTGTGATAGTTGTTGTCGTATGGTTTCAGTGGCGACGGCATAGTCATTGGTCACAGAACAGTACCGTGTCTTCAGCTGATAACAATACACACTCACATCAGAGCGCCTCCCTTCGTCGGTTTTGTGTAGCACCGGCGAAGTAAAATAATTACCAAAAAGTTTACTAAAACGAAGCTTTAAAATTTAATACGTCTCCTTAGAAAATCCGTATGATTGGATAATGAAGAATTTTCAAATGAGTAAATTTCTGGAAACTAAATTTAGTTCTCGTTCCATCATATCGTCTATATCCGAAGAATTAGGATATTCTTCATGCTAAACTATGGATAGAGACACAATATATCTCAGCGAAAGCTTGTACATTATTTAGATTTTCTTTCGTAAGTGCAGCTAATCACCATACAGGAACAGGATATTGTGACTGCCGATATAAGTTTCTGCTTCTATTATTTTATGCACTTCACTTTCAGTGGAATGGGAATATATGTGTATAAGTTTGTCATTCCGTCAAATCGTATTAGGCTCGAAAAATATATCAATATCTGGTACGCCTGAACGGATGAACTGATTTTTCTGAATTTTGGTATGGATGTTTAGATAGGCGCTTAGAGCTAGTTATGGGAATGGATTTCGGTGAAATTCGATTTAATGTTGAGTTGGCTATTTGAAGTTACACAGGGATCTGAAAGAGCTGTTCCAAAAGACCAGCTTCAAAAATTAGGCGAAAATCTGGTACTACTAACCGACTAAGCGCAAATTCAGACGAATATGTTATATAAAGTGGGCCAGTGAAGGGTACGTAATATTACACTCTTGCCTGTTCTATATATAAAAACCAATTAAAAAGGAACACACTAAAACTTACCAGTATCGAGGCTTTCTCGACTGTTCCTGCATGTCCTAAAATTATTTCTTGTACATGCTGTGCTTGACTTTTAATTAAATTACATTCCTTTAAAGCCTGTTTCATGCTGAGCGGCACGATGATGTATTTATAGCAACCATTTATTAATGCTTGACTGGGTTTAAAAGTATAGTCGTAAAAAATTAATAATATTAACTATAATTGACAAGTTCATTTTACCGTTTAGGTAATTTTCCATAGAAATAGAGAACAGTGAAATGAGCTAATCTTCCAATTAAATACATGAAAATAGAACTGGGATTATGAGCAAGTTCTTCATCTTTCTAAACGCTCACGTGTAATGAATGCATACATAAATATATATATATATATGTATATGTGTCTAAGAGTTATATGGGTACCTGCCATGGACGTAGTGTATATATCCACCCCAATGGGAACATCAAAGGCAACTGGTGACTCTCCAAGTACACATGTGTATGTAATTTTTCAACATAGTTATCCCTGGCCAGCGTTACCTTTTTTCAAGTTTTCCTTTATTTTTCAAGGTTTTTGAAATGCCAAAAAGTTTCAAGTTTTTAGTTTAAAAAATATGTTTTTTTTTGCAATTCATGAAAATTTTCAAGTTTTGTTTATTAATTTTGAATTTACAGTATATACAGTGACTCAATGTTATAATGGGACAAGCTGTTTATCCAATAACTTTCGAATTATTTTTTTGAATTTATTGGTTTAAGAAGAAAATAAAATTATATTTATACTTTTATTTTTATTATTTATTAAGAACATAAATAAAAAATACATTGACTACCGTCACTGGGATATAAAAACAAAAAAACTAAAACAACACAGAAAATCCTGTCAAAGTAATAATGGGACAATGTAATAAAGTAACAAGTTAAGTATTAAATATATAATGTTTAATATTTAGTTGGAAGGTCTTTTTTCTCTATTACAACCTTCAATCGATACGGCATAGATTTCACAAGTTTTTGACAGAATTATGGGGTTATTCTACCCCATTCCTCTTTCAGAGCACTAATTAGGTCCGATTTGCAACTTATTTGGTAATTTCTTAATTTTTCTTCTAAATAGGCCCATACGTGCTCTATCGGATTGAGATCGGGTGATTGCGGAGGCGTTTCGAGCACATGTGGGCAATTGTAAAGCAACCAACGCCTTACATTGTGAGCCTTATGCTTGGGGTCATTGTCTTGGTAGAAGTAATAATCATTCGCCAGTCCCAATTTCTCTGCTGTTTCTGCAAGATTAGCACGCAGGATGTTGATATAATATTTATGATGCATAATTCCTTCAATAATGTGAAGGTTACCGGGACCAGCTGCTGATATTGCACCCCACACCATAACTGACCCCAAGGCATGTTTAACAGTAGGTCTCAAATTTTTTTCTGACAGTTCTTCATTTGGTCTTCTCCAAACGAATGACCTTCCATCCGATCTGAATATGTTATATTTGCTTTCGTCAGTGAATATTACATTATTCCAGAATGATAAATCCTTGTATCTGTGGTCTTTAGCAAAGCGCACTCGTTTAAGCTTATTAACCTTATTAATAAAAGGTTTTCTCCTAGCTACCCGGCCATTATAATTGTGTTTCCTTAGCACATTTCTTACCGTTTCGGGATTAGCTTTCTTTGCTAGATGTATTTCCGCTTCAGCAGCAAGTCTGGGAGCGCTTAAGTAGGGTTTTTGTTTGATTTGTCGCATAAGCCATCGTTCATCCGCGTCGGAAAATATTTTTCTTTTGCTTGGTTTTGCTACATTTTGAAAAGTTTCTGTACCTCCATATCGTTTTATGATGTTAAACACTGTAGATTTTGGTTTATTTACTATTTCCGCAATATTTCTCACGGTTTTTCCTGATTTCGAATGTTCTAATATCAGTTTTCTGATTTGAGGCGATGTTTGTGAACCCCGTGGCGCCATATTTTAATTTTCTTTAAAAACTTATCAAAAATTAATCTGTAATACACTCTAGCAACTTTTAAACAAAAAATTTTTGCAAAATGTTCCGTTATAAAGCCTAGATTATATAGTGATGGCAGCTGTCCCATTATTACTTTGTACTGCATTTTTAACTTATTGTGAATAATTATTTATAAATTAATTTTGACAAACTTAAGAATCATAATCTTTTGAGATGGCAATTAGCACAGTGTTAGCTACACAAAAGCATGAAAACTTTGCATTAAAATCAGTTAACATAGTGCTTAATTATCTCCACATAAATCATTTTAGCTTTGTCCCAATATTACTTTGATTCTGTAAGTATGTATGATGAAAATATTATTTGATCTGATAATTTTTCATTCCTTATTCTGCAATAGTATTAAATGTGTATTCCCTATTTAATACAACTGTGCCGTAATATTATGGTTTTTTAGGCCTTTGTTTTTTTTTCTTCTAAAAAGTTTTCTATTTCCAAAAAGCATGGACAAATATTTAAAGAGAAACGGTAAAGAAAATGTATTTTTTTTTTGATTTGTTGTGTTATTAGTTTTAAGCAGCAGTGCAAGTGGAGAAAAGAGCGTAGAATATGGTACAAACACATCGGAGGCTCCAACAAAAGCTAAAAAGTGAGCATCTGCTCAAAATTGTGGGAAGAATGAGTTTGTTTTGTTGTTGTTTAAATATTGGTTTGTGTGTTTTCTTTATCTTATTTTGAATAAAAATTAATTAAAAATATATATTTTAGTGGTTTTTTTCATTATTTGGACAATTTTGTGGAAAATATTTTTTGTTGAAAAATTAAATTTTTTGAACAATCTATTTTTAAAAACAAAAAAAAAAAAAAAGAGCAAAAAAAATAAAATTTCCTGAAGATGTTAACCGAAGGTTAACGAAATATCGAGAATATATATAAAAATAATAAATAAAAAAAATCTTAAAGCTTAAAAAAAATAGATTGTTCAAATAATAAAAAAGGTTAAAAAAAGTGCTAAGAAAAATTTAATTTTTATTTTTTTAAATAAGCTACTGCATGAGAAGATAGCGCATTGACTTCTGCGGCCAGTGGAAATATTTTTCTGATGTGCATTAGTTTCTATGCTAACAGCGCCTCTTTTGTCTTCGTATTTGAGCAATAAATACGTCGGAGAAGTAAAATAATAAATAAAATAATATCATATAATACCACATTTTTTTATCTTGGACCAGTACGCAGGGGATGACTCGTACACATGCGGTGCATTGTGCTGGAACTAGATGAAAGGGATAGTGAGAGAGATAACAGGTGGAGAAGCTTCACTATGAACTCTGCTTTTGCATTTTTTTATTACGTATTAAATTTTTTAAGCTTTGTTTTAGTAGCCATTTTTAGTATGTATTCACTAGTGCTGCATAGTACAGACAAAGGAGATCGCTCTGATGGTATCAGCTGACGCTGGTACTGTTCAGTGACCAGTGACTATGCCTTCGCAATTTAAACCTTCCGACAACAAGGCACACTAATGAACATCAGGAAAAATGCGAGATGTTTTTATGACTTAGTCTGAAACTGGGATCGAACCCAGGACTTTTTGGTTTTGTAGTCAACGTGCAGACTACTTCAGCAATCGCCACCCTCAACTTCCTTTTCATAAATATATGCACACCCTGTTGCCCTATAATTCCAGGGATTGGAATATACATATAACTTTTACGGCAGGTTATGTAAGAAAATTTCCGATTACTCTTAACAGGGATCCGCGGTATTGCCACATGGAAAACATATCTGGCAGAGCAGAGATTTTTGTTTGCATTGTAGTTTTCATATACGATTGTGTAAATATTTGAAAACATAAGCGTAGTGATGAATGAAATCTTTGAATTCTTTAGAACTTTCTATAATAGTGTAACTAGTGTAAATAGTGTAACGTTTATTTTATGAAATCTTTGCTTAGTGTAAGTATATCTTTGGTGTTATTCATGCTCAAACAATTAAAATTAGTAACTGCCAGTTCATACTATGAAATTTCAGTTTCAGAAATTCTGAGTTTGTTGGTGAAAGGGGAGAGAAGTATGTAATCTGTTCACATGTTTCTCTCCCGTAGACCTATAAAAATGTCATATGTAGTGTGAACGATAATTCCTCTTCACGCGCTATAACAATCTCGCCCATCTCTATTGTACAGGTTATTTTTCTTTCAAAATCTGTTTTAAGTGTCATTCAACTTTGAGAGAAAAAAAAAGAAACTAAAATATTAAATAATAACATTTTAAAATTACGAATCAGAATCTAAAAAATAAATAAATTTAATTACTTCTATTTGGAATTACACAGGTAGCCTTAAAACTAATACAAAAACGTTCTTATTTTTGGAAACCAATTACATAGTAAATAATGCTGCATTCACAAAATTTATCAAAAGAACGCAAAAGGGGAACATTTTGATTTATAAATTGTTTGCCTAAAATAGTGTGTAGTCATTTATACAAATAAACAAAACAAAAATATATGTATGTATGTTGATATGTGGATATCAGTGTAAATGCGTAATTTGAATTTTAAAATAGCAGTATGTACATATATAGATATGTACAGGGTGGCCAAAAATGACCGAAGGGGTTGGAGTTCAAGGAGCCATTGTGTTCCTCGCAGTGTTCGCTGTGGCTCGATGCTGTTGGAACCATACTTGCGGATGGTTTTCCACTGCTGGCCTTAAAAATTTTCCAACATTGTTCGATACAGCAGTGATGAAAAAGGCGACACTGTTACATTTAAGCATACACAAGAATGCAGCAGTAGCAAGTCAACATCTTCAAGCGCATTTGAACCGATTGGAAAAATGGTTATCAAAGTGGAAGATAAAAGTAAATACTTCTAAGTGCGTCCACAATACGTTTACTTTGAGAAGGGACAATTGTCCTCCCATCACGATAAACGGTGTTATAATACCTGAGGGCAACCACGTGTTATATCTTGGTATTCATCCAAAATCCAAATCACAAAAGCCAAAATCACTCAACTGAAGTTGAAAACTGCTCAGCTCTACTGGCTTATACGATGACACTCTGCACTAGGCCTAGATATGAAGGTGCTGTTGTATAAGGCGATTTTAAAGCCCATATGGCTATATGGCGTTCAGCTGTGGGGAACTGCTTCCTCGACGGTCACAGAAAAGGACCCAAACGTTTGATCTAATGGGATGAAAATTCTGTGTGACCATCGGGTTGAAATTGCAGTGGCAATAGAAACTACGTTTTTTTTTTATTTTATTATATTCTTAGATTAAGATTTGAACACATTTTGTAAATATCATATTGAAAGATCCAAAATTAAAAATAACATGAAAAAAAAATTGTGTACATTTTCAACAAAATATGGGCCAATTATCCTTTCCGACGAAACACCCCACTAAACGGTACACTTAAGTGGATGTAATTCTTGCTGTTGAACTACTCTTGGATTTTCCGTAGCCCCTTTTTAGATATTAACGAACCCATTCAATTGGCAATGGGCTTCGTCGCTCATAATTAAATTATGAATAAAATCATGATTTTCTTCTGAAATAAAATTCAGCGGTTTAGGCACGTTGTTCAATTGTGTACTGTTCCATTTCAAATTCGGAAAATCTTCTTTACAAAATACTGAAAACAAAAAAAAAATTTATAAGAAATTCAAACACCTTTGCTCCTTTTGGGCCACCCTGTAGTCGTATGTATATACTTATGTATTCTATATCGTTTCTTAACCCAACCACACATCACTAGCATTAAATCAGCCTGCATAAAGCTTGCCGTGTAGTTCTATAGTTATGTATAGTTGTAATGCTACTTATGAATCATTCATACAACTTTACTTCTATATCGGGATACCGCCGTTTTCGAAGATATCGTAGATTTTCTGACCCGCTGTTAGTGTTGTCCTAATTTTAAACAATTTTTTTACATTTTCTTTAAAGTAAATAAATATGGTAGATTTCGATATTCCATATTTATTAGAAATTACAGACATTTGCGCAGTTCTAAAATCTCAATTTTTCCACTTAAAGAAATTCTTTCTCTATTGCTCAATTTCTTTGCACGTCTAAACTGAACAAAAATTCAATTAGAAAGAAACTTCAATTCATACGTATGATCACATGTATAACAACAAATGAGGGTCTTCCTACATGGAATATACTCGTACAACGGTAATTGAACGACAAACATGTTCTTTGAGTTTTTGTTTTAAAAATAATCATTTTCGTGTTCACATTTTCAAACATTCGTTATATCGAGCGTCAAAATGCTGAAATATTCGTTATATAAGGTAGTTAGTCCCCGTCCATACTGTTGAGTTTTTGTTGCAAAAGTTTTTTGAATTCTCTTTTGAAACTGCAGCAGTGTCCATACATGAATCTTTTGCTTCATCTTTAGTATTTTTTATTCCTCCCTTCTATCTTCTATTTTTAATTTTTTTTTGACATTTCTCAATACCGAATGTAAATATAAAATAACTACCCTGTGATAGAAGGTGTGAATATTTTTTTTTGGATAGACATTTGAAGCTAAATGGACGCTAAGAAGAAAAATTATATAATAATTTTTATATAATTTTATATATTTTTTTTTTAAATTTTTGATTATATTTCACAAAAAATTAACTATAAAACAGGGTAGCTATTATTATGATAGATGTTAACAGTATACCAAACGAAAAGAAATAAAATGAAACGTTAAATACACCTCATGTCAAAAGATGCAAATAAGAAATTCAACAAAAACTGCATGTACATGAAACAGCGTACATACTTCCACTCCTCTTCCCCTTCTCATCCACAAACTTAAAAGTTTTGCAGCATATGCTTCACAGTATGGACGGGGACTTAGAAATGTTAGAAAATTACTCATTCGTAATATCGCGAATTTGTGAAAGTCAGTATTTGTTATACCGAGCTTTAACTGTATTTTGAAATTATTAAATACCAGTAATAAGTTTTCATTTAATAAAAAGAGAAATATCTCTTCTTTAAAACAAATAGTCGTGATATTTTATATTCCATACTCGTATGTAGTTCGTTATAGCGGACTTTGCTTGCATATGAAAAATTCAATCGAATTAATAAATTTGAATGTGTGTTCAAAATGTGAATAACTAAATACCGCTTTGGCAATGAATTCCAAATAATGGCAATCAAATATTTGGCCAACGGTCTAAACAACAGTTATTTTTTTTTTGTGATTTATAAGACTGTGTATGTACGAGTACATATGGGTATGGAAAAGTCCACCACTCATAGTGTCACGCACTGATTGCGGTAGACGAAGATAAGTTTGCAACATAATAAACACTCGTATAAACATACATATGCATATATAAATACTATTTATATGTCCAAGGTCTGTTCAAAAGAAAAGGTGAATTTTGAATTTTTTTTTTTAAGTATTTATTTATTCATCAATATCCATTTTGACCCCTTCAAAGTAATCCCCCCAAAGAGATAATGCACTTATGACAGCGATTCTTCCAATCCTCGAAGCATTTCTGAAATGAGCTCTTCGGTACTTTATCTCATCAATTGTGGCAAAACGCTTTCCTTTCATTGGTCTCTCCAGTGTTGGGAATAGGAAAAAGTCGCAGGGAGCCAAATTCCGGTGAATAAGGTGGTTGAGGCTTGATTAAGGTGTTGTTTTTGGCCAAAAAATCACGAACAAGCACCGATGTGTGAGCTGGTGCATAATCGTGATGCAGAATCCATTATTTTTTTTTCCACAATTCCGATCGTTTGAGCCGTATTGCTTCACGCAAACGTTGTAGAACTTCCTTGTAGTATTCCTTATTAACCGTACGACCTGTTGGCTAGAACTCATAATACATCACGCTATTGTAATCGAAGATAACAAAATTCACTTTTTCTTTTGAACAAACCTCGTATATATGTTTGCATATTTGCATGTGTTAAAAAATTTCAATTTTTATTTCAATTCGCATGATAATAAGAATAAAGAATTCTTTATGCATCCCTTTATGTCGGCATTTAAATTGACAAATTTTATATGAACAAGAAAATTGGGGTTTTTGTGATGTTGTGCCGCAATCTGACTATTTAAATTTCTTTTGCATTCTTAATTTCAGGTTACTTTGACAAGAAAAACATTTTCAAAAAATGTGATTATTGCAAGATGAAGTGTTCATGATTCATTTATACCAGACACCAAAAATACAAAAGGGCCAATTATGTCGCTGTATAATTTCATTACAGCAGATATAAGAAAACTTAATAAAATGAAAATTATTACGATTATAAATATGATTTCCTCACAATAGGCTCCAAATTTTATACTTTTTACGTAATAAGTATTTTTCTTCGTGTTTTTGAAAGCTGGGTGGGATACACTGTATTAAAATGGAGTTGTTAGAAACCAAAATGGCCCAACAAGAGGTGAGAATTTTACAAAAAAGAACATTTACTAATCGATTTAATCAATTGAGGTATTAATATGCGCACATACATATTTGAATTTCAGGGTACGATTTGTATTTAATTTCCTAAAATTATAGATTTAAATATTTGGCAGCCAAAAGTTGTAATTTGTTTTTGGGAACGAATGGTTCGCTAACTTTCGATTTGGTCTCGGAGACACCAATTTTGTTGAGATGGTACCTCAGGCCACAATGGTTCACACTACGCCGTAAAAAGACTTAAGTCTGCTCTATTCAGTGGAAGCAGCATATTTGAGATTGCCCTATTCGGCATCTGGAAGTGTTTGGCCTGACGCTGGACAGCAAAATCATTCTTGTGAGCAGCGAATTCCTTCCCCTCCCAGTTTCCAAAAATTTAATTTCTGTGTGGCAGATTTTTTGTGATTTATAAAATCTTTAATAAACAAAATTCTGTTATTATGCCTTTTATAACTCAAAAAAATTTTTTATGAATACGGCAGTACAGTAAAATCTCGATAATTCGGCTTTCGTTAATTCGGATTGTTCGGTAATCCGGACAGCATTTTTCATTACATTGCGTACTCTATAATTTGGATTAATTGCAACTTAATAACTTTATAATCCGGATTGCATGCACACTGTTGTATAACATTAGCGTTTATTAATTGTAATTACGAAAATCAAATGACTTTGCTATGCAATTCCATGTTTTGATGATTGTGGAATGCTATCAGCTGAAGCCGGTATTGTTCAGTGACCAGTGACTATGCCTTCGCCACTGAAACCTTCCGACAACAAATGACACACAAAACGCACATCAGAAAAATGCGAGAAGTTTATTTTTATTTTATAATTTTAATCTGACACTGGGGTTGAACCCAGGTCTGTTTTACTAGTCAACGTGCAGACTACCAACCATCGTGCCATCGATATGTAAATAAAATGATCAGAAGTAAATCATGTCGACCTTAGAATAATTTCAGTGCTTCATAAATTGTGTGATTTAGTTTTGCAAAAAGTTTGAAGGCCTCTCGACAACCAAAGTTTGGAATTTTTAGATCTAGTAGGTTTAGTAAATCAATACATTTTGTTGTTGTTATACTAAAGCTGCAAGATCTAAAAGTTATTTGCTACGCAACATGAATTCCGCTAATATAGCATTCGATATGTGTTTCAAAAGCTTTTTTAATACAAGAAAAACGTTTTTAATATGTTATAAGGATAAGGATCTGCAATAAATTGTCCGGATTATCAAAAACGAATTTAGTTTGTACCAAATCGTGAATTATTTTTTAAGGGGAAGAATACAGGTCCCGACCAATTAAACTTTTTTTTTTCTGCCAATTGCGTTGACCTCCATAGTGCATTAAACGACGTAATTGTGACGAGTATAGTTGTTCTTACGTCTTTTAAGCTCAACAGAGTTCAGTGTGAAAAATTTTTGTTTTTTTTCTTTTATATTTCTTTATTAATTCTCCAGCTAAAATCTGTCGTAATAAATATCGGGGTGTTTTTTTTTTTGGATAGAACATTTTATGCCATTAATGTTTAAGCATGATTTCGACCAAGACTGGCGCGCCCTTTGGCACAATATGAAACACACAATTTCCGCAGGACTGGCAGACGTATTTCGGTAATGTCTCATCGAATGTTGATTTCCAGGTGTGCAATTGTCTCTGGTTTATTGACTTAGATCAGTGACTTTATAGAACTGGGAAAAAATTAATCTAATTGGGTTAATTTTAATCAAAAAATAAATATTAATTTGTATTTGAGCCCATGATACAATCAACAGAGTAAACGTAGTAGCACAGATGATTTATGCTGACAGAACATTGCAGTGTCAAAGTTTGTTTACAAATTGCTTGAGTCAGCATATCTGTCTCTACCAAAACACATATCGCTCTTTAATTTTTATAACTGAATTCGAAAATGTACTCTCATTGCAAAATGAAATTTGACATCGCTCTGTATATTTTTACCAACAATATGCGTGTGTTTTTTGGTGTTGTTTGTTGCGCAGTTGTTGGGATAGTGAGTGAGTTGCCAGGCGGTGAAGGGAAACACAGAGGAAAGCTTCACTATTTTACAACACTGCTTTTGCACGTTTGTTGTTAATAGCCGTGTTCCACCGCCTATGATGTAAAGGATACCTATTAAATTTTGAAGCTTTGCTTTAGAAGCCATTTTGTTGCAATAATATTTTTCATTAGTGTTACACACAATATCGATGAATGAGGACGCTCCTATTTGCCTGTAAATTGGCATCACCTGAAACCGGTCGTTTGCAGTAACCAATAACTACGCCTTCGCCACTGAAACCTTTCAACAACAACTGACACAAAGCCAAACAAATGCACATCAGAAGAAATGCAAAAGTGATTGAAACTGGGCTCGAACCCAAGCCTTTTTGGTCTTCTAGTCAACGTGCTAACTACTTCAGCCATCGTCACCCTCAAGCTCTCGATCTTTCTATCACTTCACCACCTGCGTTGTTTCGTCACTATTCTTTCCCAATTAGCGTCGATTTAATGCTTTCCATACGTAGGTGACCTCCTCTGAGTACTGCACCAAGAAAAGAATTGAACATTTTCAAGCGTTACTCTCGTTTTAGTCGATCCAGGCGCCCCAACCAAACCAAACAAAAAGCAACTAGCAGCTGTTAAATCGGTTGCCCAATAAGTCAGTGTCAGTTATGAGCCTAGAAAAAAACCACCCTTTACATCTTCAACATCATTGTTCAAATATTTTTAAATTTGATTGCTGTTGTTGTTCTTGTTGTTACAAATTAAGCTCATATCAAATAAAACAATTACAAATAAGAATGCGGCTAGAACGGTTTCATTTACAACAGCATTTCTTTACCTGAACTTTATTAACGCGCGACAGTGAAGTACGAATTTCCTATTTATTTAATTATTCTTAATATTCTCGTTACCCATAATTTATTAAAAAAAAAAAGACAAAATAAATCAAAAAAGAAAAAATTACAATTAAAAGATTCAAAATGATATTGTTAATCTCTTAAGCAAATTGTTTTAATAAAATGTTTTATTTATTTTCATTTTTTTTCAATGGTTTCAGAACGTGCGTTCAATGCATTTTTGCCTTGATCTTGAACGTGTATGTGAACTATACGTTCGTAATTCTTTTCATTCCAAATTAAATTTGATGTTGATGAAAATCTGTTCGATTGCTATACTCAAGTTTGTGTTTCTTCTTTAAAAACCATACGCAATCATTTTACAATTTTTAGTTTTATCTTTTGCCTTGAGCACATTTTCATGTTTGTAATTTCTTTTTTCTTACTTAATTTGAATTTTTTTTGTTAAGTGCACAGAGTTTGCATCTGTTTGGCGGAAATGTGTGTTGCTTTCTATTTAGATTTGAAAATTCAACTGAGAGTCACACAAATCGACAGAGAAAAAACAGACTCACTAAAATAAACCTTGAAATGTGCCTTGAATGTTACAGCTGCACAAAGCAATAAACAGGCGTACATATAAAATGCCCGTTGATACCTCAAATACCACAAATTGATTTCTTGGAATATGCTCCGGCTCAGCTAAAATGCTTTAAGTGGTGTTCTCTATTCAACATATATAATGCACTGCCGGTTACAGTTGCAGGACATTGGCGCAGCTTCAAACATTGACAATATTCCATAGCGATAAACAGAAAACAGAAAATTCTACCAATGATTTCAGTTACATAAAATGGGTTTATATATAAATATGTCTGTATGCATACATGTATCAGACACCTGCAGAGAGTAACGAACTTTTCATTATGACCGTTTATCAGGCATGTTAAGAAAATCACATTTCATCAAAGAGATTTCAACCACAAAGAAAAGAACACCTTCCTTTTTGCGTGTATAAAAGAATTTGTAAATAAAACGGCCAAAATAAAGAAATCGAATGTCTTATTTGTTCTTTTTCCAACAAGTTAAAAGCACAGTGAACAATAAACACGTGTCATTTACAGAACGGCACAAAATCACACGTAATATTTTAGAACGGCAAGTGATTTAAAATCTCGTGATTTGCAGGACACGGCTGTATTATTACTTAGAGTTTTGATAATGCGATATCGTTTTGATGGTACGAGTATGTAATTATTTAAAATGGGCTAATGATCGCAAAATTGTATCTGTGCTGACAGTACCCTACTTCGTCGGTATTTTAGCGTTACACCATCGGCGAAGAAAAATAATATTGTTTGTAAATAAAAAGCCTCTCCTATAACTTAAAAGTTCATGCATCAACAAAACAGCTAATACGGTACTCAGACATGCACGTTTATTAAGATTTGCGCAATAAATGTATTTATTGAGCTCAATATTCCATACAAAATGTAAATTAAGTTATTGAACAATACATACGAAATTGTTATAAATATTGCGTAAAGCTTGAAATGCAACCATTCTCACAAATATTTTTACTGCGAAGTCTGTTCAGTGAAAAGAAAAAATTCTGCGCAATGACAAGCCAAATGTCAAAAGAGTAAATAAAAAGAAAGCAAAAAGGATAAAGTGATGAACAGCGCATTATACCTCAAAACATTGTTTTTCCAGCTGTGAATGCTAATTGCCTAAATTAAATATCTGTGAACAGTTAAATAGATTGCTAAAATTACCTCAATTAAGAATGCATGTCTGAAAATAGTATAAATGACCCAGCATCTCTATATTGCAAATTCTCAAAGAATGTACAACTGCAGAGTTGCACAAGAAATCAGCACTTCACTTCTTCCATCACTTCACTACGTGTCTCGCTTCCACGCTATCCTTTTGCAACTAGTTCCTGCGCAATGCATAAGTAGGGAACATCCCTTGAGCACTAGTCTACAAGATCAAAAAACATTACGTACGTTCCACAACAATTAAGTTAATTTTGGATTAATCATCACTTCTTCAAAGCAGCTGGACGACAAAAGCAATATCTCAGAAAGTAAGAAAGATAGAATAAAAGTTATAAAAGCATACATACGAGTATATACGCTGTTGAAAAATAAGTGGGCACATATTGGTAGCTTCTCCATATTTGTACTTTTAAGGTGTAAAACAGGAAAAAACTGAATTTTGGTACCTTTTCTTGGTAACCATATATCGCCTAAATTATTGCACAGAGAACAAAGACTTTTTCCGCTTACTTTTCCTTTAGAAACAATTTCGAATCAGTTTTCTAATTATTAAGAATTTCGAACATATGGGGCTAAAATAGTATCTTGGTACTTTTATGCCATATAAATAGTGCTTATGATGTACATTTTTTACTATTTCTATCCACACAGAGAAAAGAGGGTGGCGATGGCAGAAGTAGTTTACACACCTACAAGAACATGACGGTCATTTGACCGGTCATATGACCGTCATTGCTGACCGAGTTAACGGTCATTGCGTAGAACAAAGTTTCTATCATTTCCTTAAGGGCAATATGAGATAAATTACCGAAACTTCTGTGTACATGTGATAGTCAGCGTTGATGGATATATCGGTCACTGCTGACGGATATGCCAATTGAAATGAAATACTAATTATTTTAATTTTTTATATTGATTTCACTTCAATATTCTAACATATATGTACATACATAAGTATATAAAGAAGAAATGTAAGATAATATAAAATAGAAAAATCCAACAGAACCTTGGGGTGGGGCCATCATCTGTGAACTAAAACAGTAAAATACTAACACTAGCTCCGATCGTCTCCATGCTGGAAAGTTGCGGCTGACCTTGGCTCAAATTGCGCCTGTTATAATTCAATGGTAGCCTGCCCTTGGCTCAACGTCGACTGGTATAGCTGAATTTTTTTGACGCGGATGGCCGAGAACCTGCTGCAGAACTACCAGAATACATAAAACGAAAAAAGGTGTCAATGCAATATGATTAAAAAAATTAAATTAATAATTAGCGCTGATGGCGAGTAGTCAGCGTGTTGGCTCTGCAACCAGAAAGACCCAGGTTCGATTCCCAGCCGGGTTTTCTGTGCTACAGCACCCTCCTTCGTCGGTATTTGAGCAATAAAACGTCAGTGAAGTAAAATAATAAATAAAATGGCTCCATTAGCTTAAAAATAATGCGTCAAAAAACATCAGAAACGCCGCAACTTTGCTTTATAATTTACAGGCAACTGCAGAGTTGTGCAAAATTAAGCTCTATCTTTCTACCACTTTCACCACCTGTCTATTTCTTCCCTATCCTTCTCTCTACTTCCAGTGCAATGCATTGCATATGTAGGGGATAGCCCCTCAGCACTGGTCCAAGATAAAAAAAAAAAATATACTTATCTTTCAATTTTACTTAAATATCCAATGTTTTCTAAATATAATTGGACACATTAATAAAGCACAACACACAATTATTTAAAATATACAAATATTAAAACAAACTATTCAGGGATTCACATAAAACTTAATATTATCCATCAGCAATGGCAATCATATGTTCGGGCAAATATAAAAATTAGTTTCGGTCATCCATTTCTTGTAGGGACGTTGACTACAAAACTAAAAAGTTCTGGGTTCGACCCCAGTTTCAGACTAAATCATAAAAACATATGGCATTTTTTCTGATGTGCTTTAGTGTGTCTTTGTGACAGTTGTTGCTATAACCAAAGAACCTGCCAAAGCTGAGTTGTAAGATAGTAAAGCTTCACCTCCTGTAATTTCTCTAACCCTATCTCTTGCTCTTAGTTCCAGTACACTGCATGGCATGCTGAGTGCTGGTTCAAGATAAAAAAAAAATCAAATGGAATCGCTATAACCACAATATGGGGGACGACTATTTTTTACCCACTTCTATGATATGGGTATCAAATGAAAGGGATTTTTGGGAAGAAAACTAAAAATTAAGTTGAATGGGCACTTGTCGGAAAAACTGCCTTTTGGAGAAAGGACATTATTAGAGACTTTTTTATATATCTGATGAACTGTACAGTAAAACTTTTCAAAATGTAATTGTGGGTGGCATAAACATTAAGGAATGAGAAGCTCTTGATGTTCTTGGCATGAAAATTCAGTGTGATGTTCGATGGACTGAGCACATTTTTCAGGTCTCAAAGGAAGCATTCAAGTGCCTCGGATTTTTAAGACGGTGTAAGACATACTTCACCCCATCTGATCTCCGCTTACATCCGACCGAAAATGGAATACAACTCTCATGTATGGGCCGGTGCTTCAAAGACTATTTTGAAGTTACTCGACCGTGTACAAGAAAGGGCGAAGAAACTCATAAGAGACAGTAGGGTAGCCAACTCTATTGACTGTCTTGAGCATCGTCGCAACGTGTGGTGCATTTCGTTGTTCTATCGATACTATAATGGGATGTGTTCTAATGAAATCAGGGAACTTCTTCCCGAAACCCGGTCATTCGCGCGCACGACGCGATCATCTTTAAGAGCGCATCCATTTGTGGTCGATTTGGCGGCGACTCGCACTACGAATTACAGAGAAAATTCGTTTTTTGGCCGAACGGCACGTATGTGGAATAGACTGCCCGCAGAGGTGTTTCCTGTCACTTTTAGCTTGGGAAAATTTAAATCAAATGTCAATAAACACTACTCCCTCTATCCTCCTTCCCATAACCTAATTTCCTAGTTCCAGCACAATGCATCGCATGTGTAGGGGTCATCCCCTGAGTGCCGGTCCAAGAAAGAAAAAAAAAAGTGGGGCAGGGCAGATGGTTAATTATCGTAGTTCGCGTGTTGGCTCTGCAAACAGAAGCACCCATGTTCAATTCTAAGCCCGGTCTTGTCAAAATAAAGTTGTTCCTGAGTTTTTTTTTGCTACAGCACTCTCCTTCGTCGGTATTTGAACACTAAAACATCAGCAAAGTAAAATAATATAATGCGAATTATGGGAGTATTATCGAGTAATAGAAAATAGTAGAATTTGTCAGCACCACACAGCTTTCAAAGTATATTTTAGACTTTCACCGGAACTTAATATCTCTGCCCATTTAAATTTTTGAGAGACACATTAAAATTTTTAAATCTATCAGACCGATTTAAAATTTTTGCTTCTGACCTGACCTGACATTATTAAGATACAAACGTTAGGTTGGCAGGTTGCAAGATGTAAAGGTAGAGAAAGAGCCCAGCCTACTTGCGTCCAATTTATTATTATGGTCCCATTGTGATACCTGTTGTGGACAAAAGTTCACGTATTGTAGTGATACATACCAGGGCCTCTGCTAGGAATCGAATCGAGAACGCCCAAAATAACGCAGTAAATATTAGTAGCATTAATGATAGGCCCTGGAGAACGATATGTTTAAGCTGTTAATTTAAGTTGGTCCGTGATTCTGCACTACTAACAATTGCAATTTTTGACATAACACATTGTGGAAATAATTCTGCGATATTACATCATTGTTTACTGAAAGAAAGTTTAAATTTTTTTTAGGGAAATAAATAACTCATTGTAAAAGTCAAGTACTTTGATATAATTTGTATCATCTATTGAACACGCGGCAAATAAATGAAACCTTCCGTCTAATGACGTGTGATGAATGTGTGTGTGTGTGTGTGTGTGTGTGTGTGTGTGCGTTTAATTTTTTCATTGACATTAAACTTGTGTCCGTATGTACGTGCGGTTGTAATAATATTTATCTTGTGCTTTTATTTCAAAGACCCTGCCCATTTTTGTTAGAAAAGTTCAACTGGCGCACAGTGGGACGTTTTCGAGGAGTTGGTGTAGTCAATGCATTTTATTTCTATTAATTTCTTTCTTTTTTTATACAAACAAAAAAACTGAATTAGCTGAACGTAATGTTCAGTAATTTTCAACCTGAATGCCACTAGGCGAATTCGCCATTCAAATATCCAATATTTAAACATGTTTTTTGTTGTTTCCCACACGACATTCATTTCTGAAAATATACTCGTATTTTTTTTTTGATCAGAAATGAATATTAAAGAAATTACACACGGAATGATAATCTTTATATACCTGTTACACACAAAAAATCTAAATTAGCTTAAAAAGTTTCTTAGCAAATTGTTCTTCCAATTAAAATGTTTACGAATTTTCAGCCAGCAAACAAATTGGTCATATCATTTAATATGTATTTGTATTCACGAGGATTTCAAACATTTAAAATTCCACTAAAATGTTATATATTCTTATGTATTCATATATACATTTTGAATTTTTTCAACTAATTAAAAGTTTGTTTGAAAAAAAAAAATTAAAAATAACTTTCATTTTATTGAATTCATTTGCGGCGAAAATTTGTTCTGTGCAGACTTATCTTTACACAAACATTACCGCCAAAAATGCGAATGCATAAACAAAAGAGAATAGAAGCAACTTTGTGCACTATACAAGACTGTTCTTTATTATTTTATCTATATTTTATAAATTCAAACTTGTTTAAAAAAGACTTGTGTTAAAAAGACTTTCGATCATCGTCTACTATCGCTATCTATGCCACAGTGCGGCATCAATGTTTTCTGATGTTCACAACAATTGCATGTGAGACATTTTCCGTTCAACGGAAGTAAGTACATAACAAAACTTTGTGAATGTGTGCTTTTTTTATATGTGGAATATTAAATGTATTTGATTCAGAAATTGACTGGACATTTTAGTTCTTATTTTGTTTGTTCATTAATGTCACCACTAAATATTGCCAATAGCAATAGCAATAGCAACAACAAAAATAATAAAATGTTAATGATTAGCATTTTACTCAGTACCAGGCCCACTAATGTGTCTTGACTCAGTACAGTTTGCACTCGATAATTTATAACTCGTCAATTTGATTCCCTCGTCAATTTGAAATAAAATCGCTTGGGAAAACATTCGCGAAGTAGAAAATAAATGCGTGCAATTCAGTAGCTTCAGCAATTTGGAATTCCATATATCAGTAGAATTTTGAATGCCGGCGGCGCGCATAATTTGCATTTTTTCAGCTCTAGGTGCTATAATTTGAATTATTTCATTTAATGCTGTGTTCTATAGAACACATAATGAATTCAAAAGAATATAATCATTTATTTTAGTTTGTACTATCAGGCCTGTTCTCTGAATCACGTGATTTCGTACCGTATGCTGTTTTAAAATCACACTTGTTATTTTGTGCTGTTCTGTAAATCACGCGGTTTCTTTGTCGTACGGTGTGATTTCAACTTTGCGATAGTACAAGAAAACTGCTGATTCCTTTCAATTTAGCTGTGTTATAAAACACTAATTTACGAGTATTTAAGAATTGGAACAGCAGAAAAGGCGGTTCTAGATTTTTGAAATTTGTAAACGTTTTCCATGGTAAAACAACTAATTGTTAAAGAAACTAAATAAATAACAGTTTGAGTAATTTGTTTAAATAATTTACCGTAAAGTTCGCCATATAATAGTCGGAAAAATAACCAAGTGATTTTAAAATCACTAAATTCTATGTGCTTTCAAATCACTTTCACGAAATGTGATTTTCAGAAAGTATACAATACTTGAAGTCTGACTTTTCTTCACTCTTTAATAATAAATCATTTGGTTTACTCCTAAAATACTTTTATCATGCGTTTTACTTTCAACTTAATTCTTGTTAAACGTAACAGTATTACACCGAAGTGGATACCAGGGCGTGAGAGTTACAATGGAAATGAAAACGCTGACTTACCAGCAAAGAAGGGGTGGGAAAGAGATTCATTGGGCCTAGCCCCATATTTTTAACTTAAACAGAAATGACGGAAACGATAGTCTTTCGACTGGTCTAGGATCCAGATAGATCGAAATAGGCACAACATGGTTGGTTTAAGACAGTGCAGGAGATTTGTAGATTTTGATACAAATAGAGCAGTAATAGCTCTCGTGTACTCACATGAGCTCTTACGGGTCATTTCAGCTGCAACGAGCATCTATACAGACTATGCTTCCACTAACACGAGCATCTGCAGTTTCTGCTGTGAAGAACAATCTCATCAAAAAACTGTCCGGGAATAATGAACAGGTGAAGAAGGTTCTTGGACGAGTTCATGCTCGCGGATGGGAAGCTGGGGTCTCTTCCCCTGAGGCAGCTGGTTCGATTTATGAGCGTAATCAAGGTCCAAAGTCATTATGCGGTCCACAATAGACCAGTAATTGTGGCGGTGCTGGAAGCTTCCGCCTCAACCTCTTTACCACTACATTATATTAAATGGAACTCTCAATTATTAAAATTCTTTCTTTGATCCCTTGAATTTCATATTATCGAGAGTCGACTGTATGCAGTAGATAAGTGGTAGGCCCCAGTGTGACCAGAAGTACAAAAGAAATTGGCAATATATCGGCTTCGTAAATTTCTACACATGCTAAAAGTAATTTATATTTAAAATACACTGTGAAATATTTATTTTTTATATGGAATTTTTCTTGAATCAAAAGGTCGTAATTATACAGGAAAAATACTAAAATGGTCACCCCAGTGACTATTTGATTACAATCTGTTTTTCTTTTCATTTTTTTTTTTTTTTTTTTTTTTATTAAAATAACAATTCTATAAAAGTATATGATGCATGCCGTCATTATGTACCAAATTCTGATGAAATTGAATAAAATAAAAATTAATGAACGAACAGGAAAATGTTTCTGTTGTTAACCCTGGTATGTATTTTAAAAATTTATTTAATGGAAGTCACACATTTATTAGTATTATGCATATATGTATACATTTATTATTAAATTAAAACAAAGTCTGCAGACCTAATTCTGAAGAGGGTGCCGCCAGGTCGTTTATTGGATCGGGGACCTTCAATAAATTAAAGTGCTAAGTGGGCCAAACACCATTTCAATATTGCTCTTAAAACTTCACACCGCACAATAACAATTTTGCCCCAATTTATTTTTCTGTCCTAAATGATGAGACTGCATTAACCTTGTTTAATTAAAAATAAGTAGTTCGGTTTATGGTTTCATCGAGTCTATTAAATAATAAAAGAAAAAAATATATAAGTACCAGTATGTTTGCATGTACATACGTTAATCTTGAAATATTGTTGAAAACATTTTACATTTTCACTCTGCCTTTACACATGCCACTACCAAATACTTATTGTCATCAAAAAATTATTCGTAATACTCGAATCTCTTGCCACTAGGTTTTATGTTTACACATGCCACTGCAAGTTCATTTTAAACGTAAACTTCGAATTTTTTTTTTACTACTTCCACCATCATACCCTTCTCTTCTCTTTTGCAAAAGATTCATAGGCATTGCTTTTAAATCATGAGGACAGCATGATTTACTGTTCATATTCCACAATAGTGGGAGCGAACGGAACAAATTTATTAATTTTAAAATCCATCCTTTCTTTACTATAGTTTGCTTCCATTTTAGCTTTCTCTTTATTTCTTACCAAATAGAGTTACCACGTGCATCATATAAGGTTATTTTTTTAGAAACGTCAAACATTTGTTATCTATATCGACCCCTGTGCGCGAAATTATCGTATGTTACACTTTTTTCGAAATCGAGTTTTTTATGCAAAATGGTTCTAAATCCATTAATTCATCTGCAGATAAAGTATTATAGCGATAATTGTTATAGTTATGGAGATAACACTATGTATATTTTATCGTATGTGACAGTTACTGCTGTCAGGCAAATAAAAAAAGACGAATAAAAACGCTCTCCTGTGAAATTTAGTTTTTGTAACATACGATAATTTCGCGCACAGGGGTCGATATATATATAAAACAGGATGTGTGTATGTATGTAACGTATGGACTCCAAAACGGCTGTGCCGATTTTGATGAAATTTTCAGGGAATCTTCAGAATATTCATGCGGGTGACACTGTAAAGTCTGATTTTTGATTTTCGGTCTGCGGTCGGAGGGGCGTGTTAAAATCCAATTTTCATATTGCACCACCAATGACATATACATACTTACATACATACATACATTTCTTTTGGTTTTTTTTATTTTAAATAAATAAATCGTGTGGTAATACAACACTAATGTTTGCTTAGGGCCAGCAATGCGGACCGGCTCAGTTAGTTATTATTATTATTATTATTATTATTATTATTATTATTATTATTATTATTATTATTATTAACAAAATAATTACAAATTATATGTTAATATTTTAACGAGCAATGACATCGTAGGCCTACAGCTCGATAATAGTGTAATAAGACTAGGGTAAAATATTGAAATCGGATAGTACATTCATTTGGGTATATATTGATATAGATTTACTTAAATAAAAAACATAAAGATACCATCAAATTTTTCCATATAGGCCTATTTTCCTGAGATATTGTGAGATTAGCGATATATTATTTGGAGATGGATTCGACAGGTAGTATTTTGGGCAGGAATTCTGGAAAACTTGATTGCGTATTCTATTGAATTTCGGACACTTCACAAGGAAGTGAAGTGGGTTACCCTGGGGTATATTACAGTCACAGTAAGATGTTGTGTCAATATGAATCAAGTGTCCGTGGGAAATTCTGGTATGGCCGAGTCTAAGGCTAGTAAACTTCACCAAGTCTAGTCTATTATTATGTGATGGCGTTAGGTCGTCTATAGTAGTGCAACCACTATTGATTGATCTATAGTTATTAATATTATTTTAATAATATTAACGCTCTATAATTAACAAACTTTGGTTTGTTTTGTACGTATTTCGAGAAATACAGTAGACTCATGGTAGTGGAAACACGCAATTGACAGAAATAATCGATTGAGGAGACAGCAAAAATTTTTTCATTGAGTACTGTATAGAGAGAACCTTCATGCTGATTTAGTATTGGGCAGAGGAAACTTCGCACAAGACAAAAAGCAAGTTCGTTTACATATGATAGTTATTCTATTGATAAAAATCCGTTACTATTGTTTCGTGTTTTTAACACTTAAAATGAAATGCTAAATTATTGATTATTTAAATCATTAAAAGCATACGGTGTGATTTAATGTACCATAGCAGGAATTAAAGAAGGTCTCAAGAAAATTTTTGGAGAGACCGGTGGCGTATGTACATACATATATCAGTTGAAATAATGAAACCATAAAATGTATAATATAATCCTTATGCAAAAACAAATTCTATAAACGGTTTTAACGTACACTTTATTTTTAACAATTGTTTTTTTCAAATGGACGCCAAACTACAGTATTAATAAATACTTTTTTTATATGAAAAGTTTGCTATAATTTCAATCGCAATTGATGGGTAAACTCTTGGTTGAGAGAAAAGCCTTTGCATTATGGGAACAACCCTCTATTCCGAGTATACTTGAAAACATAATAATAAATTTAGGAAGATAAATTTTCAATGTAAATTTTACAGTAATACAATAAATTTTCATTAAATTTTCCATTTGGTAACATTGTTTATCGTTCTGTCTTTTATTTAGAATTTTATGGCAGGAACACAACTGGAACGAACGAAGAATTTCAGGTCGCGAAAATTCGTTGCCAAAAGTAAAACACATTTGTTTATATGAAAATTCACATAAACAAAACGTGGGACGAAATTCGCCATATGCGACGAATTCTGCAATAGATTTATTTCGATTTCTAACGCCGGCGAACAATTTTTGTTAACAAAACCAATTATTCTAACTTAATTAATAACATTTAACTATTATTTTTTCTATTTTTTAAAAATATAAAATCCAATTAAAAAAAAATACAAAAGAAATCATCCGATGTTGTTTGGCTCTCATTTTTTTGTTAAATGAAAAACTTCGACTCTGTTTTTTGATTATGTTTATCTGAACCTTTAGAATTTTATTGGTCAAGTCGAGAATGATATCGGCCAAATGGGCGCCGTCACAATTGCTTGCTATACGGGCTCGTTTTATGGCATTTTTCATCACTTCGGCGAGAACTTCGGGCGCTAGATTCTCGCACTCGTGTCGAATGTTGTCCTTGAAGGCTTCCAGGGTCTCGGGCTTGTTCACGTAAACACGGGACTTCCAAAAACCCCACAAAAAAAATCTGGAACGGATAAATCGGGCGATCTTGCGGGCCAGTGCAAATCGCCAAAACGAGAGATGAGGCGACCCGGGAACGCCGTCTTCAGAATATCGGTTGTGGCTCGCGCAGTGTGTACCGTTGCTCCGTCCTGTTATAACCACATGTCCTCCAGTCATAATTTGTTCAAACGCGGCAGAAAAATCTCGGTTAACATGGCCCTATAGCGCGCACCGTTCACTGTTCTCGTTTGACCAGCGGCGTCCTAGAAAACGGGCGCTCCGGGGCCTGCCACTCTTGGCAGCGTCTCTTGTGGTTCGATACTCTTCAAGGTTGGTGGCCGAACGGCGCAGTGTTTGTGCAGTCGGTGTCGGAAGACCGGGGAATCGGCTACGAAATTGGCGCTGTGCCAACACCACAGCCGAATTGTTACGCCAAAAAGTTAGCCACGATTATTCCGCGTTCTTGGGGAGTGTATCGCTCCATGGCTTGTTCACTTGTATTCTACATCTGTCTAGTTCACAAATGTCAAAACAGATTTGACATTGGCCACCATTTGCAAAAATAAGAGCATCTTCCAATAAGGTGATTTTTTTATGCCCACCTTGTACATCAACATAAAATGAAGTATGTAGAATAAAAATTTCCAAAAACAATGGTATTCCGGCTGTTCTCGCGACTCACTGAAAAGTTGCTACAGTTAAATACGAGTAAATAATTTGGCACAAAATTTTTTTACGCTACATCTAACAAAAACTAAAAATGAAATTGAACATTAAATAAAATGGACTACATTTAATGTAATTTAATGCCGTAAAAATGTCTGAATTAGGGGAATATACGGTTACTTTGGAGATTGTATTATTAAAAATAATAATAAATTCAAATTAGCAGGGTAAACAAAAAGTATGCTAAAGTTGAATAGAAATTGGTTCCGTATTTTTTTTTTCTTAAAAAAATTATTATACGAATGCATAAAAAAAATATGTGATTTGATAAGAAATTATGGAGGAATTGAAAGAAATTTAAATTAAAAAGGAATTGTCAAAATTTTTCGACATCAATATCGTCCGAACCACTACGGATTTTTGTAAAATTTTCGACATCCGTTACATTTGTGAAGGCCATAAAAATCGTTTAATATCAAATGATTATACCTTACCCTACTATTTTAATGAATGGTGAGAATATAAGTTATTTAGACTCCTGTAGTTGGCTTGGCATTATTATTGACTCTTTCCTGAACTTCAACTATCATATTAAAATTCACTATCTAATCGAATATGTTGTTCTCTGAGGAGGCTTTATACTTTAAGGGTATATACAGCTGGAGTTGTGAGATATCGTTTGGCACATGCGTTACTGCTGTCACCTCTGCATTATTGGCTTGGAATATTTTCTGGTACTCTGTTTACCTATAGCGATCGTTTGTGGCGTATAGTAAGGAAGATAGTACGATATATTTTTGGTATCAAAATAAAGGATCATGATCGAGTGTCCGAAGATATTCCTACTGTCTTTTATAACTATATTAAATTGCATATTTTATTACAGTTTTACAATATTATGAAACTTGGGGAACCTGCTGATCTGGCTGATTGTTTTAGATTTATTCGATCGACTCGAACTATTCAACTTGGTGGTCTTTCTCTCAATTTTCGAACGCTCATTTATGATACGAATTTGTCGTACCTGGATTTATTTGCCTTCCCAATTAAAACGGTTTTCTTATTCATTATCAATTCATTATCATTAATTTATTAATGTTAATATTGTATTGCTTTATTATAATTATTAAATAAAAATTATTTTATAAGATCCTGAATATGAACTTTGTTGTTCGAAATATATGTATATATCAACGTAAAATAAAGTATTTTATTTTAATGAATCGTATAGAAGCAATACAATATTAACATTAATAAATCAACAGATTCAGCAATACAAAGTTAATTAACATTTTAATAAATCATTAATTTACTTCACCTTTCTTTTTTATTTTATTTACTATTTTTTTTTCTAAATCTTTTTCCATATCTGGTTCTGCAGATTAATTTAATTCACTATTACATTTCTAATATTCCAACTTATTTTAGGATGCCGCACTGTTTTATTATTAAATTTAGTGAAAATAGTATTTATACACTATAAATTATAATTCTTTGTTAACTAATTTTATTACTACTCAGTTTGTTAATGATTTCACTTTTGCACTGCACTGTGACAGAGAATTATTGCAATTGCAATGTTGACTGCACCTGCCTTCATTTAAACAAGAAAATGCTTAATTAACTTCATATAAATTAAAATCAGCTCCACCAATAGCATACAAAACATTTGGTTGGCACATTTTTGGTTGCCCTGGCAGCACTCAACATGGAAAAAGTTAAATTGTAGTCAAAAGTGTAGTTAGTGTATGAATAGAGATTAAAAAAGTTAGACATACACTTTTCAAACAGAGATTGTGAATGCACCTGTTCGCACTGAATACAAATAAACAGACAGCGATAAGAAAAGCATTCTTAATTGCAAAATGGAAATTGTTAATAAGACGAAAATAAAACTACTTACAGGGTGGGCCATATTCTAGAACTTAGTCGACTGTTTGGATATTTTGAAAGCGACGTATGTTTTATGAAATCAAATGCACCGCAAAGCGGTTCAGCTAACACTAAAATGTTAAAGAATCTACTGATACGGCACATTTATGCTGGGAACACAAGTGCGACGAACGACGAATTTTTCACTGCGAACTTTCGTCATCAGAAATAAAACATATTTTTGCATATGAAAATTAACGCAACAGCGCCGTCAACGAAATTCGTCCTTGATGTAAATTCTGTTAATGTTTAATTTTTTCAATTAATTTACGTTTATATGGTAACACAGACAGCAAACAACTTTGCTGATTATGACAGCAGTAATTTTTTCGTCGTAATTGTACGAAACACTATTTACAGAAGAAACTTTAAACAAAGAATTCGTTCTGCGAAACTAAATATTTTTGTACTTTAGAACTTCTGGTTCTCATTTCATATCGTTCAATTGTGGCTGCTAATATCTGACTAGTTAACGTGTTGACAATGCAGCCAGAAGAAACCGCATTTGATTCTTGGTCTAATTTTGCTGTACTCTATCGTCGGTATTTGAATTAAAAATGGCTACTAAAAAACAAAACTTTAAAATTGGGATACGTCTCCTTGATACCAGAGGCGCTGTAGCATTCCTATTAAACAAGAAACGTGCAAAAAACTGAGTTGTAAAAATAATGCAGCTTTCCCTTAAGCACCTGTTATTTCTCTCACTTTCGCTGTCCTCTAGCTCCATCACAATGCTTTGCTTGTGTAGGGGTCCACATCTCAGAGCTGGTGCAACATAAAAAAAATTAAAAAAAAATGTGCTGCATTTCCCATCAGTGAATGCAACATTTTGAACGTTGATGAGCAGTTTGGGAAGGATCTCGCACAGTTCGCTGTCTTAACTTTAGCAATTTTAGATGAATTCAGTTTTTCTTTTAGAAAGTACAGCTACTGTTTCGGCGATATATGAAAATTTCGTACTGAATTGCCGTTTCAAAAATATATGTTCATAAGACAAACGCTTGACAGCTGTTAAAGGGTTAGTAAAACTCTCCAATACCAACATAAACCAGGGCTCAATCTAAATAATAACATATTCACTGTATTAGAAACAATTTTTATTTAAATTAATCTTATGTTAGTTATTTTTTTGAGATTGATCATGATATAGTATGTACATGTGAAAATATGAAAACAAATAAATTGTATATTGCGATTTTAATAATATGGCAATACCGCCACTTTAGAGATGATACCGCCCAACGGAAGAAATAATTGCAAATTTTGCTTTCACACAAAAACCCTGCCACAACTGCGTAAACGGAATAAATAATCTGAAGCATTAATTGTCAACGGTGAATGTGTTTAAAAGACTGTTATCCGCTTGCAACAGATTTTATTTTAGAAAATTTTATTTAATTTCCATCAGAAAATCACGTAAAAAATTACAAACTTGATTTATTTTAATACACTTCCTGCATACTTGTTGTCATATCCTGCAATCCTTTGATAAAATAATAGTTGTGAGTTCACACTGCATTTGCTAAAGATTTATTTATTAATCGTTAAAATGCTGAAAATTATCTAAATATGCATTTTGTTTTTTTGTGAATTTATAAAAGGTTTATTTACAAAAATAAAATATGTGGGAAATTTTACCAATTTAAAGAGTAAACAGTCATCGAATGCAGTGTGAACTCAACTATTATAAATCCGCCAGCAGTTGTTGGTTGTGTACAATAAAGAATGTGTAGATAATTTCAACTTCCTGCTGCAAGTAGCAGCACGCGTAACACAATATGCATTTATTATACAACATTGGTGGACAAAATGGCATGCTGACAGTCTTCTATATATTTGCTATTTATAATTAACTAAATTATCGCCATATTTAAAGCATATCAGCTGAAGTCTTTAAAACTCAGTATGTAAGACGGAAGTTTTAGAAATGCTAAGAGAGTTTTTTTTTACCATACAAAAGCGATAAAATGTCTCGAGTCCATACAAAGGCAAACGAATCGCTTGCAGCATTAAAACTGGAAATCTGTAACGCGATTAACGAAATAGATCCTCCAGTATGCCAAATTATAATTGCAAATTTTGCTGGAAAAAATCGGCATTCGTGGTGGATATCTATTCGATATCCTTTTTTATTTATAATTGCCAAGCCTGCCTATTTCTAATGCATTAAAAGTACTATTAAATTCAAGACAGTACGTGTGTATGTTCTGAAACTTTTGTGAATGTTGCAGACTTAACAATGGGAATGTTTCTGCAGTTTTTGTTTCAGTATCCTCCTTCCAATGAATACGAGTATATACGAGTATTAAGGTGGGTAAATTTTTTTGGTCAACAGGCGTTTGGTCAAAATCGGCATCTGAACAAAATTCTAAGAAAATTACTAGAAGAAAGTAAGGGGTCTAAAATCAAAACCTAGCTCCCGCCAAGAGACTTCAAAATTCAAATTTGGGTAATTCCAAGGTTTAAAATTTTTCATAAAGTTTTTTTTGGTAACAGTAGTCTCGTAGTGTACATTAAGAGCTTTAAAACAAAAGTAAATTGGCCTTTGTAGCTGCAATAGAACCGAAGATATTGACTTTAAAAGTTGAAAAGTGCAATGAAGTGAAGTTTTAGGGAAAATTGTGGCACCTGTATTGTCGGCTCCTCTAAAACTAGCGGGCTAGTAAGAATGACAAGTATATACCAAATTTTATTGACATCGGAGCCAAACTATAAAATACAAGATTGATTTAGCTTGGAATTGCCCAAACGTTAACTTTGATGTCTCTTGGCGGGAGCTAGGTTAAGATTTTAGACCCATACTTTCTTCTGATAATTTTCTTAGAATTTTGTGTAGATTTTTATTTTGCTATACACCTGTCACGTTTTTTCTCAATTTTCTCTTTTTTTTTTTGATGTGGACAACATCTGAGCATCGAATGAGACCGTTCCCATGCCCCAAAAGTGTTCCCTCCCAGAGATATGCGCGTTTTATGAAAGTGATGGTACACCAAAGATACATGTATTTAAATCTTTAAAATGGCTCTGCTGAACAAAACCGGTTTTTACCCTTAGGTCCCTTTCTATTTTGCGCGTCACATATATAGATGGTACTTTTATATCCCTGTGTATGTTTAAGTTTTTTTTTTTTTTTTTGCCACAACTCACAATCGTGCGTAAGATTTTATCTATGAAAGCATTTATGTGAAAGCACAAGTTCACATTCCAAACCAATTTGCCAATACTTCAGCATGTCTTTGAGCTTCATTTGGAGGAATTTCAATAATTCAATTCTATGCAGACTAATATTTTACCATTTAATAGTGGTTATTGATTTGAATGGGAAAACACGATTCCTGTGTGAATGTAATACTCACGCAATTACGACGCCTGTTAACAATGGTGACATTTTGTGCTTGTTACCTTCTTTTATTGGAATTTATAGTCTAATAATAATAATTAGGTGATGAAGTAATTTAGTAGGGCTCAATTTTTACATAAATCAGCTATTGCGTGTTTAGTTCATTTGAAAAGCAAAGCTGCAACATCGCTAGTGCTAGGCAATAAATGAGGTAGGAGGAGCACGGGGTCATGTACGTTACAAATCAGCATATCAGATATATTTTTGATGACTGGGTTTGAGCACTCCCAACTTTGTGGCACCCTTAGCAAGAGTTCATCTTCGCTCTTTAAACTTTTCTTACCCATAGCTCTAAATTTTCTGAGAGAGTAATTTGTTTACAACTTAAAAACAATAATAACGATTTATATATGTTTGTTATATGGTTTAGCTGGTCCATATGCAGCATTTCATTCAGTAGACCTTTAACCAAATTTTTGAAAAACTCTAAGAAATTTCACATGTTGTATACAAAAAATAATTTGAGAATTCAGAATTATAAAACAAAAGAAACCAAATAACTATTTTTATACAATTAGTTATTTCACTTATTTATACAAGAACTTCCTAAAGATATTTGAGAATTACGAAATATATAAACAAAATGAAATGCAGCACAATGCACCGCATGTGTAGGGGTCATCTCCTGTGTGCTGGTCCAAGATAAAAAAAATTATGCATGACCCAGCTAAACCATATAACAAACATAGATAAATAATCGTAATGGTTTTTGACTAACATTGAATAATTGAAAGACGAGTTAAACAACAAAAATAATAATAAAGGGATATTAGAATATTCCGCAATAACTCATAGATTTCTTTTGTTCTTAAAACAGCTTGTGGGATGTACTACACGTGCACATCGGATGTAGTTGTGAAGGGATAGTGTAGAGAAAAGGCAAGGGCTGGGAAGAAATACGTGTGTTAAGTCTTGCCCAACATTGCAGTAGCGCTTTTCGGTAATTAATAAGAAAGAGTTGCACATGTCTAATTTTATGTTGACGCCTTAATTTTAGAAGTAGAGAACAGACATAATAGTTATTTTATTTCGACTACGTTTTTTTGCTCAAATAGCGGTAGCGTCCACACAAAATTCCTTCGCTTTATAAAATTCTCTTGCGGTTTTTATATGCTTTCATTCTTGTGTGGGAGGTAACAACAAAATTTTGAGATAGATTAGGCAGTCGACCAGCACGTGGCGACTCAAATAGCACTGGTAACAGCCGTTTAGTTACTTTAGCCTCGTAGGAACCGAAGGATGTCACAGTCACTCTGTGTTGTCCCCGTACCTCAATAAGCCCCGCAGGGGGGTTCTGGAATCTTGAATTTCGGAACCTACGGGTGTCTGAGCGACCTCGCGGTACCCAGCTCAAGGTGCAGGATTACCTTGTTCCTCCCTGAGGTTCGAAAATGATAGAAGAGGTGACTCTTCGAAATCTGACTAGAGATTGATAAACGACTGGTTAATACCAGTTAGATTCGAATCTAGCACTACGGGACCAGCTTGGCCCCACACTCCCAACGATAAGTACGGGTTTAAAGACTGATGTATTCCTTGCGAGTACTTCGTGTCTACCCCGAAAGTTGGATAGTGTGTGCTGGTATGGTATGGTAAGGACTCGTAGTGGCTGTGGTTTAATACCTAAAAATCGCAGGGAGTCGAGTTTTTGGTCTAATCGAGAATATGTGTGGAGTGACGCATATTAATGATATGACTTTTACTCTACTAGGTGCTGTTGCCATTCGACAGTAGTCGCCGGAATGTGTTTCGAACCAACGGTATTACCGTTAAATGGGTCTTGACGTAAAAACATTCTGATGTGACAAGAGTTAAGGCAGCTCGCACACCTCAACAAGGTGCATTATAGAATTCAGGGATAACTATACATGATTTGCTACCCAACTCTGGAAGTAGGTGGCCTACGGGCTCATTTGCTTATCAGTGCTCTGGGGGCGCTAGTGAATCGTTTCAAAAATTTACTCGGTGTTAAGACCACCGTCAGATAAGGCCCTATGGGCAGGTGCTGACGTAAATCTTGAACACCATTGTACCTCAATAAGTCTGTTAGGGTCAATTTGGAGCATGAAAAGTGAGGCTCCCAAGAAAATTTAAGTTTCGAACTAGCCAGAGATGGGTATTCGCAGAGAAAGATCAACATTTCCACAGCTTTAATACTGTGCTTTGAATGGAATACCCATCTTCACAGCACGCGTACCCATGGCCTAGAACTAAATGAAAAATGTTCTAAACAAATGCTTTGGTAATGACATTTGTTATTTTATTTTTTTTTATGTAATACTAGGTTAGCCCGGTGCGCTTCGCTACCCTCCCACCCACACTTGTGTAGTCCGCCGCTATATTTTGTTGATAGTTATGCCATTTGATTTGGAGCTCCCTCCATACAACGTCCTTTAATATGATACCCATATCACGGGGTGCATACAAAGTAGTGGTCCGCCATTTTGGCCGTAAGCCATATTGTTTTTGCCGAGATTTCATTATATTTTAAACTTTTGGAAAACCATTAGCCTAAACATTCATTTTATACTACTCAGATTGGATATATTCGGATAGCGCGAAATTATTCTCTTCCCCATTCGCTTTCACCCATGGAAAAGTACTCTATATTTTAATTTGGACTCTGCCCACATTTGTTCGAATCTATTAAGCCATTTTTGCGTGATGGTGGAACAAACATCCAAACATACCAACATACAAACTTTCACATTTATAATATTGACTAGCTTTTAGCCGCGGCTTCGCTCCCGTTATTATCTCCATCGGCTATACAGTTTCGGAAAGGCATATCTTACCCCTACGTCCACTCCTGGTTCTATTTAAAAAATATATATGTATGTAGCATATGTGTCTTTCTAGACGCAAAAACATAAATACATTTAAATTTCATTAAAATCAGTTAGATGGTCTCGTTGGCGTGGAAATTGCCCTTACCTTCCCTCGTGGTCCTGGTTTTAAAAAAGTAATACCCTAGAAACTTCCCGGAGTTGCACAATTGCCAATGTGTCTTTTAAACTCAAATACATCCAAGTTTTAAAGTTCATCAAAATCGGTTATGTAGTCTTGGAGGGGCAGAAATTACCCCCCTATCGCCCTCCTGGACCTAGTTTTAAGAAAGTAATACCCTATAACCTTCCCGTAGTTGCACAAACTAAGTGCATCAAATTTCATGGCGATTGGTCCACAAATGGTGAAGTTAAGCTCTTTCATATTATAGAGTCTGTTAAAAACCATGCGGAAGGAGTAGCATAATTAAAAAAGTAGGCGTAAAAGTGGGCGTGATTAAAAAAAGTAGCCTATAATTCATTCAAGAGTCCCAATTATATGGTGTGAAAATTTCAGCAAGATCGGTCCAGCGCTTTGGGCTCCTTTAAGGTACAAACACACAAACAAACAAACAAACACACATTCAGCTTTCATCAGTGATGTTCGCCACATACAACATTTGTTGAAAAATTTACACAGCCAGTTCCTATTCTCTTTTAAAAACTTTCATTGAGTCGTCGTTTAGCAAGCGATGAATACACATGCGGATGGTTATTGTCATTTTTTTCAGAAATTTATTAAGCATTGTTGTTGTTTCATATTGGACGAAGCACAATAAACACACGCGATTCAATTAGAATTGAATACGAAAAAAATTTAAAAATAATAAAGTTCACAAAATGAAATGTGAAAAGTATTTTATGGTAAACGATGCTTTTTAAAACATTCAATGCCTTTTATGTTACAAAACATTAAAAGCGGGTAATGAACACGTTTCAATCAGAGCTAATAATACTTAGATCTGAGGTAAAAGATTTTGATAAAATTAGAACTCTAGAGTTTTGGAAAAATTTAGATGTTGCGATATGTCCCCAGCTGAAAAAAATATATTTAAAATATTTATCATTTTTTTTCCACTATTTACTTATGCGAACAAATATTTTCAGACATGAAAAACGTTTGTTCCAAGCAGCGAAATAAAATGACCTCGTTGAATTTAAAAAATATTTTACTAATTCGCAATTGCCATGCAAGTATTAACATGGAATGTTTAATTTAAAATTTTCAAAGCGATTTTAAAAATTATAATGAGGAATGACAGATGGTTAAACTTTTTAGTCTAATATTTAAGCCCAAAAAAACTGTTTTATATGAATTTATTTTTGTTTTTTTTTCCTCCCAAATAAGTGTTCTAAAATTATTTATTAAAATTGATAACTGCTATTTATCTTTTTCTTAAAATTTAAGTTATATTCATTTAATAAGTTGTATATAGCTGGCATTTTCTTTCTTATTTTAAACGTTTGACATTATGTTTGCTGGGCAAATTCTCTCACCAATACATCTTCATTTTATTTTTGAACACCACTGCTTTATATACATATATAGATAGGAAGAGGATATTCTTCATATCTACGTGTATAGGTACAATTTAGGCCGCTAATTTGCTTTTCATTTTAAATTTTTATGGTGTTAAAGTCGAATTTTGGTCTTATAATCCTGTTTTTAACATTTTGCAAAAAAAAGGACCAAAAAAGTATAAAAACGACCCATTCTTTGAAGAGACGGTTAATATAAACTAACAAAATATTCCTTCTAATGTTCTGAATAAATATTGTGAACACATTGTACACCACAAAAATGTAAGTATCACACGTTTTTCTATGTTGGTGTACTATAGACGGATGTAACTTTTAAATGGCCGTAAAACGAGTTCCAGACATAACCTTTTAAAACGCCGATACTCGTGTATCTTTGTTGGAGGTCCCCCTACTAGAAAGGTGTTGTAAGGTGTTATTATAATTATTATTCATCATTAGGTTGCCCAACGGCACACATCTAAAAGATCCTTTGTGTCGTACCATAACCTTAAAAGCTGACTCTTATGACCAGCCCAACATTATCATTAGTGCGACTTCGGACGCAGCTGATGCCCAGTTAACGACAACGTTCACTGGTACTAGTCCACCTAATTATTTTCCGAATAAAAACAGGCAGACCGAAAGCCATGTTCAATCAGCAACTTCTGCGTCCTCCGACTGAAGACGAACAAATACCTGATAGAAGCAGGTCTCATTTCCCCCGAATGCAATTGACCATGGTTGAAAACCTGCAGTCTGGTCCTTGCTGAAGTTAATTAAATGCATGGCAAATTTCAAGATTAAATTAAAATAGCGAACGATTAATCGATTAAATAAAAATCTCTATTAAATGAATACTCAGATGGTTTTGGTTTTATACCACTTTTTTTTTTGGTAGAAATAAAGAAAAAAATAAATAAAATCACGTTTCTTTCTACAGCTTGGAATAAAATTTCTAATCTTATTGCTGTTAGCAAAGTACATTGGAAAAGTTATATAACGTTAAGTTTTTCCACTTTTCCACATGTAAAAACACGAGTGTGTGTATGTGTGCATTTTTTATATTAGGTGTTTGTGTAATTTTTACATACTTTTTAAACACTCATTACATTATACACTCTACTACTTTTGCTATACTAAGACCGACCTACACACGTGCTGTTTGCGCTTTTAACTTTTTGTTTTTTCGTTAAATAATTTTTGTTTAAATTTGCAATATGTCATTTACAATAATGGCAGTTTTGTGATTAATTAATAATTATTTATTATTTGTTGCCACGGCACGAAGAATGGCAAATAAATATTGGTTTCAGCGTCAATTGGGCTTTTAATTTTTTAATTAATTAATTTTCTCCATTTGATTAACAACACAATTAACTGATAAAGTTAAGCCAACATCTATAAAAACAAACAAGACAAGACAGTAATTGTGAACAGCCAAGCATACAGTTGCTAGTGTTGAATCACAATAACAATAACAACGACATGTTCGTGCACAGATCAAATAATTGTTTTAAAGTTTTTTTTTTTTTATGGAGAACAATTATGGCCATTGTGTTCGAACATGGCGATGTGATATTTGTACAACATTCGAGTTTTTTTTTTTGGGGGTTTTTGGTAACAAAAAATGTGTATTTCATCAATTGTTATTGATTGGTAAAAAATTTATAATATTCATTGAATTTTTTCCCTTCGATTTTCTCAATTTGCTGCTACAAATTGTATTGCAAGTATACAATACTCATGCTTTTTAAGTGCTCGTCTTTTATTTACGTACAATCAGTTGAAATAACTCACAAATGATTGCCTTTATTTTCAAAAATTTTTTGAAATCATTAGTTTTAATTTAAATCACTAGTGAGAAATTATAGTTCAATTGCTTAATTCCATATTTTGCTTTGCTTAACATGACACCCTTGATGATGTGTAGCACTTGTTGTTTGACTGTATGATTTAAGTAAAAATAGATGGCAGTAATTTTATGCATGATTTAATTTCTGTGTGGTACATAGAGAAATTTGCATTGAGAGCTTCCCTTTTTTAATCATTTTAATTTAATTTTGTAAGTTTATAAATTTATAATTTCCTGCAGAAGCCACAGTTTGTGCTTAGCGAAATATTGGAAAAATATAATTAATATTTGTATATAACCAGTGAAACAAATTAAAAGTCATTCTTTGGAAACTACTTTTGAACTTCTCAGAAAGTTATTAAGAAGAACAGCCGCATACTTAATATGAAACTGATTTTATTATACAGTATTGGAATTCATTTGTAACACTTCCAATGTTTCTTTGCCTTCCCAATCATATATTTATACGGTATGACGGTAATGTTAGTCGATTAGACTAAGAGGATCCAAGCGCAAGAACTGAATCCAACTCCAAGATCCATATGGCCAATATATATCGTAATATATTGCCCTTTAACTGCAGTTCCTGTGTCAGTTGATCGCGCAAGTCACGATGCAAAATTCGCCAAACTGCAGTTTATGAAAAGCGGAGGTTTTCTTAGCTACGCGTAATATACTGGCTTGGATTCGCATGAATACTCTTACGTTCTGAGGCAAAATCCCGACGTACGATTGCTTATTGAAACATCGGACTAAAATTTATCTACCATCGCGCCAAGCAAACCCCGCTCAATGCTGCCCGAACAGAACACCCACTTTGTTAAAACAGGTTTGTCATTTGGACATGCTGTTGAACATTACATCCGCCACAGTTGTGGCTTAAATACTACTGCTATCAATTGTCAAAATTCAGAAATAAATAAAATTATGAAAAAAAAAACTCAAAAGCAAATGCGTTAAAACAGGTCGGTGTGACTCTCAATAAAATTATCTTTCAGACAATCTGCGGTTTTTAGTTTTCCAAGCAAAACCATCAGCGCACACATCCACTAGAGAAACGAAATACAGCTGCTTTGAAGCAACGTTTGATAGCGTTTATTTATAAGATAAAAGAAAATCCAATTTATATTACAAATTTAATTTTAATCACTTTAACAAACCAAACAGCATTTAAAGATTTACAAAGTGAGCAAATAAAACTGTGTAAAAACATTTGCCAATATCCCTGGAAGGGACAAAGGTTTTATTTGATATGAACTTTGGCAGAATGGTTTAAAAATCAAATGCTCCCCTATACAGGCACAAATATGTGTTAAACTACACAAAATGATTTGCTTCTACTTGGCTGGAACAGCAGAATCCTTCCATAAATATTGTCACACACATAGATACACACAAATATGAGCACATTGATGATGGGTGTATTCAAATGAAAATAGATTCGCTGTAAAACAGCAACATTAGTTTTGCACCGCGCACACACTAATGCATTGCAAGGTTAATGACATTACGTTTGGATAACCTAGAAAATGAGGCAAGGAATACTCTTTTGTTCGCACCCATTAAACAAATGTAGTGGCTGGTCATCATTGAGTGATGCAGTCAACTCAAACCTTTAAAACCACCGACCAAGAAACAAATCTTACAGACCAATATGTTTACTTAAGCATTTATTTGGTCACAAGTTTAAGGTCGACAGTTTCTCTTCTTCTTAGTTAAACTTAGTTTTGGATGTCAAAAACGTAATGGAAAAACGAAATCATATACAAATTCGCAGCCAGTAGGAATGTATTAGTGAAAAGGTGTGAGTCTGTTTGCACTAATGTGGAACAGGAAAATGAAAAAAAAATGTGGAAATGTGTATAGGTGCCGCTGGGTCAGTAGTTATCGTGTTGACTCTTCAACCAGAAGGAGTCGAACCCGGCTTCCTGTTCGGTCAAGTCAAAAAAAGGTTTTTGGAGTTTCCTGTGCTACAGCAACCCCTCTCGATGGTATTCGAGCAGTAAAAACGCCGGCGAAGTAAAATAATAAATAAAATGGCTTCACTTAGATTAAAAATTATGCGTCAAAATTAACATCAGAGACGCCGTAATTTTGATTTATAATTAACACGCAACTGCAGAGTTGGGCAAGGGGGTGTCGATGGCATGATGGATGGTAGTCTGCACGTTGCCTACGAATCCAAAAACATACTTGCGTTCAACCCCAGTTTCAGACTAAAATTTTAAAATAAAAATAAACATCTCGCATTTTTCTGATGTGCATTAGGGTGTCTTTGTGTGTCAGTTGTTGTCGGAAGGTTTCAGTGTCGAAGGCATCGTCACTGGTCACTGAACAATACCGGCTTCAGCTGATAGCAATCCACAATCGCTTCAGAACGCCCTCCTTCGTCGGTATTGTGTAGTACCGGCGAACTAAAACAATAATAAAAATGGCTACTGAACCGAAGCTTCAGCACTGCTATGAGTATAAACAAAGAACGTGCGAAAGCAGAGCTGCAAAAATAATTAATTAAGCTTCACCTCCTGTCGTTTCTCCTACTATCCCTTTCCTATAGTTTCAGCACAATGCTTCGCATGTGTAGGAGTTATCTCCTGAGTGCTGGTCCCAGATAAAAACAAAAAGCTCTATCTTTCTACCACTTCCACCTCTTGCCTATGCTCTACACTATCTCTATCTCTATCTAGTTCCATATTTATTGCATATGTAGGAGATATCTGCTGAGCACTGGTCCAAAAATTATGTAGGCCTATGAGAGCAGTAAAAGCATCGGCGCAGTGAAATAATAATTAAAAGAGCTCCCCTTCAGCTTAAAAATGAATGCGCCAATATAAAACCAGGGATACGGCAACCCTGCGTTACGAATTCACAAAACGAGGCCACTACACAGTTATGCAAGAATGTGTCATTCCTATCACTTCGCAAGCTGTCTCTTCTATACACTATCACTTTCCTTTAAAAATCCAATACAGGCAACAAAATAAACACTAAACGACACAGAAAACACTTGTTATTATAAATATATATATATATATATAAATATAAATTATTTTATTTAATTTAAATTCATTTTATTTTTATTATTTGCTTCAATCTTAAATAGTATTTTGTGTATTTTTAATAGTCAAACTGTTGTAACAAAATTTGAATGTCATTATTTACCCAGTACTGTAATATAATATAATTATTTATTATTTATCTATGTTTGTTGTATGGCTTAGCTGGTCCATATGCGGCATTTCATTTGGTGCTAATATCAAAATCTTCAGTAAACCTTTAACCAAATGCTTGAAAAAAAGCTAAGCAATTTAAAAAGTTTATACACGATCGCGCAAAAGATATTTGATATACAAATAAACCACAGCAAAAAGGTTCTTTAAAAATTTTCCTTAAACAACAAACATTTTATTATTTGATTTTAAATCTATTTATTTAATTTTTCTAAATCTTTCGTACAATTAGTCAACACTGACAAAGGCAAACTGGAAAATTAAATTTTCCAATACAATTACGTATTGAAAAAATAGTTACATAATTATTTATTATTATTATATTTCTTTTAATCCATATTTTTTAACCATATTTTTGTAATAAATATTTCTAGACTCTTTGTAAAGCTTAAAGGTTTGTTAATTAAATATTTTCTATTTGGGCTAATATTTCATTAAGCATCGGTTAACATCTTCAGGAAATTTTGACATTTTAATAACTTTTAATAAATCTATATACAGGGTGGGCCAACAGTCACGCCTGCATGTAAAAATATGATGTACGATGAATAAAATCTAAAAAATAATAATAAACAAAAAAGTTATTAAAATTTTAACACGCAGGCGTGACTTTTGGCCTACCCTATATATATATAAAGCTGAAAGTGTGTTTGTTTGTACCTTATAGGAGCACAAACCGCTGGACCGATCTTCCTGAAATTTTCACAACATATAATTGGGACTCTTGAAAGGATTATAGGCAGTGTTTACCAAACACATACATAGGCATTTTCTTATTCTCTTTTTTTTATAAAATTAAAGAAACAAGCGGCGTACACCCTCCTTTGGCAACTGCTTGTTTATGACTGAATAAAACAAGTAAAGTTGATATATTCAGTGTTGCCGATTACTAAAACTGTAATCGTAATCCTATATGTACATCACTAGCTCTTTTTAAAACTTCTTATTAAATTGCTAACGGTATTTATTGTATTACTTTTTGTGTATTACTTTGTCCTTTTATTAATATTGAAGTTGTAACTTAATTATTATCGATTGAATTGTTAGTCAATATAGCCGAGATAGAAGCGCGAAAGAATAAAACAAAACTTGTCAAATTATAAAAACAGTGAAATTAACATTTTATTTAATGTGTTGCCTAATAAATATATAAAATGTTTAATATTGAATGGGAAAAAAATATTATTTAGCAGAAAGTATTTCTGGAAAATCGGAATGTCTAATATGTAGGCGTGTAGTTACCATTAAAAAATATAATATTGAGAGACATTATAGAAGTATCCATAAAGACTACGAAAAAGGTGTTAAAAGTGATAAAAGAAATGAAATCCGCATGACATTAAAAAACGTTTTTACGAAAATATGGCAGCTGAATATCAGGGAGAAAATACCGTGACAACTATTGATAGTTCTTCAACCGGGCAGAATGCAGAAATAACCAAACCCACATATTTAATTGCGTTAGAATTAGCAAAACAATGCCGCCCATTCTCTGATGCAGTTTTTTTAATATTTCTTCAAATGCGTAGTTTGGAAGCCAGTGGTGCGAAATTCTTCACTGGCAACACTTGTAATATTGCTTTTTCTCACTTCAGCTCACACGTATGAGACACTAACCCATAAACAATGCCCGCGGGCATTCTAGTGGTAAACACTTCTTATAGACTACTTTTTTTTAATCACGCCCACTTTTACGCCTACTTTTTTAAATATGTTACTTCTTGCACGGTTTTTAACAGACTTTATAATATAAATGAACTTAACTTCGCAATTTGTAGACCAATCGCAAAGAAATTTGGTGCACTTAGTCTGTGCAATTCCGGGAAAGTTACTTTTTTAAAACTAGAACCAGGAGGGCGACAGGGGGAAAATTTCTGCCCGTTCAAACCGATTTTAATAAAATTTAGAACATAGATAGATTTGCCTCCAAGAATTCACATAGGCTATATACATTTTCAAAAGTAGGACCTCCTCTTTCTGCTTCTCCAAAACTACCAGCTGATTCTGATGAATTTTAAAACTTTGATGCATTTGAGTTTAAAAGACACATTGGCTAATAATTTTTATGAAAACTAAGACCAGAGGGAAAGTAGGGGCAATTTCCGCGCCTCCTGGACCCTCTAACCGTCTGGAAAGATACATATGCTACATATGTATATTTTTGTAATAGCACCAGAAGGCGACGTAAAGGTAAGATATGCCTCTGCAAAACTGTATAACCGATGAAGATAATAACGGGAACGCAGCCCCAGGTAAAAGCTAATCATTTTTAATAAAATATCAAAACTTACTGAAGATGTTAACCGATGGTTAACGAAATATTGAAACAAATAGAAAATAGTTAATAAACAAACCTTTAAGCTTTACAAATAAACAAGAAATATTTAATATGAATACTATGAATATGGTTTTGTAATTGAATCAGAAGCTTATAAGTTGAATAATTAAATTTTTTTTTGCCTTCATCTCTTTCATTTTCTAATTTTTCACAACATGATAATTTTTAATTTTACAGAAAATTTAACTGACCAATTTAACTAATGCATATCCTTGAAACTGTTCCATAGAATATCGTTACCAATTAAAGATAACAAGAGTGCCAAGAAAACTTTCACCAGCCATTTTATCGTCATTAAAAGTGTGGCAAGTGAGAAAGTGTATGTGTAAAGAGACCAGCCCACAATTCCTTTCTGTGTAAACATTTAATGCCAATTTATCGATTCTTGATAAATTCTTTGTTTGCAAATTTGTTTCTCTCTATCATCATTCTCTATTTCTCTCCCTCTCTGCGTTTAAATATAGGAAGAATCCAATAACCGATAGGGCAACCAACACCTTCAATTTCTATGTTTAATTTTCCTTACAATGGATTTCATTATAAGCCATATAAACCTTAAGGAAAATAAATATATTTTCTGTTAAAGTTTGCAATTTCTTATATACAATTCTTCGAAGAAATAGTTACACACACTTGTACACGCACACCTACACAAACATATCATACTGTGTCTCGTGTATTCAATTAATCCATGGCAATAAAGTGATATTTTATTTCTATGACAATGTGGATGAGTATTTTAAGTCCAGTTAAGTACTATGTACAGGGTGTCTGGTGGCAAATTTATATTTTTAAATACGATTATTTCAAAAAGTAATAAACTGTGCGGAGGGAAAGTGGCGCCGTTAGAATTATCGACTGTGCGGATTTGTCAGTCACGATGTCGCAGTGGTCGACTGAGCATCGCGCATTCGCTTTGGAGACATTTTTTAAGAGCAATGATTCTTACGTAATTGCTCGTCGACAGTTTTGTTTAAAGTTCGGTATTCGGCGAATAAGTGATGGACCGAGTGTAAATAAAATTCGTTCGTGGGTGCAGAGATTCCGCTCAACTGCTTCGGCTACAAATGCCCCACGGCAAAGTCCCAGTCGAACTTCAAGGGCTCCCGAAAACATGCAACTAATTGAAAGCAGTTTACGTGAAAATCCGCGACTTTCAATACTGAAAAGAGCAGCCTCACTGGGACTTCCAAGGGCGATTATTCAGGAAATTTTAAAAAAGAATCTGAAGATCCATCCTTTTAAAATTCAAATCGTTCACGAACTGAAAGAAAGTGACTTTGATTTACGCAAAAATTTTTGTGAAACGATGTTGGAGCGTTTTCGCACTGTAAATCCCATTTTTTGGATCGGCGAGGCTCATTTTCACTTAAACGGCCACGTCAACAAGCAAAACTGCCGTTACTGGTCTCCAAGAACCCGCAACCCTCGATTGAAATATCAAAAACCATTGCATTGCCCGAGGGCTACTGTTTGGTGTGCCTTATCCACGCATCAGATAATTGGACCGAATTTTTTTTTCAAAAATTCTCAAGGCCAGGCGACAAATGTCAACGTTGAAAATTATCGACGCATGCTTACGGAATTCTTTTTGCCAAACCTGTGAGCTCAGACATCGTACTCTTCACACACGTGGTTTCAACAGAATAGGGCGACTGCACACACAGCCAGATCTTCGATGAATTTGCTTCGGGAATATTTCCCCCCATAAATCTGAGCAGTCGCTTTGGGGACATGCCTTGGCCACCGAGGTCGCCCGATCTAATTCCCATGGATTTTTTTTATGAGGCTCAAAGAGAGGGTTTATAATGACAAACCCAAATCCCTTGTGGCTTTAAAGGAAAATATTCGTCGAGAAATCAGCTCAATTGAAGCAAGTTTACCGCAGCGTGTGGCGCAGAACACAATGCTCCGTTTCGGACAGTGTATTCAACTCGACGGAAGACATCTGGATGACATATTCTTTAAAAAATGAAATCGTTCAATTCTCTTAATAAAACTTTGCGTCAATTATTACGTTTTTTATTTAAGTTTGAAAATATAAATCTGCTACCAGACAGCCTGTATATTATTTTACTGTGAATAGCGTATTAGATTTCAATAAACCGTGTAATAACAAATTTTCGTACTACAACATACTACTAGGAAAATATTATAGTCATGAAAATAATTGCTCAATTGACAAGTTAGTCTTAGGGCCATTATTACAACTAAGCAATAAAGTTACTGATAGCTAAAATTAACTTTAGGTAAAATGGATAATAAAGTAACCTTTAACTTGTTTTCATTATTACAACTGTTCGATAAAATAAAATTAATATTTTTAAAAATATGGCAGTACCAGAGTAAATACCGACTACTTTTGTTTGACAAACAAAAAAAGCTACTGGCAACGACAAGGTTTTATTTTATTCTTTATTTAAAAATTAATTTGTATACATTTATACTTTCCATGTTGCCATATTTAAAGTGCATAAAATATGGCCGCTTCAAATGCTTTAGTCCACTTTAAAAGTTACAGGTAGGATGAACTTTCCGTCAGCTTATCGGTCACATTAGGTTAAACTCAACTTGTAATAACGAAAAATTAATTATTTGTCCGATAGCATCCCAACTTTAGCTATCGGCAAGTTATAATAAAGGGCCTTAATGTGCTTGTGCAGAGGCATCGTCATTTTTTTATTTATATATTTATTTTTTTTCTTTAAAAAAATTTTACATTAATTTTATTTCATTCCAGGAAGTAAACCAGGTATGTAACTTTTGATTTGCTACGAATTAGTTTTTTCGATGTTTGCAATAGTTTGGAAATTTAATTGAAATAAATTAAAATTATATATTTAATAAGTAGAATTTAATTTGTGGTATTACTAATCACATATTTGAAAGATTTTTATAAAATTAAATATTCCCGGACCTGGCCAGAATACAACTGTTTCAATCCCATAAACAGAACACCCTCTTCTATGAAAATTACCAACAGCAAAATACAATACCAGAGATTGGCATAACTTTGCAAATAATGTGACATGGACGTGTAGTGCAGTCCACAGAGGTGTAGGACTAGTCCAAGACTAACAAGAATTTTTTAAATTCTAAAAACACTTTTAGTTTTGCTTCATTATATTTAATGGCAATTGTTCGATTAAAAACAAAGTCTCAGTTTGGTGTATGAAAAAAAAATAAAAGAATAAAATTACAAAATTACATAATTTATAAGAACTTCTCAACTGACCTTTTCAATGTCCAATAAAATAACATAAAAATTTTGTATTTGGTAAGGACAACTATTTGTACGGAAATTTACAAAAATATTTCATGTATTCTATTATTGTTGGCACGCAAAGGGCACAAATGAAAACAAAGGCAAAGGATTTTTTATATTTTAAAAATTAGCAAAAAAAAAAAAGGAATAAACTGAAAACGAACATATGGGAGTAACAACAATTTATGAATAATGAAAAGTTCATTCAATGTAGCAACTTTTAATTAGTTAAATAGCTTTTTATACAGTTTTGTGCAGTCGTAGCAGATCAACAACGATTTCAAGTAAACTCGATTATCATATTTTATCGTTGAAGTAATTATTTAAAAAAAAGTCAAAGTAGAAGTAGTGAAGAGTATGATTATTACTACAGTCGAACTTCTCTATAACGTAGCAGTTGGGGACCGTCAAATTTCTACGTTATAGAGAAACTGCAGACAATTTTGACTACATTTTTTTATGTAGAAAATATAATTTTTCTAGTTTTTTTATATTAATAACACTAATTATTTAAGCTTTATGTCTTCTTAATATATTTAATATTTATTTTGATTCGATATTTCGCTACTCCTTTGTGTAACTTCTTCAGGAAAATTGGTTTTTGTTTATAATGAAAAAATATTTTTTTTTTAAATTCACAATATAGGAAAAGTTCTTGTCAATGAAAATTCAAAATAAAAATATTAACAGCCATATTCATAAAAATATTAAAATCCATATTCATAAAAATATATTCTGGATTTAAAATAGGTATAAATATTAGATTTTGTATTGAAATTTGTTTTTGAACCAAATCCAAAATACATTTTTATGAATATGTTACATATAATAAAATATTTAAAAACAATAATTACAATAATAATAATGATAATAATAATAATAATAAAAATATTTTTTCTATATCTTTTTAATAATTAACTATATGTTTATAGTTTTATCAATTTTTGTTCTGTCTCTAAATGTAATGTAGAAAATATATTTATTAAAACAAAAAAAATTGTTTTTACATGAACACATTAATTTTTTTTTTATTAATACATACATATGTGATTAAATTGATGCAAAAAGTCGATTGCTAAAAACTTCGCAATAGAGAGATTATTTAGTGTGAAAAATTCTATTTAGGTCTTATAAAATTGTACGTTACAGAGAGAACTTCGCTATAGGGAAGTTCGTTACAGGGAGATCAAAATATATGAAAATACTCACAAAAATGTTGTGTTCACGAATTTTATTTGTTATAGAGAAAATTTCGATATAGAGAAGTTCGCTATAGAGAAGTTCGACTGTATTTTACTTTGCCAGTAAAGTTTTTCCTGGCTATATTGCGCTACTATTTATTTACTGTCTTAAATATGTGCATCATAATAATTAGATTTAAATTTTCTATAATTTCATTTGAATAATTTTATTTACGAATAGGTAAAATAAATAAAAATCAGAAAATTTCTTTATAAAAGTTTAGATTTTTGCTATCAATTCTGCTGATACACATTGACTGCTATTTTTTTACCGCAGCTGTATGCCTATTTATTTATTTGTGTGAATAAAAAACCGTTCTATTAAAGGTAGCAGTCTTCAGAATACACTTAGTTCAAATAACTTTTCAATAGAAATATATTTTTCTCCGTCAAAATTATTCTTTCTTTTCTATAAATTTTTTTTGCCAAGTAAAAAACGTAAAAAAGTAATAGACACAAAAATGGTTATTTTTCTAAAGGAAATGAAAAGTTTCTTTTTTGTTTCATACTTTATTTTAGCAAGTGATGCAAAAATGCATTTAAAAGATTTAAAGATTAAAAGATTTCAGCTTCTCTATTAAAATTTAACCTCATGTGTCCATTCAGCTCAAGTCAAGTATAAAGTGCATATTATGAAAATTTCGTTTTAATGCGGCTGGTGCCACTAGAAACATGTACATAGCATATTTTTCCCATCAGATGCTAAGGTCTAATTTATGCACGTGTGTGTGTGTGTGAATATTCTGATAAGGACCTTACATATGCAATAAGGTGCAACAAAAGCTAAGTTAGCTAAAACATTCATTTGAACATGATTGCATTTACATAAGCAAACAGGCATACACACAAAAGTATAATCGATACCCTGTAGGAAATGCCAATAGCGAAACAGTACTGATTCACTACTGACTTGCTATATCCCAGGCAATGTAATTTTCTATAGAAATTTAACATGTGCGCGTCATTGAGAAATCACTAGTTCCATAAGAGCTATTGACTCGGTACTCCACTTTGGGCCGTCATTGGAACTACAGACTCACTATTCCCTTTACAATGTTCTATGTTTTGCGCTATGGACCTGAAACATGTGCGTGTCATTGAAAAAGCCCCAGTACTTTACGTACTACTGACTAGGTACTTCACTTGGAGACATATGTAGACATTGAAACCATATATTTACAGGTACTATTTAATACTTAAAACTACTTTGGAAAATATTTTCTGAGTTTCTAAGTTCGCGAACTTTTCAATTCGATTTCGTCATAGCTATTTAAAAATTTTTCCCACTTTTCTTAAATGAGTTTTAATACCTGTGTGGTTTTTATCGGGGAAAACTATTCTGATTGCTACCTTTTTCTTTTAGGACCAAGAAACCTGCTCTTAGAAGGGGTACCTCCACACCTTCCGCCTGCAATATAGCCAGCAGCTTCTTCAAAGAAATTTTGAAAGGAACCATTTTTTTAATTTTTTCCTCAAAGTCAATTTTGTGGAAGACAAAATCTTCAAAAAATAGCACAAAATCTCTAAAGTTATAACTTTCACAAAAATGTATTTCATCATTCTCACTATTTCTATTTTTATGATAATTTTTAATAAAAATATTTAATTTTGCGAGCACCAATTTAAAAAATCCAAAAAAAGAAGATGTCAAGAGTTTATCTACACACAAACGACAAAGTAAAAAGTGTGCACGGTGTGTTGACAATGTCACCAAAAATGGTGACTAAGAGATACTTCACCCCATGCTTCTTTCAGCGGAAGTATGCATGAATGTTACGTAAGGATTATAGATGGTTGAAAGGTGTTGACTTTTATATATAAAATTATGCTTAATTTGTAATAAATTTTATATTTTTACTAGATCACCGTCCCGTCATCGCACGGAATCTGTTTCTAAAGAGAAAAAAAACCTTGTTTTGTCATGTATATTATTTCTAGGAAACATTTTTTTAGTTCAATAAAAATAACTATCTACTATAAGTGTGCGCGGATTTACTTATAATCGAAAGCGTTGTAGACAATGAAAGTATGCTTTATATAGGTTAATAAATTAATCTTTATCAAAGTAACAAATATATTTTAAATATTAAAAATAATTATTAATATTTTTACTATAGTGTATAGTGTATGGTGAGTAAGACAGGAGACTGGCTTCGTTCTCATCCCTTTAGGGTCAGTCGCTATACCCTTTCATTTGATACCCATATTGCAAAAAAGGAAAAGTAGGTAAAAAAAAGTGGAAGTAAAGCGCGCGTGGTTAATTGGGGGGGATGAAAAATAGATGTTGTCCGATTCTCAGACCTACGCAATATGCACACAAAATTTCATGAGAATCGGTCAAGCCGTTTCGGAGGAGTTTAAACGAGTCTTTTATGACTCGCGTTTCTGACTCATTTTCGAGGCAGTTTGCAATAGTACTTACAATCAATTACGACACTTTTTCAAGCCATTTTACGGTCATATTACTAGCCGTTAATGAGTCTTGTTTTATTTGGTATAACATAATAAAAGTATATTTATTTATTTTTTTTATTATTTATTTATTACTCTTTAATTTAATCAACTTTTATTGTTCTTTGCACCATGAGCTTACCACACAAATAAACATAAATTCACAAAACTCATTTCTTTCAAAATCAGTAAGAAAATTTGTCCCGTTATAAACAGTAGCAAAAACCATAAGAAACAATTTTTCATCGTCAAAATAAAAATAAAAATTCTTAATACAGTCACATTACGGGCATCTACATGATGAATTTATGATTGCGCACATTCTATACATATTGTTTGTGTTTTTTAAACAAGTCGCTTTCCAAGCATTTGTCGGATTCATTTTCGGGTCTTTTTTTAAGCGGACAACTGATTAATCCGTTTTTAGTCATCTGCGGTAGTCTTAAAAGACTCAGTTTGGTGATTTCTGCCAAAACAATCTTCCAAATGCTGACTGGGATAATCAAACTAAATAAGTTACAATAATATTTATTTGAAACAATTCGGACTTGTTTATGAAATGAAAGTAAAAAATACCACAGACCTGAGTGGCCACGAGTATTAAAAAACATCTGGACTACAAATAAACTGTCAAAGTTTTCGTGATGCCTGTAAACGTATGCAAATTTCACTTAACACATGAAATGCCAGAAATGCATGTATACACACCAACACACACACAAACGCACTTGTTGCAAAATGTAAAAAAAAGTTAGGTAAACGATACGAACTCAAGAAAAAATATTAACCCTTTAAGGTCTGCTTTTTTTCTTAATGCAACGATGACAAAAAAAAATGCTTAAAGCGTAGTACTGTCTTCGAATGTGGGGACATTGTTGAGCAACATTGATGTTGCAATGCGAAAATACCAAATGTAGGTTTAATGTATGCAACATTGTTTAATTTCAGCAGCCCTTTCCTTAATCAAATCATTCAAATGAAAAGAAAATTAAAACAAAGTAGTGCATGCTTCAACAAAAATCATTATTTTATAAGAATATAAAAAAAATTTTTTTTGTATTTAAATACTTTTTACTCAATTAATAGTATATAAATATCGTACATACAACAAGTAATTTGATTGTGGACAAGTGAGGTAATTTTAAAAGTAAAATATTGCGGAAATTATAAATTTGGCGAAGAAAATGATATATAAAAAAATTCCGCCTAGTTGTTCCTTATGTAAAAAAACAGTCGTTTTTTATGGAAGCACAACAACACAACACAACACAAGCGCATACACAAATGCCATAAGAGTATTGGTTTTAGAAAAGTAGAACCCAACATACCAAAAGACTTGAGAAAAATATTATAATAAGCTTACCAACACTAGCCTTAAGCTTGAAAAAGAATTAAGATAATATTGAAAAAGGCTATCGTAACAATTGTAGAAAAATCAAAACGGAACCCTCGTGAAAATATTGTTTCTGCAATATTATTTTAAGCTTATCCTTGTAATTGTAGAATAAGCTTGCGAAAATAATGTTTTATTAATTGTTGTTTAGAAAATCTTATTAGTCTCAATATTTTCATAAGCTTTTTTATTTAATTGTAGAATAAGCTTCACATATAATACCTGCATACATATATTATTTAATAAAATCTCAACTATTTCCTTTAGTTTCATTTAATTTATTTTTGATTTAATAATTACACATTTACGAGTATGTATTTTTTTATTTTTGTAATTAGTTCGCAGCTTAATGTGATTTTTCGCGAACTAGAAAAACGTTCGGGTGTCCTTAATAAATGTGTCCTCTGTACAACCCACTGATATAGCTGCTCTATAAAATGTAGAAATTTAATGATTATTATTTGTTTATTTATTTTATTATTTATCGACGTTGCATCACTTTCACTGGAACTTGAACACTCAATACTATTTTCGATAATTGGGCTATTATTGGGAACACCAGCACTTAAATCTTCCGATTCATTTGTTTTTTATTATTTAAAAGAAGTTCAATTACTTCCTTTGTTTGTCTTCTAATACTTTTTCTATATTTATTTAGCATTGTCAGATCAAAAATTATAACACTTAATATACCGTTTAGTAAATTTACTCAACAAGCATAACGATACTTGACGCCAGTCTTTTTGTGTCGCTTAAGCATTATAAGCGTAGAACAAAGACAGCAAGACTTTAGAATGTATTGAGAAAAATAAGCCTTTTTCAATCGTCATATTCAATATGCATACATACATTTCCGATACCTTAGAAACGGTTGTGTATAATAAGAGTTTCTCAAGCATTGCTAAAAAATTCTTGTGAATTCATATTTTATACATATTATTTTAAATAAACTTAAGAAACGCTTAAAATCCACTATTAATATAAGCTTACTGTCGAGTTGTATTGCAGTTTGATTAATATATGGTATGTTGGGAAAGTTGAAACTTCGAATTTGAAGAAATCTTGGATGAAGAGAGTGAACAGTATATAAAAATAGATTCCGAAGAATAGTAATTATATTATTATTATTTTAGTCTCACTTCTATTTTTATTTTGACCTTTATTAAATTTGTTTAGTTATATTTATTTTTGAGCGATGGTCTTTTTTATGAAAAGATGTTTACAATTTTTTATTTTTCAATATTTCGCTACCAAATAGGTAGCATCGTCAGGTAATAATAATTTGTATTAACAAAAATATTTTTTTTTTTTCTTTTTTTTTTTAAAATAAGAAAAAGAAAATATTTTTGAAAGGAAAGGAATATTTTTTGTCATTGATATTAAAAATATTTTTGATACACATGTATAAATGTGTGTACATGTATACATAAATAAACATGTTTCCAAATTATTTTCTTTTGTACATATGTATTATATACATGTATGTAAAATAACATATTTCTACAATGTAATAATAACATATAACTATAACAATAGAACATAATTATTAAAAATTATTTAATAAATGACTTATGACTATCTATTATTAACTCTATTTTTTCGCATAAAAATATATATATATAATATATAATCTAAATCTAAATTGTATTAACTAAATATCTATAATTTTGTGCTAAATTATCTACATCTGATTTATAGTTTATTCCATTGTCCGCAGGTATTTTAATTATCTGTAGCATTTCCAACAAAAAACGTCGTTTATAATTAGTTTCTTTCCCTAATATAGTTGTGTCTTCAAATTTTAATATGAAATAATGATTTAATGTTGCACAATGTGTAGTTAATGCTGTTTTTTGTGTATTTATATGTCTGTATTTTTGATCTGACTTATGTCCTGCTAATCTAGTTTTAAGTTTGTTTTTTGTTGTTCCTACATATACTTTATTACAACTTTCTAAATTATTTCCTCCACAAGGTATCCTGTATACTAAATTAGATAAATCTGTGTTTTTAACTCTATCTTTCATTTTATTAAATAATTTTCCTAAAGTATTATATGTTTTATATTTTATTCTATATTTTTCTATATTTTTCCGTTTCTCTTAATATATTTATAATTATATCCTTATTTACTACTAAGTTTCAAAACTCTGTCAATTAAATTTCCTGCCGTATTCATCATAACTCCCTTTGGATGTTTTCAAAAATAGTTTAATATTCTATTTATATTCTAAAAAATATTATTATTATTATTTTCCAAAACGAAACATAAAATCGACTTAAAAATCATAGATTTTTAGTCACGCTTAATCGATTAATTAATCGGAATAAAAAAAATGGTTGTGTAAAAAATCGAAAAATCGTCTTTTGTCCTTTTATACCATTCACTAGCATGTAAATTTAAATTTATTTATTTATTAATTAATTTATTTATTGTCAATAGATTTTTCCTTACAGACATTTCACAAAATAAAAAAATGTTAACAAACATATTATTTTTACCATGAATGGAAAATTAATAAATCTATGCAATTGATTAAATGTATTGCACATTCTTCTAAGAGAGTCGCCATCAGCATAATTCACGTTTAATGGTATGAAGTTACGACATGGTCGCTGGGATATATTAAAAGAAATTTCATTAATCTAAAATCGAGCACAGTTATCATCATTAATAATCTTCAAAATAAACAAAATATTTCAAAACCTTGTTCTACGGCTTTTCAAAATAGGAAGTTTTAGAAGAGGCAGTCGAACCTCGTATGGCAGTATGTTAAGTGGATTGAAAGAGAAAATACCAGGACTTGCTGCTGTACCGTTTCAATTGCATACGTTTAATAAATATTTAGGATCCCATACAATCGATCGATATTTCAGAATCAGCCGAACAAGCGATATATATATATAGGGTTTTCGTGATATAAAAGTCATCAACTTCCTTTGCGTAGCGTTTTAGAGAACCAAGTATACCCCTCCCCTTTATTTAGCATAAAAGCAATATTGTTTTGTCCAATATTTTTATAAACAGAATTTTCTTGATGTGAATCATTTGGTTTGAGAGGAAAAATTATAATTAATAATTTCCTTTATATTTAGTTAAAAATGTCTCTCCTGAAAAAAATTTTTCTTTACCTGTTTTTCACAATCTTTAAAATATTTTGCTGTGAACAGAAAAACAGAAATTTTTTCCATCACAGCAAAATTAATTTTTGCATATTTGATTTGCCATCGTTGACACATACACACTTTTAATTTTGTATTGGTTGTGTGCATTTTTATATACACATGTATATTTCATTGCTTTATTTTCAAAAACGGAAATAGGTCGTTCGCTCCAGTAGTTTTGATGTCACTAAAGCGGCTGATACACACATCATTATTAAGCTTCAATTTTTTGTCTTTTGGTTAGTATTGTATATTGAAGCATCTGACATACTACGTCAAAATTTCTCATCAATATTAATTTTTTTTTGGCGATTTTTAAGTGTAAACATATAGAAGTTACCGTCGGCAAAACATTTTTTGATGTTACCGTCGGCAAAATACATATTTATTTATTCCTTTATTTATTAAAAAAAAAGCACTGATGATATTTTTTTTTGTTTTTTTAATTTCCGCGTCCCAAAAAGCCATTAATCAGCGATATACTTCAATTAATTTGATTACAAAAATTGTTTACTCTATTTGTAATGCGTCGCAACTACGATGTGCACTCAAAGTTACCAGAAATAAAATGAATATTGACGATAACGATGCCACACTACGTCAAACTGCTTCAATATTGTGATGAATATCAAAACCCATTTAGATATTCATCAATATTACACAGAGCGTATATGTGTGACTATTTTTCGCACACAATGACAAATATTGAAGCTGAAGATTGATCGTCTGTCAGCCACTTAACCGTTTGTTAATAACAAGGCAAGTTCTATGTAGAAAAAATTTTAATATTGCGGAGCGTATACTTGATATTAAAATTAAAAGGAAAAAAAAAACACTCATGCGAACTAAAAAAAGCAGGCTTTACACGATGGTACATGAGCTGGAACATGTGTTTCTGCATGTCTTTTGTTTTTGAATAAACAAAACAGACCCAAAACAGAAACCATCAATGAAACATCAGTTGTTTATCTTTACCGAATGTACGACTACTGAACAAATGAAGGGCAGCGGCGAATAATGTTGTTAGAACATTGATTTTGAAACAATACAAAATATCAACACAATTTAATTTTTGAGAAAACGCAAATCAAACGTAAATTTACACAAGAAACAATGCCTTATACGATGGAACATTAACAAGAATATGCTCGTATTATATTCAAATTTTTAACAGAACTGAAATCTTTGAGCGATGAAATTTATTTTTCAACACTTCCACTGCCAATTTACCCAAAAAGGGTTAAGATGAAAATGAAAGCGTTGCACAGCTCAAATAAACTGCTTATTCAATTTAAAAGCAGCGGCATACAAGTGTTTAGTTGTACTGCAATATTTAAAAAAAAACACATGTCTGTCTATTCATGACTTTTTAGTTGGTTGTAAGGCCAAGCAGAATATGATGGACAGGCATTGTCATTTTAATTTTTTAATTGATGAAAAATGAACACATAGAAATCCTAAATATATTTTCTAAGGGCAAACAGTTTAACAAAAAATTCATAAATGAAAATTATTTTCTTATTACTCGTATTTTTGTTGTGTTTCTTTATTTTACACAGATTGAACAGTTTTGCATCGCAAATTCACAAAGAAAAAAAAACTTTCAAGTTAATTCGTTTGTTTTTCCATCATTACTTTCATCAAATAAAAACTATTTGGGCCACATAGTTTCAATTCAGTGCAAAAAAAAACTACTTGATTTATTTTTAGATCAACATTTGATAAAAACGAAATGCATCGCTTTAAAATTAGAGTCTCAAAAATATTTTTTTATTTTGTTTTTCATACTTTTTCTTTTGCCATAAGGTGAGTCATCTTTTCAAGTCGTGTAACTTTATTCGTTCTTTGATCATGGGATAGTGGTCGCTTACCCTGTGCCATTCATCAAAGATCAATACGTTGCAATGAACTGGTTGTATGAGCATAAGTCAGTATAAGATATTGTTGCCGTAAACCGAAATGAGTCGCATCGTCAATGATCTTTGGCGCTTTGGTGCCACTTTGCTTTGAATGCTTTTAAGCAGCGTAGTAATCAATTGCATAGCAATGCCTGCCATTAATATACGAGTATGAGATATACATATGTGTCCTACCTTCTTTTGGGTAAAGCATTAAATATAGACACCACAACAGGCTACACAGCTACGCAAACACAAATGTTGTTGAGTCTGGCTATGGCTGAAGTAGTCTGAGTTCGAGCCCAGTTTCAGAATATCTCGCACTTTTTCTAATGTGCATTAGTGTGGCTTTGTGTCAGTTCAGCTGGCTTCAGCTGTAACCAAATCACAATTTGTCGGTATTGTGTAGCACTAGCGAAGCAAAATAATACCAAAAATGGCTACTAACCTTCAAAGTTTAATACGTCTCCTTGATATCAGATGCGCTGCAGCACTGCTATAAACAAAACAACTGCAAAAGCCGAGTTCTAAGATAGTGAAGCGCCACCACCTGTCATCCGTCTGACTATCCCTTTCCTCACAGTGCATCGCATGTCTAGGGCTCACCCAATGAGTGCTGGTTTACGATAAAAAAAATGCAGTTGGGTGCATGCAACGCCTTGCAGTCGACTACTTAATTATTTTAAAGACAGCACCTACACCGTAATCAGCTGATAACTGAGAAATATTTGTTGCAGAAATAATGGGTGATTCAAATAGAGATACTTTTTTCAATAGCCTTTTTTTGACAGATCACGTGTGAGTCGTGTCATGCTGTCATGTTATTTTTGTTTAGTATTGTTTGGCATTTCATTATGGAAAGACTTACGCCTGAACAACGTTTACAAATCGTTCAACTTTATTACGAAAATTCACGTTCTGTGAGGAATGTGTTTTGTGCACTTCGCTCAACTTATGATCAACATAATCGGCCTACTGAGCATACTATTCGCAACACCATCACCCACTTTGAGACCCAGCATTCATTATTGGATAATGTTCGAACGGTTTGGTGTGGTTTGTGGGCCGGTGGAATCATCGGTCCATATTTCTTTCAAAATGCTGCCGGTGCGAACGTAGCCGTCAATGGCGACCATCATCGTGCCATGATAACTGACTATTTGATGCTTGAAATTGAAGCTCGTGATCTCGGCGACATTTGGTTTCAGCAAGACGCGTCACTTCCCACACATCGCATCAATCAATGGATTTATTGAGAGAACATTTCGGTGAGCACATAATTTCACGTTTTGGTCCGGTCCATTAGCCACCAAGATCGTGTGATATCACACCGTTAGACTTTTTCCTGTGGTGATATGTAAAGTCTAAAGTTTATGCGGACAAACCCGCTTCGATTCAGGTCTCGGAGCAAAACATCATCATGGAGTATCATTCGCCAGTTACCAGTCGAAATGCTCGAACGAGTCATCGAAAATTGGACTCAACGGATGGACCATCTGCAACGTAGCAACGGCCAACATTTGATAGACATAATAAAATAGACATAAAAATAAATGCCAAAGAATGTTCTTTCAAATGATAATAAACATTCTCCATTAAATTTGAATTTTCTGTGTTTTTTTCTTTAAAAAAGTAGGGAACCTCAAAATGGATCACACATTACATATTGCAAAAATACCGCATTGAAACTCTATTGACTCTGGTGGGCATGAAATCACGGAACTTGTACCCGAAACCAGTTCATTCTTACGCGTTAGGGCGTTTATCATTTAGGGCGCATGCATTTGTGGTCGATTTGACAGCGAGTAGCACCACCCATTATAGAGGGAACTCATTTTTCAGCCGAACATGGTCATTTCTGATACTTTTGACGTCGGTAGATTCAAAACAAATGTCCATAAACAATACTCCCATAAACTAATTTCCTAGTTCCAGCACAATGCATCGCTTATGTATGGGTCATTCCCTGAGTGCTGGTCCAAGATAAAAAGAAATAAAAAAAAAATACCTTCAAAGCTTTTTAATAGAAATTATACTTAAATCCAGCATAAATTTTGAATTAAATAGTCAATTTGTTTAAAAACGCTTGGGAAACACTACCAGTACTCGGCTTCTGACCCGGCAATGAGAAATTCAAAAACAAATTCTGTACGAGTATTGTAACACAAAGAAAAGTTAATGTAGCCTTACAGTCACTGGTTGGTATGCTGTAATTGTTGCATAAAACAAAAATTATTATAATAAAAATAAAAATAAAAAAGAGAATTTTGGTAGAAATCTCTGTACGTATACGTGTATTTTGTTAAAAAGATAGTTTTTATGGTCTGCATACAAATAATCGATATCCGGTTTGTTATACACCACATGCATGTACATATTTATATAAAATAATTTACTAAATGGAGTAAGCAAGTAAACATTACCCAAGGGAAGTGCCACACAAACACTCAAATCCGTATATTAAAACGTATATCGCTACGTTAATATAGAAGGGCCGTAAGTCATATTTTCCTTCCAATCGAATTTTATTTTTGCTTATTTCGATAGATAATGCTTTAAGAAAGCCCCGACTGACAATAGCTTAGAGAATTGACAAAAACCTTTTGTAAATACCAGAAAATTTAAATTTTTATGAACTTTTTTCCTTCTCCCGTCCAGTGAGCAAACCATTAGTTAGGGCTTTTATATATTAATGTAACGATATGTATAATTGTGTTTGCAGGTATGTATGTATGTGTGCATGTGAAAATGTCAAAGTTCCCATGGGACTGCACAGTCAGACTGCAAAATTTATAACACGTCTGCTGTGTAACTTTAACACAAAAAATGAAATAAAATGAAAATAAATAATGAAATTTTACTTCGATCTGAAATTGTGGAAAATACAAACTGTTTTTTTTTGGTAAATAAAAACAAAAATTAAAAAAAAATTACTAAATTGCATTATTTGCTCTAAAAACTGTGCTCTCCCTCTTCAACAGTACTGCATTCTGTAGAAGTTTATTGGGCGTGTTTTATTAGCAGGATGTGCGCCTGATTGTATACAAAGTTGAAAACATACAACATTACAAATGGTACACATTTTTTCTTCACTTCCTTCAATAGTTGCAAATACAACTGCTGCAAGTGAATAAAAGGAAAAACATTAAACATTTTTATTGTACAATTCTCAGATGTCAAGGACACAATGGCTGCCAAAACCTACACCCAATGCATTTGAGGGGTCTAGGGGGTTGATCACTTGCTAAGACGAAGCAACATAAAGAAAAGAGCAGTGAAGAAGGAATAAAATTGCAGTTCAAATACTCTGACACTCTGCTACAAATTGCTACAAAAAAGTGAAAAAAATCCTTCTTCATTCTTTCATTTGAAATTTTTTTTTTATTTTTCTCAATTTGTTTTTTCAATTTCATAAAGAAACTGTTGCCGCAATCAGTCCAGCGGCTCCACTAGATGCGCACTCACTTACTTTTATTTAATATTGTGCAACCAACTAAACTCGAATATATTCTTCTGTGAGTGTATGGCAGGATTTGTAATGAAATTCCTTTGGAAAATTTAACGACTTTAAAATAGCAAAATGAAAGACTTCCAAAACAAAAAAATTGCAACTTTGATCAAATTTAAGTTCATACAATTTGTCTTTTAGAATAATTTTATGGTGATTTTGTAACGGCAAGAAACTCAAAAACTTGTTTTCACAAGAATTCTTACATGTGCCATTGGGGACTATAAGAGAACTTTGGAAAATTTTAAATTGCTGTGCTGGCCAAACATGTCAATGAATTTTGGAGAAAAAATACCACAAAACAATCTACTCGTATGTACAGTTCATTTTTCGCATCATCATCGGGTCATTTATTTGCTATTTTTTTTTTTTTTTTATCTTGGACCAGCACTCAGGGGATGACCCCTACACATGCGATGCATTGTGCTTTGATTTTCAATGTAATTTTTTTCCTTGTGAAAAAAAGATTCGCGACCTGTGTCAATACGAAAAATGCTCAGTAAGGTTTGCCATTTTACCATGAATTGCAAACGGTGTTTGGATCCCGTCGCCCGTAATAACTGGAGGAGTTTGGCAACCTTTAGGCAGGGTTGTATGGTGCTCAAGGAGTCTATGGGTTGGTCGTCGAGAGGGCTACTAGTGTTCCAGTGAGTTACCTTGAGCTTGATCACGGCGCTAGTAACGGGTCATGGGAACTTCAGGTCTCATTTGAGACGGATTGGCATCGTCGAGGATGACAATAATTGGAGGAGGTTGAGACGGCGACACATATTGAGTATGAATGTCCAGCTTTGGCTTATGCCAGACTAAAGCCAATGGATCGATGAGACTACGTTGCGCGAACAAAACAACTACCAACATAGCAAATCGAAAAGGAAAATATTTATTTTTAATTAAATATATTTGTTAGTTTTTCTTTGCTGAGCTGTCATGCGATTTCAAAATCAATGTGATCCAATTCTCTGCAGATTTGTGAAAATATCAAGAACAAAAAAGAAGAAATGTCTAAGGGCAGGGTTTACGGAAAAAAATTAAAACCAATTTTAATTACCAAAATGATTGAAACAATTAAAAAAATCTTTAATTTTGCATCTAGCACTAATTTGATTATAACAATTAGAGAAATTGTAAAATTAAAAAAAAATTACGCTACTAATTAGAATTCAATATATCTATAATTAAAAAATATTTTAAAAGTATTTAATTGAATCAATCAAAACATTGCTGGATCAATAAACACTTATTAAATTCAATTTCGTCGTTCTAGGTAGATATGTCGTTCTTCCACTTTTTGTACTGTTAACTGACAAACAAAAAATTCCATAAAGTAATTTATTAAATTAGTTAATATATTGATTAAATATTAACTAAAAGTCAATTAAAATGTTAATGGAAAAAAAATATTTTCTTGCCCTTTTTGTCCAATTAAAAAAGTTATTGAATTAACTAATACGACTTACTACTCCTATTACAACAAATTATCAACTTTAATTAAAAAAACCCACTGATAATTTTTCCTGCATTGGTAATGAGAAATTTTAAATTTTTATCGCTTCAAGTAACAATGCTCAAATGCTTCATTGTAAGCGATCTGAAGGCTGGTAGTTGGTGCAGTTCACTCGTAAGAAAGACGCCTGCTAAATAACCACAACCAGAATAACCAGAAACAACCATAATAATGGTTAAATTTTTTCCAATTAACTCGTAGTTTAGTAAACATTTTTTTCTTAATTAATAATTTAATTCAATCTAGATAGATAAATAGATATATTTTCTTGTTGTCTCAAAACAGTGCATTCCAAATCCTATTAAATGGTCAAATGAAAAAAAACGTGAAATTTTAATAAAACCATTAATTGATCCTACAATTTTCGCGATAAGTTGAAATTTAATTATTATTTCAATTGAATCTTCGAACTTTTTAATTGCATGTCGATTTTACTGTTTCCTGTGTACACAGAAAAAAAATTAAATTAATTTCAATGAAAAAATTTGTAAATCAATTAAAATTTTGTTTAAAATTGCACCAATAAATAAATTAGTAAGATCAATTAAATTTTTATATATATTTGATTAAATGTCAATTGCAACAATTAAACACATAATATATTGTTATTTTATATTTCTAAATTAATTTTTTAATTATATTTATTCACTACTGATTTAAAAAAAAAATTAAAAAGTTTTAATTAATTTTTTAATTGAGCGAATTAAAAAGTTTTTCTTTTCAGTTCTCAGAGAGCTGTTATAAAAACACGCTTTTATATTAAGTTAAAAAGTTAATTTCATAAATTAAATAATTTAATTGAAAAAAAAAAATTGAAATTAATTAAGGGTTTTAATTAGTAAAAACAAGTAGAAATTTTTTCTGTGTAGTGTTTGTGCAGAAAACTAGTTCTACAGTTTTTGTTCAGCGCAAGAAAATTTTTAGAGAAGTATATGAATTGCGCATCATGTCTTTACGTTTGGCAAAACTGTTAGAAATTTAAAAAAAATTTCTTCATGTCATAGATTACTAGATTACATAGATTAATAATCGTGGTTCTTACCGATGATTCTAATGGATTGGTTTCGTTTCCATCCAAATTTGCAATTATGTACGTGAGAAGTTAAACTAGAAACTTGATTCTTTTTTTTTTAAATCATAAATAACAATTTTCTGTTCTTTCTTTAAATCATGTTTTCTTAATGGTGTTGAAATGCATGTGAAGCGGAAATTCATTTAAAATGACTTGTGGTAGATTGCATTTTTATGACGGCTGGGAATATCGATTGTCTGCCACTTGCGCTCAGTTATTCTTGCCATTTCTTGCCTTCTCAATAGTTATTTGACTTTTTATTTTGGTTTTTTTCTTATTTGTTATTCCCTGCCAGAAGAAGAAAAGCAACCAGAAGATATCGAAACACGTGCCAACTTTTAGCACTGACCGACCCATTGCATTTTGGTATTTAAGACCTTTGGGGTTTAGTGCTGATGTTTTTAATGCAATTTCTTTTTTGTATTTCTTTTCCTTTCATTCTGTCGCTGCTTCATTAAATAATTATCAAATATTGGCAAACGTGAAAACGAGTTTCATTGAATAAAATTTTTAAATTTCTTGTTGATGATTAAATTATGACTCGACTGATGATGAATTAATGTGTTATAGATGTTTTTGCTGTTACTGTTTTAAAGAATATAACATATGTGCTAATTTAAATAGCTCAACAAATATGTGCACGTTTACAGTGCTGTTAACTTTTTTTCTTTTGTATTACACTGTGCCACAACAGTAGCCTTTTGGGTAAATACAGGACTGGACAGTATATGTTCGTATATGGGATCACAAAATCCCAAAAATCTTCATCAAACCTGGCAGCAACTAAAGGACAACATTCAAGAAGAAATTGATCGTATAGCACAAGAAACACTCAACAAAGTTATGGAAACGGCTATAAAAAGTAGCCTATTTTTGAGTTAGAGAAAACGGTTCTCATTTAACCCTACATTAGTTTCATAATTAATGTAAAAAAAAAGAACATAAAATAAACTTTATTTTTATCTTAAAATTTTTTGTTACTTTCATTCCACACAATATTTATTTAAAACAAAATAATAATTTAGTGACTTTAGCCGCACCCTGTACAAAAATATGAATTAAAACTTTAACGAAAAGTTTTGAAATTTTGTGAAGTGTTATTTTTTCTTATGTTGAACCACTGCTCAGTAGATATACCCTACATATGCACTGAATTGCACTGGAACTAGATAGAGAGAGGTAGACAGAAGAGTGAAAGTCATAGGAAGACAGAGCTTAATTCACAACTCTGCAGTTGCGGGTTAATTATAAAGCAAAGTTGCGGGTTAATTATAAAGCAAAGTTGCGGTCTCTGATTTTATTTTTGACGCATTATTTTTAAGCTAAGAGAAGCCATTTAATTTCTTATTTTACTTCGCCGATATTTTATTGTTCAAATACCGACGAAGGAGGTTGCTGTAGCAGCGAAAATTCAGAAAAAACTTTTCGACTTGACAGGGCTGGGAATCGAACCTGAGCCAACGTACTGACTACTCGCTACCAGCACTCCATAAAATATTGTTGCATTCGTGCATTTGATATAATGAAAGTAATAATGACATTACAATACGAGTACCATTTTAAACAAATTACGGAACTTGAAAACACTGCAAAAAAAAACTGGAATTTATGTACTGTTAACAGCACTGCATGTGTATGGAGGTTTAGAAAAGGCAAAAGCTTAAGATAGTAAACCATAATTTTTAATAGAACCATTTTTTACATTTTACTTCACCAAACGATTTTTATTGCTACAACAACGCTGAGGAAGATCGCGCTGAGTTAACTGAATTAGGGTTTGAACGCCCGAGCTTCGGGTTGTAGAGTCGACGCGCTATATACTTAGCCCCATAAAACTCTTAGAATACTAACATAGTTAAAAACAAGCGACTAATTTAAAGGATGAAGGAAAAATTTAGAATGAATTATTTACATGCCACAGAGCAAAGCCTAACATCGATATTTTTTTTAGAGGACACCGGACTTTCTCGGCATTTTAATTCTATGTATGTTTGATATATTTCTAATTGACTAAGATAAGAATTTCTAAAAATTAATCACAAAAATAGAATACGGGAATTATATACTTTAGAAATATGTTACTCTGTGAAAGTTTTGATAAGTTCATATTTTACTATCACTAATTTTCCGTTTAATAAAGCAATTGTTTAAGGTTAGTTTTTGTTGTGTAAATATTTTTGAAAAGCTTATAAATGTTTAAATGAATTTAGAAGGCATGTATGGTGGATATAAATGTGAAATTACTGCTAAAGTTCCAAAGTCATATAAAGCTACTAACGCGAAATATTTTGCAATATGTATTTTCTTTTTGATGCGCCGAAAAAAAGAAGTTCAAGGGGTTAAATTGGCAGTATTTTGTGTTTCCCCTAACTTTGTGAAAAGAAACAGTCTGGAGAAAAGACAGATGCTGAAGTACCAAAGGGCGGCTTAGTTGTGGCATAACACTAGGAGTCCTCAATACCGATGAAGAAGTGCGCACTGGCAATATAAACAAATGCACAGACGAAAAATTTGTGATCAGTGCGAAAGCGTTTCGACTCTGGACTTTATGACTGTAGATTTGGTGCGCTAATTACTTTAGTCAACATAATTTAAACTGCTCTCTCATTCCAACATACATGAATGCGAAATGATAAAATCTACTACGAAACTTGCTTTTAGCCGGGCCCTGGGAGGCGATAAAATAATTAAAGCACAATCTATCGCATGTGTGAGAGTGCCGAACGAAATTAAAAAAATTATTTTTAAATTTATGATTTGAACACTTCCTGTCTATTCTGCAGATACTGAAGAGACAGCAAAAAAAAGTTAAGAAAATAAGGAACTAAATATAACATGATGTAAAAAGAGCTGTCAATCCACAGTCAATCAAAACTTCTTCGGGCCTATAATGAAATAAATGTACGCGAATGCTTTTGAAAAGTTTACAGAACTTTCATTGGCTGTAGATGGCATGTTGCGCTAAATCTCTGAAAACTAACTTAAAATTGCCAAACTTCAAATTTAATTACTCGTACAATAGAAAAGTGAAATTAAATGCTTCAGAGAGTATGCTGGTGTAATATGAAATATAAATTAATTACTCGTTTATATTATAGATGAGCTTGTTGAACGATAGAAAATATTCTGGTGAAAATAATTAGAAATTAAAAACAAAAATTACTTTCTTAATGGAATCCTGTACGGAAAACAATGTAAATTTGAAAAAGCAAACACTCACAAACATTTGTATGGTTTAAATTTCCAACATCCTAAAGTGAAATGCAAAGTTAATGTGGCAAAATATTTATAACTTGTGTTTTGAGAAAATTATGAATTTGTCTATTAAAAATGCTTCAAATTAAACTCAACAAATTGCGTATTTTTAGCAAAAACATTAACAATCTAAAGAACCAATTAAATTCAAAATGTGAAACTTATATAGTACAACTCGGTGATAATAAACTCAATGGGACCAGCAAAACCAAGTCGTTATAGCAAAAGTTCGTAATAAGCGTACTGAAACGCATTATGAAAACCACTTTTAACTATTTACGTTGTTTTGAATTTCCTTATCACTGTGCATATTTACATCTATACTAGAGCGTACCACCTTACAGGCAAAAAAATAAAAGTGCGTCGTACACCTCCTAATATAACGTATTTTTCGACGGCATTTTCGAAAACATAATTTTTTTTTTAAGTCGTCTTTTTAAACTTTTCTTTATAACTTCGATATATACAGTCGGATCGTAAAGAATGTGATATAAATATAAAGAACGCCAAGTTTTTGCATCAATCGCCATTGACTTCAGGTTTGCCGTTCTAGTGTTTATCCACCTGATTTCTGTTTTCGTTGACGCTTCTTGTCACTGTGGAGAATTGGGTATGTAGATAGTCCCGCAACACCCTCAAACGTCTCTGATGTGCCAACTCTTTAGCTTCGAAATACCCTCCAATCTCAGCGCATCGGAACAAGCCTCCCCTCGGTCATGATCGAAAGTGGCGGGAGGCATTGGTCGGACAAGTTCTCATTGCCCGCATGATGCCAACACAGATGGTTTGAGGAAGTTTACCCAACACGTCCCTATCCGTCATTTGCGTGGCCGCGTAGGTGACTATGTGCTCACCACCAAATTGAATGTTCAGAAAGTCATTCTTGCATTCAGATCTCAAGTCCTAACAAAGACTCCCGTATAGGCAAAGAATGCCCCCGTTGCCCTTATGGTAAATTTTTCAAAAAGTGTGTTCTAGGTGAGCATCCTATCCAGCCTTACGCCCAGAGTGGTGGCGAGGGTGGCGATGCCTGAAGTACTCTGCACGAAAAAAAGTCTTGGGTTCGCATTTGTTGTCGGAAGAAAAAGAGTGAGAAAACCCTAGGTGGTTCATATTGTGAAGAAGCTCATTTATCACGACAGTCCATAGACCACCTTACGGCCTTCCTACCTACCTACCTAGTCCTGTCTCTTAATTCAATGCTGACCGTCATATATCTTCCCCATAGGAAGTATTATCAAAAACTCCTGAAATTTCAATAAACGCACACAGAGCCATTTGTGTTGCCTCGAAAGCCTTCTCAATATTCGTAACAAGACTATGTACGGCAGTCACATATACCCATATTGAAGCCGATACAGTGGGAAACTCACCAGAATGTTTTTCCTTCTGTATCTTTTTCATTGACTTAATGAAAATTTAACTGAGACTTATCGATCTGTATGATTTACGTTTTCTTCCCTGCCTCTGGAATAAATGCAACCCTCACCCCAACCCTCAACCCTTACTATTATAATAGAGCGTTTCATGCTCGAAGTGTCGGCAACTGAAAACAATTTGCTACCGTAGAATGTTCATTAGAGATCGTCATGAGCCATTCACTTGCAGTGGCAGCAAGAAATGATAACAGTTCGATCGCCAACCCCAGTATTTCAGACATTTAATTTGTTGGCTGAAAGCTGTTATTTTCGCTGGTAATGATGTCATCCATTCGATGTGGTTTTAGATAAAAAAAAAATCTCTTCAAAAAGTATTTTTGTTTTCTTTAATACTTTAAGATTGACATTATCTATGTTTCTTGCCAGTTTTGGAATCATGATTTCAAATATTTGTATGCTGTTCAACGGAGAGACGGTTGGAAATTGTTTTTTTTTTTTGGTTGCGTTGTCAGTCTGTCAAAAAGGTTGCGAGGAAGCAACACAATATTTTTCACTTTAGCGACGAAACATATAAACATTTAAATTTATCTAAGACATGACAACTGTTTGTGGTACAAAAGTAAATAATTGTAAAAAATGTTAATAAACTAAAAACTAATTAACTGCTACGAGTATATGGGGATTTCCACCGAATGGTCCAACGAGACCAACAAATTAAAAGTTCTTGAAAGCACTCTGTTTATATCATATTATCGCAGGGAAACAATTAAATATAAGTAATGTATAAAAATGTTAAAATTATATTTAAACCATTTGAAGATATCCGAATACCAATTCATTAAAGAGAAGCTTTTCCATTTGGATATTTCTGTTGTACGTTTTGTTTTGATAAACGGTCTTAAAGAGACCCTAAAATCTATCTGAGGTTACCACGAGTTAAAAAATAATGTATAAGAAACTATGCAACTGCAAACAACTGTAAGTTTTTGCTTTGAAAAGTAGTATATTTCGATGTCACGTTCGAGATTGAAAAACAACATTTATTTCAAGTGCGTCGAAAGTACAAGTGGAAAGCTCTTTAAATATTGAGTACAAACACAGATATTTTATATTATTTAATTAAAAAAAAACTTTGCTGACAAAGAATAATATTTGCCATCTTGATAGTTGCATATGGTTGGTCACGTGCGACATCGTAATTTAAAAAAAAAACTTTTATTAAATTCTTCAATATTTCTCTACTCCTTTGAATAGCATTCCAAGAAAAACAAAAAAGACCTTGAACTTGAAAATTAAATTTTCAATTAAAATTAATTTAAAATTATTTAAATCCATCGATGGAGTGGGAACAGTTGTCAAAAGGTAAACCTGTCAGAGAAAGAAATTCAAAAAGGTTGTTATAACGGATGTATAAATTGCTATTTGCGCAATTGTGCATACACAGAAAAAAATTATTTTCATAATATTTATGAAAATCGTTCATATTTTTTTTCGTTCATAAAATATATGAAACTTACTTAGTATATATGAATTATTTCTCGTATTTTAGATTCTCTTTAAGATTCCCAGTATTGAGTTATGAATTTCGGTATAAATGTTATGAATTAATTTCATAAATTTGTTCAAAAGAATTTTTCTTAGATCTAATGAACATTTTCCTTGAATATAATGAATTATTCTTAATTCTACAATTTTTCAAAATTAAATAGTAATTTTTCTTGAATTTTATGTGTAGCTTCATATAAAATATTAAGAAATTGAAGTAACGTATTTTTTATTAATGATACTATTAATTGGTTTTATGAAACTATTCATTAAAATTATGACAAATGTTCATAATATTTTAAAAACTTTTTTATAAATATTAACAGAAACTAACGGTATAAACTGGATAAGTGATGCTTGGTATGCTGCATGTAAGAAGAATACAGAAGATTATATTTACTGTCTAAAGCATTAGAATTTAAAAAAAACTAAAAAATCAATTTCAGTTTTGTGTCAGCGTGCATAGTGTAGCGTGCATAAAAATTGTTAAATATAACAACAGTGTTAATATGATTCCACGCTTTAAATAAAGTGTTTACAAATGTAAGTGAATATACATTTTTTCATTTAAAAGAACAACATTATTGTGCAGTAAGTGATAAGTTTGAATGTAGTAATGAAAGTTCTCACCAATTGTTTGATAATATTTATAGATTTAACCTATTTTTAGGAATTCTATCGAACATGTAAAAGAGGGCGTATTTATGCTAAAGTTTGCAATATTAAAGCACAAATGAAGAGTGCTTTATCAGATTCAACAAAGCCGTCAAGTAATAAAGATATTCAATTTGGTGAGAAAATATATAAAACATTGGAAGCATAAATTGTTTATACAAGTCTCGTTTTTTTTATATTTTATATATAAATATGCATATCAAATTAGTGCCTGAAGAAGAGTGCGAAATATTAAGAAATTCCTTAAATGATGAAAAGCTTTCTGAGGAGGAGTATCGACTATTGAAAAAAATGTAGTCAGTATCGATTTGCACAAATTGGAAAATGTAATACTGCTGCCGATGTGTTTAAAATTTGGAATACACAAATGCAAACGGAATTCGAATGGTATAATTTTCTCTAAAATATATTAATTTTATATAATTGAATAAAAATAACAGCTTCTTTTCAATTTTAGCTCAAGATTATTAGGAGCTTTTGCAATTTTTAGAAAAAGGTGGTGAAGAAATTGAAGATAAACTTCGGCAAATTACAACTTTCTAAAATTTAAGAACAATAAAAACACTATTTATCATATACAGTTTGTAAAAAATATGTTTACAAAGCTTAGAAAAATTAAAAAGTTTAAGAGAAACTCTTATTTGCAAGTAAACTATATAACTTTTATTAAATTTTTTTCTTCATGTATTCAATTGAAGATGTTTATAAACACTTTGCACAAAAAAAAACCAAATTAAATTAAATAACAAAATAATAATCGTAACTTAAAAAATACTTCCAGTTTCTACGCTGTAAAATAAATGTTTACAAAATTGTGTTAAATTGAATTAAATATATTCTAAATGGTAAAAAAAAGATTTGAGGGTGCTAATACTTGGTGTGCCCTCCTTTAGCTTTAATTACAGCTTCTAAGCGTCTAGACATTGAATGGATAAGCTTTGGTATATCGTAATTTTCAGGTATTTTTTCCCACTCTTCTTTAATAAATGTTATTAACTGTTGTTTGTTTTTTGGTGACCTTTTTCCAACTTTTTTCTTTAGGTGGACCCACAAATTTTCTATAGGGTTTAAGTCTGGGCTTTGTGCTGGGGTATCTATCACTTTTGTACAATTATATAACAACCAGGATCTACAAATATATGCCTTATGCTTCGGGTCATTATCCTGGTAAAATTTATACTTGAGCTTTTCTGGGTTTTCTGGGTCAACAAAACCGAATTTGCGAACACTTGTACTCAATTCCTTTTTTAAAATGTTTAGATAGACTTCCTTGGTCATTATATCCTCTAAAATTCTTATTTCGCCAACACCCTTGCTCGAAATACAACCCCACACCATAACGGATAGTTTACCGAACTTTACAGTGGGTATTATATTTTTATTTTCTAAAGCCGTCAGGGGTTTTCGCCAAACTTTTTGAGGTCCATCATGGTAGTAAAGCATCACTTTCGTTTCGTCACAAAAAATAGCATCATCCCAGTGCTCCGGTGGAAAAGAAATGTGTTCAATGGCAAACTTATACCTTTTTTCTATGTTTGCCGCTGATAGCAAAGGTTTTTTCCTCGCAACTCTTGAAGAGTATTTATGGTTTTGTAGCACATTTCTAACAGTCTGATGAGAGATACTTACTCCACATTCATTACTGATGTTAAGTGCAATTCCTCTAGTACTAAAATGTGGATTCTCATCAATCATTTTCAAAATTTTCTTTTCAATTCGCCGAGTTACTTTTTTTCGTCTGCCTGGTGATACATTTGGTTCCAGTCTTCCTTCTTTTTCAGCACGGTTAATAACATTATATACTGTCTTTAGGTTAAGAGACAACATTTCAGCAATTTCTCTGTGAGATTTTCCTTTATAGTAATTTAAATACACCAGTTGGGTAATGTCTTTGTTCAGTCGCTTTCCTGGCATAGTTTATATATAATTGGATAATCGCTTGTTTGTTCTATGAGCTCAATTTAAGAATAAAAGACAACAGCTACTCTTAGCGTCCGTATAAAACTCTTACACGCAATACATGTGCAAAAAACCAACGGTTCTTTCTTGACTTTGCATTTTTGTAAACATTTTTTTTACACTGTTGAAAGTATACAAAATTATTTTGTAGCGTTGTTGTTGTAATATATTCATAAATTTGCCAAAGTTTCGACGCCTGCTTGTCGTCAACATACAAAACAACAGTTATAAAAAAAAAAATTTACAAATATAATGATATTGTTGTTGTAAATATTTATTTAAACTTAAATTCTTAAAAAATTTTTGTTTTGTAAACATATTTTTTACAAACTGTATATGCAATAAATCATAAATACTATGAATTCGTACGTTGGCAAATTTACTAGGTAAATTTACATAAATGGAAAGAAATTTTTCATATATTTTATGTATTTTTCATAAAATATGCAGACAATATTCATAGAATATTTTCCCAGTATTATTTTATTTTTAGGCCTTTTTTCATGAATAGTATGAAAAATTTCATCAATATGAGATATTCGTACATTGGCAAATTTTTCATAAATTATTCATGTATATTATGCATTTTTTTTTGGGTGACTTGTATCATAAAGTCCCCTTTGATAAACCAAAGGTCAATATAAAAATGCGAAAAATTTCAATTTGTGCCTAAAAATTATAATTTGCTTTTAAAAATGCCTTCAGATAGGCAAAAGACCCAAAAGCCCAAATTATTTGCAGAAGTTGCTATTTCTGAGAAGTTAACACTAGAATCTTTTTTTTTTTGACCAAAGTAACAACATGCCGTTTTACTAAATGCACAATTGAATAGCGCAAGTTTACATAGTTTGTGCTAATGAATTCCATACAATTTTTGACGAAACACTAAAATTTTCAACATTTTGTTTACATTTTTTAAATAAGTAGTACTGGTTTAAATTTATTTTTGTTTATATTATTTGCAATATCTCATTACTCATACTGCATATTTTTGTTAAGTTTGTTGCTATTATGTGAAAATAAACACATACATACATATGTATATTGAGTACTGCTGTTGGTTTAAAACCGTTATAAGTATCTACTTTATATTAAATGTCGTATAAAGAGCATCAGCAATAATATAAATATCAAGATGGAAAAAATGTCACGTTCGACAGAGATTAAAATTAAATGTAGAAAAAAAAATATAATTATTTTTTTTGTACCGTTTTTAAAAAACTTCAATGCACAACATTCTAAAATTATTTTCATTTAAATTCGGTGAAATTGAATTGTTGGCCGCAAAAATCACTTCTGTTTTTGGTACGTTCGAATTGCCTTGATTTTTTTGCAATTATCTTTAAAACGAAAAATTACCCAAAATCTATCTTAGCACCAATTATAGGGCTAATTAAGAGTTAAAATTTAGGACTATTTGAAAAAAAAATTCGTTTTTTCATTTTTCATTTAAAAAAGGGGGGATTAAGTTGAATGTAAAAGGAAATAGCTAAAAAAATTTAGGGAAGATCTTATCTGTTTGCTGTTGGCTGAATAGTTATCACGTTTACCTTAGACTCTGAAGGACGTTGGATCAAACCCTACTCAAGTCGTAACAAATTTTTCTGATTTACATTAATGTCTGTGCTAATGAAACCATAAAAACCGCTTTTCAAAAGTATTTTATAAAGAGTGGTCCAACCAGAATGCACTTTGTTAATTGTGAGTCACATCTTAACGTCAAGTTATCTGTTCCACTTAATTTGATATTTCTTTGTTTGAGTGTTTGACAAAATCAACAAAGTAGAGGTACACAATTGAGCAACGCGTTAATATTGTTGAAGCTTTTTACGAAAATTAGCGTTCAAATCAAGAAGGATTTTATGCACATCGTAATTTTTTTGGTCAGCATGATCGACCAAACGTGTGCACAATCGGGAGAATTCTGAGGAAATTTCAGTAAACCGGATCTGTAGGAAATGTGAAAACACTGTGCAAGCAGTTTGGTGCGGTTTATGGATTGCCGGCGTCATCGGACCGTGCTTCTTTTAAGATGAGATCGGCCTGGCAGTTACTATGGATGGTGTGTTCGCTATGACCAGATGATAATGGTCTTCTTCTTGTGGCCAGAAATTCAGGATATGTACCTGGACGATATGTGGTGCCAACAGGATGGTGCCACTTGCAACACAGACAACGAAAAACTGACTCTTGCGCGAGAAATTCTATGGCCGTGTTAAGATCATGTCACATAAAACTTTTGCTTCGCTTTGTGTTGAAGTTTCGCTTTGACATTTAAGATGAAATGTACACGTTTATATGAAACATGTCACATAAAGTATTCTTAAAGCAGCGCAAAGCGAAAAGTTGGGCATCTTTTATCTTTTTGCGTGCTTTGACAATCAGTTTGAATAATTTTCTTTATTCGTGTCTTCCCTTCTCTTCTTTTCGTTTTCAAACAGAAGAACATTGTAATTGTATTTCGTCAAATAACATTATTGACTTTTATTTTTATAATAAAAATATAAATAGCACAATTATGAAACACTTTTCTTTGGTAAACAAACAATTCGTGAGTGTTGTCAAAGCGTTTATTGTGTCATACACCTTTTGCTTTACGCTTTTCTGTCAAAGTTAGAAACGTCACGCAAAGCGACAAAGTTCTATGTGACATGGCCTTTATCGTGTGAGATGTTAATTGTGATGTGACGATGTTAATTGGCCGTCACGATCATGTGATTTGACAGCGTTGGTCTTCTTTCTTTGATATTTAAAAAATATTAAAAAGCAAAAGTGTACGTCAATAAACCAAGAATAATTCAAGAGCTAAAAGATGAGATAATTCGGCGCATTAACGACATTGAACCTCAATTATATCTCAGAGTCATTGAAGGTATGGCCACTGAAGCCGTGGCGAGCAATTGGCCGATATTTTGTTTCACACATAATTGTCATAGGTCCTTCTGTCATAATAAAGAATATTTATTAAGATAATTCTCTGAAAACTATTTGTTTTATTTACAATTAACATCCTGCCTTTCGGTTGAACCACCCTTTACATATGTGGAATAAAAATGGAATAAATAAAATACACCCTCCATTGATAAATTTGTAATGGCACTTTAAAGGACGATTACTCGGAAACTAAGGCTTTCCGCTCATTTTTCTATTTTATTTTTTCTTCGAATTTTGCTATGGGATGACATACATAATTTTTTCCATTTCTGGGAACTTTATTTGTTCCCGTTATTTGTTTTTTTCTATTGTTGCAAACCTGAGTATGTATTCACTTTGGCGATGGCACGATGGATGGTAGTCTGCACGTTGACTACACAACCAAAAACAGACCTGGGTTCAACCCCAGTTTCAGACAAAAAAATTTTTAAAATAAAAATAAACATCTCGCATTTTTCTGATGTGCATTAGTGTGTCTTTGTGTGTTAGTTGTTGTCGGAAGGTTTCAGTGGCGAAGGCATAGTCACTGGTCACTGAACAATACCGGCTTCAGCTGATAGCAATCCACAATCACATCAGAACGCCCTCCTTCGTCGGTATTGTGTAGCACCGGCGAAGTAAAATAATAATAAAAATGGCTACTAAACCGAAGATCTTCAGCACTGCTACGAGTATAAAAAAACTAAAGAACGTGCGAAAGCAGAGCTGCAAAATAATTAAGCTTCACCTCCTGTCGTTTCTCCTACTATCCCTTTCCTATAGTTCCCAGCACAATGCTTCGCATGTGTAGGAGTCATCTCCTGAGTGCTGGCCCTAGATAAAAAAAAAAAAAAATGTTTTTCTCCAATAAACCTCATTAGCAAGTCTGTGTTGGTGCCATTCATTGTTAAGCTCTTCGTATATTAACGGAAAAAACTCCTGTATTTTATTCATAGAAACATTTAAATTGAAGTGTGGTATTTTAAGCAGGAAGCATTTACCCACGCTTTACGGCAGATAAAAAATACAGGAACGATCTCAAATTTCAATCATTCAAGCATATACCGTTATTGAAAATATATGTATTTGCTTATTTACCGTTTTGCAAATAAATAAATTGCTCCTTACTCATTTTCATTATTGTTTTTATATGAATGTGTGCGTGTGTGGGCGTGTGTGGGCGTGTGTGTGTGTTGTAAATACTAAATAATTGAAGGCAAAGCCAAGCGAAGGAGTGTTTACTTTTTATTTGTTCCGCATCGATATAAAAATGGCCATTAAACGAATGAAATGATATAATTTACGATTTATAACACTCTGTTGCATAAATACACGAAAATAAATAACAAGCAAAATAATAATAATAAAAGAAATATGTACATGTCATGTACACCTTATTATTTGATTTAATTTTTTCAATGTTTCTTCTGCTTTCATGATCTTTGGGGTCAAGTTTGTTAAACCCGGAATACGAGTGTTGCGAGCACAAAGAGAATTCTTGAAATGCCAATTAAAAGTACATAAAGTAAAAATTTAAGTACACAAAAAAGGTAAATATTTGTATATTGAAATCATCTTCCAATTGTTTAAGTGAAAAGTTCAACAACATGCAGCAAGAGGGGAATATGTTGTTTGGGACTAAAGTTATAAACTAATGAAATAATCCTAATTTTTTATACTTCATTTTAGCACATTTCAGTTCAGATTTCCATTTAATATTTCAGTCAGGGCTGCCAGTAATATTATCCGAATAATCGTAAAATTTTGGAAATAAAATCGTTAAAATTAAAAAATAAAACGTTACACAAAAATTTGCTGTTTTCTATAACAAGCAATTGTATATTATATAATTAAAACCGACTTTCATTAAAAAATTAACAATTCCACGCATTTATTAAAAACAACAAAAATTTTAAACACAAAATAATGGAAAACTAAACAATATTTTAACAATATTGTGATAAATGAACTGTGAACGTATTCAAATGACAGAACATTTTTATTAATTTTCGGTCAAGTCAAAGCAACATGAGGGCGGCGATGGTCGAAGTAGTCTACACATTGACTACAAAACGAACAATTTTCCTGGGTTCAACCCAAGTTTCAGAATCATAAAAATATCTGCAATTTTTTCTGGTGTGCATTTGTGTATCTTTGTGTCAGTTGTTGATGCAAGGTTTCAGTGGCGAAGGCAAAGTCACTGGTCACTCAACAGTAACGGCTTCAGCTGCATTCAATCCACATGCACATCAGAACGCCCTCCTTCGTCGCTATTGTGTAGCACCAGCGAAGTAAAATAATTACTAAAAATTACTAATGAAAAAAATTAACTTTTTTTTTTTTTTTAATTTAATTAATTAATACAAATTATTATTTACTGACGATGCTACCTATTTGGTAGCGAAATATTGAGAAATAAATAATAATTAAAAAACTTTTCATAAAAAAGACCATCGCTCAAAAATAAATATAATTAAAAAATACTATACATAAATACATACCATAGTTAAGTTTTTTTTTTATAATATTTCTTGTAATGGAATTAGGAATTATTTTTTAAATAATCTTTTGAAAGGGTTCCTGTTCCCATAGAATTCCTTATCTTAAATTTATTGGTAAATATTCTGTCAACATTAGCTGAAGAGTTTGGCAAAGTCATTAAGTTATTTCCACATTCACATAAATTAGGAAAAACTGGTTTATTGTTTGGTAGATGAAGTGACTTTACTCTTTTCCAAAATGTTGAGCACAAAGTAGTGAAATGAAAAAAATCGTCAAAGTATAAGGGGTACTAAACAAAAATCGTCAATCGTCATTTTGTGAAATTCGCTCTAAAAAATCGTCAAAATGCCGTAAAATCGTTGATGTTTGGCACCACGTTCTATGATTAAAAACAAGGCAATTTTTGTTCCCTAGTAGGGGGTAATCGAAGTAGACTCTTGAAATCGAAGTAGACAACGTTAAAGAGCAGGGATGGAAAAAGACTCTCATATTTTTGTACCAACTTTGAAAAAACAAAATATACTTTTTTTTAATTCATGGCGCTACTATTTTATAAAACACATTTATTAACAACAGAAATGTCAATACTAGACATCAGTTATTAATGGAATTTTATAAAGAAAATATTTTTCACAATATTATGCAGAAATTACTTTTTTTTATTAGAATAAAGGAAAAAAAAGAATAGTTAATATCCAACACTAGTTGAGTATAGAGCTGAGTTGAGTTGGAACTTAACTGTTCTTTTTCCCCTTATTCTAAATAAAAAAGTAATTTCTTCACAATATTGTGATAAATTAACTGTGATCTTGAACACGACAGGAAATTTTCATCAATATGTAATAACTGTAGTTCGATTAAATTCTATTCTGAAAATATTTTTGATAATAATTTGTCTGTTATTTGAAAATTGAAGCACCACGAATTTGTTGAATAAGTATTTTGTTTGTATTACATTAGCAACAGTAGAAACGTGTAGTCTACTTTGCGTTATTGATATTTTGCAAACGTAAACATGTTGCTTTGTCCACTTTTTTCCTCGAAATGGTTTCACATTCGCCTTCACTTCCTTACGTTAGGTTAGTTCAGCTGGTTGCTGAATGTTAAGGTAAAGGTCTTAGCCCACTTGGTATTCATTTATTGTGATCCCATTGCGCTATTTGTTGCGAAAAAACTTTCACGTTTTGTAGTGAAACACCCTAAAGTCTCTGGTAGGAATTGAACCTAGAACACGCAAACTGAGAACCTACCGCACTACTCACTAGACTACCGGAGCACCGTTCACTTGGTTACTTGTTCTAAATTGGTAATATTTTAAAACAATTTCGATAAAAATAATTTAATCTTAACTTAAAATGGTTTTCCAATCATTTTCATTTCATTGGTGAAATTATTATACAAGAAAACATTAAAACAAAAAAGAATTTATTTAATTGTATTCACCATGATAAGTACAGACCGTTGAGATTTATAAGTTGTACCAAGTAAGTGGCGGTAGTGCCACGGTTGCCAACAAGGTTGAAAATGTACCATAATTTCCACCTGTGCAAATAGACTCAGTGTCTTTCCTTTAAATTTTGTCATGGGCAGAATTAGATCAATTGTTCTTTAACTTTGCTCCATATTTTCTGCCAAAACTTTATTTTCTAGTTCCAGCACATTGCATTGCATGTGTAGGGGTCATCCCTGGAGTACCGGTCCAAAATAAAATAAAAGAAAATGTTAGGAGGGTGGATGTCGAGTATTAACACTCGACTAGCACAGGTCAATAGAATATAGATCAAATTATATGTTTAGCACAAGTATCAATGCCCAGCACAAAAAAAACGATATGCTAAAGAAATAGTTAATAAATGGGTTCAATTGCAAATGGACTGCTTCAACTTAGCTGAAGAATGCATGATTTTAACATAGTGGTGTCATTGGCCAGCATGTGATCACATTTAACAAAACATCTCGCCATGAATACAACTCAAAGTACAAAAATTAAATTACAACTGCAAAGTTATTCATAACAAATAAACGGAAGACTTGAATGCGTTTTTCATGAGTTCAAAAGTAATTATCGTGTTAATATCCATAATGGCATTAAAAATGCATTTCGATGAAGAAGTGTTTAAGAAGTCATGAAAATACCAACTCGTGAACACATTAAATTTTTGTTTGCTGTGTGTGTGCCACTTGCTGGATTAATCAAAGGGTTATTAAGGGAACAAAAAAAAAAAGCACAATTTAGTGGTGGCATATTTCGATTGTCCGCTATGGTTCATTCTGACCAATTCATAATGGGAATTGTGCTTCAAAATTTTTTTAATCAGGATTATAAAAAATCAAACTGTGGCGGAGAAAATAGGCTTTCAAAGCTTTTCACGAAAAAAGAAAAGAAATCGAAAATTAGCTTCAATTAAAAAGTTTCTTCGTAAATTGTTCTTCCATTTAAAATGTTTACCAATACTCAGCTTGCAAACAAATTCAAATGTTAAACAATTGGTTAAAATTTTACAATTTTAAACTTAAATTTTATTTTTGATAAGCAATAAGAAACAAACTAAATCAATGACAAAAATGTTAAGTCACACTGAAAAACACCAGCAGAAGGGAACAACATGTTGTTTTTGAAAGTTGCTACACTTTCATCTTCAGCGTTCTTAGTGTTTTATACACCGTGTGTGGTTATCAGTAGATGAAAATTATTAGCTTTATATTTTTATTATTTTCTATAAATAGAATAGGAGAATTTAAAAAACAAAAACTGGGGATTGCTATTCTAATACATATTTTATATAATGAATCGCTTTAACTTTTTGCATGGAAAAAATTAATAAAGAAATTAGCTGAATCGTCCACAAATCACCAGCTACAGCTGCCACGCTTGTGTTTATGAAAAACCTATAGAATAATTTTCGATTTTACTCTTCAGTGTTTGTCGAACCAAATGTACCATTCCAATTAACAATTAAAAAAATTTCAACTATTAAATGTTTTTTTAAAGATCAGCAAAACATAATAATTAATAAAAAAGTATGATTTATGGTTTTCAGTAAAAAAAATATCTGATTTGAAATTGCAAATGTTTAATTAAAATAAATGGAAAATTTAAAGTGTGGGAGGTCTTTGAAATTGGCTTTCATGATTCTAAAGGGTATGCCGAAGTTAATGCAAATGTAGATTTGAGATTTCATTTTGTTATTTCTTACTGAATAAAGAATGGCTTCTATGACTACGCTGGCACACATGTGTACTATTTTGTTAAAATTTTGCATAAATGAGGCTGAATATCGGCATGTAGAGTTTGATTTCCCCTTCGAAGGCACACGAAGTTGAAGTCTTTGACTTCAAGTAACCCCAAACAAAGAGAACATTTTTTCTTTTCCATTTTTTATTAACGAATGAAAAAATTCTTGTCGAATAAAATAATTTTTGCAAGGGCTACTTGGTTTCTTCTGTTTATACACGGTGGGACAAAAATAATCACCCGATGTATTTTTGCTGTAATTTTATTTAATAAAAACCTTTGGATCTGCATGTATGGTCATCAACTCTGGCGGCGGTCACTTAGTCCATATCATAAGCAGTGCCAAAATTTGTCTTAAAAAAAAAATTACAGCAAAAGAACATCGGGTGATTACTTATGCCCCGGGTGATTACTTTTGGCCCACCCTGTATTTATGTAATACTCAAACATATTTTGGGAGTTTTTGTATATATTTTGGACCAGTGGCCCGTACAGATGGCCGTGAGTCTACTAATGGACAATCGGAAAAGCTCAAGAGTTGATCAGTCCTACGTTAATCATACCGGGGCCACAGAGCCCTTGCTATGGGACAGCCGGGAATAGAATTCGCCCTGAAAAACTCCTCTATCCGTCCCCTCGCCATAGAAAAATTAACCCCTATGTCAGAAATAATAGCAGCAGATAGCGAACCGCCTGAACCCAGTCCCACGAGCTCATCAGCCGTCTCAGTACGCCTGATGTTCTCATGCCGCGGAACCCACATAAGAGAAACGGCACAGAAACCCCGGAGGACAGCCAGTTCCTCCCTACACTCACTAACCACACGCGAACAAATGCCCCCAACGCCGCATGACTATCGGAAAGAATAGCAACAGTACCCTCCACGCGACGTCTTCTCTGCATCAGACAAGCCCGCCAAATAGCGAAAACCTCCTCCAACAAGACACTGGAGGTATCTGGAAGCCTGTAGGAAACAGAAACTCCCAGATCATCGGAGAAAACACCCGCCCCCACTACTGATTCCATCGGTGAAGACCGCCCTGTCGCCACCCACGAGGACCCTCCCCTTCCTACAGTAATTCCTACTAGGGAAGGCGGCGACCGCACGCCCCTCAAATACAAGTCACCGAGTGGAGATATCCAACGGGTAGTCCGTAATTTCGCTGATGTTTAGCCAATATTATTTAATATATTTTTGTTTTATTTTTTCTCTTTAGAAAAAAAATCGGTAGGTCTTAAATCAGACGATCTAAGAAATCAATTCTGATCACTGAAATGTGAGCGATCAGGAAATATCTGATGCAGTAATACTATTGCTTCATCAGCGGTATGACATGTGGCAATTACTTCTTGAAACCACAAATATCGCTAACTGGACTCGAACCCAAGACCTTTAGTTTTGTAGTCAACGTGCTAAATACCTTAGCCACTGCCACGCTCTTCATAACACCCTACCTAAAGAAACTAATAAGATTTCTCTTGTGAGATTTAGTTCAAAATAAATTGTGTTAAGCAACAATTATATGAGCACAAAAATAAACAAACAAAAACTTTTTAATTATAATAAAAAGTAAGTAAATATTATTAAAAAAAAAATACGAATACAATAAATACAAACATATGTAAATTGATGGAGCCTTCATAATCTTTCTTCAAATAAAAAGTCAATCACCTTTTCTTTTTATCTTTCCGGACACAGATCTCTAGGCCACCTTTTACGCCAATCATGATGCTCCACGTTTGAAAAGGGAAAAAAAAACATTTTAATTGACTTTTTCCATCAATAACGCATTTAGAAAAAAATGTCTTTCAAACATTTCCAATTAAACATGTGCACAATTTTTAAAAATACCCCCATGTTTTATGTTGTTAAAAATATTAATGAATTAATGAACATTTTGCGACCGGAGACGTGTTGGTGTTACGCTCTGGCATATAAGGAAACTAGGGAAATAGAATCGATAATTAAAAATCACAAGATTTTCAAAACTGACAGTTTGACAATGTTAAACACACTAAACAAGCCAAAACGTTCATTATTAAACATCATTGCCATTTATTTTACGTTACGCCTTCACGAGCGCACTAAGTGCCAGAAATTAATAAATTTCGACATTTATTTATCATTCTTACAATTTACGCAAAAGTAATTCTTTACTTTTTTTTTGTTATTGTTGAAAATACAAAATAATAGAACAGAATATTTCCTTTCAAGTTTTTGAAAAGAAAAAAAATGTTTAAATACGATACACTGTGCAACACAAAATTAAAGAAGAGTGTTGTGACCACAGCCTCTGGCAGAATCACGGTATATGGAAGGCTTTAATTAGCCCTTTATTTATTTAAAGTGGAGTCTTGATTAGTGACTTGACTTTTATGTCAATCACTGCGAGCTAAAGTTTTCTGCCACATTTGAAGTCTTGGGTCTTAGCTGTGCTTTACGTAAATAGAAGCTATCCTCACACGGTATATAGAAAACAAAAATGGTCTATAAACTTCTACTATAAATCTCTGACTACGTCAATTTCAAGAATGTGTTTGCACAATACTGAATATTGCAGATACCGCTAATAATTATGCATAATGGATGTTAGTGTTGGGGTTTTAAATTTAAAACTAATTAAATAAAAAAACAACGGACTGAAGTCTGGTCCAAAGAGTGGCACCGCGACACGTTATGGATCTGCTGTGTCACACATCAGTAACTAATAAAACTTCTGCACGAGTATGATTCTCTTAATAACAAAAGTCAACACTGAAGATGCTGAAGCCAGTCGAATATCATTCAAAAACAAAAGTTCAGAATGAAAGGCCCGTTTACTAAAATTTATATTTGAGTTAACATTAAGGCCCTGTTTTTGTAAATAAAGAAAAATTTTCCTTTCGATTTTTACATGGAAGCAACAGTAAAGAAAACTCAAATATGTTTTCAATTCAAAGTCTCTAACGAAAATATGTATTTTATTTACAAAGCCAGGCACTATCGCTATTATTGGAGAATTTTGTTACTTCTTTTTCGAGAAGTTAACGAGAAGGTAAAGAACATCATACAAAAACCAATGCAGCTGATCGCGATGCGACCACCATGTTCAGTCGCGTACAAACAATCTGCGATATTTGACATTCCCCCGAACAGGTTGTAACATCCCTTAATTTTTGTGCCGTCCAGACAACTCCATCAATCTATATCAGAGGTAAAAGCGTAGAGTAAAAATTCTAAATACTTCTCTAATCTTCGTACTGCCAAGGCTTCTTAATTTTTAGAAGGCTGCAAGATCTGCTGAAGGTACAAATCTACAATAAGCAAAAAAAAAAAACCAAAACATCAATACCAAATCTCGATGGCGAAGGTCGAAGTAGTCTGCATGATGAGTACAAAACGGAAAATTTTTCTGGTTTCATCCCCAGTTTCAGGCTCATAAAAATACCTCGCATTTTTTCTCATGAGGGTGGCGATGGTACGATGGATGGTAGTCTGCACGTTGACTACAAATCTTAAAAAACAGACCTGGGTTCAACCCCAGTTTCAGACTAAAATTTTTAAATAAAAATAAACATCTCGCATTTTTCTGATGTGGATTAGTGTGTCTTTGTGAGTCAGTTATTATCGGAAGGTTTCAGTGGCGAAGCCATAGTCACTGGTCACTGAACAATACCGGCTTGAGCTGATAGCAATCCACAATCGCATCATAACGCCCTCCTTCGTCGGTATTGTGTAGCACCGGCGAAGTTAACTTACTGAAAATGTTTACTCAAACGAAGCTTAAAAATTTTAATACGTCACCTTGATATCGGAGACGCTACAACACTGCTATAAAACAAAGAACGTGCGAAAGCAGAGTGATAAGGTAGTGAAGCTTCACGACCTGTCACATCTCCCACTATCGCTTTCCTCTAGTTTCAGCCCAACAATGTTAAAAGTTAATTAGAAAACAATTTGTAGTCCTAAAAAGTATTAATTTTTATTTAAGTATTTTTCATAGCATTTTTGTTAGAGAAATACAAAAAAATATACGTACTTATAGACATTTATAAAATTTGAAAGATGCTGACGTAAAAGCGTAGCTCGTTGGGAAACAATTTCATTCATAATTTACTTTGAAATTTTTTTTGTTATTCTTTGTAATTTTTTTTTTGTTTGTTTTTCGTTTTATTATGAACACCAGAAAAATAAAGAAAATAAAGAAAAATTATAACAAAGTATTCATAATTAAAATGAAATAACAAAAATATCATTTGTATTTGAAACGATGCACAGAAAAACTAAAGTGCTTTTTTTTGTTGCTTAAAAAATATTTTTAAATATTTCAACTCAATCACGCATGAGTCTGCTTCAAATTCTATACCCATATGTAAGAGTAGCTTAAGTCGACTTAAACGCTTCGGTTGATTTTAATTTGATTAATTTGTAATAAATCTATATTTCAATTACTAAGGAACTCTATGTAAAATGATCAGCCTGCAGAATAAAAGAATATAATGTATATAATAAGTTTCAAAATCTCATATCTGATAACTATATTATATGAATAAGTTTCTTTTTATAATTTTTTTTTTTGTAAAATATGAGATATTTGGAGAGGTGCTTCACACAGCTTATCATAACTTTCAAACGACGTATGCGATTTTGTTATGCAATATGTCAAAAAAAATTTAATGATGTCAGCTTTAAGTATTTTTATATTATTTTTTAGTAGAACCTTTATTTTTGGAATTATTGAGAAACAAGTGAGAAAAAAAATTTTTTTTAATTATGAAATTTTTCACTTCTAAAAATTCACAAGAAATAGAAAGCCGCAAATACTTACTAACCAGTTGTATTACTTATTCATAAAGCTACATGTTAGAGAAATAAACTGGAACATAATTCATAAAATCCATGGGAAATACTCTTCTTATTCCCGATAAGGTGAAAGTAATTGTTTCTCAATTAATTAAATAAAATAATGATTATACTAAAAGCTCAAATAAACACTCTTCGCATACGGGTTGGTGGATTAATTTCCGATAAAGTGAAACTTGTGCGAAATTTGGTCAAAACAGCTGGAACAGACACTGCATTGGATCGTTTATTATAACCATAAAATGGACATAATTTACGAAAAACATATGACATTTCATTACCAAGCAGTGTTCGTTTGTTAGTCTATTCATGGTGAAAAGGCAAACCAAAGGCGGTTTTTAAAATAATAATGAAAATTTCATTCCGACCTTACCGTCTTTAGGGGTCCTTTTACGATTTGTTAGAATAGAGCCAAAAATTTTGCGTTATATGTTCCAAAAAAAAAGACTTTCTTAAATATTTTCTACACAGTTGCTGAACATATCCTACACCTCCGATACAAACAACATATAACTTCATTTACGGATATGCTGCACGATTAGGCAAAAACCCCCGAAAATAAAATTATTTCATTAAATAACTGAAATTGTTTCACGAACCTAATGACGGATTATCATTCAATTCCTTCCATATGGTATATATGTATATGCATTATTTAAGAAACGTTTTCATTGATTTAATAATAATTGTTGATTGATTTCATGATTATGTTTATTGTTATTATATCATTTATTTATGCTTGTTGTTTGCCTAAACCGTCCTATATGTGCATATAATTGCTACTAATGTCAACTAGTCATTTCAGACGTTCAACAAACTTTTTGAAAAAGCTAAGAAATCGCGCAGGTTGATATAAAAACATCCAAAAACCATTTAAGAATTGCTAAGTATACAAACGAAGAATGTTTCGTTGTATTCATGACAGCTGCTTATTGTATTTACGAATATCCTATTAATTTTAAAATTAAAGATATTAAAGTTTTTGGGTGCGAAAAATATTGAACAAAAATAAAAATTTTATATTTGCCAAAAATAATCAAAAAGCAAATTCAATTAATCAATGCAAAGATTTTCAGAAATACAATGAAAATAAAAAGCTTGAGAAAAGCTCAAGTTGAATGGAATCGTATATACAATGAGTCTTTATTAATATAACGCAGAAGATTTAATAAGTGCGTTTCATTGCTTGAATGAGCCTGAATTGCCTATCAGAGCATCACTGCGATTATGCAACAAACAACTTTTGCTGTTTTTTTTTTGCACACATCCAGTGCCTTTGCAGCTCAGTTGAAAAATTTAAATGAAATTTGAATTATTTAATAGCTCAAGAAAAATTAGTTTTGAAGTTCTAAAAGTACCATTTCTTTTACTAAAAGAAAAATTCCGGCAACAGACAAAGGCTCTCTGGGAATTTTTTCACAAACAAGTTTCTTATTTCTACTCTCTTCTACTACCATAGTTTCATAATTTATCTATTTGATTTGCGGATAAATGGAAAAATTTTGTCGCAAACTTGACAACAAGTATTGAATATTAAAAAAAAAATGTGTTAAACATTGAAAAATTAAATGATCAGAGTTACAGAAGTAACATGTTTGTAATAATTGTAAAATAGATCTTCTTTTTGGAGATGTGATGAAAAAAAAAACATTGAGAAAATTATAAAATAATTCTCGCTTGCTTTTGAAACACCGTACTTTCCAATATTGTCTGAACTAAATGGCAATGAGCTTTTTGTGTCCGACTGAACGTGCGGGTTCGGTTACTGAATTTGGCAAAAATTGATGTTCGGCCACTTTGGCGAAATTTTTACCGAATATCGAACTTTTTTAGGAAGTCACATACAGTCGCTCTCGATAATTTGAAATTCAAGGGACCAAAGAAAAAGTTCAAATTATCGAGATTTCTAACAAGAGTTTAATTGAAATCAAAGCGCATGGTAAAAGCATTGCGATCATTAGCTAAAATTCTTATCAGCTGATTTTGATTTGTGAACTCGAATAAAATTGTTATATTTGTACAAATATAAATGCTTTTGTTGTATTGACGAAATAACTTGTTATGAATTCGCCTTGATTACTTGATTAATTTTTTATTTGTTTCGAAAACAGAAATACATTCACACTACGAGTTCAGATTATAGAGTGCAGTGAAGCCAAACTTCAAATTATAGAACGTCGACGATCAAGATATTATTTCTATATTATATACAGCAATCAATATAAACTGAAATAAATAATAATTTTTATTTTATTTTATATTTTGCATACAACACAGCACATTAAAATAATTGAAATTATAGAGAGGCAAGAATACAAATTAAAGCCCTTCGGCTCAAATTACCGAGGAGACCAAATTGCATGGACTTTTTCAATTTAATCAATGTTTTCTAAGGAACCTGGAAAACATTTCTACAAAGGCAATGGCTGAAGTAATCTGCACGTAGACTACAAAACCAAAAAGTCCTAGGTTACAGCTCAGTTTTAGACTAAATCATACAAATATCTCTCATTTTTTTTGATATGTTTTAGTGTATCACTGTGCCAGTTGTTGTCGGAATGTTGCATTGGCGAAAATATAGTCACTGAACAGTACCGCCTTCAGCTGATACCAATCCACAGGCCCATCAGAACGCCCTCCTTCGATGGTAGTGTGTAGCATCATCGGCAAAGTAAAATAATTAATAAAATGGCTACTAAAATAATAAATACATATGTATGTACGAGATTTGTTCAAAAGAAAAGGTGAATTTTGAATTTTTTTGAAAAGTATTTATCTCATTCATCAATATCCCTTTTGTCCCCTTCAAAGTAATTCCCCTGAGATATAATTCACTTATGCCAGCGCTTCTTACAATCCTCGAAGCACTTCTGAACTGCGCTTTTCGATATGGCCTCCAGTTCGTTCTTCGATTTTGACTTTATCTCATCAATTGTGGTAAAACGGTTTCCTTTCATTAGTCTCTTCAGTTTTGGGAATAGGAAAATGTTGCAGGGAGCCAAATGTGGTGAATAAGGTGGTTGAGGCATGAATAGAGTGTTGTTTTTGGGCAAAAAATGACGAGCAAGCACCGATGTGTGAGCTGGTGCATTATCGTGATCCATGAATCCATGATTTTTTTTCCACAATTCCGATCGTTTGAACCGTATTGCTTCACGCAAACGTTACATAACTTCCTTGAAGTATTCGTTATTAACAGTACGACCTGTTGGCAAGAACTCATGATGCATCACGCCATTGTAATCAAAGAAAACAGTGAGCAAAACCTTCACATTTGATCGAACTTGGCTAGCTTTTTCGATCTTGGCCTCTTCCATTGGGATGATTGGGCCTTGGTTTCGACGTGAAAACCATATACCCACGTTTCGTCACCAGTCATGATCCTTTTGAGCAAACCTGGATCGAAGTTGACATCATTCAAAAACTCCTGAGCGATACTAATCCGATGTTACTTTTGCTCAAAATTTTACAATTTTGAAACGAACTTCGCTGCCACACCTATCATGCCCAAACCATTCTAGAAAATTGCATGGCATAAGGCAATTGATATGCCAACATCCGCTGCAACTTCCCTAATAGTGATTCGACGATTTTCCAAAACAATTTTTTTCATTGTTTCAATGTTTTCTTCACTTGACGTGGTTGCAACTTCAGGACGCTCATCGTCATGAACAGATGTTCACGAGAAGATTCTCGTCCTTCTGTAAAGCGCTTGTACCACTTATAAACACTTTTTGAGACAAAGTGGACTTGCCGAATGCCACAGCCAATATCTCAAGTGCCTTGGAGCAGTTTATTTCGTTTTTAATGCAAAATTTAATACATATTCTTTGATCCATTCTTTTCAAAAGTCAAAAATCGAAGAACACACACAAACGTGGCAAACCTTTTCAGTTGTCAACAACAAACTACTCATACAAATTGGCTGATAATGCCAACATATGACTAAAAGATGCGTACAAACATAACAAAAAAAAAATAACTCGATAATCACCTTTTCTTTTGAACAAACCTCGTATATGAACAATTTCGGTTGGGATTAACTAATTAAAAGCGTAGTTGTATATCTTTACCCTGACATATTACCGAGCGAGCTAACCACACAATTTAAAGATAATAATGACAAAAAAAGATTGTGTAACCGTTACAGTTTTCTACGACAGTGTTGACTTATCGTGCCCTCAAGTACACACATGCTTACATATGCACGTATCCTTATGTACATACTCGTATACACACCCACACACACACATACGTCTATATTAAAGAGCTGCATGAACAAAAGAAAAAGCATGTTTGAACATGATCGTCTTTTTTTTTGTATCATACTCGACTGTGTTCATTGTATTGAAGTAACGATGAGTAAACATGTATGAACTATAAACACTTGCGAGCAAGCATGAGCTGAACATGAACATAAACGAGCAATTGTGTTTATGATCATGATCACAGTTGCAGACAACCATAATAACTATGACCAAAAACAAAAACGCGATGACATGTTAGGGTAATCAAATAAAATACGGGAAAATAAGGTTTTTTTTTATTAACATAACGAACAAATTCTCTTCACTTTTTTAATACAAAAACAAACTAAAATAAATTACTAGTTTTGTAGGCGGCATATACATACAACAATGAAATGTAAAAAACAGATTATAAATCCAAAACTTATTTCAAATGCAATAACTTTTAAAATCCTTTGTTCGACGCGTTCATCATTAAGAGCACATCCATTTGTGGTCAACTTGGCAGCGAACCGCACTACGCATTACAGGGAGAACTCAATTTTCGGCCGAACATCGCGTATGTGGAACAAACTCCCTGCCGAGGTCTTTCCTGTCACTTATGACGTGGGAAAATTCAAATCAAATGTCCATTCATACTACTCCCTCTATCCTCCTTCCCATAACCTGATTTCCTAGTTCCAGCACAAAGCATCGCATGTGTAGGGGTCATCCCCTGAGTGCTGGTCCAAGATAGAAAAAAAAAAAAAATAACCATATAATCACCAACACGGGCACATGCTCATGATCACAAGAACACATTTAATCAGTAACAAAAAGAGTTCATGTGTTGATGGTATGAACAAACTTTTGCTCACTGACATCGCAGTTGAATCAAACGTATGGTCAGTAAGTTACATTGTGTTCGAACATAGGCAATTTATAATGAACACATGAGCATGCTCATCTATAAAGCTAGATCATGCAGCTCTTTAGTCTATATACATATATTTACCGTATAAATAAACAAACAAATTTAGAACAACTCAGTTAATTTTAGCCTAAATTTTTATCGCTGGGGTTCTACTTTTAACAACGTTCCAAAAAGTAACGATCATAAAACAGATTTATGAGCTAAAATATAATACGTACATATGTGTGTATATGATTAATGAATTACTGAAAAGAATATTTTTTAAAAGAATTATTTAAAAACATTTTCTTAGAGTTACTTAAGGATTTTTTTTTGTATTAAAAACATACGCAATAAAATGTTATTGCCAATGCTGCTGATCGCATAGAAGATGACAATGTTGTTATTAGCGGGTGTCTCGTCAAATTAAAAGTAATAAAACAAAATTTAATTATAAACAACTATTTGCTCAATTCGAAAGCGCAGTCGTATGGTTTATCGTCTAAAAAAAGACGACGTTGGTTTATGTGGTTCGAACAGGCAAATGTGTAGTATCGTTTTTTTATTTTAGTTTTTATTTATATTTTCTTCTTTAAAAACAAATTTTAGTTTCCTTTCATTTTATTCCTTGAAATTAAACCAGGTATGGATATTTCAATTTGATACAAACTTGTTTTTAAGTTTATCACGATAAGCAATTTTGATTTTGATATTTCGAAAATTTAATTAAAATTAATTAAATATGATCATTATTAAGAAGAATTTAGTTCCTGCTATTAGTTATGTTTGAAAGATTAAAAAAATTAATCTAAAAATTTAATACTCCCAGACCTGGCCTCAATACAACTATTTCCCTAACATATAAATTTCATTCATATAATCAGCACACACTTTCGTATGACACTTCCCAAAAACAAACATACAATACTGTGATAATAAAACGATTACGTATGCATTATACGACGTTAGTACGAACTTGTGAATTGAACAATTACTTTTATTTGAAAATTATGCACATTTTGCAATATTTTCACTTTTTTTTTTTAAATAGAAATTATTTAAATGCGTACGCACTACATATCGGAAATGACAAACGTCGCCACCAGTACACACAATAGTGTTTTCTAGCAATGTCGCAAAATGTCCTGGTTTTCATTGACGGCACATTCTTTTGAAACCACTGAACATTCAATCAAAATGGTCTCTGTCAAATTTTAAGAAGAGAATGTTGTGTGCACAAGCCTATTTCAGAACTTTTAGCAAATATTTTTGTTTTAGAAAGAGTGGCAGAAATACGGGTCGCGTTGAAAATATAGAGGGGTAAAATATTCCGCAGGAGAAAACAAAAACATGATTGTTATATGTTTTATAAAAAAAAATTAATCTTAATTATATTATTAATTGACCTTTTTTATTATATTTTTTTAAATATATTTATTAAGCTTGAGGTCTTTTTTTATTTTATTTTGTGTTATTATTCGATATTTCGTTAACAGCTTGTTAACATATTCAGGAATAATAGGAAATTATAATTGTTTGAAATATAAAAATATTTTTGAAATATGTCACAAAATTTTTGTTATAAAATTTGTTTGAAAAGTTAAAAATGTGATGATGTTAACAAGCTGTTAACGAAATATCGAATAATAAAACAAAATAAAATAAAAAAAGACCTCAAGTTTAATAAATATATTTAAAAACAAAAAAAAATAATCGCTAACTAAATATACGCAAATGTTTTTGAAAACAAATCTTGTAATAAATAAACCATATCATATTCGTTTTATTTATTTTTTGGCTCATAAATCTGTTTTATGATCGTTAGTTTTCGGAACGTTTTAAAAGTAGAAACCCAGCGATAACCTAAAATTAACTGGGTTGTTCTAAATTTGTATGTTTATTTATACGGTAAATATATATACGAGTATATATGTATGTATATAACTGTATGTCTATACATATTTTTTTATATGTATGTATGAAAGCACATATCTATCTATTTTAGGGCAAGTTAAACAAGCACTTTTGCAGGGAGCTGTAACGATTTCCAATTTTTTTTTTTTTTAAATGCCAATTTAGTGTCTTGTTGCAACATTGCAATAATAAAATTTTCTCACCTCTATCTTTTTTTTACAGTTTTTTCTCTTTTATTTTGTGTAAAAATGTGAGAGAGAGACAGTGATTACAATGATGTGAAAATGCAATAACGTAGCAAATTCAAAATCGTACATTTTGCTATTGGATTGCACTTCTCAAGACCGTTGGCATCTGACACTGAATACCGCTTGTTAGTTGGCATGTTTGGGAGAAATGCAAAGTGCTGGATGTTCCAAAAGGGCGCAGAAGTTATATTTATGTTACTATAATTATATTGGTATCAAATGGAAGAGTTTTTGAAAAGAATACAACAAAAACTTTCTTTACTATGAATCGAAAATGACGGACGCCTCTGTATAATGCATAAAACTTAATTTTTCATAACATAAATATGGCGATAAAAATTAAGGATTTTGCCAGAAGCATACGGAAAAAAATAGTTTTCAATAAAATCAGAGATGGCGACAACATTTCTATCCGCCCCATGATTAACTTCGAAGCAAAACAAGACATGCAAAAGAAATGGTTAACGAATTGTTTTGTATTGCAAATGAAGAACGAAAGATTTTAACATGTCATTAGGGAGCATGTGTTCATATTTAACGAAACAACTCTTCATTTAATTGAGGGCTTAGCAGCAAAGAATGTTCCATGATTTGGTGACGTTTCAGCATGGATCTTGTAGCACATTTTAAAATTAAATTATGTAATATTTAAATTATAATTACAACTTCGGAGTTGTTCATACGCATTAATCGGCAGAGTTGAATGTGTTTTATATGAGTTCAAAACTGACAATGCTGTTAACATTTAAGATGGCATTAAAAATGAATTCAGATAAAGAAGTGCTTAAGAAGTCACGAAAATACCAATTCATAGTGAACGTATTCACTTTTTTTTACAGGGTTATTAAAGACAGACGGACGGATGGACCAGTGATTGATGCGATTTAAATGTACTTAATGGCACCACAGTTCGGTCAAGGGTAAGTACGTGCGGATGCCTGCCTAGCCATTGATTGTTGACAAATGTAATGTTTTGACTGACCCGCCCAAAAGGCACCAGGGCGCACTCTTTAAAGATACGTCATTTAGAAAATCAGAGCGAATAGTAGAGTGTTTATATTCTAATCTGCTTTAAGCAAATGCTACACAATCAATGTTTAGGTTCAATATTTGGCTTTGTGTGCGTTATTTTATCAAAAACAGTCACACTTGGTCGTATAGGTGAAGCTAAACATTGATCGTGTAGCATTCTCTTTACGCATTTTTGTGCTAAAATTATAGAAACGTAAAACTTGATCACATTTATTTTTCAATATGATAGCAAATATGTTGTTGATCCAAAGTGGGCCAGCTATCAATTACTCACCAATCGCAGATACTTCTCTGAACGATATACTAATTTTTGTTTTCTTTGAATGCTTTCTTATAAATACAATTGCAACCCTAGTGTTTAACAATGTCTCATCTTAAACTACCAGCTGATTTAATAATTAGAAATGCAAGTTAAAATGAAAGTTTTTAATTAATTAAAATGTAACTGAAATTTATTGTACATATTCTAGTGAAATATGTACATTCATAGCATGTGTATAGTGTTGCGTTTTTGTTGCAATTGTTGGTGCTGTTCAACTTTTTTTAATTTTTCAATACAAAGAAAACTAAAGTCGTGTATTGGCATTATTAACACAGAGCTACAGTCGATACTAACTAAAATCAAATCAAATTCTAATGAGACGGAAATTTAATTTTACGAACAAATATTAAAATGAATTGCAAAGTAACTTATGCACATACGAGTATACCCTTGTCGCTTATGGTGAAAGGTATTATAGATATGAACATAATATAATACATGTATACAAATTATTTACATACAGGGTGTCTGGTGGCAAATTTATATTTTTAAATACGATTATTGCAAAAAGTAATAAACGGTGCGGAGGGAGGGTGGTGGCGTTGGAATTATCGATGTCGCAGTGGTCGAGTGAGCATCGCGCATTCGCTGTGAAGACATTTTTTAAAAGTAATGATACTTACGTAATTGCTCGTCGACAATTTTGTTCAAAGTTCGATATTCGGCGAATAAGTGATGGACCGAGTGTAAATTTAATTCGTTCGTGAGTGCAGAGATTCCGCGCAACTGCTTCGGCTATGAATGTCCCATGCCCAGGACCCAGTCGATCTTTAAGGACTCCCGAAAACATTGAACAGGTTCAAATCAGTTTACGTGAAAATCCGCGACTTTCAATTCGGAAAAGAGCAGCCTCACTGGAACTTCCAAGAGCGATTATTCATGAAATTTTAAAAAAGGATCTTAAGGATCTGACATACTCTTTAAAAAATATAAAAAAAACTTTGTGTCAGTTATTACGTTTTTTATTTAAGTTTGCAAATATAAATCTGCTACCAGACACCCTGTACATATCGCTCAATTGCCCCAAGAATGCCATAACACAAAAATTCGATTTTTGAGTTTAAATCGTCATATTTATTTACTAATGTTAATATTGTATTGCCTCTATACGATTCATTGAAATAAAATACTTTATTTTACGTTGACCTATATATTTCGAACCATAAGGTTCATCTTCAGGATCTATAAAATAATTCTTATTCAATAATAATTATAATAAAATTTTTAACAATTTATGTTATCAAAATTGACTGAATTATTTGTAAAATATATATATTTGATTAACAAAAAATAACATATAAATCAAATTTAATATTAGTTTGTTTTAAAAGTAGAAATCAAATTACAATATGTATTTATATAATCTTTTTTATCACTTTTATTATTGCAAGCAAATTGTTCATGTTTAACTATTTGATTGACTTCATGTATTTGTAACTTCGATTTGTTTTCCTCAGTTCTTAAGATTTTCGCATTTTCAAAATCAAATTCATGTTTAATGGTGTTATATTAACATTTGTATTTAATTTTAATGAACAAATCAAAATAATAATAAAAAATAAAAAGAAAATAAAAAAAAATAAAAATAAATAAATAATATTAAAAAAATAATAAATTAAATATATTCAGCAATACAAAGTTAATTAACATTTTAATAAATATTTATTTACTTTTATTTTGTGTAAACATTCTTATCGTTGGTACCATACAATCAGAATATAGTGGGTTCGAGACCTCCTCCAGCCAACATAAATTTTTCTGATGCTTCTACGTCGGTATTTGAGCAATGAAATTTTTTGGTGAAATAAAATATTCACTGCTATCGTGAATAGTTTATCCCTCGAAATATATTCCCATTTCCCAAAATTGCAATCATGAATCATTCTTCCGTGAATGTTAAACAAAATTTTACTAATCGTGAACAATTTTTTTTTTCCTTTTCCCTTTGATGTATTCACTCGATTTTTGCTGGGGAATTGCATACAAAATTGCAGTGAATTCTTCCTTCAGTTCAATATTTGGGTGAATAAAAAAAAATTTTTTTTTATCAAGATCAGTTATTATAGCGCAAAGATAAAGTATAATGAATAATATGGAAACCAGAATTGAATGCACTTTTGCCAAAGTATACAAGACATGAATGGCGAGTTGTGGAGTCCTCTTACAGATTAACTTAGTTCATCATAATTCCAAGTTTAAACATTTTATTTAAATAGCCTAGAACAAACTTTGTTGGCAAAGTAATGCATGGAAGTACTAATAATCATACTCTTCACAACTTCTACTTTGGCTTTTTAACAAATTACTTTAACATTGCTATGCCATTATAGAGGCTTACGAATAACAACTTCTAAGTGCCATTACAAATAAGTTATTGCGGTAAGCAGTTATTTTGAAGGGCATTAGTTAAAAGTTACCGGTAATGACTCATTTAAAATATTAAACATATTTGATTCAGACCGGGTAAGCCACTCGAATCTCTGGTGAAGGAGATCTAATGATATCGAGCCCATACACACACTCCAGCAGTTTGTACAGAAACTTTGACACGTCTCTGTAATGTCAACATTAAGCATCTGCCCTCAGTTTAAGGCGATATTGGGAAATTTTAATTGTAATTGTATATGGGAAAATAAATTTTTTTTTACTTTTTTTTTATTTAATTTAATTGAATTTTTTTTTTATAATTTTCTGACGGAAGAAAATATATTTATTTTTTTTTTTCAAATAATACAGATGTCTAGAACATTGCTCATTATTAAAGATGTTGCGGTATTCCTTCGTTCGTTATAAATTGTGTTCACTGTCTTTAAATGCTTTTCTGTTTCCTATGAGATTAATTTATTTGAATGTAAACTTATTTAAATATTATTGTTAGTCATACTTGAGTGTTTTAGTTAATTGGTTAGTATTTGCACCCTACAGAAAATTAGAATCATAAATAAATTAACTTTTACGACGACGCCCTATACAGATCAAATTTTTACTTGGTGATTACAACACAAACAAATAAAAAGACATTTTGTTTAAATAATACTTTTGTTTTGACACGTTTCCATAATATTTAATATTTATTAATATTTTAATTAAAAATACACAAAATTGGTAACATTATTGTGAACTGTTCATTATAAATTGCTGTCATAAATATGCATACAATTGAATGAAAGATTTATATATTTATTACATTTTCCTATTAAATGTTTTATTTCATCTTATTTTATTTTATTTTAGTTCACCAAAATCAACAATAATATGTAGGAACTATAAATTTATGTATAATTCGATTTTGGCCATAGTCCAATATTTTAGAAATCATTATAAAAATACATTTTTGTCTTGTATTGCAGTTCGGTACACACATATGTAAGTTGAATTATAGAAATAGTGGATTTATATTTGCAACATATACAGTCTACTCGCGATAGTTAGAAATTTGAGAGACCAGCGAAAAGTTCAAATAATCAGGAGTCCAGGCAGTGCTGGCAAGGATTTTCTCCAAAAATCGTTAAATTTTGGAAATAACATCGTCAGGATTTAAAAAAAAATTTAACTGTTTTTGAAACACAATAGTATTTTATGCAAATCACACTATATATTTCATCTTCAATTTAAATCAAATCTTTAAACACTAAATAATGGAAAAGCTAAAAATACACAGCAAAAAAAGAAAATAAATGCGTTCACCGTGAATTGGTATTTGCATGACTTCTCAAGCACTTGCTTATGTGAATTCATTTTTAATGCCATCTTAAATGTTAACAGGATTAGCACTTTTGAACTCGTGAAAAATAGATTCAACTCTGCCAATTAATTCATATGAACAACTGTGCAGTTTTAATTATAATTTAAATAGATTTTTAATTGTGCTACAGGAACTCTTTAACATTTAAATCGCATCAATCACTGGTCCATCCGTCCGTCCGTCTTTAACAACCATGCAAAAAAAGTGAATACGTTCACTATGAATTGGTATTTTCGTGACTTCTTAAGCACTTCTTTATCTGAATTCATTTTTAATGCCATCTTTAAAATCCATAACAGGATTATCACTTTTTAACTCATGGAAAACATATTCAACTTTGTCGATTAAGGCGTACGAGTATCAACAACTGCGAATTTGTAATTATAATTTAAATATTAAATCATTTAATTTAAAAATGTGCTACAGGCACTCATTAACCCATGCTGAATTGTAACCAAATCATGGAACATTCATTGCTTCTAAGGCCTCATTTAAATGAAGAGTTGTTTTGTTAAATATGAACATGCGTTCTTCATTTGCAATAGAAAACAATTCGTTAACCATTTGTTTTGCAGCATGTCTTGGTTTGCTTCGAAGTTAATCATGGGGTGGATAGAAATGTTGTCGCCATCTCTGCTTTCATTGTAAACTAATTTTTTTTAGGTATGTTTCTTGCAAAATTCTTGAATTTTATCGCCATATCTTGGTTGTGGAAAAAGGAAATTTTTTGGAGCAGTTGTAATTAAAATTTAAATGAATTTTTAAGTAACTCATTAACCCATGCTAAAATGTAACAAAATCATGGTGCATTCATTGGTTCTAAGACCAAATTTAAATGACGAGCAGTTTTCTTAAATGCAAGCACGTGCTCGCCAATAACACCACTATTTTTAAAATCATACGTTCTTCAGCTAAGTTGAACCAGTTCATTGGTAATGGTGCCGCTGGCTGAAGTAGTCTGCACTTTGACTACTACAGCAAAAATTTACTAAATTATAAAAACACTGCGCATTTTTTCTGATGTTCATTAGCGCACCTTTGTTCCAGTTGTTGCCCGAAGGTTTCAGTGGCGAAGCCAAAGTCAGTGGCTACTGAAGAGTTTCAGCTGATACTAATCGACAAGTAAAAACATCTGAGTACCCATCTTCGTCGGTATTGTGTAGCATCATCGGCGAAGTAAAATAATTACTGAAAATGACTACTAAAAAATTTGCTATTTAAAAATTGAATGTGTCTCCTTGACACCGCTGCAACACTGCTATAAAACCATAAACGTGCAAAAATCGAAGTTGTAAAAATAAAAAACTTTTCCTCTCTGTCTGACCCTTCACCGCATGTAATCTCTTAAGCTATACCTTTCTTATAGTTCCAGCACAATGCATGTCACGTGTAGAGGTCATAATAGAGCTGCTCGATGTTAATCGATGCATCGTAAACATCGATGTTTGGATTGCGATACATCGATGTTTGTTATTCGATGCTGAATTTTAAGTTTTACGCATCGAGTTGCTTTTTTATAAATAACTGAATGTTTGATTTACATTGAAAACAACAATAAAATACAAATATTTGTTTTTGTTTTCAATATAAAATTACGAGTCACATTTATTCTTCGTCTTTTCCATACAGTCAGTAAATATTTGCAACTCATTGGCAACGTTTTTGAATAAAAAACCTCCATGAATGAATTCTAAAACGTTTTCTATAAATCAAATTTTTTTAAAATCGCTCGATGTCACAACAAAATACTTAAAATACTTTTTGTCTATTGTCATAAAAAAAATATATTTGTTTGTTTTATACGGCAGCAATGTAAGTTCTTGTTGCATGTTGCATATTTCAGACAAGAATATGGACGATTTTAGTCTCTGGAGTGATCAGCTCAAAGAGAGGGTTTATAATGACAATCCCCAATCCCTTGTGGCTTTAAAGGAAAATATTCGCTGAGAAATCTGCTGAATTGAAGTAAGTTTACTGTAGCGTGTGGCGCAGAACACAAGGCTCCGTTTTGAACAGAGTGTTCAACTCGACGGAAGACATCTGTTTGACATACTCTTTGAAAAATAAAATCCGCATTTCCATCCTATCGTTCGTTCAATGTTCTTAATAAAACTTCGTGTCAATTATTACGTCTTTTAAGTTTGAAAATATAAATCTGCTACCAGACACCCTGTATAAACAATTTTCTTAATCTTTATTTATTTAATATTTTGCTTTTCTTTCAATTATAACCAATACAATGCATCGCAAACATCGATGTTTTTTTTAATTGATACATCGAATAACATCGATGTGAATTAATGATGAATCGAATGGGAAAATATATAAATTTTTTTTTTGCGTGAGCGGCTCTAGGTTATCACCTGGGTGCTGAACCAAAATAAAAATGTATTTTCTACTGTACATTACTGCTCTTGTAAAGGCAATCCATACGTGCTTAATGTAAATCACATTCATAAGGCAGAAAAAGTAAATATTGCTTTTTGAAAATTTTAATTATTTTTTGCTGGGAAATTTCTAATTATCCACACAATGCTAGAGAGCAACCCGTTTTGCTTCGCTATACTTATCGAAATAAAATTAATTTAAGTGTTGTCTGTATTTAGTTGAACAACTAAATTTATGTTCGCCACTGACCGGCAGCACTTAGCCTTAGATGAATTTAAATTGAAGCTACAATAACAAAATGTGTTTATTGTGTTACTCAGCTACTAAATTATTTGCGTTTAGAAAGAATTTTTCGAAAACAATTTGTATGGGCGGTAGATATTTTTTTTTCTTAATTTTTATTAGCAACACTTAGCAAAAAAAAAAAAAAAAAAAAAAGATGTGCTCATATAATTTGTGCTTCACTTTAGAAGATTCCACGCCCAAGGCGCTAATAATACCAATTTTCTATGTGACCGCATTTTATGTTTTTATAAATTTGTAAATACCTCAGTTATAACAGCGGACTAATTGACAGTTAAGAAATGCTGTTATCGACGAAGTAAACGAATAAACGAATAAACGAAATGGGCATCCTTTAGTTTAAGACTAATTAATACGTCTACTCAAAACTAGAGGCGTTTCAAATACACTTTAAAAATTAGCAACATCAGAGTTGGGTAGCAATATGCCCTCCACATTATTCCCTTCCAAAGGAGATAATACACAATATTAACACCGTTATACACAGGTACGTTCACATATGGCAAATATTTGCTCGAAATACACCTTTTTTATTATTTAAAAATTCTTTTGTTTTGAAGCAGGCTTTTTCCGGTTTTCAATAAATTATAACTTCCATGCATTTTGACTTTTATATCCCATGAAATATTAACAAATTAGTTGCCGAAAACAGTGTTTACGTTTTTTTGGGTAAATTTATTTGCTGTTGTTTCTTAGAAGAAAAAAATTCAATAAAAAATTGCTGTGTCCTTTATTTAAATGTAATAAACACTATAAAGTACATTAGCAAAAAAGTTATGCTGTTAAAATTACAAGAATTTTTACAAGATAATCATGCCCTCCCTCCACCTGCTATATCGAAAAATGGTGTGTGAAGATGTCTGGCCCACTGATGCTGTAGTTTTAAACTAGACGTAAAAAAAAGCATAAACACATTCGTTCGTGCGCCACCAATTAAATTTTGATTTACTTTGTTGTTATTTTTTTGTTTATTTTTTACGTAGACAATAATTTAAGGAAATAAGAAATACATAAGTATGTAGTTTCGATTTTTACCATTCAACAGCAATCATTTATTTTTAGTTCAAAGTAATAGTGGCATAGACAAGTTATTTCTCGTTCCATTTCTCTAAATAGAATATAATTGAAAATCTGTGTTAGAATTTGCCTTAAATATTGAACATTTTATTTTCTTTATTTTATTTTTATTCATTGTTTATTTTAAAAATACTTTACAGAATTATACGGCACGTTTACGTGTGTAAACATAAATAGTTTACACTGTCTGCAATTTAAATAATATTGTTTTATTTTTTTTACATTAACTTCAGCAGCCAATTCTACTTTCAATTTAAAGTTTGAAATTTAGAAGTAAGCCAATGCATTGTTTTTTTTTTCAATTTCAGCCCAAAGTTCCAATGGAGTGTTCTTACTAAATCGATTTATTGCTTTACAATTTTAATTAATATAACAAACGAGTAAAAAGTAAGGAGTTTTAATTATTGTTTTTTTTTTCTTATAATTTATTAAGAATAAAAGACAAAAAAGAAACGATTATAAATTACTTTAGCTGGTTTCCTACGGTATTGTTGTTTATATCGGACATTTCAGCTGTATGATTCATATGTCACTTCACATGTCTATCTAAATCAGCAACATAAATACAAAATAATTGCTTTCAAACGCATATGTTTGATTACGTGCGATTTAGACAATTTTTGTGCTTATTTTCTATATACAAAAAAGAGCTCTGGTGCGCAATGTTTGCGTTTATTTCCAAGATTTCATTTTGTTGTGTAAATCATTTCAATTTGGTTTCTCGCTAAAGTTGTTGCTGCCTTCAAAGCTTGTGTTTGCATTTTCTATTTGACATTTTTGTCGTCATCTGAGGTTGCCGTTGTTTTTTGTTGGGGCAAATTTTTTTTTTTTAATATCGGTTTTCTTTTATGTTTTTGCCATCTGTAGCGTGGTTTTGTCTTCGGCTGAGGTCGCTGAGTTGTGTCCAAGGTCTATTTACGGGTCAAAGAATCTCAAGTACAAATAATAAGATTGGTTTCAACAATTTTTTGTGGGATTAACAAAATCAAACTTTATTCAGAAGAACGAATTTTCGGGTTTTGCTTTATTTTTTTCCGTTCTTGGCCCAGTGCTCAGGGCCATATAAATATATAAAATCGCTTTAAAAAATTAAAATTAATTCCAATTAATAGCAAAAGCTTATCATTGCTCTACAATCGTACTGAGAACATTTTCCACATTTTGGAGTCATTGAATAATTCCTAAAAATTTCCGCAGAGTTTCCAGTGCAAAGATTTGATGATTAATTTTCCTTTGAATTACCAAAAAAAAAAGAACAAACCTCAAAGTGGTTTCATAAAATATCGGCAGGGAAGGAACATAAATTACATTTTCTGGTCAAACTCACACAAATTTTGTTTATTTAAAAAATGTTTCTTTAAGCATTTTCTTTGTTGAATTTCTTTTATGTATTTTTTTTTTTTACTTTTACGCCAAAAGAAAGAAAATTAGTTCATAAATAATTTTGACTGATACCGCTGGTCAAAGAATTAGAAAAAAATATGTATAAAAGAAAATAATTAAAAAAAAATACTGGGTATTCCATCACTTTGAGTGGAGGTTAAGCGAGCTGGTATTATAAATCATAATTTAAATTGGTGGCAAATTTTAAAAAAATATAACAAGAATGTATGAAAATAATACATTATATACATACAGGTATACACATGTATGTATTTATATACAAATTATTCACTTATTCACGACAGCTGGGATTCTCTTTAGTCGGACTATTCCTCACACACCGGACATGAACAGTGCAAACAGAATGTTTTGAATTCTTGCCAAAAAAAAAAAAATTTTTTTTTTAATAAAATTATAATGAAAATTCTCAATCCATAGTAAAGAAAAATATATAAATACAATTTATAGTGAAGTTCAATAAAATTAAAAATTAATTTATAAATTACCACCAATTACCAATGCAGATGCTTACGACGACAGTATTAATTATTCGCAAATAATAAATTTTAAAGAAAAACAAGTCTTGAGAGTTTCTTCTAGCAACGCTATAGAATTATATTTTAGAGGAATCTCGCTACTCAAACATAACATTCACATCGGTCTTTGAGTAGTTTTTGAATTGCAAGCACGTCATATCTAATTTCTAAGCATCTTCTTGTCTTAAAAGAAATATTTATCAATTGACTGCATACGATGTTGATCGGATTTTTGTTGTATTGCAATGCGTTAAACACATATACCACAGGAAGCTACACCGCCACATGACGGCAAATCTCGTGCGCTGCATGCGTCGTCTAGTAGTTGGCAACTGCTTTCTCACGAAGATGACAACTATACCTGATAATTGGTTTTTTATCTTGAACCAGCACTCAGGAGATTGCCGTTACACATGCGATGCATTCTGCTGGAACGAGAGGAAAGGGATAATGAGAGATATGGCAGAACGTGCAGCTTAACTATTTTACAACGCTTTTGCTTTTGCACGTTTTTTGTTAATGATGTCAAGCAGACGTATTCAATTTTGAAGCTTTATTTTATTAGCTGATGCTACACAAGTCCGACGAAAGGAGGCGCTATGCTGTGCCTGTGAGTTTGCTATCAGCTGAAGCCGGTACAGTTCAGTGACCAGTGGCTATGCCTTCGCCATCATTAAAACCTGCCAACAGCAACTGACACAAATACACACTAATGCACATTAAGAAAAATACCAGATGTTTTATGACTTAGTACGAAACTGGGCTCGAATTCCAGACTACTTCAGCCACGCCACACTTGTTGATTGATTGTTAAATTGAAATTTTGGTGTTTAAAATTTAACAGAAGTAACACTTATTGCACGTAAGTACAAAAGAGTATATCTATATATTATATACTTATATATATTCATCTTATGAGTATGTGGTAATGTTGGTGGACCTTATCGCCACTGATGTCTTAAATATTTGCTCGGCAGAAGTACCACCACTGAAAAAAGGTTTTGTGGATCTTATGTCTAAGCAAACATTTTTTCAATTTTAATGATTTACGTATTTTTTTTTTGATAATTGAAAAATTGAACATACGCACACAATTGCTGTCAAATTTTATAGAAAACTGTAGAAGACCGGCCACGACCTCTAAATTAACAACATCAAAAGAAATAAAAAAAAATTGTTCATCTATACAAAAAACATACATATCGCACACTAAATCATAAACAGTCACAACTCAAAATTCGCAATAGTTCAGGAGAGGCAGAAAAATGGTTCTCATTTTACAGGGTGGCTCAGAATGAGCTATATGGTTTGAATTCTTTATAACTTTTTTTAATTATTATTTGTTCTTTGTTTTTTTTTTCACCATTTTGTGAAGAAGACTTGGGGAATTAATTATGAATCATTACACTGTCGAACACAGCACATACTGCAGGTGCCTCAATGGCTTTGTTAAGGGACATATTCGGCGAATGCATTATTTCGCGCACAAGCGATTTTAACTGCCCTCCACGTTCACCAGATTTAACAGCCCCTGACAGTTTTCTTTGGGGATATTTGAAAGAAAGAGTGCACGTTAACAAACCAAGAACCAACTAAAAACCAACATTCGAAATGAAATCATGGCCATTACACCCGAAATTTTGCGATTGCACCCGGAATTTTGCGAAAAGTTATGGAAAATATGCTAAAAAGAGCACGTATGTGCGAACCAGAAAATGGACATCACTTACAGGATATCATTTTTCAAAGCTAATTGCAAAAAATTCCCCCATAACATACTGTATTTAAAAAAAAAATAATTTTAATTATATTATTAATAGACGTTTTTTATTATATTTTTTGAAATATGGTTGATCTTGGGAGAAAGTTAGGAAGACGCGATCAGACAAACTACATAAAAACAAACATCAATCAGCGATTTTTTCCTAAAGGATTAACTTTTCTTTAATTAACTTTTTTTCATTTATTCAACGCGCGTCAAAATTAATTACGATTATAATTGTAAAAGGGTTTAGAAAAATTAAATATAATTATATTATTAATTGACATTTTTGATTATATTTTTTGAAATATATTTATTAAGCTTGAGGTCTTTTTTAATTTTATTATGTTTTATTAATCGATATTTCGTTAACAACTTGCTAACATCATCAGGAATATGATTCAAAAAATATAAAAAAAAAATAATTATATATACATATATATTATAATAATCGCATAAATAAAAAAGTTATAAACGATTTAAACCATATAACTCATTCTGCGCCACCCTGTATAATCAAATTGAGTTCCACAGTAAAGAAAGTCTTCTCCGACGACAGTTCTACTGTTTATTTTTTAATTTGTGTTGTAATTTTGATTTGCGACTCTTTAGTCGAAATTTGTTTATTGAGTTGTATCAAAATAAATAGGCATAACTTGAAATGCTGCATCGCAGAAAAAAAAATAAATAAATAAATAAAGTCGCAACTCGAAATGAAAATAGTAGCACACCAGTGTCGCAACGCTCCAATTATATTGTACAACACGAAAAAATTAACAATGTTCTGCCAACAGTTTGTACTCGTAGTAGATGGGCCTAAGAAAACATCTACATGTGTAGGCGTTTTAAAAGTTTACGTCTCTGACTCGTTTTACGGCCTAAGCCGGCATGCACATTAAACCGACATAGATAATCGTGTGATACTTACGCTCTTGGTATACGTTGTATTCACAAGATTTATTCTATTACAAGGAACATTTTGTTTGTATATATAAGGTGTTCCCCGGGAAGGTATACTACTTTGTTTTGCCGCCATTTTGGTAAACATTAGTCTGGACAGTTCATATTTGCCAGTCGTGAAGTAGACATGTGGCAAATTTATTATGGAAAAATATTCGATAAAGCAACGTGTTTGAATCGTTAAAACATTTTATCAAAATCAATCATCGATTACTGTGACGATGAGAAAGTTACGTGAAATTTTTGGGAGAAACAACGTGCCAACAAAACTCACTATTTATCGTGTAGTGAATGATTTCGAAGAAGGAGTGTCTGTAGGTGATAGGCCCAAGCAATGACCAAAACGTAGTGCAAGATCGGCTGAAAACATTACTGCTGTTAAAGAAAGTGTTCAAAACAATCCATCAACCGCAATTCGACGCCGTGCTCAGGAGGTTGGTCTTCAAAGAACAACTTTGGCCACAATTTTTAACGCCACAACTGCATGCTTTGAGCTTGATTAACATGTGGTATCAACAAGATGGTGCCACATCGCATACAGTTAGGATTACAATGGTATTACTGCGAGACCTCTTTCCACAACAAGTTATTTCAAGAAATGGTGATGTTGATTGCTCTGCACGGTCGCCTGATTTGACTGTTCTGGACTTCTTTTTGTGGGGATAATTAAAAGCAATGAAACGCTTGAGCAACTCAAACAAAATATTCGTGATGAAATTAATGAAAAATGTGCTCAAAAGGGCTCGCATTTGTGAGGCTAACAGAGGCGGACATTTATCTGATATTGTATTCCATACATAATCGCCGACATTAAATAAAACATTTATCAATATATAAGATCTATTCTCTTTTATTTAATCAAAAATTATAAACAAACAAAGTAGTATACCTTCCCGGCGGACACTCTGTAATAACCCTCTACCCTCTACTCACAGAACGACGTTGTAATAAATTTTGAGTTATGACTGTTTATGATTTAGTGTGCGATATACACACACCCACACACATACATACAAATATACAGACAGCATGCATATCTATACGTATGTACATAATTTAATTAAAATTTGTTTAATATTTCATTTGTTAAAATTCATTTGCATTTGGAACGTGACGTTAATTTATAAACACTGAAACACAAAAGCACAAACAAACTCGTTACTTTTGCTGAAAAAGTGATTGAATATGTTTGTTTTTTTTTTTTTTTTGCTTAAATTTCATGCCTTCAAATTAAATTTGTTAGAAGACAAATTGAAATGGCTTTAAATCAAAATCAGAAGTTCAGTTAATTTATTTGTTTTTAAATAAATTATTACGAGTTGCTAAATTAGTTGTCAAAATGTAGTGGAAAAAAGAACTGCAATTAATAGTGATGACAAGACAGTTTCTAAATTAATATGCATTTTTATCACGAAAATTCATTTAAATTTACACTATCAGATTGTACACGATACACGATGTTTCAGAAGAAATTTTACATTTATTTAGCTTATTGAGTGAATGCAAAGTATTTGAAGGGTGGTCGAGGTACATCAGTCGGTAACGTTATTCTTTTTTTTTTTTTTTTTTTTTTTTTATCTAGGACCAGCACTCAGGAGATGACTCCTACACATGCGAAGCATTGTGCTGGAACTATAGGAAAGGGATAGTAGGAGAAACTACAGGAGGTGAAGCTTAATTAATTATTTTTGCAGCTCTGCTTTCGCACGTTCTTTGTTTATACTCGTAGCAGTGCTGAAGCTTCTTTAGTAGCCATTTTTATTATTATTTTACTTCGCCGGTGGTACACAATACCGACGATATTATTATCTTGGATATTAACTACGTATACCATGCCTTGCATATAAACTAGGGAAATAGGTGATTACGGATAAAAAAGTATCGGGTGATTTCTTTTGGCTCATCTTGTATATAAATATATACATATATGTGGGAATTAGTGACAACAGACGGCTGACTAGAATTGGCCACTCTTTTTAGCAACTCTGTTCGGTAATTGGCTTAGGATTAGCGAGTACTTTATATATATAACTGACGAGTGAGAGTAAATTGACAGAGACGAGACGAACTTTAGAACATTACAAGTTTGGACGTTGACCACGACGGAAGCACGAAATAAAAACAATATACAGTGTAAATTCGATAATCTGGACGCCACTAATCCGGAATATTCGGTAATCCGGACAGAATTTTACAGCTCTTTGCGTATTCTATAATCCGTATTCATTGCAACTCTATAGTCCGGATTGAATAACACCCGTTTTTATTTATTTTTTTATTCAAATCACAGCATGCTTTGAAAAATACAGTTAGAATAGTGTGATATGAGTATGTTTTGGAACGTTGCACATGCGTTTTTAGTTTAGTATTTAGGATTAACGATAATGACTCAACGGTATCAGATATTCAGATATCCTCAGAAGAGGAAGAGGATGAAAATTTACCCCTTTTACAAGTCATAAAAGCCAAGGATGCTGTACAAAGTTTGGATGTCTCAATAAAGTGGGCCGAAGAAAATGATGTACGAGTAGAAAAACTCTTAATTCTTCATGAATTACGTGATCAAGCCTTCGAAAGAAGTTTGACAAGTTCGCGACAAACAACCGTATTAGATTACTCTGTCAAAGGAAATTAATATTATTTAATGTTAAGTATGTATGTATGTATGTATGTAAATGTGTTTTTTTTTATTTTAACCAGTGTTTACCAAACACATACAAAGGCATTTTCTTATTCTCTTTTTTTTATAAAATTAAAGAAACAAGCGGCGTACACCCTCCTTTGGCAACTGCTTGTTTATGACTGAATAAAACAAGTAAAGTTGATATATTCAGTGTTGCCGATTACTAAAACTGTAATCGTAACCCTATATGTACATCACTAGCTCTTTTTAAAACTTCTTATTAAATTGCTAACGGTATTTATTGTATTACTTTTTGTGTATTACTTTGTCCTTTTATTAATATTGAAGTTGTAACTTAATTATTATCGATTGAATTGTTAGTCAATATAGCCGAGATAGAAGCGCGAAAGAATAAAACAAAACTTGTCAAATTATAAAAACAGTGAAATTAACATTTTATTTAATGTGTTGCCTAATAAATATATAAAATGTTTAATATTGAATGGGAAAAAAAATGTTTTTTTGCAGAAAATATTTCTGGAAAATCGGAATGTCTAATATGTGGGCGTGTAGTTACCATGAAAAAATATAATTTTGAGAGACATTATAGAAATATCTATAAGGACTACGAAAAAGATGTTAAAAGTGATAAAAGAAATGAAATCCTCATGACATTAAAAAAACGTTTTTACGAAAATATGGCAGCTGAATATCAGGGAGAAAATAGCGTGACAACTATTGATAGTTCTTCAACCGGGCATTATGCAGAAAAAACCAAATTCACATATTTAATTGCGTTAGAATTAGCAAAACAATGCCGCCCATTCTCTGATGCAGTTTTTTTTAATATTTCTTCAAATGCGTAGTTTGGAAGCCAGTGGTGCGAAGTTCTTCACTGGCAACACTTGTAATATTGCTCTTTCTCACTTCAGCTCACACGTATGACAAACTAACACATAAACAATGCCCGCGGGCGTTCTAGTGGTAAACACTGATTTTAACTGAACTGTACAAATTAATATTTATGTTTTTATGTTTAATTTTGCTACAAATTATTATAATTTTTAATAAATACATACATGCGTAGTAATCCGGATAATTGGCTACTCCGGATTGGGGTCTGCAATCAATTATCCGGATTATCGAATTATTACTGTAATTAAATAGATCATTAAAGTTATGTACAATAAAATATCTTTATTACAGAAACCTACATTATTGGGGGCTCAACCGGGATACCCGTGCTTTAGTGGTCGCGCCTTCTCTTGGAATGTGTAATTTATATTGGTAAATGTGTGTGTTTGAAAAGTTCTGAGTATATGTATGTGAAATAACACGAAAGTTAATATAATCAAGAAGATAATATTCTTATTAAGAAAATTAAGTCGATGATTTACACATGAACGTATAAGAAACCTTATGAAATCAAGAAGGTATACCTTTTTGATAAAATCAATTAGGTAGCCGAATGAAATCAATAAGAAATCCCTTTTTTATACAATTCAGAAGAAAACGTAATAGAATCAAACAGTTTTTCTCTATGGATTGTTTTTTTTTGTGCCATAGCACACTTGTGAATAGCAAGTTTTCGTATTTTTCTTCTTGATAAAATTAAAAGAATTTATCACATGAAAATAATAAGGACTGTCATCGGATAAATCTTTGCTTCTTTCCGTCTAAAAACGTTTTATAGAGAAAACATCTTACATCTATAAGGCAGTTTTTGGCTCTACGTAGAATAAATTGAACCCACGCTGTCCTGATTTAATTCGTTTGAGGTATATATTTTCTATATAATATTACAGCCATCACGTGCGCCATATGTCGAACTGTCAGTTCACTATTCGATAAAATGCCGACAACGCAAAGGTTTTAATACGATCGTTTTCATTTTGAGGAACTAAATACCGAAATTGTGTTCCAAAAACGTTATTGCAAAATGCGTTGTTTATTTATTCTTGTATCTTCAGCTTTACCAATACGTTTTTTTTTCGGAGAATTATCAGACCACAAGTTATTTTTTATTGTTTGTTTTTATGTTTTTTTTTTTATAAATAAACTTGGACCAATTTTGTGGTTGTTTGCATATGACGTATGAGCAATAATGTTACCTGCTATTTGTGCACCAACACACTGAGGATGATCATACGCTTGCGGCACCAACCAAAATTAAAAAACGAAAACCGAAAACAAAAACACAAAGTCATTAATAATACTCGTAGTGGCATGCAATAGAGAGTGCACATAATAAAATTACAAGCAAAAGAATAAAAATATTAAATTAAACAAGTGCGATACGAATACTTTGCTTGCCAACTATGTCATGGAATATTCCAAAGCGGCTGCGAGTATGAAAAGTATTTTAAAAACGTTTAATGAAGGGGGAATAGACAATTTATTATGTTAATAAGGCACACATGTGTACCTACACACTGACTGTTACCAGCCGCATGCAATGCAAGTGTGCATGCAATCACAAATACACTCGCTGTCATTTGAATATGACACTAATTTGAAGTTTTTATAAAGGAAATATTCTCTGAAATAAATACGCGATACAGTCTGTGTTATGGATTGTTTTACTTTAATCTATCAATTGCCTTGCTTGTGAGTGTGTATATTGGAAACGTAGCTTTAGAGGGGTTGACAATTGATGAAAATATTGTATTGTGTTGTTTTTGCCATCATTTGATACGATACTTTCAATTAACTTCTACACATTGTGTTAAAGTGGCAACAAAATAGTCACAGTGTAACGACCAGCGCTGCAAGCTGTTAAAACTTAAAAACAGAGGTTATTAAATAGAGTGAAAAGAATGCTTAACTGTAGTAGCCGCCGTAGTGTTAGATGCAGCGCAACATTCGACAGCGACAGCGCATTGCCAGCTGAAAACGAATTGCTATTCATATCTGCACTATTTATGTCCTATTGAGTGAACTTACAACTGTTTTTGTTTTGCAACATATGGAGCAAAATGCAAGTTTGTAATCAAAGTTACGAGGTACATTTCCACAGTAGCGAACTTAAGCTGGATTCCATCATTCTTTTTGTACAAATTTTTTTTGTATGTAGTTAGACGTCTCTCTTTTTAAAAGAGAGAAACAATTTGTTTAGGAATAAAGGTCTAGTTAGTAAAAATGTAAAGTCCAACGTAAGACTTGTCAGTCGATCAACTTTAGGTGTCGGTTATTAAAAACGTAAAACTTTTTTTTTATATGTAAGTAATGCCAAGTTGACGTTGGCAACGTAAAAATCTATTTTCTGTAGATTTTCTAAGTGACAAAATTCAACGATACGATTTTAGTAAACAGCAGCGAGCATTACTTATGTTACAGCTTTTGCCAGCTGATCGCCGCGAACATGTTACGTTTTTACTAACTGAAGCTTAAGTCTGATTTAATTCAGTGATATTCAAAATTTAAAAAAAAACGAAAACTAGCTGTGTTGGTGAGAGAGCTACCCAGCATACATAACGGCTAACGCTTAAAAAATTATGGTGCATTATAAATATTTTCTTATGCAATATTTTAGACTATTAAATATGTATTTATATATATAAAAAAAAACATTTAAATCATTATCATTTCCTTATATTATTGTAATTTAAAAAAAAAAGTTTTTGAAAATATTTAAATTCAGTGAGAAAAGGAAAATAGTGCAAAACGTAAACAATTAGAAATTCAATCAATAGTAGTTCGAAGTGAATAAAAAGCTACAAATAAAATATCTGTATATGTCATTGTATGCAACGCTTATTTATAATGGAAAGATAAGTAAATTCAGTCCTCTTTGATAATTTCGAATTAGTAAAATGTTTTTAAATGCGACGAGCTTATGTAATTGCTATGAACAAATGAATTTCAAATCTGAAAAAAATTTTCACACGGGCAACTTCATGAGAAACCCGATAAGCCCTAGAAAGACTATTTTTTAAGTTTAGTATATAGTAAAAAAAAATTAAAAACTTTTTATTTTTATATATATATGTATATATATATATGTGTATATGGGGTGGCCCAAAATAAGCGAAGATGTTTGGATTCCTTATAACTTTGTTATTTTTTTTTTTGTTTTCAGTATATTGTATAGAAGACTTGAATTGAATAACGTGCCAAAGTGGTTGAACTATATTTCTCAAATTAACGATCCCTTGTTTTCCTCATCGTGCATTATTTAAATGAGCGGGTTGAGCCCTCAGAATCAACAAAAACCGTATGGTTGCAAATTTTCGACAGCGAGGGGCAGTAAGGAACCTTCCCGGTGCCGGCGACGAAATCTACAACATAACACCTGATGTTTTGCGAAAGGTTATGGAAAATGTTTTGGAAAGCAAAAAAAATGGCCACCATTTGCGAGATTGTAGCATGCACGATATGTCAATACAGTCGACACACAAGTAACGCAACAAACAGTTATAAATGCCGACACATTTACATTAAACTAAGAAGTGTCAAATACCCCAAATTTCTCAAGTGCAATATTTGGTAATGTCTGCATTCCATATGCAGTGCATATGGGTTCAAATTTGCTTATGTTGTTGTTGTTAGCGGCAAGCGGCACGTTTCATACCACACTTGAAAATGCCAAAATAACTTCACCCTAATCATGTTACACTTATAATTCCCAGGCTTTGTATTTACAATTAATTTATATTTAATAATTTTAAACCACTCAATCATGAATTTGGAAATCACTCAAAATTCATGATTGCCTGGTAGATTTATTTTATTTTATAAGTATAGATAGCTATAAGAAAACTTAGGCATAAGAATTTGAGTACATTATGAAATGTAACTCAAATTGTAATCTAGAATCTTCTCATAGTTAGTATATAAGTAGAATTAATTTTAAAATGTTAAGAATTAATAAACCAGACTTAGCGAGCTTCACTAGGAGCTCTAAGTCAAGAGAGACAATAAATATTTCTTTTATGGAGCTCCCAAGAATATATAAATTGTCTAATAATTTAATTTTACTACAAGATATAATTTTATATACTTAAATGAAAAATATTCTCCAGTAATATACTGTATTTAATTTAAAAAAAAAATTAATAATAATGTTTTAAATAAGAAGATAATGAACTTAAACCTGTTCGGTAATTTTGGGCTACCCTGTATAAATACAATAAGAATGTGTGTGACTGTCTTTACGAACAGCAACACTATTTTACTTCAATTTGTTGTTCAATTTGAAACGAAACGCTCATGTTTGCTGTACAAGAGTTCTTGAAAAAAAATTAACAAGCATCCCTTTCATGTGTTTTCGTCGCCATCTCGTTGACGACTGAATGAAAGAGCTTAAGAATTCGTGTAACTTCATTTGACACAATTGTTCTATGCGGTGGCCATTATGGTTTAATTTTCTATTTATTCTGGAAAAAATAGATTCAATTTTTTCATCCAAAGTTAAATTGAGCTGCTACATCATATAACATTTGAATTGTCATTCGGTGTTTGTAAAATTAAATTAAGAGAATTTTAATTAATGTTAATATTGTATTGCCTCTATACGAATCATTGAAATAAAATACTTTATTTTACGTTGATCTATATATTCGGAACCATAAGGTTCATCTTCAGGATTATTAGTTATAGTTGGATTAATGGTGTTACTATTCATTATTTTATAGTCAATAATTAGAGATCGACATAATATTAATTAAATTGTTAATATTAATTATATTATTAATCTTTTTTATTATATTTTTTGAAATATATTTATTAAGCTTGATGATGTTAACAAGCTGTTAACGAAATATCGAATAATAAAACAAAATAAAATAAAAAAATAAATTGTTAATAAATAAAGAATTTTAATGTTTCTTTAGGTGGGTATCGAACCCGCACCTCCATATTGAGAGTTGTTGCCCAGTGATAGGCTACGGAGGCACACACAACTTTCACTTAAAAAATTTTTTGTCCAGATAAAATTTTTGTTCCGAACAAATGGTTGAGTTCTATTTTAACTCACTTGCTCTCTTGCTGAAATTAAATTGAAATGCACAGAGAGATTTCTGTGTATGTTTACATGCTTGTATGTATATAAATACAATCTGTAGGTAAAATGCTGCTTATTTGACAACAATCAACGTTTTTTTTTCCCATGCAGACAGATGCAGTTTTAAAAGTTGACTGCAATACATACCCACAGTCACACATCATTTTACACGACAATTTGTATTGCTGATATTTTGAAGGCAGTAGTTTAAAAGAGTTATTACTAAATTTTTTTCTACTTGTGCAACTTCCCAGCAGTCCGGTTACTCATTACAAATTGAAAGCCATCCGATTGTATAATATTATGTCAATAGGGAAAATAAATCGAAAATAGTTAAGCCCTTACAACTCGCATCTGATTCGGATTTGTCTTTTTCCCATCCAATTGTAAAGTTAAATGATTATTAGAAATGAAGATCAAAACAAACACAAATAACAATTTTATTTTTTTTTTTTTTTTATTTATTTATTTCAGAATTTTGTAATAATAAAAGCCCTCATCTGGCCAAAAGAATATTACAATAGATTTAAAACATAGATTCTTAGATTTTGCATCGCATTACCATCTGATTTGGATGGCTTTGTAATGTATCATATTGTCATTTCGTTTTAATTATGAATTTTGTTCTTTTTTCTGAAGTAATTTTTCCGTTATTCTTTCTTTTTCATTTTAATTATTATTCCAAAGTAAAATTTGTATCAAGTTCATAAGTGTTTTTAAAAGTGAATTAAAAGTGAATTAAAGTATTTTGTCAAAATTTCACACTTATACATATGTATTACTTTATCAATTATTTTCTTTAACTTTTATAATTAATTAATTATTTTTTATTTCTCATATTATAACAATTAATTTAATATATATTAATAATATATATAACAATAAAAAATTTAAATATTGAAAAAAAATGAAGTTCCTAATTTAATTATGCAATAGTTAAAATTCATTCTAAGATCAATGGCATTCAGATACATCTTATTGCACTCCGAATTCACCATAATAGTTGGATCCATCCAACATTCGCTTACAATGTATATTGTGTTGTACCCATCAATGTATATTGTGTTGGATAAATCTTACAGCCTAGGCCATCGCTGTGTAAATGTAAATAGAAATTGTATACAGACATTGGATGGGTCTTGCTTACATTGTCATTGGTCTCAAATCGAAGATGTATGTAGCAAAAAGTTCACTGGGTTGTTATTTTGTAGAGAACATTAAAAAATAACCACTCAACCAGCTAACTCTTGTCAAGCTAAATATATAAAGCATTTTTAGTTGGTTTTAGGGGTGCTGTTACTTGGTTGCTGTTGTTGAGAAGATACTGTTTTTATAAATGCGTAAATTGAGTTACATAACTCAGCCAAGAGACAAAAACCACCTCACAACGCTACAAAATAGTAAATTCACTGCTTCAAGGGTCTGTCAAAAGCGATAGAAACAGCAAGTCACACAAATAGACAAACAAATGCACAATATCTTGCGTGTAGGAATATACATGCACCCGCATACAAGTGCAAGAAATAAACAAGTGGATTGTTTTTTGGACTTGAAACTGATACCAAAACCATTTTGATGTGAACGCACAATGCACAGAAATAAATGAAATGTTGAAAAGAAATATGTACATCAACAAAAAAAAAGCAAATCATGCTGATAAAAAAGAATAACAATAAAAAATAGCAGTCTGAGTAGCGTGAGAACAACAAGATCTTCAACAAATTATATAGTGGAGATAATGAGGGGGGAGTTATGAATTTCACTTTTTGAAATTCTTAATAAAAAGAATAATTTAGGAGCTTCCTTTTTCAATTACCTTTCATTGAATGTTATTTATTTTTCCTAAAGAAAAAGTGTAATGAAGACATCGGGTAGGGCTTAATTCTCGGGCGTTGCATATCGTGTTTATTTATAACTTGATTTTTATTTGTTTATAAATTGCAAATTGAAACGAAAGTCATTTTATTCATTAATCATGTCAACGAAATTGTCATTGTAATGCAAGTGTAATGCATGTTGGCAAATTTAGTGATGTCTTGGGTAAAGTTTGAACCCACAACTTCTAAATACTGCAGCCAGCAGCACCATCGAACAAGCAACTTTGCAATGGCCATTATTTATTCTAAACAATAACTGAAAGGTTTTATTTATTTGTTACATTTTTTCATTTGTTAAAAAATATAACAAAAAGTATTAATAAATTAACAGAGTTTAAATTGTTTCAGCCTCCATATACAGAAACATATATAAGTGCGTTGTTATATTATTTTTATTTATTAATTTCAACCGCTGCTGCTTGTTTTAAAAATAAATTTGTTAATAATTTTTCTTACGTCTTTTGCTCAAAAGAAACTGGTGAGGAATGAGAATAAAGTCCGTCTAAAGATTTTATTTTTAAAGATACCAAAAGTATGTATGTGTCATTTGTTAGTAACACCTCAGCAACTTTGAGAAGTAAAAAAAATTGTTTTCGAAATAATAAGCGAATTAAAAAAATGGTTGAAGTCGGTATAGAAATCGTTAAAGCAGCTTAACTGCGGAAATATTAAACTTTATTTGGCATGTTGTTTTGGCCAAAATAATGGCAAATATATGTGTGTGTGTGTATGTTGCTTTTGAAAGATAAATATTTCATACAAGAAAAAAAGAAAACTTAACAACTAAGAAATATTTAAAACATCAGAAAAAAGTGAACAGTGAGAAATTTCTGAGTCCAACAAGACGAATTTGCTTTACACCTTCTTCGTTTCCCCAATTTTAATAGAACAAAAAAAACATTGTATTTTCTATCATCATTAGCATATGGCTGTGTAGAACATGATAAATATGTTGTTTGTAACAGAGATGGATACGTGGCTCTTAATTGTTTCTGCTGCACATTGTAAATAAAATATGCCATATTCATACAATTTTTTTTTGGATTTCTAGAAGGCATATTGATAGAATTTTATATGAAAATTTGTGTATTAAACCTTTCATTAATCAAAAATAGTTTTTATGAATGCGGCAGATAGTATATCTCAAAGAAAAATCAGCACAATAAAAAATTTTTAGACATTTTTGCCTCGGAAAAGATTGGATGTTTCGGCTTAAATATGCCGCATATAAAAAAAGAATTTATGATAGATTTGTTGTAACAGGATTTTCGGATATCATGATGTATGGATGGCTTTGAAATATCCTTTGTATGAGGGATTGGTCGAGAAGCTGACGCCAAATTGGGATATTGTATTTTATTTTTTTTCCTTCTTAAAGTATCCCGATACATTAGTGAGATAAAAATAGTTGTCATCAATATGATTTGACGGCTAATGCCATAACATGGAAACTGCCATGTTTCGCCACTTTATAAGGCCGATATAGCAGGTAATGCAGCACATATTTGGTGCCCAAGGCTTTTCTAAATGGTCAATTTCAAGTCGAAAATACGAACTGTACGATTCTTTCACATCTTGAGTAAAATGTTTAAGTTGCTTCACTACGTAGGATCCATACACACAAAACGAAACTTATTAGATGAAATTCTACACAATATTCGTTGTTTATTTTTTGTATATTTCAATTAAATAAACGACAATTTGATCAAATTTGAAGTCTAACTGCTAACATATACTTCGATAGATAAGGATATTTTAATGTTACTGGTAACAGATCTATGAAAGCAATTAGACTAAAACGGAAAAATAAATATTTGATATGCGGGCATCTAGACGTGTTACAAAATATTTCTGCTGAAATTCGTAATCAGGAAATGGTAACATAGGGTGGGCCAAAAGTCACGCCTGCGTGTAAAAATATGATGTTCGATGAATAAAATCTAAAAAAAAATAATAATAAACAAAAAAATTATTAAAATTTTAACACGCAGGCGTGACTCTTCACCCACACTTTACTACAAAAATAAGTGGTCATAGGTGTTGTTGCCTAACATCTCTTCCCTTGTGTAATTAAAATTACCGTTTCCTTATGTATAAGAAAACATTTTTCTATATTCCAGTCAACTAGAGCGCCCGAATGGCGGTTACCGTACCCATACTGTTCCCATTCAATAGAACAAAATACTGCACGACATACGAATAATTCAAAAAAATTTAATACTCAGAAAAACTTATACAGAATCAGCTTTCAAACTGGCCTGTACCACTCAGCAAGGGATGTATAGTTCCTGGTTAGAAACTCCAAATCGGAATGGTGGTACAGGTTGACTTTACACAGAAAAAAATTTTAGTTTTTTTTTAATTTTTAATTAACACCTTTAGCTAGAATAATATATGTTTTCAATTAAAAGTCTAATCAATTCAATTAAATTTTTAATTAATTTTGGTACTCATTACTTAAGTAAATAAATATTAATTTTTTTTGCTACGAACTACACAAAATTTAATTAGAATAATATATTTTTTCAATTAAAAATTTAATCAACTCAATTAAATTTTTAATTAATTTTTGGGCTCAATACTTAAATAAATATATAATTTATTTTTTGCTACGAACTACACAAAATTACAGCTCATTTTTATTTAAATACTTTTATGCAAATAAGCATTCGAATTGAATTCAAATAATTTTTTATTTTGTTATTAAGAAATTTTTATTTGGAAATTTTCAAAATATTTAATTAAATTTTTAATTATTATCCTGAAAAATTTCAATCAAGTCTACAGTAATAATTTAATTGATACTATGGCGATTGGACAGTGGTCGGAGCTGTATAGAGTTGGCGGTCAAAAATACTTCCAGTATAGGTATCGTCGTGAAACTTCACGGCCTTATTACTACTCGTATATAAGAAATATTTCATGGTAAAATTGGAGTGCTAGAGACTCCTCCTTCCCCACGCCTTTCCTACCACCCACATTCACCCCACCTTCAGTCACAAAAATCTACGAAACTTGTTTTTAATTCATAAGTTAACAACTTTTTTTCAAGATTAATTTAAAAAACTAAAAATATTGACTAATTAAATATGAAATAATATGTAATAAAAATTTATGAAAAGGTTAAAGGGGGTTGTTATTAAAAAGCAACCTTAGTATTAGCAATTTTTAAACTGCTATAAAAAAATAAATACGCAATATTTTTTAATTCAGTTTTTTTTTTATTTGAAAGTTAAAATATGGTTATGCTTTTAAAAGGTTATAATTCAAATTTTGGTCAACTAGATTTGCCAGCGTTGCCACGCAGTTGTGAAAAGTTTTTTTTTAATGAACAAATCGGTCGCTTTTCCCTGTGAGAGATGACGCAAAGATGGGCAAAATAATGCAGCTGGTATTACCAGCTGACTAATAAACCAAAAAAATCCCTTTGGATATTCAGAGGGAAACACAACTAAAACTCTACTTGAAATTTAAATATCGACCCTTGTGTGCAAAATTATCGTATGTTACAGTTTTCTCGAAATCGACTTTTTTATGCAAATTGGCTCTAAATCCATTAACTCATTTCCTGATTAAGTATTATAGCGACAATTGTTGTAGTTGTGGAGATGTGTACAATGTACATTTCATCGTATGTGACAGTAACTAAAAAAAAAGGAATAAAAACGCTCTCCTGTAAAATTTAGTTATTGTAACATACGATAATTTCGCGCACAGGGGTTGATATATGGACGAACGAACACTAATATTGCCACTGGAAAAATATGAATTTTATAACATATCCACAACAATCTAAACACATTGTAATTATTTAAAAATTTAGTTAATAGTCAACGTGCAGACTACCATCCATCGTGCCATCGCCACTTAATTTTACACTTTTTCATACTGCAAAAATCAACTGTTAACTCGCTCGCTTTTTTAAAGCTGTTCTTAAAGAGTACAGTTGGAAAAAAACAAAAACAACTACAAATTTTAAAACCTTGTTTGTGTAAGAAATAGTGATGCCACATTTGATGGCAAACTTTTGACTTTGATTTTTTTCTTTTTGGCCTATGGGATCGACCACAGTTGATTGGTGCAAAACGTTGCTCTTCTCGAAACACAAAAACATTGAAAACGATATAAGAAAAATTTAACAAGGTGACCTCTACCTTCGGTAAAAAATTTTTTTTTTTGTTTTTCGCAATTGCGGTCCAAAAATAAGGGTTGATATCATAAAACAAAAAAAAACGCGGAATTCCGGCAAAAATTTTGCGGGACTTTTTCCGAAAAATATGCGGGCTTTTTTCCCGTGAAACCCCGAATGGAAAACACTGGCTGCCACTTCTGACTATTGACATGACTAGCTACTGTGAAAGTTGAACCTTCGCAAAGCAATACCATTTACTCAAAATGACTAACATATCATGTGGAGCCATCCATCCTACGTCGATTGTTATAAAAGAAAATAGAAACACATATTTGGAGTAAATAGAAATTAGATTGGGCGCAATGAATGATGTTTATTTAAATTTATTTTAAAATTGTTTGCAAATTAAATATTTTGTAATCGCCCTTAAGCTGATACGACTATATCTACCTACATACATACATATGTTTGTACATATGTACATACATATATTTAGATGGACAAAATAATTATTTATGTTATGGATTTAGTAATCCAGCGAAATGCTCAAGTCATTTAATATGCGTATATTTATAGAACTGTTTGTGTGTTCGGTAAATGAGGCAGCCTTCAGCTGAATGTTTTGAAAACAACTTTTAGAGCCAGTTTCAACTTGAGAAGAGATTTGAAAACAGAAAAACACAACAAAGTAAACAAAAATACAAATTTTTAACTTTTTTCGAGCTTCAAGTTAAAAATATAAAAAGTAAAAAAACTTAAATCCACAGAATTATTTTCAAATATTAATTTCAATTGTATTTATCACTCAGTAGATATTTTAAAACAAAATTTCCATGCACATCTGTCTGTACGTATGTACATATGTAAAAACGTGCATTACATAAATATTTTGTAAATTTATTCTAAATTTATGCACAACAAAAAGACAACTTGATTTTTGGGGAAACGATTAATTCTTTATTTTTATATCTGCTCGTAAATCAAGCAGCTGAAGAAGTGTTTGGAATTCATGTATGTAAATCTAATGAAGCAGATACTGCTTTGTTACCCAGATGATTTAAAACAGATTATTTCCATTTTATTTAATGGATTTATTTATACTTCTTCTGCCATTTATTGAACCACAACCAGCGATGTAGATGAAAATAATCAATCTTCGTGTTACCTACCGAAGTGTTAACCAAAAACAATTCCAGGGTGATTTGGATTGGATTAATTTAAAAATTCCGAAGTAAATTAGATATTCGCAAAACATATGAAGTATGTACTCTGATTTATTGTATTTGTGTATGAGACATCGAACAGAAATAAATAAATAAAATTAAATATTTTATAAAAAATACAAAATTTAGTCCATGAGCCAGGAGTGAATTAAAATGTTTCCAAATATTCCAAAATGTATTCGAACATTGAAAACTCTCATGCCGAAATAAAATTATCATCCTGGCATTACTTTTGGCTATTTTGCTAACGTATTGACTGTACATACCAGATGATAGTGGGTTCAATACCTCATCAAGCCAAAAATCTTCCCGATGTGTCGTATTAGGTTAGGTTCAGTTCGAAAAGAGGAGGTAACAGCGTCACCAAATGCTATGCGGGATTACAGTTATACTCTAAACTGGCATATTGTGCGCTCTACCAACTATTCGGGGTACCTCCCTTCTGATAATCTGGTCACCGCAAAAAGCAAGTGACTTAAATCCGAGTCCCTCACGACTTCTCTGGTCCGGTATGTAGGACCTTGGGAAAAACTGTCCCCTAGTTCGACTACACGCTTGACAATATCTAATATATAATTCTCGTGTCGCGGTGTTTGTAGTTAAACTCCTCCGAAACGGCTCGACCGATTCTCATGAAATTTTGTGTGCATATTTGGTAGGTCTGAGAATCGGACAGCTCCCCACAAACTTTTACTTTTCATCTCCACAAAATTAACCACGCCCACTTTACTCCCACTATTTTTTTTACCTACTTTTTCCTGTTTTGCAATATGGGTATCAAATGAAAGGGTATGATGAGGAGATTTTGAAAAGTTTATCATCAACCTAAATCCAATATGGCGACTGACCCTGAAACTGCAAAAACCTATTTTTAATGCTTATTTGCAATATTTGTATCAAATGAAAGAGTATGATGAGGAGATGATTAGTTTATCATCCAGCTAAGTCCAATATGGCGACTGACCCTAAAGGGATGAGCACGAAGCCGGTCTCCTGTCTTACTCACCATACAGTTGATAGTGAAAATATAAATAATTATTTTTAATGTTTAGATAGCTATCGAGAATTGTAATTTAAGATATATTTGTTACTTTGATAAAGATTAATTTATTAACCTAAATAAAGCATACATTCATTGTCTACAACGCTTTCGATTATAAGTAAATCCCCGCACACTTATAGTAGATATTATTTTTATTGAACTAAAAAAATGTTTCCTAGAAATAATATACATGGCAAAACAACGTTTGCCGGCTCAGCTAAAAACAGCTCATTAGTAAACAGATTCCGTGCGAAGCCGGGACGATCATCTAGTATATAAGATTTTTTTTAATATCGATTACACGGGCTTAATTGGATGGAACGTTTTATGATATGAATGTTTAACCGATGTAAACCGTTCCGCTATAATGATACGAAATCGAATATACAGTCGAACTTCTCTATAGCGAACTTCTCTATAACGAAATCTTCTCTATAACAAATAAAATTCGTAAACATAACATTTTTGTGAGTATTTTCATACATTTTGATCTCCCTATAACGAACTTCCCTATAGCGAAGTTCTCTCTGTAACGTACAATTTTATAAGACCTAAATAGAATTTTTCACACTAAATAATCTCTCTATTGCGAAGTTTTTAGCAATCGACTTTTTGCATCAATTTAGTCACATATGTATGTATTAATAAAAAAAAAATTAATGTGTTCATGTAAAAACAATTTTTTTTGTCTTAATAAATATATTTTCTACATAAAAAAATGTAGTCAAAATTTTCTGCAGTTTCTCTATAACAAATTTTCTCTATAACGTAGAAATTTGACGGTCCCCAACCGCTACGTTATAGAGAAGTTCGACTGTACAATATTAAAAATATTATTTTAAATTGAAATTGTATGGAAAAAGAGAATTATTGGATTATAGTGGACGGATTTGTCCAATACTTGACAAATAGATTATGAGATATACACAAAATTATTTCTGAAAGTTTGCTGCCAATCGGAGAAGATACAACAGAGATGTTAATTCAATTCCGCTAGTCTGAGTGTTTCACCCACTGTGCAGTGGTAACTAAAAGTTACAATTCGTTTATCATACTTACACTTAGTTTTGTGTCATTTCTTGCTTTTAATGTCATTAAAACAGTTCATTAATTTTTTCCGTATATTTAATGGTTTATTAAATTGTTTAAGCCACATTTAATTGTTGTTTTTTTCTCTCTAAAGAATATTATTTTCATTCTGATTTTATTGATTTATTTGAATTTACTAAATACATCGATGTATGGTATGTACATACATGTGTATCTATTTGTTATAAATTCCTCAGGGGATAAACTATCGAACTTTAAATTTTATATAATAAGAACTATTAATGTTAATTGTTGTTAGTGTTATGCTTAGTATTAAAACAAAAAGTAAAAAAAAATCGTTTCTTTTTTTTAATAGAAAAATAATGAATTTTTATTTGTTTTCAGCAAAATCACATATTTTTGGTAGGTTTCCGTTTATTACACGCACTAAAATAAATTGAATTATATTAATTCACTAATTATTTAATAGAATGTTTTGGAAAGTATTTATGTATGTACATAGTATATGTGGATAATTTACTTGAATGTTTTTTCGTCTCTTAATTTTGTTTGTTCTATTTTATTCTTATAAATTCGAGTTTTACAAACAAAAATTTTGTTTTAGAATTTTTGTAATAAATTTTTTTCTTTATATGCCAATTATTATTAAAGCAGCTGGAATTTGGACAAAATTTATCTAAATAGATATTTGCAAAAAGTCTTTATTTTCTAAATGTGTTTAATATTTTAGCTGGTTGCAAGTTTCAAATTAAATTTAAAGTTTAACAATTTTTTTTTAGCAAAGAAAAAAGAACTTTAATAATTATAAAGCTTTTTTGTATTAAAATTATTTTCTTGTATTTGGTTTTTTGTTAATAATAAAATAACAGATTTGCTAGTTCGTTTTTAGTTTAATTATTCCTAACTTACATATATATACTTATATATATTTATTTACTTTACTACTAATTAATGTAAAAAAGAAATACTGTTTTTTGTTTAATTGTTTATAATTAAATTAAAATTTTAGTGGTTGTTGTTTGTATGTGATTTAAGTTTTTTTTTTTTTTTTTGTAAATGTGTTGAATAAAACTAATGAGGTATTCACTTTTTTTTTTTTAATTAAAACACATGTACATTAACATTATTTTTATAACAAATTATTTTAAAATCAGATTTTTGTTTTAAAAACAGTAGATTTTTTTTAACAATTCAATGTATTTACTAACATATCGCCACCCTAATATAGAAAAACTGTAAGTGAGTTCTTTGCATTTCCATATATAATACTATATATATGTAAGTATGTATATATAAAAAAAAGAATGGTATGTTCATTGCTGAGAGAATTTAATAAAAAAAAGTACCTTAAAAGATTATCACACCTAAAAAATTTAAATCTTTATGATTTATTTTTGCTCTCAGGTATAGTAACACAAATATTAGTTAGGCCCTTTCTATATTAAGATAAGGGAACGGCATGTAGTTGTTGTGTTTATTTTAATTATAATTTGTTTTTTTTTTAATCTTTCAGCACGCCATGAATGACTTTAGTAAATTGACTTTAATTACCAGTAAATTCAGTTTTTTTTTTTGTTATAATTTTTGTTTCTTTTAGGTTTCTAAACAAATTTAATGTGTCGCTCAGTTTCATAAAATTCTAGTTTAAAGTTTTCAATATGAAAACAGGGATTTTCAAAAGAATAAAATTTTTTTGTTTTATTTTAAACGAAAAATTTCAACTTTTGTTTTCATTGCATTATGAAAAAGCTTTTTATAAATAGCAGAAAATTGTATTACAAAATTTTAAATTATAAAGGAAAAAAATAAAATAAAATGTGTTTGGCTCACGTTTCTTTACAAAAAATTTTTAGACGAAGCAGTCACAAAGTGTTTTTCTATTGGCTTATAAAGTGTTTATGCACAGAAATGATAATTCGATACGAAACAAAAACATAAAAAACATTTTGGATTGAAATGCTTGAAGCTTGTGTAAATCAAAAATTTTATTATGACAATGACAGAAAGAGTATTATATTTCTGGGACCAATGTGAAAGAATAGCCTAAGTCAATTTAAGCGCTTTGGTTATGTTAATGTTAATAATATATTAAGTTCTAATGAAACATGTTATTCTATTCTATTTGATTTCACGTATTGCCACAGATTTCATAAAAAAATTTAAATAAAAACGTCATTATAAATTCCTTCTGGTAAATAGACAGACGGGTGTAAAGAAATTACTTTTTATTAAATTTTATAACAAGTGGTGAATGACATGTTGAAAAATTAACTAAAGCTATAAAATTATTTTATGAGTGTTTTCAATAAGAATGAGCCGAGCTGAATTCATAAATGTTTGTGGGCTAAAGAAAATGATTTTTTTCCGGACTGTCGTTTTTTTCTGTGCTCTAAAAACAAATAAACAAACTTACTTTGAAAACTAATAAAATATAGAAATATCACTGGTCACAATCTCAAAATATAAACCACGATTATGTTACAAAAATGCTTTGTTTTTCTTCTTCTGTAGATAATTGAATACTTTAAAATTTTTAATTTTTGGATTGAAATTTGTCAGATTAATTAAAGATTTGCAGTAATTAAAATCCCATAAACATACACACATGCACAAGCAGTTTTAAATATAAAATTATACCTACAGTAAACTCTCGTAAACATAAATTCCGTATAAAACGATGAAATTATTCGTTTCTGATAAATTTCTCATTTCGTAAATGAAGGCAAAAGAAGAGCGAATTTTTTTTTTGCCCTTTTGCAAAGGTCACTCAGTAGAATGCGGCTACTTGCTGACCTCCTGTGTTGCTTTCTTTCAAGAAGTGTGAACTTGCATGTTTTGTTAATTTATAAAGCAGGTGCTGCAAAATCATCTGTGCGTTCAGTAGATCCATTATTTTCATTTTTTTATTTTCAAAATAAATAAGAGCCATTTACGGCTGACGAAAGAGCGCATATGTGGATTAGCGAAGATGCACATGCATTGCGTTTAAACCCACCAATTTCGTAGTTCAACAATTTTGCAAGGCAGAATATCTATTTACTGACGAGGATACAATTTTGTGAAAGTAGACCAATTAAATGGTTTTATTAAATAGAAATAATGAAAAATTGGCAGTTCTTACAGAAAAGAATAATTGCTCTGGTGCCTGTTACACTAATGTTGCTAAAATTAAATTGAGAAGGAATTTCGTTTTTAAAATTCTTGATGCTAGCTTTTTTTATTATTTTTGTAAGTGAAATTTTAATACTCTCTCACGTGTACGGAAAGGCACGCAACTTAAATTAATGCCGCCGCAATTCGCCGCTGGTCCTAAAGCAATACATTTGTGTAACTGCTTCGAGCATGACAATTTTTGGAACTTAAGCTGCATCTTAAGAACGCTACTGGGGAACTTTTCAAAGGCAATCTATATAATTATTACAACAAGTTGATCAAGAATTTTCGGCTCGACTGTTTGTACAACTTATGCATGTGTTAACGTATGTATGTATGTACGTACATACATGCATATATTGAATTGAAAGAAATAAATAGTTTTCATTCTTGTGTTATTAGACATAAAAATGTGTACATATATGAGATTGTACAACTGTCTAACAAATCAAAATATAGTGTATATTTGTGGCTCGTCTGCTTGTTGAAATTTTAACAAACAAAAAGAGCTTCATAGTCGGAAAATTTAACCATTTGGAATTTCTAACAACTTGGAAATTAATAGCTAAATTATTTGTAAAAATCAAAAATCAATTCCAATTGAACAAAACAACGCATTTTTACTTCAACTGTAACTCGGTTTGTTGGGTCAACGTATGAGGGAGAGTGAGAGTATAGAGAGAGAGAGAGAGAGAGAGGGAGTGTGTCTGTATGGTTTTGTGTGGCTGTTCTGTATTACAAGCGCTAAACATATGTTTAGTAATTTCAATATTATTATTATAAGTATATTAAATTTTTTTTTATTTCAATAAAATATTCAATTGTTTTTTTTTAAATTTATGTATTTCAAGAATTAAAAAAATCCTTGAATTTTTTATTTTATTTACTTTTGTAGGTACTTGAGTTGTAAATTTATGAATTTAAAAAAAAATTTTAAATAAAATATTTAATAGAATAAATTTATTAATATACATTTTAATAAGAAAATATACATAAAAAATAAAATAAAATAAATAATAAATAAATCAGGCGCATTTAACTTTAGTTAAATTTTTATACATAAATTTTTTTTTTTTTGTAAATTGCATACCTATTTGCATATGTATGTACGTATGCAAATTTATAGTTTTTAGAACGTTAAAATAAATTAATTTGAAACTTTTGGTTTATTGCATGCCATCAAATAATAAACTGCCAGCAAAGTAACAATAAGCCAATGCAAATGAAATTATAAATTTTTATAACAAAAACTGAATTCAAACAAAATTTATGGCTTGGATTTTTTTGTTATTGTTATTTATTTACCAATAAAGAATGTGGCAACAGAAATAATTTGTAATTTTTTTTCTTGCCACTATTTCTCTCATTAGCAAATTGTAACAATTGCAGGGTAAATTTTATGGCAAATATCCAGTCCAGTTAATCTGTTGCAAATGCATTTTATTTATTTATTTATTTATTTTTTTAATTTGTTTTCATGAAGCTGACTTTATTTTTACTCTTTATTGTCTTTTGCATGAAAAATTAAAACAAAAAATATCTTTATTCTCATCTTTTGTATTACGTAATTCGTCGGAGGAAATTATTTACAACGAAATCATTTGATAATTGATAACAGTAACGAAAATAAGTTGACCAAGTTCCCTATCTGATTGACTTTTCAAACTTATTATCATGTGAAAATTTCTTTAGACTATTAAATAGAATTATTTAAGTGAATCATGTCATATTAAAATATATTCTTATATAAAATTTTTTTACATATTTCTTTTTATTTGAGATGCCTATCACTTAATTTTTGCAAATTTTGAAATTTAATTAACTTTATTGCTTAATTCATTTAAAAAACAAAATGAAAACCTTGACTTTCCTGCGCTAAACGACTGTTCTTTGTAATTTTTATTCGTACTTAATTATATATATACATATACTTATATATATATATTTCTTTTTTTTTATTTTAGTTTTAAAAACTGTGTTGTACTTTAATATTTCTTTCTTCTTTGTTTTAGTATTTTTATGTGTGTATGTTTTAGCTTAAATGTTTGAGAGAATTTACTGTACGAAACTTATTTTAACTTAAAATAAAAAGAGGAAAGGAAAAGAAAAGAAAAACTTAAATTTAAATTTAAACTTCCGTTGGTTCAGCATCCACAGTGGCCTGGGCACAAGACTGTGCTGCTGCACAACCAAAATTCTTGGAACTTTTAAATAACAATTTATACAATTTATGTCTAACTGGTAACTTGGGAGTGTTGCTGGCACTAGGAGTGTTATGGCCGTTGCCATTCAGGGGCACTTGTTCATTTATCGTAATGCCTCTTTGCAAGACCGGACGTTGCTTTTTGTTTGCATGTTGATATTTCACTGCCTCAGCCTCCATTAGGGTTTTTTCATAATTTGCTTGATTTTTGTTGAGGGCTAAGTTGATGATGGTGCTGCAGCTGTCATGTGGTCTCAGTGGCACTACTGTAGGGCAATTGTTACAACTGTTGCTATTCATAAAAGAGATCGGTACTGAGTTTGTGCCATTGCTGACTAGTGAATTTTGTGGCGTTAGACATTTGGCCGATTGGGTTGAGTATGTGGATACTCGACTGCTGTTTCTTTTCAGATTTGCATTGCCAAGTTTGGAATTGCTCATGCGATAGCTGGAGCTGCCCTGTCTTTGTAGTTGTGAGTCCCGGCATAGAACATCGAGACCCACCAGTCTTTTCACACCTCTCCTTACTCGCTTGTTGCGATAGGCAAAAATGAAGGGAGAACTAAGATTTGCCAATAGAATCATAAATATGGCTACTTGATTTGATTCCTTAAAGTTGGCAGCAGGTACACGACTCTGCAGTAATACTAGGCAGCCGAAAGGTAAGTAGGAAACGAGGAACATGATTACCACCAGTATGCTAATACGAGCTGCCCTCGACTCATCTCGATATTTGAAGAGAGATGAGGCATTCGATAGTCGATGACGCAGCGAGGACATGTAACTCAAGGCCTTGGGTGAGGCGTGAATGGTGGGTATTTGAAGTGACTGGTGATGGTGCAGATGTTGAAGATTTTGATGGGTGGTTCGATGGTTATTGGGATTTTGTAGAAATGAATGTCTGTTCATATGAATACTGGGTAGATTCTGTGGCAGATGTCCTCCTAAGAGGTGAGGCGAACAATTGTTCTCGTTGAGTGGTTGAGGCAGGGTAACACTTCGTTGTAGATTCGGTGAAGAGTGAACTTGGCGAATACCCCGTAATCTTGCATTTTCACACAAGTCTTGAGAGGATGTAGCCAATAGTTCTAGTTGGCGTGTGGAATAGTTACGCTTTATCTCACCGCTGGCTGTTTGCAGTGTGAGTATAATGTTTTGTTGCTGTTGCTGCTGCTGCTGCAGTTGATTGCTTGCATTGTCCGTTGCAGTTATTGTAATCAGCTGATCATTTGTACTATTGTTATCAGCGTCTTCGGACATACCGTCATCCGAAATGGGTGGCAAGAGCACCTTAGCCGCCGAGTCCCGTCTCAAGCAGGCGGGAGAGCCTCTTTTCTCGTTACAATCGATTTGCATTTGTAAACCTCCATACTGCGAAGAGGTCGAAGAAATCGACGTTCTATGTGCGCATAAGCTATTCGAATACTGTTGGTTGCCCGCTTGTGGGCCATGTGTTAGATTTAGAGCACTTTGCAACAAAGGTGATGAACCATTTTGTCGCATTCGCAGACCATTTTCACGGGCCTCACTGAAAATGCGCCAATACATGCCGCACACGAAGCCAAATGGCAGCAAAATGATGAACAGGAAATAAAGACTGGAGAAGACTATGCTGAAAATGTTGTTGATGGAACTGAGGCTGAAAGAGGTGGTGGAGTAATTAGCAAAACGCTTGCTTATGACGGTTTCAGACTCAAAGTCAATTTCTCTGAAAGCCGACAAAGCGCCAAACAATATGCCCATGGCCCAGGTAATAGCAATGAGAACCCACGATTTAACTCCAGAAATGCGACTGTGGTAACGCAAAGGGTCTGTAACTGCGCACCAAGTATCGCCTACTACTAAGAGTACACCCATGGCTCCTAAAGCAGCTGCCATGTCTATGGCCCAGGATCGCATTGTAATCAAGGGCAGAGCTACACGCTCTACTTCATCAGTTTCCTGCTGTTGAATATTTTCTGCCAGCTGTATGCCGTCATCATCTTCAAATTCTGTGATGACTACAGTTTCACCATTCTCATCTATTGTCAACTCGCGGCAGTAAGTGGTATTACACTTATATATGGTTTCAACGGTACGAGGACCATTCTTGCTCTTATCTTGCTGATCACTCTGTGATACATTACGACGCAGAATGACGCCCTCTTGCTCCACCAATTTACCATTGTGTCTAATAGTCATTTGGTGATTGCCAGCCTTTGAATAAAACTCAATGCTGTCATCGTTTGTGTTGGCTGTTAAAATACTTGAAGCAGACTGACTGGAACCGGTTGAAAGACTGCTGTCGTTTGCACCGCTCTCGTTGTCGTCATCGCCAACCACTCCGCCACTTAAAAACAGAGTAGGAGCTAAAGTCATACAACCAACCAAATTAATGATGAGCAAATTAATAGTGAATCGATTTGCTGTTGTTCGCAGACCGGGTGTCACCCAAAAAGCAGCCAAAGCCAAGAAATTTATTACAAATGATAGCAAAAGCAGGGCAAATATTAAAAAGTCTATTGCCATCGTTAAGCATAATACTTGTTGTGATTTAAAATACAGTGCGTGTTTGCATTAACACTCATTTAATAAATGCAGTTTATTAACGTTTTGGAGTTCTTTTTCTTTTAGCACTACTTTACTTTCAGCTTTTAGAGTTTTGTTTTAATTTCTTATTCTCTTTCGTTTTGGTTTTCTGCTTTCCGTTTATTTTTCTTTATAATTTAATTTCGATTGATTTTTCTAGTTTCTATTTCTAATATTTTCTGCGATTTTTCTCACTGTTGAGGTTTGTGTATTTATGAAATTCTTTTCTTCCATTTGTAGAGAATTTGACACAGTAGATACGTTTTAATTACTGTTTTCACTTCTTGTTTTTATTTATTTTTTTCTAACTTGTATGTCTATATACATATATTTGTTAATAAAATAGCAGCTTTTTTTCAAAGCATTTGTTTTATGTCATCGCTAAGATTTCCATTTAAACGCTTAATTTTTTTCTTATTTTTATTTTAAACAGAGAACGCGTATACTGGTTTTTCAACTTTATTTTTTATTTATTTATTATTTTCAGATAAATTTCAAATTTCAATTATTTCTCATATTTTTATTGCAATGCACAATTATGTATTTTCATTTGTATGATGATAATTTTATTTACTTTTTTTTGTTAAATCACTTTGAAAAAATAACTAAAGTTTAGGTACTTTTCTTGGATTTATTTTGTTGCACTCTGTTTTTAATTCAATTATTTGTATATTTTGTTATGAATTTAATTTAAAAGCATTTACAACGCGCCAATCTTTGTGTCTGAAAATGCGTTCCGAACTCTTAAGCGTTTCAAGCACAACTGATCTTTGAGCATTTGCAAATGGCTATTTGAGTACGCGACTGGTATATAAAGTCAATTTACAAAGCAGGCGAATAGCATTAAATTTTTGTGCGAGTACCTGTGAATGTGTGTTCATTCTTTTGTTTGTTTGTTGGCCTGTTTGCAGGTATAATTTGTTTGTGCTTTTACGTTTGCTTTTTGAATGAAAAACACAACAACTGCAAAGAGCCGCTCTCCTTTTGTAGGTGGTATGGTGGTAAGAGATTTTATTTTAGTTTATTTTTTTTACCTGTCGTGTGCAATTAAGCGGTTTTATAAACAAAAATGAGGCAAAAGAGCGTTTGGAGTAGGCAAAAAATATACATATATAAAATGAATGATCAGTCTGTTTGGCGAGAAATTCCCACGATCGTGCTTAATGAAAATAAAAAAACAGCAAAATTGTTAGCGGCAGTAGTAAAACCACACGAAGTACAGGCAAATAAAAAAAAACAATTTTCGTGATTTAATTCAATGCAAAATCTCTTACAGAACACAAACGGTGTTACATCTTCTTCTCACGCTCTCGCTCATACGCTTCCTCTTAATCTCCCTCCTTGTCACTCTCTCACTCTCACTAGTTCTCTCTGTTTCTCCAAGTGTTAAATCACTGGTTTTAGTTTGCCCCCTTTGCTGCTCACCAAAGTTGTGATATTTGATGCAACAACATTTTATATTTAAGTATTGCTGAGAGTGTAAATATAAATGTATCAATGATTTTATGTAGTTTTTTGTTTACTGTTTGTGTGTTTGATGTTATTGTTGTTGCTGATATTAATATGTAACTTTTGGTTCCGCTTTATTTTTTATTTCTTTAATAAGTTAAGAGATTTTAATTTAGTAAATTTTATTGTGTCGTATGGTGTATGATGCGTATGATGTATAAGTAGTTTCCGACGTCGTCATCGTCATTTTTAACAATATTATCGCGTCACATCACTTTACGTTGTTGTATTCTGTATTCATTTCAATTTTTGTTGTTGATAAAATAAATAAGTTTATCACGTCTAGACAAAGTTTTATGCATTTTTTCTTCTTTCGGTATTTTTTGCGATATCAAAACTATACATATGCATATGTAGTATATAAGTATGTACGTAATATTTATGTAAATATTTATCTGTAAATAGAGGAAAAAGAATAAAAATTAGTTCGATCTTTTAATTTAAAGCAACAAAAAGTAATGAAAATTGATAAATTATTAAATCATGCAAAAGAATTTATTAATTAATTTTTTTTAAATTATTTTATTTATTGTAATACCTGATCATATTAATTTATATGTATATTAGAAGTATAGCCAAAGGAACTAGGCTAGACAATTCTTATAAAATGTGTTTAAAAAATAAAACAGCGAAACGTTATCAACTGATTATGTTACAAACATATACATATTTCTTTTATTTAAGCATAAGTTTATGATAATATGCAAAGCAGATTCAATTAGGTAGTAGTGTTTGGTGTTGTTGTCAAAGCATGTACTGAAATAGAGAATTATTTGCAAAGAAACAAAAACAAAAGTAGGTTTTCAAAAGTCTCAACAAACAATAAATAACAAAACATAACTAAACATTGGTATGAGCAAAAAAGAGTCACCTGGCGTAGCGATGCCACATAGTTGAAGACGGCTGAATAATACGGAAGAGGAGCATTAAGGTTCAATTAGATGTAACCAGAGAGAGAGCAACTGAGAGAAGTAATTATATTCGCTTATAGGTGAGTTATAATTTTGCCACGTCCATAACCACAACCTTAGAAACCAATGGAATTTTGGTTTTCTGCCATAACCATAAACTATTGAGCGAAGTGAGAGGTAAATTGAATTCCTACTCATATATTTTGCCACTTTTGAAATCATAAATCATAAAGTAACATAATCGGTGATGTAAAATAATTAATAAAATATTCACCAAATACGATTCTAAAGTTTTAGGCGTTTTCTTAATGGCAGAGGCGCAGCTGTTATAAAACAAGAAACGTGCTAAAGCAGTACTGTAAAAATAATGAAGCATTCTTCTATCTATCCCTTCACTACCTGTAATCTCTATTACTATTTCTTTCCCAAAAAGTTAACACCTAGTAGTAGGCAGTCATTGCCTGAGTGTTTCTTCTCTTTAAAAAAAATAAATAAATAAAGAGAGAGACAAAAGCTGTTTATGCCTTTGGCAGCACTAATTGGCGAGAAACAATTCTATTATTGTTATAGCCAAGCTGATAAAATTTTTTTTTTGTAGCGTTACCAAATTAAAATAAAACATAATATTTTTCTATAAGCAGGTACTCTAATAGTGTTTACACACCAAAATTGAAAACATAATTTTAACGTTAAAACTACAAACAGCTGATTTTGCGTTCTCCCTATGAGTTTAATTAAATCAAATTTTACGGCATAGTTTGTGTAAAAAAATTTCATTTACTTTCTCTTCCCGCATTTGCAATATTCTGTACCTAATAGCTTATTTTTGTTTTGCACTTTGTTATTGTTGCTGCTGGACGTATTGTTTCAAATTATTTACCAAATTTTTCTTTATTGTTTTTTAATTCATTGAGCGCCTTTCAAATTGGCAGCTTTTTTTAATTTTTTAACTTGGTAGCACTGCATTTAGTACATGAAAACCAATGTTGCATTTCATTAAATCAGCTTAAATTCTATTTAGAAAAAAGTTTTTATATGATTTTAAGAAAATATTTTTATATAGTAAAACCATGTTTTAATAATTGACTTTAAGGTAAAACCAATTTCTGATTTAAAACCAGTCAGTGTTTAAACACTGTAAGGATAATAAAGACTTTCAGAATAATAAAGAGAATTCAATTTACAAAACTTTACATTTTGAAGTTTCATACATGGCGAGTTTGACTAGTATACTTCAACATTGACAAAGAAATATTATTTAATTTATTCATACATATGTACAATTTTGTTTAAAAAATATAACTTTCTTTTTCAACAGAGATAATTTAAATATATGTATGTGAAATGTAATATTTCAAAATTATTAAAATAAACTAATAACTTAAATAAATGTATGCAGCAATAAAAATATATCGCTGCATATCGTTACCTTAATAAAGAAAGGCCCTAACTAATAATTTAGCTAACAGGAAAAGGAAAGCTTTTCATAAGAATTTAAGTATTGTAGTAGCGATTATTTTATAAATCAATTTCTCATTAAATTCTCTGTTGGAACACTGCGACTTTATTTATTATTTTTATTTTAAAGTGTTATCCATGTATATAAAAACTATATAAAAACCCCGGTTTGAAAGAAAAATTAGTTCGAGCCTTTCTGTGTGAACATAATAAATTAAAAAAAAATATGAAAACATTAGAAGGAGGCGCGTGAAACGTCCGGCTGCTATTCTTTACGTTAGTGAGTCGGCGTTGAAGGCGGTGTCGCGTGCAGTTCGCTCTCGTATTGTTAGTGAGTATGGGGGAAGCTGGCTATCCTCAGGGATTTCAGTGCCATTTCCCTTGTGTCGGTTCCGGGGCATAGGAACATCAGCGGTAATGAGATGGCTGATGAGTTGGCGGGACTGGGTTCGCAAGTTTTTTTTTTAACGAAAGTAGGATTCGCCATTTTAAACTTTTCTTTATATCTTTGGTATTTGTAGTCGAATCTTATAGAATGATATATCAATATTTTTGTCTCGAGATGCCCAACATTCTGCATCAATGCCTTTTGTCTTTCAGTTTTCCGTTTTAGCATTTATCCATCAGCTCTCTTTACCTAACACCCTAATGTACGTCCCTAATGACAGAAAATTAAAGCTCTCAATAAAAACAATAGAGTTTTACTAAGAAAATAATTCGATAATTCCAGCAGAAACATTTTAAAATTAAATTATACTCAAAGAATTAAAAAACAATTGTCTATAAACCCTTTGCGGGTAGTTCTAATGTATACCACTTCACCAGCAAAACTCTCTCAATGTAACTTAGGGCTTTTACTGGGGCGTTCTCCTTCGTGGAGGGACCGCCACCTAACCTAACCTAAGGCTTTTATGAATTCATATGACGATATGTAGATGCACACATACATACATCAGCTCCACCCAAATTACATTGGATTAATGGTGTATGTAAGTACAAGATGTAATTAATATTGAATGTCCAACACAAGCTTTACAGATCCCGTGTATAAATTCATCAAAATCAACATCTCCATTATTCCTATTTTGTTTTTTCACTTAATAACGATACAAGTTATAAGATGTCTTTCATTATTTGCATTACGAAAACATTAGCCAATTACGTACAATATGTTTTGCTGGAATATTTTTGCTTTCAATCTTCATTATGTAAACACAAATCATTTGTCATTATTCGAAATTAATACGTATTGTTGCATGTACATACATTATAAATCACACTTTTATTAAAAGTTTATAAACACCGCAACCTGTTTTAGCACAGTTTCAGGGAATACGGTGAAAGAAGTAAATATCTAAGTTTAGACGGGCGAACATTTGGAAGGAGAACATTTAGATTGGTACCATATTACAGCTGGGGAAGAGAGCATCGTATTTGTGTTCGGTATTCGGCGATACGCCTTGTTTACATTTTGCTTTGCTTACAGAAAAAAATGCAAATAATGACAATAAAAATGGTATGTCGCCGGCAATATTTCCGTCTGTGTGAACGCGAATGATAAAACAAATGAAAATTCCAGATGTTTTTCTTCTAAATGTTCGCCTGTCTAAATTCAGACTATTGAAAATGTACAGGCGGCTCTTGATAATTTGAAACTCGTCAATTTGAATTTTGCGATAATTCGAATTATTTTACAGGTCCGCTGAAAAACATTCTATAAATTGCAAAACATGCATGTAAATTCACAGAAAAAATAAAAATAATAAATAAAATAAAAATTTTTCCAATTAAGTTTTTTTTCAGTAAAATTTTTTTTTCTTAATTAATAATTTAATTGAATCCAATTTTCTTTTAACTGAATTATGTGTTCTCTCAACACAGTGCAATCAAAATGCCACAAAAATTTCACAATTTTTTTTATTAAAACAGTTAATTCTGCAATTTTCGCGATAGGTTGCAATTCAATTATTATTTATTTTCGTATTTTTTAATTGAATATGTTTTCTGTGTTAGCCGCCTCGGTAATTTGGACTTATTTGAATGTCATTTTGATCGCCCATACACTTTAATTGGAAAATTTTCAGCTCTACGCTCTATTAATTGAATTATTTATTTTATTATGTGCTACGTTTTATGCAAAATATAAACTTAAAATAAAATAATCTTCTATTATAGTTTATAAACAACGGTCTATAACGGCTGACGTCATATAATTTGAAGTTTGGCTTTTCTACACTCTATAACAGAGGTGACCACTTTTATTGGTGATTTAAAATAAAAATGAGAATGCAATTGCCCTGAAAGAAAACATTTTTTTTTAATTTATGATTGCATACAAGGGACTCAGCTTAATTAAAAACATTTAAACAAAATAAAAACTTATTTCCCCACTCTATATTCCTTATTTTTAATGTATTAATAAGTTTATTAAAGAAAAACCCTATATGAGCGCTTACAAAAAATTGTTAACAACATTTTTTTGTTTAGAATTAGTGTTAGTTGAACTACAATTAATACAAATGAATGAATAAGAATTTTGTCGTGGTTAAGTTCATAATTAATTTAGCAAAATATTGTGAAATTTACTTTTGCTATTTGAAATAAAGAAAAAAAGAACTATTAATCTCCAACACCAGTTGAGTAGAACACGTATATATGTATATATATATATTTTCCATGCCACTACACACGTCATCAGTACACTTTGTGTCAACAGGGAGGTAGTTGTAAAGTAATTAATATCATTTATTTAACATGTCCCGATTTTTAAGAAATGAATACAAGAAATGCCCATTATTTTCCACATGCTAAAATGACAAAGGTTCAATGCTTTTGTTTTGTCTGTTCAGGTTAGAAATCCACATTAATCCAAAGGCTCAAAGCTCTGTTTTTAGTACAGGTGAAAACGAAATTACCTTTTTTTCACTATCTTTCTTCATTATATATTTGGATTAGTAGCCCTCCTACGGATGCCATTGAAAAACCACTTTATATTTGAAAATAATCGTTCCGCCACTTATATTGAAAACAAAAACAATTTGATTTTTTTTTATTGTTGTTTTCAATATAAATGGACAAACGAGTATTTTCATTCGTCTTCTACGGACACGCAGTAAATTTTCTTACCTGTGACAATATTGTGCAACAAACATCCGTGTAAAAAGTGACTTGGGTGTAAAATCATAATTATAAGGAGCTGTTGGTTGTGTGTAGGTACAAATCATTAACCAAAAGACAATGGAAAAATTTAACGGGAAATAGAAAAGAAAAGAAATTCCCACAAATCTAACCTGCATTTATCTACCATCATACTCGTATGCATGTCAACGCTTTTTATAGTGCGCTTATCTTTTCTTGACATTATCAACTGCCAACCAGAATTCTTTGGTGAGAAAACTCTGATAGAATAAACAATTTACTTGCTTTTAGAAATAATTATGCACATATTTTTTTTACTTCTTCATTAGCGCAAGAGATAAAAAGTTTAAAGAGTTGTGCAGTAGCACAAGGGTTTAATTGCATACAAAAATAAACCAGTTCTTTATGATATTTAAAAAATTTTCCATCTACCACTCAAATGTATTAATTGCGAACGGCGACAGAGATTGAATATTAAGGAATTAGAATTACAAAGACTTTATAGTACTGGCAGTAGTAGTAGATCTAGTAGATTTGAGTTGACATCTATCTCGAAATCTAGCTCGTTTACAACACACTATTTAGACATTTAGCTAGATTTTATTTTATGACTCCAAGTTTTTAGTACAGTGTAGACTAATATTTTTTTAACACAAGGTTGTCGCAAGGCAAATTCGTCAATACGTTTTGCTTGTCGAATATCAAATTTTCTGTAAACATGTTTGTTAAATATAACATAACCTAAAAAGAACGTATTAAATTAGTGTAATAAGAATTTTTTTTTTTTTAATTATTGCAAAACATATTTATTTATCAATTTTCATTCTCTAAATAAAATGACAAACTCATATTTAGCACTTCATATTTAAGTGGATGCGTTAATAAATATTTGAAGAACTACACAATAATAAAAATTAGGAAATTTTAAAATAAATGTTCACTTCTACTAGATACTGGCAAACATCATTTAAGAATTAATATAGAAAGAAGGAAATAAGTCCTCAACGCAACAAATCTTTAGTAATAAAAATAAAATTTATTCAATAATAAATTAACTTAAATATATTATTTATTTATTTTATATTAAAAAATTAAAAAAATTTAAGAATTAGTTCATTTCGGAGATTTATAGTTCTTTTTCCCTTATTCTCAAATGAAAAGTAATTTTTCATAAATTAATTATGAACTTAAACACAACCAAATTTGCATTAATTCATTTATAATGATTGTAGTTCAAATGAATATCACTAATTCTAAATATTATAATTTAATAGTTTCTAACTATGAGTTGCAAAAATATTGCTAGTCTATTAAAAAATGATTCGTTCTATCCATACTGGGCATTCGATATCGATTGAAAAGTCGCGATTCAAATTATTGTATATTTTTTATTTTGTTCGATATCTAGTGCCATAATTTGCCGCCATGGCGCGGTTACCTCAGTAGACCGTTTGATATAGTAATCGCTTTAAAATGGGTTTAGTTTAGATGAATGAGCGATTTTGAATCGTCAGAAATAATATATTTGGGACTCGTGCCTACCATTACCCCAACTAAGGGACTGACTTGCTTTTCCCTGATCATTATGCTATGCAATATTGAAGAACTGCAATTTCTTTATTAAAAATTGTTTCATGTGAAGACAACCTTGATTTGCTAAAAACAAACAGTCTCAATATTAATAAAATTTTTAACATGACACTGAACAACGCCACTGTAAAATGTAACAAACTGTTTCCACAATATTTGGCTTTAAATTATTTTGTTTCTTTTTTAAAATTAATGTTGGTCATTATTATTGTTTAAACGATTGGAGATTAATTATAGTTTTTATTTTATAATTAACTACCACATTTATCAATTGTCTGTATAAATATGCAAAACACACTTAAGTAAATTTCAATTAAAAAATATAAAAAAAAAAAAATTAAATAATAACAATAACAATCAACAATATTAAACTACATTTATGAAAAAGCAAAACAAAATCTATTATCACTATTTAAGGGGTGTTAAAAGTGATTAAAAGCACAATGTGAAAATTAAACAAATAAAAATTACTACACTGTACTACAAACATATATTTAGATATTGATTTTCACGCAATATATTACAAATAAGAAAAAAAATAGAATATTGTTTCACACTTTCCTTGAAATTGTTTGCATTTCGCAGATGTTCTCATTTGCCCTAAATCAACAAACCGCAGTCAGCACAGAGTGACATCCATATAAACGATTAATGCAGATTGGAATTTCATTTAAGTAGCTGGCCAATAAATCCGTTATGACATCTGGTGTATCTTTTTATTGAAGAATCACAATTTTAACGATTCCAAAATTAATTTCCATTCTTCGAATATTATTACAGCGTTTTTCCAATTGCCGTATCAGACAATACAATGAAGAAGTAACGGAACTGAAGAGTACCGGCTTCAGCTGTAGCCAATCCACAGGCACATCAAAACGCCCTCCTTCGTCAGTATTGTGTAGCACCGGCCAAGCAAAGTAACTACTAAAAACGCTTACTCAAACGAAGCTGGAAAAATTTAATATATCTCCTTGGCATCAGAGGCGCTTCAACACTGCTATGAAAACAATGAACGTGCAAAAGCAAAGTTGTAAGATAGTGAAGCTGCACCTACTGTCATTCCTCTAACTATCCCTCTCCTCTAGTTCCAGCACAATGCATCGCATGTTTAAGGGTCATCTCCTGAGTACTGCTCCAAGATAAAAAGATAAACGTGGGCCCCTGTCTTTCAGCGCTAATCTCACGATTGATTTGGAACACTTTGGACAAGGTAGCCAACTTTGAGTAGCAACTTGAATTTTCACATGTACACCTAGAGAACACCTCACCTGTAGCCGCTCACTTTCCGGAGTTAATAATGAATGCACAAAATTGAAAATGAAGTCTTCTAATGTGGGCGTAAGAAGAACATCATCCCATCTTCTGAAGAATTAATTTATAATTTTATATTTTAACTGCGTAACGACTGCATTTTCACATAAGAATTGACTTTAGAAATATTTTATGAACCCGAATTTTTTTACAAATGATCGTTGTTCTTTGAAAATGTTGGAATTCATGGTGAATTAGAATCCAGCCACCATATACGGTAATTCTCGAATCTCTACTTGTAATAGACCGTAGTTAATTTTCCATCAGCCTTCCATATCTTTTTTGATGAACATTATACATTACAGAATAATTTAAATACAATTTATAGATTTTCAACGTTCTAGAGTTAGAATAGATTGCATGTTAAGTTAGATCAAGTAGGCAGGTTGCTGGTGAAAGCAAAGAGCCCATAAGTGGCATGTGTTGATTGAATCAACCTCAAATTTTTTACTTTTATGATGGAAAATTATTTTCTGCAACGTTAGGAGAGCTACAATTATCTACCCAAGTTCCATTAGTAAGAGCAAGCTTGCAGTCAGAAGCTGCTTTAATAAATTTAGTTGAGAAACACAAGCCATGTTCAAAACGAAATTCATAGATATTTTTTATACAAATTAAAAATAATACACAACCCTGAAGCAAACCACAACAAACGAAACCTTGTACTCAAGATGTTGATAATAATCGTGATGCATAGCCTTAATGTTAAATTAAATAATCTTCATTAATAGTTGTGTTCATTTACGTTTCCCCACAAAAAAATGCAACGAGAGATTTACAAAATTATTCTATCAAAAATATAAGAAAAATGTATGTATGTCTGGAGTGAGTTCTCTTGCAGTATTTTTTTAAACTGAAACTTACATTAAACAGCTGATTGCAATTCGTGTAAATAAATATTCATGTTTGATATTGTACTTTATTAATATTTTTTAATTATTTCAATTAAAGTAAAAGAAATGTTATCCATTCCGTTCCGCAATTGCGAAAAGGATTTTGTTTCTGTCTGCTTAAGCAAAATTGGCAATTATTCATTCCGTTGCTGCGGTAATATCTCTGGAGTCGCGGTAATGGCTTCAGATGTAACCAATCCACAGTCACATCATAACGCCCTCCTTCGTCCTGGTCCAAGAGAAAAAAAAATTCATCTCTGCAGTCGCGGTATTGCCATATTTTTCATTCCGTAGTATAGATATTTTTTGCCACTTTGCTTACTCTAAAATATTTATATCTATCTATATTCCTACCACTACCACCACGTGTCTATTCTATATATTATCCCTGTCTATCTAATTCTAAAAAAATACTAAACACTGACAGGCAACAATTTTCATAATTCTGCAAAAAGAAATTGTAAATGAACAGACCTAATGTGTATTTTCTATTTTAATGAATGTGTGTATGCATGTTTGTTTATATGTATGCATTGCTGTATGTACGTATGTATGAATGTATGTATGTATATGTGTAAGAAGAATGCGTTTAGTAAGCACATGTTGACAACTACAACTTCAAAAAGCTTTATTAGCACTTTACAAAGCGAGACAGCAGAAAAGCGAGTGCTACTGTTGTTTCAAAGGGTGATTTTTTAATCGTTTGATTTCTGAACATTTCAAAAAACACGGAAAATTTGCAAAAGTGTATGAAATATTTTCTTGTACCGATAGATGTTGCCCGCGGCTACGCCGTAGATGGTCCATCAGAGAGCTCCAATTTTGGCATACTTTTTCAATGGTAACTTTAATGTTGTCTTCCAGGCCTGATATTGTAACTGACTTGTCCCTGTACAAGATAGACTTTACGTATTTCCACGAAAAATAGTCTAGTGGGGTCAAATCTATTATCTTGGCGGTAACAGGGCTGCTCCAAAACTTGAGATTAATTTCTAAACAAACTAGCCTCTTAATAGGTTCACGGTATCGCGTGCCGTGTGCTATGTGGTTTTAACCACATGTTAGGCAAGTCCAATTCTTACATTTTGGGAAAAAAAGTCAGTACAGTACTTTGCTCCATTGACTATAACAGTGAGATTTTCATCGTTCTTGAAGAATTAAGGCCCAATGATGCTGCCGGCTCACAAAGCGCACCAAACAGTGCATCTTTCAGGGTGCATTGGCAGCCCTCCAACTGCTCTTCAAACCAATTTCTGGAATTCTGCTTGTTGACGTACCCATTGAGCCAAAAATGAGCTTCGTCACTGCTGATTTTTCGATGGAAAACACATTTCTTACACAACACGAATGTTGGTGATACAATTCAGTAATTTGGCAGCGTTGTTCTATTCATGGCAAACTTTAACGAACATTTTTGACACTGCCACAAATCTCTTGTATATGCTGAAAACCAAATAGCAAAAAAAAATCACCCGATATTTCCCATTATTTGGATAAATTTTATAATTATGACATACATAAATGGCAGTAACATTTGTCAGGCCAACATGATACGGGTGCAAAGCGCTCTTTTTTCCATTATCGCCTAAACCTTCAGTCATTATTTTTTCAATATTTGGAAAAGCAAAAGTAAACAACGACATTAAACACAACGAGAATGATGATTTTGTTCAAGGCACACGTTCTCAATGTGAACTTAAAGTGATAAAATATGAGTATTAATTGGCTTATTTGTTTAACAATTCCTTTTCTACAGCATTGCGAGTTCTCAGAAAAAGTATAACTTTGAAATGAATTTGTCGAAATAAATATTGACACAGAAGGGAGCTTTGCCATCAATAAGTTTTCACACACACACAAAAACACACAACGCACCCATACTACATACAGACAGGCGAGAAGACTTGTTTGTCAAAAATAAATTACATTTGATAGCAACAAAAAATTTTCGATTTATTTATCTCGAATACGCTACCAAGTAAAAAATCTTTACGATTGTGCAAGCAGTAGAACAATTTTATGATGCGCTGAATTGCAAAGTTTCCAAGTATCAAAGTTTTCCTTTGAATATCATATTACGACTTGCTGAGGAGTTTTGGACTCCCTAACCGTAGTATCACATCAGAGGGTTTAACGCCATGGTATTTTAATACAGGCTTCCCATTCAGCTCTATACTTAAATAGAGCATAATGAACTTTCACCTGCATGGAGCAAGGCATGGAGCCCTCCGGCGACTACTGTTGAATGGTCATATCAGAACATACTCGTATGTGTCACTTAATACGACTAATTTGTCCCGAATAGACCAATGACTTCTCTCGCCGGGTGACTTTACGGCTTAAGCGGTGTCCAACCCACAGGCAGGTCAGAATGCCCTCCTTCGTCGGTATTGTGTAGCACCGGCGAAGTAAAATAATTAATAAAAAAGGCTACTAAAAAAATAATCTTTAAAATTTAATACGTCTCCTTTACATCAGGCACGCTACAACACTGCTGTAAAAAAAATAACGTGCAAAAAGCAGTGCTGTGAGATAGTAAAGCTTCACCTCCTATCATTTCTCCTACTATCCCTTTCCTATAGTTCCAGCACAATGCATCGCATGTGTACGGGTCATCTCCTGAGTGCTGATCCAAGATAAAAAAAACCACAGCCACATCGAATCCGAACCCATACCAGCCACCAACTCCAACTTTGCAGGGTTTTTTATTTTTTAACTTGGACCAGCATTTAGCGGATGACCCCTACACATGCGATGCATGATGCTGGACTAAAGAAAACTGATAGTGAGAGAGATGACAGGTGGTGAAGCTTCACTATCATACAACTCTGCATCTGCACTTTTTTTTTGTTTTTATAGCGGTTGCAGGGCCTCTGATGTCAAGGAGACCTATTAAATTTTTTAAGCTTTTTTAGTAATTAATTTACTTCGCCGATGCTACACAATACCGACGAAGGACGGCGCTTTGATGTGCCCGTGGGATTTGTTACAGCAGAAGCCGGTACTGTTCAGTAACCAGTGACTGTAAATTCGCCATTGAAACCTTCCGGCAACAACTGACAGAAAGACACTCTAATGTGCATCAGAAGAAATGCGAGATGTTGTTATGACTTAATCTGAAACTGGACACTTTTTGGTTTTGTAGTCAACGTACAGAGTACTTCAGCCATCGTTACCCTCACGAAGTACCCTGCAAGGAGCACAACTGACTACTCAGAAGGTGCATATCAGTCGTAAAACTCTTACTTATTGCTTGGAGCAGTGCGGCTCGCTGGCTGCCCGTCACACTAGACAAGATCAAGACTGTATTACTACACTACAGTCACATGAATCTGCAATAAACGATCCATAATCAAATCTCTAGTTGGATCCCAAAGGAAGTTCAAGGCCATGCATACCCAATCATATTTATTGATCTTAGGTCCAGGACTATGATATACATTAAACAATAAAAGTTAAAGAGTGATGTGGTAATTAAATAACCAATTAACTAGGTACCGCGGGATTGCTAATATCCCATAGGTTATGGGAATCTGTTCCCAAAACCCCGCCACGGGAATATAGTAAAAGTACAGGAAAGCGTCGTGATTTTAGCGAATTTTTTATGCTTTGAAAGAAGCACTATTTTATTTCAAAAACAAGAGCTCCGAAGTGGGACATGCCATTACGAAGCTTTCTTCGCAGAAGGAGGATCAACAGCAACCAACATCTCTCCCCTACAAACCTGCTTCGGTCGAAGGAGTATTTTTTGCTGGATATTCTGGCTTAGAAATTCTATGCCCTCTAAATTCTAAAGGAAACATTTTAATTCTAAATATATGTACTATGTACTTATGAAGGGGTATATGTACTCGTATACATATGTTGTATGTATGTACTCGTATGCATGTGTATATTTTTTTGCGCTTCTGCCGCATATTAAGTTTATCTAAGTGATTGCATTCGTATGAATCATGCAGGCGTCTCTACTGTTTACATCTATCAACAGTCAGCCAGTTCATGGTTATCTACAGAAAACAAATTAAAAAAGTTATTCATGGAAAATTTTTCTATTTACAATAGTTAAATAATTTTTTTATGATATTTTCTCAATTCGATTACTCTTACATCAATTAAAATAGGTGTGGGCGAGCGGCATTTTATTGCTCAGTATCTATGACATGATAATGGCAAGTAATTAAATTTTGGCTATTTATATTATCACTTTATATTATTTACTTCCATTAAGTTCATTTCATTCTACTCATCATAACATAAAAGGGCGTTTTGTTTTTCAGATTTAACAATCGGTGCTGCAATTCTCATTGCATCAGCAGTGAGTTAAGATTAATTTCCATTACAAGCAGCAACTCATATTTTTTGTTTTATTTCATATTTAACACATGTAAAATTCCAGCCAAAACTAATAGCAGTCTATAAATAAATTAAAAACACTTGTAGAATTTGACATTTCATATTCATGTAAAAGAAATATTCAACTCTAGTAATCAGTCATAACCGGTGGTTTACGAATGTCCGATTAACGTGTAATTAATCATATGGGTGGAAAATTATTGTCGCGTTACGATTTATTTAGTTTTCAGACCAAAATAAAATACAAACGCAATAAGTTGAACCTAATTTGTCAATGTTAACAATACATTCAACTTTGAAAATTCCACGTGGAAAAAAGTTGTTTTTCCTCAAAGAAAATTTTCCAAACCACATGCCGTGTTGTAACTGGTATGTAAATACGAGTACAACGAAATATAAATTAAATATAGAAGTCCAAGTCTATTGATACTGCCATACACAGAAAGAAAAAGCTCGTACTAAATTGAAGTTTTTTCTACGTAATAATATTAGTACAAGTCGTATTTCAAAAGTACGAATTGTGCTGAAAATATATTTAAAACAAGCCGATGGATGATGTGATGACTCGAGAGATCCAATCATGGAAATTCTTAAAATGTGTACAAAATTCTTAAATCAAGAAAAAAATCATATATTAAATCTATTTTGTGTTTTTGTTAATTGTCATTTACGATTGTCATTTACTACAATATTGACAGAAAAATTGTTACAAAATGTGCAACAACCGTGTGAACACACAGTTTTTGTGTGGCAACATCGTCACAAAATTATGTATTGTATGCCAATAATATTGTCACAATTCTGACAATCGTGAGAACACCCTTTATTTCCATTGACACACAATCACACACAGTCATTTGTTATTGTCGCATGTGCTTCATTTAGTGCACCGTACAATAACACCATTTTCAGATAAATATTTCTGTTGGCAATGCTGCCCATAAATATTTAGATACAATGTTAAAAGTCGGATCTAGCAACGTTTGCCATACAATAATCTGACAACCGTGTGAACATACAATTAAAATTTATTGTCGCAGAACTGTGTGCCAATGAAATTGTATGATTTTCCTTCAAAAGTGTGAACAGACAAATTACCAGATGGTAACAAAAATTTTTGATTGTGAGTGCATTGCCACCATATTGCCGTATCCTACAATATTGTACAATCTGACAATCGTGTGAACATAGCTTTACTCTCAAAGATTTTGTGTATAAACATGGACGATTTTCTATTTCTTTAAAAAATTTGATTGAAATGTACACAGTACATATATAGACTAGCTTAATCATACAACAAGTATTTATTGTTAAAACATTAAATAAAGTTGTTTTTAATCCAATACGCAAATTAGAAATTCTTGACTCAATTATAGACTTGATTCGATCTTGGTTTTTCTTAAGTCAATCTCGTTTTCGGCTTATTTCAAGTACGGATTAGGGATCAAATATGGCCATAAGTAAATATTAAAGAAGCTTGAGGAATTCGTACTTGAATTAAGTATTCTCTATTTTTAAGTTTTTGAGTTAAGAAAATTGATACTTAGCGTACTTTTGACACCGCTTGGGATTGATTTAACTACGAATGGATTGATTTTTATTTTGAGTGTACGACTGACACACTATTTTAAAAATAACTGCACTAACAATAAAATAAATATAAAGCGGATATCAACTTTTTAAGCAAAACTACTTCTGAAACTAAAATACTGTGCCTTTGTAGAAAAATATGCTTTTTAAGAAAAGGTACTTTTTAGTAACAGCAAATCTTTTTTTTAAGGGAAGAAAAGATGCTTTTAAGAAAAAAATACACTTTTTAATAAATTTTTTTAAGTAAAAATACTTTTTAAGAATTGGAAGGAGTTAAGAAAAGGTACTTTTTAAGAAAGGTACATTTTAGAAAAAAATATGGTTTAATTAACCCCTTTTTAAGAAAAGGTATTTATAAGAGCAGTTACTTTCTTAAGAAAGGGCACTTTTATGAAAAAGCACTTTTTAAGAAAGAGACACATTTTAAGAAAAGTTACTCTCAACAAAAAGTATATTTTTAAGAAAAAGCATGTCTAAAGAAAAATATGCTTTTTAAATAAATTTACTTTTAAGGCAAAGGTACTCTTTAAGAAAAGATACTGATAAGAAAACGTACCTTTTAGGAAAATGCACTTTTTAAGAAAAGATACTTTTAAGAAGAGGTAATTTGTTTAAGAAAAAATACTTTTTAAGAAGGATTTAAGAGAAGGCACTTTTTGTGAAAGCTACTTTTTATGAAAACTATTCTTTTTAAGAAAAAGTACTTTTTTGGACGAAGTACTTTTTAAGAAAAGCCACTTTTCAAGAACAAATATATTTATGAAAAAGATACTTTTTTGAGAGAAGACACTTGTAAAAAAAGGGTAGTTTTTAGGAAAAGGTAATTTTTTTTTTTAAGAAAATCTACTTTTTGAGAAAATAAAGGACTGAGGTATTTATAAGAAAACGTACTTTTTTTTTTAGAAAAATATAGTTTATACTCGTAAGCATATGTACTCTTTTATTAAAAGACACTTTTGAAGAAAATTAACTCTCAACAAAAAGTATTGTTTTGAGAAAAGGTGGGTTTACAGAAAAAGATACGTTTAAAAAAAAAATACTTTTTAAGGCAAATATTCCTTTTAGGAAGAGTTATTCAAAAAAAAATTTTTATTTTTCTTTAAAGGAAGATCTTAAGTAAAGGTAAATAGTTTTTAGGAAAGAGTACTCTTTACGAAAAGTCTCTTTTTTTTAATGGGTACTTTTTACGAGAAAAACAGTTTTTAAGAAAAAGATACTTTATAAGAAAGAAAGCAGCATACTTTAAAAATGTTGTAGCATAATTTAAATGGTACATAAACTGCGTTACCTTAAGTCGTAAAGTATGTCAAATTTAATAACTGTTACAAGACAGGGAGAAACTTGTTTTGTTTTTTTTAATTTTCATATTTAAAAATTCTTAGCACTTTTATATATACAGGGTGGCACTAAAGGACCTACATATATGTTTTAAATTCTTTATAACTATTTTAATTATTATTTTTTCTTTGTTTTTTTTCCAGCATTTTGTGAAGAAGACTTGGGGAATTAATTATGAAGCTTTCGATATGAAATCATGGCCATTACACTCGAAATTTTGAGAAAAGTTATGGAAAATATGCTAAAAAGAGCACGTATGTGCGAAGCAGAAAATGTAAATCACTTACAGGATATAATTTTTCAAAGCTAATTGCAAAAAATTCTCCAATAATGGACTGTATATAAAAAAAAAAAAAAAATTATAATAATCGCATAAATAAAAAAGTTATAAACCATTTAAACCATATAGCTCCTTTTGTGCCACCCTGTATATATATTATTAGAAAAACAACTAGAAAACAAATATTAGTAATCTTGGCGGTAGTAGTAACGAATGACTTTTGAAATATATCAGCGTTTTGTGATACAGAATCTTCGTACATCAAATTTGATAATGGCCCCTCGACAAGATTCTACACCGGTTCGATTCAATTAGCCTTAAGAGAGGACAGCTTTTTAAGAATTCAAGTTTAAGTCTTTTCGAAGTCGTGCTATATAAAGAAATTATTTCATGTGATATGTTAACGAACTTATGATACAAACTGCTGAACTATGTGTAAAATACAAGATGTACGCAATGATGTTTCGTATTATCGATTTTCGAAACACATTGAAGGTTAATTTTTTCAAACTTCTTAAAACTTGTTATTTTCTACAGGTTCGTTTAATCTAAAAATAAACAACTAATAAACCGTATTAATATTTCGCTCTCATAGTTCAAATAATCCGATTAAAATTAACGATATGTTAAAAATTCTGATTCACATTCTGTTTGTCATGTTATAAAATTTAATGCATATCTTGGTTAATTTTTATTGAATTTTTTTTTTTTCAATTAATTTTATGTTTGTTGTTTGATTTAGAATCGAATTAATAAAAAAATATTTAATGGAGTTTTGTGTTTATTTTTTACTAGATGTGTTTTCGAAATGTGCTCTTCAAATGCTAATTTTATTATTAGGCTAAACTTTTGGTTTCGATTGCAAACATGATTATTTGTATGTGGTTATGAATTTCAAATTCTAAACTTTGGTAGTCGGACAAAATTTGTATTAGATATTTCTTTTTTTATAAATCAAGTATGTATGAACAAACAAATATGAATCTTGTTTTATTCGTTGGGATGTCATTATGTCATACGCCGAAATAAATTTGTATTTGTAAGCACGGTGTTATTAATTCCAAATACGGGAAATACATATAAAACATATGTCCGTCCACGTTTGTAATGTTGTGTAAGCGTTGCAGAAACAAATCCGGTGTTTGTACAACACATGCATACTGCGGATGGAAATCATGGTCCAATTGTACTTTTTTATGTACATTTTTAAGCTTGTTGGTACCGCACCTTACTTGGTACAATTTAAAACTCTTAACGTTTTGAACATATCACGGTGAAATACATAAATCATGATTTACACACATCAAGTTTGACGCGTCAAGTCTTGAGTATTTGCATGAACGGGGAGATGAGAATCGTAAGGGGTACATACTTGATGGTACCGTCAAGTTTGTTTCTTTCTCTCTTCTTTTTTGTTGCTTTCTTTCTTCTTTTCTTAACCGTAGTATTGTAAAACAAGCGCAACTTGACGGAAAAATGTTTTCATGTTTGAACGTAAATGCAGGTTGAAAAGAAAATTTAACAAAAACTGATCAGGTAAACTTGTTAAGTGTGAATCAGCTCTAAGTTTACAATTAAATAAATTGTCTCTTTATTGTAATGTTTGTTTTTTCTTTTGCATGTGCATTATGTGGGTGATCAGGCTGGTTTTCCACACGAGCTGATAATCGGTTTTTTTAAGTCTATCGGTTCTTTTTTAATGTTCTCGAATGTCCAATAGTGTGGTTTTTTGAAATATTACTATTTTGGAACAAATAAGCAAGCGAAGCCGCATGGGATACCATTTAGTGAAAAGTGGTGAAAAACAATTTTCTTGGTTAGAAAGGGACATGTTCAGTCTATGCTAAATACATAACACGTTGCCAATTTGAGACAGAAAGTCTATTAAAGTCAACAAATTCGTGTTGATCCAATTTTCAGATAATAGAAAATTTATTATGGAAAACATTTTGTAAATAAAATTTGTTTAATAAATTGTTTGTAGCATGTATGCACATCCATACATAAATACGAGTAATTATGATTATTTTTTAGTTTTTGTACTTGTGATATTTTTACACACATTTTTGATATTTATTAATATTACAAAATGGTACCGTCATGGATGAAAAAGTAAATTTTCATTTCATATTTGGTACAAAAACATAAAAGCCATTCATTCATCTACATCCTGATCCAGTGACGTAAAACTTTTAGGCATTGCAAGCAATAATTTCATCTCTTAAAAGTGTTATAAATATCACGGCCGCTCGTTTAATTTAAATATTATGACGTTTAATTTTTTCTTTCAACAAAATTTAGTAGTTTTCTATTAATTTGCATTTATTTATTACCGGATAAGTAATAAATTAAATTTTAATTATATTTTTTTGATATTTTTTTATGAATGTTTGCGTCTTATTCAATAGTCTGATATATGTATGGATTTATGAAATTCTTATTTAGAACACAGTACAAATATTTATTCGTTATTTTAATCGGGCTGCTTAATTTAGATAGAATCGATCTGCTCTAGTGAGAAGCCTGGGAACGATATCGAACAAAAGGCTACGAAACTTCTTAGGTTGGCTTCATCGGCATCAAATAAAATGTATCGTAATTTAGGTGATAGCATTCGATATCTCGTAACAAAACACGTTACATCATTCGATTTGACTTTCGATATTTCAGTTTTATAAATTGCAAAACTTAACGATCAACCATGGAGTTTAAAAATTTAATAACTTTCTCCTTTACATATTTTTTTACTTAGATTATAAAATATACAAAATATATATATAAATATTTTTACATTAGTGATGTTTTCTTTTCAACCAGGAAATGCGTAATTTGTTTTTTAAACCGTGCAGTTTGTATTTGTCTCTTAAAAATGTTGTGCTCTCTGAAAGGATAGTATGTTTTATTTATTATAGTCATGGTGAAATTAATCACACATTTTAAATCCCATATAAATTTAGAGTCTTGAGAATAGGTTTGTTTCTTTACTCGTCCGGTAATGTTCGCTGAAATGAGAGTTAGGCTGACTTCCTAAACGTATACAGTCGAACTTCTCTATAATGAAATCTTCTCTATAACAAATAAAATTCGTGAACACAACATTTTTGTGAGTATTTTCATACATTTTGATCTCCCTATAACGCACTTCCCTATAGCGAAGTTCTCTCTGTAACGTACAATTTTATAAGACCTAAATAGAATTTTTCACACTAAATAATCTCTCTATTGCGAAGTTTTTAGCAATCGATTTTTTGCATCAATTTAGTCACATATGTATGTATTAAAAAAAAAAATAAATGTGTTCATGTAAAAACAATTTTTTTTGTCTTAATAAATATATTTTCTACATAAAAAAAATGTAGTCAAAATTTTCTGCAGTTTCTCTATAACGAATTTTCTCTATAACGTAGAAATTTGACGGTCCCCAACTGCTACGTTATAGAGAAGTTCGACTGTATTTACAATGTATCAATACAGTTTTAAGACCAAGTTGATACATTGTGTAGTTACTTTTTTAATACGTATTGTTCTAATACTTTGTATCCATTTTTTTAGTGTAATAAAAATATTAATAAGTGAATGCAGAAATATGTTAAATTATAAGTAAACGGGTCTTCTTATAATTATATCTTGTAATTATAGGAACCCCCACTACAAAGCAATATGCGGTTGGGAAGTCAGCCTAAACTATAATTTCTCTCAATAAGAGACAAAAATGTACAAAAGTACGGGAACGCTAAAAACCACAAAATCTAAACGCCAATGTATACAGTACACTCGCGATAACATGAACACCGCATAATGTGAACACTGCTGAATGCGAACAAAATATTATTTTAATTAACTCTTCTAAAAACTGAACATAGTTTGAAAGCTGTATAATTTGAATAATAAAAATCATTGCGTTTAAGCTAATAAAAACTTTCAACTTTAAAATTCTGTTTTCGTTAGTTGCGGGAATCCCATTTTTATAAATATCAATGTAGATTTAATTTGTATCATTGACTACCCAAAAAAAATTAACAATCTTAAAAATAAAGCTTTGTGACTTGAACAATAAAAACTAATGCACATAATTATAGGGAAAGTTGAAATGTTAGTATTCTGTTTTTCTTACTTCTGGGAATCATCTTTTTTCATAAAACTGTATGCGTGAGCATATCTATTTGACATTTATATTTTTTGACTATCAATTTCATTTAGTTTTTGTTTAGTTTTATTTAGTTTTCAGTTGTTCACAAAGCAGCTACTAAATAGCGATGTGATATTTAGTAACAAAAAATTATGTTTTAATTTTTTTTCGTATTTATGAAAACGTATGAAAGCTGAAGAACAAAACCATAAACTTTTCGATTTGAAAAATGTGAAAATTTCCACTTACGAAAATTTTCTGTGACACACCTAATAATTTGATTTATTCAAATAATCTTATTTTTGAGATGTTACGAATATGGTGTCCCACTTTTTCGTAAATTTAAATTTATATATGTATGTACATTTTAACAAGGTATTATTTTTGTGAAAGAAAAGAAATCACCTTAAGTATGGAATATAATGTCACTTAAAAGACTCCCGTTTTGAGCTTTGAAATTATAGGCTTGTTTTAGAGCATTTTCCATAACATCTTTCAAAATTTGTGGCTGTAGCGCTCGATATTCTGCAATACTAATGGCCTTGAGTTCAAGGATTGTTTCGGGATTGTTCACATATACTCGCTCTTTCAAATAACCCCCAAGTAAAATAGTCAGGTGCTAACAAATCTCCCAAACGCGCTGGGCAATTAATTTCCGAATTTCTGGAAATTATTCGCTCTCCAAAAAATTGATTTAAAATTGCCGGTGTGTCTCGGGCAGTGTGGGAAGTGGATCCATCCTGCTGAAACCATATCTCAGGTGTGTTTACAATAGCAGAACGTAAAAAATGTTCTATCGTAAATATTTCACGGTTACAGCACTGCCATCCGCATGTTCGATATTTTCAGATGCATTGCAACCCTATACTGTTCACCTAATGGCGTGGACTTGATGTTATTGAATGGCTTTAGGATTTTCAGAACTTCAAAGTCTACAATTTTGCATAACCGTCACTCATAATCATAATCAAATTTTCAAATAATTGATCGCTGATTTAAATAATAAAATTCTTTTATTTTGGTTTTTTGTTTAGTTGTGAATCCCTGAATTATTTATTCTCCATAGGCCAAATTACGGCATTCGATTCCAATCGAAATTTAAAAAAAAAAATTTTATTACAAGTTCGTTCGGAATTTCGTTTGTTATCGAATGCAGTAATTTTGGGCCCAATTGAAAAAAAAATGTATTTAAAAGAAAAAATTATTAAATTTTTATACCCCATGGTGACCCTGTATAACAATACTTTCTTCATTGGATTATTCCTTGCCAATATGTATGCATAAATTTGGTCGGAATTCTATTACAGTTGGCTAAAAATTACGTTTCGATACGTATGGCATGATATGATTTACTTATTCGATACGTATCGAAATATTATACGACAGGTTACACGCTAGCGAAAGCGGTGATTAGATAGCTGATTTCAATCAAAATATATTTTAAAAGTTTTATAGCAAGATCATGCAGGATTATGCAAGGATATGATGTAGCCTCCAAAAAAAATTATTAAACTACGGCTGGGAGTGAATTTTTTGCCTATAAATATTTTCAATTACATTAAGAATATTCTTACAGAACTTGATTAAGCAATTTATTTGTTTGTTGATGTTGCCTGTCCCCTAAGTTTAATAAAAATTAAATTTGTTTTGTTTTATTGTCCCAGTTATTTGTGAAGCACACACTGTGGCCTACAAATACTCGTACATAAACTCTCTAGATTGTGTGCATAATACGAGTATGCATAATACGTGTAAGGGTATTCCCCCAAATTAACAACAAGTTTTCGAAATCAATTAAGATCGTAGCTTGTACTTTTGTACTGTTGGTATAAGTAGATTGTGAAAACTAAACAACTACAAGTTTTTTTTAAATTAAAAAATGGTGTTCGCAGATGAATGCATTGCAGTATTTGTATGGAAAAAAAACTGGATATTTGATTTATAATTTACGTGCACAGTAAATTAAAAAATAGTTTTTTGGGGGGACTCACAAAAAGTCATAAAGTCGTATGCTTCAAGTATCGCTATAAACAAATAAAACTGCTACAACTGACTATTCAATTAAAAAAAAATAAATAAAACGAAAAGAATTAAAGAATTTCTGCACCTAAACAAATTGAGCAAAAAATATATTTTCGTTTTAGTTGAGTTGTTACGACAGAACAATATGCGTATTAAAAAATCTTATGAATAGATAACGTTTTCTTTTTAAAAAGTAGCAACTATGTTTTTAAACTATGAATATTAAGATATTATGGCATTTGAAAGAACTAAGACCCCTAAACAGAAATGAACTAATTCCCCAAATTTTTACATAGACGTCAACAGCAATAAATTTTTGAGACTTATTTTGCTTTCAATTAAATTTTTGGGGTCCTAGTTCATTTTTAAATTTGGGGACTTTTTTCATGAGGAATAACTCCCAGACTTTTGGGGGTTAGTTCATTGCTGATTGCGGCCAAAGTTCATTAGGTCTCTAAAGAGAAATTAACTAAGATCTTAAAAGATGGTCAAACATTTTTTGGGACTTCGTTTCTTCCTTGAGGACTTAATTTATGTAGATTTTACCCAATCTTAATTCCTTTATTTTTTAATTTTTTTCTTCATTTTTAATTTAAAATTAATATAAAATTTATATAATTTTTTTTTTTTAATTTAAATTGAGTAAATTTTGTTTTTATTACTAAAGAATTTTTGCACAGACGGACTCGATGAAAGATTTTCTCCACTATGGTATTTCCCGTAAAGACCTCAAGCTTAATAAATATATTTAAAAAAATAATTTTATTATTTGAATATTATTCACCCTTATTCTACTTGGCGTCGTCAATACAAGACAACACTGTTTTTTATTCTTTACTGCAAATCGGTATTCCAGAGCGCGATTTCTGTCCAAGAAGTCTTCTTACCACTATTAATTTTTTTTGTATTCCTCGCCACTGGAGTCAGAATCGGAAAGGAAAACCATTTTTAACAAAATTTTTTTTTTCTACAAAAAAATAGGACGTTTATTCAGTAACTTGTAAGTGGGTTGTTTGTTTCGCAGTATAATTCATGTAAAAAATAAAATAAACTTAAAAAAACATATGAAAAATCTCACTTCTTGTGCTTCACAGAATGATAACAATATAAAGTAAACAAAATTAATCAGATGACACAAAAGACGTCGACGTCATCCTAAACCTGTTACAGAATACCATATTAGTGTTGATGTTGGGTTAAAGTGGTGTTGACTTGAAATTGGCGACGATATTGCCGACGACAAGTAGAATATAGGCGATTATATAAAAAGGTCAGATAAGAAAAATTTGATTTGAAAGATTTGAAAAAAATTTCATATACGTACATCTTCATACCTTAAATAACATACGACTAATACAATGGATATTGAATGTGTATCAATTATAATGTATTGAAATTATAAAATACAATTAAGAATTAAAATATTCTGCTACGAGGAACTTAACTAACTTTTATTTAACAAAATGAACTTTGATTTTAGAATTTAGACTCAAGTATCTTGTTTTAAAGACTATTCCACAAATCGTTTATTTTTGTTTTTAGAAATCATCCCATCAGTATGACTTGTATATTTTTGTTCGGTTTTAAGCTTTTATTGATAATCAGGCGCGAACAGTTAGGAAACTTTAAACCAAAATGATATGAGGTGCTAGTTGTTTTTTCTTTATTTAAATATTCATAAATTGCTTGTTTGTGTTTTTTCGTTAGTTTGCTTCAATTTAATTTTTAAATCGTCAATTGTAGCAAATGAATTACTTTCGAAATATTGGGCGCCGTAACAACACCAATCTCATCCCAATTTGCAAACAACGAATTGATTTTGTCGGCTGGACTTGTAGCAGCTGATATGATGGACCAAAATTGTCAGCATACTTTCTACTGCATCAAGCTGTATTTCAACAATAACTGTCATAATTTCGTTTTTGATTCCGTAAAGTGAATGGGTGGCCATAAATAATAAACTAGTGATGTCAAATCGCACATAAACGGTGGCGAAAGCCCAATTAATAAAAGAGTTAATATCGTATTTTTCTTATAGTTTCGTAAGTTGGTGCTCGACTTTTAATAAATATTAAATATTTCCCAACATTGTTTCAATGAAATTCGTTAAATGCAAATATCAAATTAATTGTATGGCCCCTAACCGTAGTCGCAAAGTAAATTCGGTTTCTTTTGAATATTAGTGTATATTAAAATCCAATTTTTAATTATTTCAATAATTAAGTACGTTTTATTTCAAACCGCGTCAAATGTAGAATATACTTATACATACAATCAGGAGCACAGTACTATCACATGGCAACACAAGCAAACAAATACTTTTTATGGTGCCTACAGACGATGCAATATATTGATGCAACCAGACATGTTTCCTTGTTAGTTGTATAGCCTGTAGTCATCATTATGGTTTCAATTCGTGTTGTATTCGCGGTTTCAAAATGATCAAAATATTTTCATATTTTCTGGTTGCATCGTTGTGTGAATCGATGTCTAGTGTTTTTACTCATTCATTTCAGTGGAAACAAGCAAGCTGTAAAAATGTATTTTTTTAACCGTGCTTCACCAATGATAAGCAATTCAGAATTGATGTTGTGTTTATGGTATTCTTGTTGGTTGCAGTGTGTGTGTCAACATGAATGATAAACGTGTTGCCTAAACTTGTTGCATCGTCTGTAGCAACACGCAGCAAAGTATGAAAACCCATGGTAATGCTTGGCTAAGCGAAATGCCACGTAACTGTAACGTCTTCAATCTGTAGAAAATAGAATTTTATTATGACGTTACGTGACATTTGTAAGAATTTTCATATGTTTTCATACTTCAAACAAAATGATGTGCTGCAACTACATCAGCGTTAAGCTTGGATAAATGAGCCTTTAAAATTGATTTCACTTAAAGCTCTTTCACACTATAATGCAAGTCTTACGACTGTCATAATACTTTGTGAGAGAGAAATCTAATGCGATTTGGTGCGACTGCCAATAAATCTTAAAGTAATATTACATTTTGCTTTCACACTATCACACTTGAAATAAAATCATAAGTATAAGCAATAAGAACAAAACCGTTGTAGAGGCAAATGTTTTTTTTTTGTTGTTTTGTTATTTTCTTTTGTTTCTTATAAAAAAACACATCCCTGATAAAATGAAAAGTACACGGTGGGCTAAAAGTAATCACCCGATGTTCTATTGCTGTAATTTTTTTTTAAAGACAAATTTTAGCACTACTTATGATATGGGCTAAGTGACCGCCGCCAGAGTTGATGACCATACTTACAGATACAAAGGTTTTTATAACATAAAATAACAGCAAAAGGACAAAGGGTGATTACTTATGCCCCAGGTGATTACTTTTGGCCTTTTGAAAATTTTTTAAAAATGGTGAGAGCCATACAACTGCCAAATTCCCATCCGTATTTTGGTCAGATACATAACATTTTATTTTTACACTATTATAAAGGGTGGTTAAATTTCAAGGGCCGATGTTGATTTTGAATAAAACACAAACTATTTAGGAAATTATTGTAATTTTATTTTATTATGATATATTGGTATTACTCAATTATGTATGGAACAAAATATCGGCCAAATGGGCGCCGCGACCACGGCACCAGTGGATGATGAATTTTCGAAGAAAATCATCTTCAGTGATGAGGCACATTTTCACCTCAGTGGATTCGTCAATAAACAGAATTGCCGCATTTGGGCGAATGAGAATCCAAGAGTGATTGTCGAAAAACCAATGCACCCACAAAGAGTGACTGTTTGGTGCGGTTTATGGGCTGGCGGCATCATCGGGCCGTATTTTTTCCAAAATGAGGCCGGTCAGGCAGTTACTGTGAATGGTGTTCGCTATCGTGAGATGATAACGAACTTTTTATGGCCCGAATTGGAAGATATGGATGTGGACGATATGTGGTTTCAGCAGGACGGTGCCACTTGCCACACAGCTAACGAAACAATGGCTATTTTGCGCAACAAATTCAATGGCCGTGTTATCTCACGTAATGGCGATGTCAATTGGCCGCCAAGATCATGTGATTTGACATCGTTGGACTTTTTTCTTTGGGGTTATTTGAAAGAAAAGGTGTACGTCGATAAGCCAGCAACAATTCAAGAGCTAAAGGATGAGATAATTCGGCACATTAACGGCATAGAACCTCCATTATGCCTCAAGGTCATCGAAAATTTGGACCATCGGATGGAGGTGTGCCGCCGTGGTCGCGGCGCCCATTTGGCCGATATTTTGATCCATACATAATTGAGTAATACCAATATATCATAATAAAATAAAATTACAATAATTTCCTAAATAGTTTGTGTTTTATTCAAAATCAACATCGGCCCTTGAAATTTAACCACCCTTTACCTTCTCATTAGATTTTAATTTTTGACACGTCGTATTACTCAGTATTGCAATGTAAAAGAGCCTTTAGTTGCACCGCTTCTAGTTAAGGAAATCTTACTTTGCAAAGTGTTTAAAAATTACGTTGAAACTTTTCTTCACTCATTCCTCTGAAAATCGAGCTTATGAAAATATTTTTTTTTTTGGATTAATTGATTGTTTTGATTAAAAACATCTTCAGGTAGTTTTAAATTTAGAAATGGTTTTTACACTAAAAACTTATTTTTACTCGTCTATAGCTTTTAACTAAAGTATGTATATGACTACGAATCCAAAAACAGACCTGGGTTCAACTCCAGTTTCAGACAAAAAAAATTTTTAAATGAAAATAAAACATCTCGCATTTTTCTGATGTGCATTAGTGTGTCTTTGTGTGTCAGTTGTTGTCGGAAGGTTTCAGTGGCGAAGGCATAGTCACTGGTCACTGGTCACTGAACAATACCGGCTTCAGCTGATAGCAATCCACAATCGCATCAGAACGCCCTCCTTCGTCGGTATTGTGTAGCACCGGCGAAGTAAAAAAACAATAAAAAAAATGGCTACTGAATCGAAGCTTCAGCACTGCTAAAAGTATAAACAAAGAACGTGCGAAAGCAGAGCTGCAAAAATAAGCAAGCTTCACCTCCTGTCGTTTCTCCTACTATCCCTTTCCTAAAAAAGTTCCATCACAATGCTTCGCATGTGTAGGAGTCATCTCCTGAGTGCTGGTCCCAGATAAAAAAAAAAAAAAAAAAAAAAAAAAAAAAAAATGTATATGCTTAGGTGCCATTGGGTAACAGTTGATATGTATAGTAAATTCAATTGGTAATTCAAGTTTCAAACTTTAAATATGGAGATCATAGGAATATTTTCAAGCATAAGAACCTCTCTCTTGTACTCGTATTAAATATTTTACATAACAATTGCAAACAATTATGTGTGCTGCAGTTTGGTGTTCAAAGTAAAATTACTGTCACCAATGGCCATAACAAATAATCACGTTTAAGAACTATTTAGTTAGTAAAAACCGTAGCGTACATCGTTAGACTTGTCAGTATCATTCAACTTTAGGTGCCAGTTATTAAAAAACGTATCACAGCAAACAATTCTGTCAGTTATTTGTGTATTAAAATTTTTTATAAATTCAAAACGAAAGTTATTCATTTATTTACATAAATTTAACTTATAATTATAAAAATTATGAGCCAGAAATTAATTAGCAAAAGCTACATAGGCCTTCAGCTCGCATATGTACATATATTATTAACAAAGTAAGTATTTGTAATACTTATGTATTATACAATCATTATCTACATATACATATGTATGTATGTACATATATAAAAAGAAAACAAACAAAAAATTATTAATAAGATAAAATTTGATAAACTAATAAAATTATAAAAGATTAAGTAACATGTAATTTTTATTATAAATATTAAAAATTTTTAGGAATTGTATAATTAAAATGATATTAATTATAGGTGGGTGAGATAAGAATTGTGTTGGATTGATATTTTGATAAATTGTTGTACGAATATTATACGTTTCATGGTAATCACTTACAAATATGAGTTAAAGTTATAGGAAAACTGACAGTTAAATGGGTGACGGAAATGAATTTAATGATAAAATTTAATTTGCGTTTCTTTGTGCGCCGTTTTTTTTAAGTAATGCCAAGTCTGATGTTTGCTACGTAAAAATATATTAAGTTTTTAGTAAACAGCACTGGGCTTTACTTACGAGTATTTTACGACTTTTGCCTGCTGATCCCCAGGAACGCGAAATATTTTTACTAACTAGACCTTTAGATACGAATACATATAAAACAGTGTCACCAGCAATTTCGCAATTAAAAATAAATCTCAAAAAGTGTGTACAGTGAAAACTCCATTAACGGACACCTCTCGTAGCGGACACCTTTTTCTGTAAAATACCTCCAGTAGACGGACAAAAATGTTAACAAATGATAAAAAAATTATTATGATATATTCAGGACAAGAAAATTGTCATACTATTTGCACTTCGGTTACAGTATTACTGATAGAGAAATTTGTTCTAAAAACACTTATAATACAAAATGACTTTGTGAAAATCTGCGTTTAATAGTCACCTCTACGGCTACGAAAGTTATCCGTTGGTAGAGTTTTCACATTATGTGATTCCCCTTTTCTGCTATCAATGAAAGTTTTGTGCGAACATGGTTGAAAATTATGTTAGTAAAGCTGCTCGTACACACACATTTAAAAACATATCTGTTGCCGAATTACCAGTGGATTAGAAATCCAATAAAAATCCCTGCTTGACAAGAAATATAATGAGTGAGTGGTTGCATCACATGAGATCACAATGAGATCTTGCAATAGAAAATATTTTTTTATTTTTAGACAACGCTGCATCTCATCCAAGGCACTTGTCACTAACCACTATTAATCTAACATTTTTGCCAGCAAATACAATTTCGGTTTGCCAACCTCTGGTCCAAGGTATAATTCAACATTTTAAAGTTAACTGTAGAATTTTGATTGTGAATCACATAATCTCAAAAATGAAATCAGTATTAGATCTTTCAAAAAGTATTAGTGTACTGAACGCAATAGGTTTAATAAAAAACCCTTGGAATAGTTGAACCTTCTACAATAAAATATTGGTTTCGCAAAGCCAGATTTATGCATCAAAATCAAATTGCCAAACATATAAATTATATATGTATGTAATTTATTGCTAACTTATTTTTTTTATCTCGAAAAAGAACTAATTTTTCTATTTGTTTTTATTTGCGTTCATATATGTATGTATGTAAATGTCTATGTATCAATCTTTCGACTATGAAATGCATTGAAGTTTCTTTTACTCATACAACGGTCGTCATAGCAAATAAATCCTGATTTTTTTAAATAAACTCCCCCGTAGACGGACACCTCCCGTTAACGGTCAAATCTGCTGTGACGGTGTCCGCCTATGAGAGATTTCACTGTAATTGTTTTTTTAATATTTTCCGGTTTGTTTTGTGGAAAATTTATGTGTGTACATATGAATGTATGTATATATGTGTGAATAGGAAAAGCAGTATAATTTAACCAATTGCCAGATGACCACTCTTGAAACTTAAAAAAATTATTTTTTATAAATTTAAGCCGATTGCCTTGGTAGCCATCACTTTGATACGAAGCAAATCAATAAATTAATTAATTTTATTATATTATTTTGCCTAGTGTATGCAATAATAGAAAAATAGTCAATACATAATTTATTAGAAATTAAAATTCAGTGCTTAAGTCGACTTAAGCTACTCCTCAATTTTACCACCAGCCGAACAAGAAGCCCTAAGCGACATGATTTTCGATAATTTTTTTTGCGAAAATCTATGAGTATCATCTTACAAAATACCAAAACTGTGAAATATGCCGTTACGATTTTACAGCGAAAACAATTTGGACATTTATACAGGTCATTTACAGAGAAAAAATTCTAATGTGAAATTAACATGAGAAAGTATTGATTAAAATCATGGTAAACTTCTACAAAACTAATGACTTAATTTAAATTTAACATTAATTCACATTGATTTGAAAAGAAAAAATTTCAAAATTACCTTAAAACATATTGATTCAATATTTTTCGTCATAAAATTAACCTTAGCAAAATTCAAGATTTTCGTACAAAATTGGACTAATGTAAAATTAACATTGAATCGGGTAACATGAATACAGAGCAATGTTAAGTGAACAAATGACAAATTTTAAATGAACTGGAAACTGCTTTAAAAAATTATTTTGGTTTGTTTCTGTTACTTTTATACAAAGACTGTTTGATAGTTTTTATATGAACATGTGGTATTTCTAAGCTTTGCCAAGAATTCAGTTGCATGTTCAGTGAGGAACATTACACGTTAATTCAACTTAACTGCAATTGTAATTTTAATATAATTTATATTAAAACAACATTATAATAATAGTGAATTAAAATTTTTTTAACATAGTCGTTATTTTAATTATAAATTAATTTGGCGTGGAATGAAAATTTGAATAATATTGGTTCAACATTCATTTCACGTTATTCCAACTTGAAATGGCCTTATGAATTATTATGATTTCTAATAGTAATTCAATATGAATTTCATTTTGATTCAACTGTACTGACATTAAATTAGTTGTTGTCGCAAGTGTTCAGTGGCGAAGGCGTAGTCACAGGTCACTGAACAGTAACGGGTTCAGCTGTATCCAAACCATAGGGACAACAGAACGCCCTCCTACGTCGGTATTGTGTAGCACCGGCTAAGCAAAATAACTATTATAAATGGCTAATAAATACGAAGTTCCAAATTTAATACGTCTCCTTGACATCAGAGACTTTACAACACTGCTGTAGAAACAAATAACGTGCTGGTCCAAGATAAAAAAAACGAAAAATGTAAAACCAACCTTGTTTTTTAAGATTTTAACTTGATTTTTTTCTCTGTGTATTTGGGCACTGAAAGAACAAACGTATCCCAGTAAAATTTGGTTTTTGGCTCGTATGTCTGTTTGGCCGATATAGCTTGAAATGTACTGTGCATTTTTAGTTTTATTACTAACTGTTATTGGTCGTGTGTGTGCCTTTTTTATTTATGGCTAATAAAGCGCGTCAATAGGGAGTAAACAAAACAAAAAAAAAAACTACAATAAAAATGTTTAATTTTTTTATTGCTGCCATAATCCAGCCCCTCTTATTTAAAAAGCATGAAAAACAAACTTCCATTAAAAGTGAATTAAGTAATTTCCAAAAATACCTTTAAATAGAAAAGGGAAATTATTCTTTTATTTATTTATTTATTATAATTTTTTCCAATAAGTATAGTTTGCAATTTGCTTAAACTACATTTCACAGTTTAATCACGCCATTGTGAAAGTGCATCCAATGCACTGCAGTCCCAAGGCAAACCTACCACAGTGGTTAAGTAAGTATGTAAGTGTTCTAAGGTTCAACAAACCAAGAATATAAACAAAATAGAATGCAAAACGGTTTATGTTACAAGTCAGACATGTATTGTGCGTTTCTATTCACTTACATTACAAATATTCAGTGTCAAAATGATAGAGACAAAATCAAACACTCATTTGTTACCATATCCGTAACATATACGGAAAATATACGTAAGTATATACTTCTAATCAACCACACGTCAAATATAGTAGTAATTAACGCATACTTTATAATGCTACGCCCACATTTTCAAATAATCTACTTGTTTAAGTATTGACACCACTTTATGGATCCGTTCAATTGCCAAATGTTGTAGAAAAAAATAATTATGACATCATAATGGTGTCGAAATTGCAGTGAGGAAAAAGCTTCAGCTTTAATTAGGAAATTAAATTATTTAGAAGGCAAATGTAAAATAAAACAAAAAAAAATTATCAATTAATTCGTGCAGTTAAAACACGCCTCATTTAAACAGATAAGATACCTTTACACAAAAATTTATTTATTTAATTTCAATTAGTTTTTGCTTTTGTGGAAAAATTTCGCAAAATCATTATTATTCGTGAGTGAGTTAGTACTACTGGACCAAAGTATTGCAACGAAAGTAAATACACCAGCTCTGCATGGAGAATTATGGACGCCATTAAACAATTACAATTTCAATAGATAAATTAATAAGCGTGCACTAACTGTTGTACGAGTGGTTTTTCTTTTTAATTATAATGTTGTGTTTGTTGTTACTTTTCTGTCGGCCACAATTTTATAATACAAAACCAATACAATAATTGTGAATGCCTTTTAATTACATATTTATTTAGTTTTTCTAGGCCAATAAACTTCAGGTACATGACCAAGCCAGTGTCAAATTTAATAATGTGACGTATGCAGTTAATGTAAACAAGCAATGTGATACTTCAGGCACAATGTGTGTGTGAGTGCGTGCGTGTGTGTGTATAATATGGGCTCTATCACGATTGGCAAGTGAACCGCAGATGAATTACCAATTGCAGTAGCGGATGGCAACTGGCAAATTTCAATGATTTTCAATGCAGGCTACAGACGATGCAACACGTTTATCATTCATGTTGCATATTTTGACATAAACACTGCAACCAACAAGTAAAACATGAACGCAACATCAACATCTGAATTGAATATCGCTGGGGAAACACGTTTAAAAAAATACAACTTTACAGCTTGTTTGTTTCCACTGAAAGGAAGGAGTCAGTAAAAGCACTAAACAAGGATTCACTAGAACGATGCAACTAGAAAATATCAAAATATTTTCATGTTTTTGAAGCCTCGAATGCAACACAAATTAAAAGCATAAACAAGACTACAGACACTGCAACCAACAACGATACTTGCCTGGATGCACAAACATGTTGCATCGTCTGTAGCCAACATTAGTGCTTTTTTTGTTGACAACTAAACTGAAATTTGCTTGCAAAACAGATTTGACTTTTTGTTTTTGATGGTATTCCATTCACGTCAACCATATACTCGTAATGGTGACATTGTTTGTTCATTGGAAAGGCATAGAGTAGAGGGAAGAGACAGTTGATAAAGTGGTAAAGTATGTCTTGATGCCAGCGCAATGATGTTGCTGTGCGTAAAGCTGAGTTACAAACATAATGATGTACATACAGCCGACTCTTGAAAATTTTAAACTCGTTAATTTGAATCCCGCGATAATAAGAATTGTCTTCCACGTCCGTTGAAAAACATTCAATAAATTGAAAAAAAAAAAAACTCATGTAAATTGTTCCTCTCGGTAATTTAGAATTATTTGAATGGTAGATAATTTGATCGCCGACGAGCAATAATTTAAAATTTTTCAGTTGTACGATTATTTTTTTATATCTTGGCCCAGAACTCAGGGGATGTCCCCTACACAAGCGATCTATTGTACTAGAGGAAGGGGATAGTGACAGAGATGCCAGGTGGTGAAGCTTTACTTTCTTCCAACTCTGCTTTTGCACGTGTTTTGTTTGATGATGATGCCACTACCGTCGGAGGAGGGCGCTCTGCTGTGCCTGTGGATTGCTATCAGTTGAAGCCGTTCAATGACCAGTGAGTGTGATTTCACCACTTAAACCTTCCGACAGCAACTGACATTTACCCGAACTAAAGCACATCCTGAGCTGAAACTCAGGACTTTATGATTTTGTAGGCCTCTGTTTTGATAACATTTTGTTTTAATTTGTTAGAGCTATTTTTGTGAGTCTATTTTCTAAATTAAACAAAATTTACTCAACTACTGCATTTTACTGGGAAAGTAATCAATGGCTACTTTGTTGACGGAAAAGAAATCATCTATTTTTTTTATCGCATGGAAACATTTGAACTGTTCCCACATTTTATTTATTTATTTTTTGTATCTTATGTTATCTTTACTGCCACACAAAACAAAGCAAAAAGCCAAATCATAGCTGTCAAAGTATTCGACGTATGTTAAAACTTGGCCAACTTTAGTACTTTTCGTTGACTGAGGCATACTGAATGGGACAAAGCTCAACTGAAGACATTAATTTCCCACAATGCAAAGCAAATAATTTGGCACTTACAGTGATTTCGATTATCGAAAACTGCATTGCACTTTACATATGATTTATCAAAATATTTGCTCTAGATTGTTCTTCTTTAAAGTGTTGTAACGCGTCATTATAGCGGAACAAGAAAGGCAAATATTTTCAATGAATAGGAAAAAATCGAGCAAGGAATGCTTTTGGTAGAAAAGAAAACACTATTAACCAACAAGCAAGTAAGTGTTCGATATCATACATATTTCCATCGTCTCTATTCGAACACGTTGTTTCAAAGTCATTTCATTTATTTGGACTTCTTCCTGTTTGCAATAAATTCTAACTAACTAGTTCCAGCATAATGCATCGCAGTGTAGGGGTCATCCCCTGAGTGCTGGTCCAAGATAGAAAAAAAAAATAAAAAAAAAACAACTATGGCACAGAAGGCAAGCCATTGCGAACAGTTTTAAGTATTAACACTAACTAAATCTCTATTTAATAATATTCAAAATATGTCCCATCGTATAGTCAAGTTTTATACCAGATACTCTTATATATCATGTGGTTCCTTACTCAGTAGTTAAAAATAAAAATTGATTAGTTAAAAATACCACAATAGATCAAGAATGAAAATTCACAACATTTCAGCTTTATTTTATTGCTTAGCTGAATGATTTGAATAATTAAAATTTTCGAATTTCAAAACTTATAAAATAAAGTAAACACTTTAAGGACATTTATTTGGATGAGAAAAATATTTTATATTTTCTGCAAGACAAGGACACTGTCAAACTTTATCGGTAATTACAGTTGCAATTACTGTTGCAATTACTCTCTTTTGAAAAGTTTTCACTATGCTGAAGGCATTTTGCAAATGCAATGGTTCACAATACACAGTTAACAACCGCATACGGTAGCAGTATTCACAGTTCTTCTGCCTTAAGACCTTAAACACATTTATTAATTTTTAATATCTGATGAAGGAAATTAAATTAAAATTCATACTTTATCCTTGATATGTTTCTTTTTTTTGTAAGTGTGTGTGTCTACTTGCAGTCAACTAATAAAATTAATATTTTCTTTTAATTAATTTTTCTTTTTTTTTTTGTAACTTCCTTTGTTTGCGGTTAAAAATTATTACAAATAATTTAGCGTTCGCCATTTCAATACAATTTAAATTGTCCTTCATATAATAGAACGAGATTATTGCATGGAGGGATTGATAAATTAAATTACATAGAATTTAAAGTAGATAAATGGAACTTTTTATAGTCAGATATTTATAACCCAATATGTAAAGGGTGGTCCAATCAAAACACAGGATGTTAATTGTAAATAAATCAAAAACTTTTCAGAGAACTATTTTAATTTTTTTTATTACGATAGACGGATCTTTGACAATTATGTGTGAAACGAAATATTGGCCAAATGGCCGGTGGCATACCTCTCAACGATGGTCGCTACCTTCAATGACTCTGAGCCGTAATTGATTTTCAATGTCGTTAATGTGTCGAATTAACTCATCCTTTAGCTCTTGACTTGCTCTTCGTTTATTGACATTCAAATGTTCTGAAAGAAAGAAGACGAACGGTGTCAAATCACATGATCGTGACGGTCAATTAAAATCGCCACGACGTGATAACACGGCCATTGAATTTCTTGCGCAAAAGATCCGTTGGCTCTGGCCACAAGAACAAATCTTCTCGCAATAGCGAGAACCATTCTCGGTAACCCCTAATAACGCCATAATGTTCGCAGAAGTACGGCCCGATCACGATATATGGTTTAATTCAGTTTTTTTTTAATAATTTTATTAAAAATTGCAAATTATTTGTTTGCTTAATTTTCACTGTTTCATTTTTAACCACATATTTTGCTCTTCTACTGGAAAAAATTCGTTCAGTAAAAATTTGCAGGCTCTCAGATAAAATTTTACTCTCTCAACTTGTGCTCTCTTTTGTAGATTGTGCGTAAACGAATACAGCTTGTGTCAACCTCTTACGTCGTTAGTTGACATGACAGTTGAAAAAGTTGGCAAATAAGATATTGTATATCGTCAGTACAAATGAAAAACGACGTATGTAATAAAAATTTTGAAATTGATTTTTTGATTGCTTATGATGCATATAAAAAAAATGCAAGTCCTGACCAATTTTTAGATTTGTATAATAAAAATTTGAATTTTTTTTCTTTTCTTGTACCAGCAATCAGGGGATGACGCCTACACATGCGATGCATTGTGATAGAACTAGAGGATGGTCATAATAAGAGAGATGATAGCAAGTGATGCCCCACTATTATACAACACTGCTTTTTGTACCTCTTGTTTGTATTAAATTTTTAAGCTTTGTTTTCGTAGCCACTTTTAGTAATTCTTTTACTTCACTGGTGCTACACAATAGAGACGCTTTTTTTTAATCCAAAATCAAAGAATTTTACCACAAATATGTACAATAAAACCTCTATAATCCAGACCTCGTTAATTCAGATTATTCGGTAATCCGGACAGCAGTTTCCTTTACATTGCGTACTCTATAACCCGCAGTGCTTGCAGACTGTTCTGCAATGTTACTCGAGAAACATACTTTTTCTCCTTTCTTGCTGCAAAATCAAATTATTTTGCTACATAATTCCAAACTTTTTGTTTGGGTACATCAATAAATTAGTCCGAAGAATATCATGTCGATGATTATTTTACCAAGCAAAAAACTTTAAAATTTTTATTGTTAATTTTAGGACTTGTCAAAATTAAATATGTCTGTTGTTGCTTTTTCATAAAATGTACATACCGGAATTTTTTTAATCTTGTAGCTTTAGTAAATCAACTCATTTTGTTGTTGTTATACTACAGCTGTAAGGTATTTGTAATACAAGAACAACGTTTTTAAAATTTTATTCAGTAATCCGGATAATTTGGTAATCCGTATTATGGTATACAATCAATTATCCGGATGATCAAGCTTTTACTGTATCTGTATTATATTGTAATGGCAACACTGGTTGTGTACCATTATATACAACCGTAGACTATGTAAGAGACAGAATAGTATAAGTTCACACTGGTGATAGAGATGAATCGAGAATAAAGAAAGGATTGCGAGCATCCACTACAATATAAAGTTTTTTTTTTCTTCTTGTAAAAAAGTAAAAATGTTTGTTAAGTGGTTTTGTATTTCACCTAACGATATACCAAATGATTTTTTTTTAATACTATTTCAAGGGAAACGTTTTTAACTATTAAACATTCCTAAAATTGCAGTACTTTGGCGCATGATATAAAAAATATTGATTTGTTTTTAATAAAATTCTTTTATTTACATGTATTATAATTGTCAATGAAATTTTTTTTAATTTTGCTAATCGCATAATACACACATACATTTTTCAATGCACAGATAAAAAAGTTTGCGTAAAAGTTGTTTGTTAATTTAAAATTAGTTGCAGTTAGTTGCAGTTAAAGTTTCTCTTATCGTGCAATAAACAGAAATTTCCCTATTGTTTGTGTTGTCAACTAATAATAATGCGGCTGACAACAGGGCTATTGTGCGAATATGCTTTATTGCCATATAAATTAAGTAATAACACAAACAATAGACATACGAGTACATATTTACAGGTACATACATATGTATGTAGAAACTATAGTGCCGTAAAACAATAAGCCTTCTTTGTCAAGTTAAGAAGCAAAAAAAAAAATTAAAATCAAACTAAAATCAAAATGCATACAAATGAGTTTCAGGCACAAACAATGCAATCGCTTTTAATTGGTGTAATTCGCCGTTAGTCGAATATGATATTGTTCGAATAACAGTTGGTGATTGCCATAAACATTATAATTGCATTTCGTCAAAAAAAAATGAATTAAACTGTATTACTTTTAATTATGTACGATATAATTGGAAAATCAAGGTCCTGTCAGTTTGCTTCGCACCGTGCAAATAATATTGAACTACGTGGTCCATTTTAGCTGAATGGGACTGGTTACAAACATGGTAGTATGTAATGCAGCCGTGGACCATGTCATTGAAAGCAACAGCTCTTTGTTATACGGCAATTGTACGTGCTTTTCTTCGTATTTAGGATTAATCTGCCTCATTAAAATTACTCTCTCAAGTGCTCCATGGAGTGGTGACATGGACTAGTTTTTGAGTCAGTCCGAACGGTTATATAGTCCAACCCTACGACATCGTAATACTAAATAGACCATATTTTCTCCATACATTTGGGTTAGTCTTTGACTAGTCCTAGTCCTTTGTGGACTAGTCACATTATAGTATCGAATATTCACACATAAATATACAGCATAAATATGTTTTCACAATTGGATATCGAAATGTAAACACTACAAAGTTCATTGACCACGTGCTAACAATACGTAGCAGAGAAATATTCCTAGATAATTAAAATTATGAATACGAAAAGCTAATAAAGCAATAGAACACATTCAAAACTTACTAATGACGCTTGCAATGCACTTTATTTAATAATTGTATGATTAATATGGAAAAAGCAAATTGTCTGTATGTTATGCGAGTAATACACAAGTAATCTAGCAAAATACCAACGTGCCAAATGACTGACATCGAACGTTGGACAATGTTATAAATCTGAAATAGAGAGCAAGTGCAAGTTCAGTATAGTTATGACTGCTACTGCTATTGGCAGGTGTCGTTTGGAAGTACAGTAATACCGCCTATAACGCGGTGGATTAGTTAAGTAGTCTGCATGTTGACTACAAAACGAAAAATTTTCCTGTGTTCAACCCCAGTTTCAGACCCATAAAAATATCTCGCAGTTTTTCTGATGTGCATTTGTGTGTCTTTGTGTCAGTTGTTGTCGCAAGCTGGCTGGTCACTGAACAGTAACGGTTTCAAGAGTATCCAATCCACAGGCACATCAGAACGCCTTCTTTCGTCGGTATTGTGTAACACGGGCGAAGTAAAATAATTACTAAAAATGGCTACTAAAAACAAACCTTAACAAAATTTAATACGTCTTCTTGATATCAAAGGCACTACAACACTGCTGTAAAAAAAACAAATAACGTGCAGAAAGCAGTATTGTAAGATAGTGAAGCTTCACTTCCTATCATTTCTCCAACTATCTTTTTCCTCTAGTTCCAGGACAATGCACCGCATGTGTAGTGGTCATCTCCTGAATGCTGGTCCAAGATAAAAAAAGATTAGTTAAGCGACCATGTGAGGTATTACATGTATTATTCTCGCAAGTGAACACATTATCAATGTCACTAAACAGAAATATAACGTTGTAAATCCTCGAGTTATAGACGGGCAAACGCATGTTATACGAGGGACATGAAATATGGCGATATGAAAACACATTATGAAGGACGTATTATAGGGAGGATTACTGTACATATGCATATGGGTACGAGTTTGTGTATTTATGACTGTGCACGTACTGTGAGATTCTTTGCAATTAAAGTGCAAAAATATTGTTGTAGTTGTTGTTGTTACAATATCATATTATGTATTTCACTTTTTTTTCCATAACACCTGAATAACTGCCAGATACATATTTGAGTTTAGTAAAACGTACAATTATACTCAAGCACAATGATAGAATTTACAAATAATATTTTTTACATTTGGTGTGGGAAATTTGTTACTCCAAAATATTTACATGTCGACCATGGAGACGTAAACTTTGTTTTTGTACACGCCAGATGATGATTTGATAAATTATCTAACATCAGCTGTTTTGATAAGGCAAAAATGTGACAGAAGTTATGTCAGATTTAACAACAAGTGAAAGCAAGAACTATGAATTGTAAGTTCGTAACTTTGAGAGACATTGTTGTTTAATGACATTTTTATTAAGTTACTAGCTGAACACGCTACGCGTTGATGTAGCTGTTATAATAGTTTTATTTAAAAAAAATTATATTTCTAGAGCTGTTATAATAGTTTTAATTTAAATAAATTTATATGCATCATGTGTCAAAATCGGTTAGTTCGTTTGGTTAAGTAATGCCAAGGACTATTGTGTTAGAAATGGAAAATTTAGAGCTTCATTAAAAAGGGGAAAAATAACGGGGAACATTTTCTATTATTCTATTTATAGAAAACAATAAATACATATATAAAGTTAATAATTTACATCCACTGATAACCACACACGGTGGAAAAAACACGAAGAACGCTGATGATGAAAGTGTAGCAACTTTCGAAAACAGCATGTTGTTCTGCTCTGTTAGTGTTTGTCAGTGTAATTTACAATGTTGTCTTTGATCTAGTTTGTTTCTTAGTAACTACTCGCATCACATGTAATTTTCGACTGCCTGTACGTTATCCATCATTAGCATATCTAAAATTGCAAAATTTTAACTAACGCTTAAAAAGGGTTTCGAAATATGGCACTGTATACATACATATGTATGTATCTAACAATTTATAGTAACTTTAACCGTTCTCAAGGTATAATGAAATCAATATTTATTTTGTATGGGCGGTACAACGTCCACTTGTCCAATCCTTCCCAGTTTTTGACTGATTATTTATTTTAACTACATAGTCATTTGGACCATATTGAGAAAGGTATACAAAAATAAATATTTACTTTATATGGGCGTGGCAACACCTAGTTGGAATTTTTCAAATTTATATAGCCTATATAGTTACTGTGTCCATAAGACACAAACACACACGCATACATACATACATACATACAAACCTGTCATTTTTATATATAAGAAGAAGATAACGTAATCGAAAAGCACGTCAAAATTACGAATAGTAATCGAATTAGGCACCTGCATTGCAGATCATTCACTTCTATTAACAACAATGAATTCAGCTGTAATGTATTCACTACACAATACACCCAATAACACAATTGAATCATATACATAAAAAATGTGTAAGTGAATGACATGCATTCATCATTCACTGCGCAATAAGCAGCACAGCAGTAATAATAAACAGCAGCAACAAAAAATTCATTCATGATTCACTGAAATCAACTGAGTTCATATTTTTATTTTGCGTTTTCAAGAAAGCAAAGACAATTTTGATAAGTCAGAGAACGAGAGCATTATCAGTGATACCGATTGGTTTTTTTTTCTTGAATTTTTTTTTGTTATACATACATTGTATTTCCTTATGTGTGCCCGAGTTACCGTTGGTCACCAGGTATAATAACAACAATAACAACCATATGACTTCATCAACTTACCAACAGCCATTCTCAGCACCTTCATTTCATTTCAACAACAAATTACCAACAGCTACCAACCAAATAATTTATTTTATTAAAATGCAATTAGATGTTTCTTAAGAATAATATAAAAATGTATTTCCTTGTCATCACTTTCATTTAAATGCAATATATGCTTATTCACAATAATTAATTAAAATGCTTATTAAAATGCAATTAGATGACTTCTTAAGAATTGTATAAAAATGTATTTCTTTATCAAAATGCAATATATGCTAATTAGCAAGAATTAATAAAATGGGTATAAAAAGAAAAAGCCAATAAAAATATTCATTATTATTCAACTAGCAATCAAAGAGTTTTTTTTTACTAACTTTAACACACGTTAACTCGTGTGATTTTCTATTTTTTTTTAATTTTAACCATGTGCCTATCATATTTTTAAGAAAATAAAATTAATTTAAAAAATCGGACAAAATCATTGAGGTATTTTATTATCAAAGTGTTAGCGAAGCGGCAACACTGATGCCTATGTTAAAGCTGGTAGAAAAAAAAAGACAGCTTCCATCATTCATTCATTCATTCTCTGACATTGTAATTCATAGTTGTGACTCCACATTTAACAGGCAACCATAAACTGAATGCGCAGAATAATGAATGGACGAATACAATGACTTTTATATTGAGAGGTATACACACACAGTTGTTGAAAAATGCTATTGAGTCAACAGTCAGAATTCATACAAAATTTTACTGATTTCTACCATTCTTGCAGGTGCCTCATTCGAATCTAGCAGTAATGCAGGCTACAGACGATGCAACAAGTTTATGTAACACGTTTATCATACATTTTGCATATTTCAACACAAACACTTGGGGGTGGCGATGGCGATACCAGCACTCATGGGATGACCCCATGCGATACATTGTACTGGAAAAAGATGCGAAATGTTTTTTGACTACTGCAGACTACTTCAAGCCATCGCCACACTCAATTATTGTGTTTCGTATTTTATATACTCGTACATACATATATATTTTATATTTTCCTCACATTTGTTATAGCATTATGTGTTACATTGTGCTATTATATCTATCATAAAAACATCTATTAAATGCTAAATTGTGTAAGAAAAAAATTATAAAATATTGTTCGAATGCCTGGCATTGTTGTTAACAATGCAGTGTTTTCTGTGCACTAACTGCAACTTTAACAATTGACTTTCATTGTAGACGATTCGCAAGATGTAATGCCCCTCTTTTCTCTGTTTTGTTAAAAGAAAAAACTTTAAGTATTAAATATCTACTTCTGTTTATACATATAAAAATATAAAAAAAATGCATTTGAATTTTAAATCGTAAGTTTTTGTTCGTGAACGGTTTATGGTGAACGGTGGACTGTACACGGTGTAGTCATTAGAAACTGGTACTGCTTACTACTAACTTTGATAAAATTTTTATTCTTTTACTTCTTTATAATTCTTTTGTTTCTTTTTATTTTCGTTTACATCTTTCTCCCCCTTTCTTAACAGCCAGCATCTCGTATTAAATCAACAAACAGAAAAACAAGTGGTTTTCTCACTGACTGAATTATTATTATGCCACTTAACGACCTTGAAAATGTTTTATTATTTATTTCTTTCTTTTATATATAAAAATGGATCGACATTTTTAATGAAATAAATGAATAAAAAATGTGACTTGCCGGTTATGTTTTTGTGGAATATGCAAAAATATGTTTTTATCGCTAAAAATAACTCTAATTAATACTTATCAAATTAAAGCCATAAGAAACAGATGCACTTTAAAATAATTCATGCACTGTGGGGCGATTAAAAGACAATAATTTAAAAAAAAACACTTTAAATAAGGTATTTAAAAAAATTAACTAAGTATTTTTCGGCCAATGAAAACTGGTTTGACTTTTTCATAAAACGTTCGATTGAAACTAACAACAAAACCTAAAACAATGCGTATTGTTTTCTAGCACGTAGTTTTAACGCTTCAAAGGAATACTTAAATTAGAGCGCCAACGTTCTACTATGAACAATAGCTAAGTTATCATTTTTGTTAAAACCCACTGAATGGAATTACGATTGTTTATTTATATTATATTATATTATATTTAATTTTTTTTTTATATTTTAATTGCAGTGCACTCGGGATATATAATTAATGCACAAACCTGTGTACTTTATCCAGAAATTCATTATAAAAAATTTATGAAAAATAAACAAATTTCATGGCGTGGAGTATCATGAGTTCCTGCCAACGTACGATCGTACGGTTAATAAGGAATACTACATGGAAGTTTTGTAACATTCCCGCGAAGCAATACGGCTCAAACGATCGGAATTGGGGAAAAAGAATCATGGATTCTGCATTACGATAATGCACCAGCTCACACATCAGTGCTTGTTCGTGATTTTTTGGCCAAAAACAACATTCTCTTCATGCCTCAACCACCTTATTCACCACATTTGGTTCCCTGTGACTTTTTTCTATTCCCAAAACTAAAGAGACTAATGAAGGCAAAGAGTTTTCCCACAATTGATGCGATAAAGTCAAAATCGAAGAACGAGCTGATGGCCATACCGAAAAGCGCATTTCTGAAGTGCTTCGAGGATTGGAAAAAGCGCTGGCATAAGTGCATAATATCTGAAGGGGATCAAACAAAATGGATCTTGATGAATAAATAAATACTTTTCAAAAAAATTTCAAAATTCACCGTTTCTTTTGGACAGACCTCGTATATCTTTAGGTTAAATGCAAAACCACTTAACGTACTTTTTTAGTTTTTAACAGGAGGAAGAAAAATATATAACACACGTATGTGTTGTTGCATTCTTTTGATTTTCGCTTACAAAATATCTATCTTTTTATTACAAAAATCAAAAAAATTGGTGAAGGCATTCTTTTTTCTGATATGCGCATCATAAACAATCAAAAAATTCATTTCGAAATTTTTATTAGTTATGTGGTTTTGCATTTCAGTTAACGATATATGACTATAGGTATAGCCACATACTCCACTTTGGGGACCCTCTCACTGTGATATTGAGGGAAACGAAATAGCCTATAATGATTTTATTCTTAATTTAATTATGAGCGACGAAGTCCATTTCCAATAGAATGAATTCGTTAATAGACAAAAACGGGTAAGGAAAATCCAAGAGTACTTTAACAGCGAGAATTACACCCACTTAAGTGTACCATTTGGTGCGGTGTTTCATCGTTGACCCAAATTTTTTTTGGTAATGAACACGGTATCGCCGTTTCCATCACTGCTGGTAGATATTGGACAATGTTGGAAAATTTTTAAGGCCAGCCGAGGAAAATCATCCGCTCGTATGGTTCCAACAGCATGGCTTCATCCATCCAGCGCACACTGCGAGGGACACAATTGCTCTTTGAACTCAAACCCCTTCGGTCATTTTGGGCCACCCTGTACTAACGGAAGTCATCTTTACTGCGATCACGTTTGAATTGTGTAAATTTCCTCTCACAGTTTGTGTTGTTATGGTTTTAATAAATAAAATTAACTAACTAATAAACGAGTTATTAATTATAATCGCCTAAATAATTTTAAATTATGCAAATTATTCTAAAATCAAAATCAATAGCAAGAAACAGAAAATAATAATTCTTGATAAGGAATTAATTTGATAAATTCAAAGCGAAATAAATTATTTTATAAAGTAAAATTAAAAAGAAGAAAATTTCTGTTATGAAGAGCAATGTAACACTAGAATGTCTGGTTCAGGTTTAAATTAAATTACACCGACAGACTGTCATTATTAAATAAAACGTCATAGACGTCATATGAATATGAATGGGATGTTTTTCGTTTTTATTTTTAATGTTTTTGCTTTCACTAATGAAATGCATTTATTTGTAATGCCCACATGTTTTGAAGACCAACAATACGCGCATTAAATACCGTTTAAGTAACTGACCCAAAAATGCACGTCAAAGTCGACTGATAACAAGTAAATGTTTATTAACCGAGTATTTTTAGCCACAATATAACTAAAAATAGCTCATCTTTTTTTTTTTCTTTATTTAATTTCTATAAAAAGTTGTCTTTTGTAGCATCAGTGGCCTTAACTGATGGAATTTGCTGGATTTAGCAATTTTTTTAACATAATAATGCTAATTGCATTTAATTATATTTAACAAAGAGTCCGTAAATACTTTCGGAATTGTACTTTCTACATGTTACCTCAATATAGAAAGGCCTTAACTAATAATTTACTTTACAGAAATAGGAAATCTTTCTAAACGAAAATAACATGTTTATATGTACATATGTGTGTTTTGCCTTCTGGACATCTAAACAGCTGAACAGATTTTCTTGAAATTTTCACAGTCTCTCTCTCTGTATATTGAGAGGAACTATACGCTATATAAATTTCAAAAATTCCAAACTAGCCTTTGCCACGCCCTTACAAAGTAAATAATAGTAAATGAAAGTTTCTGAATATGGTCCACATGACTTTGTACGCAAAACAAATCATCCCATACAAATTAAATATTGATTTCATTGTATCTTGAGAACGGTTAAAGATAAACCCTCGTATTCACAAAATTTATTTGAATTTATGGAAGGTATATTGAATGAATTTTGTATGGAAATCTGTCTATTAAAACTTATAAATAAAAAAAATTATTTGTATGAATATGGCAGAAAGTTTCTGTATTTGGTCTGAGTAAATTAATGGTCAGTACAAGTCGTCAGTCAAAAAGTGAGCGGAATGATAAAAGTGGGCATGCTAGCTCCCATACAAACTTCTAATATTGATTTCTGTATATCTAGAAATGTAGAAAATGAATTTATAAATAAAAAAATCGTCAGTCCAAAACCGGGAGGGGTTGGGGAAGTGCTCCTCCCATACAAACTAAATATTTATTTCACTATATTTTGAGAGCGGTTAAATATAAAGTTTCTGTATTTGGTTTGAGTAACTTAATGGTCAGTACAAATAATCAGTCTAAAACTGAGCGCAATTAGACATGTGGGTCTGCTTTACGCCATAATTACAGAAGTTCAACATTTCAGAACAAAAAAATAAAAAATATTCAATTTAAGTTTATGAATATATTTCTATTGATTTTATTTAATTTAAGAAGGTGCAGCGAAGCAAGCCGGGGTTTTGGCTACTTATATATCAGAAACAAAAAAAATCAATAAGAGTTACATGGTGCACATTAATGTAGAAAAGAAAACGAATATTTAAGATTTCTTTATTTTACTCCACTTCAAAGGCGAACGAGTGTCCCATTCTATATCCTGGACATGCCCATATACATGTATATGGAGCCATAACCAAATTTTTTATTTTATCTTTCTAATCTTTACATACATAATCTACATCAGTCTAAATTGTTTTCGCTGTAAAATCGTAACTGCATATTTCACAGCTTTGATATTTTGTGAGATGATCGGGAACTGTCGATTTTTTAAAGAAAAAGTACAATAAATAATCATGGCGCTTAGTTATTTTTGGCTGCTATATCGCGCAATGTACGAGGTCTGTTCAAAAGAAACGGTGAATTTTGAATTATTTTGAAAAGTATTTATTTATTCATCAAGATCCATTTTGTCCCCTTCAAAGTAATCCCCTTCAGACATAATGCACTTATGCCAGCGCTTTTTCCAATCCTCCAAGCACTTCAGAAATGCGCTTTTCGGTATGGCCATCAGCTCGTTCTTCGATTTTGACTTTATCGCATCAATTGTAGCAAAACGCTTTCCTTTCATTAGTCTCTTTAGTTCTGGGAATAGAAAAAAAGTCACAGGGAACCAAATGTGGTGAATAAGGTGGTTGAGGCATGAAGAGGATGTTGTTTTTGGCCAAAAAATCACGAACAAGCATTGGTGTGTCAGATGGTGCATTATCGTGATGCAGAATCCATTATTTTTTTTCTACAGTTCCGATGGTTTGAGCCGTATTGCTTCACGCAAATTTCCTTGCATAACTTCTTTGTATTATTCCTTATTAACCGTATTACCGTACATTGGCAAGAACTCATGATGCACCACGAAGAAAACAAAATTCAGCTTTTTTTTTGAACAAACCTCGAATGCATACTCGTAGCTTCTTATACTCGTATATGTATCTCAACTGTGAAGCAATATTGCACTGACTATATTTTTTTCGTTTTTATAAAAAAAAATCGATATTTAGTATTCACATACATATAGTCACTGTAAAATATCGACAATTTCTGGCCACCACTTATTAAATAAATTGATTGTTTATATTTCTCAGTTCTTATCCTTTCCGAAAAGTTTTTTCAGTTTTACTATACACTTTTAAATTTGGACTTAATACACTATTGTTGCGCAAGTTCGGTACAAGTCTTCAATTAAAAGTAGTTCGGAGTACATAAATACATGTAGATTGACCTACAGGTATAAACTTGAAAGAAAAGTATTTAAAATATGCATTTTCCGTTGTCCGATTTTTTTTGACGATTTTTCGGAACTGAACTGACGATTTTTTTTTTATTTTATCGGGATTTTAACAATTTTTAGAGAATTTTATCTAGTTGGTCTGATTGTAATCGCGATTATTTTGTATTTTCATTTGGAACATACTAATTTTTTTATTAAATTTTTTTAAGTGTTTTCTATATGAAAATACAAAAAAACCCCCGATTTAAAAAGAAAAATTTGTTAGCGTCTTTCTATTTAAGGTAACGATATGTATGTATGTATTTGGATTTTAGAACGAATACTAAAATGTATCAATAAAAGTTTTATTAGGTCAGTATAATATTTGAAATTTGTTCAATATCTGTTTTGAAATGCATATTTTTAGTCTGTCAATTTAGTCAATATCGTACTAGAGAAACTTTCCTTAATTTTATTGCATTTATTTATCCGTTATTTGTAAATTTTGCAATGAAATAGACGTACTTACGTATGTACGTGTATAAATGAAAATTACAGCAAAATGAAAATAAATAATTTTTTGAAATGCAAAATGATTTATGTTCTTAACAATTTAATGCCATTTCTATTTTTTCTTAGCGTTTAAATGCATACAAACAAACATCTTACAGATACAAAATGAACAGACGAATAAGTTTATGTATCCGTTGCAGCAGGAGGCTGCTAATTGGATGAGACGACATGAGGGAGGTAGAAGAATTGCTGGGCAGGTGACGTGTTGTTTAATGCGTGTTTTCAAACAGATTTTAAACGAAAATAAATGAAATTTTGTGTTTTCGTATTTCATGTCATGTGTTTATTTTAAGCCACAAACGTGTTAAAATATTAATTTTGTAAATACATTTTACATACATACTTACATACGTGCATATTTCTTTAAATAAATATTTTGAAAGCTAATGCATTAACAATGCGCAAAAAAACTATAACTCACTCAAATTAATTGCTTATCGTTGTAAAATGACATCAAAGATAAATAACTTTGGTCGCCGGCGAAGTAAAAAGTAAAATTTAAATTTTTTTCTTCTTGGGCCGGCACTCAGGGGATGACCCCTACAGATCTACATAGGCAATGCATTGTGCTGGAACCAGAAAATTAAACTTTGAGAGGGGCAATAGAGGTAGTAGTGTTTATGATCATTTGATTTGAATCTTCCCAATTCAAAAGTGACACCATAGACTTTTTGGCAAAAATTCGGCTTGTTCGACCTTAAAAATATTTTCGAACAATCTGAAAATAACCTTAAAAATACTTGACCCTATAAGCTTTAAAATTATGCTTGAGCAGCAAAAATAAATCTTTTAGGACACTCTAATATACATCTACAAGGTGTCCGCCGGGAAGGTATACTACTTTGCTTGTTTATTATTTTCGATTAAATGAAAGAGAATGGATCTTATATTGATGTCGGCGACTATGTATGGAATACAATATCAGATAAACGTCCGCCTCTGTTAGCCGCACAAATGCGAGCCCTTTTGAGCACATTTTTCATTACATTCTCACACATTTCACGCGGTATTTCATTAATTTCATCACGAATATATTGTTTGAGTTGCTCAAGCGTTTCTGGTTTGTTTTCATAAACCTTGCTTTTCAGATATGCCCACAAAAAGAAGTCCAGAGCAGTCAAATCAGGCGACCGTGGAGGCCAATCAACATCACCATTTCTTGAAATAACTTGATGTGTAAAGAGATCTCGCAGTAATTCCATTGTCTGTATTCCTGGCTGTATGCGATGTGGCACTGTCTTGTTGATACCACATGTTAATCAAGCCCAAAGCATGCAGTTGTGGCGTTAAAAATTGTGGCCAAAGTTGTTCCTTGAAGACCAATCTCGTGAGCACGGCGTCGAATTGCGGTTGATGGATTGTTTTGAACAATTTTTTGAGCAGCAGTAATGTTTTCAGCCGATCTTGCAGTACGTTGTGGTGCATGCTTGGGCCTATCACCTACAGACCCTCTTTCTTCGAAATCATTCACTACACGATAAATAGTGCGTTTTGTTGGCACGTTTTTACTCCCAAAAATTTCACGTAACTTTCTCATCGTCACAGTAATCGATGATAGATTTTTATAATATGTTTTAACGATTAAAACACGTTGCTTTATCGAATATTTTTCCATAATAAATTTGCCACATGTCTACTTCACGACTGGCAAATATGAACTGTCAAGACTAATGTTTGCCAAAATGGCGGCAAAACAAAGTAGTATACTTTCCCGGCGGACACCCTGTATATCAATAAATATATATAAAAGGGAATGTTTATTTGTTTGTTTGTACCTTTTAGGAGACAAGACCTCTGCACTCATCTTCCTGAAAATTGCAATGAGTTATAGGCTACTTTTTTAACCGCGCCCACTATTACTCTTTACACATATTTTTTAACAGATTTTATAATAAAAACGAACAAAACTTTGGACCAATTTTGCAAATTATTTTTGCATATAGAAAACGTTGGAACGTTGGCGGGGAGGGGAGAATTTGTCGAAAATTGCTCGCCGTAATAATTGATTATCAAATAAATCCGCCTTTTGCGCACCAATTTTCTAAATGCTTTTTGCATTTGAAAAAGGTGGGGGTAGGACAAAGTGCCCACCACAAAAATTTACCGATTGCGATGAAACTTCTAACACTGATAGATTTAAGTGTAGAACGGAACCCAAGTTTAACAGTTTTCCAAAAATTGGATTACGAGTGGGAGAAGGGGACAATTTTTCCCTCTCCGAATCTATATAGCCGACTGTGATGTAACTTTGAACATAGAAAGATCTATGTATATAATGAAACATTACAGGGATTTTTATGAAATATGAAGGGAACTCTAAATCAAATCCAAAATGGTAGACAACTAAGTAAGTGGGTGTTGGGATAGCGAAGCTCACCGGATCAATGTAGTATGTACGAGTATATGAAAGCAGATTGTTTTTCATAAATTTAGTTTGCCAAATAAAAATATTTAAATATTTAAATTTTCTTTTCGCCTTTGTCACGATCATTGTTAAGCCATTTAATTTCAATTGGAAACAAATAACAAATAATTTAAATATGCGCATTCACTTTTTCACAACTTTGTGCTTTGAAAAAAATATTCTTCTATTCGTACAACAACAGTTTGCTAGTTTCTACATCCACCCACAATACCACCAGCAACAAATAGTCTGTCTCTTCAATTTCACAGCATTTTTCCGCCAGTCTTTTGGAAAGCATTTGCAATTTTTTCCTGTCAATTGACAGTTTAAAGGGAGGCAATCGGTTAAATTTCAATATTATGACATTGAAATTTTCACTTTATCTACTCTTTTATTTTTAGGCAAATAAATAAAAGTTTTGTCAATAAATCGTTCATGTAACCGTGATGTGATGCAAAAATTGTTCATACGTTTTGGGTTATAAAATGTTCATCTTTTACTGAAACTCAAGTGTAATTGAATTTAATGTGTTCTCATACATTTGGGCAAAACAAATTTTGCTGACCTTAAAAAATTGTATTTAAAATTTTTTGGATTTTTTTTTTAATTTTATTTGCTACAATTAAGTAGTTAATTTGCGGTTTGTGTTGTGTTCTTTTTTTTATTCGCATTTACTGAATTACAAATGTTTTTCGAAGAATTTCACATTCTTTTAATTGCATATCAGTAAAATGATATGAGCGCCACTCTCAACTACAACTCGTTAAAATATAAAAACAACAGTTTTTATTAGTCGCGGCTTACAAAATAAATTTGATTGAAAATTCAGATTCATTGTTAAATATGTTTGTCAGACTAGTCAGGTTTCATTTTCGTACAACTCAGTCGAAGTTCATTTTTATTGCAATTCTTCAAATTACAACAATTAAGCAGTCTGGCATTTCTTTAGAGAGAATTAAGAATTTTAAAATAAATTGAATACATGTCGACCACTGTAATTGGCAGCAAAAACCTGCCACCGGACAACGGGTCTAAATCGGCTCATTAGAATAAATACAGTACAAACTGTAGTAAGTTCATTTAATGAAGTAAGTAACGTGTTGGACCTTAAAGTGCTGACTACTAAAGAAAAAAACATTTATTTTACACTGAGGGAAAAACGACGTTGCAAAAACCAACAACGAATGTTGTCATTATTGCAACGCTATATTGTCGATTGTTTTTAACTACGCTCGTTTACATATTGTTAAGGAAGTTGTGCTAATTGACAACATATACATATCGAACCTTTGGTGCAATACCGCAGTAACTCAAAATTTGAATTTTATGAGCTGGGTATGCAGAAATGATCCTTGGGGAAATATATATCTAAAGGAAAAAATATTACGGTTTTATCTCTAACTGTTCAGATTCTACAGCTACAAATGTCTTTATTGCCTCCAGCTATTTCCAACTATATTTATTTGCAATAATGAAATATTTCCTTTATGACAAGAAATTTACAAACAGAAAACATTACAAAACATGCCTCTTTATTTAAAAACTTGAAAAAAAATAACTTTAGTAAACGAAAATACTATCAAAAAGATGGCTCAAAACTTCAAATGCATTTTTCTCAGTTCACGATTTTTTTAATTACGACGGTATTGCACCAAAGGCTCGATATACAGTTGTCTAGTTTGCATGAGAAGTAAAAATGTTCGTCTTTTGACAATTAAAAATTAATTCGATAAATAATTTTATTTTACAAAGATGTTTTAAACAAAGATATTGCGCTCTGCCCACAGGAATATTATCGTCTGCTGGACAAAATCTCTTCTGTCTTCTGGTTTGAAATTGAAACGACGGTCAATTTAACATGAAATAAAATAAAATGTATTTTACAATTAAATTTGTATTGAAGTAAATTTTTCATAATACAAAAAATCATATGTATGTATGTACTGGGTTCAACCCCAGTTTCAGACCAAAAAATTTTAAAATAAAAATAAACATCTCGCATTTTTGTGATGTTGCATTAGTGTGTCTTTGTGTGTCAGTTGTTGTCGGAAGGTTTAAGTGGCGAAGGCATAGTCACTGGTCACTGAACAATACCGGCTTCAGCTGATAGAAATCCACAATCACATCAGAATAATCATAGATAAAAATAAACATACAAACATATGTACTTATAGTACATGGAGGGGCAAAAGTAATCACCCGAAGTTCTTTTGCTGCTGCACTTTGTAAGGCAACATCTTGAAATCTTTCACGAAAATACTGCGTAGGGGGCGCCGGTTAATGTACAATTGCGTAGCACATCATCTGGCCAATGTCCGGTGCTACTCCAGCCCTGGGAACATCTCATGATGTCCCAGTCTCTTCCAGCAAGTGGCCAAACAGCGCAGTGTTTGTCCAGTTGGTGTCGAAATTCACGGTGCTCGAACACAACCGACGAATTGTTGCACAGAAAATGGAAGCAATTATTCCGCTATATTGCGGAGTAAACCGATTCATGGCCTGTCGATTTGAATTCAGTGTTTAATTACTTCACAAATGTCAAAACCGAATTGACATAGCGTTTTCAAATAGGATGATTAATTTTGCACCACCTTGTATGTAAACTGTAATAAAAATTTAATCTAATAAAATACTCGTATGTGTACAACGACGTATTGTTATGAATTTGGTGTCTAATCAAAACCGGTATGTGGTCCACTCTACACCAGTATGGTGCCAAAATGTAAACATTCATTTTCATTTCAACAACACACATCGTTCTCAATATTTCGTTGTCGAATTGATAACTTTCATGCCCAACTAGAACACAAGCGTTGTTGATACACTATTGACACCGAATGTGATCATCTTGTACACGGATGGTATAATTTTTTTTCTGGGTGTAATTCATATTAAATTAAAAAAAAACCAATTTATTTCTACATTTCGGTACATCATCACGACTACAACGAAAAGGTAAAATTTTAATACACCTGACATGAATCGCAAGGTAATTTAAAAATTTGTTGTGGTAAAATATTGGAAACATAGAAAATTAGACGAATTAGAAAAACCAACTTGTTGCCATAATAAGTTCTTAATACAGTGAACTTTCGCTCAGCTTAATTTTCGTTATGATTGAAATATGAAGTTATCATCTGTGTATTGTGTATTCCACGTGAAATCTATCCAATCGGAATTATAAACGAATTGTTGTTGTAAATTTTCCCGGGTTTAACCACAGTTTCAGAATCATAAAAACATTTCACATTTTTTCTGATGTGCATTTGTGTGTGAATTTGTGTCAGTTGTTGTCGGAAGGCTTCAGTGGCGAAGGTATAGTCACTGGTCACTGAACAGTAACGGCTTCAGCTGTATCCAATCCACAGGCACATCAGAGCGCCTCCCTTCGTCGGTATTGTGTAGCACCGACGAATTAAAATAATTACTAAAAATGGCTTCAAAAATTTAATACGTCTCCTTGACATCGAAGACGCTACAACACTGCTGTAAAACAAAGAACGTGCAAAAGCAGAGTTGTAAGATAGTAAAGATTCACATCCTGTCATTTCTCCTCTAGTTCCATCACAATGCACCGCATGTGTAGTGGTCATCTCCTGAGTGCTGGTCCAAAATAAAAAAAAATTATGCTTTTTTCATTAAACTATTCACTTCCAAAACACAAAAATATTATACAACAAAGTTAACTTTTTGGCATTAATTATCTTAGTGTGACTTCTTTTAAAAGAATTTCCATTTAAACTAAAATATACGAAAAATTTAATCGAATTCTGCGGCAAATCAATTCAATTCAATAAAAAAGTGCCGAAAATTTTGCTTTAGTACACAATATTGCAGGTTCACAAAATTCTTGTAGACACAAAAAATAACAATTAAATTTTCCCCAATTAAATCTTTGCTCAGAAAATTTTTTTTCTCAATTAACAATTTAATTGAATCCACGTTTATTTTAATTGCTTTTGGTGTTCTCTAAAGAAAGTGCAATCAAAATGGTCAACTTTTAAAATTCTTTTCAATTAAAACTGTTAATTGATTCTGCGTCATTCGTGATAGGTTGAAATCTAATTTTTATTTTAATTGAATCTTCGTATTTTGTAATTGAACTTTGACTTTACTTTTTTCTGTGTAATTCACAATAATTCACACTAGCGCATCTGTGCTGTAGCAATCTCGAATATAATTTATGGCAAAAAAATGTTAGTGCATTTTATGTTCACATGTTGTACAACAAAAATCATGTGCTGCTTGACAGATATAAAATTGCAAATAATAAAAACAAGCGACAAAAAATATTGCAATATAATGCATTTTAATGTTTTTTCTTTAGAAGTTATTGACAAGAAATATTAAAACACGTTGCACTCACTGCTGCTGCGAGTCGAATACGAATAAATATGAAAAACATTTTAAAAATGTTTAGAAAATTACTCACGATTTAATGTGGCACAAATTGCAGTCAGCAACAAAATTATAAAAGAAAGAAATCCCCTTCCAATGTATGTATGTAGTTGATAAGAAAAATCAATAAATCTTTGTGATGACTTAAGTGTAAAGTATTATTTATCAGTCACTAAATACTGTGATGCTAGTAAGTAGGATAATAGAATGTGGCCATTTATGTGAAAGTTGTTCTTTAAGTTCATTTGAACATTGACGGCTTGACAGCCACATGAATGTCAACTCACTTTTCCCATTTCAATGTTCGTTTCCGAATTAATTTCTCTTTAATCACTTTGTATAATGAGAAATCATTAATTACACACACGCAGAAAACGAGCGTAAAAGAACCAACAATCATTTAAATCTATAAATAAATTCATAAAATTATTAAAACACTATATAGGGTGGCGCAAAAGTTATGCTCTAAATACCGCTGGCGACAAATGTTACTGTGCTTTGAAATTTATGATGTGGAACAAGGCATGGAGCAGAGCAACATTTGACGGCATCTGAAAGAAATGGCATCCAATTCAATTTATGATATTATATTTGCGCCACCCTGTATAAACACATTTTATTGAATTCTATAAACTGTCAAAAATTTTATATATTAATACATTTTATTATTATATTTCCGCCCCCTTTTTCACTCAATAACAGTTTCCATCTGACTGATTTTTACTTACAGCTCAGCGCTCCTTTTTTACACATCCAAGAATTGCTGGCTTAAACAAAATTTGGGGGATTCATATGGCAGTCATAAAGTCATATATTTTCAAAGTAATAAAAGTAAAAAATAAGATCATAATTTAGTGTTCTTTAGTTTCAGAAAAGAAAAAAGAAACACTTATAAATATTTGATATCGAAATGCTAAATGCGAATAAAAAAACTAAAATAATACGACTTTTTAATATACCAAATAAGAGGTTTCCTTTAAATCTTGTAACAAGTACATTTACAATTTAATTGTAAAATTTTTCGAATTAGTGATTTTTAATTGAACTATAATTATTACAAATGACTCAATGAATAGTTTAGTCTTGTTTAAGTTGATAGTTAAGTCATCACAATAATGTGAAAATTACTTTTAATTAGCATGAAGGAAAGAAGAACAATTAATCAGTTGAGTAGATTACGTATATATATAAATTTGCTCTGCCATTACACACGGACCAGCACTCAGGAGTTGGCCCCTACATATGCGGTGCATTGTGCTGGAACTAGAGGATAAGTATATTAGGAGAAATGATAGGAGGTGAAGCTTCACTATCTTACAACACTGATTTTTGAACGTTACTTGTTTTTGTAGCAGTGTTGTAGCGCTTCTGATGTCAAGAAGACGTATTAAATTTTAAAGCTTCGTTTTTAGTAGCCATTTTTAGTAATTATTTTATTTCGCCGCTGCTACACAATATCGACGAAGGAGGGCGTTCAGATGTGATTGGATTGGATACGGCTGAAGTAGTTACTGTTCAGTGACCAGTGACTATGCCTTCGCCACTGAAGCCTTGCGACAACAACTGACACAAAGAGACACAAATGCACATCAGAAAAATGCGAGATTTTTTTTATGAGTCTGAAACTGGGGTTGAGTCTAAGAAATTTTTGGTTTTGTAGTCAACGTGCTAACTGCCTCAGCTATCGCTAGCCTCGTGCTAATAATATGTCAACAAATAAAACATCGAAACTCTCAGATACTCCGAAATGTTCGTATATGAAAACCCTTCTTAGTTTTTTTGAAGAATTTGGTTAAAGGTCTACTGAAGATTTTGGATATAGACCACCTAAACCATATAACAAACATATGCTACGTCTATATATACGAATTAATTGCAAATAAAAATATATGTATTGTAAGTTTGCAACTTATCGTTTATACGGCTGATTATAAATGAAATTTAATCTACTTTTTTTGTGTTGCCTGATGGTTATCTGGTAGCACTAAAATGCAAAACATGTGCAAATGCAAAAATCTTTGAAACAATTGGCTACTTTTTGTATTTTATTTGCAAATAGTAAAATTAATCGTGAATAGCTTTCGTGAGTTAATAAGACGCTTAAAACAAAATATACGGCAATATTTTACGTTTTTATTTGCAAATAAGGCGTGCATATAAACGTAGTAATATTTAAATCGTGTTCATATATGTACACATAAATATTTTTATAGACCGATATTTTAGCCGTTTCACTTGTTTTTTGGAATTTTTAAGCTGTAACAATTTGTTGCTGATGAAAATTCCGCCATTTCCTTTCATTTTTGTTTTTTCCACAAACGTTCAGATTTTTTTCTATTTTCTGTCATTATAATATTTTTCGTAAACGAACAAAAATAATATTGCCATACTTTTTGACGCATTTATTTGTTAAGTAAGTTTATAATTTGTTTCTTTCTAAAACTGTTGCAAATTATTAAGACATTCTGACAATATGACTGAATAGCACTACGTGTGAATTCACCAATTAATTTAAGTTTTAACTACTGAATTGAAAATACGGTTGTGATGGCAAAGGAAACCAAACTTAAACTGCTTGCTAAATTATTTAAAATTCTAAATATTTTCTGAGACGCATAACAGCAATGTCCTAATTTACGAAAACAACATTTATGTTTTATTTCTTATAACCTGAATTTGTCAGCTAATTTGATGACCTCTAGCGCTATTCATTTATTGCTTCAAATTGAAAATTTTTTTATTTTATACATATTGTATATGGGTTTACTTGTAATTTTACAAAAGAAATTAACAAAAAATATGATAAAGTACCACAACTCTTGAATCATATTCTTGTGTCGAGTAACTCTTTACTGTCCTTGAAATTGGGGGAGAAAAAAACTCAATACATGTCCTTTGAAACCCGATAAATGCAAGAATAATACTCATCTCTAATACTTCTGTAATAAGGCGGAGGCTGGGGTTCCATTTTGAAAGCTGCCATAAAACTTCCACTTGTCTGATGAAATAAAATAAAGTTTATTTTATATTTCTACCCTCAAAGCAACACCCAGATAAAAAGTTACAAAAAACAAAAACATACACAGCAGCGTTCAAAAAAATAGCACTAACGTTCAGAAGACTGTCTTTCTGTTATTCAGCCATGTTACAGAGTTCAATTCCGTTCGGAAAACGAATTCAATCCGTGTTTGGGTTCTTTAGAAAACGGAAAACGAAAAAATTTTTCCAGATGACATCGCTTTCCAAATTGTAATTTTTTTTAAATACACTTTTTTTTATGAAGAACACTGTTTCTCAATTATTAATTCACAGTTAGTTGAAAATAAATTAGTTTTTATTTAATTGGCTACAGAAATCGGATTTTAACAATTTTGCGGAATCTGAAGCACCAAAAATGAATTCGTCCGGAATGGCAACTATTTTTTATTTTTACAAAGAGAGCACTCGGGCAACGATTGCCTACTATAGGGTGACCCAAAAAGGAGCGCAGGTGTTTCAATTCCTTATAACTTTTTTAATATAATTTTTTTTTGCTTTCAGTATTTTCTAAAGAAGACTTGGGGAATTTAAAATGGAACAGTACACGTGTCAAAATCGTTGAAATTTGATTAAGAAGAAAATCATGATTTTATTCATTACTTAATTATGAGCGACGAAGCACATTTCCAATTGAATGGGTACGTTAATAGCCAAAAAAGGCTACGGAAAATCCTAGAGTAGTTCAACAGCGAGAATTACTCCCACTTAATTGCACCGTTTGGTCGGAAAGTCGTCGCCGTTTCCATCACCGGTATTAGATATCGCACAAGGCCAGCCATGGAAAATAAATTTTTTTTCCAACAGGTTGGAGCCACAGCGCATACTGCGAGGGAAACAATGGCTCTTTGAGCTTAAAGCCCTTCGCTCAAATTTGAGCCACCCTGTATTAGGTGGCCCTTTTCTTGCCTTGACTGTTAAGATGCTAGAATCCTGGTCCGAAAACTGTGCTACACATCTCCACATTTTTCCAATGTAGAATAGTGTCACAATGTCTGCTATCGCTGCTATAATTTTTGCCAGTACTGTATATGTTAAAACAAAAAATTATATAAAAACTAACAAACCAAACTGACGCAATTCCAGTAAATGCGACACATGTGTCATTCAACCAAAAGATTGTGTGAACTAAATAGATTAATGTTCCTCATCTTTCTGCACTTCGTTTCTTTGCAGCAAGTTTATGTTTTGCTGCTCTGCAATTGAATAAAGTTTCCTATTAAATATTCTTTTATTTCATTTCACTTTACTCGATATATTATTCGCATTAAAAAGAATATAAAAAAATTGATAAATGTAGAAAATAATTAAATAACAAAAAGAAAAAAAGTTTGTCCTTGTAAAATGTAGAAAATGGCAACAATTTTTTTTTTCATTTTCGTTAGGAAAAAAGAGCAATTTTATTATTTTCTGTAGCTTTCAATTTCATTTAAGAATTTTGTTTTGTAAATCTAAAAGAAGAAGGAACATTTTTTGCTGATATTTTTTAATTATTTTCACATAAGTTTGTAGAGAGACTGGCCACTTAAAAGGTCTGTTGCCATTTGAAAATCTATTAGCCCCAACAGCACAAAACGTCTGTTTTGGAAATTATTTAAGAGGTAGGGGCTAAAGTTATTTCGTTCTACTGTACGACACAAATATTAAAACAGACCGTATGTGATGCCACGAATAGAAACGTTGGAAAAGTTTGCTTTTGCATTTTTTTTTGTTTTCCCAGAGTTGCAGTCAAGGCAAATTCACACCAGGTGGCTGCATTAGCTAAAATTCTCATCAGCTGATTTCTGTTCAGTTATCAAAGTTGTGTTCAAAGCGATGCATGTTAATACGTAAACTGTTTTGACAACTTGAATAAAATTGTTGTATTCGTAAACAAAAAATGCTGTTGTTGTAGGGACGAGATCACCTGGTATGAATTCGCCTTGGTTGCTGTGCCTCTGATGTCAACGAGGCCATATTCAATTTTGAAGTTTTGTTGTAGTGCCTGATGTACCTGTGAATTGGTATCAGTTGAAGCCGGTACTGTTCAGTGACTATGCCTTCGCCAATGAAACCTTCCGACAACAACTGGCATAGATATACATTAATGCATATCAAAAAAAAAAAAAAATGCAAAACGTTTTTATGACCTAGTCCGACAATGGGGCTGAACACAGAACTTTTTGGTTTTATAGTCAACGTGCAGACTACTTCAGCCATCGCCAACCTTGTAGTCGAAGAAGATTTTGTAATAAACTGAAAACATAATTTTTTGCTGTTGAAACAACTTTAATTTCTACTGATTTATTATGTCAGTACAGTTGAATCAAAATGAAATTTATGTTGAATTACCAGCTCTAATCATGATGATTTAAGGTCATTTCAAGTTGTATTCAAATGCTCGTATGTTGTAAATCTCAGAATTATTTTATGCAAATTTTTGTGCCAAAACAATTTTTTCCAACACTATATCCATATAGATATCCGTCTACCTTGCCATGCTCTTGAAGGTGTTTTTTTTTTACCATTCACATAATCCGTAGTCGAGTGCATGAGCATTAGTCTTATCAATATGGAGGTGCGGGTTCGATTCCCGCATAGAACCTGAGTGTTTCTACAGACAAGCTTTAAGAGCTTCGTAGAGTTTGTGTTGTTTAAACAAAAATAAAAAGAGTTTTTGCTCGTTTATTTTTCCTTCGCCAAATAATTATTTCAGTCTGACATTTTCATATCGACTTTCGTTTATTTTGTAATGAGTAGCATTGCACTAAAAATATATTTGTAATGATCGTCTTTTCATATGAATTGTGTGAAGGTAGCCGGGTGTTAGAAACAAATTGGTCTATGACGCCTATTCAAAATATTTCCTTATTTAAATGTTATTAAAAGTTAGCAGTGTTCAAGAAGTTTCAGGTATGTGGATTATCAACTTCTATAAAAAAAAATTAAGCCTAAAATGCTAAAGTTATTAAGTAAATGAGAAGTTTGAGCAATATCAGAGTTGAAACAAGCACTCATTAATCAAACCGTTTTCTCATTTTCCTACCTACATACGCTGACTTTGCTCAAAGTTCTCATTCATTTAAATGAATATTTAATTTAATATCGCTAGTTGTTCTAAGAAAAATTTGGATAAAGTTTCCCTGAAGATCTGCATTAGCAACAGTGACTGCAATGCGCCTAGCAACTAGTTAATCCGTTCTAAATCATTTGCAATTTATTTTCATTCAGTAAAAATATTTTTCTGAATAAGTTAAATATTTTGGGAAAAGTAGTGCCTAAAATTATTATTATAGTTTAATAAAATTCTGTTGTTCGTTATACGAGTATTTCTTTAAAATAAAAAAAATAAAAAAAATTATTGAAATATATTGACTACATGAGGTCTTAGAAAAATCTACCTCAATTGCATGTGGATACGAGTATACGAACAGAAAGATGAACGTTGTTAAATCTACGAACGCATTTTATATTATTTTATTCAAAATGTTTTACTACGGTGACTTTTTATGGGTGGAGTTGATGGACTCATCAAATAACATAAAGAAAAATACGAACTTACAATTTAGAAAAATTTTTGCAATAAATTTGAATATTACTTGGCAGTCATATAGATAATGTTGGCGTGCAAGTGATACACTTTCCGTGATTAATTGCTTTATGGTAGCAGCATTAGCGGGGCAGCATTTAAGACGTTGCAATTTTGAAATGAAATGTTTTCTCTTTGATGGGCTGAAGGACCATGTAATGAACATAATGTTCATTTATTTCCATCAAGAGAATTATCATTAGCTCAAACCCAACTAGCAAAGAGCACTTTTAAAACGCAACTTATCAATTTGTGTGTGTCGTGTTTAAGTGCATTTACGTATGCATGTGACTGTGTGCGTGTGTGTGTGCCTCAATATGCACATGTCATGTCCAGGCAAGTGCATCTTTTAAGCGGAACATGAACATCTCTTGTTGTGCTTTCTATTGACCCAGTTTTTTTTTCTAGAACAAATTAAACTACAAAAATATATTGACAAGTTATTGGCAGAAGGGTGAAACAACTGCAGGACATTAACCCACTTCCAAGTCATTTCAAAAACATCAAACTACAGTTGAAAATAAACAACACGTTAAATTAATTTACTATTTGCTAAAAGCAAAGATAAAAATTCTTATTTAAGTATTAAAAAATAAAATGCTTATAACTTCTACATAAAGAAAGGCCTTTCAGCTACGAAGGGTGGGAGAGAATGGGGGAATGACACTGCGTTGCAAATAATAATCTAAAGTCCAGCAATCTAAAAAAGTAGAAACAGAATATTTAAATGAAACTAGAAAGAAGTAGCGATTACTGAATAACCATAAAATGTGTATGCACAAGTGTACAATATTTTCTAGATACACATTGTAGCACAAATGTACATACAAGCACACAGCCATACTGCCATACACACAAACACATGTATTTTGCTACCCTGCAAATAATATTGGGCTACTTGGTCGATTTTTGTTGAAATAAACTGGCTACAAACATGGTCGTATACAATCAAGCCGTGGCCCATGTCCTTCAAAACAACAGCTTATTGTTATACGACACGTGTTCGTGCTTTTCTGCTTCGTATTTACGATTACTATGTCACATTAAATTTACTCTCTGAGGTGGTTCATGGAGTAGTTTTTGGGCTAGTACCATAAGTTATATGGTCCACCCCTAGGACATCGTAATGTTAAATAGACCATGTTTTCTCCATACATTTGTTTTAGAGTGGTGGACTACACTATACATGCATGTGTGGTACTTGCAGGGTACTTGCGTACTTATAAACACAATGACCCAGATTGTAAAACGCTTTGTTCTCGTTAGATGAACACAATATGCATTACAAAAAAAAGAAACATAAATAATAAAATATTATTAATTTCCAAACTATTTATAATAATAAACAATAATTTAAGAATGAAAAATCATAAAGAAAAAAATACTTTATTTTAAAACAAACAAACCGAAAAACGTCTCAAAGTTTTAATGAGTTTTTTCAGCAAAAAAAAAACATTTTTTCTCTGCTGTGTATAAAAACTTTGGTCCATCTTAAATATCACATTTTAAATGTTTTTTAAACACTTTTTCTGGGCACAGTTTGTTCAATAGAATGTCAGATTGTTCTTACAAAGTTTTTCTTGTTATTGTTGCTGCTGCTGTGGTGATCATGTCATGTGATCTTGTTTGATTAAATTACGATCTGCAGCAGAGCAATTTTTTCTTATGGCCACGCGCCACATCTTTCAATACTTATCTTGGGTTAATTTTTTCTCCTTTTACGTTTTAAAGGCAAAAAAAGGTTAAATTTTTATAAACAGTTTGGCATTTTGAAAATAAAACAACAATTTCTTTACATAAAAAATTTACAAAATGTTGTGATTTTTCTACTTTAAAATGTTTTTTTTTCTTTGTATTATTATTATTATTATTAAGTCTGATCAATCATACTTAAAAGCTTATTTGTGTGTTTAATAGAAAACAATTTTGCACTTCTGTTATGAAATAACTTGAATACGTATGTACATTTTAGTCAGGTATTCAAAGCCTAACGAAAAATTTACAAAATCTCTTATTGCTATGCACAACTTGCCAGATGAAAATTCTACAAAATCGCCACAATGCATTATGTGTCCAAGATGTGAAAGTGAGCTAGGATTTTAAAACTTGCTCCACAGGTCCCTGTTGCTAAACGAAGCATTTAAAAAAAAACATTGAGAATACCGCTGTCTACCTCCAATTTTTTTTATTCTCATTCCCCTCACTCATGCAATAATTTCCAAAATGTTTTAAATTTTATTTTCATGCTACTTTCCACAAATAGCATTTCTGGAAACGATGAATATATCACTACCCACGTTTATTAAAAATAATCAATCAATTGTTTTTTTAACCCATCTAGAGATTTGAGCAGACTCAATAGGTTTGTTCTCCATTTTTACATTATCTTTTACGCTTGCACTTGTACCTTTTGGAATTTTGTTGATAAGAACATTATTTATAATTGCAGGCACGTACAATTTTGCAGGAATATGCAAAATGATACTGTGCATCATAATCAATCAAAAAGTCGATTTTTAAATTGTTTGTAACTTTTTTGAAGACATAAGACGATATGTATGTATGTATGCATTTAACTTTAGTTTATTTATTTTACTTTTTTACTTTTATTTTTGCTGCCGCACAAAAAGCTAAATCATAACAAAGCGGAAAATCAAATAATAGCTTCGACGTATCTGAAGTGCATTGACGGAGACGTAATGAAATCCCATTCAGTACTCATAATAAATCTTGTATTTCAACGTAGTAAATTTGAAAAAGGCGACATATAAAGAACAACAGATTCTACGTGCCTCGGCCTTAAGTTAGAGCAATAGAGAGAATTTCTGCTATTTCTCAAGGTATAAATGAAACTTCCCGAAGACCTCGGTGAAATATGGGGAACATTTTCAAATTTTAACAAAAAATTGTATTTAAATATATGTAGGTATTCGTCTATAGTGTAAATTAAAAATTAAATTACATTTTAAATCAAGTCAATAAACTCTCACTCAATTTAAAATTCGTCCCAAAACGAACAAATCTGGCAGCACGTATATGCATAAGCCTTCGTATTTGGCAGATATTCAGCGTAATAAAAATAGATTTTTAATATTGTTTTCTTTCTTACAGTAATTCCGTCATGGAGTCATGGTCATGAAATAGTGCTCGCGTAACATTAAGAGATAAGAACACCACGAGGATTCACTTATCAATCAAACTAAAACATTTGCTTAAATATTTCTTCAAGCAAAGTTATTTATGTATAGATGTATGTACATATGTATGTATATTTTTGTTACTACAAAGCGTGTGCAAAAGAGATAGAAGATTAAATATTGTGATTTACATACATATATACAAAAGACTGACAATTAAACAAAAATAAATTTTCGGGGTATTCACAAGGTCATAAAGTCATATGTTTTGTAATAATAACACGAAAAAGTCATAATTTACTGCGCTAGTTAAAAAAATTCTTTCAGCTGTTAAGAAAAAAATTTTTTAATTTTTTATATCAAAATGTTAAAAACAAGTGCAGAAACTAAAATAATTCGACTTTTTAATATAGTAAATAAATCTTGTTAGAATTCCATTTTTAATTCAAATTATATAATTGTTTTTTGGCACATAAAATTGTTGAAACAAATCTAATCAAAAACAGCTGTTGCCAGTTACATGAGGCTTCAGATGATACCAATCCACAAGTAATATCAGCGCGGCCTCCTTCGTCGGTATTATATAACAGAATCGTCGGCCAAGTGAAATAATGAATACTAAACAGAGTTTGAATTGAAGTTAGATGCGTTTCCTTGTCATCAGTGCCGTGCAAACACTGTCATAGAGTTGTTCAGGTAATGAAACTTTCCTCTCCAAATCCTTTTACCGCCTGTCATCTCTAACAATATTCCTTTCCTATAGACGGTAACTCGTAGTAGTAGGCAATCATTGCCTGAATGTTACTTCTCATTATAAAAACAAAATAAATTAAAAACAGTTTTCTAATTTCATCTGACAGCTGCCCACACAATATAAAATTGAAAAGCATGTATGTTCGGGTTTTAGGGCCACCGCAGCTATCAATGTGAATCAGAAGAAAACTACTTTGACAAATCCGTGATGCAAAAGGGTTACCTGTATTAAAAATTGTTATTATTATTATTATTAAAATTTCTTATTTGCATTTATTAATTGCTTCTTAAATATTCTACGAAGTCATCCTGTGTATTCTACTGATCCTGGCAGAACTGGTAAAAGTAATTTGCTTCACATTTCCATTTATTCGTATTCTTAATTTGAAATACAATAATTTAAATGATTATTAAATTAAAATACAAAATAAAATCCAGTAAATTTTCAATTTCCACATTAATTTGATGTAATTTATACTCAAGCAAAAGGACACAATACAAAAGTTCATTCAACTCATTTTTAGCTTTTGTAAAATAAACAATTTTTATTGCAATAACGTTTCATAATTTCAAGGAAAACAATTTCTACTTTGTATATATGTATGGTATTATTTCATTCAAGAAAACCATAAACAAATGGAAGCCAGTTGTTGTGTTCTAAAATGAGTTCATTACGTTGAGGAGGTTTTACGACATGAAAATGTGAATTCAGTGAAAAATGCCACAAATAAACACCCACTGTCCATTAAATAGATCTGCGTAAGTAATAATAAACCAGAAAGACTTACTTTGGCAACATATTCAGTGTAGCAGTAGCTGACACTGGAGCATGATTTGATGCATGTTGTTTCACAGAAGCGTACACGATTGAGACACATACCGCCATAAAAATTGACAATCTTGTAAAGTCATTTATGGCCTTATAAAAAATTGCTAAGTAACTTTTGATAACCCACAATGTGAGGAATAATTTTGGAAGACATATGCTATTTTCATACCTGTTTTTATAATACTGTTGAACAGGCAAATATTCGCTTTTACATTTGCACAGTTGTAAAGTTATAAAGTCATTCCAGAACACAGAAAAATTAAGCAAAAGTCATTATTCTTAAAATACAATACTTTGCAAAAAACAAGATTGTGATGAAGTTTTTATTTTCGATATATGTATGTACCTTAGGTATTTTAGAAGTATGAAAAAGATATTTGGTTTATTCCAATGATTAGATTAAAATCATTGAGGGTATTCATAAAGTGTGCTATTATATATATATATATATATATAATTTATATTAACTGAATTTATTTTGGGAATATCTCTTTATATTATATATTATATATTATATATTAGATGAGAAGAAAAATCTAAAAATAGAAATGTGTGTGTTATAAAAGTAAACTCATGGATTATTATGTTTTTGTTTATAGATTTTTTGATTTTTATGTTTGATATTCAACTTTAATTCTCGATTGATTAGTTAAATTTTAAACATATAGATCTTGGGTTTGTATTAAAAAATTAGGAAAAATCCACTGATGAGCTAAGTAAGCATTAGCGAAATAGCACTATATGGATATGCTTTCGTCCTCAGTTATTGAGTTGCTTTTGTAATAAAATACTTTATGATATTCTCATACTTTAGAAGAATATCATAAGGTATGTAATTATAAATTTCACATATAATTTTTAAGGGAAAAGGGCACGATTAGAATCATATATGTATATATATATATATTTTAAACAACAACAAACATTCTGCGCAGTTCTTAGCATCTCTGCAGAAACACTCAGGGTCTAGGCGGGAATAGAACACCCAGATTGATAGGGTCATATTGTACTATTAGTTTACATTAATTTAAGAATCAAAACTGTTGGTATTCCAATAAAAATCTGAAATTAATTAACATTTTTGTAGTACAGTCGAACTTCTCTATAGCGAACTTCTCTATAACAAAATCTTCTCTATAACAAATAAAATTCGTGAACACAACATTTTTGTGAGTATTTGCATACATTTTAATCTCCCTATAACGAACTTCCCTATAGCGAAGTTCTCTCTGTAACGTACAATTTTTTAAGACCTAAATAGAATTTTTCACACTAAATAATCTCGCTATTGCGAAGTTTTGAGCAATCGATTTTTTGCATCAATTTAGTCACATATGTATGTATTAAAAAAAAAAATTAATGTGTTCATGTACAAACAATTTTTTTTGTCTTAATAAATATATTTTCTATATTACATTTAGAGACAGAACAAAAATTGTTAGAACTATAAACATATAGTTAATTATTAAAAAGATATAGAAAAAAGATTTTTATTATTATTATTACTATCATTATTATTATTGTAATTATTGTTTTTAAATATTTTATTATATGCAACATATTCGTAAAAATGTATTTTGGATTTGGTTCAAAAACAAATTGCAATACAAAATCGAATATTTATACCTATTTCAAATCCAGAATAAATTTTTATAAATATGGCTTTTAATATTTTTATGAATATGGCTGTTAATATTTTTATTTTGAATTTTCATTGAGAAGAACATTTCCTATATTGTGAATTTAAAAAAAAAATATTTTTTCATTATAAACAAAAACCAATTTTCCTGAAGAAGCTACACAAAGGAGTAGCGAAATATCGAATCAAAATAAATATTAAATATATTAAAAAGACCTAAAGCTTAAATAATTAGTGTTATTAATATAAAAAGAGGTCAAAAAACTAGAAAAATTAAATTTTCTGCATAAAAAAATGTAGTCAAAATTTTCTGCAGTTTCTCTATAACGAATTTTCTCTATAACGTAGAAATTTGACGGTCTCCAACTGCTACGTTATAGAGAAGTTCGACTGTATGTCTATTCCTCGGTTGTAACAAATTAGTAGAAAACAAATGATTTAATTTTTTTAACTAATGGTGATTTCCTTTCTGAACAAAAATGTTGCCTTTTCGATGGATAACATTTTCTACAGTTGGCCCATACCTTTAAAAAGTGATACATTTTTTACTGCCACAATGGTACAAAATATTTGAGATTTAATATTAATGTATACTTAGCGTTGCACTGTTTCGTAGGCAACATTGTTTTCTAATCACCTGCTATTACCTAGAACAAACTGCAAAAAATTTAAACCAAAAATTTTTCAAAAAAGTTTACATTAAAATAAATAATAAATTAAACAGAATCTTCCTCTAACAAAAGTCTGGTGGACTCTAGTCAAAGTGAAGAGTATATTGATTTTCACAATTCTTATTTGTATAAAAAAGTACTTAACAAAGATGTAAAAAAGGTTAGTATATCACCCCGACTTGAGAGTAGAAAGTCAAATATGTTGCATATTTTGCCAGTTATTTGTGCAACATATTTAGAAAGGAACGAAATAGCTTTTTTTATGTTACATATTTTTTAGAATGGAACAGAAATAGTAACGAAATGTTGCATATATGTAAAATTTTTGTCAGAAAAGAAAACACCATAAGTTAAATTACGTACAATACACACAGTGGTCAAATTTTTGTATTATTTATTTCTAAAACATATGAATTTTTATGACACTTTATGCATCACCCAGTTATTTTTAAATTTTTAAATATGCCGATTTATAGGTTTTCCTTTAAGAATCAAATATATGTACATCGACATAATAACACATAGAAATTCTTATGTTCTAAAAAAAATAAAGAATTCGGAAGTGAAGTGATCTTTTAGGGCATTCATACGGTAAAAAAAAACATGTCGTCTAAAGGGAGCTTAAGCTTGCACGCGAAACACCACGATCCATTTCAACCGTTATTTGTTTATTAGTAACCTAATGTCGCTTTCACTTCAATCAGCCTAAAGTCAGGTTGCACGCAAAGTTTACAAATTTTTTACAGAAAATTCGAAAAAGTTTACGTTTTGCCCAGAGCTCTTGTTCTCACTCAGTCTTCTTTTCTTTATCTTCTTTTAAATATATTTAACTTTAAAGATTTTAATATATTTTATTTTATTTTTTAATTATTAAGTTCTAGGGCGTTATTCTTTTAGAATTATATTGTTTATAATATATTTTCGATATTTCGTTAACCGTTTATTAACATCATCAGAAAATAAATAAAATATTAAATCATAAATAATAAGATAAATATTAGTCTCACTTCTATTTTTATTTTGACCTTTATTAAAATTTTTTAATTATATTTATTTTTGAGCGATGGTCTTTTTTATGAAAAGTTTTTCAATTATTATTTATTTCTCAATATTTCGCTACCAAATAGGTAGCATCGTCGTTAGGATTATTATTATTATTATTTCCTGACGATGGTACCTATTTGGTAGCGAAATATTGAGAAATAAATAATAATTGAAAAACTTTTCATAAAAAAGACCATCGCTCAAAAATAAATATAATTAATAAGATAAATTTTAAAATAGCTATAGGAGTATATATGTAAATAAAATAGTAGACTTTAATATATTTTTCAATAATTTTCTAAATACATGTTATTTTTTATCTTCAATATGACAAAAAATTACATACATACATACATACATACATACATACATTTATGTATTTATTTTTATATTTTTTTTTATCAGATGAAAAAAATTTGGAAATGTGAGCTTTTTCCATTCATATCTTTAAAACTTAATAATGAAATACACTTCAAAGAAAATACAAAAGAAACTATAATTTAAAAATCAAGACGAACAATTGTAATTTCATTATCTAAAGGATACAAAAATAATTTTTGCTTTTAAAATTTTCTTGCTAAAATCATACAATATACCAAAATTAACAAGTTCTTTTATCCAACCACAAAACAAAAAGTTGGCGCTACGGTGTCTGCCGATCTTTTTATTAGAATTTATGTTTTTTTTTTGAACATTTTAATGGCAAATTGTTCACATACAGCTTCACATACTGTATATACGTACATAAGTATATGTATTCTTACCAATATGTGCCGAAAATATTTCGAACATGACAACATACTACTTTGTATCCCACTTAGTATGTGAGGGAGAAGCTGCAGCATTTTATTATTATGTGTATCAGTTAGAGTATGAGTAGCTGCCTGTATACTATATCAACATATTACCCTTGTCGAGTATTCCCTTTTAAGACATTATTGCTATAAATATTTATTTGTAACAATTTTATGCTAATTCAGACCAAAGCAACTACTTAGCAACAAAAGTTTCCTAAAAATTCAAACAAACAAAAAAAAAGTGTGAAAAGAACTACCAGCTCGTGAGGCACGGATGGAATCAAGGTACAATTTTACTTTTTTTGGGTACATTTCAACGTGGTTGGTACCGAGGTACTACACCAACTTATTTGATCAAATTTAAAAATTTCAATGTTTTCTACATTGTCGTATCATGCTAAAATACACAAGTTTACAATTAAATAAATATTCTTTTAGTTGTTATGTTTGTTTGTTGTGCAAATGCATACACTGGTGGACCATCACGCGTTTCACCATTAAAACTTAAATTATTGTAAAACCTTTTTATACTGCAGAACCGGGAAGCAGGTTCAGTTTAAATTAGTTTAAAATATCACTATTTTAGAATAAGTAAAGAAATAAAGCCGCAGGTGATACCATTTCGCAAAAAGAGGATGAAACAATTTCCATGGTTAGAAAGAGAAAAATGAGCAATGAAACGTGTTTACTCTTTGCAAAACACGTTTCTACTGTTGCCAATTTGAGAGAAAATAAAAAAAGTCAACCAATTCGTATTGCTCCAATTTTTTTAAAAGCAGAAAATTTATTATAAAAAAAAATGTTTGTTTAATAACTAATATAGAAAAATCTAATGTAGATACTATGTAGTCGTATGTAAAATTTATTATTTTATTATGAATTCAAAAGTACTTTTTGTTTTCATAGAAACCATTTTCCATCCCTGTCGTCAGGTGTACACGTAACCACACGCGCTCATAATAGACTTTAGAAAAGGAGAACAATAAAATAAATTTTGGACACACCCAATAAAAACCAGCCTGATTGTAATCAGTGTTGCCACAACCAACATATATTTTTCTATCAAAAAATTAAAAAAATCAAAAATAATCAAATGAGAAAGCAACTGAACAAAGGAAATATTTTCCGCTTATTATTTGACCAAAATTAATTATTTATATAAATTTCTAGTAATAAATATGTACGGCTTGAGCATCTACGAATTTATATAACACAATATTTTTAAAACAACTTTCGCGATGTTTCGATGATTATTGGTTAATTTTTTCGAAAGGAGTTTCTATTTTATTTAGTATCAACAACTAATCGACGGAACGGCGGTAAAATTACAATTGGGTATATAGTTTCTGTTTATTAAAAACGAAATCATTCAACATCTGTTAACCGTACAGCTCTCTTATGAGGTCCTGTTTAATTTTTATAGTAATTGTGGGAATCGGTTGATCTTAAAGACTAGCAGTGAAACTTTTCGCTAACTTTGCGTATCGAAATATGATTTGACAAGAAATTATAACACACAAACAGTTTTTTCCCAAATGTGCAAAATTAATATCTCTTGAACAAATTTCGACAATTTTGGACAAATTTTTGGCAGCCGATACATTTTGTAAATGTATAAAAATTAGTGAATATCTAAAATCGATTCAACGAAGACTTTTAGAGTTTGTCAAGGATATCTATCGAAAACTCTCGAAAACCAACTACCCGATTTTAGTCAATTTGGCAGCAAAGGACGTTTCTTTTTGAGGTTAAGAGCTGATTAGCATACGAACTTGATTGGCTTAGTTTAAAAATTATTTAAAAATAAACAAAACAATTTTTCGAAATCTACCGCAAGCTTTTGCAATAAGTTCATATTTTAGAGAATTCAATGGAAGAAAAAATGTGTTCATATTTTGGGGTGTTCGGGTTACCAGATACAACAAACAAGTGACAATGTTAAACTATGTACATATTTGTACACTAAACAACTATCAGCTATAGCCAACTACACAGTGACGCTTGCACCTTACAAAATTTGTAGTCGTGTGGCGGTGTTGTGGTCTATGTGTTTAGAGCTTTAAGCACATACATACATACATACGAATACTTTAATCGACAAAAGTGTTTGCTCCTCACCTGATGTTTCAACTAATGTATCCATAAAGAAATGAGGAAAAATATTATAGTTTGCAAGTATGTTTGTTTATAGTTTCTGGTTTCATTTGCACACTTTGCCCCACCTTTTGTAAGCTCTGTATAGCAAGAGCATTTCCTGTGCAACATTCTATAACGCAATAACCTGCCACGTACATACATATTTTTGTTTTCATCCTTCCCCTTCATTAATGATTTTCAAAAAGGATATTACTTTATGCGTATTATTCTGTGAAAAAAAATTTATTTATTATCTTGTTTTTCTCACTACAGAAATATACCATTAAATTTCAATATTTAATTAAGAACTACACCACTACAAACAGCTAATTACATTTTCTGATAGAAACACTTTCGTAGATTCCTGCTGGAAAATATAATTGAACTTTCTAACAGCTGCAATTCGCTTTCAATTAATTGTAGTATTTAATGAAATATATATTTTAATTCTAAGCTTTAATTATGCAAAAACACAACTACATTGCTTCCTCTTTCTAAAGATTTCAATAAATAAATCATATTGTTTCATTTCTTTTAATTTTCCTTCTTGCCGCCAACTGACTGACTGGTCAGTTGGCAAAAATCCTTCCAACACTTTCAGAAGCTTTACGAGATTTCTATATGCATTTGTGATAATTTATTTCGTCAACAAAAACAACAAGAATAACACGAAGCCTGCTAAATGAATGCACACATTAAAGTTTTAAATTGAGGATTCTGGCCAAAAGCATTTGGTGTTACACAGTTACAGTTGCTTCTTCTATTTACATTGGAAATTATTTTCATGTAGAATTTCCTCATCATTTTCGGGCCAATAAACTTTACTTTCCTTTGCCGTTCTCTATTTTTTTTATTTAGCTTGGGCTACAGCATTAAATGTTAAATAAACATTGTTATGCAGTTTTGTTGGTATTTCTTGTTCAAAAGCAAATTTTCTAATGGAATATAATTATTTGCTGTACAAAGGCATTAGATGTGGCGCACTTGATGTGCTCCATGATGGCTTATAAATGACAATGAATTGCTGATAGTTCACTGTTCTTAGTTGCAGAAACACGAGCAAGTTTCATTTAACATTCCTATTTCTACGTTTAGCACCAACACGAATGTTGGACAAACTCACACATCTAAAATATTTAAATTAAAATATAAATTATATCTCTTTCCGCCAAGCATGGCTGCCAGAATTGTGACGATTTTTTCTTTAAATATGACGATTTTTTACAGTATAGACATAGCCATATTTATGCATGTTATGTAACCGATATCGACGAAAGTAAGCATTTCGTAAATGATTCAACAATAATTTTGTAAAATTAAGTGCAGGAGCAATTCAACTACGAGGGTGGCGATGGCACTATGGATGGTAGTCTGCACGTTGACTACGAATCCAAAAACAGACCTGGGTTCAATCTCAGTTTCAGACTAAAATTTTAAAATAAAAATAAACATCTCGCATTTTTCTGATGTGCATTAGTGTGTCTTTGTGTGTCAGTTGTTGTCGGAAAGTTTCAGTGGCGAAGGCATAGTCACTGGTCACTGAACAAAACCGGCTTCAGCTGATAGCAATTCACAATCGCATCAGAACGCCCTCCTTCGTCGGTATTGTGTAGCACCGGCTTAGTAAAACAATAATAAAAATGGCTACTGAACCGAAGCTTCAGCACTGCTACGAGTATAAACAAAGAACGTGCGAAAGCAGAGCTGCAAAAATAATTAATTAAGCTTCACCTCCTGTCGTTTCTCCTACTATCCCTTTCCTTTAGATCCAGCACAATGCTTCGCATTTGTAGGAGTTATCTCCTGAGTGCTGGTCCCAGATAAAAAAAAATGCATTTGCCAACCCGACACCCCACTTCTTCGTAGAGTAACATTGGCGCAGGAATGTATAAGAATTAAAAAAAATATATTTGTGTTATTGAAACATTTTTTTTTTAAAAAACTTTAAATAGTTACAGTTATAAATACTGTGATGTCTGTTACGTCACTGATCGTCTTATTAACATTCTATTTACCTGCTAAAATATGTTCTGACGAAATCGATCCAAATAAAATTAATGAAAAGAAAAGCGTTTCTCTTTTTTTAGTTTATTCAACGGACCTAAAACTGAAGAAAATGTTTTTTTTTTTTTCTTTTATTAAACGACTAAAAAACGCAAGCATTTTCTTTGTACAAGATGGCCCAATATGACCGAAGGTGTTTGACTTCAAAGACCCCTCGCAGTGTGCGCTGTAGCTTAATCTTGATGGAACTATAGTTGCCAATGGTTTTCCAACATTGTCCGATATCTAACACCAGTGACGCAAACGGCGACACCGTGTTCATTTTCAACAAAAATATGGGCCAATTATCCTTTCAGACGAAACACTGCACCAAACGGTACACTTGAGTGAGTGTAATTCTCGCTGTTGAACTACTTTCGGATTTTTTTTAGTCTTTTTTTGATATTAACGAACCCATTCAATTGGAAATGGGCTTCGTCGCTCATAATTAAATTATGTATAAGGTCACGATTGTCTTCTGAAATAAAGTTCAGCGATTTTGGCACGTCTTTCAATTGTGTGCTGCTCCATTTTAAATTCCCCAAGTCTTCTTTACAAAATACTGAAAACAAAAAAAAAGTAAATTATAATAAGAAAGTTATAAGAAATTCAAACACCTTCGCTCCTCTTGAGCCAGCCTGTATAAAGATGCACAAATATGCAAAATTCAGTTGGCTGTGTACGTAAAAATAACATATCAGTGAGTGTTTTCTTAGAAATATGAAACACATATACACGCTCACTTAAGCAGTTTATGAACAAACGTTAACACTCTTCTGTAATGTCAACATAAAGCATCTGCGGTGATACCTGATTAAAGCTACCTTAGCTTCAGCTACTATAAAATGTTTATTAACGATAAAAAATTAAAAAGGAATATGAAGAATTGTTTACACAAATAACCAAAAAGTCACGGAATGCAATATATTGAAATAGAAAATCTTTTAAATCCGCTTACTTATTGGCCTACTGAGAATTAGTGACTCAAATAAGTGTATCTTGAATTTGCAGTTGCAGAGTTACCAGCCACATTTTATTACTTTATTGAAATTAACACTTCAACTCGTGCGCGAAATTTTAATCCGATAAAAGTGTGAAAAAATCTTTTTATTTAAGAATTTTATTTCCGCTTTGGAATTTGTTACACAACAATGATTTATTTCGTTTGGAGTGAATTTGTAATTTAATTAACATCGGACGATTAAGGCACACTATAATTGGCTTAGAAAAATAAATAGTGGATAGCAATGACAGCCAATGAAATGAGTTTATATTTTTATTAGATTAACCCGATGCGCTTCGCTGCCCCCACACCAAATGTGCTAATGAGCTGAAAAAGTTTTACCAATTTCCGTAGCTTCACTTAGTTTTAAGCAGTGTTGCATCGTTGACTCTGAAGTCAAGGAGACGTATTAGTGGTCATTTTACTTCGCCGGTGCTACACAACACCGACGAAGAAGAGCGCTCTGATGTGATTGTGGATTGCTATTGTATGGGCATGATAATTTTTTACAGCTAGAAAACGCTTTCCGATCTTGTTTAGGTATGGCTGTAAAACGCGAGAGCTTTAAATTGTATTCTCCGTATTCATAAAAGTGAGTTTCTATTTATTTGTATTTTTTTCTTAAATTTTCCATACAATATTTTCTTAAAATCGATTTGAAATGCACATTTTGTTATGAATATGATTTTATGTATTTGAATTATTTTTTTACATTTTATTATAAATCTTAAACTTTAATAATCTACAGTAATCCCTCGATTTGCATAGCTCTTGGTGGAGTCTCTTTTAAAGAAACTGTTTTAATTGATACGAATCTTTATTGAGATGTTTGTAATAAATGGCATTATTGAGCTCAATATTCTATACGCAATGTAAATAAAGTACTTATTGCGCAATAAGCACGAAATTGTTATAAATATTGAATAAAACTTGAAATGCACCCCTTCTCACAAATATTTTTACGGTAAAGTCTGTTCATTGCACATCAAAAATTCTTTCTGTACAATGGCAGCCCAAATGTCAAACGGTAAATAAAATAAGAAAAAAGAGATGTCCAGCGTATTTTTCGTCAAAACGTTGTTTTTTCTCCAACTGTGAAATACTAATTGAGGAAGCTAAATTGGCTAAATTAAAAATTTGTGAACACTAAATTTAATTGCTTAAATTACATATATCAATTAAGAGTGCATGTATAGATTGTAAACAGATTATGCGCTCACTCATCCAAAATTGTCAAACTTCTTCGTTGTTCTGGAATTTTGGTCTGATTTTTTGATTATTACATCAGGAATGTTATTATAACTTTGTCGTTAATAATATTTCGTGAATGTGGCTATAAGAACACGTAACGTGACTTATTAAAGAGTATTTGAACGAATAATTAATTTCCCAAATTGATTAACTCGACTTAGTGTTTTTTTTTTTTAAGTTTAATCGCAACAAATCTGCAATCAATAAAAACAATATCGTTCAGCGGATTTGAATTCATAAGACAATGAATATAATTTTTTAAACTTTCGCAATTTTTTTTTTATGGCTTTAAGCGATTTGGCGAGAGAAGCCGCCATATTGGCAATACATATTGAATCTATATTTCATTCGAAGGAAAGAAAAAACCGTAAAAAAAATGTTATTAAATTTCCATAAATAAATAAATAAAAGTTAACTCGCTATAAACCTTTTAATTCATATTAACTGTGCTTATGAATGAAAAAAAATATGGAGATATTTTTATATCACACAATTGTATTACAACAAATGCTGGTATACACAGCCATACACACCTATAGAAAATATTTATAATTTGAATTTCAATATTTGCATTAGTAGGTTATTTTTTTTAATGTTTTTTTGTGTTTCATATCCTGAGAAAACGTGGAAAAACAAAAAAAAAATACCCTGCAAGTCTTTCGGGGTGTTGAGTGAACTGAAACCATTGTTGCCAATTGACTGTATTTAATTTGATTTCTTGTACACAACAAATATTGATATTATTACACCTATAAAATTGCTTGCTTTTGTGCTCTATTTGTTAACCGGAGGCTTGATAGTATTCAATATTGAATAAAATATAATATGAATTATTGGATGGATAAAATTGCAACAATGAAAGAAGATATACTAACACGTACGAGTATTCGGGAGATGTGAACCCGCAATAACACATACTTCTTAGTTTAGATTGTTTTTATATTTATAGCCGTCGTAAAGACTTTTCAAATACTGTTTAATAGTGAGAAAACGCTGTTTTGCTGTGAAACGTTACATCTTTTAACTTCCAACTAACAGCCATGGAATTGTATTTCACAATATATTTCCAATCTCAAGGCAGAATTATACTTTATTTATTTTGTGAATCAGCTGATCGGGTTTTGTAAATACTAAAAAAATGCTTTTACAATTTATCGAAAACTTGTTAAAAACGTAAGTGACCGCAAAGTGCAGCTGATTTAAAAATTGTTAAAAAAAAACATATTGAAATCTGTGATTGTGATTTTACGATTTTTATAAGTATAATAAAGTGTACTGATCATGATGCAAAACTCAAGCCGTTATGCTGGAAACACAATTGGGTCAAACGACGAATTTCGTCTAGCACAAGGAATTCGTCGGTAAAAGTTGTATTGTATAAATTCGCAATGTGGCTCACAATTACGACCAAAAAATTACAGCTGTCATAATTAGCAAATTTACTTAGCAAAATTACTTGAAAAAATTTAACTTTAACGAAAAGAATTGAATAGCAGTTTTATGGTAAATAGTTGTGTATAGTTAACTTAAATGCTGTGTGTTCAAAACTAAACAACTTTTAAAATAAAAATTAACTTTATTTAATAATATATTTAAAAACTAAAATGGAAAACGGCAACTCTCTGCTAATTTCTTCGCCGTTCGTCGGCGTATGAAATAGAAATATGTATATCTATCGGAGAGTTTGTCACGCACTACCTGTTTCGTCTGACGGCGCCGTTGTGTTACTTTTCATATGCACAAATGTGTTTTATTTCCGATAACCAAAGTTCGCAACGAAAAATAATAATAATAAATAAAAAAAAATTATTGTATTCACAGTATTAGTCGAAAAATATGACACTTTATATAATAAAATCTGCATCCGAGGGGAATTTACTTTTTTTAAATTTGTGTTAAAACTTTTTTTGTTTTGTCGCTAATTTATTATTTTTTTTTGCTTCTCAGAAACAGCTGTTAACTAGCTATATAAAAAGTATTATTATTATTACAGGGCCCAGAAAGCACCGCGACCAAGGAAGATCTAATGTTCAAAGACCATCTTAAGCTCATACAGGGCCATTCAGACTATTATACAAGTATTAAGACTTTCATCACATTTTACGATACAGAAATCTAAATACATTTAATGCGACTGTCAAAAAATCTAACGTAAACTGACATTTTGTATTCACATCATCACACTTGAAATAGAGAGAAAATACAAAAAAAAAACAGAAGTTGAGAAAACAATTTTTAATAAACAAAAGTGTTTTAAAATTAAAAAAAGGAAAAGTCATGTTATTTCAAAAAAGAAATAAATGTAAATTTGTGGGAGTTTTGATGGCTTAGCTATAATAAAGAAACACAAGCAGCATGCGCATATTGAATTATTATTATTGGCTAACGGCGGCAGGTTTTTTTACGTAGATGGCAAACGTGCCGGCTCTTGAAAGTATACAGCAGTTAAAATATTCGATTTAGATAAAGCAAATAAATCAAATGAATAATATTAAAAAAGCTTTTAAGACGAAATATATTTCTATGCGATTAAAATTTTAGAAATGTTGGGCCTTTATATGATGAAAAAAATAACAAAAAATGGACGGCACGCCACCGGCGGCAGAACAGTTGGCTTGTGAATTTTAATCAGATGAAAAGTATTATCGTTTAGAGGATTTTCAAAAAATGAGAATGTATTATGGGATGCCAATTTTTTATCGTAATACTTGTGGTTTTCATAACATTTTGCGTTCACACTCTCACACTTGCACGTATTATTTGAATTTTTGACAAGTATTAATACAAAGTATAATAGTCTGAATGGCCCTTAAGGAATATGAGACACTATTTGGAATCTGGTGTTTCAGAACTTTTGTGGCGGCACAATAATGTCATCCAGATAGAGAAACCTCTGTGTGCCGAATGCAGGGTAATCACAAAGAACGTGTTCAGAGCTCTCAGTGTCAGTTTCATAAAAACGACAGGTATTACTCTCAAGTGGTACGTACCTCAGGCCATAATGGCCTGTGAAGCAAAAGGCTTAAGTCAGCTCTATTCAGCAAAAGCAGGCTATTTGAGATTGTACCGTTTGGTATCAAGAAGCGTTTGGCCTGACCCTGGACTGCACAAGTATGCCAGTGAGCAGTAAATCTCATTTCCTCCCAGTTTTTAAAAATTTCACATCTATGGCTTTTCGAAAGCGGGCTGAATGTAAAGACGTTAAAGTTTCCCAACTCGTTGAGTAGGTCCGCATACCAGTCTTAAGGTTATCATGGTCGAATTAAGAGCCCTAGATGTGGGCCCTCTCATACTCCTACGAAGATACTCGCACACACTTATTCCGATGACATGAACTTCTGCCTGAAAATTTTTTGGGACGTTGATTCTCGCACCTGTTCCTCCATTCTCCAGCTTGGATCCATCAATATACCATAACTGAGATCCCGGCTCAAAATTGATAGAGATAGTCCTCCCATTCTCACGGTCGTTGAAATCCACCGGGAAGCTTCTGAAGGGAACCATTCTCGATGACGCCATGTCATCACTGTGAAGAATTGGGGTATGTAGACAGTCCTGCACGACCCTGAAACGTGCTCTGATAAAAAGTAACTCTTAAAATTTATCAACAGAGCGGCAGATATTGCAAACAGAAATAGAAAGTAAGAGATACTGAGGTCTTTAACCTAATTTCTATATGTATATAAATTCTTAGTATTTTAATGGGATTTGCCAGCGAAATTTTATAAATTGTTACAATTCTTAAATGTTCTACGAATGCTATGTACAAAAGTAAAATTGAAATATTGCTATGGTGTTAATTCCGGTTACTTGCCTGGCAATAAACTGAATTATATTTGAATCACTGACACCTTCTGTTAAATTATCCTTCGGTGGAGAAAATGAAAAGTAATATGTATGTACGAGTATGAGTATATTATTTTCAACGCCTACATCGATCTACATATAAACAATTGAAACTGATTGTTCTGAAATTCTTACCATACACATTGCATGAGTTAGACTTTTTGTATTTAATTTTGCGTTACAAAGATGTCTTTAATTTATTTCCGCAATTACTGAAGCGTGCAAAACGAAATGTTTGCGAATGAAGAAGTGGTTCCAAAAAATGGTTTCACTCAATAAAATATCAGAAAAATATAATTTTCTGCTATTTTCTTCCACAGTTTGATGTGGTCATATAAGTTTTTTGCTTCAGGCCACCCACCCCCTCACGCACACAAATATTTCACGAATCTCTTTCAAGTGTAATATGCTTACAAAGAATGTGAAAGTATGTATTTTCAATCACGAATTGTGCGTACAAAATTTCTCACGGTCATGCCAGGCAATTTATGATTTATTTCGATTTTTTGTCATTCAAAGTAAAAGTGGTTTCTGATGTGCGTGTGTACAGAAATGAACCACTTTTGGTAGAGATAATGTTAATTATGTCATTCGTGAAGATTTCAAGTCAAGGCCGCGCACTTCTGAAACACCTCTCTGCCAGCAACCTGACTGTTTGAAATTTCATTGAAACTATATGTGCGTACTTGAAGTATAAACACACAAACAAGCCAGCCAAAAATCAAAAATACATATTCTAATTTTTCGTCATAAGGCATACACCCATAACACTATGATGCTGGCTGTTTATTTTGGCCATTGAAATAAGTTTAATTTTTGAGCTTAATAGGCTGCTCTGCCGTATGTTGTTGACAGCAAGTGAGCCAGCCGCCAGCTGTTTCCACCATTTTGTTCTGCAACCGAACCAAATAACTTAACAATTAGCGTTTCTGTTCTGGCTGAATTAATTCCTGAAACATTAATTTCCTAAATTACTTTTAGCATTTTATTTTTACTTTTCGAACAGAAGCACTAATTGTCAAGTAATTTAGCCCGCTGGCATCCAAATGTACTCGTAATTGATAAAGATAGCCAGCGATATGTCACTACCATACAGCCGATCATCATCATCATGTTAAACTTTACAATTCCTTATATTATTTCATTCCACCGTAATGAGTTTTCTTGTATGACATTGAAAGTATCTTTATTTTATTCTTTGTGCTTGTTCTCTTGCATAATTAATACTTGTAATACACTACGACAATATTTATTCAGTACATGGTAGCGTGAAGTTTAAGTATTCCTTCAAGAACCACAAGCAGCAAAATTTATCTTACATATTCGTATATACAGGGTGGCATTTAAGGAGCTATATGGTTTAAATGGTTTATAACTTTTTTATTTATGCGATTATTATAATTTTTTTTTTTAAATACAGTCCATTATTGGAGAATTTTTTGCAATTAGCTTTGAAAAATTATATCCTGTAAGTGATGTCCATTCTCTGCTTCGCACATACGTGCTCTTTTCAGCATAATTTTCATAACTTTTCGCGAAATTTCGTATGCTTCATAATTAATTCCCCAAGTCTTGTTCACAAAGAAAAAATAATAATTAAAAAAGCTAAAAAAGAATTCAAACCATATAGCTCCTTTTGTGCCACCCTGTATATTAAGACAAAATGTAATAAGGTTTCGGCCAACGTTCAGACATATAACAGTAAATACATAAATAAAACATGCATATGGGGCATTACACGTGAAGTGGACATCAAAAACAAAGTAAAATAATTCGTATTTATACAATTCGCTTCAATTTCGCTATAAATGCGAAAGAAAAGTGGGCTTTTCGAGCAACTTTATTTTAAAAAGTAAACAATTTTAGTTATCAATAGTGATCAGTTTTTCCCAGGAGCTGGAGAAAAAAAGCTAAATCGGCTTTTTAAAAAGGCTAGAAAAAGCTAAATCAGCCAAAAAAAAAAATTAAAAAAATATTTTATTCATAATTCAGCGTTTTAATTATGCACAAAAAATTGCATAAAACATGTTAAAATAATTATACAAAGAGGCACTTTAAGCGCATAAAGCAAGAAAAAAAACGAATAAAGCCTTATATTTTTAAATACATAAAAATCAGAGTTCAATGCAGTAGTGGATCAAAAATATAACAGAATATTTGTATTTAGACATGATATAACAATTATTGAATATTATTTAGGTATATATACTTATACATATATACATTTTATATACTTATTTATATGTACATTATTAAAGCGCATGCTAATCCTGTTAACTTATGAAAGTGCAGTTAACTCCTTGATGTACTATTTGAGTTATGAATGCAGAAGTTGTTAAGAAACATAATGCGATGCCAAATTAAAAAAATTAAACAGTAGAAAATTTAAAAAAAAGTTTGCCATTCTAAAGCTAAATGTAAAATAAAAAACTGTTAAAGAAAAGCCACGAAGGTAAAACGTAAATTTCGAGGCTAAAAGGCTAAATTTAGCCTCGAAAAGGCTGCAGTGACATCACTAATAGTGATTTCGATTCTCGAAAAATGCAAGATTTTATTTACAATATTGGCACTTTACTATTCTCCTTTAGAGTGCTGTAACTTGGCTTTATAGTGCAACTGTTTTCGTGAAAAAACTATGCTGCAAAAATGACAGCGGTTTATATTTGCAGATGTTTTACAAAATTTAGATGTTTTGCGATTTGTTGTGCTTCAATCTCTTTTTTCAATATTTAAAAGTTTTGTTCCTTGTTGTGGTAAACACGAGATTTACCGAATTACCGATTATGTATGGCAACCGAATTTGCCGCATGTGGTATTACGAATGGCAACGGCCACTTAGAATTGTACGTGTCAATTGCGTTTTAGTGATTTTCTGGCAACTACAAATTTCTGGTTGACAACTGGCAAGCAACACAGCTGAACTTCGGTTGCCTTCCACAATCGAGCCATTAGATTTTGTAGTTTAAACGACCAACTCATCTACAAAATCTCTGCAAAAATTTCTTTGTTGCCCGAGCTGTATGAAGTCTCGATAATACCAACAATACCCGAGACACGATTCATTAAATTGCACGAAAAAAATCGATTACAGCATTTGCCTGTAAAGCTCACCAGTTCTATTTATGGTAGTTCGATTAGTGCACAAAAGGTAATTTATCACGGGATATGGCTCACAAAATGTTTGACAAATGTGTTTCGTCGTTGTGATAAAAGATATAAAGTAGCCGAGTTAACGAATGAAATAAAAATAAGGCTTGATGTCCTTCTGAATTGAAATGTACCATACGAATACATTTACATACACACATACACACGTATGAATACAAACCAAACTAAGCGTACACAGCAGAGCAATTGTCGGTTGTATTTTATTAATTTTTTTTGAGAAAGAAACGTATTTTCAAGACATAATAAATTATGACTTTTGCAATTTTTTTTTTATGTACTGTGTACCTCCCTGAAGTGATTTTGTAAGATATTTTGGATACAAAGGAAGCTGGCTTTGCTGTTAATTAAATCCTAAAATTTTATTGTAACTTTTGTAAGAATGTATCGCATGATTATACAGCAGCATACCACTAATATGATTATAATCGTAGTAATTATATAATTTGCTTAACTTTAAAATACTAAAATATACAAGGATAACTCGGTAAATAAATTAAATAAAAATAAAATTAAAAAAAAAAAAAGGTTGACTTGGCCATGTTATGACTACGGGTGGACCGACACACAAGGGGCAGAGGAGCACCGAGGTGTCGGCTTGTAACGGATCATTGTCACATTGGTATGCATGCTATCAGGTTGAATCTTCCGCACAAACGGCTGCTGCAGGAGCTGTCGGGACGATGAAGAAGAGGAGACAGGAGGAGCCTTCTCCTTTACACAATGATAGAATTTTTGGTGTCCCCTCGATTGAGTAGTTCTTTCAATCCTGGGTTCCCTCTACCCCCAGTCCACTGTATTTATAAAACGTTTAATAGACAAATTTCCATACAAAATTCTATCTATGTACAGTGAAACCCTCCCTAACGGACACCGCCCTAAACCAGACACCTCCCACAACCGGACAAACTTTGTAGAACCGAGATTTTCATCAGTTTTTCAGTACAAAATGTATTCCCATAACCGGACGCGGACCTTAAATTTTACAAAATTGTATTTAAAAGGCTTCTCATAAGCGGGCAGAAGCTTTAATTTGAAAAATTAATTCCTTTTTGAATTTTGTATAAGCCGTTTGAAAAACGGTAGAATAGACTTGTACAAACACATAGTTTTCCCATTTTTGTGAAGCCGCTTTGAAATTTGTGATTCCCCTGTTAACACTGACTCATGTATTGAGAATATCAGAGAATTTGCTGCTTATTTATATAACTTGTTTGCTTAGCTCGTATTGCCAGCTTCAGAACCGCAGAATGCTACACAAAAATATGTTGTCAATTAAAGAAAAAATTAAAATTAAAAATACAATCCATAAATATGTGCTTGTGATGAAGCATTAAAACAAATTGTCCCTTTGAAACATCTTGCTAGAGACGACTTTGTCGTATTCCAGCATATGAAAAATCTTTAAAGTCATTTTCAAACTCATCGGCTCAAACCGAACCGAACTACATAAGTTAAAGCAGTCCAATAAATAAAATATTTAAAATAAATCAATGTGTACCTCTTATAAACGGACACCGGTCATAACCGGACAAAAATAGCGCGACGGTGAGTGTCCGCTTATGAGAGGTTTCACTGTATATACCTCCTATAAATTCTAAAATTTTTTTTATGAATACGTCAGTACTCGTATGTCTTTAAATAATATAAAAAAAATGCAAAGAAACAGTATTCCTGTGTCAGGCGTAGCCAGCTGAAGGCCAGTGCTAAATACAAAGTGAAACATATAACTACTGTCGACCTTGAATCTATACCTTAATCGTTTTCAATCAATTTAATTATAAAATATAAACTATTATTATCGTTACCGTTTCATTTCATGCAACTATCTCCCACTCAACCTGTGACAACGAGAAATACATGTATGCATGTGTGTATGTATGTGTGTATGTATGTATGTATTGTCGTAGGTATTCCTATTCCATTCTAACTTCGTATTTATATTTGATACGCCTCATGTCTTTTACCTTTCTCTTTAATTGCATTTTGGCTGACTTCATGCTGACTTAAAAGCTCCTACTAACGGATATAAATAAGCGATTAACTACATGTGCACGCGTAAGGGTACATTGCCCTCCCCAATCGATAAGTTGTTATTGTATGGAAAACTAAAATATAAGAAATACAAAAACAAGACAAAAAATCACATACATTCATACATACATACGTACGAGTACATATGTATGTATGTATTGACTAAAAAAGAAAGCAAGCACAAATTTATATGTCAAAGCTAGAAAACAAAGCTACTACAATTACAAACAAATAAAAAAAACACAATTTAATAATATCGACCGATTGGCGCCAAATTATCATAACTGTTATAAGAAGGCAAATTTCTACGCAGTGTATGTCTGTGGCTAGAGATTAACTGCCGTATTCATAAAAATGTTTTCCTTTTTTTTATAAAAGCTTTATTGGACAAATTTCCATAGCAAAATATTTTATGAATACGGCAGTAAATATTTGTTTGATTCTGAGATTACTGGCTAATTTGCTGTCCTCGTGTATTTAAATAAGGAAACATATGGCGTTTTCTTTTCTGACAAAAATGTTACATATATGCTACATTTCGTTACTGTTTCTGTTCCATTCTAAAAAATATGTAACATTAAAAAAAGCTATTTCGTTCCTTTCTAAATATGTTGCACAAATAACTGGCAAAATATGCAACATATTTGACCCTCTAATCTCAAGTCGGGGTGATATACTAACCTTTTTTACATCTTTGTGAAGTACTTTTTTGTACAAATAAGAATGATGAAAATCAATATACTCTTCACTTTGACTAGAGTCCGTCAGACTTTTGTTAGAAGAGGATTCTGTTTAATTTATTATTTATTTCAATGTAAACTTTTTTGATAAATTTTTGGTTTAAAGTTTTTGCAGTTTGTTCTAGGTAATAGCAGATGATTAGAAAACAATGTTGCTGACGATTTTTATTGATAAAATGGTGCTAAAAACCGTAGAAACAGTGAAACGCTAAGTATACATTAATATTAAATCTCAAATATTTTGTACCATTGTGGCAGTAAAAAATGTATCATTTTTTAAAGGTGTGGGCAAACTGTAGAAAATGTTATCCATCGAAAGGGCAACATATTTGTTCAGAAAAGAAATCACCCATAGAATGTAATCCACTTTATTATTTACCAGGTCCTTTGCAGTCCCTAATAGAATTCATTTACAGTCGAACTTCTCTATAGCGAACTTCTCTCTGGAACGTACAATTTTTCAAGACCTAAATAGAATTTTCCACACTAAATAATCTCTCTATTGGAAAGTTTATAGCAATCGATTTTTTGCATCAATTCAGTCACATATGTATGTATTAATAAAAAAAAAATTAATGTGTTCATGTAAAAACAATTTTTTTTGCCTTAATAAATATATTTTCCAAAAAAAAAAAATGTAGTCAAAATTTTCTGCAGTTTCTCTATAACGAATTTTCTCTATACCGTAGAAATTTGTCGGTTCCCAACTGCTACGTTATAGAGAAGTTCGACTGTATTCTTCAAAATATTGCCTACCGAATTGTTCAGTTGGCATTCCCTTGACTCTCCCTAATTCTACTTCCACTTATTCTTTCATAAATTTCCAACAAAAGTCCTATTAAAATTACAAATGTGAATGTTTTTATGTTTGGATGTTTGTTCCGCTATACTGCCTCAACCGCTGGACAGGTTTTTATGAAATTTGCTAGACGGATAGTTTATGGTCAAAATTAAAATATACGGTACGAGTACTTTTCATGCGGTAAAAAAAAAAAAAAAAAAAACATCTCAACATCAAATTTCGTTTTGCAAAAATTTAACGATAGAAATGATAAATGTGCTTTCAAAAATTATTGTTGTACAAATACAATCTGGTCCTATTGTTTAAAGTTTTAAATATAAATTACTCCTTCGCTGTATTATTATTTACATCATCGATCAGTGGGTAGGAGTTTGGGACGTCACCAAATCAGTCAACATAGTAGCAGATGATGCTCCTTCTAATAAATAAATTTACAAAAGATCAGTGTAGTTGAGCAACTCAGCTGACGTAAATTAGCGAATCAAATCAGGGGCGGCTTGAATACAAAAAAAAAGTTCGACACGTTAACTACAAAACGAAAAATTTTCTTCAGTTTCAGACTCATAAAAACATCTCGCTTTTTTTCTGATGTGCATTTCTGTGTCTTTGTGCGAGTTTTTGTCGGAAGGTTTCAGTGGCGAAGGTTTCAGTCACTGGTCACTGAACAGTGATCAATCCACAGGCACATCAGAACGCCCTCCTTCGTCGGTAGAAGTAAAATAATTACTAAAAAATGGCTACTAAAAAACGAAGCTTCAAAAATTTAAGTGCTGTTAGATAGTGAAGCTTCACCTCCTATCATTTCTCCTACTATCCCTTTCCTATAGTTCCAGCACAATGCATCGCATGTGTAGGGGTGTTCTCCTGAGTGCTGGTCCAAGAAAAAAAAAACCCGAACGAATGGAAAAGCTATTTGTATATAATTTGTAAATCAATTTAAATAAGAAATTAAAATATAATCAACTCACAAAAATGCAACTCTGTATATGTATAAATCTACTACAATTTTCCATAGTAGTAAGTGGCGTAATCGCAATTGAAGTTTGTCAAAAACTGGCGTTAGCATTTTTCATCACGACAAACCTAAAAGCGAAATTTAAAAAAAGGAAAACAAGAAGTAAGTCCAGAAACTGTATAAATTTTCTTTGAAAACATCTTCAAATTTGTTTTAAATATTTTTAGGGAAAAATTTTAGTACTCCTCAACACTTTGAGAGACTTGTTGAATTGATTCAACAACACCCCGTATATGGCACAAAAATATTTTCTTACTGATGTTTGACACTAATTACATTAAAATCGTTGCCAGCACACTTCTGATAACTTCACTCTAAGAATTATTCTCATTGTTACTGCAAGTTGTAAAACATTACGAACACCAGTCGACCTTTTCATTTTTTTGCAGTTTTAGATCATTAATTAAGCTAATTAAGCTTAAAATATCCAATAAATCTATAGAAAATTTCTAAAACGTTTATGGAAATTTATTTATGTATGTATATTTTTGTCGTTATAGCATTTACTTGCTATATGGGAGAGAAAGAATGTTTTGACTGTTTCCTGAAGGAACCTTCGTTTAAAAGCCAGTTCTCTGATGTTGTACCTCTTCACGTCTTCGACTGATGAAAACAAAATTTGTAATTTTTAAATGAGTGTTGTATAATCCACATATGAAATAAAACAAGAAACCATCAACAAGCTGTTAGAAAACTAAACTAACAAGTCACATTAAAGAATTCGTGTTCCATAACTAATGGAAAAATTTTTTTATATCAAAGGAAAAAGACACTTCGTTTAGGAGCAGCTGGTACTGCCCAACAGCGTAATAAATTTTTATAAGAAATATCTTTATTTTGATACATCATTCAAACCTGCACTTTCATTTGGCAATGACATTCACCCTCATAGTTGCACGCACAAATATAAAATGAATGTCATTTAGTTGTTTATTTAAATGAGATTTGAACTTTAGTTTTTTTACAAGGTATGAATTAAGATAATTACTATATTTTTTTCCATGATATACTAAAGACAATTTACGTAGATGAAATGTTCCATCCCATTTTCAGTACGTGCGACAACAACAAATTTCTAATAAAAGCAAAATGTTAGGTTAGGTTGGGTAGGCAGTTTCCTGAATGGAAAGGACAAGGTCCCAGCCTACTTGGCTCCCATTCGTTACGGTTCCATTGTGAAAAGACTTTCATTTGCTGTAGGGAAACAAGCCAGCAAACTGATTAACTAGCGCATTCCCCAGTAGGCTACCGGGGCAGACAAGATAAACGTTAAGAAAAAATTCCAAAACTAACTTATATTAATTAAGGAAGATTATAAAGTCATATACAGGGTGTCCCAAAACGAGCGAAGGTATTTTGAATTCCTTATAACTTATTTATTATAATTTTTGTTTTCAGTATTTCGTAAAGAAGACTTGGGGAATTTAAAATGCAACAGTACACAATTGAACAACGTGCCAAAATCGTTGAACTTTGTTTCTCAAATCAACGAGCCATTGTTTTGACTCAGCGTGCATAAAGTCGCTATTTTAATGTGCGCGTTGGACCCTCAGAGTCACAATAAAACCGTCAGGTTGAAAATTTTCTACAACAAGGAGCAGTAAGGAAACTTCGTGGTGGACGACGAACGGTGCACACGGATGACCATATTGAACGGGTATAGGAGAGCATTCTGGAAGATGGAGAAACATCAACGAGGAGACGTTCGACACAATTTAGCCTCTGATAAGGGTCGGTGCAGAGAAAATTCACACTGCCATGGAACACCATGGCTCTTTTATGTGACATCTTTGGTGAACGAATTATTTCCCGTACAAGCGATTTTAATTGGGCTCCGCGTTCACCGGATTTTACCGCTCACAATTTAAAAAATAATATACGCGACGAAATCAACAAAATAACACCTGAAGTTTTACGAAAGATTATGGAAAATGTTTTGGAAAAGGCACGAATAGGCGAAGCAGAAAATGGCCACCACTTGCCAGATATAATTTTTCATAGTTGAATTAAAAATATTATCCATTAAAAATGAAAAAAATTTAATAATAATAATCTTAAATAAGAAGTTATAATGAACTCAAATCCCTGCGGCCATTTTGGGCCACCCTGTAAAACGGTTAGAGTTGACAACACCATTTTGCTTGACATCATCTTCGTCGTCGCTCATGGATTATTAGCGCACAATGAACATTAAATGACAATAAGCATACAGTAAAATGGTCTTCAATACATGCGTACTCATGTCATTTATGAATAACAAATCAATTACAGTGGAGTTCGGTTATAACGAACACGGGTTATAACAAAAACTTCGCCAATATATTTATACTTTTAAAAATTGGGACGAATTTGATTTGAAATCTTCTTTAAAAATTGTGTCTGTAGTTTGTACAGATAAGACGTCAGCTGACTGTTATTCTTTTCAGCAGTTTTATTGTTGCCTTTTCGATGATAACTTTTGAGAAGTATAATTGCGTAAAAAGTACTTGCTGGATGCGTCACAGACGCAAATTTAACTGACATCAGACGTTACGCGAGATGATCAATGTTTTGTTTCGAACCGACCGTTATACCAAAGAATTCCAACTGGAATTGCGCACACGAAGAACCGTTATGATTTTAATGAAACTAAATAGTTTTGTTGTGTAAAACTTAAGCTACAAACCGAACAAAGATTCATTTATATTGTGTACTTTTTTCTATTTCTGTAACCATATTTGATTTCTATACCAGCTGAGCATTATTATGTACATATATAAATTCATATTTTAACGCACTTTACACCAGTGGTATCAGAACGCATCTATTATAGTTGTAGTTTCTTTAACATATGAAAATATCATATCCTTCTATTTTTATAGTGGTACTCGTAATTGGGGGACAAGGCGAAAACAGTTCAACTCTAGAGTCTACATTGCAGAAACGGTACGTACATATGTACATACGAGGACTGCTCAAAATAAAAGGTGAATTTTGTTTTTTTATTTTTCAGTATTTATTTATTCATCAATATCCATTTTTTCCCCTTCAAAGTAATCCCCCTCAGATATAATGAACTTATGCCAGCGCCTCTTTCAATCTTCGAAGCACTTCTGAAATGCGCTTTTCAGTATGGCCCAAAGCTCGTTCTTCGATTTTGACTTTATCCCATCTATTGTGGCAAAACGTTTTCCTTTCATTAGTCTCTTCAGTTTTGTGAATGGGAAAAAGTCGCATGGAGCCTAATCTGGTGAATAAGGTGGTTGAGGCATTTTTGCTGAAGTGTTGTTTTTGGCCAAAAAATCACGTTTAATGTTTGAGCTGGTGCATAATCGTGATGCAGAATACATGATATTTAGTCCACAATTCCGATCGTTTAAACCGTATAGCTTCACGCAAACGTTGCATAACTTCCTTGTACTATTCGTTATTAACTGTACGACCGTAAGTTGGCAAGAACTCATGATGCACCACGCCACTGTAATCGAAAAAAAAACAAAATTCACATTTTCTTGTGAACAAACCTCGTATATCTATTTTACAACAACATCAGCAGCAATGTCCATAATAACCATTAAAGCGAAAAATTCCTCAAACTAAAAAAAAACCACACATCATGTAGAATGTGAGCAATGTCTGGCCAAAGACAACGAACCATAAAATCCTGTGGATTTGCAAAATGAACAGCAAACCGAAAATATGTAGTAGGAAATTTTAAATAAAATTTCGTTACGAACAAAAAGAAAAGGGATACGAGAAAAAAGTAAGAAATAGAAAAGTCTTACGCAAGCAACCTCAACAGCGCCGTCACCACTCACTAACAGTCAAATACCGTCTGCTATTATTTAATTTCAATTTTTCCAAGAAACAAATCCACACGAGTTCTTTAGTAATTAATTATATCACTTACAGCATTAAAAAAAATAGAGCAAAATTTATATTGACAAGAGGATGTGGAAGCGGAAGGGGAATGGAGGAAGGAATAATAAAAATACACTCCACATGAATTAATTTGTGCAACTTTTATTACAAACAAATCCCAAATGCATTCGCTACACGACACTCGTTGCACATACGGTCACGCACACATCTACACACTTGCAACTTTAAACTTAAAAAAAAATACAACAGCAACAAACAACCACAATGAAAAAACAAAACAAATGTAATCAATATCGATTTTAAATGGAATAAATTCATACAGGATTCGGGTTTTTAAATTTTATTACAAAAAAAAATACCTCTTCTATTCCATTCCTTTGGACTTTCGTTCACTTAAGAAATGCATTCGCTCCTTTTAATTTCGGCTTTAATCCAAGATTTTAATTTTAATTATTTTCAACTAAAAACATACACATATATTTCTTTCATTTAAATTTAATTGTTTTTAAAATTTCTTGATAACTTTTTGCTCAAACTTTTTACAATTTGCTAAATAAAATCAACTTTATATTTCAAAATTTTTATTTGTATATAATATTTTCTATGAAAGACACAAAACTCCGCAAAGCAAATTCACTTTATTGACCAAAATGCGTTTAACAACTAACAATCGAACTCATTGAAGTTGTCCTCATATATATAACGGACAAAATGCGATAATGAAAGGAAAATTATATCAGCCCATTTATGTGCTGGCTGGCTGTTCTGTTATTTTGTTGATTCGTTTGCATGCTTTCACTTCAAGTCGAGTCCTTTTCGCGTTGAGAGCGAACAAAACTGTTGTTTGCCTTAACATGTCCGTTGGCTCGACATCAAACATAAACACAACAGGGAGTCGCAATCATACACATCCGCATAAACATAAATTCTTGCACTACTTATATTGTCCTCCCATTAAGAATGTACAGGTGAAAAATAAATAAAGGGAGTGACTGGCTTGACTGCATGTGTTGTGACTATGGGTCAGAGAAATTATAAATAGATTTCCTCAGAGTAATAGGGAATACTAAAATGCTTTTGGTTGGCATATTTTTCTTGTGTAAAATTTAAATTTTGAATATATTTTACAAACATTTTTTTTTAAATACTCCTTTAGTGCGATTCAGTAGCTTTTGTTACGTTTAAAAAAGAATAACGAAATTTTATCGAATTTGCAATTCATTAAAATTTTTAACGATATTCGCTATAGACTCAAGTCGGCGTTAAGTTTACGGCAATAATGTATGTGGTGTTAATTTCGTCGACGTATTTCCAAAAATAAATAGGTTAGGTTAAGTAGGCAGGTCGCTGGCGAAAATAAAGAACACATCCCACTGGGACCAATTCATCATGAAGAAGCAGAGAAGAATAGAATAGAATAAAGTAGAATAGAATGGAACGGAATAGGTCAGGAACAGATGCATTACTGGACGAAGATGTATTACTGCTAAAGAGTTTTCTGACCCTTACATTACGAAACTGCTGCATGTGTCGCTAGTTAGACCTATTTTAGAATACGGATCAATCATATGGGATCCTCACTACAACTTTCATAATATTCGTATTGAATCTGTGCAAAAACAATTGTTATTCTGTTTACGTGGCCTTCGATGGAGCTCCTCAACAAATTTGCCTTCCTATACGAGTAGATTAGCATTAATAAAACTACCTACTCTCAAAAGTCGTCGTACAATGTTAAATGTGTCTTTTATGGTAAACATTATCAATGGTAATATTTGCTCCGAATTTCTGTTAAATTCTGTTAAATTTAGTGTACCTTGTCGTAGTATTCGTCATTATAATCCTCTTGTTATTAACTTTTGTAGATCTAATTATGCTATGGCTGATCCTTTTACGAGGTTATGCCGACAATTTAATAATTTGTCTGAATTTGTTGATTTTTCTCTAAATAATAATGTTATAAAGCATAAAATCATGGTTTTTCTGAATTCATAAATTCAATATAGTCATAAGTACATTGCTATTAGTCTGTAAGGATTATATCCATTGACTAAATTTAAATAAATAAATAAATAAAAAAAAAAGATGCGACAGAGTGGCAAGAGTCCAGTAGGAAGCGAAGAAACCAATGGTCCGACGAATGTAGCGGGCGCACTCGCAAAGTAACTGAGCGACACTCTCCTCCTCATCATCATTGCATCCAGAGCAGAAAAACTCGCTGTACGGCAGACCCATACGCCTGGCAGGATTCCCAATAAGCCAGTGCCCAAACCTCCTGACATCAAAGAGAGTCCTCTAATGTCCTCGTGATCGTGCAGGCCGGCTCATTGAGCCACATCCCTGAGCCACCTATCCTCGTCCGATATCGCTCTGAAACTCAGCCAGTTCACAGCCGCCACCTCGGCCTGAAGAATGCTACACTCGTCCGGTAGCCTGGAAGACATCCTGACCGCAAACTCCTCTATAAAAACCCCACACCCTACCCTACCTTCTCGCCTGGCACCAGCCGTGTATACAAGGATAGAGTCGTGCAATTTAAATTACATTTTTCAAACATAATGAACAAATAAAATAATTTTTTTTCATGTCCCTCTTTCTGGGTTTTGTACATTTCCACAGAGATGCCACTTGATTTCAATGTATATCTACTATCGTTAATATGAAGTTACAGAATCGCACAATCGTTGGTGCAAGCCACCTTAAACATAGCCAAATTTAATAAATGCCGAATCGAATGTTGGGAAGTGCCAGCAAGCAGCTGTATTAGTCCAAGAATTTTTACTCTAATCAATCGGCCTCCCAAACATAAAATGTTTTATGAATTTTTCAAAATAGCATCCTGCAAAACTACGAACACATATTGAATACTTTATGTGGTAGACTATCGCGCCAAAAATATAGATTATGCTAAATTTTAATTTAACATAGTATTTTCTGTACTTTAGGCTTACGTTGGGCTCTTATAGTTTTTTTTTTGTTAGCTCCGTTTCAAAGAAATAACCTGGTTACAAACAAATAGCTTTTGATAATGCAACTCTGTTTTTGAGATAAATAAATTGTATCATGTGCTTCTACACAACCGGTTGCTATCAAATTTTTAAACACATTGAGCTGCAATATAATTTCGGTGTACGTAAAGCAGGCTACGGATTTGAGAGTGAGTGTGCTGCTGCTACTGCATATTAGACTGTAGTCAAATTAGTTTATTTATTATTTAGACGAAAGCAAAATAACGCTATTTTTTTTTCTTAGACCGACAGTCGGGGGATGACCCCTACGCATGCAGTGCATTGTGGCGGAACTAGGAAATAAGGTTTTTGGGACAAAAGGTAGAGGGAGTCGCGCATAGTTTGACATAGAAGATAAGATTAAGAAAGATAAGAAATAGAGTAGAAGAAAGAATGGAGACTTGTAGTACCCCTGCATAAATGTTGACCTATTTTCGATTTTAAAAATTATCCTAAGAGACCCATAGTGAGTGCCTATTTATTTCGATTTCTTTTTAGGCATAAAACAATCGCGTGTACAAAAATGCTTTTAAGATTTGCATCCAACGGTTGTGAGAGTTGCAACCTCAAACATAAATTAACAACCAACTTCAGTCTTCCAACCATTTTTTAGCCGGCTTTTTTCCTTAACTTCCGTATGTCTTCCTCAAAGGATGTTTGTTGTTTTTCTGTTCTTCAACATGAAATATTTTTCTTTTGGTCCACTTTTTTTTAGTAGGTAACCAGGTTAGTTAAAACTTTGTTTAATTAAGATATTTTGTTCTGTAACGGGGCAATATTAACATACGCAATATGGTTCTTATTGATAATAAATTGTTATGTATTTCTTTGTTCTTTTTATTTTGTCTTATGGAACAAGTGCAACAACTTTGAGGACAGTCTGGTTTTGTTCAATTCAAGGATTTATTGTTGCGACTCATAAATAAATTTAGTTTGTCAGCAGCAGTGCGTAGACACCTCTTCTTGAGAAACGGCATATTAAAATTAATAGAAAATTTTCAGTTATTCTTGTAAAAAGAAAAATTTATTAACTATTTTGCATTTAAAAAATTCTATCAATTGTCATTATTTATGTATATAACATTTAATGAAAGAAAAGAATTAGTGAACACATTCGAATAATTCGAATTTATTTAAGTGGCAACTTTGTAATATAAACATTGTAAAGTGTATTTTTTAATTCCTTAAAATGTTAATTAAAACTTATAAAATTCAAAACGTTAAAACGTAGACATTAAAAATCAAATGTGGCAACACTAATGTCAACAGCCTGCCACCTCTTTTTATAACAATATTGAAATTGTTTTCTTTTATTTCTTCGATAAGTTAGTTTTACCAATATTTACCGAAATGAATTTTCTTTCTTACGCCTTTTCAAAATTAGTTTCGCTATCGAATATGAATATTCATATTATTTATATGATATACATTAGGTCTGTTCCAGGTGCATAACAAAATTGCCCGAACTTGTGCAAATTTATTTTATTTATATATATGATTCTAATTTTAAAATTGTGCTTTTTCCCGAAAAAACATGTGAATGTACATACTTTATGGTATTTCCATAAAGTTTTTTTTATGTAAAAGCAAATTCAAAATTTGAGAAGGAAAGCATATCCATATAGTACTATTTCGCTAAGGCTCACCAATGTACTTTTCCCAAGTTTTGACTACAAATTCAAGATTCTTATGTTCAAAATTCAACTAATCAATCGAGAATTGAAGTTGAATACGAACAAAAAACCAAAAATTTATAAACAAAAACATGACAATCCATGAGTTTTTTTTTGTACAATTTCGAGATAAAATTAGAAAGTAAAATTTTTCATTTTCTGTACAAAGTTGCACGAACTTTTTCTTTGGGTAAGTTCGGTCTAGAATAAAATTATCGGCTGTTTTTATTTATATATGAAACTAAGAAATTAATCAGAAAATTTGCAAAGAAACTTTACACTAACACACTACCACTTAATTTTTGTATTTTTAAAAAAGTCCCTGGCTAAAGGTTGAAGTAGATAATATGCGTTCATTCGTCGACGATTATCATGCGTTTAAAAACTTTATAGCCTGAAAAAAGGCAAGTTACACAACACGCTTTATGAAACGATTTTCGGAACAAATACAGTTTAGAGAAGCAGTTCAAAAAAAATTAAAAAACTTACCCAACAATTTCCTGCGATCAACCCCAGTTTCAGACTCACATCTCGCATTTTTTCTGATGTGCATTTGTGTCAGTTGTTGTCGGAAGGCAGAGCGCCGTCTTTCGTCGGTATTGTGTAGCATCGGCGAAGTAAAATAATTACTAAAAACGGCTACTTAAAACCAAGATTCAGAAAATTTAATACGTATCCTTGACATCAGCGGCGCTACAACACTGCTATAAAAATAACTGGGGGTGCTGATGGCGAGTAGTCAGCGTGTTGGCTCTGCAACCAGAAAGACCCAGGTTTGAATCCCAGCCGGGTCAAATCAGAAAAAAGTTTTTTCTGAGTTTTCTGCGCTACAGCATTCTCCTTCGTCGGTATTTGAGCAATAAAACGTCGGCGAAGTAAAATAATAAATAAAATGGCTCAATTAGCTTAAAAATAATGCGTAAAAAAAAAAAAAACATCAGAGACGCCGCAACTTTGCTTTATAATTTACACGCAACTGCAAAGTTGCGCAAGAATAAGCTCTATCTTTCTACCACTTTCACCACCTGTCTGTTTCTTCCCTATCCTTCTCTCTAGTTCCAGTGCAATGCATTGCATATGTAGGGGATAGCCCCTGAGCACTGGTCCAAGATTAAAAAAAAAAAAAAAAAAAAAACGAACGTTCAAAAAGCAATGGTGTATTTACGGTGTTGTATATTCCTTTCCTCTAGATAAAAACAAAATAAAAATACACAATGCGTCAAAAAATTAAAAGTTAACCGACCTCCAGCGGAAACGCGTCAAGATGTTTTTGTGTAACTTGTTCTAGGAAAAGCTCTTTTTTAACTTTTTTTCTGACAGATGCCTACAGCTCGCGAGCGCAGTAACGTGTATTATGTGCCATAAGCATAGAGTAAAAAAGCCTTCAATACACTCGGAACCATGCATAGCCATGCCATTGATAAAGAAACAAATCAATTACAGTGGGGTTCGTTACAGCGAATTTCGGCTAACAACAACAAAAAAATTCTCCGATCGCAACAGTTTGGTATTTATTTTTTATACAAATTACTACAGTTATAGCAAACTCTGGCTATAACGAACTGTTACGCATGGAAATTTATACAGTTATAACGAAAAAAAAAATTGCAAATTTTTGTGTGGCATGTTGAAACTTTAAATTATTTATCACGATTTTGGTAACACTATCAGTTTGTCTCTTAGTTAAAAAAAAATTAATAAGTTTTAACTCACAGCAACTAAAAAGAATCAAATTCTCTAAGTATAGCTTTGAACAAAAAAAAAAGAAAAAAAATTACAAAGTCTATATTGTAGGCAATTTTAAGAAACCAGAGAAAATATTGCGAAAAATATCAATAAAAAATTATATACAAAAAAATGTATAACTAATAAAATGGCTCGGTCCAGCGAATTCCATTGTACAATTAATTTAAAATATTTACTGTAAATTCTTCTTCTACGTTAGGTTAGGTTAGGTCGACAGGTTGCTGGATGTAAAGGTAAAGAAAGGTCCCAGCCCACCACTTGGGTCCACAATTTATTATGGCCCCATTGTGATACCTGTTGTAAAAATCTTTCACGTGTTGTGGTGATACAGATCAGAGTCTCTGCTAAGAATCGAACCTAGAACCCCCAACTGATAAACTAGGACACTACTCACTAGACTACCGCGGCACTCAACTTCTACTATACTTTTTCTACTTTTTACACATTATGTCATATTGGGTTGTTGTAATAGTAAATGTGCTTTTTGAAAAATCCAAAAATTAGGGTCGTGCTACATTTATGAAAACCATTATCATTATCATTTTTGTATCGGATACCAGCTGTGTATGTGTATTTTTTCATTAATTTTTTTTTAAGCACTCTGTAAATAAATTTGTGTCATGAAATTCAAATTAAAAAAAAAAAAAAAACATTACAAGACAATAGGACTCACTTACATACTCAATTACAACCTGTTGCCATGCCACACACTAACAGTTAAGCCATGCAATGAGACAATCAGCTGTTTGTTTGGAAGCAGAAAAAACTTAATGGAAGCGGTCGTCTACCTCTTGGCCGTATCAAATTACTGTTAATAACCTCAGCACATTATCATCATTTGCAAGATCACGACGTGATGATCGTAATAATGAAGTTAGAACTGGAGGAAGAAATTAAAAAGAAAAAAAAAATTATTGGGAATGATCAGTCAGACCATTTTTGGTATAGAAGCTGAATTTGTCCACACATGAAGTGTTAAATGAAGCTGATATTTACTTTTTTTTTTCTTTTTTAATTCCTTTTTTACGAGAAGAGTTTGATGTGGAAGAAGACTAGTCTGGTATTTTTTTATCGAGATGAAAGCGATCAATTACCAAAAGTACGAACGAAGAAATTGTTTGAGTTAACAGCTAAAAACCTAAATTCAAACAAAATGTCTAAATATTTAAATAAAAAATAGATACTCGTACATATTTAAAAGCAATATTTCTTAAATGAAAACAATAACTTAAAATGTGGCAAGCAATGACAACAAAACTTTATCTCTCAAGGAAGGAAATTTATATCTTTACGGAAGCGTTTCTCAGAACTATCCTTCTTACTAAATACTAAATTGTATTTCACTAGAATCTATTGATACTCGAATAGATTAGATTATTGTTCGCATTGCGTTATAAAAAATAAAAATCTAAATTGTTTCCTCCACATGACCAACAATCAAGTAAAAGATAAAATTTTTTTTACCGTAAAAACAAAAAAAAAAACAACTCAAAATCGGAAGAAATTTCACTGATCATTGAACATTTATCAATTGCAATTGAGAGCAAAGTAGAGAAGAACATGCAGTTTGTTCCTGTATGTGTGCTACTTGCCGACATGACAACCACATTTTTTTGCAAAAAACGGAAATAATTGTGTCTGTTGATCTCAACAGATGTTCACCTCTTGCATCGACATGATACTCTTCCTTAAGATTAATATCTTGTTACATTTTAGCACTTTTTTATCATCACTTTTTTTCGGCCACACTTGTTGCCGCGGCATCAAAAAAAAAATTTTTGGTTTTTTCAACACATGTCAATTATGATGAGAACTTGGGATGAAAGAAAAAATATTGAAAGTATCAATTTAAGAAACAAATTTCTTATACATACGAGTATGTATTTCTTTATAAAAAAAAAGTTGAGAAAAAGCCAAAAAATAAAGACCATGAACAAAAACTTTGAATTTAAATGCTGGAATGGTGCAACTTAAGAGGTTGATTGGTCTACTGCTATTCAATGCCCAAATAACATAAAACATTTACTTCTGCTCTTTGTAACGTTTGAGAAAACTTTTATCGGCCATCAATTTATAGGCAAAAAATTAAATGAGAATCCTATTGACATTAAAATATGAATAAGATTTTATAGTTACACAAAATTTTGTACAATAATAATACCTTTTTGCCCACCGTGCCAATTCGTAATTATTGTCATAACCAATGTAATTGTCGCAATATATCTTGGTTCAGTAAAATAAAAAACTTTTAACTTTCAATTGCAAAAACAACTCAAAAAATTTAATTTTGAGCGGAAAAAAAATTTTTTATTCGAAATATCAATACATGGATTAACATTTGAAAATTATTTCGGAACGAAGCGCTTTCTCAACGACCAATTTTGGCGCACTTTTTTTTAGCATTGCTGACTGTATATCACAAAGACTACAAGCAATATCGCCTTTCATGGTGTCAATTGTTGCTGGTTTATAAATCAGTGACCCACAGTATATAATCGGTTATCGAGGTGTCAAATCGCATGATCTGGGAGGCCAATTGACAGATGCATTTCCCGAAATCAATTTATCGCTAAATTTTGATAAAGTACATAAGTCAACATATTGTAACCACATCTCGCCGGATCAATGTCAACCATATTTTCAAACAAAAAGAAACCGTTGATTATGCTGCGGTAGCGATGTCCATAGACTTTACGCGACATCTGGTTTAACTTTTGATCAAATAAGGTGCATTTTTCTGGATGTAGGGAGTCCTTAGGGTTTCCGTTCATATGCGTTCATATTTCTTTATTAACAAATCCGTTAAGCCAAAAATTAGAGTCGTCACACAATTTAGCGAGAAAAGAACGGATAAATTACCAGACCCATAAAAACATCTCGTATTTTTATGTTATGCATTTGTGTGTCTTTGTGTCATTGGTGTTGTCGGAAGGTTTCAGTGGCGAAGGCAAAGAAAATTGGTCACTGAACAGTAACGACTTCAGCGGTATCCAAACCACAGCCTCTCCTTCGTCTGTATTGTGTAGCACCGGTAAAGTTAAATAATTACTAAAAATGGCTACTAAAAGTAGTGCTACCAAGTTTAAAAATGTTAAACAGCTGGCAATTTAAATGACGTTAAATGAAATAAAAAAAAATAAAGGAAAACTTGGTAAATAAAGTCACTACAATAATTTAAAACAATAAACGCAGCAGCAGCAACAGTAAAAAAAATGGCAACAGAAAGAGAAGCTATTGGCTAGAGCATAATTAAAATGCGTTCATCAAGTTGTGGGAGAACAAGACAAATGAAATTTTATTACACCAGCTGTGCCTTGAAACATGATTTAATTAAACTTGTAGTGAGAACAAAAAATCAGCTGGTTTTAACTTTTGGTGTGAAAACACTATAAAATTTTTACTTTGTCACAAAATCGTAACTGTTAAAGCTGCTACTAATTTTGTCGGCACTGCACAAGAAGATATGAAGATACGTTTCGCACATTTGTACATTTGTATTTATAACTTCGTACATGATGAAAAAAAAAATAATTTATTAAAATATAAAGAAATAAAAGAACACGCGCATGTACTCTGAAATGCAAATTAATACCATTTATATATTTTTAAGACAAAAATCCCACTAACAGAGTATTAAATTTGTATCCTCTTCACAATTCTTCGAAACAGAAACCGCAAAGTTGCATATTCTTTGGGTATTCCCCGATTTTGCTATAAAAAAGAGAAACATTCCGTTCATTATCAACATGTTGAACATAAAATACGCACTTTGCTCACGACCAACCACAAACGTTAAGAAGCGCACGCGCAAACGTATTTAATATTCTGAACGGTGTGAATAGTGTCTAATGCAAAATGCTTCATATGGCCTGGCAAATGAAACATAAAATAATTATTTAACAACGTCTTCTATGGTTAGCCAAATGAATTTTAAATAAAATATTATTCTATACAAAATTGTTATGCTTTTAGAACAAACAAATTTATGACTGTCGACAGAAAAACCTGACTAGATTGGCAAATTGTACAATTGATATTGTTTGGGTCGAGTGTAAGAAGCCACGTTATTGAAATTGGGCAGACGTGCTTAAAGTCTATTAAACATTTCTATTCCTTTCCAATAAAGCAATAAGTTGTAGTTTTAAGAAGAAATTCACGGAAGCACATGGTGTACATACTGAAATAGAATGTGACATCACTGTGTAAAATATTCACATAGAAGTGTGTGATTACATGCATGAATTAGGAAGGGCATCAAACATGTATGTAATTTGTTTTCTTAATTTAATTTCCTATTTGTACACTCTTCATTACAAGCAAAAATGTCATACATTTGTCATTCCATTTGTTTTTTCTTGGACCAGCACTCAAGAGATGACCCTTACACATGCGGTGCATTATGCTGGAACTAGGGGAAAGGGGTATTAGGGGAAATGATAGGTGAAGCTTCACTACGAGGGCGGATCAATAAGTCCGTGACAGTTTTTTTCGACACAGTTTTTTTGCAAAACAAAAATTTATTTTCCAACATAAACTCTTTTTAACTCAATACACTTAGGGTCTCTTTCACCAAACATATTTAAACACAATTTAATTTAATTAATGATCTCTATTTAAAGTATGTTTAAAAAAATTTTATTTTCACCAACTGAAATAATGAAACACAAGAAAGTATGGTAACACTCTGATATTTAATATGATATCGTCAACTGACAGCTTTTTAAAAAGCTGTTTAAAAGCTGTTTCATGCTGTTGCAAAACAATATTTAAATGCAGAGTGCTGGCTACTTAAACAGTATTTAAATATTCAATGAGTATGTCTAGATGAAAATGAAAATCGACATTTAAATATGAATTGATATTTAAATAGAATTGGTGAAATAGGCTCTTAGTCCTACGTTTCTCTAGTTTTTCTATACCTTCCAAAAAATAGGATTTTTCGAGGTCCTTAAAATAGGCATTTCTTTTCTTCGTTGGAGATAAAACTCTTTCCACCGAACCATTTTTTTAGGTTTGGAAATAGGAAGTAGTCACTATGGGCTAAATCCGGAGAATATGGCGGATGAGGTACCAATTCGTAGCCCAATTCATAGAGTTTTGCCATTGAGACTGCACAAATGTGCACCCGTGCATTATCTTGATGAAAAATAACTTTTTTCTTGAACACGTTTTTTTTATCTGGGACCAGCACTCAGAAGATGACCCCCACACATGCGATGCATTGTGCTGGAACTATAGGAAAGGGATAGTTAGAGAAACGACAGGAGGTGAAGCTTAATTAATTATTTTACAGCTCTGCTTTTTGCACGTTATTTGTTTATACTCGTAGCAGTGCTGAAGCTTCGGTTTAGTAGCCATTTTTATAATTTTTTTACTTCGAAGGTGCTACACAATACCGACGAAGGAGGGCATTCTGATGTGCCTGTGGATTGGATATAGCTGAAGCCATTATTGTTCAGTGACCTGTGACTATGCCTTCTCCACTGAAACCTTAGAACAATAACTGACACAAAGACACACAAATGCACATCAGAAAAAATGCGAGATGTTTTTATGAGTCTGAAACTGGGGTTGAACCCAGGAAAAATTTTTCGTTTTGTAGGCCACGTGCAGACTACCGACCATCGCCATATCCACAACATGCACAAATTCATCTTTTTTAAGGGTAGGAAATTTATGCCACTTTATTATTTCTATAAATATTAAACAAAGCGATAAAAATCTCATGGTTACAAAAAAAAAACTGTACTGTAACTAAAAGTTCTCCACAATCAAGAGGTCACCTTATCATCACCTTACGCTGAGGTTACATGATCACATTTGTCTTTCAAATTTTTCACGCATACTTTTTGTCAAAAATCATTTAAGTTGATTGCTGTGACGTAGACTGCATGCAAGTTTTAAGCCATTTAAGAGCTGTTTTATTTCATCATAATCATCATCAGCAGCAAAGCAACGGAAGAAATGTTCTTAAGAATAGCAGTCAGCTGTTTTCTTGTCTCTTATTGGAAACGCACAATTGGAAAGAAATTTGGAAGCAAATTCACACCATGAAATAAACACATTGACCACAGCAGGCTACAAGCTACAGAGACTACAAATGTAGTTGGCTGCATTCGTTGCCTTGTAATCGACTACCTAATAATTTTGAAGACGGCAGCTACACCGTAACCAGCTGAAAACTGAGTTATGAGAAAAGAGGTCAATAACCACCAGTCGATGTGCCGATGTCCATAAATGTAGGTCCGCCTCATGTAAAGCTAGTTTTATATTTCCTTAAGATTATTTTACTTTTAACAGAAAATTAACTAACTGGCGGTTTACTTAACAGGCACTATTTAATCGACGGTTAGTAATTTCAGTTTCACCATCTTTCAATTACTTACCAAAAGAATTCGCCAAAAAGTATGACAATATTGATTGCGTTTGTTTACGAAAAGTACAATAATGACAGAAAATAGAAAAAAATCTTAATGTTTGTGAAAAAAAATATTGAAGTATACTGAAAGGAAATGGCGAAATTTTCATCAGCAACAAATTGTTCCAGTTTGGAACAATAAAAAAAAAAAAAAACAAGTGAGACAGGTAAAATATTGGTCTATAAACATATTAAGATATACACATGTTAAAAAGTTTTCACAGCAAGATTTATTTTTGTTTTTTGCTTCAAACATTTAAAATTATAAACATTGAGAAAATATAAGTGTTGCTTTTCTATTTATTAAAATCATTTTTTACATGTGTACATTTTTTCTATTTATCTATTAAAATTATATGTATGTATATGCATAGGTGCCGATTATATTGTTAACCGCCACATTTTGTTCGATTAAATTTAGCACGACACTTGTTCGTTAAATGGTGTCAGTTAAAAGTTAATCAGACATTGTGAAACAGATTTTTACCCAAACGACTGTTAAGGTTCCAATTAAGTTTTAATCAGACATTGTGAAAATAGCCGTTAATAGTTACTAAACTGTAGCGTATACAAGATTCGTCACAGCCGAACGAGGGATAATTTGTTTTTTTTTTTTTTTAATTTTGAAAAAAAAAAACAAGAAATCAAATGTCAGAAAATAGTTGAACAAGATTGCGCCCAATAATACAATATTGTCCTAATAATCAGGAAGAAAACTTTAGAATATTTAATTAAACTATTATTAATTATTATTATATTATATAAATTTAACTAAAACTCTAATTTAGAATCGCACATAACGAATATAAATCATTTGCTATAGAATTTTTTTTTTGTTTTTTAACAGTCTTTGTTCATCATACATTATAACACTAACACGTTACCTTAAAAACCCCAAATAATTCTGGTATCTTGTATGTACATAAATATTTTTGAACAACAATCCGTAAAAAAAATTTGATTTAAATAAATGTATTTTAAGAAAAGAGAAATTCCAAATTTAACGAAATGTTGACGTAACTGGCATTTTTGATACATGCGAATGTACTCGTATCGTACTTCCGAATGCAGCGAGAACGTTTATAAATAACTTTTCAAGGCAATTAATAACGGTATATAACTCGTTCTTAACATATGTGCGTTGTTCCGAGAGAGGCAAGTGCGACAGTTTTACTGAAGTTTATGATGCTTCACACGCGTACTAAATACATGTGCACATTCGGCATTTGATTAATTTCCTTAATAAAACAAAACCATTCATTGTCGCATGAGGTAAAAATTACATACGTTTGATCGGTCTTGCATATAACTTGTTGTAATCAATTTGGAGTTTTTTCTCTGTTTTTTTTTTTCACAGTTCACGCGTGACTGACGTCATACTGTCATCTTATTTGTATTCCTTATTCTTTGGCAATACGCACACAACGTTTAGAAAGCATTGAGTTGCAGTACGAATACAAATCATTGTGTGCACCAATAAACTTTCAAAGCCACTATTGTCATTCATTCTCACGCCATTGTAATCGAAGAAAAAAAAATTCACCTTTTCTTTTGAACCAACCAACCTCTTATTCATCTCCCGCGACAATATTCGATGCTTTCGGAGTGTATTTCGATAAATTCGATTCTGTACAGCTTTAACGGTTATGGGAGTTCGCTCACAGCGCGAACAGCCATATCTCAGACGGTCTGCTATTTTACCAGTATCATCAAACAGTTTCACAGCACGATAAACAAAACTATGGCTTTCGCCGATCGTCTGCAACGTTCGCTAAATACCTCCAGTTTTCATTCCACATTTTTTAGGCCAATTTCGACAATACGTGTCTCAACATCTCCCCATTCCATAATTATAACTAGTGCACGCGTGCAAAACCTTTTTACACAAAAATGAAGAATAAATGTTAGTTGTCAAAAAACCGTCAACATAAATAAAGAAATTGTGGTTAGTGGATTTCTTACAGTGGTGGCGATTAACACTGTGTCAGCAATTATGTAACTAATTATGTAAATAAATTTCAACATTAAGTAAAAAAAATCCGAATATAAAATTTTTAGACAGGAATAGTATTTTACAGAAGAAATAAAAAAATTAGCAAAGAAAATAGTTTTTCTTTCTTCTTGCCAGATTTTGTAAAAAAAAATAGATATGGCCGCACTGACTCTGGCTCCACCGGGAAACGCTTAATTTGAATACTAATTTCATATATTATACAGTGAAGATATCCAAAAAAAAATAAAAGTTTGCTTGACGACATAATTTGAAAAACCCCGCTTGACCTGAAATTTGTTGGTTTTTTAAATTCTAAAAAAGAATAGATTTAGAAAATTGAGGTTTTTTTTATTGAAATTGGGAATTTTCCCAAAAACAAATACATAAAACGATTTTATACTGAAGTATAATTCTTCGCAGAGCTGCTCAGCGAAATACTGCGGGTCCATCATCCCCTGTCCACGCAATTAAATGCTTCTGAAAGTTTTCATTTATATATACTAGATTTAATTTATATACATACATACATGCTTACACAATTTTTTGGAACTTTTTTTTATATTAAGCAACGCTTTCCCCACGACTTTACTTAGAGGAATAAACAATAACTCAAAAGTTATATTTTTGTTTTTTTTTTATCTTGCACCAGCACTCAGGAAATGACACCTACACAAGCGGTTCATGGTGCTGGAAGTATAAGAAAGGTATAGTAAGAGAAATAGTAGGAGGCGAAGCTTTTGTTTTTATAGCAGTGTTGCAGCGTCTCTGATGTCAAGGAGACGTATTAAATTTTGAAGCTTCATTTTTTTTCATGAGTCTGAAACTGGGGTTGAGCCCAGGAAAAATTTTTCTTTTTGTAGTCAGACTGCTTCGACCATCGCCATTATTAAATAATTTAAAAAAAATTTTACATTTTCCTAATTTTTTTTAAATGAAAAGCTTGGGGTGCTTTAATATTTTTTTTATTGGCATAGTATGTATAAAAGGGATTAACCCTTTTCAATCACGTTAGTGAAAATCAGATTTTAATCGTCAATTTTTTTTCTTTTAAATAATCACTCAATTGTTGCTGGGACGAGAGAACGGTTGTTGACTTTATTTTATGCCAATACATCCGAATTTATTTGGAAATAAAGTCAGCATAGACATGAACCGTTCAAATATTTCAATTCCAAACGGCTCGAATGAAAATGTCATATATATAGAAATCTGGTAATTTATTTTATTTTGAAGAAAAACCCCATAATCATTTGCTATCGAACCTGATATTTTAAAGTTCATACCGATATCATACTGATATAATTCTAGCCTTTATATGTTATTGCATTAGCAATTGCAAAATTAAATTTGGTTATACATGCTAATTTCAAAAAAAAAATTATTTTTAACTAAACCATGACATATTATTTGTTCATTGCAAGTTTTAAATCTTTTATAATACAAATTTCCAACATTTTTCACTTTTACGAAACAGTTTATTTTACTTTGTTGTTGTTCATTTATGAAATAGCTGATTGCTTGTTTTCTTGTCCAAACTACACCGAAGAAAAAGTACGGGTTGTGTCGTTCAACAAGAACGTCTCTCATTTACTCATTTACGTTTTGTTGTAACATTGAGATTCCAATTTAGAACTCAATTTAGAGTAAAAAAAACAGACTCAATATCTCTATCTTCTGGGATTAAATAACAATATAAATACACTTATAAGATAAAAAAATAGATTTATAAATCATAGGTTCAATACCATTATCGATAATATTTATATTTTAAAATATATAAAAAAGCATTTTTTCAATTAAATTTAATAATATATATTCTATCCTGAAGATTTTATCCAGAGAATATGGAAATATCGGCAAACAAATAACTTTTATAAAACGGTAGAAAAATTTTATACAACGAAATATTTTAATTCATGCAATGCAATGAATATTCTTGTAATTCTCAGTCCACAGTAAATTTAATTTATTAAGTAACTTTTTAAAAACTATATTAAGTCTTATAATATATAAAAAATAATTTTTATTCTGAAAGTGGCACAAGTTTATTTTAAAAGCGGCACAAGTCATTTTCTGAAAAATATCAAGTTAATGATAACATTGGTGCAATTTAACGGTATCTTCTCTTTTTTAAGAAATTTACAATCAAATGTTAAGCACCACTGAGATTTTGTTTGCAAATTTCTTAAAAGCATGAGATTCCGCTAAATTTTAATCAATTTTATCATAAATATATATTTTTGAAAAAGTGACTTACGCCACTTTCAAAATAATGGGCTCATTTATAAATATTAGCAATCGGCTATAAGAAAAAGCAAAAAGTTTTGTCATCGTTTATTGTTAAAATATTTGTGTGATGGGTTAAAATTATATGGAATGTTGGGGACAAAATGAAATGAAACGAACCAAATATAACAAAGATATGGCAATCCCCTGACAATTATCACGTGTATATATTACAGCTGGTTGTCCAAAATATGTGTGCTTGTCAACTGAAGTAAACAAAATAATTAACAAGGCAAAAAAAAAAACAATTTAATTTAAAAATAAAGCCATGGACAGTTTAGCAGAATTAGTACAATTTATGCAACCAACACAGCGATTGGACTTGAAGTCAGTAGCAGTAACACACGTCTTGGGTGAGTTGAATTAAGCAGAGTATAATTGAATGACTTAAATGTTCTTGTTCTGCAGGTCTTACGGGTTCTACGGAAGGAAAGTCTGCTATTTTATCACTGGATGATATGATTATAGGTTTATTCAACTTAACCAAAGACACCACTCTAGCCATTTCAAAAGATGCCGTATTGTGCTTGATTAACTTAACAGCCGATGGCGATGGGGCAGTTAAAGTCTGCCAAAGTGCTAAACAAGTGCACCCGGTTTGTTATTGTTCATTTCTTTAAAGCTGTAACATGGTTCATTTTTTCAAACATCATATCAAGTTCAAAAGTTCGATATTAGTGTTCATAATAGTAAATGTGTTGTCATATCTTTTTTGTCCTATGTGAGAAATTCGTAAAAAGAAACGCAATACACACAGCTGTTGAGAGAATATTTTATTCCTTCATGTTGATGTAAATTTAAAATAAATTTCTGTATAAGCTTTTTTAAGTTATAACGTTGTTTGAGCAAATGAGCTGTGTACACGCATGTTTCCTTTTACTAATCTTGATTATATTCAATAGACATTTGAAATTGTAACTCTTGCTGTTACGCATATAACAGACGAAAATTCTGCTTTAGGTGATCCTTGGTCTATGGTTTTAAGTAATCTTACGCGTGTGGAATCTTTGGCTCATGAAATTCTAAATGAATTAGAAAAGAGTCCAATAATATTATTAAATTTAGCCAGGGCTTTCGCCAAAGTGGATTATAATAAAAAGGCGAAACTGCACTATTTGGCACCCATATTTTGTAATTTAACTCAAACTAGTAGAGGTCGTGAACTATTTTGTCACAACAAATACAATTTACTGGACAAAATCCTTCCATTTGCTTTTTATGCAGAATCAATTGTACGACGTGGTGGAACTGTTGGTATTTTAAAAAATATTTGCTTTGATCCTGTATATCATGACGTAATTTTAAGGGAAAGCGACGACATTCTTTACACAATTTTATATCCACTTTGTGGCCCAGAAGAATTTACAGACGAAGAAAATGAAATGTTGCCATTGGAATTGCAGGTAAGTTTTAAGATTTACTTACCTTACCTTCTTCTGCCAGAAGAAGAAGCATAGCTATCAATCTGTAGTGTTGCCACATAACTTATTGTGACAAATTAGCAAATTTTTAAAATTAACTTGCATGGCAACATGAGACCAGGAAATAGTTAAGATTTTTATATGTCAGTTTTAAGTTAAACAAAAACTAACAGAAATCAATATTTAAACGGAAAAAAATATTTATGTACATATAAGAGTAATGGGTGTTTTACTGGGCGGTGCAAATTTTCTTTTGAGGATATTTTAGTATCGTATATGCCTTGATCTAAAAAAAAATGTTAACTTCTACCTATGTACACAAATGGCCATTAAAATATATAAATATATATATACAAATTTCTATATATACAAATACATATATGCATATACATATATATAGTCATTTCCGAAATGGCAAATCTAGTACGTGATTTCTCTTCAGTCTACGAACTTCATTGGTGTCATCTAGCAAAGTAATTGCCAATACATTGCTGTGATTACTTAACCTCTCCAAGTAATTTCTGCTAAAATTCCGAATTTCGTCTTTGACCGTCAAAATTGAATGGCTTTGTTTGATATAAACCAAGGAGCATTAATGATACAACGCAATGTTTTAGATTGAAACCTTTGTAATATTTCTACGTGCAATATTGATGAAAATATTTCCGATTAACATTGAGTTTTAAAATTTGTTTTGTTTTCAGTAAAAAAAGTAGAAAAAAAAATTTTTTTTTTTCATTTAGATAAATTAAATTGTTTAAATTTTTGCAAATTAATATAACATTTTTTGCATACGCTTACGATTTCGTCTTGATCAAAAAACTCAATAAGAAAAAAGTCAACACATTGATTTCAATGATATTATCACTAAAATTCAAAACTGTTGCCCTTATTCTGGGAACCCTTGGAAAATGTAAACACCTGCACATATGTAAGTCGTAAACAAAATAGTACACCCATCATCGTTAGTTGCAATACTACCATTAAATCAGTCAATAATCTCAAAATACTAGGAGTCCTTTTCAATAGTTGTTACAGATGAAAACCACATATAGATTTTCTAAATCAATCTCTTACGAAAAGGTTAACCGTCATTAAAATTTTGGTTGTAATACATCAGCTCTGATTCAAAACTTTAAATCTATTATAGAATCCAAAATTATATACACAATTTACCTTCATGGTTTCTCCCCATCTCTCCGTCAATTATTAACATTTCGTTCAATAACTTGAAGAAACGTTCCACAAATTGAACCAGAAAAGTATACGGGTATTTCACAGTGCATTTATTTTTGTTTTCGTTTATTTTAAGTACTTACCTGAAACCAAGATGCGAGAAGAGGATCCAGATTTACGTAAAATGCTATTAGAATCTTTGCTTCAATTATGTTCGACCAAGAAATCACGAGAGCAATTAAGGCAGAAAGGTGTCTATGAAATTCTACGTGAATATCACAAATGGGAGGCTAAAGAGGGCAAAGACAAGGAAAGTCTATTGGCATGCGAAAATGTTGTAGACATATTGATAAAGTAAAATATTGACTAATTTCTTCTACTGGGATTGATATAATTTTTTTTTCTTACAGAAGAGAAGACGAAATTGGCTTAGACAGCTACAAACAGGTGGTTGTGCCGCAAGATGTTGCAGAAAAATTTGTGAAAGAAGATCAGGAGTATATACAAGATTTACTATAGATGTTCAAATAAAACCACAGTCGTTCCATTATTACTGGTTGTTTTTATAGGAGAATTCATTTAAGTTGTAATTTATTTTTTAATGCGTCTCTTAGTGTTTTTTTCTTCTTATTATTTTTGAAGCAAATGCTTTTAAATGCAAACAATAAATATACATTTTTAAGAAATGTTCTTTTTTATATTATTTGATTTTTATTTTGCTAGCAAATTCATTTATTTGCTTCAGTAGCTTTTTTTTTATATATATTATAACTTTTTATCGAACTTTTCAGTGGCATATTCATGTTTATTTTAAATGAAATTTTAAGCAATTTTCTTTTTTAATGTAAATAATAAATTTTTGAATTTTATAATTTTGATTATTATTAATTTTTATTTCATTTGATAATAATGCAGGCTTTTCAGTTATATTATTTCTATGATATTTTCTTATATAAATTTTCTGGAATTTCGACATCAACATCAAGGTTTTGCTTAAAGCCGAATTCATGTATGTAAATTTAATTTTCGTTATTTTATATAAAGGAAACCTTAATAACAAGTTCATTTGGTTTTTAAATTAAGAATGTTAAGTACATTTTTTCATTTAAATTGTTTTTTTCGTTTTTTGATTTAGTATGTCGTTTTTGTCAAAATAAAAATTCCTTACGTTGTTATCACACCTTAACTTGGCTTAGGTTTTGTTTTGTTTTTTTTTTTTTCTTTAGCATATATGTATATATATTTCTTTTTATATTCTATATCTGCATGTATATAAATTAAACTTGGTCCTTTTATATTTACTTTGTTATGTTTTATTTATTTATTTAGGCTCTTCTGTTCAGATTTGTTTATTTTGTATGTACGAATAAATATGTATGTATGTATGTAGGTATGTTATAGCGTATTACATATTTATATGTATGCATTATTGCTTTAAAAATGAATACATAATTTCCGCCTTAGACTTTCTGGTGAATTTGTGATGAAATTATATTTCTTCGCTGTTGTAAAACAAAAGCAAAGGGATTTTAATGTAATTTAATCCGATTTATAGAAATATATTAATTATATTTTAAAACTTAAAATTTTTTTGTATTTTTTTAAATGAATTTTAGGAAACAATACAATACACTTGCGGTAGTGTAAACTAATTAAAACCGTCTATGTTCACGTTTATGAACTGTTCATGTTTTCGAATAGCAAAACTTGAAGAACTACCCAGGAAAAAAAGAAATAGTCAATGCATGGGTTCTATTGGAAATGAACTGGTTCAACTTAGCCGAAGAACGCATGATTTTAATGCAGGAGTGGCATTCGCGAGCACAAAACAGCTCGACATAAATACAGCGCAAAGTAGAAAAAAATAAATTCCAACTGCGCAAATAACTGTATGTGTACATATGAGGTAACACCGATTTAATATCAAAAATTCCCCTGACTGTAGCAACGAAAAGCGCACAATGTTAACGCTTGAGGCGTTACGAAGAAACACCAATTCTGTCTCGCAAAGGACATTACACTTTTCACTTTACATATTTATTAAATATATTTGCAGTTTATGGTTGTATTTCAAAGTGATGTAAAATGTTTTTATAACGCAACTATAAAGTATAAATGCCTTAAATGTGTATGGCAAAATTGGCGAAAGTGAACGTACCACAAGTGCATTAAAATACGTGCAAAGATTGTTTCACATTAAATTTAATTAATTAATTAATTGGGCGAGCTTGCAATAGATTTTTGCAGTTTTGGACATAATTTTTGTTTCAAATAAATAATTTGTATTTTGTTATTTTGGCGGAGTTAAATTTGAGCGAAGTGACGAGATATTTACAAATGTTAAATTTTATGGTTTCATATTTGCATATTTTCTATTTAGTTTTAATAAATATTAAATACAAACATTGCATTAAATTTAAATCACATTAAAGTGTTACTCTTAGCTTTTAAATACAGACATTAAAAGATTGTACATACATATTCAGCAATCGATATGAAAGTTTGATTTGAGTTGTATAAAATTGAAATTGAAATTCTTAAGATTTCGTTCTTTTAAGTATCTTCATACGGCAATAAAAATAGCGTTAATATCAATTCATTTTTTAAGAGAACTAGTTACAAAAAATAAACATAATAGAGTTATAATTCATTTATTTAAGTGTATAACGACAAAGTTACGTGCCAGAGGAAAATGTTTTGCTTTCATTTCACTGCTTTAATATTTTCTTCTTCTTCTATTATTGCAAAAAGTTTTCATTTTTATAAACAAAAAAAAAATAATAAAACTCTTAACTATGCAGTAGTGAACGAACGAACATTTTTATATTTTATGGGTGATTGGCTTAAAACGAAAAAGAAATTTGTGTTTGTGATTTTCTCAACATACATGTTTTTGGTTTTTTTAATTTTCTTTTCTTTGTTTTTGTATTTAAGTGCACAGAGTAGATATTATTAAAATGGTTTAAAAAAAAACTCAATAATTTGTTGTGTTTTTTCATTCAATAAGTGTGCGATTTATGTTGTAAAATTTGTGAGATTTCTTCGTAATTCCGATTCATAAAATGTATTGAATTAAAAAACTTATTATAATCCATGATATTGTTATTATGAAATTTTGTTTGTGCCTTAAATGCTTATCATATTTACAGCTTAATAAAATATAACTTTTAATTTTGAATTATACTTTTTTTTTTTTGTTAATTTATTTTATGTTCTGATATTCGCGGCTATAATTTACTGCTACCTGTTATTTAAAAGATAATTATTTATGAATATTACAATCGATGATATCAGCAAATATTTCCATTTAAAGGATAACGAGTTTGAGCTGTGCAGAGACTGGGAGGCGGTATTGCAGGCGTCGGCATCACTGCAACTCTGTAGGCAACCGTGCACATATCTGAAAAAGATTGTAATTTTGTATTAAACTTATTTAATGAAATAAGAACGAAAGAAATATATTATTTACTGAAATTCAATGAAATACAGACTGTTTCCTCTTACCTGTCATCGTAGTAGAATTTACCACAATGCGACATGCGTATAATTTCTGTATCCGTGGTTAAAGTACCGCTGTCTAAAGCACAGCCTCTCACAGTAATTGTTTCGCCAGTATCATCTGTAAAAGATAATCTATTAATATAGATAGCTGGCCACAAAAGCGACTACAAAAGATTTTAACAAAAAATGCAACCGTATGAAATTCTATTCGCAGCGATTGTGTTGGGTATTCCATAAATGGAAGTGAAAAACTAAAAAATAACAAAATTCTGTCAAAAATATAATTCTCACACGATGATGGAAAGACAGAGCTGAAAAAATCACAGCTGTTGAAAGCACAGGTTACACTTAAGACTATCACGGGTAAGTGGTATATCGGCCTAACTACACCATGCTATCAATAACGATAAAAATTATTGGATTCACTCATGATGCATGCACGTGTGTGACTTGGCAGTCACAGGTAAGACTTTAAATAATGGATTTTGTCAGGTACATTTAGTTCGTCTCCTGGTGTAGTTGTGCAGATAAAACTGCACATTTAGCCAAGCTGAATGCAGCATCATCATTCTCCGTGCTTCCACTGTGAAAAATCAAAGTCAAGCGTCTTTTTTGTCGGTCTTTTTTGTCCCGAAAATCAGAACTGCTCGCGAACCAACAGAAAAAAATTCCCTTGTAAAATGAACATGACTAAATTTTGATTAAAATTATCGTTAATTTCCTCAAAAGTAATGACTTCATTTAAATTTAACATTGATTCATATTGATTTGAAACGAAAATATTTCAAAATTATTTTAAAATAAATTGATGCAATATTTTTCGTGATAAAAATAATGTTGCACAATGTTAAATACATAAAATGCCATTAGAATTAAAGTTTTATCGCGATAAAACGACGTTGAAATCCACTAAATCAATGCAGCATAATTCAAGATTTTCGTAAAAAAATAGTCTAACTTATAATTTTTTTTTTTTTAATTTTTTTTTATCTGGGACCAGCACTCAGGAGATGAGTCCTACACATGCGAAGCATTGTGTTGGAATTATAGGAAAGACACAGTAGGAGAAACGACAGGAGAGGTGAAGCTTAATTAATTATTTTACAGCTCTGCTTTTGCACGTTCTTTGTTTATACTCGTAGCAGGGCTGAAGCTTCGGTTCAGTAGCCATTTTTATTATTATTTTACTTCGCCGATGCTACACAATATCGACGAAGGATGGCGTTCTGATGTGATTGTGGATTGCTATCAGCTGAAACCGGTATGGTTCAGAGATTAGTGACTATGCCTCCGACACTGAAACATTCCGACAACAACTGACACACGAAGACACACTAATGCACATCAGAAAAATGCGAGATGCTTTTTTTTTTTTATAATTTTAGTCTGAAACTGGGGTTGAACACAGGTCTATTTTTGGTTTTGTAGTCAACGTGCAGACTACCATCCATCGTGCCATCGCCACCCTTATTATAAAATCGTGTTGAACTAACATGAAAATCGTTTGACGCAAAATCACATAATTTTTTATGTTTTCCACTAGATTTTTGTTGTTGTTGTTCTCTTATTTCAGAAATAAATATTAACATATACGGATAATCAGTATAAGTTCTTGTCTCGTAATCCGTTTCCGTATTAAACATTTCAAAAATACCCATAGAAGTATAAAAATATTGTCCGGTTAGCAAGATATGCCTAGAAACGAGATGAAACTGAGGTGGTAATAAAAGAAAAAGGAAAGCCTGATAATAGATTTAATACTTTATAAAGAACTTGTTAGTCATTTAGAACTCAGTATTTTGATACAACTTCACATTTTCTTCATATTTACGTAAATGTGAGCCCTCTGAGTGGTTGTTTAATTTTTTTTTTGTCTTCGTGTGTGCTGGGATTAAATTGTAAATAACTTACCATAGTAACCAGCAATTTTAATACATGCTGTTGCTGGAAATAATCCATCTCTACCTTTGCGTCCTCCCATGCATGGCGATTCCAATATACCGGTTGAGTAATTATTGTGAAAAGGATCATCGCAAGCCTTGTTGGCTCCATTATATGAAACACACTTGAAACAGTCAATGGCGAAAACTGTGCAATGACAAAAGACAAAAAAATTATCCAAATTACAACATATTGAATGTGTATAGTTCAATACGTACGAGGATGGTTTGAAAATTCTTTTCATAATTAAAGTATGTATATAATACACTCATCATCTATCTATTATATTCATAGGCAAACACTTTTTTGTGTAAGCCATTTCACGTCCGTACTATTGCGTCGATTGTGAAAAGATATCTGTACAGTCGAACTTCTCTATGGCGAACTTCTCTATAACGAATAAAATTCGTGAACACAACATTTTTGTGAGTATTTTCATACATTTTAATCTCCCTATAACGAACTTCCCTATAGCGAAGTTCTCTCTGTAACGTACAATTTTTTAAGACCTAAGTACAATTTTTCACACTAAATAATCTCTGTGTTGCGAAGTTTTTAGCAATCGATTTTTTGCATCAATTTAGTCAGATATGTATGTATTAATAATAAAAAAATTAATGTGTTCATGTAAAAACAATTTTTTTTGTATTAATAAATATATTTTCTACATAAAAAAAATGTAGTAAAAATTTTCTGCAGCTTCTCTATAACGAATTTTCTCTATAACGTAGAAATTTGACGGTCCCCAACTGCTACGTTATAGAGAAGTTCGACTGTATATGGTTTTAAAGATTTTTCGGCACAGATGTGGACAATCTTAATTTTATGCAGATCGGTTTAGTACTTTAGCAGTAATATGAAGGTATGTACACACGATTGTCATTTACTACAATATTGACAGAAAAATTGTTACAAAATGTGCAACAACCGTGTGAACACGCAATTTTTGTGTGGCAACATCGTCACAAAATGTATTGTCGGTGCATTTAGTGCACCGTACAAAAACACCATTGACAGAAAAATATTTCTGTTGGCAACGCTGTCCATAAATATTTAGATACATAGATACACATCGGAACTGGCAATTCTGCCGCTCAATAATCTAACAACAGTGTGAACGGTCAATTATTATTGTCAGAAAAATTTATTGTCGCAGAACTGTGTGGCAATGAAATTGCATGGTTTTCTTTCAATAATGTGAACAGGCAAATTACCAGATGGTAACAACAATTTTTCATTATGAGTGCATTGCCACCATATTGCCGTATCCTATAATATTGTACAATCTGACAATCGTGTGAACATATCTTGACTGTAAAATTATTACTCAAACCATTCAACAAAACACTTCGCTTCTTATTAGATGCAAGTAAAAACAAGAACATATTTTGCTTATGTGTACGTATATACAAACAAAACAAACCAAATAGCTTCTTCTTCCTTATACCGGGTGGGCCAAAAGTCACGCCTGCGTGTAAAAATTTAATACCTATTTTGTTTATTATTATTTTTTATTTTTTTTGTTTTTTAACATAATATTAGCTTTGTACGAGCTAAATTTTAATTAAGAAAAATAATATCAGAGAGATGATCACCATTTTTATCGATGCACAATTGGGCTCTTAAACAGACGTTTTGCATAACTGCACGGAAAGTTTCAGGCTCTATTGCCCGGATCTCAGCTTCAATGTTGTGCTTTAGCTGCTCTATAGTTTGGGGCTTGTTAACATACACTCGTTCTTTGAGATAACCGCATAGAAAATAATCAAGGGCAGTTAAGTCTGGTGAACGTGCTGGCCAATTGAATTCTGAATTTTTTGACGTAATTGTGTTGCCGAAATTCGTGTTTGATGGCAGTCAACTGGTAAAAGTTGTTGCGCCAATTGGACCTTGTATGGATGGATTCATGTGTAAATGACGTTATAAAATGCGTCGAAGTGATGTTCTAGAGAGCCCCAGCTGTCCAGAACGTCTTCGCAATGAAGTTTCTGGAGATTCTTCAACACTGTCCCGTACACGATCAATGTTCACTTGGTTCTCGGTCTTCCTGATCTTGGCAAGTCTAACACAGCACCTTGTTGTCGAAACCGTGCAATTAAACGATTAATTGCGGTTTGGTTAGGAGCATTTCTGGCGTTCAAATAATTTCGATATGCTCGTTCCGTTATTGAAATTGATTGCACATTGGAGAAGTAAAATTCTAGCACTTTGGTTCGTTGCACGGTCGTTAAAATTTGCATGGTCGTGTAACAAAAAATAATAATAAACAAAAAATTGTTATTGTTTTTGTTTATAGATTTTTTGGTTTGTATGTTTAATATTCAAAAATTCTCGTTTGATTAATTGAATTTTAAACATATAGATCTTAGGTTTGTATTCAGAAATTAGGAAAATCCACTGATGAGCTAAGTAAGCGTTAGCGAAATAGTACTATATGGATATGCTTTCCTCCTCAATTATTGAGTTGCTTTTGTAATAAAATGCTTTATGATATTTTTGATATTGTATGAGAATATCATAGGGTATGTAATAATAAATTTTACATATAGTTTATAAGGGAAAAAGCACAATTAGAATCATATATATAAATAAACAAAAAAGTTATTCAATTTTTACACGCAGGCGTGATTTTGACCCAACCGATACAGCAAATATTTTATTATTTGATTTTAAATCTATTTAATTTTAATTTTGTTTGTATATTTCGTAATTCTCAAATATTTTTTGGGAGTTCTGGTATAAACAGGTGAAATTTCTTAGCTTTTTTCAAGAATTTGATTAATGGCTCGATTATGGATAGCAACCGAACTTCAGTTGTGTTGTCAGGCGGCAACCACAAAATTGTGGTTGCTAGAAAAGCACTAAAATATACTGAAATTAGGCAACTGTAGTTAATGCATTGTAAACTGCATTACGTGCATTATCATTTTTAGCAACTGGCAACTGAACAACAGTTCGGTTGCTATCCATAATCGAGCCATAAAGGTCCAGTGAAGATTTTGGTATTAGCACCATACCATATAACCGTATAACAAACATAGATAAATAATCGTAGAAAATTATTATTTTTTATTTAATTGGAAACCTGCTTTTTCGGAATTCATCGCTATTTTACGAGTAATAAATTATTTACTGGTTTTAACACCCGAACCATAACGATATTTTATAATACGTTAATACCAACGATACGTAAATTATACGTATATATATGCATTTCGTTTGATAAATTTAAATTTCATTTCAATTGGTTTTTTTTTTAATTCATTAAAAATATATATTGAAATTACTTTCTTATAAAAAGTCAAATAATTTTCAATTATGTACATTTTTCTCTAAATAGTACCTCATAGTGCATTGAGGACAGCAATAACACGTTTTTATTTTTCATCGGCATAAAAGAGACTAACGTCATGTTTTCATCAGCGCGATGATCCACAGTGCTGCAAACCGAGCAGCTCGGGAGTTATCTCAGCCTTGTTCTTTCGTAGTGTGCTAACGTTACCAAAAAATTACGTGCAAGAATTTAACCTTTAAACTTTTACGTACAGTCTCTAAGTGCGCATACTGTGAATTCCTATAAAACATTAAATATGTGTTGCTTTAACACTTGTAAGCATATCAGCACAATTGATGAGAGCATAGCTAAAATGAATTGGCGTTAGAATGCCGGTCACTTCTTTTATATACATGTGAAAAAAAATGTACGTAAAATTTACTTACATTATGGATCTAGGGTTAAAGTAAATTTTTTCATTGTGCGAAGTGCGGATCATCGTTGTATCCTGAAAGTGTCGATGTTTTCAGTGCTTTATTTGTCAATGGTTGTTATGCTTTAAAAAGTAATGTTGGCCAGAACGAAACATATAATGATGGTTGCTATAAGAGCATAATTACAAACTATTTTGCAGCACAATTGCATATGGGTATTTCCATGAAATGGTCCACCGTGACTTAAAAAATCAAAACGCTCGCATAATTTTTTTAAGCACAGTTGGATTTAATTAAGTTGAATTAATTTTGTAGTATATTTTTATTTTTCTTTTTTGAATAAAAGTTAAATTTTTTTGTTAAAAACTACTGAAAATATATGTAAAATTACTAAAATATGTATGAAGGTAAAAAGTGTCACGTGCGTAACGTAACGTGCGTGATCAACAATTTATTTTTTTCTTAGCCAACCCATGCATAGTTGTTTTTGAACAAAACATGATTATAAACGTCCATTATTCTTCTTTATGAAAACATTTTTTCCGAAATAAAATTCTCCAACAAATCGCTTACTTTCGCATTTTTTCTTACGGCTCTAAAAGGCACTTCCATTTTTTGTCACGTGCGTAAGTCTACTTTGATTGCATGGAACTTGGGTACCCAGTGCTCAATTTTCCAATATATATACTTTTTGGAAGAACTCATCACATGCAATGTAACGATTCTAAAATTCCAATCCATTTCTATTTTCACAATATTCAAAGACAATTAAACGTGTACAAATGTCGCGTGCATAACCATGGAAACACCCATATGCTTAATTTAGAGAAGCTGCGGCTTCAACATGCCACATTTCTAGTGTCACAATTGATTTAGTGAATGAAACATTCAGTGAACGAATAATTTCACGTAATGGACAGGTAAATTCTCTTTCAAGCACTCAGAATTAAACACAGCTGATCTATTTGGTTAGCAAAAAGTAATCGATCGATTAAACTTCTTGATTTCCTCCAAGCTGGCCAAACATGTCGGCCGTGAAATAATAGAGAACTATTAGAGTTAATCCAAATTCATAAGAGATTTACTAACATTTTTTTAAAATAATTATCGTTCTGCTCTCGCACATGAGCAAGGTTATGCAAGTCTATACAAACATGGTGGAAACGAGTTTAATAGTTGACAAAAATTAGCATTTCAAGTGCTAATTTGAGTCAATGTGGATGTATGCTGATGTGTGTGTGTGTTCGTGTGTGTGTGTGTGCATGTGTGTCTGCGTTCGTGTCACTTTTTCTCCGGTATCTATCATGTGTGTTAAAATTTACCATTTGTTACGGTTGTCATCAATATGACACAGACAAGTCCTTTAATGGTTGAAGACCAAAAGTTAAATGGCAAAGGCATCAACGGCAGCAGCATATTGTTGTTGTTGTGGTAGTGGTGGCGTTGTTGAAGACGCAACAAACAACAATTTGAATGGCACAAAATATGTGAAACTGTTGCTGGAACTGAGCTTTGAATTTCTGAACTCGTTTTTCTTTCCTCTTTATTTTTTTTTCTTTTCCTTTTGGTTTTAAATCAAAAAACGTTTTACTTTTTCCAGCCCAAGTAAAAAGAATATTCTAAAAGTGAGTGGAGGCAATTACGATGATGATGTGAATGTCGAGGATGTTCTTGATGTTGATGACAACGATAATGATGGTGATGATGTTGCCTTTCTTAAACCTTTTTATTTTCCTATTATTAGTAGTTTTTGTCTTTGGCTTGTTGTCGTTGTTGTTGTTGTTGCTGTTGTTGTTGTTGTGGTGGCACAGTATTTAAATCTACGGTTACTATTGTTTCTACATGCGACTCTTATCACTGTAACATCACTGTTGTTGTGGTGTTTGCTGGTGATGTGCCCTCGTTCTGTTGCTGTGATTTTTGTATTTAATGAGATGCCTTTATGCCTTCCTGCTGTAGATTTGGCTGTTTTTTTTGCTGTAATATAAAAACCACTTGAATACTTAAAATGATTTAGCGACGACGACAAGGACGACGATGGTAATGCTACTAGAACATGAACTATTTTGGCGGCACGCATGGTTTTATGGTTTTAGGAAATCGTAAAAGTCATTTTGCTCCACACTCCCCTAGACACTTTCATGGCGATTATTTGGATCTGCAAAGACAGTTAATAGAAAAGATAAATTTATAGCGTGGACAGTGAGGTTTCCGGAAAAATTTAAATATAAATATCTCTTATTTATTCCGAAATCTATTAAAAGCAAAAATAAATAAATAAATAACAACTGTGCTATTTCTTCAGTTTAAAAGAAAAATATATCTAAAAAAGTGACAGGCTTAAAAAGAAATGCATGGGGCATGGTACATTAAAAATAAATAAATCCAAACAACACTTTACAGATATCAATGATTCTATTATGATTCTAGCCATTTAACGCTTATTAGTCGATATGTGAGATGTTATAAAATATACTGGGTGCCTCTGTAGTCTATTGCCAGAGCATTAGTCTTATCAATATGGAGGTGCGGGTTTGATTCCCGGCTAGACCCTGGGTGTTTCTACAAACAAGCTACAAGAGCTTCGTAGAGTTTGTGTTGTTAAAAAAAAATACTCGCTATATCGTTAATATAGAAAGGCCTTAAATAATATCTCTTTACTATACGTGAGACGGATAAAAATTCATAACAATTTAAGTTTTGTAGTCGCGATTATTTTTCTAAGGCATTTGGTTATTAAATTGTCTAAACAATAGTCAGTCAGAGCACCCCACTCCCTCTCATCAAAGCTTTATTAGAGTACTCGTATTACTAGTTGAAACCCGGCGTAGTTCGCTGCACATATTTAAATTAAAAAAAGTTCAATGTAAAGCATACGAGTATGTTTGATTTTTTTTAATAACAAAGTCATTTCCACCAAATTTAGAAGATTTTGTTTTAACAGTTTTCAAGATATCCAAAAATCAATATTTAGTTTGTATGGGAGGTGTCACGCCTACTTGTCAAATTCCGTCCACTTTTCCACTGATAATTTGTACTGAGCATTAAGTTACTCAGACCAAAACCATAAACTTTAACTTTAACCGTTCTCAAGTTATAATGAAAAAGATTTTTAGTTTGTATGGGAGGTACCACGCCCACTTGTCCAATTCCTCCCAGTTTTTGAATACATAGTCATTTGGACCTTATTCAGAAACTTTCACTTCAACCGTTCTCAAGATATAGAAAAATAAACATTTACTTTGTATGGGCGTGGCAACACCCAGAGAGATACTGTGAAAATTTCAAGAAAATCGATTCAGCCCATATCGGTTAGCTGTCCATAAGGCACCAACACACATACCTACATACGCACGAGTATAAGCATGAAGTTTGTATACACAGGGTGGGCCAAAATGACCCAAAGGATTTGAGTTCGAAGAGCTTTTGGGTCCCTCGCAGTGTGCGTGGATGGTTTCTACGGCTGGCCTAAAAAAATTTACCAGTCTTCCAGTCCGATATATAACACCAGTGATGGCAACGGCGACACCGTGTTAATTTTCCAAAAAAATATGGACAAATTATCCTTTCCGAAGAAACACCGCACCAAGCGGTACACTTAAAGGGGAGTAATTATCGCTGTTGAATAGCCTTTGTTGGCTGTTAACGAACCCATTCAACTAATGGGCTTCTACGCTCATAAGTAAATTTTGAATAAAATCATGATTTTATTCGGAAATATAGTTCAACGATTTTGGCGGTTTAAGGAAAACGCATTCAAGTCTGCCGATGTCTGCCGGTTAATTAATGGGGACAACTGCGCAGTTGTAATTGAATTGTATTCATGACGAGCTGTTTTGTTAAATGAGAACACATGCTAAAACGTATTCAAGCCATTGAATATTCATTGGTTCTAAGCCCTCATTTAAATCACGAGCTGTTTTGTCAAATGTGAACCAAGCACGTGTTCACATCACAATGACATCCCCATGTTAAAATCTTGCGTTTTTCAGCTAAGTTGAACCAGTTCATTTGCAGTAGAACCCGTGCATTTGGTATTCCTTTTGCATGTCGTTTATTTTTTGGTGGGTATGTAAAGATTTCACGAAAAACCTTTCTCTGTAAAATTAGATTTTTGGCAGTTGTAGATTTTTGGTGTTTATTTTTTTCCATCCTCAGTTAGTTGCCATTAATTTTGCTGACATGTGGTTGCAACAGGACGGTGCCACTTCCCACACAGCGCGCCACAATTGATTTACTCAGAGAAACTTAAGACGAAAAAATAATTTTACATACAGATCCATTTAATTGGCTACCAAGATTGTGTGATTTAATCCTATTGGAATATTTTCTTTCAGATTATGTAAAGTCACCTGTCTAAGTCGATAAAAAAATAGACAATTGAACACCTGGAAATCAACATTTGTGGAATAATTGGCGACACACTATCCCAAATGGACGAAATGATATTCAAACATTCATGCCACAAAGTTTTCTTTCCAACAAAGCCCGTTTCATTGATATTAAAAAAATATTTCTTTGTTTTATTATGATCTAAACTTGTGTAACTCTAAAAAACTCACTGTATAATAATAAAAAATAAATAAAATTCCGCTTGAAAAATTACCGTATTTTAAATTTATTTAGTGCAAGCACCTCGATAATTATACCCGGTTAAAAAGTCAAGCCTTATACACATCAGTATTTTTCCTTTTGTTTTTTTTTTTGCTTCAAATTGTGAAAGAACAATGGGGAGGGGTAAAACTGAAAGTTACTTCAATTCGTTCTTTTTAATTTATTTTATTTAATTTAACGTTGGCACCCAGCTATTTTTCTATATGAAAATTGACGTGTTTAAACATACGAAAAACTTCAAAAGAGAATTTAAATGAACTTGTTTCAACTAAAACTGATGCGTGTAAAACCAGACAAAGTGTACTTTTAAATGATTTGAGCAACATTTAACGAAACTTTTGTAGTTGAGCAAGTAAAAAATTTTATTGCATTATTATTTTTTTTCATCTGGTTAGAAATGTTTTTCAATAACACTTTTATTACCCGCTAATTACCAATTATTTGATAAATTCCGTGGCACAGAAATAATTATTTAGTTCATGGGGCACCAAAAGAAAGTTAAATTACTGTCGCTACTGGTCAGCAATAAAATATGACATAAAATGTAAGAAAAACATAAAAGAAATTGCCAGCAATTTGGCAACAAGTGCTCTTTGGCAGTTTCTTTTTACAAATTGAGTGCCAATTATTTTTTAAACGTTTTTATTAACTAGCGTGGCATTTGCTAATCAATACCGAAAAACAAAAAAAAAACAAAATATTCCTTCACGGTGAAAAGAAGTGGCTGTTTTAATAATAATTGATGGCATTATGCGCCAATAGCAATTATCCACATTAATTAATCACCAATTAATCATAAAAAAGAAAATGATTTTGCTTAACGGAAACGTATTGAAAATCATAAATAAATAAATGGCAAATCTACAGAAATTTTAGATGGAAAATCGTTTAAAAAATATTTCACACATTAAACAGAGGACAGTCTAAGAGACGTATAAGAGTATGGAGGGCGCTGATTTCAAGTAGGTAGCAAAGCAAAGCAAACATAAAGACCTGGATTCGTTGCCCTATTCAAAAAAAGGTTTTTTCTAAGTTTTCTGTGCTACAGCACCCTCCTTCCTTCTGATTCAATCTAGAACAGTGCGAAGATAATGCTGTTAATATTTTTATTTTGAATTTTCATTGACAAGAACTTTTCCTATATTGTGAATTTTAAAAAAAAATATTTTTTCATTATAAACAAAAACCAATTTTCCTGAAGAAGCTACAAGGAGTAGCGAAATATCGAATCGGAATAAATATTAAATATATTAAAAAGACCTTAAGCTTAAATAATTAGTGTTATTAATAAATAAAAATATTAAAAATATTCTTGCTACCACTTATATCAGCTGTCTATTCTGTACACTATCCTTCTCCCTATCTCTCTCTCTCGCTCTCTCTCTCTCGCTCTCTCTCTCTCTCACTCTCCCTTTATGTATCTAGTATCAGTGGAATGTAAAGCATATGTAGGACATATTCCCTGAGCACTGGAAAGAAAAGTGAATTAAATATTTATTTGTTGCCTTAAAAGGAATGTTAGCGCAGTTACGCTGTTAGTGGTCCATCCATGCGATACAATTTTGGCATACATTTTTCCAGCATTTCGTCTGGTATTTCACCTATGGACTTCAGCAAGTTTCCTAAGGCTTATTCACGAAAAACAGACGTTGTGGTACGTCACCTGGCTTCAGGTAGTCGAATAACACCAGCCCAATTGTTGACAATTGCGACGAATTGTCATATCGCGGTCTAAAAATTAAAATTGGCCAATACAACAGCAGCAATATTATCGTAGGTACACACACTTCGCATACGGGTTGAAGGGTTAATGTCCCACAAAAGGAAACTGGTACGAAATTTGATCACAACTGTTTTAATCGCCTGTATGTGGGTCCATTATGATGACCAAAAATTAGACTTGTTCACGAAACACTTTTCGCCCACTGCACGAAGTTTGGTAATAAAATTCAATTCAAAACCTTACCGACCACTTTTGGCATTGCTATATGTGACGAATCTTTTCTTTTTTTTACATTTAAAAACCCAAAAGCAAAAAAAAAGCAGCCGATATTAAAGAAAACCATAAATAACTCAATATTTAAAATTATTACCACCACATGGAAAACACAAAAAATAATAATTTAAATAGCAATTTATGTTCGCCACTGTATGTTAAATATTTCTAAGTATATTTTGTTGTGACTGCTAAAAGAAATCTAACGTCAATTCAATTAAATCCAATTCAATTTAAAGCAGTATTTAATTTTTATGAAGTCTCATTATTTTGTTCATAAATAACAAATTTTTCTTTTTGAAATTTAACGTGTAATAAAAGTACAGCAGCATAACAACAGTAGATTCATAAATTAATTATAATTAAAATAACAACATGAAAGGAAAAAAAAAAAAAAAAGGAAAAACAAAAACAAAAAAGAGTTCTACAGGACGCAGCTTAAAAGGGATCACAATGAAAATGAAATTATTATTGTAAAAAGATTGAATTTATTGCTGAAGCAATAAAAGGAAATTTACCCCAACACTCATGATTATTTATTCATAGTCCTACATCAACTTTTATTACCAGGCAGAAAATAATAAAGGAAATATTTTCCAGAAGCCAAAGCAGAGGTCTCTAAACTTTTCTCCTTCTGTGACTTTATGAAATTTATTGATGTGCTTACTAAGACCCTCGGCGTAAAAACTGTTTAAGAAATTAATTATTTATTCAGTTTAGTGATACGGGGGAAAGATGACCTTAAATAAAGCCGCAATTATAAAACGAAACAATCTTTTTGTATGTACCACAAGCTACAAAAGAAACGCAAGAAAATTTAGCAAACGCTGATTTAAAAGGACTAAGGGAAGCAACTGAAATGTCACCATAAATAAATGTAACTGGAGAAATTCATGGTAGCAGCGGTAACAAAAGCAGTTAACGTACAATGTACCATCAACATCTCTTAATTATATTTTCTAAAATGTTTACAAAACTCATTCTATAAACGTGTGTGTGTGTGTGTGTGCGTGTGTGTGTATGCAAGTGATTTTACGTTTTAAGGATATAAAGTTTTCATTTTCATAATGAACTCTTGTGTTTGCACTGTATTGTTAATAGAAACAAGTATGAAAATTTCCATAAAGGGTGGTTGAAAATGAATGCAAGTGGAGAATTTCTTAATATTCGTGCCATCATAAATAAAAAAAAAATAAACGAATTTAACAGCGGATAGTTTAAGGTTAGCAGGGTTTTATAATACAACTGACAGTAATTAGTGGCCGATTGGGCCAATTAATTAAATATTTACAGGAATATTAATAAAAATTTTAAAACGCATTTTTAAGGAAAATTCATTAAAATGGTATTAATAAACGAATTTTAGCTTAAAATGCACATTTTAAACCTTGTGTAAATATGGAAATTTTAAAATTGATTCGACCCTGTTTTAAAGCTATTTTAAGATGTCATATTGTGCAGTGTTTGTTTTCATTGTGATTGTTATTTGTGAAAAAAAATCGTTTAATCAAAAAAGTAAGACGTTTGTTTCGAATAAATAATGGACACGCTATATTTGATCAAAAGAATTGGTAAGAACAAATGTAATATGAACAAAAGTAAAATTGTTATAATTTTAATTAAATTTATAATAGAACGTATTGATGAAATTTCAAAAAATCGTCAAAATAAAAATTACAAACCAAGAAGCGATCCGTTTTCTATTCCGGACAACCAATTTAAGCAGAAGTACCGCTTTAATAAAAAAAATTTTTGTTGACGCCCTTTGCGTCTTCAGTTGGGTCATATTTCTTTGGCCACCAGAGCACAACTCATTGAAGCTAAAAAGAATTATAAGTTAAAGGTTTTGTATACATAAACCATAATAAATAGCTCTCTACGACCTCACGCCAAGCTTTTTTCTTCTCCTGGTGGGTGTTAGTGTCGGTGTTTTTCGTTTTCAATTTGCCGCACTCTTTTTCTAATCAGGTCTTTCAGCAGCGTCTATAATAAATGGAATGACAAGATTTTACAACATGTAATCACATCTTAATTATTCTTTGAAATGCAAGACTTACCTTATCAAATTCGACCCAATTTTCCGAACGTTTGCGTTTGCAGTGCTCCTTTTTTTGCATTTCTGTTGCTTTTTTATATTATTATTAATGTTACACAAATTTCAAATAAAACTAATGTTGACCGCACAAAACTAAGTAGTGATGTGTAAACAATTAAAACAAATAGTATGAAACTCGTTATTCAACAACTCTTTTAACTGCAATTAAATAAGTCACTAAAATTGCAAACTTACCAAGCGATATTTTTACTGTTATTATTTTTTTCATTAATATACAACTTATCATACATTTTTTATTCTATAAACAACAATATTCTTATTAAACACGACAATAAAACTATTTAGATACGATTACTGCGTGAATTAAATAATCACGGTTTTGCATCAGTAGGAGTCAAGTGGTAAATAAAAAAATCTAGGGCTGCCATCCTCATTTTTGAAAAACCTTAAAACTTATGTTAGTTAAGATACTGATTATTAATATGAATTTTTCAAAAACGAGTTTTAGGATTAAAAAGCGTTTTAACTAATATGTATTTTAAACCTTATTTAAGACTTTTTTTTATTAATACGGCTGTTAATATTTTGTAGTTGGCTGGCAGATTGCTCAAAGTTGAACAATCTTTTTAACATTTTTTTTTAAGAAGAGAAAGAAATATTTATAATATTTAAATTTGCCGAATTCAAATGGGCAAGGAAAGAATTTTTGCTTAAAATTGACATTGGCATTCAGTAGCCACTAGTGATGTTGCGAATATTCGTATCGCCGAATTCGCGTTCTATCTAACGCGAAAAGTTCTCGGTGTAAAAATATTCCCTAAATTGTCCGAAATTTTTAAAAATACGAACATTTGCAAAAACAAACTATTAGCGATGATTTCTCGGGCAATAAACATTCGCTAAATTGACGAAAATAATGCAAATGCGAATATTAACGATTTTTTTATTTAATTTTTTTATTTTATTTCTCCGTAGTCTAGTGCGTACGTGCGCATTAGACTATCAATCTGTAGGTTGCGTGTTCGATTCCCTACCCTGAGAAGATCCTGGGTGAAAATTTAAAAGAAAAAAATCAACATGATATGAACAAAGAAGAAAACAATATCAAAAGCCAATATTTATATATACATATATATTTTATAGTCAATATTTAGCGCATATCGTTAAGAATGTTTGTTTTCGATATTTTTTTTTTAATCGTGGATGGGCACTTAGGAGATGATCCCTACATATGCTATGCATTGTGCTGGAAAGAGACAGTGAGAGAGATGACAGTTGGTGAAGCTTCACTGACATACAACTCTGCTTTGGACTTTTTTTGTTTGTTTATAGCAGTGCTGCAGCCCCTTTGATGTCAAGGAGACGTATTCTATTTTAAACCTTTTTTTTCAGTAGCCATTTTTAGAAATTATTTTACTTCGCGCTCTGATCTTAGTTGTGGATTAGTATCAGCTGAAGTCGTTACTATTCAGTGACCAGTGACTATGCCTTCCTTCGCCACTGAAACCTTCCGACAACAACTGACACAAAGGCGTGCAAAAATGCACATCAGAAAAAAAATCTAAATGTTTTCTTTTTACCTGCTTGCAGCCGGAGCCTTCATTTTAAATGAAGGAGTTCGTCATTTTTGACAATGCAATAGTCAGTTTCTGCTTTCTTTTGTTTAAATGAAATTCTTTTAAAAGTGCTTTCAATTAACTTGCTTCATATACAGTCTATGAAACATTTTAAAATTTCACAATAAAAAAATATTCTTCAATTGAAGTACTTAAAAATACTATTATCGGCTATTTTCGTTTTAATCTCCCTCCACCACCTCCCCAGGGAGCAGTAGCATTTTATAAAACTAATATTTAAGATTAATTAGCAGTTTCATAAGGACATAAGCCAATATTTTGTTAACAAGTTCTTTTTGCAGAGCCTTCAATTCAAAATAAATATTTTAAATTAATAACTGGCAGAAGGGAAGAACGATTATAATTCTGCAGGCCTTTAAGAAAATCTTGTGGGGGGTATTTAAAAGTAACGAGAACATTTCAAAGTATAATTAAATTATCTTTTCATCTTTGTCAACATCCTTTTTCATTTATTCAATCAATTCATTGCTGCAAAATGACATTTCTGCTGTTGGTTGAGGTTCTTGATGTGGTTGTGAATCCATTGTTTTTGCTTTTCTATATATATATATATATATGTATATATGTATGTATGTATGTATGTACAACAATTACTCATTCCATTTGGTGTTTTTTTTTTTGCTATTTAGTAAATTTTTTTCTGCGTGCATATTTATTTTGTATTTTTTTTATCTGGGACCAGCACTCAGGAGATGACTCCTACACATGCGAAGCATTGTGCTGGAACTATAGGAAAGGGATAGTAGGAGAAACGACAGGAGGTGAAGCTTAATTAATGATTTTACAGCTCTGCTTTTGCAGTGCTGAAGCTTCGGTTTAATAACCATTTTTATTATTATTTTACTTTGCCGGTGCTACACAATACCCACGAAGGAGGGCGTTTTGATGTGATTGTGGATTGCCGGTATTGTTCAGTGACCAGTGACCAGTGACCAGTGACCAGTGACCAGTGACTATGCCTTCGCCACTGAAAACTTCCGACAACAAAAAGACACACTAATGCACATCAGAAAAATGCGAGATGTTTATTTTTATTTTTAAATTATAGTCTGAAACTGGGGCTGAACCCAGGTCTGTTTTTCGTTTTGTAGTCAACGTGCAGACTACCATCCATCGTGCCAAATATTTATTTTTCTATATCTTGAGAACGGTTAAAGTGAAGGTTTCTGAATATGATCCAAATGACTTTGTAGTCAAAACAATCATCAGTCAAAAACTGGGTGGAATTGGACAAGTGGGAGTGGTAGCTCCCATACAAATTAAATAATGATATCGGTATATTTTGAGAACAGTTAAAGCTGAAGTTTCTCATTTTGGTGTGAATGACTTGATTGCTTCCGCCACCTTCATTAAAGCTGCAGAACTGAAATTCGGTAGACGGTAGAGTAAATAATGGGAAAAATATGAAAACTGGCAATTTTTATCAAGGGGACTAGCCTGATACTTCTTTGCATGTGGCACTCTCATTTGATATATTGGGTACTGAATTGGCAACGTAGGGAAGTCTACATCTAGATGGACGTATGGACTATATATTTTTTCAAAGATAAGACCAAGACGGGTGGGAGGAGCCAACTTCCGCGTCTCCGAAACTAACTAACCGATTGTAATAAAGGACACATAAGGCATATATATTTTTTTTAAATAAAACTACAGGGTGGGCCAAAAGTTACTCCTGCGTGTAAATTAATGATGTTCCCTGAATAAAATCTAAAAAAAAAAATAATTAGAAATAATAATAAACAAAAAAGTTATTAAAATTTTAACATGCAGGCGTGACTTTTGGCCCACCCTGTATTATAACAGCTACAGCAAAGCGTGTCCGTTGATAGTATATTACTAATAATTGCTCAAAACTACCATTTTTTAAATCAGTCACTGACTACATCAAAATTATTGTTTCACTTTTCTTAATTAATAAATTAAAAAAATCGCTAGACGAGAAAATCTAATTGCCGTTTACAAAAATACAAAATAGGGGGTAGCAGATTTATATATTCAAACTTAAATACAAAACGTAATAATTGACATAAAGTTTTATTAAGAGTATTGAACAATAGAATGGAAATGCGGATTTCATGTTTTAAAGAGTATGTCATCCAAATGAACTTCAGCTCCCAAGTCCCAGTGAGGCTGCTCTTTTTCCGTATTGAAAGTCGGGGATTTTCACGTAAACTGCTTTCAACCAATTCAATGTTTTCGAGAGTCCTTGAAGATCGACTGGGCCCTGGCCGTGGGATATTCATAGCCGAATCAGTTGCGCAGAATCTCTGCACCCACGAACGAATTAAATATACACTCGGTCCATCACTTATTCGCGCGAATACCGAACTTTGAACAAAATTTTTGTCGACGAGCAATTACGTAAGAATCATTACTCTTAAAACAATGTCTCCACAGGGAACGCGCGATGCTCACTCGACCACTGCGACATCGTGACTGACAAATACGCACAATCGATAATTCCAACGGCACCACCCTCCCTCCGTGGCGTTTATTACTTTTTGAAATAATCGTATTTAGAAATATAAATTTGGCACCAGACGCCTTGTACACAGTTGTGATGTGCTCAGAATAATCAACTTCATTTGTAGCTTGTAGCCTGCTGTCGCCTATGTGCTGTGATGCATTAAAAACATACACGACACGCTTCAGATATTATTTGCTGCTTGAAATTTCAGCTATTAAAATTTAATTAATTAATTTATTACTACGAATGGTCCTTGATAAGTACAGTCCAGTACAAGTACGAGTAATTAAATGATTAATTTAATTTCTTCTAACTACGGCTGAAATTCATTTAGTTCTGTAACTCGCCTTATTAGTAGCGAGGGAGTGTTAAGTTCTGCCTTGAAATCAGTTGTTACAAATATTTTTGTTACGTTTAATTTGATATTAAAATTGTTAATAACGTTGAATTAACTTATTTATAAAGCAATTATAGTACAATAGATAGTCAAAGGCACCTTAGGTCAATTCAACCATATGAAACTTCCTATGTAAGCTTCACTTCTTCACTATACAATATTAATTATTTAAGAATAATATTGTGTAGAGAGGGACAGGCAGTGAAGTGATTAGAAGTCTTAGAAGCTTAAGTCTTGCAGAAGTCTGTAGTTGTGTGCTTTTGGAGAATTTGTAAAGTTGAGTTGCTGCCTCTCAGCTGTTCTGTTCGCGTATTAATTTTTAAACTAAAGGAAAGTAAATTTATTTATTATTTTATTCCACCGACGCACAGTGGACTAATTATCGAGAAGGCGGTCAAAAATCCCTAACTTTTGATGTGCATGGAATTTTAATACTTCCGATCTTTAACAGTTGATAACGGCCATCCTGTTGAAGCTACATCTGTCAAATTAATTGTCAGTCTATTTTGCCAAATCACCATGGACTAATATAGCGTTCAACAACACGAACAAATACTAAAATTTGTGTTCTGTTCGTCATAATCGTCCTACGGAGAGGACTATTCGCAATGTGCTGGATATATTGGAGTCCACTGGTTTAATAAACGATCGATAAACAGCGGTACGTCGACGAAACGCAAGACCTGCCAAAATATGTCCGTGGGAGTGTTCAGGAACATTCGAGGCAGTCGATTTAGCGTTGTTATAAAGAACTCAGACTTTCGCAGACCATAACTTGGCGAATTTTCCGCCGTGACTTGGCCCTGCACCCGTACAAAATTCAACTGACCCAGGAACTGAAGGTCAACGACCATAGACAATGACATGTGCTCGCTGAATGGGCTCTGGACTTAATTATCATCGAAAACTCATTTTCAGCAATGAGTCCTATTTCTGGCTGAATGGGTATGCGAACAAACAATTTTTGTCGAATTTGGGATGATACCAATCGCCATGAGATTCAGGAGCGTCCAATGCATCCCAAAAAAGTAACTGTTTGTTGTGTATTTTAGACATCCTGAATTGGATTATGTGGGCACCAAGGACATGTGGCTTCAACAGGACGGCGCTACATGCCACACATCTCATCCCACACTGGATATTCTGCACGAGCGTGATGTTAACTGGCCACCAAGATCGTGCTATTTGACGCCGTTAGACTTTTTCTTGTAGGGTTTTTTTCAAGTCACAGACAATATAAACCAGGCCATCGGTCAAATTCAGCCCGATTTATGTATCAGAGTCATGGCAACTTGAACAATTCGGATGTGTTTCACCCGGAGAAGCGCTGGCGAAGATTTGAACGATTTTATATTCCGCAGATAATTGAATCAATAGATCTTTCAAACGAATACAAAATTTCGATGATATTTCATACACACTTTGTTTTATTTAAATTTAAAGATAGAAAACGCTTATTGACAGACTCCGTATTTGTGCTTTCCTGGTTCGCATGCCTTTACCTTGCAATTAAATTCCCGATTATTTGAAAGTCTTCTTCTTTGGTCCTTTAATATTCAAATTATTAAAAGTTGACTGTGTCTAATCACAATTAAACCTTCTTTCTTAATTATTGTATTTGCATACAAAGCATTAACTATTGTAGATTTGTTAATACAATTTTGGTTACAATTTATTCTTGTATAATTTCTAAGAAAAAGAAGAATATTTTGCACGTTGTAACTGCCTCCCTGTTTCTACTTTTTGTATACATTTGACGCATACATTTGATAATTTTAAATTATGGAAAAAAAAAGGAACCTAAGCTACCATGAATGCGTTATTTGAACATAACATGATGACAATTTATGCAAAATTATTCAATTTTTGTCTTAAATGGAATACAACATCTTCTTCTTAAAGTTGTCGGCAGTTAATTAATTGTAGATATTTGTAAAAGAACGAACGACTTATGTGGAATTTATTTGTTTTGTGAAGAAATAGGAAAATATCTAGACCCAGCGAGATAAAAAAAGACATGGAAAATAAATAGTAAATGTAAATGGGTTCGATTGCAAATGAACTGGTTCAACTTGGCTAAAGAACGCATGACTTGATTATGGGGATGCTCTTGGTGAGCACGGTTTCACATTTAACAAAACATCTCGTCATGAATACAGCGCAAAGTACAAAAATTAAATTGCAACCGCGCAGTTATTCATATCGATTAATCGTCAGACTTGAATGCATTTTGCATGAGTTCAAAAATGATAATGCCGTTAATATTTAAAAATGAATATTAAAAATGAATTTAGAAGAAGCAGTGCTTAAGAAGGGTGGCGATGGCTAAAGTATTCTGCACGTTGCCTAAAAAAACAAAAAGTGCTGTAGTGCGATTCAGTAAATTTTAACGATTCGTTATCTGTTGAAATTTAAAGACTGTTTAGCTGTTTGCTGTAACGATTGTGCGATTCAGTAACTTGGTGTTAACGTTAGAGGTTAAAAATTTAAATGAAGTGACATCTCGGTGAAAATATACGAAAAGTACAAAGAGGATGAGATGATGAGAGCAAATGTTTCGTATTTAACACGAAAAAAATAGTGTATTAATCATTTCATATTATTTATTAATTATTTCTTTATTATAAATATAAAGGGTGTCCCAACAAGAACGCAAGATTTAAATTTGGGGCCATTCGAAGTGTCATAGTTTGACATGTGAACAATTGTTATGTTTGCTAGTAGAAGCTACGAGGTTAGTAAAAATTGAGCGCTACACGAATGAACAACGCATTCTCATTGTGAAATTGTTTTACCAAAATGGTGAAAGTTTTGCGGCTACAGTTCGCAAATTGCGATCAATTTAGGGTCACAATAATGCTCCAAACAAGTCAACTGTAAAGAGATTAATGGATAAATTTGCCAAAACTGGGTCTGTTAGTGATGTAAAGACAACAACGCGCCTTCGACCAGGTCGATCGACCAAAAAATGTCGCAGCTGTACGTGATGATGTCGCTCAAACTCCATCCACCTCAATTCGACACCGAGCTCAGCAAATTGGTGTCTCCAAATCCGCTATGCAGCGGATTTTGACGAAAGATTTGCATCTTCGTGCATACAAAGTTCAATTGACTCAGGAACTGAAGCCAGCTGACCATGGTTAGCGAAGGGAGTTCGTTAATTGGGTATTGGAGAGCCAACATGAAAGTGTTGATTTTGCCGATAAAATCATCTTCAGTGACGAGGCCCATTTCCATCTTGATGGCTTCGTCAATAGGCAGAATTGTCGCATTTGGGGTGAGGGAAATGCTCGAGTGATTCACGAGAAGCAAATGCATCCTCAACGTGTCACTGTGTGGTGTGGATTTTGGGCTGGAGGAATCATTGGACCTTTTTTTATGAAAATGAGGCAGGTCAAGCGCATACAGTCAATGGTGTTCGGTATCGTGAAATGATAACCAGTTTTTCGTGCCTAGAATTGAAGAAATGAATGTGGAGGGCATGTGGCTTCAACAAGACGGCGCCACATGTCATACAGCCAGAGAAACAATTCAAACAATTTAAATCTTGCGTTCTTGTTGGGACACCCGTTATTTGCAAAATTTAAGTAAAAATATTCTTATATCAGGCCTGTTCTGCAAACCACTTTTTGTCAAAGTGATTTGAAATCACGGAAATGGATTCTGCACACAAACATTTTAATTATCTCGTGATTTGAAATCGTCAGCTAAATGACTGACGTTTTGAAATCACTTGCTTATTTTTTTTATGCATTTCGTTTAGAATTTAATAAAAATGCTATAATATATTTCATGTGATTTGTTTTCTATTTATTTTTCTAAAACTAAAATATGAGCAAATTTGTAAAAACACTGCTTTTTTTGAAAATATCGGGTGGTTAAATTGTAAGGGCCGATGTTGAATGTGAACCACACCTAAACGCCAAGCTTTTTTTCCAAATTTTATTTGACATTTCTCTATTTCAGACTTACTCAATTTGAACCATGGAGAGATACACAATCCAACAACGTGTTAAAGTTATCCAGACTTATTATGAAAATGGGCGTTCAAATCAAAATGCATATCGTGCACTTCGTGATTTTTTTGGTCAATTTGATCGTCCAAATGTGCGTACAATCGCAAAAATCGTGGAAAAATTCGAGCAAACCGGGTCTGTAGAAGATGTGAGAACACCAGTGCATGCTCGTACAGCTCGTACTGCAGAAAATATTGCTGCTGTTCGCGATAGTGTGGCTGAAGAGCCGTCCACCTCAACTCGTCGTCGTGCCCAACAATTGCACCTCTCACGCTCGTCGTTGATGAACATTATGCATAAAGACTTGCATTTACACGCTTACAAGGTGCAATTGGCTCAAGAACTAAAGCCTCTTGACCATTCCAAACGTCGTGAATGGGCAGAATGGTGGCAAGAAATGGCAACAGTGGATGATCAATTTTCGAAGAAAATCATCTTCAGTGATGAGGCACATTTTCACCACAGTGGATTCGTCAATAAACAGAATTGCCGCATTTGGGCGAATGAGAATCCAAGAGTGATTGTCGAAAAACCAATGCACCCACAAAGAGTGACTGTTTGGTGCGGTTTATGGGCTGGCGGCATCATCGGGCCGTATTTTTTCCAAAATGAGGCCGGTCAGGCAGTTACTGTGAATGGTGTTCGCTATCGTGAGATGATAACGAACTTTTTATGGCCCGAATTGGAAGATATGGATGTGGACGATATGTGGTTTCAGCAGGACGGTGCCACTTGCCACACAGCTAACGAAACAATGGCTCTTTTGCGCAACAAATTCAATGGCCGTGTTATCTCACGTAATGGCGATGTCAATTGGCCGCCAAGATCATGTGATTTGACACCGTTGGACTTTTTTCTTTGGGGTTATTTGAAAGAAAAGGTGTACGTCGATAAGCCAGCAACAATTGAAGAGCTAAAGGAAGAGATAATTCGGCACATTAACGGCATAGAACCGCAATTATGCCTCAGCGTCATCGAAAATTTGGACCATCGGATGGAGGTGTGCCGCCGTGGTCGCGGCGCCCATTTGGCCGATATTTTGTTCCATACATAATTGAGTAATACCAATATATCATAATAAAATAAAATTACAATAATTTCCTAAATAGTTTGTGTTTTATTCAAAATCAACATCGGCCCTTGAAATTTAACCACCCTTTATATGAAAATAATTGTTTTGCTTTGTTTACCAATGTCGTGGTTTATATTTACTTTTTAGCAGTCAGCTGGTTAATTTTTTCGAACATGTTTTTGAGGTTGCCAAAGTAACACATTCTTTATAAGGCATGTAATTATATATTAATTTTACTATCATGTTCTTTATTTAAGACAAATTTTATATATTGTTGTACAGAAAATCTAGTAATGGTCAATAATTAATTATTTTTGTGCAAATTTATAAATAAATAAATGCAAAATTTAAGTAAATTTCATTAATGAAAACACTGGCAACTTCGCAATTATACATACATACATACATATGTAGACATTTTGTTGTGCTAATAAAAAATTTATGGTTTGTCCCGCAAAAGTCGTTTTTGAAAACGCTCTTTTTTTAACTGATGTTTTCTCAAAGCAATTATTGATAATAAAGTAGCTCCTGGCATTTTTATATTCTTTATTTCCTCTAATATTTTAATTGACAGTGCAAAAATATAAGCAAATATAAAATATCAGCTGTTTTCTCGTGTTTTCGAACAATTAAAAACACACCGAAAAATGTAAAATCGCGTGATTTACAGAACAGTTTCAAATCGTCGGCGTGGTTTCAAAACGGTTCGTGATTTCAAATCACGTGGTTTGCAGAACAGGCCTGTATATTTATACAAAGAAAATCAAAACTTTTGGAAATAGATAAGAAACAAAGATACCCTTTAATTGGATGTATGGATGTGTGTGTGTTTTAGATTTGTGTTAAAATAAACAACTGGAAAAGTAGCGTGGGTTATTTAACGTAAAAGCTGTTAAAGAAAACGCTTAACGATAACGACAATGTTTAAAAATATGTTAGTGAATAATTTATTTTAGTGTTAAGTAGTTTTAACCCAACAATGGTTGTTAAAATAGTATGGTGAATGAATCGCACTACTGGAGTCGACTCATTTCGAATTTTTTCTATTGTGTTTTAGTGTGTCTTTGTGTCAGAAGGCGAAGGCATAGTCACTGGTCACTGAACAGTACCGGCTGCAGCTCTAACCAATCCACAGGCACATCAGAACACTCTCCTTCGTCGGTATTATGTAGTAAAATAATTACTAAATGGCTACGAAAACAAAGCTTCAAATTTCAATACGTCTCCTTGACATCGGAGGCACTGCGGCACTACTACAAACAAAAAACATGCAAAAGCAGAGTTGCAAGGCAGTGAAGCTTCACCTCCTGTCATTTCTCTCACTATCCCTTTCCACTAATTCCAGCACAATGCGCATCGTATGTGTCGGGATTATGTCGTGCGTGCTGCTGGTCCATTATAAAAAATAGTCATAAATATATCAATTCATAGTGAACGCATTCTCTTATTTATTGCTGGGTAGATATACTTAAATTTCTCATATGAAATGTTTATCTTATCAGATTCGAATATATTAACATCTTTAATTGAGTTTTCGGTTATTTAATTTAAATATTTTTTACTTATACGCTCCAGAGTTTGAGTGTATGTATGAATGTGTGTGTGTATAACAAACAAAACAAAAGACGTAAATAATGCATCAATCATACGCCACGGCGATACCATTTTCATACCCCAATTTGAAAATCTTTTGCGAATTTTTACTCCCTTGTAAACAATTTCATTGATTGTTTTGTTATACCGATTAAATACTTGAGTTCGTTGTAGCTTCCGCCCTTTTCGTTCTTATTATATTCATGTACGTACTTATGTATGTATGTAGGCGTGTGTTTGGGTGTGTATTCCATGCAGCCGTATGTTACTGAATTTATTTAAATAAAATCTTATGGTTTATTTAACTATAAAAAGATGGATTACAACTATTAAGCGTAATAATGAAAAACAGAAGGGAAACAGAGTAGAAACACTTAAATGTCAGTAGAAAACAGTAGAAAAAGGAAATTCATAAGCCGCTTAAAGCGCACTTAAATGAATTGGAGAGATAAAAATGAACTAAAATCTGATAAAATATAAATGAGAAACTAGATTAGTGAATTCTAAATTAAAATTAAATGCTTTCATAGCTTTGGAAACTTTTATATGGATGAATGAGGAGCAACTGTGTGGCATATAGCCTTCTTATTTTATCTTGGACCAGCACTCAGGAGATGACTCCTACACATGCGAAGCATTGTGCTGGAACTATAGGAAAGGTATAGTAGGAGAAACGACAGGAGTTGAAGCTTAATTAATTATTTTTGCAGCTCTGCTTTAGCACGTTCTTGTTTATACTCGTAGCAGTGCTGAAGCTTCGGTTCAGTAGCCATTTTTATTATTATTTTACTTCGCCGGTGCTACACAATACCGACGAAGGAGGGCGTTCTGATGCGATTGTGGATTGCTATCAGCTGAAGCCGGTATTGTTCAGTGACCAGTGACTATGCCTTCGCCACTGAAACCTTCCGACAACAACTGTTTATTTTTATTTTAAAATTTTAGTCTGAAACTGGGGTTGAACCCAAGTCTGTTTTTGGATTCGTAGTCAACGTGCAGACATCCACCGTGCCATCGCCTGTTATTGTAATCAAGTGGATTGTGTTACTTGCGGACTAGTAATCTGAAAGTCGATCATTCGATTTCCTTCATATACTTTGACTATTTTTGCGGTCAAGGGACATATGGAACTTGTTTTTTCTTTTTGTTTTTAAAATTTTTGGCTTTTTTGTAAAAGTATTTTAAAAGTCATTTTCTTCACTCTTTTGCATTAAAAGTACAGCTGTACAGTGTATCCCTCTCTTTGATATATCACATATCGTATCACATGGGGTTCATGAGCTCTTTGAAGTGAGCGCTCTTTTCAGTTCAGCTCTTTTTGGTGAGCTGGTTCGTTTAGTTCGTTTAGTTCGTTCAGTAGCTCAGTAGTATCAGTTGACTTTTAGCTCATTTGATTTTGTTTCTGAACTGATTTTTTAGCTCATTTGATTCAATCAAATACAGCGCCAAGGAAGCTTTAATCAGTAGTAGAAAGAGAAAATATGTTTTTGATTGCTGAAATTTTTTATTTTAGGGAAATTTGTGAAATATTTTACATTGGCTAATATAGATATAAAAAATATTGTATTAAAATTTAGATTATTATTCAAAAACTTATATCAAATAAATACAGAAATTTGGGCATATACAGAGAAAAAATTTGCCCTTAAACCACGTATGTTGCAGAAGTCAATTCTGAAATGGCCTGTCATAGTTTAAGCAAAAAAAAAATCAAATCAATTGTCTATTTTCTATTTTTTATATTGTCGACACCAATGAGCTAGTTGCCGCCTGAGAGATTTCTCGGTGATCAGTGCTACGCCTTCATCACCAAACAGTCCAACAGCAACTATCCCACTGGTATCCACAATATAAAAAAATTTATATTTTGCTTTTGATAGGAGTTTTTAGCACAAAGACGCGAAAAAGAGCCATAAAAGCCCTGATCCGGTCACTTTCAGCCGAAGTGCCAACACCTGATTGGTGGTGCCAGCACTGGTAAATATTTTCAATCGCCCGTCACTGGTATAACGGATTTTATTTTCTGTTCTATTGTTTTGGTTGGAATTTTATTTTTGTTGTTGTTTGTTTGTTAAATTTAAGATTTATTTATTCCCCGTTTGCATTTAATCCAAAGTACCGTTTATTTTATTTAAAGCATTTAAAGTTTGTAAGTTTATTTAGTTTGTTTTGTTTCACTATTGTTGTCACTATTTTCCTCTGTTTTTTTTTCCATTCCGCTATTTTAGTTTTTAGTCAATTCTGTGGTAATTTATCCGCCTCACAGAAGACGCGTGTATACCGGACGGACGACACGACACATCTGATGCATGATGATGCATCTGGCATCATACAAATTTTATTTAAGAAATTTTTTTGGTGCTGGTAGCACTGATGAACCACTGAAATGAACGAAAAAAAAACACGGCAAGCACTCTTCACTGAACTAGTATCATCAAAAAAAAGTGATCGCTAACTTCGCTCAGTTTACTGAATCGTTCAATTGAGCTAGCTCAGAGCTGAACGACACAACTCTACTGGGCACTGCTTGAAAAAAAAAACAAGATTTTTTTTAACACCGGTTTACTGATGCCAGACTTACTTTTCGTCAGCCATAACTGAACTTTCTTATGGGAAACTTTTCGTTTTTATCCAGCGATTTAGTATCATCAGTGTGATTAAAATAATATTTTACTTCAGCCATCGGCACTCTTATTTTAAAAAATTTTTCTGTATTGTGAACGGCTTTTTTGGTTTAGTTTGCGACAGCAGCACTTATAGCTGACTTTTTGCTTAGAAATTTTGTATGATTTATCTTGCTTATAATTCCAGGGCTTCTTGGACTTTAGAAAATTTTCGGTACACTTTTTGTTGGAGTTCTTTTCTTTTTAATAACAATAATAATAATAATAATCTACAAATACGGCAAAATGTGGATTATATAGCCGCAAACCAACAGTCCCGACAATTTCATTTTCCAATAGTTAAAATAAATTAAATAAAAACCTTTTCTAAAGGGCTGCATCTCTTGTTCGCATAACTAAATAACAAGCAAAAAAAACATAACTTAACACTAAAAGTTGAGCCAACATTATAATTCGGGGCAAATGTTCAATGATTTATCGGTCCATAAAATATCATAAAAAATGTTACAAACATAAATTACCACTCATACATTATGCTCGCTACTGTATATCTCTAACGACGTTCCCATTTATACGATTATGTATGTATGTATGTATGTACGGTATATCTATGTATATATGAAGACAGATTGCTTATTTTGATGTACATATGTAGTCGTATATATGTATATTCTACTCGTATGCATGTTTCATTCCAACCAAGTTCATGCTAAAAATTTAAAATTCATCCGTATTGAGATAAGAAGAAAGAATAAATAGAATTTAAGGAAACATTTTTCTTCTTTTCATTTCCGTTTTACTTCTTCTTCTTCTTCTTCTTAGTGTTGTATGGCGTTCAGCCTTTTGTCAAAGTTACCGTTAGCTTTTGGGGTTTTCATTGTAACAACTTCTTCAAAACTCTTTCAAACATACGAAGTTCTTAACACAACTAGCAACTTGCATATTTAAATATTTTAAAATACTTTTCTTGTGCAGAGCTTCGCATTATGCCGTACAAGTCAGTGGTTTAAAAGAGTCACTTTACTGCATCCTGATTATGTGCTATATGCGGTTAGTGTAGTACTTTATTAAAATAATAATTTGGCAGCAAAAAGTACATGTTTAATTTTAGTTTTGAAAATTCAACTTCTTTGGAAAATTAGAAAACAAAAATATAATTTTTTTTTCTTTCATGTCAATGAACTAATTATCTCACAACACTGCATTAGAAGAAGATACTTTTCCATTGTTCCTGCATTCTTGCTGCTAAAGCGTTTTGTTATTCATGGATTTTATTAAAGTTGTAAAAACCCGAGTAATAACGCTTAAAACAAAAAAATTATCTCTTCAACAAATTCAAATAAAAGCACAATCATATTAACTCCACAACTACAACTGGCAGATGCCACTACTCAACGACAATGCGATGCACGAACAGTGTGTGATTCAATTCAAATAAGAAACGTGTATTGCAAGACCACAATGCAGTGCTGTTAAATCTACCGTAATTACGATAGTTTATTGCTTTTCGTGTATTTGTCCAGGGATGTTACTCTCTATTGCGATGCGAAAGAAAAATGGTATGAAATCGAACGATTGGTACTCTCTAATCCGTTTGCGGATTTGCCTTACGCATCTATTATTGCCCCTTTCGCAAGTCTGGTATCACCGCACTCCGTAATGCGAGAGTGTCTGTCAAAATCGTTCGATAAGCACTCTGAAAATACATTCATGTTCCGTTCATTTTTTATAGTATTTGGAATCGTGTTGTAAAGCCTCAGTCCTTTATAAAATAATGACATTTGCATCGCACTTGTATTCGCATTTTGTAGCTTGAAATCACCGGCATTCCTTAGATTATATGATTGGAGATCTCCTACGTATCTTAGTTGTTCTAATAAATAAGCTGGTGCATCTTCCGTCTTCATTTTTCGGATAAAAATTATTGTATTTAATTCCAGTCTTTGTTGTATATTTAACCATTTTAATGTATTTAACATATAATTGATGAAATAAGATGAAAAAAAATATCATTAAATTTGCTTGGAGTTCAGATCTTCTTGCACAGTTTTCACACAATAATTTCTCATCGGATATTTTGCTCAGTGTAAAATTATTTATGTACATTTAGATGAATCATAAAATTGTTGAAAAATGTTGCATATTTTATTCATTCATAGTTTTACTGTTGTTGTCCGAGTATTAAAATGTATATTTTGCTGTTGTTGTCGTTGTTGTTGTTATTTCTTATAACAAACTTACAATCATACTTTTAGAAAAGTTAAGTAATAGTTGGCTTTACAGAAAGAAAAGGAAGAACTTATTTCATTAAATGGATGATGGTGCTGCTGATGATAATATGTTTCGTCATCATCAACATCATCGTCGTCAGTATTTTACGTAGTTTTGCGTTTTGTAAATACGTTGCTGAAATATTAATGACTGCTTTATTCGCATTGTGCATTGAAGTTAAATTACCTTGTTGCTGCTGAGCAATTTTAAACAAAATACAGAATTACTTTCTCAGGCTGTTAACAATTTAACAAAAATATTGTGAAATTCATTGCAATAGAAATCTTCGAGAAAATATTATTGAAAAAGGTTTAAAAAAATTAAAATTAGAATGAAAAATAATTCGAAGGTAAATAATCTTGCTAGAAATCCAAGAGTATATTAAGCTTTGTTTATTATGTATCTTTGACTTAAGTGGACTTAAGCACTTAATTTGTGTTAATTGAGGCTGCTATTGAATCTAAAGTCCAAAAGTCGGGGGTTAAAACCGCACTCCAGTTGTCCAAAAATGTTCGTCAATATTGCTGCAGATATATTTAATAACTATGCAAAAATTGTAAATGAAATACGACATTGAGTTTTTAGGGGTACAGTATGGTAGACAGCCATACTCGTATATACATGTTGGTAGTAAATGTGATTTCGTCCAGAATGATCGAATACCATTCAAATTTGCAAAAGAAAGCTGAGTCCTCCTCCTTGCCAACTATGGCACCAGTGATGATACAGTTGATAAATTTAACTTTTTTTGTTGTACAATTTAAACATAAAAAGTACCATGGTACAATTTGCAATTCTCCTCCATTTGTTGTAATTGATTGATATAACATGACAATTCATGTTTATCATAAATACATATACATATGTACCAGTATATGTAATCTAATATTATGTTACTAATCCCCCCTGTTCTGTAAACCGAGTCGATTTAAAAACGAGTGATTTCTCAAAACCGAATAAATGCTAATTTGGTGTTCTAAAAATCACACGATTTCCAACATTCGAACTTGAGTTTTTTTAAACGTCAGTATTTCAATGAAAACATATGTCAGCAAAATGTAGTATTGCCAGATCATTAAATGCCAAATAATTGCATGAGGTGAATTATTTCAAATGTATTTAATTTACACAAAAAAAAATTTAAAAAACACACATTTTTAAAAAATTTTTAATTTTAATCGTATTGTTTCTTTATTAATTACTGTTTACATTATTAATTATTGCGTTATTCAGAGAGTTACATTGACATATACTTGTTAAAAAAAGTTGGGTAGCTTTGATTTTCGAAGTAAACAACAATTTGGTCGCCATATTGATTTAAAATTTTGTGATATTGGAAAAATTAAACAAACAAATTTTAAACTAGACATTACATAAGTTGTTGAGGGGTAGCGAATATAGTTGGGTTCATGAGCTCTTTGAAATGAGCGCTCTTGTCAGTTCAGCTCTCTTTGGTGAGCTGGTTCGTTTAGTTCGTTCAGTAGCTCAGTAGTATCAGTTCACTTTTAGCTCATTTAATTCTGATGCTCAGTTGAATTTTGTCGCTCAGTTGATTTTGTTTCTGAACTGATTTTTTAGCTCATTTGATTCAATCAATCAGTAGTAGAAAGAGAACGTATGTTTTTGATGCTGAAACTTGTTATTTTAGGGAAATTTGTGAAATGTTTTACATTGGCTAATATAAATATATAAAAACTTTTAATAAAATTTAGATTATTATTATTCAAGTATTGAAACTTAAATCAAATAAATACAAACTACAAGACAGAAATTTATTTAAGAAAAAATAAGTGTTTGCACTAAATCGCCAATGACGTGAAATATTCTCAAGCTGGCATCATACAAATTTTATTTAAAAATATTTTTGGATTCTGGTAGCACTGATGAACCAATAAAATGAACGAAAAAAAACATGGCAAGCGCTCTTCACTGAACTGGAATCATCAAAAAAAGTGAGCGCTCACTTCGCTCAGTTTAATGAATCGTTCAATTGAGCTAGCTCAGAGCTGAACGACACAACTCTAGTAGCGAAGCTCACCGGATTAATTCAATATTAAATAAATACTCTACTTTAGCTTAAAAATTAATACGTCAATCTAACAGCAGAGATGCAGGAAATGTATTTTACAAATTAAAAAATGCACAATCGCAGAGTTGTGCAAACTTAAGACCCCATTGCTATAACTTCTCCACGAGTATCTTCGCGACACTATCCCTTTCCAACTAGTTCCATAGTACTATATGTACGGACACAAAATTGTTCTGCTTAAAAATGTTCAATAAAAGTTTTTCTTTACGAGCTACTTCTGTGAAATTGTAAAATTTAATCTCGAACGCGCCATGATGTTGAAGCACTTTATTTTTGTGCCTTTAATATGGTCTCTGCACACATTGTGTCTCAGTTTACCTTCAGAATTGTTAATTGCTGCTGTATCCATTATCTTAATTATTATTACGATGGCTTTGTTATTTATTTTATTATCTTAAAGCATTTGGAACGTTTTTTGTTTCTTCTATTTTTGCAGGGGAAAACTCGAAAGTTATTTGCATGTGTTTCACATGAACACAATGAATACCAACTTAACATTTTCTTTTGTCATTTTCATTAAAAAAAAGTCTGCGAGTCAGTCAATTTAAGACAATTAAAAAAACCTCAAATGACAGCGAGTCGATGAAGGTCCTTAACAGTGATGAGAAATATACAGTGCTGCCATTCGTAGTTGTTTGCATGCTTCGCTGAACGTGCTCTTGCAGATACTTCAACGTATGTATGTATGTACACACAGATACACACTTGTTTATGCCCTGCTTTAAAATGGTACTGACTGTCAAAGGTCGAGGACTATTGTCATTCGTATGCTGTTGTGTATTGCTAGAATTTAATACGTACGTATGTATGTACGAGTATGTACGTAAATACCTCGAGGAATAATAAAATTTAAAATGACATACATAAAGAATGAAATAGAAATAAAAGAAGTCAGATGTGCAAGGTTTCCATTTCACTAAATTACTTCAACATTAATAATTAAGCATTCAGTTAATTCAGAGTCTTAACATGACAAGCAGATGGCGGCAGATTGTATTGCCGATGGAATGAAAATTGCGGAAATTATTCGTTGCTGTTTAACAAGCCTTGTAAGCTTTTATATTTGCAAACAAATTTTCAAATTATAGGGTGTTTTCTTGAGATTCCTGATCTTAACATCGAGACAATTGTCAAGCTCTGATGTGTAATTTCGTTATACGATTCCAGTCAGAACATTTTGTCTAGCAAGGATGAACAATGTCCAACAACTAAGGCAGATCGGCTGAAAATATTGATGCTGTGAGACAGAGCGTCGCAAAAAATTCGGACACATCAACGAGAAGACGATGTGCCCAGTTGCAGCTTTCTGACCGCACTCTTCGGCGAATTTTAAAACGCGATTTGCACCTCATCCCTTACAAAATCCAACTAGTCCTAAAACTCGGATGACCAGTTATATGTTGACTGTACCAGAGTTCTACAATCGAATAATTTATAAGTTCCCCTTCCTGAAGGGAGTAAAACAAAAAATATTCAGCCTTATTGCGGTTGGCGAAGTCATACTTCGAGCACAGTCAAAGTTGCTGTCAAATTGTACATTCTTTGGTACAGGGTGGCTGATGAATTTTGCTACATTAAGAAACTGGAACAACTTCTTTTGTAATGCATGGAATATTTTCAATCTCTTTTCATTTGAAAGCACATCGAATTAGTCTTAAAGACAATCGAATTTAAATGCCAGCCCTGATCATGGATGCAGGTGCGGCATCTTGGCAAAAAATTGTTCATTACTGCTCGCAAAGTTAACGATGGAACTGTAGCTATTGTCGCTCGAATTGATTGTCTTAGTTCCTCCAAATGTATCTGTTGCGATTTCTACACTTCCTGTTTACAATAACCATACAAGAAAAAGTCCGGTGGAGTTAGGTCAGGCGATCTAGGGGCACAACGGAAGGTTGATTTTCTTGAAATGAATCTTTGAACCAAAACTACAGACTTCAATGCGTGATAGTGGCATTCTTTTTCCAGTGTCCCACTTTTCATTTTCATTAAATCTAAGGATCAATCTACAAAAACCAAAACAAAAAACTCCAGATTACTTAGATAGAAAAAAGTTACCAAGTTCTCTTTTGGTATCGGCTTTCATCAGCCACCCTGTACTACGGAACTTTTTCGACCATAAGAAATTTTTAGCAGAATTTCATAATTTTTAAAAAATATTTAATTTTACGAGACACGTTGTTAAGAACTGTAAAAAGAATTCTTGGTGGTATTAAAAAATAAATATAAAATATAAATAAATTTGTGTGCCAAATAAAACAAAAAATAATGTTGAGTTCAACTCGGCGCTTTTTAATATTGATTTCTTATACTCCATATTCTAACAGCAGTTTTCTATACTTTTCCTTTTTCTTAGTTTCACTTTTCAAAAGTTAAAATTTTTCTTTTTTTCTTTTAATTTCACATTTGTAAAGGTTTACTTTTTCTTTCTCTATATTATGCTGCTGCCGACTATACCTTTCAATATGTTTTAGGGACCCCTTCACCTCATCGTATAAATCAGTTTGTACTTGAAGTGGTTGCTCAATTAGTTATTTTTTTGCTGGCAATTTTTTTTCTCCAATTTTGTGAGGAACTTGGGACAACATTCTGTTCATTTTCATTCATGTCAAAATCACCAGAAACATTTAATTCCGGTTCTTCACAACTATAACTTGTTATTCACTGGACGTAGCAGTGAGAGTCGACTCTTCAAAAGTAATGCAACATGCTACATGGACTTTAAACTACGATATACTCGATATATCTATGACATCATTAACCAGATCAATCACCAGTCCGTTTCAATTCAAATCTCTTTTTAGTGAGATAAAGCATAAATTATGTACGCATAAATTTATTTATACGGATGGCTCTAAGACAAGCAATTCAGTATCCTTTAGTATTACTACGGATAGTGAAATTATACGGAAATATCTATTACCCTCATACAGTTCTGTATACACCGCGGAGCTGATAGCTATATACGAGGCAACATTGCACGCTAAGTCTAAAACTGGAAAATTTGTTATTTCCAACGTCTCCAATAATAACATTTATGCGCGAAAAATTAGGGATGTTTTAATTGAGAAATATTCGGATATCCTACTTCTTTGGGTAGCCGGACACAGGAGCATTGTGGGCAATGAGTTTGCTGACGAATCAGCTAAGTCCGCCATTACATCACCACTCCACAGCTATGTGAACGTTAATCGCGACGACATTTATGGATTCATTCGCTCTCATTATTCCCTACCTGACAGGACACAGACTTTTAGTATGACATCTTCATGGCATAGATCAATCAATAGTGGTTGCACTACTATAGACGACCTAACGCCATCACATAATAATAGACTAGACTTGATGAACTTTACTCGCCTTAGACTCGGCCATACCAGAATTTCCCACGGACACTTGATTAATATTGACACACCATCTTACTGTGACTGTAATATACCGCAGGATAACCCACTTCACTTCCTTGTGGAGTGTCCGAAATTCAATAGAATACGCAATCAAGTTTTCCACAATTCCTGCCCAAAATCCTACCTGTCGAATCCATCTCCAAATAATATATCGCTAATCTCACAATATCTCAGGAAAAGAGGCCTATATGGAAAAATTTGATGGTATCTTTATGTATTTTATTTAAGTAAATCTATATCAATATATACCCAAATGAATGTACTATCCGATTTCAATATTTTACCCTAGTCTTATTACACTATTATCGAGCTGTAGGCCTACGATGTCATTGCTCGTTAAAATATTAACATATAATTTGTAATTATTTTGTTAATAATAATAATAATAATAATAATAATAATAATAATAATAATAATAATAATAATGATAATAATAATAATAATAATATTCCTATTCCCTCTCCATCATTCTTTTTAACTAAAATAAAGCAGAAGCGGCTTCTTCTGTTGGTGTCAAAATATATTGCTTCTTTGAGCCTCCTCCGGTAGGGCGACATTCAGATTTGTTGTGCAGCAACTTTTTTTTTTATATTGAATTTTTAATCTGCCCAAACTTTCTTCCACTCGGATCCTGCACGAAAAGGTGGAACTATGGAGCTTATTTAGACGCAATGTCTTCCCACTATACTTTAACATTAATTTTATGCCACCTGTTGTAGTAAGACTGGCTTTTTTTCGAATTGTTCCACCAACTACTCAAATTCTTTGGATGTAGTAATTTTTATTCTAAAAATGTTCAAAACATTAAAGAAAAGAACATAATTTGAATAATAATAAATTAAAAGACATTTACACTGTACAACTTTTCATTTTTAATAACTTTTTGTTGCTGTCGTGAGAAATAAAATGCGCCAATATATTTTCACGTATTGACAGTCGAATTCGAGACTCGCGGTAAGAAAATATATAATAGATTTGCCGACAGGGTTGCATTTTTATGGTTTTCGACAAAACTTACTACCATTGTACAGAAACGACTTGTTTATAGCACAACTATAGCGACAACCGTAATAAAGCTGATTGCCTACCGCGAAGCGCTTAAATAAAACGTTTATTATTTTTATCATTGTAATTTTATAATTTTAAGTTGTTATATAAAAATATACTTATGAATATACTTTTTCTTATAAATGTTTATTTTATTTCATGACGACACAGGTAGTGGCAAAGCACACCAGTTGTAGCTATTAAGCAATAAAATGTGCTATTGAAGAATTTGCCACCGATCGCCAAGCGGACAATTTATCCTCAAAACACAGCACATACCTATCGAATAAATTGCGAGAAAATTATATACTGCTCTGCAATATACGGAATTGCTGATTATAGGCATATATCCGATATCTAAACTAAGCATGCATGCATGATTGTGCATGATTGTGCATGAATAAAGTTTTGTTCGTTAACTAGAAACTCGTCTAACTTTCAGTCAAAGATATCAGCATGAATAATGAAATTATTTGAAACTCTATCAGGATTTTCATATTCGAGGTTGGCATCCTTGGTGTAGATGCATAATACAAGTTCACGTACTGAGTGCTTCGTTTTTGGTTTCAGCGAAAGTTTATCCTGCTGAAATAATGTGGGTAATTTTGCTTCAGGGTGATTCGTATTTGTGGTTTTTGTGTGTAAATATTTTCCACTCATTTCATCATGTGTGTACGTGCGAAAGTGCAATTGGTGGTTTTAGTTGTAAATAAGTTAGCGAGCAAGTGCATTTGTGATCCCTCAAGACAAATGAATTTTTAGCAGCCTCGAGCATCATCATCCGACAAAACACTCTCAATCCCACCACGTATACTCGTACATCGTGTGTATATCAAACAAAGTTAACAAGTGCATCTGAATTTCTAGCTGTGTTAGTGTGCATGTATTCTAGTAAAAGTGTACCAACTTTAAGAATGTGTGTTATCATCGTATGAGTTTAATGTTACAGATTTTACAACTACAATTACAATTACACCGAAAAAAATATTTTTGATATTTAAATACTAAAATCATTGATTCAATAAAAAATGTTCTTAAATTATCTGTGATGACGATTTTTGCATATTTGATAAACAAAATTGTAGGGTCGTTAATTTTTTTTTTATCTTGGACCAGCACTCAGGATATGACCCCTACACATGCTGAGCATTGTGCTGGAACTATTGGAAAGGGATAGTAGGAGAAATGATAGGAAGTGAAGCTTTACTATCTCACATCACTGCTTTTTGCACGCTATTTGTTTTTATAGCAGTGTTGTAGCGTCTCGGATGTCAAGGAGACGTATTAAATTTTAGAAGCTTGGTTTTTTTAGTAGCCATTTTTAGTAATTAATTTACTTCGCCGGTGCTACACAATACCGACGAAGGAGTGCGTTCTGATTTTCTGATGTGGATAATATTTCCATTTTCATTAAATACAGAAATATTTTAAACCAAAGATAAAAATTGTTGATTTAAATTTTATTTCCAACAACGATTTTTTGTTGTTTTGTAAACATTTTTAATTAAAAGTTGTGTGGAAATCAAATAAAACTTGTATTTATTCAACGACATGTTGTTTTATTGGAGTTTGAATGAAAATCAATAAGACATAAGGCATTGAGAAAAATCATTAAATATTTTTTTTTTATTGTACTCCCATAAACTCTTTAAAAACTTTTATTAAAACATATTCTTGAGTTTTAGTTTTTCTATTAGCTTATTTATTTTGATTGTTTATTTTTTTTTTCATTTTTTATTTATTTTGATTATAGATGAAATGAAAAATAATATTTATATTTAAAATTTCATTTTATTATATTATTTTATTTATTTATATATATGATTCTAATTGTGCTTCTTTCCCTTAAAAATTATATGTGAAATTTATTATTACATACTTTATGATATTCTCATAAAGTATATTTTTATACAAAAGCAAACTCAATAACTGAGGAGGAAAGCATATCCATATTGGACTATTTCGCTAATGCTTACTTAGCTCATCAGTAGATTTTTCCTAATTTTTTAATACAAACTCAAGATCTATATGTTTAAAATAACTAATCAATCGAGAATTGATGTTGAATATCAAACACAAAAACCAAAAAATCTATAAACAAAAACATAACAATCCATGAGTTTGCTTTTATAACACACACACACACATTTCTATTTTTAGATTTTTCTTCTCATCTACATTTTATTTTTTTTATTTTTATTTATTTATTTATTTATATTTATTTTATTTTATTTATATTTTATTTCAATTGCTGGTTAGGCTTAACAGTATGCATAACATATTTGCAGGAAGGAATGAATTCTATGTTTTGCCTTTTTTAAGTTGCAATTTTGATAAACATTGTCTTTGAATGAAATACTAATTGTTGTTTTCACTTTCATGTGGCATAGTCAACAACACAGATCTTTGACAAAAATTTTGCTATATTTTTTTCTGTGTAGAGACCCTGCATGAAATGACAATAGTAAAACTGTACTGATTTGCTATTGATTTAGTTATCACTACTAGTGACTTGATATACACCAGACAATGCAGTTTAGTACAGACATTTAACATTTGGATGCAATTGAAAATCTCTTACGGACGTTGGTCATATGTAGCCAATAGGGCAGTAGATAGCAGCTCTTGTGGGAAACTGAACGCAACTGCATCTATTTTCAACACAACAAAATGAGACAATAAAAAATCATTTTGCAGCTGTAAAGAGAAAGACAAGTTTTCTGCTCTTCCCATTAAAGATAAAATGACAAAACCAAAAAGCCCAGTCTCAGACTAAGTCATAAAAGCATTTCGCATATTTTCTGATGTGCATTAGTGCATCTTTGTATGAAGTGTTGTTGTGAGGTTTCAGTGGCGAAGGCATAGTCACTGGTCACTGAACAGTACCGGCAACAGCTGATACCAATCCACAGGCTCATCAGAGCGCCCTCATTCGTCGGTATTGTGAATCACCAGCGTAGTAAAGTAATTACTAAGAATGGCTACTAAAAACGAAGCTTCTAAATTGAATACCTCTGCATGTTATCAGAGGCGCTGTAACACTGCTGTAAAAACCTAAAAACGTGCAAAGCAGAGTTTGTAATATAATGAAGCTCCACCACCTATCATATCTCTCTCTCTCTCTCGCTCTCTTTCTATCACCTTTCCCTAGTTCCAGCGCAATGCATCGCCTGTGTAGGGATCATTGCCCAAGTGCTGGTCCAACATATGAAAAGTCACGAAAACCAATCGACTAAAGTGTTGACTTGGAGACACTTGGTCCCAGCCTTCCTGCAGGGGATGAACGCATCTGTGCACATTACATACATGTTACATATGTATGTGTATGTTTTAGTATTATTTAATTTATCTCACTCTCTTTGCAGTAGTATGTATGTACGGACGGACATATGTATCATGGCTTGTGTGTGCATATTTGTACATACATCAGGTTTTACTGCATTAAATTTGACATATTGACACGGAAGAGATTTACTTTCAGCTATTCTGCAGTATATGTGTGCATATAAGATGAATTTGAGTTACATTATACCACGTGTGGTAGTGAGGTTTAAATCTCTGTCAAGGTATGATGCGCTTGCCATACTGCAGATAATTTGTGTGTGAATATGTGATACATTCTTCATAAAAAAAAAAAAACTTAAACCATGACCGTAGTCATGCTTTCCGCATTTTGTATCATTTTCTTGCATCAACGTATGTGCATGGTAAATGTAAACAAACAACTGTTCGGCCAATGGCCAAAATTAGAGCACAGTCTTCATTAAGGAAATCATATTTCATAAGAATTAAATAACATTGAATTAAAATGCGTCCATAAATTAACAATACTGTGTTATGTGATCGTCAATTGGCGAACTGCAACCACTAAAAGTCTTTTTCAATATTGAAAACAAATGCACAAAGAAAAGCGATAAAATTTAATATTTTTTTTTATCTTGGACCAGCACTCAGGAGATATGTAGAACACATATGAGATGCATTGTGCTGGAACTAGATGAAAGGGATGTAGGAGAAATGAGATGAGGTTGAGCTTCACGATCTTACATCTCTGCTTTTGCATATTCTGTGTTCTATAGCAGTGTTGTAGCGCCTCTGACGTCAGGGAGACGTTTTAACTTTTGAAACTTCATTTTAGTAGCCATTTCTAGTAACTATTTACCGATGAAGGAGAGCGTTCTGTCAGTGGCCAGTTAACTATGCCTTCGCCACTGAAACTTTTCGACAAAAACTGATACCGACAACAATTTGTCCAAATGAAGCGAGATATTCGCTGAATTTTTTTGGTGGTTTCACTTTAATACATGTAGAAACGTAGTAGTTGCATGTCTACTACAGTCATTGCGTTTGTCTTCCCACCCATCATCATGTAGGAATCCTTTTTCTTAGTTGCTCAAACTTTTCTACAATTTACATATCACACATTTTTCTGTCATTATCTCACGTTTCTCTATTGTAGTAGTTTAAGCCAAACCCTTCAGATATTAGCCGTCCTGAAAGTGTGCGTTAAAAACTTTTTAAATAAATGGATTATTAAATACTTTGTTACTTAATTTCTTGTGTTTTATATACTCGAGCAAAAGTTTTATTACAAACTAAGAGGATGAAGTTGTGAAGCAAAGTTTTCACCACGAACCGTTTGTATACCAACATACGAACTTGAGCACAATACATAAGTAACTGCAAAGCACATACATACAAACATACATACATACATACATACCTACATACATGCACAGCAAGTAGCTTAACTGGAAACTTTCAGTTTTATTTTTCATTCTTCTGTATTAACATTTTTCTTTATTGATTGTAAATGAATGTAAAGGAGGTGAGCAGAAGAATAATTCTTCTTCTCGTTATGCAATTTCTTGAGCAATTCTAAATAAAGTTTCTCATTTTAATATTTTAACAATAGACTACATATTTGTATTACACTCAAGGTGCATAAGAAAATATTTTTAATACCACGACTGGGTGAGTAACTTTCCTTTTTTTTATTTTCTCTTTAATTAATCATGTGAAATAAGTTTTTCGTTTTATATTGCAAATACGTACATAAGTGTATATGTATGTATGTATGTACATACGAGGTGTGTTCAAAAAATAAGGTGACTTAATGTTTTTATGAAAAATATTAATTTATTGTGCAATATTTATATTGTCCTCTGCACAGTAATTCCGCTTGTGCCAACGCTTATTCCAATCCTCAAAGCACTTCCCATAAGCACTTTTTGGTATAGCTGTGAACTCATCCAGCGGTGCCGTTCTCATATCTTCAAGCGTTGCAAATCTTCGTCCTTTCATAGGTTTTTTAAGTTTTAGAAACAGGAAAAAGCCGCAGGAATCCAAATCCGGTGAATGTAGTGGTTGAGGTACGATTGGTGTTGCTTTTTTTTTGCTAAAAAAAATCTCTCTTAATCTGATCAAAATTCAGAAGTTTCGGAAAAATCTTCGCTGAAGCAAGCGAACACTTTGCTGGCCCAAAACATTCGAAACCAGGAATGACACGAGCCGACTGAAATGCCAACATCGTCAGCATCTTCTCTTAATTCGACGATTTTCAAAAACAATTTCCTTTACAGCTTCGACGTTACGAGTATCTTCTGTTCTTAATTTTCTGGGGGCCTCCAGACCGAAGTTCGTCGTCCTCATCTTTTGGGCCATCTTGAAAGAGTTTGTACGACTTTTTTTTACTTAGAGCAGGCTCACCGTACCACTATGAAGTGTTTTAAAGCATTTGATTGCATTTTGCACACAAATGCAAATGCTTTGCTCCATTTTTTATAATAATAGAAAATCGCCGAAAACAACAACAGACGTCTAATCTTTTTCATATGTCAAAAACTAATTGTGAACATATATTAGGGACATGTGTACCAGTACAACAACAACAAGAAATCGATCTAATGTAAATTGCCCGTGAAATTAAAAAAGTGGCCTTAATTTTTGAACCCACCTCGTATGTATATGAGGGAGTAAGATGAAAAACTTTAATAAAAAAAAACTGTAAAATGTACGAAAAAAATGTGTACAAGTTCAATAAATTGCTGCAATCATCCACTGCAACAAAAGAAACAAGAAACAAAGAAATAAAAAATAATTTCAGTACGTAGTGAGACATGTTATCGATTCAACTGCAAAACATAAGGACATATGCAATCCAGTAATGCCAACCTTAAAGTTGCCGAAGGCTGAAGTACGTTGACTATAACACCAAAAAGTGCTGGGTTCGCTCGTCGTTTCGGACTAAAATCTTAAAAAAAAATTGGCATTTTTTTTAAATGTGCATTATACAGCAAGAAGCAAAATACGAAGATTCAATTAAAATAATAATTAGATTTCAACCTATCACGAAAAACGCAGGATCAATTAATAGTTTTAATTGAAAAAAATTTTAAAATTTTACCATTTTGATTGCACTTTCTTGAAAGAACACCATATGTAGGGGTTAGCCCCTGAGCACTGGTCCAAGATAAAAAAAATAAAAATCAATTAAAATAAACGTGGATTCAATTAAATTATTAATTAGGAAAAAAAATTTGGGTGAGCAAAGACTTAATCGGGAAAAATTTAAAAACTCGTATTATTTTTTCTGTGTAATGCGGCTTTGTGTCAGTTGTTGTCGGAAGGTTTCAGTGGTGAAGGCATAGTCAATGGTCACTGGAACTGATACGAATCCACAAGTAACATCAGAGCTCTCTATCTATTCATTCCTCATCTGTTATCTCTTTCACTATACCGTTCTCTTGAGAAGGTAACACCTCGTAGTAGGCAATCATTGCCTGAGTGTTATTTCTCTTTAAAAGTAAATGTGTTTAGCATTTTTTGGAAATTGAAACATATAAGGTTTAAATTTTTCCCTATTTTTGTACTTCTTGCTTTACTAAATATTTTGCATGTGTGCATTAATATTTTCTATGCAAATATTACTATGGGCCACTACCACTTGATAGAAAAAGATTTGAGACAAGTTTTTCTGTGCTGCAAAGAAGACAAAGTGGGCAAATAAAAGGGAAATGGATTTTTTTTTAAACTAAGGACCCAATTTTTATGAAAGTTAGACGTCATTATGAAACATAAAACTTCAATTGTGTGTAATTATTGCAAGTGGGCAGTATCACGCCCATTCAAAGTACATATCGTAGTTGATTTTTCTTGAGAACGATAATAAGGAAGCATCTCAGTTTATTCCTTACAAACACTATAATAATACACACACATCTGCAAGAAAGTGAGCGGTATACGATAAGCGGGAATAGCACCTCCATAAGAACGGGAAATACTGTCGTAATTCAAAAAATCGTGAACTGAGAAAAATGCATTTGAAGTTTTGAGCCATCTCTTTGATAGTATTTTCGTTTTCTAAAGTTATTTTTTTACAAGTTTTTAAATAAAGAGGCGTAATGTTTTCTGTTTGTAAATTTCTTGTCATAAAGAAAATATTTCATTATTGCAAATAAATATTGTTGGAAAGAGCTGGAGGCAATAAAGACATTTGTAGCTGTAGAATCTGAACAGTTTCATTCATCATTTCTGCATACCCAGCTCAAAAAATTCAAATTTTGAATTGCTACGGTATTGCACCAAAGGTTCGATATGTACATATGTCTCCGGAGAACAGTAACAGTAAAACAGTTTGTAAATTTGGCGTATACTGATGGACTCTTAATACACAACATCTGACAAAAATTTGGTTTGTATTGGAAAAGTAGGCGTGCATTCTTCCGTACAAACAAAAAAAATTTCTGTATATCGAGAGATCGAGACTACTTTCAAAATAAATACAAAATGTAGAAAGATTATGGATATAGATGTGACAAACAGGAAGGATTTTCTGCGTTTCTGGTAACTTTACCTTAATTTGGCGTCCCAAGTTAAGGCTGGCATTATGTACAGCGGTTTTCATAATTCAAGCAGTTTTTTCATATTTTCTATTGCAACTGCTTTTAACCACGTTCAGGTATGAACATTTTTTTTTGTATTTTCTTAACTACGACCACGAATACACTTACAGGAGGTATCCAAAATACAACAAGATAAAACAACCTGCGGTTTAAGGGTTTCTTTCGTTGATACAAATTCTCAAAACAAAACAAGACGAATTTATAATAAAAAATAAAAAAAAATTTTAATTTAAAAAAATAAATAACAAAATAAATGCAGACTTAAATAAGACGTTGATGAATTGAGAGTCTGTACCATACACAAGGCAGCCGGCTGCATTCGGCTTGACTTTCAAATTAATTTAATAATATTTTTTAAAAAGATTTATTAAAACACACTTACATACACACACACATATACTCGTATGTATGTTAATACGTACAGAAGAAATGTAAAATACAAATAAAAATATTTCAAACAGAATTGAACAGACTTCAAAAAAGAAACTTAAACGTAAAAAAACACAATAAAATTTTAGTTTTTTACGCGTAGCTCTTGAACTGCCTGAAGTCGGTGGTAAATAGTAGGAACAAAATTTAAAGACGTTATTTATTTAATAGGCCTTGAGGAACTGAAGACCTTATATATACTGTTTATTGTCATGTTTTATAACCGGACCTATTACCGTTGGCGTTTTTTTTTCTTATCTAGCACTCAGGAGATGACCCCTACACATGCGATGCATTGTGCTGGAACTATAGGAAAGGGATAGTTAGAGAAATGACAAGAGGTGAAGCTTAATTAATTATTTTACAGCGCTGCTTTTTACATGTTCTTTTTTTATACTCGTAGAAGTGCAGAAGCTTCGTTTTAGTAGACATTTTTATTATTATTTTACTTCGCCGGTGCTACACAATACGAAAGAGGGTGTTGATTGTGGATTGCTATCAGCTGAAGCCGGTATTGTTCAGTGACCAGTGACTATGCCTTCGCCACTGAAATCTTCCGACAACAACTGACACTCAAAGACACACTAATGTGTGTAGTTTTAATATGATTCTCATTTTCATTGTCGCTTGGGCTACATTGAAACGAAAAAGAAATAAAAAAAAATAAAAATTATAAGAGTGCGGTAGCGCTGTAATATTTTACTTGGTTATTTTTGACAATGCAAATTTTTGCAAGTACTGAATTTTATTTTACAAGTTCAAGTGCAGAAGATGCAATTATGAATATAAATATTCATCGGCAGATGTTGCCAAAATACTTTAATATATTTCCCATTCACGATCCAATATCCCAAATCTTAATTTTATAAAATAAGTTTCATTAGTTTAATTTTTCTATTTTTCTTAGGATTTATGAACAGACATACGCAATAAAACTCCATTTCAATACGTCGTGGACGAAATCCGTGCAAAAGCAAAAATCTGGATTTAGTTTCATTGAAACTTCATTCCAAAAACTAACAAAATTTAGGGAGTTTATGCCCTTTTTAAAGACCTTAGAATATGGGGAAATTTTTTCCATTTCAGAAACTAAAATTTCATAATTTTTAAAATTTGTAATCTTTATTTTCTCCAAAAGTTTCAACTTTGCAGCTCCTAATAGGAACGACAGCGAACAAATGTTTGAGTGTTGTTACTATTTTCCTTTCAATATGGCTAATGCCGATACATCTTCGATAAGCGCCAACGGTGACGCGAAATCATCGTTTTTAATACGTTTTAAAATTGCGACGTAACAGCAATAAGGCCGAATATGTTGTACGTTTCCTACATGCCTACGGTCGTCCAGTAAGCGTTTCCTATCTTTAAATATAAATAAAACAAAGTGTTTGTTACATACAAAGAAGAAAGTAAAATCAACATTCAATTAAAATATTAATTAAATTTCAATCTATCACGAAAAACACAGAATCAATTAAGAGTTTAAATTTAAAAAAAAATTTTACAATTTTACAATTTTGATTGCACTTTCTTGTGAGAACACCAAAATCAATTAAAATAAATGTGGATTCAATTAAATTTTTAATGGAGAAAAAAATTTTTCTAATCAATTAAGTCCTTGGGAAAAATTTATTTATTGTTTTTTCTGTGTATCATAGACATTTTTCACTCATTTGAAAGATCTATTGCTGGCATTGTCAGTGGTATATATCATCGTTCCAGTGGCCGCCACGGCTTCTGAAGTGCAAAAAATTTTTTTTCCCATATCTTTTCACAAAAAGTGAAATAAAATACAAAAAAAGTTGACAACAATTGCTCGACGAACTGTTCGCTATAATCGGATCGGAATAACCCATATATAGCTAAGCGGTATCTCCAAATCCCAATTAGCTGTTGGTCAAAAACTGATGACAGCTTTTTTTTTGGGGTCTCTCTGCTTTTTAGAATCTTTGGAGGTCCATAAGAAATTGGTCAGCAAAATCGCCAAACTGAATATGGGATTTTACTACTCTTTGGTAGTAGCGTCGAAGCAATACTGTCCAGTATGTGTGTTTTTGCAAATGCTTTCCTTTATCGCACCGTGTTATTAATCAAAAGCTACACATTTGTTCCTATAGAAAAATTAACTATCGAAACTGGACAACAGAACGGCACGGAAGAGAAAAAAAGCAATAGAAGGTCAAAATTAATGAGGCTTTAATTCCAATAAATTATTTTAACAGAGAGACTGCTGTCGAACGTTTCGAATGTTGTTTGTCAAATGCAAACAAACGTTGGTACAATTGAACATGTTCATTCGTAAAATTCACTGTTTAACTCCAGTGTTCTGAGACCACAATGTAAAATAATCTTTCTGTAGATAAAGGAAAACATTGTAATTATAATTGTCTTGGGCATACATGGAGTGGTTGGAAAAGAATGAAATATGTTTTTAATTACATGTGTTTCCTTTTACAATTAAAAGATTTATTTATACATACATATATTTATTAGTTTTGTTACTTCAATAGCACGTTCTACATTTATATAGGTAACTGAATGACTTTGTACTTTAAATGTTTTTATCTTGGACCAGAGTTCAGCATATGCAATGCATTGCACAGGAACTAGATTGAGAGAGGGATAGGGTGGTAGAGAATAGACAGGAGGTGAAAGTACTAGGAAGATTGAGCTTAATTCGGAACTCTACAGTTGTGTGTTAAACTACAAAGTAAATTTGCATCGTCCCTGATGCTAATTTTGACGCTTTATTTTTCAGCTAAGGGGAGCCATTTTAGTTTGTCAGCGATATCTCCCGAACGAAATAGCCGATTTTAGTTGGCAGCAATCGACAACTCTTTCTGAAGTTAAGAGCTGATTAGATTTTAAAATTCGGTAGATTCGGTAGATTAAAATTTATTTGACAGAACAGATTTTTCGAAGGATTGATTTTCGCAACTTTTCAAAATCCATCGAAGCGCATCGTTTTATTGTTACTTCGGAAGCAGTTCAAAAAGAGTTCCAAAAGAATGACCTTTAATTCTTTTCAGTGGGTAAATTTTAAAATACAAAACAAAAAAAGAAACATTTGATTTGTATTCAATTAAAAGTAAAGGACTCGTAAGTTTCACTTTGCTGGTACGCAATTGTAAAACAATTTTTAGCGGCACACCATTTGACTCTATTGTTACCTCATGCTCTCAATACCTTTGAAATCCTTTAACTTAAGTACGAGTATGAAGCAACAATAAATATGACATTTTATTGTGTGGCTACAGCCTGGCAGCCAGATTTAAACACACACACACACACACATCTATTTATTCGTACATAATGAAAGTGTTCATGTTATACTCTATACTAGTATAAGGCGTTATAAAAAATTCAGACACGTATACACGTACATACAACTTCGAGAACACCAGCAGTGCAAAATGGAACAATGAAAAAGAATACAAAATATAACAAATTTCATTGTGCCGCAATAATAATGAGTGAACTTTGTACTTTTTAATATGATTATAATTTTATTATTAAATGATTTTATGGCCATTAGAGTTTTTCTTCTCCGGGACTTTTTCATTTCCCGGGGAAAGCGGAATTAATTTTTCAATGTTCCGGTAATCTCAGCCAAATACAAAACGGTGCAAAATATTATTTAATTTAATTTATTTGCACAGAAAACAAATTTATAAAAGTATTAAACGTTTTGTAAAACATAAAATTTTAGTTCTCTTTAAAATAATAATGCATATGCACAGCATATTTTGTATTTATTTAGTCAGTGCATATCAGGAAGTGCTACTCCAGAGAAGGAGTTGGTAGCTTCTAACTTCTAGCGACATACATATATTATGCATATGTAAATTCAAAAACAACTGCCTTGATATAATAGAAGAAAGGCAAATTAAATTAAATTAAACAAAATATTGCAAAATATTCTTTTGAAAATGAGACTTTAGTACAGAATAAGCATTAACAGAATCTTTTGACAATCCGTTTGTAATTTTAATTAAAAAAAAATTCTGCACTCAAAAAATATTCTGTATATAAAATAAACTGAAATTTCACTTTAAAGTAAATGATACTTTACCTACAAACCGGTCTACTAATTTTTCATTTAAATTTAACCAAAAATTAATTTAATTGTTAATGGTACGTAATTTAAATGACTTACAGCCATTTTCACAATGTCTGATTTAAACTTAATTGGAACTTTAACAGTAGGTTAACTAAAAATATATTTCACAATGTATCATTAACTTTTAACTGACACCATTTAACGAAAAAGTGTCTGTTAAATTTAACCGAACAAAATGTGGCGGTTAACAATATAATCGACACCTATGCATAGATAATTTTAATTGATAAATAGAAAAAATGTACACATGTAAAAAATGGGAAAGCAACACTTATATTTTTTCAATGTTTATAATTTTAAAACTTTGAAACAAAAAAAAGAAATCTTGCTGTGATATTAGAGGCTTTACAAAAAAACTTGATATTTTTATACACCAATATTTTACCTGTCTAACTTGTTTTTTTAATGTTTCAAGCTGGAACAATTTGTTGCTTATGAATATTCCGTCATTTCCTTTCAGTATACTTCAATGTTTTTTTTTCACAAACATTAGGATTTTTTTCTATTTTCTGTCATTATAGTATTTTTCGTAAACAAACACAAACAATATTGCCTTACTTTTTAGAGAATTCTTTTGTTAAGTAACTGAAGGATGGTGAAACTGAAATCATTAACCGTCGATTAAATAGTGCCTGTTAAGCAAACCGCCATTTAGTTAATTTTCTGTTAAAAGTAAAATAATTAGACATTGTGAAAATGGCTGTTAAACTCGTAAAACCAATTCTTTTTTCCTGAAATTTCTTTATTTTAATTTTAAAATAAATACAAAACGATGCAAAATATTATTTCTTTTGCTTCCGCTATTTTTACTACCAAATTGTCAACCCCAAATTCCGTACACAGAAAAAATTATGAGTGGTTTTTTTTTAATTAAACCTGATGCTTGATATAATATAATTTAATTATAATTATTATTATTGTATTTAATTATGCTATAAATTAATTCAATTACTTTTTTAATTGAAGAAATAAATACAAAAATTTAAATTTTTTTCCAATTAACTTTTCAATTGATTTTTAATTAATATTTAATTACTATAATAATTAATAATAAACCAAAAATTTTTATAAGAAAATACAGTTAAAAGCTGCATAAAGGTAATTTCGTTGTCAATCCACACAACCAAATTTTCGTTCATTCATTTGCAGTTAAAAAAATATTACTAATTCTAAATATGCCAAATGCATGTGTACAGCGAAAATGCCGGTTAGCCTTTCAATAAAGGAGAAAATAAATATCAAGTAGGTTTTCAATGACATCCGAAATTTTTAATAAGGAAAGACAGTTAAAAGTTGTAAATCTTTGAGCTTTTGGGAATATGTAGATTCTGACCTACATACATGTACTGAAACAGAATGAACAAAAATGTGAGCATTTGTTAATATACTATGTGGATAATAATGAGGCATTTCTCCTATATATTTCATTTCATTTAATTTTCATTTTTCATTTATTGATTTATTTAATCTTCAACTCTGTCGAGTTAAATAGATGTTATTAATGACTTTATTTCATTGATTTTATTTTTTTTTTTAATTAATAATAATAATTATTTAATAACACTAATTATTTAAGCTTAAGGTCTTTTTTAATATATTTAATATTTATTCCGATTCGATATTTTGCTACTTCTTTGTGTAGCTTCTTCAGGAAAATTGGTTTTTGTTTATATTAAATATATTAAATATATTAAAAAGACCTTAAGCTTAAATTATTATTGTTATTAATATAAAAATTGGTCAAAAAAATAGAAAAATTATCAAATAATTATTTAATTTATTTTATTTATTTATTTTATTATTTTATTTAATAATTGTTTAATTCAATCATTATATGAATTAATTTCTATTTAAATTAGGTAATTGAATCAATTAACACTTTGTTTAATTGTTTTTATTTCTTTAATTATATATTTAATCAAAGCTAAAAATATTGTTAATTTAAAACCAATTTTTTTCTGTTATTACAATTTCTATAATTGGTATAATTATTTGGCTTAGAGGTGCAAAATTAAACACATTTTTTAATTGTGTCAATCATTTTAAAAACATACCATTTTCAATATAATAAAATAATGGTTGCAATCGATTTAAAAATTCGTCAAACATTTTCTATATTCAGCCACCGACGAATATTTTTCTACATTTCTGTTCTCTGGCTATCCCACCAAAACAGCTGAGAACATATGTTATGTCTATTAAAAAGAGAATATAACCCCAGTTAAATTTTTTCACATAGTTTTATAGCGGGTTTTACACTCGTTATGTTTCAAAAGCGTCACACGAAATATATAAAAGTGAAGTCGCAAATACATAAGGAAAACACGTCATATAAAACCTACCAATTCGATAATAAAATTTGCCTGCATTTGTTGACATGACGTATTTACAAGCAACTAAATTAACATCTCTGCCAGAAAGTGCTTCTACTTCTAAATGGGTTTCAGAACGTTTAATAATGTTATTCAAAATTATAATATTGTCTTCATTCCGTAGTTCAGAATTTTTTAAATCATTAAACACATTTTATAGTAATAAAAAATTTTTGTAACGAGTAACTATATCAACGGGTAGCGAAATTGCCTTTTTGTAGAATTCCCGGGAATTCATCCACAAATTCCTCGTGATTTTTTCCCCAAAAATGTGCAAGATCCCCAATGAAAAACACTAACGGCCATATAACAATAATGAAAATACACACACAAACAAGTATACTTTACAGTGGCGAGAATAAGAGCAACCGGTTAAACTGCTTATAAGATTCCTTCTAAATGAAATTGGAAAAGTTTTTATTTTACTTGATTTTTTTTTATTTAGTAAATTTATAATTTTTTTTCATATTCAATAAACATTTAAAACGCCTTTCCCACTACCGTCTGAGTAGTTGACGAAGATTCTGGGTTCAAGCTCTATTTCAATATTTAAAAATATTTCTGTTGTGTATATGACTCCTCTATTTTCGCAATGAAAGGTGGGCGAATAAATAAACAATATAACTCTTCCGCTTACCATGAATGCTGCAATTCTGCTGTGCAACTTAACAAAATGAGAAACGGCAAAGTTGTTTCAAAATCAAGCACTATTCTCTCTTTTCAGCACTTCTTTCTCCTCTACACTATCCCTCGATATAGGCAGACTCGTGATTGCCAGAGTGTTACTACTTGTAGTCTTGTTAATTTAAAGTCTTGTTAATTTAAAGTGTTTTATTTTTGCTTGCCAGTGTAAATTGAAAAAATAAACTGCGAACTAATTTATTAAGAACTTTAACAAATTGTGCAAGTTTATAAAGATTTAAATACATAATTAAAAATTAATGATGCTACTTGAATATTTTTACTTAAAAAGAAATTCTTTTAACGAGGCATTCTGCCTGGACCACGATATCGTTCGGTATCTTAATAACATCGAGAACAAGAACAACATTTTCAATTTTTTACAGAAAATTTGACATTTGAATTATTAAAATCGTCAATCCATTGTGGCGATAAAATAACGAAAATTGCAATAAGGCCTCGATTATAGTCCCAATCACTTTTACCTTATTTTTCAAGGTTTTTGAAATGCCAAAAAGTTTTTCAATTTTTAGTTTAAAAAATAAATTTTTTTGAAATTCATTCAAATTTTCAAGTTTTATTTATTAAGTTTTAATTTACAGTATATATGACGAAAATATTATTTGATTAAAATGTTAATTATTGTATTGCGGAATCTGTTGATTTATTAATGTTAATATTGTATTGCCTCTATACGATTCATTGAAATAAAATACTTTATTTTACGTTGATCTATATATTTCGAACCAGAAGGTTCTTCTTCAGGATCTATAAAATAATTTTTATTTAATAATAATTATAATAAAATTTTTAACAATTTATTATAATTATTATTAATAAAATTTTTAACAATTTATTATAATTATTATTAAATAAAAATTATTTTATTATATATCTATATCATATATTATTTTTAACAATTTATTATAATTATTATTAAATAAAAATTATTTTATAGATCCTGAAGATGAACCTTATGGTTCGAAATATATAGATCAACGTAAAATAAAGTATTTTATTTCAATGAATCGTATAGAGGCAATACAATATTAACAGTAATATTATTTGATATTGCCTTGTAAACGATCTTTTAATTTTTCACTCCTTATTATTGGAACAGTATTAAATATGTCTGTTCCCTATTTAATACAACTATGCCGTATTAATAATATTATAGTTTTTATATCTGTTTTTTTTTTTTTCAAAAAGTTTTCTATTTCAAAAAAGCATGGATTAATATTTAAAGAGAAACGGTAAGGATAATAGAATTTTTGGTTTTTGGTGTTATTAGTTTTAAGCAGCAATGCAAGTGGAGAAAAAAGTTAGGATGCGCTACAAACACATCGGAGAGACCAACAAAAAATAAAAAAAAATTGGGATCTGCTCAAAATCGTGCAAAGAATAAGTTTTTTTGTTGTTGTTTAAATTTTTGTTTGTTTATGTCATTGTGAATAAAAATTAATTCAAAAAAATATATATTTTTGTGCTTTTCTCATTATTTGGACACTTTTGTGTGCAAAAGTTTTTTATTGAAAAATTAAGTTTTTCTTTTAAATAAAAAGTTTTAAATATTAATGAAATTTTGGTCGTGTTCACAATTATTTTTTCACAAAGGAAAAAAGAATAGTTAATTTACTATGCCACTACGCATGTCATCAGTAGTCTTTGTGTCAACAGGGAGGTAGTTGTAAAGTCATTAATATGTTATAACTACAATTCGTTTAAAAATTCTAAAAAATATGTAGCTCATCAGCACTTTAGTACTAAGCATTGGCGAAATAGTACTGTATGGATATGCTTGCTTCCTCAATAATCAATTTTATGGAGTTTATTTGAAGAAAAAAAAATACCGTATGAGAATATCTATCATAAGGTATTTAAGAACACATTTCATATAATACATATACAGGGTGGCACAAAAGGAGCTACATGGTTTGAATTCTTTATAACTTTTATAATTATTCGAACAATCTATTTAATTAAGCTTTAAGGTATTTTATTTCTTATATTTATATAATCTCTATATTTCGTTAACCTTCGGTTAACTTCTTCAGGGAATTTTTTTTTTTTTTTTTAGTATTTATTAAGAAAATTTTTTAATTATTATTTTTTTCAGCATTTTGTGAAGAAGACTTGGGGAATTAATTATGAAACATTCGAAATGAAATCATGGCCATTAGACCCGAAATTTTGCGATAAGTTATGGAAAATATCCTAAAAAGAGCACGTATTTGCGAAGCAGAACATGAACATCACTTACAGGATATCATTTTTCAAGGCTAATTGCAAAAAATTCCCCAATAATATACTGTATTTAAAAAAAAAAAAATTATAATAATGGCATAAATAAAAAAAGTTATAAACCATTTAAACCATATAGCTCCTTTTGTGCCTCCCTGTACATACTCGTATATACAATTTTTATTATTTATTTTATTCAATGCGATTAATGTGGTTCGATTAACTTTGCAGTTAGACAAAAAAAAATTAGTCTTAAGGTACGATCACATATGCCAAATATTTGCCCAAAAAAAATTGTAACCAATAAATTTTATATACTTTTTTTATTATTTCAAAAAAATTCTGATTTGAAACAGGTCTTTATTTTAAATAAAACACCATCGATTTGCAATAACTTATTAATTCAACTCATTTTGACTTTTATATCCCACGAATATTAACTAATTAGTTGCCGAAAACAGTGGTTATATATTTTTGGAAAAATATTTCTCATATGTGACTGTATCTACCTTTAGGTATTCTGTTTTTCTAAATGAATAAATGCTCTAAAATGTGTTCTTGGATTTTATTCGACAATATTCTGCAAACGGTTTCTTACCGAAATTTCATTTTTCCAAAGCTAAAGAAATAGCTGGGTGGTAACATATTTGGGTGGTAACATATTTGGGTGGTATGAAGAGGTCATAACCGAAACAAATGTCTATTTTGAGAGCCTTGAGAAGGCCTATTATTTGGAAGAAATGAAAAATTGCAACAAGATATCGATCTAAAAGGAGATTATGTTGCAAAATAAAACGATCCTGTAGCGAGAAAAAATTTTTTTTTTATTGAAATAGTCTCGGAGTTATCAAACAGCCCTCGCAGTATTTTCTCAATTACAATTCGGAAATTTGGAAAAATGTTAATATTTGCATTTTATAGGGCACAACTATTTTTTAATGCTGTAATCAAAATGTAGAAATATTTCTAGTTCATTTTAATCATCATCAATTTTATTTATTCACTCGTGCAGGCAGGCATCCTTCAGAGCAACAGGATATATAAAAGGAAGTTTCTACTAACCCAAGCATCCTATTTTATTTACCATTTAGATATCATCATCTCATAATGTGCCAAAGTATCGTTGTATTTGCTATTTGAAATAATAATATCTACACATACATACGTACATACATACATTCATGCATACATCTATACAAATGCCTCTGTTTGAAAAGGGACACATTCGAATAAGCGCTAGTTAGGGCTTAAATATGTGTGTTTGTGTGCAATGACATCTGATACTTTCATAAATTGTTTTTTTTTTTTATAAAAATGTGAAAATTTTCCTTTTACGAGTCTCGATTTAATGTTTGCATTCAATAAACATGTTTTATAATTAACTTTATTTATTCATGCAAAACAATAAAATTCAATAGGCTCCAATACTGTTTCCTGCAGCCTAAAGTAGAGCAGAAATTTTACAGTTGATTAGGAATTTAAGAAATTTCTTTTTTATTTAAATGCAAAGACTTATTTTTTTGAGGCGGCCTACTTACGAATTCTTATTGTGAAGAAAATATTAGAAAATACATTAAAATGTTATATATTTTTCTGTGCGATATAAGAACTCAATAGAACTTATTTCGTTTACACCAGTGCTTAAATGATACAACATATTGCGCTGGAACCAGTTCAGTAATGTAGAGAAGAGGCAGGTAGTGAAGCTATAGCAATGATTAGAACATGAATTTTGAACAATTCTGCAGTTTGCGCGTTTTGTGAATTTGAAAAGCAGAGTTGGGTGCCTCCGTAGTCCAGTGCATGAGTATTAGTCGTATCAATGTGGAGGTGCGGGTTCGATTCCCGCTTAGACTCTGGGTGTTTGTACAGACAAACTTAGGAGCTTCGTAGAGTTTGTATTGTCTACAAAAAAAAAAAAAAAAAAAAAAAAAAAAAAAAAAAAAAAAAGTTTTTGACGGTACATTTTTCTTCATTTCAAGTTACATATTTTTTGTGTTTTTGGCATTTTCTTCTTTTTAAAAATTTTTTCAATATAAAATTATCAAGAATGTGCACATTAGCCCATTTGTGCATGACATGAGGAGCTACTCAGGCTGGTTTAGTACCAATCTAATAGGATTATGAAGGGGTTCTTTAAAAGGGTTGAATTTTTTCCGGTTTCTGTTTTGAAAATTGAAAAACAAACACAGAAAATGCTCAAAAGTAAATGAAATATTTATTCTGCGACGATAAATGAATGCCTTTTTACAGAGTATTTCATTGCAATATTGCCAGCGGCTACGCCGTGAGCTACAATTTTATTAACTCACCAGTGGTCGTTGTAATGTTATCTTCCAGGGCTGGATTTTTGGCTGACTTCTGTGTGTAAGCACGAGACTATACATATCCCCACCAAAATATAGTCTAGTGGTATAAAATCGCTAGATCTTGGCGGCCAATATACTGCTCCAAAACATTAAATTAATAGCTCAGCAAACTAGCCGCTTAATAGGTTCATGACATTGCGTGTCGTGTGGCATGTGACAGCTTCTTGTTAAAACCACATGTAAACCAAGCCAAATTCTTGTATTTTGGGCAAAAAAATCGATAATTATCGTGCGGTACCTTGCTCCATGGACTGCAATGTTGCCTTTGAGCCAAAAATTAGTTTCGTCGCTGAAGACAATTTTTCTATAGAAAAATGGAGCATCATCCAACTTTCCTACCGCCCATTCACTCAACAAACGCCATGGTTGTAGTCCATTCATGGTGCAAAGGCAAAACCTCGACACACGTTACGAATCTATTTTACACTGAAAAATCAAAATAATCAGCCGATATGTTTTTTCTCCGCTGCGACCAGTTCGACCAACTGGTACCCTGTAACATTGACTTAACCCAGTGTCTAAGATTAATGTACTTCACAGCGCCCTCCTTTGTTGGTATTGCAAACACTTAACATTGGAAATGTTGCAACTCTGCTGTACGAAATAACAAAATATGCAACAATAGAGCTGTGCAAGCCACTTCTCTAAACTTGTGGAATGAAATTTTTTGCGAATGGAAAACGACAATTCACTAGCAAAATGGAATATATGTAGTTAATTCCTTTCATGATCCAGTCAGTAATATGTCGCAATATGGTTTTCCCCCATCTTCTGATATGTCTGTCGCTCTTGAAACTGTGCGAACGTTTCTACTCTCATATGCTGGCATTTAAGTAAGTAAAACTGCTAAATACCCATTCCTTATTGCTTAATTAAATATGACCGTCGGGCATTGACTGAATTGCATTGTATTCAATTCGTTAATTAATCTGTTATAGTAAAAAGCCAGGACAACAACATCAACAATACTGGCAAATCGGATTTTTCATCACGGAATGAATGGTCGCAACAATTCTTCTGTTGTAATTTTTCTCGTTAAAAATTTAATTTTTCCTCTCGCCAATAACGCAAATTCCAGAAATTAAATAGTTTTTGTAACATGGCATAGAGCCGAGATATACATACATATGTATGTACGTGACCTTTTCGAAATTTATTTGCCATTGCTTCTTTTATGCAGTGGAACAAACCAGCACAGAAAGCTGCAGAGTAGCCAGCAAATACGCACACACATGGAATTTTAAATTTACTGACCAGTGATCCACAGCTAAAACAGACGTATTTTGTCGATTGTATTGGAGAACTTCAATTAAGCTTTCAATTTGTACACATGAAATTGAAAAAAAAACCAGGATTACAAATGCAGCACAACGCCAGTTTAGAAGAAAATTCCTAAAAATTTTTATTTTAAGCGATTTGTTTCTCTTTTTTTTTCTGTTTATTCAATGAAAATTGAAAACCACCAAAATTACCCCTCGCTTGATATTGTCTCTTGTTTCACTAACTTCCATTTAAATTAACTACAATATTGTTTTGAAAATTTAACAATTTTTTTTTTTAATTTCCACAAACTTTAATTACAATCCTCATTTAATCTCTAGAGATATTTTTCTAGGGTTCAGTTGAAACTCCCACATGTTGGCTTTTGTTGGGCACGAGTTAAATATAATGGGGTCATTTGTTAATTTTTTTATAAATGAATTTTCATTTGGGTGGCGTTGAAACAATTTCAGTATTAAATTTAAATTGCCAGTTAGCACTTTTCTTTTGTATGACGTCAACAATGTTACTATTAATACTGGTGAGTATGTAAAGCTGAAGTGCTCGCTGGTATCAGTTGTTGAGGTATTTTAATCAACAGTTTTCAATTTTGCTGAACTTTACTATTTGTTATTGTGGTTGTTGTCGTTGTTGTTGTTTTTTACCTTTTAATACTTGCAAACAAGAAAACAAAATACCGGCCTTTCGTGCATTCACACCGTTAACCTTATTTACATGCATGTAGCAACTACAAACAAGTTTGTAGAGAGTTTTGTAAGCAACAAGCCAAAATGGATTTAATGAAATTTTTGAAGCAACAAAGGTAATTTTTTCCAACGTTTTTTTTTTAATTTGCATACCATCTTCGAGTTGCATTATCAACTTATCAACAGCATTACATTCAACAGAAACACAGGCGCATCAAAATTTAAACTAAAAATCAGGTATCTGTATTCTATATTGCACTATTATGAAAGTATGCAGCATGGTTGCGCAAATATGACTGTAACGCATTGGTTTTATCTCACGTGCATTTTTCTTTCTCTTTGTTTTTCTTTTTTTTTTTTTTTGCTCTAGTTTAGCGACTTTCTAAAATGCGTTTTGTTTAGCTTGCGTACGTTGACATTGTTTTTCCCCTGTTGCCTGGCAAGGCTATGCCTTGTCTAATTCTTACTGACTAAAAACGTTACCAACTCTCTCTTGAGGCTGGCGAAGGGTGACGTAGTTACCACGTAAAATTCAAAAACAAAAGTCCTGCGTTCGAGCTCAATATCAGGCAACTGATAAAAACGTTAACACTTCGCACTTTTCTGATGTGCTTTAGAGTGAATTTGTGTCAGTTGTTGTCGGAAGGTTTCAGTGGCGAAGGCACAGTCACTGCTCACTGAACAGTAACGGCTTCAGCTGATACTAAAGAAGTAACATTAGAGCGCCCTCCTTCGTCGGTATTTTGTAGCACCGGCGAAGTAAAATAATTACTAAAAAAAGCTACTAAAAACGAAGCTTCAAAATTTAGTACGTCTCCTTGACATCAGATGCGCTACAGCACTGCTATGAGACAAAGAACGTGCAAAAGTTGTAAGATAGTGAAGTTTCACCTCCTTTGATTTCTCCTACTATCCCGTTTTTCTAGTTTCAGCACAGTTTATTGCATATGAATGAAAAAAAAATTCTGTATTAGAGTATTAACAACGTTTGAATTCAAATTGTTTACGAAAGTTATCAATTCGACAACGAAATATTGATAACGACAGACGTGTTGTTGAAATGAAAACGAATGTTTATATTTTGACACTATACTGGTGTTGATATAAAACCAAAGCGGTGTTGAGTGCTGATAAAGAAAAAAAAACATACCGGTTTTTATTTGCTACCACATCGGGTTTAATGACACTTTATATTGATCGCCAAATGCACAACAATTATAAAAAAACGTACATTTTTGTGTAAGAAGAGGGATTACTTTGCAGGATATAAAATGGATATTGATGAATAAATAAATACTTTTAAGAAAAAATCAAAATTTACCTTTTCTTTTGAACAGACCTCGTACATACCAGTATTTCCACACAAACATACATATATATTTTTTCTATTATTAAAAAAACCTACTTAAATAATCTCAATTCTGAAATAGACTTTTCCAGTTTATTTGACAGTGAATTTGCGATAATATGACCTAATTAAGACAAACCCAGTTCACGAGTTTGTTCATATTTGCGAATGGCAACGAATTTTCCTTTAAAAACGTTTTTCCCATAAAAAGAAAAGTTTCTTATGTTGAATTTTTTATTTATTGTTTATTACATTAACAAAACAGGGCAATGCAATCTGTGAAAAACTTAAAGTTATTCTGTAACAAATTATGTGATTTTCTTTTGAAATTTCTGTGATTCGACAGCTGAAGGTAATTGGAAAACAAACAGCTATGGAAATTCCTTTATTATTATGCGGTTGAATTAGAATTAAACCACTAACCTCTTGATTTAGATTACAACTCTGTCCGTTAAAAAATTAACAAAATAAGCTGTGCATATGTTAGAGGTTTGCCCAAGTTCTTATTTTAGAGTAAAGAATGGAAGGAAAAAGGTTTCATTGGTTTGGAGTGTTCATATTTTGGGAAGATCATATTATCGCGAATGCATTGTATGTTATTTTATTTAATTACAGTTTATGTTAAACTTACTTCGGTCAAGTTAGGTTAGGTTAGGGGGTAGTCGACCAAGATGGGTCGACATAAGGAGCACAGTAGATGCCATTTTGTTACCCTAGTCAGCCCATGATCTTCACCTACCTCACTAAGTTCACCAGATCCAACCGAGAGCACAGCCCCAAGTAGTTAAAGAAAATCGCACCTAGGAATCTCAACCTTACCTAACTTTCAAACGGGAACACAGAAGAGATTTCGTCCAGCAGACGTTTATAGTCCTGTAGGCAAAGCACAATAGCTTTGCTTAAAGCAAATTAATTTTCAGATTAATTATTTTTAATTCATTTGAAGGACGCATCAATAGCCATTTTTATGTTTTTGCTACAGAATAAATTATGTTTTATTTTCTGCTCGTTCTGCCATATAAAAAATAATAATATTTAAATGTTTTAACTTGTATCTGGCATTTTTGCTGAGAACTTGTCCCGTTATGTTAACCTTTTATTGGGCGCATTAAGAAAATCACACAATTAATTGCATGGGGTCTCAATACAAAAAAAATAGAATTAGTAAGTTTTTTTTAACTTTTTAGAGTTATTTATATTAATAATGCATAAAAAAAAACAAAAACATAACATTTTTTCATTTAAAAACATAAAATATAAATAAAATTCAGCACTGGTTTCTTACAACTATTTTAACAGTTATTTATTAAAAAAAAAATTAGTCAGACTCATCAACAGGTAGTGATGTTCTGCACAGAACATGAAAACAAGTTGCTGACATATAAATTTTGCACATTTATTACATTTGGTTGAAACTTAGTTAAGATTTAGCACTATCAAAAAAAAAAGTTACACTATTAGTCGCATGGGGTCAGTCAACACGTATTCGTAAAGCGACACGTATGTACGCTGTAACGATCTAATCGCAACTAATTTATATTCTCTTTTTAAATGTATGAAGCTATAGAAAAAACCTGTTCGGTCCGAACATTTTAACGTATCAATTTTTCAATTTTAATTTCTCCTGACCCTATGAGCCTAATTAAAGCTTAAATAATTTTTATCTTGAAGATTTTAGCACTTCAGAAAATACTAAGATACTGACACAATAAATATAGTTCGAAAGAATATGTTTATGCAATTCATGTCTTTCTACTTTTTACCTTTCTATGTTATTAAGCTTAAGTGACAACTAATTTGTTGTCAATAAATTGTTTTCAAAATATTCTTTGAGTGACATTTTTTAAGATTAAAAAAAATTTTTAAGAGCATTAGGGTCTACAAAATAAAGTAACTAGGTCACCGCCTTATAGAGAAGTTATAGTGAAAGTGAAAGTAAATTCTTAAACTTCATGCTTCTTGTCTGCGTGTTTTGTTAATTTTCATAACAGATTTAATTTTCTCAGCTTCAATAGTCTTAAGAATAAACATATTTATTTTTATAGATACCTACAAAATTGCCAGACGGCAGAATGAGTTCGTAATTTTAAATTTATTTTTTGTATATAATACAGTCGATAGCTTGCCTAGTTCGTTAACGTAAAAAAGTGGCAGCAGTACGTAAAAAAGTGGCAGCAGTATAATAAGTGCGTTATACTAAATAATTAAATAAATTCAATTGTAATTGAAATTTAGAATTAAATTATTTTGTATATTTGTTCGACGTGTACTTAATAAATTCAATTATTCAATAAATATCAATCATACGCTCTCCCTGTAAATGTCGTAAATTGTTATTGATTGATGTTAAAAAGAAAGACCTTAACGTATGAGTAACAGAACAATAAATTAATTTAATAAATATCAATCATACGTCAACGTAAAGTTAAAATTATTTAAAAAACATTTTTCTCAATACATAATAACATTCAATCACAAATATTTTATATAAATAAATTAACACGAAAGAAGACAGTCTTATGGAAAATAATAGGAGGCCACTTTTGAATCTTGTACGTGTGAAATTATGAATAAGTGGGCTTATAAATGTGCCTGTCTGTGAAATAGGCTTAATATATGACTTCAAACTGCATTTGGCATTATAGAAAATCATATATAATTTCGATTATAATGCTGATGTTAACATAAAACTAACGCCAAAATAATACAATAAAAACACATAAAAGACTTTCGTTCTGCTGCTCTTTGTTCGTATAATTAAAATGTTTCCTTCTTTATTTATTGCTTAAAAATAAATTACATGTTCACATGTTTCATAATTAATTACTTCCCAATATTATTGGAGTTATTCAGGTAAATTCCATTTATCATTGTTTGCGAAAGAAATCGATTCAGTATTAAAGAAATAAATGTTTTTATTTTTTCCCCTCATAATGTTTATTAACACAACATAGTTCCGGCACAATGCATCGCATGTGTATGGGTCATCCCCTATGTGCTGTTCCAAGATAAAAAAAATATGATAATTTATCTTTTGACCATTTAAAGTTATTTCATTTCTGTTCATAGAATATAGAGAAATAAATGTGGAAATAATAAAGTAAAACAGGCAATTAATTACCTTAAGATGCCTACCAATACTTACTGTCTTACTATGTTACCTTCTGTTTAGAAACCGACAGTATGGAGAAGTGACATAGTATAATATTTAGTTCTTACACACTTCTTCAGTAAGGCAAATCGGTACACCAGTATACACCCAGACAGCACCACTGTCGTAGCACTACGCTTAATAATTAATCGTTTCAAAATAAAAATCCATGTACGAAAATAAAAAAGAAAGAATGTGCATGTCTTATTTATTCCATAATAACATGACCTTGGTCTCCGCTAAACCTACCCTAGCAACCATTGTTACATCGTTACATTGCGAACAAATTACAAAAACGGAAAAGCAGCAAAAAAAGTTAAAATGACTTTAAAAACTATTTGCTTCTAATTTAGTTTCAATAGACTTGTGATTATTTCAGTCAATTATTGCAACAACGTCCTAAAGCTATGTTCACACGATTGTCAGATGGTGGCAATGCACTCACAATGAAAAATTGTTACCATCTGGCAATTTTTCTGTTCACACTATTGAAAGAAAACCATACAATTTCATTGGCACACAGTTCTGCGACAATAAATTTTTCTGCCAATAATAATTGACCGTTCACACGGTTGTCAGATTATTGTATAGCAAACATTGCCAGATCCGACTTTTAACATTGTATCTAAATATTTATGGGCAGCATTGCCAACAGAAATATTTATCTGACAATGGTGTTATTGTACGGTGCACTAAATACACTAAAACACATGCGACAATAACAAATGACTGTAAATTGTGTGTCAATGAAAATGAAGGGATTGTGACAATTTTATTGGCATACAATGCACCGACAATACATTTTCCGACGATGTTGCCGCACAAAAATTGTGTGTTCACACGGTTGTTGCACATTTTGGAACAATTTTTCTGTCAATATTGTAGTAAATGCTAATCGTGTGTACATACCTTAACTCGCAAAAGTAATTTTTTTTAGTTAGGAATGCTTTCATACAGCTCGCATCTTGAGAGAATAATTTTAATTTATTTCTCCATGGACTGGTATGGAAGTTTGAAAATTTTGAACTGGTTTTTTTGCACCGCATGTATAGGGGTCATCCCCTAAGTGCCGGTCCAAGAAAAAAATTAAAATTAAAAAAAAAGTAACTTTTTGAGTTATCACGTTGTGGGGGTAAATGAGGGATGTGTACTTGAAGCCAAACACATACACATCTGTGCTTTCCTCATATTTGCAATTAAGATTGTGGTCGACTTTCGACCACTGGTCCCACACAAACACACATTTAATTTTGAATTTTTTTTTTCTTAAAACAATAAAATTATTTACAAAAAATTAGAAAACAATGAAAATCCAAGTTGAAAATAAATAACAACAGATGGTGCTCCTACAAACACAAACACAAACAACCAACTCATATAATATATCATGTCTTTAAATGTGTTGGTAGACGTCGATATGTACACTCTCCTGTTTTTAACAGTGTTATTTGCGGCATACTTTCAGTATTGTTGTCATTAAAATTGCTAATGTCTTTCCATTTCTTTTATTTTCTTGTTTTTGTTATTGTTTTTTGTTTTTTGTTGTAGTCATTTATCATTTCACACTGTAAACTTGCAAAATTTCGTAGCACCCATTAATCATAAAAACGTAAACAATTTACACATGTACTGCGCATAATTCACGAGCACAAGGGGATACAATTAATCGCATATTCTTTTTTTATTATTATCGGTTAATGATAAATTGAATTGAATTGAATTAATTGGTAGATTGGAGCGAACTGCAAAGTGGAAAAACTCGACATTTACAATTCCATGCAAAATAGAAGATTTTCTTCTCAACATATTTCAGCATAATTTATATTATTTTTATTAAGAAAAATTAACGCCCAGACAATTAAGCTGGGAATTTGTGTTAATTTATTTTTTTTTTTGAAAGCAAAGCAGTGGAGCTGGGGAAGTGATTGAGTAGGCTTTAATTTTAAACAACTCTGCTGTTGCGCTTTTGACAAATTAAGCTAAAACGAGTGATATTATCCCTGCTTGTGGTTCTATTAACAACAACAGCATTTGATATTATGTAGCTCTTCGAAGTAAAGAAAAAATTTCGCTCAATATCAGGTAACGGGTGCTAGTGCTGCGTTCCTGTACATATTGAGAAATTTTTGCATTGAACAATATTAAACAATTTTACTGGTTGATCTCTTTTCGGCAGGGGAAATTCTTGTAAAAACTAAAATTAACTTCGGAGAGAAAAACATGAGAAATAAATCATCGAGTGTTCAATTTCGTGATTTTGTTGCGCAATGTGAGGTAACGAGGATTCTTATGCATTGCGATAAAATATTATATATTTTTACAGTCATAAAAACGACAGTTGTAATTAAATAATAGGAAATGAATGTTCGTTATATTTTTCATGCGTGTTAAAAAACCAAATATTTTAGTTGGCCAAATAATTATCTGAAAATAAGTTTACTTCATAATGCCAATTAAACATATTTTCTTGCAGTTTGTTTATATAAGAGAACGAAAATTTTTGGTTTGGAGAAATTTCTTTATGGCAACACTGATTTTAAGCAACAAGCGATAACACAGCTTTGCTTCTTTGAATGCTCAAGCCAGAATGAGTAATAATCAGGTATGTGATGAAAATCGTTTTCAGCGTTAAAACGTTTTGAAATCGACAAATAGTGTGATGAATTTGTATGTGACGATTTGTTGTGACGATTTCATATTCCATCTTGTTTCATTAAAAAAAAATGCGTTTTTAACATGTGACGCATTTCGATAATGCCAGTTTAAATTCGTTTTCAAATCGTTTAATATTACTTGAACAAAATCTAAGGAAATATACAAAACAAGTACAAAAAATAAATAAAAAATGATTATAAATACGTTCTTATTTAAACGAAAATATTCAAAAAATCTATTTAAATAAATACTAGTTAATATAGAAGTGAAATTTAAATATTTAAATACCTACATTTCATCTGGCAAATTTAAAGGATCCGATTTATCTCTTAAACATTTTCTTAGAATATTTTCGCTATTCATCCTATTATTATCTTCCAAGAGAATTAGCGAAACCGCAGCAAAAAAAAGGTATTTTATAAAGAAATCAGATAAAATAAAATGATACAAATTTTATTTTGTTATTTTGTTTAAATATTTTACAAACGTCACTCACATACACATATGTTTACATATTTTACAGTTGTATTATTAGATTTTATACAGTTGTATTTAGAGAAGATATGTGGAAACGAAACAAATATGGAATATGAAATCGATCGAAATTCATCACACTACAGTCGATTTCAAAAGACGATTTACTTTTCAAATCGATCGATTTGCATCACATACCTGATTATTTAATTCTCTACAATATGTGTGTTTAAGTACTGGTAAACAAGAGAATAACAAATCGCCCATGGGCGCCATTATGCCTGACTTTGCTTTAGATGACAAATATTTAACAGGTTTTGAAACCAGGAAATAGATAACCCATTATAAAATTTAAATAATTTTGAACAGCTAAATCGGCAAAGTAACCCTATGTGCGCTGGTTAGGGTCCGCTTAAAGGAACTTTTACTATATTTTCTTCGTCTCACCTCTTGCGATTTCATGCAAAATTTAAAAACATTTTATGTTCTTTTTTTTTCCACATGATAAAATAAACGCTACCAAAATAAAACAAGCTGGTGGTCATACGCACCAGTGCCCCGTTTCCGTAAATAAAAAAAAAAGAAATTAAAAAAATTTCTTGTGAATTTAAAAAAAATATTTTTTTCATTATAAACAAAAACCAATTTTCCTGAAGAAGCTACACGAAGGAGTAGCGAAATATTGAATAAAAATAAATACTACATAAATCAAACAGGGCGGGCAGCTTAAATAATTAGTGTCATTAAAAAAAAAAAGTTGGTAACAACGAAAAGACATTTTTTAAATTACATTTGCAATCATATTTTTTTGAAAAGCGGGTTATAAAATAATGAAATTAATTGTTTAATTACTGCTGGGTGTGGTGATAATGATTTTCTCAATTGAAAAAAAGTTCTCATTAAAAGTTCATTAGTTACAGCAACATGGCACAGTATTAACAAAAATACCTCATGTTTGAAAAGCAATTAGTTCAACTCGTCTGCAGTGTTCTTTTTTTTTGTTTTTTATTTTGTACATGTATGTGGGGTAGTGCCGACCTTACCGAACAACTACCCTGCAGGAAATGTCATTCGTAAAACTGTACTGATTTGCTGCTGACTTAGTCGTCAGTACTAGTGACTTGTTATAGCCCAAGCAATATAATTTACTATAGACATTGAACATGTGCATGTCATTGAAAATATATTACTGACCTTTGGTCTTATGTAGTCAATAGGGCAGTAGATAGTTCTTGTGGGAAACTGCATTTATTTTCACCACAACAAAATGAGTTAATAAAAAATCGTTTTGCAGCTGTAAAGAGAAAGACACATTTTCTGCTCTTCTCTTCTCATCAAAGACAAAATAAAAAGTGTTGACGATTACTTGACTACGACATCAAAAAGTAACCACAACCAATCGACAAAAAAAGTTTTGACTTGGAGACACTTGTGTCCAGCCTTCCTACAGGGCAAAAACTCCTTTCTATACATGCTACGTATACGAGTAGATACATTGTTAGGAACAATAATTGTACTTCTGTGTATGTGTGTGTGTGTGTGTGTGTTAATACATATTTGTGAGCATTTGTTTAAAAATTGGGATCATTTGTAAAGCTTGACACCAACAATTATGCAAAGAATGATAAATTATTTAAATACCCAGAAGGTGTATACTTGGGAGTGATATATAATTGGGAAGAGCATGCTTCAAAAAACACATTCGTTTTATGAAAAATTACTTCTCTGAAGATTTCTAACTAATTGCTGATAATTATTGCCGTCATATGTTTCTGTCATATTGTTAGCAAGTACCTACTCGTACTTGTTTTCTATTCAAAATGATTCCAGATGTTTCCTCTATCAATCAAAACCCAGGACCCTTAAAAAAGAAAAACAATAATAATAATAATAATAATAATAATAATAATAATGAGTATTTATTTACGCTTATTAAGTCCCCATATTTCAATGAAACAAAATACAATTTTTATCTCAGATGTGTTCGTTCAGTAGAAATAATAACATCTCAGTTATATTGAAAGCATTGCGACATCTTTACAAATAGACAATATAAAAATAAATTAAAATACAAAAAAAAAGAGAAAGAAATTTTAAATTCGAAACATGTTGTAAGAAAGAAAATGTTCTACCATTTCAGCAATCAATGCGATGCCGTTCGCTTAAGTAGTGTTTGGACGTTTATTCTACAGCCGAAAAGTAGTGGGTACATGTATTTATGGATACTTCTTCCTTGGAATTTCAGCCATAAAACGTTGGCATAGTAAAATAATAAACAACTTGGCTCTGATTTTGCTTGCAGATGAATGCGTCTCCTGAATACTACAGAGGCTGCAAATTAAGGAAATATTTTCTTCCACAGTATTGTTTCCAAAACAAGGTAAATCACAAAGTTACAATTTTCAGGCAGGCATCTTATTTCAAAGGACCAGTTTTCATCATTAAATCGTATTTATATACAGTAGAATCCCGTTAATTCGTAATCGAATTCCAATTATATGACTTTTCGAAATAAAGAGATTTCGTTTAAGCGGTGTTAAAATAAAAAAAAATCAATTTACACTGGTTTGGACTGTCGACACTTCGCAAACCAGAAAATAAGACGCTTCTATATTTCTGCTTACTCTACTTCATTTTGTCGTTTTACTTTACTATCGAAAAAAGTTTCCGCAATGAATTCTCTTTTTCTAAAATTAAGCCGGTCATTCGCGCGCACGACGCGATCATCATTAAGAGCGCATCCATTTGTGGTCGATTTGGCGGCGACTCGTACTACGCATTACAGAGAAAAATTAATTTGTTGTCCGAACAGCAAGAATGTGGAATGGAGTACAAGCAGAGGTCTTTCCTGTCACTTTGGTGTACCCGCAGGGGGGTTCTGGAAACTTGTGAATCTTGTATTCCGGAACCTACGGGTGGTCTGAGCGAGCCCGCGGTCCCGAGCTCAAGGTGCAGCATTACCTTGTTCCTCTCTGAAGTTCGAAAATGATAGAAGAGGTGACTTTTCGAAATCTCACTAGAGATTGATGAAGGACTGCTTAACACCAGTTAGATTCTAATCTAGTACTACGGGACCAGCTTGGCCCCACACTGCTGACGAAAGTACGGGTTTAAGGACTGATGTCTTCCTTGTTAAGTACTTCGGGTACTTCGAGTCGAGGACTTCGTGTCTACCCCGAAGGGTTGGCTGGTGTGCGCTGGTATGGGTTTGGATTCGTAGTGGCTGTGGTTGCAACCCAAAGATACGCGGGAAGTGGAGTTTTTGGTCTAATCGTAAATATGTGAAAGTCGTAACACGCATATTAATGATATGACCTTTACTCTACTAGGTGCTGTTGCCATTCGACAGTAGTCACCGGAATGTGTTTCGAACCAACAGTATTACTGTTAAATGGGTCTTGACATAAAAACATTCTGATGTGACAAGAGTTTAGACCGCTCGAACACCTCAACAAGGTGCATTATAGAAGTCAGAGATAACTATACATGATTTGCTACCCAACTCTGGAGGTAGGTGGCCTACGGGCTCATTTGCTTATCAGTGCTCTGGGGGCGCTACTGAATCGTTACAGAAATTTACTCGGTGTTAAGACCACCGTCAGATAAGGCCCCATGGGCAGGTGCTGACGTAAATCTAGAACACCATTGTCACTTTGGTGTGGGAAAATTTAAATCAAATGTCTATAAACAGTACTCCCTCCACCCTCTCTCCCAAAACCTTATTTCCTAATTCCGGCGCAATGCACCGCATGTATAGGGGTTAACCCCTGAGTGCCGGTCCAAGAAAAAAAAAAAATTTTTAAATCGATGGAGTAGCAAAACCAAATTTTTTAGCAACTACAATTTTTTTTTCTCTATTATCAATTGCTGAAATTATATTGTAAAATTATAATGGTAAACTGGTTCTATTCATGTTTTTTTTTAGCATTTCTACGTGACACTCTTCAGTAAAACTGCAAATAAACAAATCTAAAGTAACACAAAAAAAAATACGAAATAACGAGGGGACCAAAATGTATGGAAGTTTTACCAGTTAAAGAGTTTTTCTCAATCGACCAGTGGTTTATTTAGAATTGTTGAGGTTTTCGAATTAACGGGGTACGAACTATCGCGGTAATTATGACTGTAAAAGTGCTAATTAAATATGAAATTAAATTTTTTAAAGTTTATGTTTTTTCAGTTTTTGTAATATTTAAATAGTACTTAAATAGTCGATGTCGCGTTTTTGTTCCGCCCAAACATCATATGGTGAGGCAAAAAGTTATTTTTTTTCAATTTCAATATACGAGTAGAAATGATATGAAAAATTAAAAGGTTTTTATTCTTATTTTTCAGTTAAAAATTGGTTTTTTATTTCTTTTAAAATGTTTCTTTTTCTTTTCGTTTTATCTTGGACCAGCACTCAGGAGATGACCCCCACACATGCGGAGCATACTGCTGGAACTAGAGGCAAGGGATAGTGGGAGAAATGATAGGAGGTGAAGCTTCAGTAAATTACAACACTGTTACGACAACAACTGACACAAAGTCACACACAAATGCACATCAGAACAAATGCGAGATGTTTTTACGAGTCTGAAACTGGAGTTGGACGCAGCAAAATTATTCGTTTTGTAGTCCATGTGCAGACTACTTCGACCCTCGCCACCCAACAACAACAACAATGTGTTATTAATACCAACAGACTCTGACTCTAATAATATTGAATGTCATGGCACAGTAATATTGTATTTATTAATAAAAAATTTTAGAAAACTCATATCAAGTCACGTGTTACTAAACTATATAAAATAATTGTGTTAACACATGTGATCACAAAAAACGTGATGTGCCAAATTATTGAATCACAAATTCGAATCCACAGCAACATTTTGCCGAAATTGTTATTAATCTCTTCAGATAAAATTAAATGGAAAACTTGCCAATCGCACAGAATACTCCAACAGCTTAATGTCGCATTAATATAAGTGCTACATCCGCTTTGGCATGCTACCAACACAGACGCGTTAAAGAATTTTCTAAAAAAAAAAAAAAAAAAAAGGATTTTGTATGGTTGCTTTGTTATGCACGTTCATTAGCAGAGACATACTTGACAACTTTCGTTTTATAAACTACGCACGTTTGGGCAATAAAATAAAAATTCAAAAGCTAAACGATTTTATTATACGCAAGAACAACAACAGCAATAACAACAACAACAACAACAATGGCAACAAAACAAGAATTGCGAAATGAAAAAAGAAGACAAAACACTCAAAATCACATTTGGTGGCAGTAATGCAGACTGTTAAGTTGCTAGAAAAACAAAAATATTTTAAACGGAAGTGGCACTTGTTTTACTGGTGACAACATCATTTCCGTTCGACGTAGCACCAGCACCCCACGGACACATTTTTTTTACTTTATTTATATTCCTCTAAATCTCTTTTTGTTGTCCCATTTGTATTTGAAGCGAAGTTGTAATAAGGAAAAATGGCAATTAAAATTGCAAGGAAGCGCGGGAATGTATGAGTGGTGGGAATAACAATGTGAGGGGAAGAGACAAAAGAAATACAAGTGCTTTTGATTTTTTTTTTCGTTTTTTTGCTTTGTTATCCGGAGGAAGTTGATTAAATGGCAAACAACACCTGTTTGTGGAAAGGAAATTTAAAAAAATTAACGGATGTGATTCAATAAAAAAAAAAAAACACAAAACAAATCAAAAACAACATACAAGTCAACATTTAAGCCAATCACGGTAAGAAAACTGTAAAACAATTTATTTTAAAAACTACTGAAATCTTAAATAAACAAGAAGGCAAAAGTCATTATTTAATACGACATGCAAGGTTTTGATATATGAAGGATTTATATTATATGCTGGTCATGATTCGCATCAATCTATCATAACAAGTTTATTAATTTTCGAACAAAACAAAAAACAAACATACATCATCATGGGTGAAGAAGCGTAACAGCGCCTCAAGTAGTTAATTAAAAGTTGTAAATTAACTGCAGTAGATTTTCCCTTTTCTTAATCATGTGAGTTAAATTTATACAATAACTTTCCATGCCAGAACGTGTACAGACTGTCAGATTTGATGAACATCTGTGGGGAGGCCATAAACTTTAGCAGCAACAAAAACAGATGAGAAATGGAATGGAAAAACCCCAACACAAGCAAATAAACTCCAGCATATTCACATGACAGTCACAACCATTTTTAAATTTATAAATTTATAAAGTTATCTTTGTATAAAATTTACTCTTCAATTCACAATTCTTTTCATAAATGAAGTCATTTCAATGATAATTGTTTGAAAACGATTTATTATGATATTTTTGTTTTTTTTTTTACTTTTTTTTGAGCAGTGTTCTTGGCACTTTTCATAACAGAATGGATATTTAATAATAAAATTATTATTGTTGTTTGTTATTAAATAAACAATTTGGGGGTTATTAAATTTATTGAAATAATTTAAAACGGCCTCGCAAACAAACTGTCGAAAGTGCTGAATGGTGCTGGTTGTTGGCACAACAATTTGGGCTCGTAGACTTGATTTTAATGAAATGGCTGTGATCGCTTAAATTCGAGGGTGGCGATGGTCAAAGTAGTCTGCACATGGACTACAAAACGAAAAATTTTTCTTGGGTTCAACTCCAGTTTCAGACTATTATAAACATCTCGCATTTTTTGCTGATGTGCATTTGTGTGTGGCTTTGTGTCAGTTGTTGTTGCAAGGTTTCAGTGGCGAAGGCATAGTCACTGGTTTCTGAACAGTAACGCCTTCAGCTGTATCCAATCCACAGGCACATCAGAACTCCCTCCTTCGTCGGTATTGTGTTGCATCGGCGAAGTAAAATAATTACTAGAAATGGCTACTAAAAACGAAGCTTCAAAATTTAATACGCCTCCTTGACATCAGAGACGTTACAACACTGCTACAAAACCAAATAACGTGCAAAAAGCAGTGTTGTAAGATAGCGAAGCTTCACCTCCTATCATTTCCTTATATATCCCTTTCCTATAGTTCCAGCACAATGCATCGCAGGTGTAGGCATCATCTTCTGAGTGCTGGTTCAAGATAATAAAACAAAAAAAAAAAAATTAACATAATTGAATTTCAATATTATATTAAACATCGACTTTCAAGTAAAAAAATAAAAAAAAAAAATTCATAAGATTTCTACGACAAACGTTTTTTAAAATGACTCCAGCACCGGTGGTCAGTGGATATCGCCTAGTTACGCATGCATTGCACCGTAAGTATTCCCAAATAGGTTTTGTAAATATTTAATTTTATTGATGAAATACTTTCATTGCATTTTTTTTGCACTTTTAATTTGTATTTTTAAAATGACAAACATACAATATTTTTTAACAAAATAAACCCTAATTTAATTTTCTACATTAAGTAGAAAAAAAAACTTACAGCTTACATATATTTTATCTTAAATTTATTAATAATAAAAGTTGTTTAAGCTATGAAAACATATTCATTGATATAATGAATTGTGAATGAAGAGCAGAGATTGCAAGATTTCATGTATCTAATGTTATTGTTCATTGCCCTTCATGATCACTTTCATTATTATAATGAACAAAATGTTATGAAACCATTTCATTATATTAATGATGAATTTCTTTTTCAGTGTATAGACCAACTATACCATATAACATAACATAAACATTAACAAAATAAATAATTATGCACATTGCTGGAATGTTACTTTTTAAGATTTAAAATGTTCCAATTAACTATAAGAAAAAAATTACCACCGGAATAACCACCACTTTGAATGAAAGAAAAAAATAAAACAAATTAAAACGTTCGACTTTCTGATATCAATTGCAATTTAAATAAATTATGACAAAATAAATAAATCATGACAAAGTTTAAAAGCTTTTATTTTTATTATGCGAATAATCCCTGCTAACCGAGTGCAATTAATGCGTTTTTATTGGTTTAAAATTTCCTTTGCAAATATGCCAACATACACGAATTCCTATCTTTTCTTTTCATTAAACAAATATATTAAATTTCATAGAAATGCAGCCGTACGTACACACATGTAACGTAACGAGAATGCGGCTGTGATAAAAACAAAAACGGAAACAATTGCCACAAGGTAATTGCGAATGACAAATGGAATGCGCTAGTGATGTTACGAATACCATTTTTTGTAATATTCGCGAATACGAATACGAGTATCTGTTTTAATATATGTACGTTGAATATGAATATTCAAACTGAAATTAAACGCCACTCGATATTTTAACCCGAATCAAGTCAGGCAAACTTTGTAACGAATCCAACCAAAATGTGCCCCAGAGACACATACAAAGGAAATACATATTATTTTTTATTTGAAAGCAAAGCTTCGTTTCGTATTTGTGGAAGAAGCCACGCTCTCAGAAAATTCACTGTCGTAATCTTCATCTTGGTTTATAGTTTCTTCCAAATCAATATCTTCAATAATTCACTCGATTCTTTCTGCTGTAACTACATATAATTTGTAGGCATTGTGGAAAAAAGCTCCTTCTTCACGAACTGAATAAACAGTGCAAACTTATTTGGAATGATAACAATTTAAGGGGAATTCCCGATAGTTTATTTGTTGTTTCATAATGTTGTCATATGTGACTGGTGGGCACATTATGCCAGGATTAAAGACAATTGTGGTTTTTTTTTCCTAAATAGAAATTAAAATATAATTAAAAATTTGTTAAAAGAGATAAAATAAATGTACGTACGAATTCAAGAAACACCAATAACCATGACTTAAATTAACAGTAGTTGTAACACTTCAAAGTGAAATATGTGTCTGAGAGGCACATGTTGACTCGATTAGGCTTAAAATTATTTATTTTTAATTTTTAGTTAATATTTAATTAAAATATTAATTAATTTATTCAATTACACAGATATGTACCTACAAGGTATTCACATATTCTTTTAACAAAATTCATTTAGTTAAAGTTCATAATATGAAAACGAACTTATAAAAATACTTCGGTCGCTCTAAAACATGCTGTTGCAGTCATGATTGGGGCGCGAACTTCAAATGGGAGAGCTAACCTAGAATTTTCTTTTCAATTTACACTATGACCGATAAAATAAACTTTAATGCAACTATTATTTTTAAATATTTATTATGACTTTACTCGTCGTTTGTCAAGATCAAACTAAAACTTCTTTTTACATTTTGTTTTAACAATAGGAAAAATATACATATAATAAGAGTTTACGAATTAAGAGCAAAAAAATACTAACGGTATTCAGAACCGAATTTAATGATTATAAGAATAAGAAAATAAAGAATAAAATAAAATAATCAAATTTGAGTAACGGTAAGCAGAACCGATGTGAAGAAGTCACTGCTCATGAGACGAAAAATTAATTAATAAAGAATAAAAAAAAACGAAAAGTTACTTTACAGAACAATGATAAAAAAAAAGTATAAAATAAAATATTATGCTGCTGGATTTCGCATGAAATCATTAAACACTTTCTTGTCAGACAACAGAACAAAGAATGAGCTTATAGTGCGCTTATCATAATTTTACATCAGAATCAATGTACAATAAAATAATATCATTAAAGTATAGCAGACATTAACTGTTATTATAGCTTAAAGAGAAATACAAAATATTCCACTGCTTCTTAACATAAGAAAGTAGTATGAGTGATAAACATTGTTTTTTCAATCGAACGGCGGCATGGGGAGGCGGGGTCGTAGGGGCGTTAAATTGTTCCTGCTTACTTCTGAGATCAATTGACAACTTTTTGGGGGGTGAGACCTACCTTTTTCATAAAACTTAAAATAGAGAACACCCTAATGTAATATACAACATAAATATGCATGTCTTTCATGTAACTTTAATTCCAAATTCTCTCAATAAAGCAAGGAAAGACTTTTTTCGTTTTTCTTTGGTATATTTCAATAATTTGAAAAACGTAAGAAATAATAATAAAAATTAAAAAATAACCAACCACTTATCCATTTAATTGATTTTCTACAATAATTGAATTATTGAATTGTTTAATTAATTAATTTCTCTTTAATTTTCAATTAAGTTAGGGTATTGAATCGAGGGTGGCGCTGGCTGAAGTAGCCTGCACGCTGACTACAAAACCAAAAATTTCTGGAGTTCGTCACCAGTTTCACTCAAAGTCATAAAAAGATTTTGCATTTTTTCTGATATGCATTAGTGTGTCTTTGTGTCAGTTGTTGTCGGAAGGTTTCAGTGGCGAAGGCATAGTCACCGGTCACTGAACAATACCGGCTTCAGCTGATAGAAAACCACAATCGCATCAGAAAGCCCTCCTTCGTCGGTATTGTGTAGCACCGGCGAAGTAAAATAATAAGAAAAAATTGCTACTAAACCGAAGCTCCAGCACTGCTACGAGTATAAACAAAGAACGTGCAAAAGCAGAGCTGCAAAATAATAAATTAAGCTTCACCTCCTATCGTTTCTCCTACTATACCTTTCCTATAGTTCCAGCACAATGCTTCGCATGTGTAGGAGTCATCTCCTGAGAGCTGGTCCCAGATAAAAAAGAAATAAATATGGAAAAAATAACACTTTGCTTAATTTTTTACATTTTTTTCATTATACATTTAATCAAAACTAAAAATATGTCATTAATTGGAAAAACAATTCAATTATTACAATTTCTATAATTGGTATAATCATTTCGGTGGATGGTGCAAACTAAACAGTTTTTTAATTGTTTCAACCTTTTTGGTAATTAAAACCATTCTTTAATTTTTCTGTATTTAAGGATTCTTTTTTTTACTTTTGTTTTTATTTGCAATAAAAAATACGAAAAGAACTCTTTCGCTTTCGTTCGTTCTAATTAAATTCAAAGTTTGTATAAATTCGTTTGTAAATATATTCCTCATTTATTATTCATGCTTTTAATGATACGCACCTAATTTTCTTTCAATATAACAAAATGACTTTGTGCAAATTCGTATTGAGAGTATTTTAAATAAGTTTATATATTCATTGTTTTAACAGCCACTTATTATATAAAAACCTTAAATGAGATTTCCAAACTTATGAAAGTTAATTCGTTAAAAGCTTTATTAATTGTTTTTCTTCTTTTTTATTTTCATACATTAAAATTTCTAACAAAGTCACGCCATATAATCCCTTTTAGAATTCTAATGTTTCCCTGCTCAAAAAGCTAAACGTCTTTCTCCGCACTGATTACAGCTTGGAAAATAAAAGCAGAGAAATCTTTTAAGATTTGACCATTAGAAACAGATTTCAGCCCAAAATTGACACAATTCTTTAAGGGAAAATGAAAAAAGGAAAAAAAAACACTTCGTAACAGGCAAGAAAGTTGTTAAAAGTAAATTTTTGGTTAAAGTTGCCTGCAACTAAATATGAAAAATTGTGCTGAAAAGTGATTAAAAGAAAAGCCAACAAGATTCTTAAATTAATGCTTCAGCAAACACTTGATGATGTTTAAAATCCTGATGAAAACTCAAGCTAATTTTTTTAGATTAAAATGTTTAAAAAATTCTCTGTAAAGCAAGTATAACAGTATATTCGCATTGAGTGTGACTTATAGCTGGGCAGACATATTGGATTCCTGCCGTCACACATTTCGTAGAACGAAAAGTGAGGGGAATGGTGGCTCAAAAAATATATACCGTATATTTTCACACCTTTTTCATAGCTTAATTTTTCACGAAATGGTAAAGCTCGAAAAGTACAGCTGATTAGAACAAATGAAGTGCACACTTAGGGCCCCAAATAACCTAAAAAAAACTTCAATAAGTTCCGCGGCAACAAAAAATGTGTTCCCTTATTTTATTTATATTTAGAATGTAAATGATATTGAAAAATAAAATGAAATTGTTTCGCAATACGAGTACCTATACGTTTTATGCTAGGAACACAATTGGTGCAAACGACGAAGTTCATTGCAGTGTAGCACACAGCAAATGACGAAAAAATTGCAGCTTCCATAATCAGAAAAGTTGTTTGCTGGCTGTGTTACCGTATAAAAAAGAAACTACTTGAAAAAAATCAACATTAACAGGCAACAATTAGAAAGCAATTTTATGGTAAATAATTGTGTTTATTTAAATGAAATTATTTATTTTAAGAAATTAAAAATTAACTTTATTTACCAATATATTTGAAAACTAAAAACAAAAACGCCAACGCCATACTAATTTGTTCTTCTTCGTTCGTCGGCTTATGAAATAGAAATAAATCTATCTCAGAGTGCGTTACGTACTACGAATTTCGTCGACGGCGGTATTGTGTTAATTTTCATATGCACAAATGTGCTTTCAATTGTGTTCCTAACAGCGTTACCATATATTTTTTAAGAAAAACTTTTTATTTAAAAAAAAATTAATTTTCCAAGAGAAAACTTTTTTCCACAAGTGTCCAAATAATGAAAAAAAAAGCTCAAAAATATATATTTTGAATTCATTTTTATTCAAAATAAAATAAAAAAAAAAAAAAAGTTTAATAACAACAACAAACTTATTCTTTCCACGATTTTGAGCAGATCCGTATTTTCCTTTCCGTTTCTCTTTATATTTATCCATGCTTTTTTCAAATAGAAAACTTTTTAGAAAAAAACAGGCATAAAAAACTTTAATATTTAAAGAGAAAATAGACACATTTAATACTGAAAAATTATAGAAACGTTTACATTGGAGTCTGAGCACAATGTTTGCGGTGCGGTGCGGTGCGATTTCTCGTTGCGGGAGAGAAAAATAAACATAATACAACGGAAGACGGCGACGGTAATACTTGTCATTGTTTGTTTACATTTTTATTAATTTATTTATTCATACATTTTTATAAAATTTTATAAATAAATGTTTAACTGTTTGTGTTAAATATTTTGCAATGGCAGAAAATAAAAAAGTTGAAACTATTAAAAAAAATTGTTAATTTGGTAGAAGCCACGTTTGATTTATGTGTGGAATTAGAAACGACGATATCAAAAACATGTTTTTTGTTTACAATAATGTCGTGAACATCGCCAATTATGCAAAAACTATGGCAACATCAGCAAGAGAAAGAGTCTAAAAAATTGACAGAATAAATTAGATTTTAATTTTATGCCGTTCCGCACTGCGGTTTTTTATTTCAAAATCGTATGAAAAACCAATAAATATCGTTAATAAATTATCTTATCGTTACATTGTGTTCGGACTCTTACATGGCAATAACAAATAATATCTTCGTCATATATACTGTTAATTAAAAATTAATAACCAAAACTTTAAATTTTAATTTTAATGAATTTATTTATTATGAAACTTATTTTTGAAGCTAAAAACTTAAAAACTTTTCGGCATTTCAAAAACCTTGAAAAATAAGGAAAAACTTGAAAAATGGTAACGCTGGTTCCTAGAATTACTTGAAATATTTTTTATTAATCATGCGCTACGGCACACTGTGCTTCGATCCAATAGAACGATGAACCAAAAATAGTAGAAATTGTGGCAAAGTTTTAAAATTTGTTACACTTCTATAAAATATTTTAATTAAGCAAAATTAAATTTTATGAAAAAATCGTACAAAGGACACGCCTACCGCCTATATATCCGTAGGTCAAAAAACTAATTTTTTATATTGGCTACTTAAGGGTGCTTTAAACGATAAGATTTGTCGTACGTAAAATGTGAGAGAAAATAAAATGAAATTCCATCCGTATTTCAAAAAAAGAGAGTAAAAACCGGATGGTTGTTTTCTGGCGTTTACACCATTGGAATGGGTAAAATCAAGTAAGATGGAAACATTCTCATTTAATTTAACTACAGCTGTTTGCTTGTTTTCCCCAGGGATGGAGTTCTGGTGCAATTGAATTTTTTTTTTAATAACCTTGAAAAATATTTTTATAACTTTCGAATATGTTATTTTCGTAGTCAAAATGTTTAGTGTACTTTTAGAAAATATACGTATATATTTATAAAATTGTGCGGTCGTGGTCTAAAATGTACATTTTGATTTTATAATTGGTATAAATTTATGAAAGCAGTTTTCCCTCCCTGGCTTTCTCACATTTGTTTACATAAAAATGCATCCCTGATCTAATGGTGTGTGTTGGTTTTTGAAAAATTTTAAAAAATCAAGAGAGCCATACGACTGTCAAATTTTCATCCGTATTTTCATTACATATTACGTTTAAACGATCCGACTTGTGCTCTTCTACACAAAAATTTGACATGTCGTACTACTTGTGGGACAATGTAAAGCACCCTTTAACCGCACGCAAAATCGTAAAACTTCGTAGATGTTTTACATCTCATGGTAGTAACTTCTGTGGTAATATTTATTGTGTTTGAAGCAGGAAATCTAGATCCTGACATATATCCTTTAACGTAAAAATACTATATATCTTACATATGTTATCTAGTTGTCATTAAAATTGTTGCGATATTGTATATATGTATTTATATAAAACAAAATCGTCTTTGTTCGTCTTTCTCCGTTCGTCTAGAACGGCTGGAAGTTTTATTTCCAAAGATATGAACCTTTTTCAAACTTAAAATATAGGCTACTTTGATTAAAATGTTATCACTTCCACGAGACCAAAGCTATTTACCCTGGATGGTTACAATTCTTTGTAGTACATTTTAGTAGAATCGATGAAATATTAAAAAAAAATATTTTTGCGAATCCATGTTTAGCTCCAAAACATCTTAAAGTTGTTTCAACTCGGCATTGAGGGAAAAAGTTTGTAATGTGAACATAAAATGCTTCGTCGATTCTGCGATAATCGCCAAAAAAAAATGGTGATGTTAGGTGGCTTGTTCGCCCTCCCAACTACAACAAGATACACGGTTCCAATACCCATCAGACCAAAATTTATGATATAGACCGTGTGATGGACTGGATCGATGCTTCAGAGTAGGGACAAAAACGGGCGACATTCACTGGGCGACGGTAAATGCCGTTAAATCAATGGGTTACGTTAGAAAAAAAAACTATTTCGTACTTCTATCATTTGATTATTTGTCAAGCACAACGATTATTGGCATATTTAGAGGCAATTAAAAGCCCACTATAAAAGAAAACTGAAAGGATCCAACTAAGATGATTGCTTCAACAAAAAAGGAATAATAAAGATAAGAAAAAAACAAAAAAAATCAATTCAAGCCCAACCGTCCCTTGCTGCCTTGACGATGGCATAAAGAATTAAAATGTTTTCATCTCTAATAATAATGACCTCTTCCCCATTTCGGCCAGTCTTAAAAAATGTTAGTGAAATATAAAAAAAATGTGTTTTTCTTGTTGGCCAAAGTTTTTTTGCTTTTTTTTCTTCCCTCTTGCTTGTGGCAAGACCTTTTTAAATGGTCACCCTCTTCACAACTTTCTTAACAACCATCAAAAATTCTTTGCATTTCGTCTACAAAGAAAAACAATCAAAACTCATTCTAATCGAATTTATTCAGCCATAACTTAACGCTTACGATTATTTCTTGTTTAAGTTTGTAAGTACTTTCCGGCAACATGCATAAACACTGATTTTTTTCAAATAAATTTCTTTTTTGTTGACTTTATTTAAATATTTTAAACTCCAGCTGGTGTGTATTTACATAAAAAATGTGTTTTTTTTTTTTGTTTCAAGTAAGAAAATAAGAATTTCCAAAAGGCGGTACAAAAAAAAAACACGTAAAATTAATAAATCGAAAAATATTAGAAATTATAGGAATTAGTTTGAAAATGATTTTGTTTGGTTTTTTTGTTTTTCAGAACCAACAGCAGTTTTACCCAGCAAAAATATCATCAAGCATGAAGTAAATTGGACGCGTAACTGTTGAGTATTTGTGTTAGAAACGCATAGTTGAGTATTCTAGCCTAGCTCAACAGTTGAGTTATTTTGATAATTTATAAAATTTTTTCGCTACATTAACTCAACATGTTGTGCTCAGCCTAAACAGCTGATTGAATCAAAATTAAAAATTAAAAAATTTCTTAATACAGTTTTGATGACAAAATATTCATTGTTTGTGGGTTTTTATTTTGATTTTTACTTTATTATATTTATTCATTATCAAGCCGTTTCTAAGATGTAACTCTTGAGTTCAACAGTTACGTCTTATGAACGTGCCCATTCTAGACATTCTAAACTACCGACTTCAATTTCTCAAAAATAAAATACACACGTTTATAAGAGAACGATCATTTGGACGACAACAAGGCAACACATTGCGAAATAAATGGATTTAGTGTTGCCAATTATAAAGAGAAATATGAAAAAATGAGAGTTTAAAAATATTTAATTTAGTTGATGAGAAAAAACAAGCACAAACGTATAAGATTTTTTTATTTTTTTTTATCTGGGACCAGCACTCAGAAGATGACCCCTAAACATGCGATGCATTGTGCTGGAACTAGAGGAAAGGGATAGTTAGAGAAACTACACGAGGTGAAGCCTTATTAATTATTTTACAGCTCTGCTTTTGCACGTTCTTTGTTTATAGCAGTGTTGAAGCTTCGATTTAGTAGCCCATTTTTTTTTATTATTATTTTACTTCGCCGGTGCTACACAATACCGCCGAAGGAGGGCGTTCTGGTGTGATTGTGGATTGCTATCAGCTGAAGCCGGTACTGTTCAGTGACCAGTGCCTACGCCTTCGCCACTGAAACCTTCCGACAACAACTTTTATTTACTTGTCACATAATAGAGATGCCATCTTTAGTAATAAAAAGCAATATTTTAATTTTTTCGCATTTATGAAAACATATGAAAGTTGAAGAACGAAAGCAAAAACGGTACGAATTTAAAAATGTGTAAATTTCCACTTTCGTAATGTTTCCGTGACATGAATGAATGTTAAATTTTGTTACAAAAAAAAATTGGCCCATTTCAATAAAATATTTAATTCATTACTTACCGACCTATTATTTTAAGGACAGGTTGACAATATCTGAAAATAAAAAAGTCTGAATAAATACAAGCGAATAATAAAAAATTTTTTTTATAAGTATTAAAGAAGTTTCATTCAGAATTCTCAAGCACTAAACCATTTTAAATTTAAATTTGAAATCGGATAACAAAAATTGTTTGCTGAATAAAATGATTTTTTCAAAGTCTATTCGGTTTATTTTGCTGTTTGTATACTCGCTATTTCTCAAACAGTTTTTGTCGCTACAAATACGATATTCCTTAATGCGCTTTATAGGCGACAAATCATTTATTGTCTTGCAGACATCGTCGATTAAATTGTCATCTGTAACCACCTGGCTAGCACTGACGGTAGACACATACAAATGTACATTTATACACACCGTAAATAAATACTGAACATTGTTCTATCACTGCTAATGATAACACAGGTGCGAACGATCATTAGCTTCGTTAATTAAGTTATTAAATATTCTTATTGGAAGTTTTATTATTTCAATACAAACCATTTATTTTTTATTGTAGTAAACGAGTATATTTATTTTATCTTTACTTCTATATTCTTGTGAGACTTTTAAAAATTCCCCTTCAAAAGATAACACATGTGCTCATGATGACGATGGTAACGACATCCAAACATAGGAAGGAAAAAAGTAGAAAATAAATACTTTATGTATAAATAAAATCTGCCAAATACCATTAAAATGTAATTAGAATGCATTACACACGTCATTACGAATATAAGAGCAATATAGAGGAATTAAGACCATAAAAAGCATATTTTCAAATTCACTTATAGACGTGAGCACATAAGCACATGAGAGAACACAGATGGTTTGAATTAAAATGTACGATTTTATGTTCTGTTTGTTCCAAGAAGCTCAAGACATTATTATTTAAGGTGCCGTAATCAACAACGCAAAAAACATGATAAATTCAGACGCATACGTACCACATTCGGCAGACATTAAGACATTTATTGTGACTGGATATGACTGCACACGGCGTCAAGTGTAGAAGGAGCAAAGTGAAAAGTTAATTAACAACAGTAAGAAACTATAAAATATTTACAAATCGACACACATGCAGACACACCTACATAGAGACCGACTTACTTATTAACAAAGCGGGCACAAATATTTATGAACGCTGCTGAATAGGTAGAGAATAATTATTGTAAAGGGTGGTCCAACCAAAACGCACGATGTTAATTGCAAATAAAACAAAAAGTTTTCAGAGAATTTTCTTGATATTTTTTATTATGATAGAAATTAAGTGTGCCTCGGCTTCGGTGGCATCATAATGACTCTCAATGACTCTGAGACATAATTGAGGTTCAATGTCGTTAATGTGGCGAATTATCTCATCCTTTAACTCTAGAATTGTTCTTGACTTATTGACGTATACTTTTCCTTTTAAATATCCCCAAAGAAAGAAGTACAACGGTGTCAAATTACATGTACGTGACGACCAATTAACATCACCACGACGTGAGATAATACGGCCGTTGCATTTCTCGTGCAAAAGAGCCATTGTTTCGTTGACTGTGTGGCAAGTGACACCATCTGGTAACCTGGTGTAACCTCAGTTTCGAAGATGACGCCGCCAGCCCATGGAACGCTGAGCGAGCATGCACAGGTGTTTTCACATTTCCTACAGACCCGGTTGTGTACACATTTGGTGGATTATGCTGACCAAAAAAATCATGAAGTGCACGAAATGCATTTTAATTTGAATGCCAAATTTCGTAAAAGACTGCCAAAAATTTTAAAGCGCTGCTCAATTGCGTACCTCTGCATGGTTGAATTTATCAAATACTGAAAGAAATAAACGTTAAATTAAGTTGGGCAAAAAAAAACTCGACGTTAAGGTGTAACTCACAATTAATATCGTGCATTATGGACCGCCCTTTATTATTTTGTGTCAGTAATGGCACATTGGGAATTTTATAATTTTACCAACAACTTTAAAAAATTTTAGTTTTTGAACTTAATTGTACTAAAAGATACTGTTTCTGTTTTGGTTTTATAGTCAACGTGCAGACTACAACAGCCATCGTTACCCTCAATTGTTAGATTTTAATATTTCAACGTCAGAAATTTAACAAAGAACAATAAATTGAATGCACAGCCCAATGAATGGACGAATACAATGACTATTATATTGAGAGTTACACGCACACAGTAGTTGAAAAATGCTATTGAATCAACAGTCACAATTTTACTGATTTTTTACCATTCTTGCAGCTCTCTAGTATGTATTTACAGTACTATGCCTGAAATGTGCTGAGACATGAAATTACTGAAACTGCGGAGATCCCTTAATTGTACTCAATTAGTTATAGTAGGCTGCCTTCTTAAACGTCAACTGCTTTGCAGTGTGACAATGTCTCATGTTCCTAAACGCAACCGTGCAAGCTTTGACGATGCATGGCATTCTTAAAGTCATCAGATGCACAGTTGATGCGCAAATAAACGCAACAAAAGCATCATTTACATTGACAATGCGTTTTATACACAATGGCGACTAAAGCAGAAAGTTAAAACATTTCAATGAAATAAATAATTAATTTCAATTAAAAATTTTTCTTAATACTTTTTTTAACCTTTTTTATTATTTTAACAATCTATTTTTTTAAGCTTTAAGGTTTTTTCTCTTTTTATTTATTATTTTTATATTTATTTTCGATATTTCGTTAACATCTTCAGGAAGTTTTTATTTTTAAAATTTTTTTCCCTTTTTTGAAGTTTATATATATAACAATTTTTCTAACATAACATGTCTCATAAAGCAGAAAGTTAAAACATTTCAATGAAATAAATACTTAATTTCAATTAAAAATTTAATTTTTTTATTTAATAATAATTCTTATTCATATTAATTGCTTTCGAAAATTATTTTTTCGCAGGCATTGTTTTTACTTTATAATGCAAAGCAAACAGATGTTTCTAAATGTCGACGGTGTTGCTAAGTTTAACCCTAGGTCGGGCACCAATTTTTTTCTATAAATTCTGGCACCAATTACATTTTTTAAATATGTTTACTCTCAAGTGTTGTTCGTTGGTGGTTTTGCAAGCTATTTTCGTTTAGTATTAAAATATTTGTTACTACGAGAATAAATCTGTTGTTTCTATGCATAATGTTATAATTATTATTTATTTATTTATTATGCATATACAATTATTAATGTTTTAGGCTTTCTTTGGATAAGCAAATGAGATACTTTGAAAATCTTATAGAGAACATTGATTCCGGAGAGGAAGAAACAATAGCAGATTCACTCCTTAGGACTCTTAATGCTGAACTGATATAGAATTATCTCATCTCCCAAATGATACTGATTTATCTGATATTGAAGTCTCACCTTATCGAGTAGAATTAGGGACTAGGGGTGACTCAGACAATGACTTTTGTACAGAGGATGATGATGAGGTAGAAGTTTCTAGAAATGTAGAGGGGCAGGACCCAGCAGAAGTTTGCCCTAGTGAGGATGGAAATTTTTTCTTACAAAGTATGGAACAAAGTGGAACAAAACTGCGCCACAGCTGCAGTATATACGACAACAAAATATTTTTCGGGGAAGCCGTTTGGTTGGTCCCAATCCAAACACTAAGCACTTGACCATCAGTGAAACATTTTATGCGCTAATGCACCCAACAATATTGTCAATAATTTATCGTAACACTAATAAAAGGCATGGCTGTGTATGAAAATCTAGAAACCTCCAGAGCGGCGAGCCAGAATACAATGTCAGTAAATATCGTTTTCATTTTGGCATATTTTTAGAAAAATGCGTTAAAATGATAAAAGACTAAATAATTTTTTTATTCGCTTACTATTTGTCTTTCTCTGTAAAAAATCAAATAAAATAAATCGAATTTCATACAAATAAACAAGTAATGTAAATTTTTTGTCAAATGTAAATAGTGCCATATTATAAAAAAAAATTTCTATAAAATGCCCAAAAATTCATCTAAATTTTACTTTTTTTAAATGTATTTCTTATTTTTCCATAAAACATGAAAAATTTGCCACTGAGTCCAAAAAAAGTCGAGATCGGATCACAAATATATTAGTTATTGCATTTTAAAATCGATATATTTACATATGTAAATAGTGCCAGAGCTAGGGTTAAAATGGCAATGCATGATTTGCGAAGTTGGTAAAATATTACTGCTTTACTTAAACACTGCTTTGACATTCCACGCAGATGTTTAGGAGGCGGCCGTACTTTTCAAGTTTCAATAGTACCAAAAAAAAAATAACATAAAATTGTACCAATATGGCAAATTTGGTTTGTGTTCTTGTGTGTATGTTTTGAATTCGTTTTCACTTCAAGCAATATTTCAGATTGTAAAAGAGTATGTTTAGATTGTCATTCCGCAATTTTGTATAAATATACGCCAGAGGAAATGGAAAATAAATTTTGCCAGCATCATTTTATTGTTTTGCTTTAATTTAAAGCATATTATTACGTAACTCAAATGCATGTACAACACGAAAAACCATGGCAATGAGTAATTTCATTTCTTTAATTAATAATTAATGTTACTAAATGATTTTTTTTTTTCATTTTATAACTGCAAAAAAATGTTTGACAACTCCAGCAACTACCTTTTGAATTTTTTATTAGTACACAATTTTCCCAACGATGTTTCTTGTAGTGTGTAAATAAAGGAATCTCTTTAACTCAACTTAATACAATTTGCTGGTAAATAATCAAAAATTAACTATGTTCCCATTTTCTCTTTAAGCCATATGACAATCCCATCAGCAAAATACATACGGCCTGGCACAGTGGAACATTTTGCAAAAAGACAGCCAGAAGTAAACATTACACTGTAACTAAACAACTGATTAATGAAGCGAATTTTCTAATTATATTTTGTTTTTAGTTAACATTGTTGAAACTCTCTTAATGTCTAGCATTCGTACACAAGTAGGACTATGGCCAAGTTTTTTTTTTCTTTCCAAACAACACAATAACTCTACGAAGCTCTTATAGCTTGTCTGTCGAAATAGCCAGGGTCTAGGCGGGAAGCGAACCCGCTCCTCCATATTGATAAGACGAATGCTCATGCACTAGACTACGGAGGCACCCAGAAACAGTCCACCAACAAAAAAAATTATGAAATTTATTCAACTTACTGTTTGTTATGGAATATTAGACTAGACATATAATTTTATAAATTTAATAAATGCATTTCCTAATTTTCTAACCAACCTCAGATTTCTTAATGTTGTACAAGAAATTAACTTTTTTTAGCTGTTCATATCACTACCTTAGTGATGGCATAGATGGTCCAATTGAAATCTATATTATTATTCATTTAATTCTCTTCAATTATAACTAAAATTTTCTTATTTACTATTTTAAAAAGGTTGCATTTAAGTATGAAAAATGTGGTTAAAGCTTTGTAGCATGCGTCACGTAAAATAAGGTATTTTTAATTTGTGAATAGATATATTTTTTTTTAAAGTCGTCTATAATATTGGATCACTTTCATATCCTGCTTTAATAAAACAAAAAATTAAATTTCTGCAATAAAAAAAAATTTAATTTTCTTTTATTACCGTAACGTACGTCACGAATTGACTAGCCCTAAAATTGCATAACAAATTTCACCAAATTTTAATTTATTTTCTTTGCTTCCAATCACTATTCTTCGCCTATACCAATGTAATGTAAGCCATTTTGAATGATATTTTCTTGCAACTTCTAACGGATGGTTATAGCTCAAAATCGCCCAAAATTAAATAAAAAAGTTTCGAAATTTTGAGTAATTTCAATACTAAGGTAGAGTTTCTATAATGCAGATAATACCGGTTTAAAAAAAATTGATATGAAAAAAAAAAAACTAAAAATTTTGAGCAATATATGATTTTAATTGTGCCTTTTTCCCTTAAAAAAATATATGTGAAATTTATTATTACATACTTTATGATATTCTCATAATCTCATATTATATATTATATAATATGATATTTCATAAGGGAAAAACACACAATTAATTCATATATAAAGAAATATTCCCAAAATAAATTCAGTTAATATACAATTTTGACCAATTTAAATACAAAATGTTTACACAAGCACTACTTATATTCAAAATAGAAACATAAATTGTTTTGTTAAAATATTTACAATTGTGTTTAATTATATGCAACTAGAAAATGTGTAATGTGCGACACGTAGCGTTCGTCACAAGGAGTTGACGGCTTTTGATAAAAAAAAACGATAAAATTTCTTTGACGGCAAATAAGTTATTTCGAAATGCTCTTATAATCAACATTCTCCAAGGTATTAGATTTTGTGTCCTTTATTATGCAAAATTAGCTAAAAATTACGAAAACATACTTCAACTCGTAAAGTTACTTCCGTTTTTTGTAGCGCGTGTCACAAAATTTTGTGATCAAATATTTCACAACAAATATGTTTTATGCCATTCGAAAGTACACTTAAATCCCAGTAAACACTATGTACTCGTATGCGTTAAAGGTATATCGTTTGAAACACAAAAAAAAAATTAAATTTTTACGTTCGTCGTGTATCTTTTGCCTAGTTGTCAAGTAATGTCAAGAAGTTTAATGCACCAAATTAGTTTCATACACTTTTCGGTATTGACGGGGTAAATAAAGCGGTCATGTTAATTTATTTTTAACGTAAAAGTGTTTAAATCGATTTGTATAAGTAAGTGAGAGGGGATGCTGTAGAGTTTTGATGGTTGGATGTTTTCGACGGGAAACTTTACATGTATTCGTACATATATTGCATTTTTTGCAGAATATTGTAACTTGGGGGGACCGTATAGATAGATCATGTTTTGCCTACAAAGTTTTAACACTCTTCCATTTTTTTCTAATAAATTCATAAATTTTTAAAAATTGACGTGAACTGGCTTCGAAATTCTCTCTCAATTCAATTTACGAATCAAACAAATTTTCACACGAAGTTTCTATGAAAAGTTTGTATGAAAGAAAATCTTGAGCGTGTGGCTGGACCGTAATTGAATTTTTTTTTTCTCATCAACCACTCCCACTTTATCATTAAATAGTTTATCAAGTCATGACCGATGATACCTCTACTGAAAGAATTTCCGCCCCTGACTCCATACTGCTCCTACTAGTGTGCACTGCAACACTGCTATAAAATAACAAAAACGCGCAAAAGCACAGTTGTAAAAATAATGAAACTTTCTTTTAACTATTCCTTCATCACCTGTCATGATTTTCACTATCTCATGCATTGCAGCGGAACTAGGAAAATATATTGTTAAATGCACAATGATTTGGAAATTAATTTCCAAAAGACCTTAAGTGAAGAGAGAGTTGCATAGTCGTGGAGAGTTTAATTTTGAATAAAATATCCGCAATTGACAAAAGTGGTCGCTACTCTTTTTCACTTTATGCAACTTATATATGTGAGAATTGCTAGTAATCACTGTGTTATTGTACTACTTTATTACATTTGATTAAGTCTTCTATTACTTTATTTTCAAAGATTATTTTTTAATTTGCTATATAAAAAATTGTATTGACATTCAAGTTTTTTCTGTCATTTCATCGAGTCGACGATTTCATAAATTTGTAAAATAAATTTTAATTTTTGTAATAAATAAAATTTTATTTATATATTTGATTTTCTTCAAATATACCAAATCCTACATATATATATATATATATATATATACAGTGTAACCTCGGCTAACGCAAGCCCCGATAAGCGCAACACCCATATTCTTAACATTGTTGACTGTGTTAACGGAAAAGCAAAACCTCAATTAACGCAACTTTGCAACAAAATTAAGTTTTATTTTTAAATTTAATTTTTTACAAATAAAGAATATGTCGTCTAAAAAACCACGGTCGAAAAAAGCACTCTTCTTACGTTAAAAATATTAATCTTCAACTTTATAACAACCATCAGTACAAATTTACATAGAATCTGTATTTTTTATTTATTCTAAATACATTTTTGTTTTGCTTTCATTCTTTATTTTAATTAAATAAATTTTAATTATATTATTAATTGAGCCTTTTTATTATATTTTTTGAAATATATTTATTAAGCTTGAGGTCTTTTTTTATTTTATTTTCTTTTATTATTCGATATTTCGTTAACAGCTTGTTAACATCATTAGGCATAATAGGAAATTATATATAAGACCTCAAGCTTAATAAATATATTTAAAAAAAAAAATATATTTAAAAAAAAAAAAAATTAATTAAATAAATTAATTTATTGTAAAAGTTTCCGTTCCTTTTTTAAATAAACTTTTTATTTGATTTAAAATAATATTTTTAATCGAACAGCAGCCATAGAAATTTTTGACAACTCAGCTTTCGCAACAGCCCAAAATTTCTATTGGTTGCATTAATCGAGTTTATACTGTATTTATTTGCTGGATGAAGATATACTCGCACAAACAGATTAAAATTTGCTGTTCATGTTACAAGTATAAATTTAAAATGTTACAGGTGGTGGCGTATGATTGATTCACGTTTATATGTCACATACATATATTATTCATACGTCAGAAATGAACTTCTATTCTGATGGTTTCTTTTCACTAAGAAATGTATTCGTCCATCAAAGAAAATGGAGAATACAAATTTCTAAAAGTGTCTCTTGCGGGAAAGTGATGTTGGAGAAATTATTTTCAATTCGTAAACAAGAGTTGCTGCGTCTGTGATGATATGTTCAGGCATAAGTAAAGAGACAGCTATTTCATTTATTTGCCGACGTTTTATTGACGGCAAAGGGAGCTGTTAGCATAGACACATCAGTAATATTTTGTACCATGCGGGGTTGACCCTACGATTTTCTGATCTTAGATGTAACATGCTAAATACTCAGCATCCATCCTAGCATCATCAAGAATAGACTGATTTATATACTTTGGATTGGTGTAGAATATTTATTTTCTATCGACGATTGTTAGCAAAAATAAAATAATAATTATTTTGTAAGACGGTTCTCAAAAACACCCTGTATACACATACATATGTATGCATACATACACATATACTCGTACCTTTAAATAAGTTTTTTGTGTTTTGCTTTTATTTTAATTAGATTACATATGCATAGTCCCTTTCTATAGTTTATTACTGGTTGTTTACGTTTGTGTCATTTATCAGTTTTCTCTTATTTATCTGACTGGCAAACAGACTTCTTTGCACAGAATACCTAATAAAGATCTTATTTCCCTATGGAGATACGATTCACCCTCTTCAGCGAGGGCACACACATACATACGTACGTAGACAATGACTAAAATAACAATTTGGAGACATTTGTGAAACATTTCATTAAATGGGAAATTGTGATAGAGTACTAGCAAGAATAGGAATGACTGTATATTTGTACAAATACAAATGCATTGGATGAGATGGATGCTAAGCCCTTTATAGGGGAGTGGAACATGAACATTAAATTGTTCCTACGTTCATTATTATATTCTTTAAATAATGATGTGGCCTTTGACCAATACTATTCATTTATGTAGATTTACATCAGGGAGATTCTTACAACCTTTTTATTGTTATTTGCCAAGTTATATTAACAATTTAGGATTTGTTTTTAATCCAACAATAAATGACAAAAAATAGGACGAAGTTGAGCCAATGAAGGAGAAAAGGTCTTGTCGTTTTATAGAAGGCAAATACGAGAAACGAAACTTAATAGTTACACAAGAGTTCTAATAAGTTGAAGAAAAAAACATTTAGTTCATTCTCCTTCCACTTTAGTTTTTATTTCTCCATTTTACTGCAGAGACTAAATTTGAAAGAAATTTATTGCATGAAACTGAAGCATGTTTGGGATAGAAGTTTCACGAAGCAAATTCCCTGTAAGTTAAAATTGTAACTTATGTATAGATTGTGTTCATGTTTAACGTCGACGCCTGCCCGTACGTTCCAATCCGACGGTGTTTTGCACACCGAGTGAAGACAACGCCCTCCTGATAAGAGAAGCCAGCTATCTACAGCCACTGCAGAAGAGTACCAAATTCGAGAACCATGCATTTGGGCATGTCCTTTCCCTTGGTGAAGAGTCGAACCTATCTAAAACTCATGCCTGGCTTTTATAAGCTTTTGTAATGGAAGCCGTGGTTCGTTATACCGCAACGAAGCCTTTGTTAGCATAGCCGGTGTTTGTTATGCCATGGAAAAGAAAATCCTTGCACAATTATCTTTTAATTTTTAACAATTTATTAACAATTTTATTAAATTCAGATATATATTTTCAACAGCTTTAAAATGATACCCATATTGCCCATATTCGATGGAAAACACACCCTTTATTCACAAATTTATAATGGAATTTCGGAGCCCCATAACTCGGAAACTAAAGGTTTCCTTTCACTTTGCTATTTAATTTTTTCTTCTTATTTTTTAATTTTCTATACTCTTTTTTGGGATCCGGGAGGGGCCTTAAAATTTTATTTAAGCCAAATAAATTGTTCGAATTATTCGAATAACTTTTATGCGAAAAATACCCCTGGCCTATACTAATATAAATGACAGTTCCAAAACGAAAGTAACACACAATGTCAGCAGAAGACATCACATCAAAAAAAAAATATTTGCCCAACCTAACAGTACATTTAAACGAGATTGCCCCTGTTTTAGATACGAAATGGCGATACTGAACAAGTCACACATGAGAAAAAATTTTAACAAAAACATTTGCTATGCAGCATTTAACAATTTGACGGAATTGACAAAACCTCATGCGATAATTCATTCGTTGTATGCGAGTAAATATACATATATCTTTTTTATTGTTTCATTATTTAGAAGAGTCATTCCAATAATGTCGAATGAGTGTCTTTGTGTGTTTTTTTTTTCAGCGCGTTCATATCAACTTATAAATGCATTACGAGAAAGGCTAACAAAGTTAATTTTTGCTTTGTAAATGACTGCATGTTTTGTTTACATTCTTCATATGCTTTATCCCCAACAGTAGGATAGTAAAAATAAAAGTATAAAAACATTTAAGAGACAAAAGGAAAAACAAACAAAAATTAAAAAGCGGAACGTTACTGCAGTGCAGCATTAGAACCGTTGAAGGAATAAGTAAAAAGCAAACACTCAACAGAACAACAGCATAAAAACGTTTTAGAAATAAAAAGTTTTTATTCCTATACGACACATGCATATGTAACTAATTTATACATCCATGTCAAATCACACACAAATGACAAAAAAGTAACTGCATTTACCCAATTGACCAGAGATTTGCTAACAATCGAATGTTGGAAAATTTTCGAAATAAAGATTTAGCGAAAGTCGAAAATAATAGAAACGCGTAATATATTTTTTCTTATATTTTCTAAAAAAAAAAAAAACTAAGCTGTTAACGATTGATCATTCATTTAGAAACTTCTAGAAGTTCTCCTGATATTTTTTTTTATTACATTTTTGCGTTTTAATGTGTTTATTTTTAAATTTTAAAGTAAAAATCGTTTCTTAATTGTTTAACTTTACTATGTTAACGCGTTAACAGAGCTCTGTTAAAATCGTTGCTTTCTGTTTAGGGTTATAAATTTTAAAATTTATGTACATTCACACCTATAAAATATGATTTTTACTAATAAAGGCCCGTTCAGACTATTATAATTTGTAATAATACTTGTCAAAAATTCAAATAATACGTGCAAGTGTGATAGTGTGAACGCAAAATGTTATGAAAACCACAAGTTTACGATAAAAAATTGACATCCCATAATACATTCTCATTTTTTGAAAATGTTCTAAACGATAATAGTTTTCATCTGATTAAAATTCACAAGCCAACTGTTCCGCCGCCGGTGGCGTGCCGTCCATTTTTTGTTATTTTTTCTTCATATAAAGGCCCAACATTTTTAAAATTTTAATCGCATAGAAATATATGTATTTCGTCTTAAAAGCTTTTTTAATATTATTCATTTGATTTATTTCCTTTATCTAAATCGAATATTTTAACTGCTGCATACTTTCAAGAGCCGGCACGTTTGCCGTCTACGTAAAAAAACCTGCCGCCGTTAGCCAATAATAATAATTCAATTTGCGCATGCTGCTTCTGAACAGCTGTTTGTTTTCTCTTTTGGCCAACAGCATTCAAAAATTCCTGGAAGGAATGTTTAGAAAGCCTGCAAAAATTTTCAAGACTTTTTGGGTCCTCTAGTCGTAATTCCTTGGTTGCAATATGAGTTAAATCTCTTCCCGAATACCGCCGTAGAAGACTTTCACGGCTCCAATACCATTTTCTACTTCGTCGAACGTAAAATTCATTATGTTTGTGTTTCTTTATTATAGCTAAAGCCATCAAAACTCCCACAAATTTACATTTATTTCTTTTTTGAAATAACATGACTTTTCCTTTTTTTTAATTTTAAAACACTTGTTTATTAAAAATTGTTTTCTCAACTTCTGTTTTTATCTGAATTTTCTCTCTATTTCAAGTGTGATGGTGTGAATACAAAATGTCAGTTTACGTTAGATTTTTTGACAGTCGCAATAAATGTATTTAGATTTCTGTATCGTAAAATGTGATGAAAGTCTTAATACTTGTATAATAGTCTGAACGGGCCTTTAGTAGTTAACGCGTTGAATCAACAACAAAAAGATCGTTGGGTTCAATCCTCCGTCGGCTCGCAAATTTTTCTGATGTGTTTATTCTAACAGAGCACTCCTTCGTTGGTATTTTAGTAATAAAGTGACGGCGAAGTAAATTGACTCTCCTGTATCTAAAAAAAAATCATCAACATAACATCAGAGACGCAGCAACGCTGCTTTAGATATTAACATAATGCACAACTGCAGAGTTGTGCAAAAAGGAAACTCTATCATTATCACCTGTCTCTTTCCTTCACTACATATCCCTTTCCAACTAGTTTTAATGCAATGTATTCTATACGTAGCACACATTCCCAGAGAAGTGTTAAAAAAAAACAAATGTGATTATAGCCCCAGAAGTATTAGGATGGGTGTGGGTTACAGCGATTTTAATAAAACGTGTAACAATCGGGAGGAGAAAGAGCAGGAACAGGTTGCAGTTCTTCACATTCGGTACCAATGCTCTGTACTATTCTGGCAGCAGCTGATCTTTTTACACCTTGAATGTATATAAACTAGAGAGACCGTCAGCGTGAATTCATGACAAATGCATACTCAAGTAATACACCCCTTCCGGGCTGCTGTGCATATTAATTACTATAACGAATTCTAATGGAAACTTCTCTACTTTTATTCAAAAATAAGCCCAGCACAAAGAACTGGGAAGATAAATGTAAAAAATGGAAGATATGGCGCAACTTATTACTAACAAAATTAGCTCTCGATTTCTTAAGCCGCCCATCACAAAGTAAATTGATTCGCTACTTGCTCAAATTCTTATAGTTGCTCAAATTCCTTTCGTTTAATATATTTGCTCTCGAATATTTTCGCCGAGAAATGTTTGCAAGCGATATTGAGATATTGATATTGTTTGAGAGCGTTATTGTTATCGAATAGCGCGGTCAATTGGACAACTTCATACGACAGTCAGCAGGATTCTTAATGCGATTTTACTGTTGTTATAAATAATTTATATTCAACGGTATGTACGGTAGGTCCGTCTGAACAAATTGTTATGGAAGTTCGCAATTCTGTAAAATACAAATTATGCAAATATTTTTGTTCCTTTACAGCTTAACAAATTTATATTAGAAAAGAAGAAAAAAAATCAATGAAAGGGACTTTTATGAAGATAATTTTGTGGAGTGAATAGCGAAGCGTAGCGATGGCTTGACTACAAAAAAAAAGTCCTGTGTTCGAGCCCAGTATCCGACGAAGTTTATGCCTTCGGTGTTTCCTGTCACTTTTAGCTTGGGAAGATTTAAATCAAATGTCAATAAACACTACTCCTTCTATCCTCCTTCCCATAACCTAATTTCCTAGTTTCAGCACAATGCATCGCATGTGTAGGGGTCACCACCTAGTGCCGGTCCAAGATGTGCATTAGTGTTTCTTTGTGTCAGTTGTTGTCGGTATGTTGCAGTGGCGTAGGCATAGTCACTGCTCACTGAACATTCAGAGCGCTCTCCTTTGTCGGTATTGTGTAAAATCATCGGCGAAGTAGAATAATTAATAAAAATTACTACTGAACAGAGCGTCAAAAATTTAATACGTCTCCTTGACACCATTGACACTGCAATGAAATAAAAATATAAAAAAAACGTGCGAAAAAGGCAAAGTTATAAAAATAATTAAGCTTTCCTTGATATATCCCTTCACCACCTGTCATCACTACCACTATTTCCTATAGATGATAACCTCTAGTAGTACGCAATAATTGCATGAGTGTTGCTTCTCTTAATAAAAAAAAAATTATGAATGTGGATACAAGTGTAGGCGCACTTATCGAATAATCTGTGTTTAGGTGGGGAACTGTTGTTTGACTATTACCTGACGGTGGACTGCATTGACGATGTTGGTGGGTCCAACTTTCCAACAATAAAACACAATTTTATTTTATTTTCTTTTAATTTCAACAAAATTTAATAACACGTATGCTGCTACCTGTTGAGTTCAAATAACAAAAGTGAAGAAATTAATTGGAATTTAGAGTTCATAAAAAACTGGCGGCGGAAGTGCAAGGGCCGGCCAACACATAATTGAGTGTGGAGTGTTTACACGATGAAACAATATAAAAGGCTTTTACACCTACAAAATATAGTGTTCTTACGGCAAATCATATACCAATAGAGCCACACCAATAATCTGAATTTCCAATTCCAATTTTTTTAACCAAGATGAAGAGAATCTGATAAAATTACTTATTTGATAATAGTATTTTTTTGTGGAACCAATGTTCAGGAAAAGTCTATACTATATAGACGAGAAACCGTTGCTGAATTGATACGGTTTAATTTGAAATTTAAAACAGACAGCCATTTCATTTATTATTTTACTTCTCCTAAGATTTTATTGAACAAATACCGAATGAAAGAACTCGCTGCTACCACAGACATTTAAATGTTGATAGACGAAGAAGGGATTAAACGCAAAAACCCAACTTTTCTCTAGTCCACATCAACGTTACGGCGACATGAAACAATAAAAAGTTATTAAAAGCAACAAAATATTACATACATATTATATGAATGAATATCAGCGTTACTTTATTCCCAATACCTTGTCTACCGTCATAGACTTCACGTCACATGAATAGGGCAGTATTTCGATCAATAGGAAATTTCTAAATATCTGCCAAATTAAACTGAATTCCCATTATTATATTACAGATTTTTAATCGTTATTTATACTTGATAAATGTGCCTTAAAATCGTTTGAAATATCGTATACGGGTATGTGTATAATATCGGCGAAATAAAGTAGCTCTCCTTTAAATCAAAAACTAATTCGTCGTCATGGTACCAGAGACGCAGCAATTGTGCTTCATAAATTCTCAAGAATCTAGGAATTAAACTATATTTCATTCTATTGCCTCACCACCTCCCTCCTTTCACACTATCACTGTCCAACTAGTTCCGGTGCAATGCATTGTCTCGGTAGAGGGCATCTCCTGAACACTGAGTCAAGATAAAAAAACCGAACAAAAACGTTAATAAAACATGAAAAAAATCGTATATAAATTCATTGGAAAATATCCAATAAATACAACTTTCTGTGTGGCTAATTGAACAAAATGGACTTTTGATACTATTCTGACAGATATAGTGGATATAAAGGGGCTTCATTGTGTGGATAAGATGTCTGTAGGACAGGTGATGTCGTGTGCAAGCAAGCTCTGCGTTCCTATTATTCTCTTATTCTTCTCGAACTCTACTTCTCTACTCTACTATTCCATTCTTCCTACTCTTCTTAGGTAGTCTTCTTTTCTACCATAGAAGGGATTAACAACGGAACCTGTGTGTCTCCGAGTGGAGGTGTCCTAGTGATACTGGGGCACTACCCTTCTATACCAAACCTAACTTAACGCTAACAGAGTTCTGTGATGTTCCACCGTTGAATAACCTACAGTCATTTGAAGTTGTCACATTTCCATAAGTTGTTATACTTTCTACTTTCGCTTTATTATTTTTAGACCGCTTGCTCGACAATTGAGTGAAATCTTTGGTAGACGACATTTCATATCAATATCACGTCTTTATTATTATACGAGTATTATTAAATTAAACTTTGTTTTCTATAAAAAGTAAAACAGACTTGTTCAACCTTTCAAAAGTAGTCGGTAATTGGTCTGCTACAAAGATAACTCTTCTTTTACGGGGAAGTTAGTAATAATTCAAAATTGTTAACTGCCATTTTAGCGCTTGCATTTGCTAAAGGTACCTTTCACGAACGTCAGTTTTATAGTAAAGTTTCTATAATGACCGTAGTCTTGAAATTTTTAAGCGAAAAAAAGAATTGAGTAAAACAAATATTTTCGACAATAGTCATAGGAATAACAATAACAGGAAACCATTAAGTGGAACGTTCACTAAGGCTAGACTGGTAGCAATAAGGCTAAATGCAGTTAATTTCTGGCCCAGCCTGGACTATGCGATGGATGATACGATGCAATATTGTTCGGGGACTAGAGACACTTTCGGATCGACTGCATGATCTCTTATTATTTTCTCAATACGGAGTTCCCGAAAATACATTTGAGGTCTATACCGATGGCTTATAATGCTGGACGGGTCATAATGCTGGACAGAGCGGTGTATGAGGTATCCTAAGAGTAAGGCTTCGTATAGGCTCCCTGACCACTCCAATGTATTTTAGACGGAGGTCAAAAGAGACGGTTGCTCACCTGATGTATCAATGCTGGCTTTTGCCATGATCGGCGGCGGTGCTTCGCCTCGCCTTAGCTGTCATCATTGAGTGAACTCTGCCAGGCGGAGTGGATGGCCTTACAGAAGGCTGTGTAATGCTGTGCGTCTATAGAAGTGGAGGAAACAGTTGCTCTTCTGATGTGTCAGTGCCCGGCTCTTGCCATGAAACGGCGGAGGTTCTTCGCTTCTCATTACGGGTCTTGATTGAGCGAGCTGAACTCTCCCAGGTGAGGATTTTTGCAATAGCTGGATTTATTTTAGAGTCGGAGTGGTTTCATGTGGCGACTGTCTGATATACAGCTGTAAATAGCTTGTGGTATCACAATGCGCCGAACATCTGGCCTTAGTGGGGCGTTCCCTTTCGGGGAGGCTCACTTAACACATATAATTTCAAAAACTAGTCTTAATGTAAAAAAAAGTGATGCTTTATTTAAATGACGGAGACTGTATTTGAATTGTGTATTAGAAAAACTGCCATATGCTGGAAACTCTACTTCCGTTAGTGACATTCTTACTTCTCATCGCCATTAACAAAACTTTCGCTTCACAATTTATTATTAATATTCACGTGGCATATACACGTACATATGTATGTATGTGGCGTAGGCACACATTTGTATTTGTACAAACACACATACGAGTGCAACTGTTTGGGAAAATAACATTTGCAGAACTTTAATGGCTGTTCGTGTGTGCAGAAGTATTTCTATGATTTCACAAATTTCAGTTTTACATGAGACGCGTGTAAGTGTGTGTCTGTAGGTGGAAGGGTGTGTGTAAATGTGTTTTTTTTGTGACCTTGTAAGGAAAACGTACAAAAATACAAAAACTGTAAAACAATATGCTTAATCGAATGGTTCTGGGGCAATTGCTATTATACATACTCGTGTATACAACAATTTAATACTTCAATTAAGTAAATTTGTAAAATTAACATTGGAAAACAATTGAAGAAACAACGATTCAATTGAAAATTCAAAGGCTAAAGAATAAAATATTACGCTTTAAAGGAGCAGCTCTTTAATATGTGTATTAAAAATTTTAATACGCACACAGATGTATGTATGGGGTAGGGGATGGTTGGCACAAATTGTTTGGCCAAATCACCATAAATGGATATAGTAGCAGTCAACAACACATGCAAGTAATAAAATTATTTTATCTAAATGGGTGTTCGTTCAACGTACCGTGCGCTTTGCCAATTTTACGGTCGCCATAATCGCCCTACCGAGAGATCTATACGCAATGTGATTGATAAATTTGAGTCCACTGGTTCTGTAAACGATCGATGAACAGGCGTACGTCGACGAAACGCAAGATCTGCCAAAAATATTGCCGCTATCAGTGAGAGAATGCAGGCAGTCGATTTCGCGTCACTCACAAGAACTCGGCGTTTCGCAGACCACAACTTGACGAATTATGCGTCGTGACTTGGGCCTGCTCCCGCACCAAATTCCACTGATGGCAGAACTGAAAGTAAACAACGTGTGTTCGCTAAATGGGCTCTGGAGCAGATGACAACTGTACCTAATTTCCATCTTCAGCGATCACTCCCATTTCTATATGAATGGGTACGTGAATAAACAAAATTGCCGAATTTCAGACGTTACCAATCCACATGAGATCCTGGAGCGTTCAATGCATCCCAAAAAAATCACTGTTTGGTGTCTATTTATGGCTGGCGGCGTCATCGGTTTATATTTCCGTGAGAACGACGTTGGCCAGGTTGGCGGACCCTCTCCGAAGGAGAATGCCCGACGTAGGCTAGAGCTTAGTCTAATTGTGATACCACAAGTAATACGCAGGGTCTAGGCGGGAATCGAAGCCGCACCTTCAGTTTGAAAACACTAATGCTCCTGCATTAGGCTACATTCTACTGCACCCGAAGTTTATTAAGTTTTGCAAAGTATTATATGTATGGAGTGTGCCAATAGTTGAGGTAGTTAGCACGTTGACTACAAAAGGTCCTGCGTTTGAGCCCAGTTTTCGACTAAGTCTTACAAACACTTTAAATTTTTCTGAGTTACATTAGTGTCTCTTTGCGTTAGTTGTAGTCTGAAGATTTCACTAGCGAAGGCATATTCACTGGCAAGTAAACAGTATCGGCTTCAGCTGATACTAATCCACAAGTAACATCGGAGCAGCCTACTTCGTCGGTATTGTGTAGCATCATCGCCAAAGTCAATTAATTAATAAACGTAGCTACCAAATACTGATGCAAAAATTTAATACGTCTTCTTGACATCAGAGGAGCTGCAACACTGTTGTGAAAATTAAAACGTAGAAAAGCAGTGTCGTTAAAATATTTCAGCTTTCTTCTGTCTATCCCTTTACCAGCTGTCATATCTATCACTACATATCCCTTTTCTATAAAAGATAACACCTAGTAGCAGTAGTAGAGCATTACTTCTTATTATACAAAAAATAATAATAAAATATGCACAAAATAAATTCGATTTTAAAGAAATTTATTTCTTAAGGCCCTTTCAGACTATAAAACAGGTCTTACGACTTTCAGAAGAGTTTGTGAGAAAGAAATCTAATGAGATTTGGGGCGACTGTCAAAAAATCTAAAGTAAGATTACATTTTGCTGTCACACAATGGCACTGCTAATAAAATGAAAAGTACAGGGTGGGCCAAAAGTCACGTCTGCGTGTAAAAATATACAACATTCAATTTAAATGAAGTTGTATTGCTTGTAAAAAACGTTCAAAGGGATTTTCGCCGTAAATAAGGGTTCATCACTTATTGATCCGCTTTTTGGTACTTTTAAAAACAAAAACTATTTTTGATGTACATTATTATGATTATTTATCTACGTTTGTTATACAGGGTGGGCCAAAAGTCACCCCTGCGTGTAAAAATATGATGTTCGAAGAATAAAAACTAAAAAAAATAATAATAAACAAAAAAGTTATTCAAATTTTAACACGCGGGCTTGACTTTTGGCCCACTCTATATAATTAGAAAGAAAAAGCAGTTTCAGAGGTATATACTTTTTTCTTGTAATTTTGCTGTTTTCTTTATTTGCTTTTGTTATTATTACAACCCTGATAACCCTGGCGATGGCACGATGAATGGTAGTCTGCACGTTGACTACAAATCCAAAAACAGACCTGGGTTAAACCCCAGTTTCAGACTAAAATTTTAAAATAAAAATAAACATCTCGCATTTTTCCGATGTGCATTAGTGTGTCGTTGTGTGTCCTATCGTTTCTCCTACTATCCCCTTCCTATAGTTCCCAGCACAATGCTTCGCATGTGTAGAAGTCATCTCCTGAGTGCTGGTCCCAGATAAAAAAAAAATAAATAAATAAAAAATTCAAAATCTATTCGTTTAAAGAAATATTTCTAAAACTGAGGAATTGTTTTGTGGGATGTTAAATGCACAGGGTGGCCCAAAAGCAGCTAAGCTGTTTGAATTTCTTATAACTTTTTCATTATAATTTTTTATGTTTTTTTTTTGTTTCCGGTATTTTCTAAAGACAACTTGGGGAATTTAAAATGGAACAGTACACAATTGAACAACGTGCCAAAATCATTGAACTTTATTTCAGTAGAAAATCATTATCTTATACATAATTTAACTATGAGCGAAGAAACCCATTTCCAATTGAATGGGTTCGTTAATAGGCAAAGAGAGCCAAGGAAAATCCAGGAGTAATTCAACGTCAATTATTACAGCCACTTAAGGCCGCTTTAAACGATAAGATTTGTCGTACGTAAAATGTGAGAGAAAATAAAATGTAATTCCATCCGTATTTCAAAAAAAAAAGAGAGTAAAAATCGGATGGTTGTTTTCTGGCGTTTACACCATTGGTATAGATAAAATCAAGTAAGATGGAAACATTCTCATTTAATTTAACTACAGCTGTTTGCTTGTTTTCCCCAGGGATGGAGTTTTTGTGCAATTGAATTTTTTTTTAATAACCTTAAAAAATATTTTTATAACTTTGGAATATGTTAGTTTCGTGGTCAAAATTTTTAGTGTACTTTTGGAAAATATACGTATATTTTTTTAAAATTGTGCGGTTGTGGTCTAAAATGTACATTTTGATTTTATAATTGGTATAAATTTATGAAAGCAGTTTTCCCTCCCTGGCTTTCTCACATTTGTTTACATAAAAATGCATCAATGATCTAATGGTGTGCGTTGGTTTTTGAAAAATTTTTAAAAAACCAGGAGAGCCAAATTTTCATCCGTATTTTTTCTTAAAATCGTGTTGTTTCATTACATATTACGTTTAGACGATCCGTTTTGTGCTCTTCTACACAAAAATTTGGCATGCCGACCGACTTGTGGGAAAATGTAAAGCACCCTTTAAGTGTACCGTTTGGTGCGTTGTTTCGTCGGAGTGGATAATTGGGCCATATTTTTTGCAAATGAACACGGTGTCGCCATCACTGGTATTAGATATCCGACAATGTTTGAAAATTTTTTAAGGCCAGCCGTGGAAAACCATCCGCAAAGTATGGTATCAAGAGGATTGGAGCCACAGCGAACACCGCCTCTTTGACCTCAAGCCCTTCGGTCATTTTGGGCCACCCCGTATTACCGTTGTATTTGTCATTTTCATTTACACTATCGCACTTGCACGTAATACTTAAATGTTTGACATGTCTTAATACAAAGAATTATACTCTTTAGAGCAGTTCTATATTACGGTAACGATTATAATTTATATTCTGTATTTTAATAAATTAAATTTTTGATATTCTATATATTTTTATTGAAATTTTGCATACATTTAAAACTGCCATTGTTTGTTTCTTGTCACAGTGTTTGTTCTACAAAGCAAAAAAGTATATATTTCGTTCAACATCATTCATTTGTGTAGCAACACGGAGAAGAAAAAGGAAAGGCGAGAGAAACTCAAATAGTTTTCCTTAACATGTTTCACTTTAACATACCTTAAGGGCAGAATAACATTAAACTTAAAAATCAGAAATAAAAAAATATATAAAAAAAAAAAAATAATACATAAACAACAAATACAAATGCAAACGAAGCAACATCAAAAGCAAATGACTTTCAACCATAAAAGAAAAATGGAATAAAAACATAAAAAGCAGCAATGACATACAAAAACAGGTCCATACAAATTGACACACATACCTTCATACATATGTATGTATGTTTATTACATTTATATTTATGTTTAACTCCAATACAACCACACATACTCTTGCATACATACATATGTATTTATGTACGAAGTAAATTTGTATGCAGACGTATGAAGAAAACAAAACGGAAATAAAGAAAAAAGTACTTCATACTTAAACTTATGCCAACAAAGAACCAAATATTTTTTTAAGTAACAGTATCCGTAACAAAGTAAACAAAACCGTTGTCCTCTTTTCCCATTTCTGAACATTGCTGGGCTGTGAAGAGTTTGATATTCAGCAAAGATTAAAGAAAAATACATTAAACAGACGAAAATGAAAGTGTTTTTTTTTTTTTAAATAGAAACGAAACACAACACAATACTGAACATTAAATCATAAATAAAATCAGTTTGTCTCTGAAATTATCGTCTTTATTATTTCGATTTCCAGCTGAGAGTATACTGTGTAATGGTTTTGTTAATGAAGCATAACATTATGAAAAGATAATAAATTGCACAATAAAAAACAAATAATTTTAAATAATTTTCTAAAACCTCAAAATGAAACATCCGATACTTGTAAGCTAAACTAATTTTACTCTTAGCATGAATACATTAAGATACACCGGCATAAAAAAAAATAAATAAGTTCTTGAAGATGTCTTTTTCTTTGCTGGGACCAGTGCTCAGAGTATGCAACTGAAAAGCATTAGTGTAGAGAGGGACAGCTGGTGAAGGGATAGAAGTATAGACAGCTTGCTCAACTCTGCAGTTGCACGTTTTTTGAGAACTTTTACAGCACAGTTGCAGCGTCTCTAGTGTAATTTTTAAGCCAAAGAAGAGCCATTGTATTTGATCACTCCTATCGTGAATACTTTTTCTCTCGAGGGTGGCGATGGCACGATGGCTGGTAGTCTGCACGTTGACTACAAAACTAAAAACAGACCTGGATTCAACCCCAGTTTCAGATTAAAATTATAAAATAAAAATAAAAACATCTCGCATTTTTTCTGATGTGCATTAATTAGTGGGTCTTTGTGTGACAGTTGTTGTCGCATCAGAACGCCCTCTTTCGTCGGTATTGTGTGGCACCTTTCCTTTAGTTACAGCACAATGCTTCGCATGTGTCGAAGTTATCTCTTGAGTGCTGGTCCCAGATAAAAAAAAAAAAAATTAAATTTTTCGTCCCAGAAAAAACCTAAAAGTTACATAAACGTCATCTTTCGTCATTTTGACTACGGTGAAATACTAAAAGCGAAAAAGCAAACACTTACAAGGTACACAGTTCACTGCAAGTCTTGCAATCAACTATCGCTATACAAACAAAATTAGATCAAAACACAAAGTAAAAATAAGTTTTAACTTAAAAATAAAATCTTGTGTTGTCATTTTGACGAAGGATGACGGTGCAGGGTCAAAGTAGGGTCGACCCATGTTAAATTTCGTCTAGTAAATAATGTATTACAAAGGCCCTGTTAAGTTAACAATCGTTCATTATATACAACTTTAAGGAATTTCGCTCAACAAAGCTGTTTTAAAAGTTTTATGAATACAGCTCCCATTGTCAACTCATGAGATGTGTGGCCAAACTGTTTGGGTTTGTGTGTGCGGCGCTGTAGCAAACTGTTTAGCGTGATCAATTCATAAAATTGTATTTTGTGAGTTATGACGTTGCTTGAGTAAATGAGCGATAGATACGAATGAGTACACACTTTTGTACTTTCAACACTTAAAAAACTTTTGTTCTTAATTCGTGCCATTTTTTACTGCCGTTCTTGTTGAAATATTAAAACTTCAGGGCATATTCATCATTCGGAAAGCAAAACAATGTTCAGAGATTGCCGCAGCCTGAGTAAGTTTTATAACGAAGGATAGCGGATTAAATATGCCAACATGGAGAAATAAAACAACAAAAAAAAAAAAAAAACTTGACAACTTAGGAAAAAAAAATTAATTTGTGGTTTTTATAATCTAAATAAGTAGTCGAGTGGGCTGAAAAAACTTTCATGGAAATTTACTTCAAATTTTGAGTGCTTCAGATCAGTAAACTAGTTCCTGTGTGCAAACTACACGTTGAATTTTTTTTTTTTATTTTATTAATTTTTGTTGAAAACAAATATTGCCACTTCAAGCAGCATAACAAAACGAACAGAGACGACGTGTTATGTTTTAATTTATTGCATATTTTATTACAGTATTCATTTTCATCAGCTTCTCGTGCTTGTATTTTTAGAAGAAAAAAAACATAACATGAGTAACTTTAAAATTATTTATGCATGAATTCATGAGTGTGCTGGAGTGTACCTCAAATCTCTGGGAAATGGGAGACTCAAATCAGATAAAAATGAAATGTTTGCTTACTTTAAATAAAAAAACAACTTTAAATGTGGCTTAAACACACACACACACACTTACACACACAAATATGCAGACATTTAAAGTGTGAATATTACTTTCATATATGTTTCCTTTTCCATTTACATTAATAAGTAAACACATGCTGGCCACTACTGGGCACTTTTCATTCTTGACATTCCACAATTCCACATTTAGGTTTTCCTGTGGACAAACATAACGTAAAGTTACGTTAAAAAAAGTAGACTTTTATTGCTAGTGCAAATGCTTAAAACATCCCAGCAAAAAATAGTGCTTGGCCGGAAGCACTTTTGTAAGGGATGACTTTTCTAAAGCAAAATGAATCACTTGCATTTGCGCTTTTATAAGGCATGATTTTTATTCCAAGCATTTGTAATGCTATAAACAGTGTACTCGCTTACTTTAGAGTATTTCGGCAGAATTTTTGTAAGTATTCCAATGTGGAAGGAGTACAAGTGTGTGAATCATTTCCAATCAATTTTACAGAGGCTTGTTTTTTATTTTGGCTCCCATTCACTGAATTAGGAAACAGCATTCAATATGTCAAAAAATTTTATACTGATCAAACTTTCTTAACTGAGTTCCACTGCTTCCGTGGACGTATTAAAATAAATGGTGCTCCAACCTTAATTCACGGTGTTAATTGTGAGTCACAATTTTTTCTGCCCAACCTAATTTGATATTTCTCTGTTTCAGTGTTTAAAAAATTCAACCATGAAGTGTTACTCAGTTGAGCAGTGCGTTAAGTTTGCTAAAGCCTTTCGCGAAAATGGGCCTTCAAATCAAAATGCATTTCGTGCACTTTGTAATTTTTTTTGGTCAGCATAATCGACCAAATGTGTCCAAAATCGTGAGAATGGCCACATTTGTGCAAATGAGAATGTACGAGCGATTGTTGAAAAGGCAATGCATCCCGAAAGAGTGACTGTTTGGTGTGGTTTATGGGCTGGCGGCGTGATCGGACATGAGGGCGGCCAACCAGTTACCGTGAATGGTGGTCGCAATCGCGAGATGATAACGTACTTCTTGTGGCTAAAAATTTAGAATATGGACCTGAACGATATGTGGTTCCAACGGGATGGTGCCACTTGCCACACAGCCAACGAAACGATGGCTCTTTTGTGCGAGAAATCATGACAAAAAAATATTAAAAGAAATCTCTGAAAACTTTTTGTTTTATTTACAATGAACATCATTCGGAAATTTTTATTTAATTTTTCTTTTTTCGCATTTTCCCGTTTTCTACAGTTTCTTTTATTTTTTATCTTGGACCAGCACTCAGGAGATGACCCCTACCCATGCGATGCATTGTGCTGAAACTAGAGGAAAGGAATAGTAGGAGAAATGATAGGAGGTGAAGCTTCACAATCTTACAACACCGCTTTTTGCACGTTATTTTGCAACAGTGTTGTAACGTCTCTGATGTCAAGGAGACGTATTAAATTTTGAAGCTTCTCTTTTAGTAGCCATTTTAATAATTATTTTACTTCGGTTGTGCTACACAATACGACGAAGGAGGGCGTCCTGATGTGCCCATGGATTGGATACAGCTGAAGCCGTTACTGTTCAGTGACCAGTGACTATGCCTTCGCCACTGAAACTTTCCGACAACAACTGACATAAAGATGCTCATCAAAAAAAATGCGAGATGTTTTTATGAGTCTGAAACTGTGGTTGAATCCAGGCAAATTTTTCGTTTTGTAGTCAACGTGCAGACTACTTCGACCATCGCAACCCACAACTCGATTTAAGCTTTTAACTTTGACTTTTCTTTAAAATACATATACAAGATGGGCCAAAAGAAGTCATCCGATGTTGTTTGGCTCTCATTTTTTTTTTAATGAAAAACTTCGAGTCTGTTTTTTGATTATGAATTTAGAATTTTATTGGCCAAGTCGAGAAGATGATATCGCCCAAATGGGCGCCGTGGCAATTGATTGCAATACGGGCTCGTTTTATGGCATTTTTCATCATATCGGCGAGAACTACGGGCGACACATTCTCGCACTCATGTCGAATGTTGTCCTTGAGGGCTTCCAGGGTCTCGGGCTTGTTCACGTAAACACGGGACTTCAAAAAACTCCACAAAAACGGTCTGGAACGGTTAAATTGGGCGATCTTATGCGCCAGTGCAAATCGCCAAAACGAGAGATGAGGCGACCCGGGAATGCCGCCTTAAGAATATTGGTTGTGGCTCACGCATTCTGTGCCGTTGCTCCGTCCTGTTGGAACCACATGTCCTACAGTCCTAATTCCTTTCAATTGCGGCAGAAAAAACTCGGTTAACATGGCCCTATAGCGTGCACCGTCCACTGTTGTCGTTTGATCAGCGGCGTCCTCGAAAAAAAAAATGGCCCGATGACTCCTCCATCGTGAACAGCGCACCATGCAGTCACTTTGAGCGGTTGTAATGGCTCCTCGTGCATCACTCGTGGATTTTCGGTGCCCCAGAAGCGATAGTTTTGCTTGTTCACGTACCCGCTGAGGTGGAAATGAGCCTCATCGCTCATTACAATTTTGGTCGAAAAATCGTCCACTTCATCCTCGAGATTGAGGATGGCTTTGGCGTAGGTTACGCGCTTGTTCACTTGCATTTTACATCTGTCTAGTTCACAAATGTCAAAACAGATTTGACATTGGCCGCCATTTGCAAAAATAAGAGCCTCTTCCAATAGGGTGATTTCTTTTGGCCCACCTTGTATATATATATATATTTTTAATGCTTTCTTCGTTGGGCTTCTGAATGCTAAGCAGTGCAAAATATTCGCATATGATGGCTCTTTTAGAAACCATGAATAAGACATTCGACAAGAATGACCTCCACTTCTATTTGCTGGGAATATTCAATTGCTTCTGACAGCTTTTCGTGCTTTTAAATTACGATATATTTTTGCTGGGGTTCCAAATAACAGTAATTAAAAACTCCTGAAAAAACAATTTCTGCTGTTTTGATTTGTTTGCATTCAGGACTAAACAATTGAATTTTTTTTCATTCATCTTGTGCTGATGTAAAATGATTACCATAGAATTTTTGTCTGCAATCTTTATTTTTATTTTATTGGAAGAGGCAAAAATATTCTGATGTACTTTTTAAAACAATCAAGGAATTTCCATCAACATTTCTAAATCAAGTTAAGTTATAAAAACTTTACATCTATTTAAAATATTTTTCCATACTTTTAGAAAAATTTCAAACGATTATAAGAAAACAAAAAAAATATGGGAATTGAGTGACCTCGCAGGGCATCCCTGAAACTTCTCATTAAATATAACCTATTCAAATTAAATTCGCAGCATTCGGCACTCTGTTTTTATTATCTGCAGGTGGTGTTCATCACGTATGCAATGGAAAGGGATAGTATGGTGAGAGAAAGAGACAGCTGCTGAAGTGTTAAGAAGGACAGTGCCTATTTATTGCCCAACTCTGCAGTTACACGTTTTAAGAATTGATAAAACAGTGGCCAAATCCTTACATACGTGAACGTACAACTCGTCACGTAAAAACAACATTTTTGGTATTATAACATACGTGAACGTATAAATGAACGTACGATATTTACGAAATGTCATCCATTAATAAAATTGAATGCGTATACATACAAAGTTTTGTTTAAATTTCGTTAAAAATGTAAGTAAACTAAAATTTCATTGAATAAATTATATTTTTAATGTATTATAGTATTTTTGGGACTAATTATAACAAATTGCATTCACAACAAAAGGAAATAATGGCAGAGTTCATGAATGAACACCAACAGTTAGCAAAAAATTTGCTAACCAATTGTGCACTGGGTAAAGCTGTGGAAGAAGGTAAAAATATTGAATATCGGTAAAAAAAGAATTAGTTGTTGATGTCTCTGTGATTTAGGCATACGCTGACCAGAAATATCAGGCAAAGAAGAAACTCTCTTTTAATAAATTTTCCAAAAAGCGGACCGGTTGGCGGTCCTTTTGAGGAAAAATTTATAACGCTCAACGAAGAACTGTTAATTGGTGCAGCTGGGGTGGAAGCTACTGTTGAAGGCAACAAATTGGTGCCAACATTTGGCAATGTGGACATATTAACCCGGCGTCATGCAGGTGTTAAATTTAACACCGACATGCTGGTGGGTCATAATGACCCTAAATTTAGATTTGTGATATACTAGCTAATTAATTAACTTTGGGAAATATATTGATGAGTCATATTTAATTCACTCTTTTAACGCTAAGTTATATTAAATAAAAGACTATTGAACTGCTTTTAGATCTTTAATTCACTATTTAAAAAAACAACAAAAAAAAACTTAAAAAATAAACTACTCCAGTCTTTGGTAATTAAGTTAAAATAAAAAATTAAAAAAAATAAACAATAGTTCTTAAATTTAATTCTCTGATATTAGTTATAAACTAGAGAGTCTCATTTTCTTGATTTTGTTGCAATGAAGTGGAGCACACGCCGCAATAAGGTACTATATGCTCGGGACAAATAAACTTATTACATTCTGTGCATGTGTGTTTTGTTTTACGATCTTTTGTAGCTGGACAAACTTGGCAAAGTTTACGTACACCTGGAACTTTTGCCGGAACTATTTCAGAAGGGTCTCCTAAGAAACATCCAATTCGCTTTCGTATTTCTCTCGGTAATTGGGTAACACTTTTTCGATTGTGAGATGGTGCCTCTGTGACAATATTTTCCGCCCGAATACGACAATTTTGTCGAAAGGGTTCTTTTTGCCACTTGGTTCCATCTTTACTTATAAAAATTTCTTTATTTCGTACTTCTTCCCGCAACAAAATAAGAGGTGTATCATCACCATCATATTCGGAGGACTCTTGGTCTGTATAATTTTTTTCACTACATACACTAATTGGATTGTCTTCTTCGATTTCGTCCGAAGAATCGCTTTCTTCTGAATAACTTTCTTCCAATAAGGCTAATATTCTTTGACGTTCACGTTCTTCGCGGTCCATTTTAATAAAATATTCTATAAAAATTCCATTTGTTTTTTTTTAATTTGTAGCGAAATCATTACACGGACTGTCCGTTTGGGTCACATTTACCTTTTGTAAGTTGAATGCCTTCTATCTCAGCCCGCATTCAATCATCAACTAAAATGATACAATAAACAACATGCTAATACAGTTAGCTCCAGCTACTAAGATATTTGGCAACGTCGCGAAACTTGAGAAAAAGTTATACAACAATAAAAATTGTATGGGTCAATATGACCCAACCTTCATGACGCCGGGTTAAATATTAATCTTTCCAGTGATAGCAATTTGGACAGTGATGAACCGAGCTGCTATTAAAATGCCTTCGATAAAAATGTTGAAAAACAAAAATAAAAAGTAAACACAGTGCCGACCAAAAATTGCTGTTGCTGGAAAATAATATAAAAGTTGCAACATAATTTCTATGCAAATGTAGATGCCAAACTGGGTCCTTTGCTTGAAATTCAAGAACGCCTGCTTCAAATGAAAATAGAAAAACATGAGAAATATATGGCAATAGCGGACCTAGATTTACAAATAAAAAATCTGCGACATAAAAACCTCCAAAATAATGTGTAAGTAATTATGTAGATATTATTTAAATAAAAAAATAAAAATTTATGATTTTACCCTTTTATGCAATAACGACTTACTTATTACATTTAAAATTTGAATCACTATGACTGATGTACTGTAATATGCCATTCACAGTGCTGTGGAAGTTAAAACCTATTGTGAATTTTAAGTCAAATTACGATACGTTTACAATCGTACGTCATAATCCCACTCCGTTAATACGATTGACGTATCACGTAAGTATCTTTCGTACGATTGTCGTTACGTTCACGGATGTAACGATTTGGGCCCAGAGCTCATGTCTCTTTTGATATCATTTTGACGAATTAACTTTTAAGCTTAAAGACAGCTATTTTGTTTATTATTTTGCTTCGGCGATGTTTTATTGCTCAAATGCCGACAAAGGAGGTCACTGTTGTGCAAGAAATAAATATATTTTCTGGCCAAGGATTTTCTGAAGTATTTGGAAAACTTGAATTGCGCTGTTGCCTGAATTAGTTAATACTACCCAATTCCATTCATCAAAAAACTTTCTGACATGCATTAGTGTCTAAGAAGTAAGCCTTACTTTACCCTACATGCACGCACATAATTACACGTACCTGTAAATATGTGATTTCGATGACATGAAATGATGAGAAACAAATTTGTGTTTTTGCTTGATGTTGCTTGATGCTTTTGGGTGACCAAGTGGAAAAACAAATTCATTTTCATTTCTTTTATTATATTATTCAATACACTGTTCGTCTTGTTGTCGTCAGCAACAGTGTGTGTTATCGTTATCTTATCATCTGCGCCATCATCATTATCCAGATGTTGATTTCGTTTAGCCAGCCAACAGCGTACTCCTAATTCCATTATTTTTGCTTTAAGTGGTCGCCATTTGTTTAATCATGTTTAACATAATTAATTTACATTATGTCTAAATCAATGAACAGTGATAATAGATTTTAGTTTGTTGTTCGAATAAATGCTCGCACAGCTCATTGTGAACGAACGCAGTGCTGTTAGCACTGTTTAAATGTTTTTTTTTTCATTTTCAAAGCAGATGATTTTGTAGACAATATTTGATGTTTTCTCTTGATACAGATAAGGAATTAAAAACTTATGTAATTATTCTGCAACCGAATGGCTATATACAGTCAGTTAATACACACTAAAAAGCACTTCAAATTAGAAACTTTTTGTGAAACATGCCAAATAAAGGGCTTAATACTTCTAATTTCAGTCTTAACCATTACACCGTCTTGTATGTACAGGGTGGCGCAGAATGAGGTATATATATGGTTTAAATGATTTATAACTTTTTTATTTATGCGATTATTATAAATTTTTTTTTTTTTTTAATACAGTATATTATTGGGGGATTTTTTGAAAAATTATATCCTGTAAGTGATGTCCATTTTCTGCTTCGCACATACGTGCTTTTTTTTAGCATATTTTCCATTTCCATTTTTCTTTTTCGCAAAATTTCGGGTGTAATGGCCATGATTTCATTTCCCGACTATGAAGGCGAACCAACTGGTGTTCCTCCTTGCGAGGGGGTGTGAAATGGTGTGGGGAGCCATTTCCTACTTTGGTATCAGCGAGCTACAGTTTTTGACAGCAAATATGAACGCCAACAATTATAAAATCGTTCTTGGAACAGATTTTACCCTATCGGGTGATTAAGTCATGGAATGAGGGCCAAAATGTCAGTTTAATGCAGTGGCTGCCTTACTCACCCGACATCAATATAATAGAAAATGTATGGGGATGGCTCGTTCGTAAAGTCTACGAATCTGGAAGACAATATGGCAATAAAACGGAATTGATTGACGGCATCAAGCGTGCCTGGTCAGAGATTTCCTTGGATTATATAGGAAAATTGTATGAGTCGCTCCCAAATCGAATGCATGAGATTATTCTCAATAAAGGAGGATCAACCCATTATTAAATTATGTAAAAAGATTTAAACAAGTTAATTGATAAGTTTAGAAATAAGTTCATGCCTCAAATTTCAAAAAAAAAGTAAAACAAGTAGTATGTGCTAAACTGGTGACCAAAATAGAATTGGTATAATTTTTTCTATTTTCCAAAAAAAAAATCATAAACAATTTGTTTGCAATCGTATATCAACATTTTTTTGTGTTAATTAATTGAGGACTTAATAAGGTATAAATAAAAAAAAAAAATAATTTTAATGCACTTAGTTTGGTTGAAATTGATCCGAAACCACTTACGTGGGGGTTGGGCTAACCTGATGACGCGCAGTGTACGTGCTCTTTTTAGCATATTTTCCATAACTTTTCGCAAAATTTCGGGTGAAAAGGCCATGATTTCATTTCGAATGTTGGTTTTTAGTTGGAGTATGGTTCTTGGTTTGTTAATGTACAAATATCTTCAAAGAAAACTGTCTGCAGCTGCATTCGCCGAATATGTGCCTTCACAAAGCCATTGAGGCACCTGCAGTATGTGCTCGACTAAATCTGAGGCAGGGTATTAATGCTTTTGAACATTTAATATATTTCAAAGCATTTTCTCTTATAAACACGAATTACAAAAAATTATTAGAATGTTCGATACAGTGTAATGGTGAAGGCCTAAGGCATACGACTGATCTATTGTGCATCCTATGGACCATCGAGTATGCTCTTGAATCAGCCCAGCTCATTCTGGGGGAGAGAGAGCGCAGGTTCCATACTTGAGCGTGAACTCGTACGAGAACCTTCTATTTATTGATTCATTGATAAGATAATACGGTGATAAGATGCTCAATAGATTTAATGTTCTCACAGTCCAGTCTATAAAGATGTTCGTTGGAGGTTAAATAATCTTTTATCTAACTTAAGAGTCTTATCGGCCCCATTTGCATCACAATCCAGAAATCTCCGGTAAATCTAGCAAGTTGTACCACCTCACATTTCAGATCATTCCTGTCGAAGCAAAACATGGAGGTGGGTCCAATAAATTACTCCCTCTTCGCTTGCTGGTACCCTATTTCATTGCCACCATATTCCTCATATCGTGGTATCCTCATCAGCTCCTTGATGGCAGATTGTTGAGTGGCCTGTGACACTCCAGAATGATTCGCGAGTTATAGGTATAGCCGTTCAAAGCCTTCACGACCGCCCGACTATTCGAGAATATTTTTATTCTTTACCTCGTGCAGTCTTTCTCCTACCGACAATATACTGCTTGCAATATTGTAAAAAGCTCCGCCTGTATTATTATGTATCTATGTAAAGGTGAAGTGATCTGTGGATTCTGCCACCCACACCACCCATCGTTTTCGGTTCATCGGCATACCCATTTTTGTGAATCTTCATTCATCCAGTTGGGATTCGCTTTTCACTTATCCCTTTTAGGGAAATGCTCGATTAAAAAAAACGATCGAATATTTTCTTTTTTGTAATAAATGGAAAACATTTGTTCGTTCGAAAGTTTATTTATTATTCGAATAATTTCCATCTCCAATACCTACACATACATAGTCATACATACTGCATTGAATAAAAAATTAAAGAAAACAACATAAATGCTTTTACTTCGCATAAATTGATTGATGACATTTAAGACGACGTAAAAAATAAAACTTTTATTTGTTAAAGATGTTTCTCTTTTTTTAATTCCCCGATTTTGTTTGCTCTGTTCGGTTTGCCTATTTGTTTGTTTTTAATCACCCAGTCTCCTTCCCCACAAACTGCCGGTTTTTTTAGAAACTTGTTGTTGATTGTATTTGAAAAGAAGATGATTTTGTAATTTTCACAATTCTCTGCTTTCGTTTGTCATACCAATTCCCTTTAAAATTAACAAATACGGAGACGTAATCCTCGCATGACATTCATCACTTAAAGAATATTAAAAAAAAAAAACATGTCGCAATGAAAGCGCATTAAAAAAAGGCCTCACCCACATTTTGTTAAACAAAAACACATACCTGAAAGAAATGGAAGTCATGCTTTCAGAATGACGTATTCATAGCTTCTAAAGGATGCACTGATTAAGATCCTGTTAAACACACTATCGAGTTTAGAAAGGAACAGTACAAAACTGGAAAATTAGTAAAAACATTTTCGATTTCCTCAGATTCTCTTTCCTCCCAAAATGACTTCATAGACAGCAAGGCACATTTTTTCCACTTTAAACTTCTAGTTTTAAATTTATTTTTTTGATATTTCGATTTTTTTTATAAGTTCTCGGCGCAATAATAAAATTTTTTAGCCAATTGCCTACAAAAAATGTGCGTAATAGCGCAAAGTGCAAAAAAGAGCATGAGCCCAAAATTTTGCGTGATTAATCATAATTTTTTTTTAATTTTTAACAATTCAAAAATTTTTATAAGGAAAGACAGTTCAAAATGTGTAAATTTAATTTCGTTTTCACGTTAGTACATCTCAAACAAAACAAATCTTGGACCAGCACTCCGCATGTATAGGGGTCATCTCCTGACTGCCGGTCCAAGAAAAAAAAAACAAATCTTGGTCCAGCACTCAGGACAAGACCACTACACATGTGATGCATTGTGATTGAAAGGGATAGTCGGAGAAATGACAGGGGGTTTAGCTTCACTATCTTACAGCTCAGCTTTTGCACGTTCTTTATTTTATAGCAGTGTTGTAGCGCCTCTGATGACAAGGAAGCATTTTAAATTTTGAAACTTCGTATTTAGTAGCCTACTCCGTGCTTGGTGCTACACAATACCGATGAAGAAGGGCCTTCTGAAGTGCCTTCCTTCGCCACTAAAACCTTCCGACAACTGAACTGACACAAAGGCACACTAATGCGAGATATTTTAATGATTTACTCTGAAACTTCGGTCGAACCCAGAAAATTTTTGGTTTTGTAGTCAACGTGTAGTCAAATAGAAAAAAGAAAATCCTACATTCTTTGTCAATACTCGTATAGTATGTCGATTATAATGGGCATTTCTCGTATACATTTCTTAAACTCTGTCGGGTTAAATGGATGATATTAATGGCTCTACAGCTACTACCTTCCTGCAGACACAAAGAGTACTGATGACGTGTGTAGGGCGCACATAAAATATGTATGAAAATGTGTGTTCTACGCAACTGGTGTTACAGATTAATTGTTCTTTCATGTTAATAAAAAGTAATTTTCATATTATTGTAGTAAATTAACTGTGAACTTAAATACGACATTCATTCATTTGTAATAATTGTAGTTGAAATGAAAATCACTAATTTTAAAGATTTTTGACAAACTTTAAAACCGGGTGAAAGCCGGCTATGCAGAAAATCTTTCATCCGCAAAGTCGACAAGAAGGGAGAAGAAAAACTCTAATCCCGCCCGGAGTCCGGCCATCCATACAGTCTTTCATGCTGTTCTTAAAAATTTGTTTTTGTCCGCCTTCGGCCGGTCTTAAACAATTCCTCCCCTTCCGTATGTCAAATAGCAGCTCTGCGTCTGAAAGATGCTCTCCTCCTCATATGTCGAATAGCGTCTTTACTGAAAAACCAGTCAGCTTCCAAACGAATAACCGGGCAAAAATTTTAACAACAAAAAATTTTTTTGTTTTCTCACTGCACATTTATGAATTCTTCGAAAAAAAAAAACCAGATGGGCAGCGTGCAATAACTCCCATGGGAAATAAGTTCCAAAGTAAACATGAAATAAGTCCCAAAAAATGTACATTCAAATGTGGGAGTTATTTCATAATGAAATAATAATTTTTTAAGGATGTTTGTTATATATCTACACAACTCATATTAAGATGTATTTATAAATGAACAAATTGGTCTCAATGGAAAATTTTTCTTACGAATTTTTGATAGTCCTTGCAGTCTAGGAGCTATTCAAATATTTGTTTTTAACCTATTTTTCTCCATTATTTTTATATATATCTTTTTAAATAATTCTTCTACAATTTCATTATTAATTTTGTGTTATTTACTTGTACAGGGTGGCGTAGAATGAGCTATACGGTTTGAATTCTTTTTAACTTTTTTAAATATTATTTTTTCGTTGTTTTTTTTTCAGCATTTTGTGAAGAAGACTTAGGGAATTAAATATGAATCATTACACGATCGAACAACGTCCAAAAATTATAGAATTTTATTTTTCAAACCAACAGTCTATTGTGTTGACACAGCGTGCATATCGTCGTCATTTCAATGTGCGCATTGCACCCACACCAGATTTAACAGCTCCTGGCAGTTTTCTTTGGGGATATTTGAAAGAACGAGTGTACGTTAACAAACCAAGAACCATGGTCCAACTAAAAACCAACATTCGAAATGAAATCATGGCCATTATACCCGAAATTTTGCGATAAATAAAATGGAAATGGAAAATATGCTAAAAAGAGCACGAAGCAGAGTGCGAAGCAGAAAATGGACATCATTTACAGGATATCATTTTTCAAAGCTAATTGCAAAAAATTCCCTAATAATGTACTGTATTTAAAAAACAAACAAAAAATTATAATAATCGCATAAATAAAAAAGTTATAAACCATTATAAAACCATATAGCTCATTCTGCGCCACCCTGTAAGATCTCTACTTATAATGCTGTATTTTCTTGTAATGGGTGATTCAAGATTTTTCAATAGCTTTTTTTGACCGGTCACGTGTGAGTCGTGTCATGCTGTCATGTTATTTTTGTTTAGTATTGTTTGGCATTTCATAATGGAAAGACTTACGCCTGAACAACGTTTACAAATCGTTCAACTTTATTACGAAAATTCACCTTCTGAGAGGAATGTGTTTCGTGCACTTCGCTCAACTTATGGTCAACATAATCGGCCTACTGAGCGTACTATTCGCAACACCATCACCCACTTTGAGACCCAGCATTAATTATTGGATAATGTTCGACCGGTTTGGTGTGGTTTGTGGGCCTGTGGAATCATCGGTCCATATTTCTTTAAAAATGATGCCGGTGCGAACGTAACCATCAATGGCGACCGTTATCGTGCCATGATAACCGACTATTTGATGCCTGAAATTGAAGCTCGTGATCTCGGCGACATTTGGTTTCAGCAAGACGGCGCCACTTCCAACACATCGCATCAATCAATGGATTTATTGAGAGAACATTTCTGTGAGCACATAATTTCACGTTTTGGGCCGGTCAATTGGCCACAGCGTTAGACTTTTTCCTGTGGGGATATGTAAAGTCTAAAGTTTATGCGGACAAACCCGCTTCGGTTCAGGCCTTGGAGGAAAACATCACGCGTGTCATTCGGCAGTTACCAGTCGAAAGTTTGATGCTCGAACGAGTCATAGAAAATTGGACTCAACGGATGGACCATCTGCGACGAAGCAACGGCCAACATTTGATAGACATAATCTTCAAAAAATAAGTGCCAAAGAATGTTCTTTCAAATGATAATACACATTCTCCAATAAATATGAATTTTCTGTGTTTTTATCTTTAAAAAAGTAGGGAACCTCGAAATGGATCACACATTACCATTTACAATATCATCTATTCTTGGACTATAATCAGTTTTATTTAGATCTACAGTAACATTTCCCTTGTCTGCATTTACTATAATAGAGTATTTTTGTATGAAAAACTTTACAATAAAGGGTTTTCCATAGCACTAAGTAAAACATGCGGCACACTGAAATTTTCCCTATATCAAGTTTCGTTATCAGATAGTTTTAGAATACTCTTATCAGAATACATATATGAAATAAAAATCCAATTTTTTACATTATTTATAGGAAAATAGTCCCGAAATAAATATTCTCAATTTTAAAATTCTGTTCAAAATAAAATCAAAAAGAAACCCTAAAATTTTTTGTTATTTAAGTTCAATATTAATAATATGTATTGATTGACAGAAATTGTACTGTTCAGTTCTGGGGAATTGTATGAGCTTCATAATTCATTCTTATTGGCACTCACTTTAACGCCTTTTACCTTTCCACAAATATTTTGTGTAGAGGTAGGTGTTGTTGCTTGGCTTTCTTGTTGCCATTATTGATTGCTTTATTCACATTTGGAGTTTATTTTTCAGTTTTAAATCCCATATAGAATTCATGTCATATCTTGGTTTGTGCACAAATACAAATAACATTTCATATAATCCATTATAAATCCCAATTTCTATGTATGTTGATGTGTATGTATGTATGTATGTATGTATGTATGTATGTATGTATGTATGTATGTATGTATGTATGTATGTATGTATGTATGTATGTATGTTATATAATATTCTTTTCGTAAAAAATAAATTGAAGTCTATCAAAAGGAAAATACGAACAACAATTGCATTGTGGAGTGATTCTCTATTCGAGTGCATGAAATTTCTAACACGTATTTTTCTCAAGAGTTCTTTTATTAAACAACAACATATTTTTTTTTTTTTAATTAAAAATACAACATATTCCCCGCAAATAGCAAATGTTAATTCAATAGAAATCAAATAATTTTTCAGAACTTAGGGTTGTGAATTATTGTATAGCTGACGTTGGCCAGAAATTCATTCATTCATCTATAGAAAAATTTTAATTGCGTCGAATAGTATATTGCAGAATTAGATATTTTAAACAAAAAGTGTTTATAAACAATTACGTGTGTTAAATTAGTACAAAATAGTGTTTTATCTTTCGATAGCGAAAGAGTTATAGTTCAATTATGAGGAACCAAAAAAGAAAAGCAATACTATATATAGTGCACAGTGGGAAGAAAATTATTCAAAAATTTACTTTAAATAACAAATAATAAAAAAATATTAACTGTAGTTATTACATACTAATTACATACATTTTCCTAAGCTCTGACGAGTTAAATAGATGATATTGATGACATTTCAACTACCTCCCTGTTGACACAAAGAGTACTGACGACATGCGTAGTGGCATAGAAAATGCGCATTATACCCAATAGTTTTGGAGATTAACAGTTCTTTTTTGTTTTATTCAAATCAGGAATGTAATTTCTTCACAATATTGTGATAAATTAACTGTGAACTTGAACACGACAAAATTTCGTTAGTATGAAATAAAAAAAATTTTAAAATTCACAAGAATGCGGACTCCACAAAACAGCAGACTTTGGAGAAATATTTCGCCATTAAGATGTGTGTAAATTGAAAACTTTAAGTACGTTTTTTACAAAACTGCTTTTTCTGAATTATAACGTCAGTGAAGTACATACCCCCGACCGACTTCCTAAACGTACAATCCAAAGCAGGTCTTGCAACTTTGCTTTGCATACAAATATTTTGCATAAAAACGGCAAAAAATCAACTCTGGTCGCAATTCATAATTTTTTACGTTCGTGTTTCCATTATTTGCTACTGTATTTAGTTCTTAAAAAATGTATCATAAATAAATAAAAAAAATTACTTACTGCGCTATTGTAGCGCAACCATTTGCATACCAAATAATTTTTTTTTTTAATTCTTGTTTATTTGCAAACCAAATTATTGTAATACTTCTAAAATTGGACAGTAATGTTATTTTGAACTTTACAAATAAATTGAAGAATTCAAATGGTAGTTCTAGTCTTATGTTTTAAAATAATAATGCGAAAAAAGATGACATCTGTGACCAACCTGTCATATTTTTTTTTCATATTGGACCAGGGCTCAGGAGATGACCCCTGCACATACGATGCACTGTGCTGGAACTAGAAGAAAGGGATAGTAGGAGAAATTAGAGGAGCTGAAGCTTCACTATTTTACAATGCTGCTTTTGCATGTTCTTTCTTTTTATAGCAGTGTTTTCTGTTTATCTGGGACCAGCCCTCAGGAGATGACTCCTACACATGCGTAGCATTGTGCTGAAGCTTTTGCACGGTCTTTGTTTATACTCGCAGCAGTGCTAAAGCTTCTTTAGTAGCCATTTTTATTATTATTTTACTTCGCCGGTGCTACACAATACCGACGAAGGAGGGCGTTCTGATGTGATTGTGGATTGCTATCAGCTGAAGCCGGTATTGTTCAGTGACCAGCGACTATGCCTTCGACACTGAAACCAACAACAACTAACACCAATAACACGCTAATGAACATTAAAAAAATAATTATTTTTTTATGATTTAGTCTGAAACTGGGGTGGAACCCAGGAAATTTTGGGTTTGTTTCCGAAAAATTATTTCAACTGATTAAAAAGAAATATTTATAAATATTTGATTTCAAAATGCTAAAAAAAAAAATTGTTATAGAACCTGAATATTTTTATTTGGACGGCGATTAGTAGCTAAACGATAACTGGGTGCCAGCCAGATTAGTTACACATACAAAATTTTGTTTTCTTTCTTATTTATAAATATTTATTTCAATATAAAAATATAAAAGTTTTAATAATTTTTTAACATTATTTTTATTTATATATCATTTATAAGTAGCGGCGACTTGTAAATATAATCGCCGGCTCAGATTTCTATTGTCATTTCATGACAAGTTGAAAAAGTTGAATAGTTTTATTATTCTATGACTTTTTTTCTTCGAAGCACAACAAACATGTTTCTGAAACTATTGTCAAATATTAAGACAATATGACACATTGTGAATACCCCAAATATATTATTTAAAAAGTACATATGAAAGGTGATTTCTTAACAAAAAGAAAACACAGACAATTTGCAAAAGTGAATGGAATATTTATTTGGGCCAATAAACGTATGCCTGGCCCTTTACGTTTTAAGGATTATTTCATGCAAATATTGTCTGCCGTAAATAGTTCATCAGTGAGCTCCAATTTTGCCGTCATTTTTCTAGCCTTTCGGTCGTCATCTCACCAACGGCAGCTGTAACGGTGTCTTCCAGGTCTTGAATTGTTACTGGATTGTCATAGCACATGAGAGACTTTACAATAGCCCATAAAAAATAATTCGTATGTTCTGGACGCGCAATGGACTGCTTCAAATAAAACGATTAATTGGTCACCAAACTCAGTTCTCAATATGTTCATGGTATCGCATACCATGTGGCATCTGGCATCGTCTTGTTGAAACCACATATCGGTCAAGTCAGCAGCAATATTTTCTTCGTCAAGTACTCTTCGCATACATGTTTGCAGATTAATCTTCAATGAAGGGAAACTGGTGCAAAATTTTATCACAACAGCATGAATAGCCTCTTCAGTGGGAAAATCGCGTGATATTGGCGGCCAATGGAAAAAACGTTGGTATACAGCGCACCGTACAATCCCAATTGTCAACATATCGCGATATTCATTCAAACTGACCGATACAGCAGCAATATTTTCTTCGTTACACACTCATCTCATACGTATGGGTGGATTAATGTTCAATGAAGAGAAACAGTATGTTCAGTGGTTCGATTGTGGCGATCGTAAAATGGACGTAATTTACGAAACACATTACTCACACAGCACGAATTTATATAATGAAATTCTAAGCTTTGCTAGCGTTCTACGTTTGTTACTCTATTCTACTATTCTATTATTCTTACTATGACAAATCTTACGGAGTATTTTTAGCATTTCCACAAATCACGAATTTATTTTTTTTCAGTGAAAAACCAAATAGAAAAAAAATCACCCGATTTGTGTATATCCCCAAAAAAATCTACTTTTTGAAAAGTATTTGTAACAACACTTATTCTTAACGTATTTTACAATACAAACAATAAAAACCGCAGACTCGACCACATTCGACAGTTATTAGTGTTTCAAAGAAATGTCAATTGTGCACCTAAAATGTTAACAAAAAAAAAAAACAATAAACCATTTCTAATTATGTTCGCAGAAAAACGAAAAAAAAATAATGAACTGATGTTTATTAAATGATGAAGTTTTTTCTAAAAATTTTCAATTTATTTACAAAATATGCATGCCAAACAAGTGAACTTTTTTGACAAGAAAAAAATATTTTTTTTTTTTTTGCATTTCATGTCATCTGTCTGTAATCGTTAAAATTATTGACTCAGTATGTATACAAATAGTAGATTGTTAATTTTGCAATTGATTTCATTTCAACTACAAATCATCTATGATTTTAAGCAAGAGATCGCAAATTTAACATGCAAAAACCAAAACTAACAACAATGCAAATCCCGTATTTTCACTGATTTCAAAAGCGTGTGCAAACATACTCATACAGTCAGCCATTAGTAAACAATTGCAATTCATGTAAACAATAATGAAAACTAATGAAATTGAAAAAATAACAATTGAAATGGAAAAGTTCAATTGAGATTAAAAATTAAACGAAATAGAATTCTTTTTTTTTTTAATAATCTAAATCTGTTAGTGTGTAACCGAATAAACATGGCGGTTTGAAGTCGGATTGAAAGCACAAATTTTGTTCTAATACCGTATGCCTACGCTTATCTTAACAGTTCGAAAGCTGATACTCGTCTTATAACAGTTGGAGACACCCCCATTTTAGGGGGTATCATGCCAACTGTCAGGGAAATTTTTGTGAGAACCTCGTGAAGACTCCTACTGACAATGAACACCATTGCCAACTCGACAGTTCAAAAAAAGAACAGATTTGAAATACAAAATGGTTAGATTTTTAAAATTTTCAAAAAAAAAACGGTGGTTGTCCCCGTATATTAGAAAAAAAATCACTGTGTGTCAAAAGTGTTTTTTTTTTTTTAAATTGTATCTTAAGTGTTAGTAAAGCGTTCTGTGTCTTCATTTTGACGTTTGTGTTGCTTATTGTGTTTTTAGAATATGACTACCAGTGGGTCACGCGGCATTCAAGTGTTACAGAACTGCACACGGGGCCATGTGACCCACCGGTGGTCACAGTGACATTTTCGAGGTATTTATATATTTTGATCTCATTTTTCTCACCTCATCAGGGTTTGATTTAATAAAAATATATAAAAGGTACTCAAAATGGCGAACAACAATTCTGCAATACATCGAATCCTTTTTTATGGAAACCGAGATACGAACGAAGGCTGCGACAGTGATGAAGTGGATTTTGAGTGATTGTGAAGGCAATCGTGCTTTTTGCCAAACATCAAAAAAAATAATGAAATGAAAATTAAGTGACAATAAAGCCATGATATAATTTTTCTTATACTTTTCTCTAATAAAATTAAATTTAAATACTCGTAACTTCTAAAATAGTGCCTCAAACGAACTATTTATTTTTGTACAACAAAGATAAAGCTTTCAACTAGGTGCCAATCCAGAGAAAAAACTGTTTGGTTCGCAGGACGTGATTAAAACAGTCTTTTAGTATTATGTAATGTGTTACCCACTGGTTGTGCACATGGCCTCACGGAAAAAATTCGTATGAACCACCAATGAGTCACATGGCAGCGAACGTATTAAAATTATTATCACAGGAATTCAATCTGCAGGTTGCGATGTAAACTAGACCGAGTTATATTTTTTTCAAAATACGTTCTTTTATACTCTTGGAGTCAGATTTTATGTCCAATGTCCTTTTCAAGATATCGAAAAGTTACAGTACCAATACCATTTCAAGAAGTAACGTAATTTTTTTTATGATATTATCGAAATAAAAAAATCATACGATATTTATATAAAATATTTGGGGTAAGGCAAATTTTTAATACAGCGATAGAAGCATTTCCGATTTTCAACACTCCTGCAAAAATTACAAAATGTGACTTGGTGTAGTTTACCTTCCATCTACACAAATATTTAATAATATTTAATCTTTTATGCTAAGTTTTCTGGATATAGAGTTAAAATAAATTTTTTTTTTAATATTAACTTGAATTTTTGATTAAAATTCAAATGTAAAAAGTAGAGAAAAACAATATTGAAACTGAAGTTATTGCAAATGAATTATATTTGGAAGTGGAATGTTTGTCTAATCTAGTCTAACAAAAACTTTTTCTTTGACGAGTGGTACTCAAAAGACCAAAAAACTCGGAACAAAAACCGCACCTGTTATAGAAAAAGTTAGCCTTGGAGGTCATGTTCAGGGGCTTTATAGCATACAAAGGCTTGGGAGACTTGATTCCAATCAACGATTCGATGAATCAAAACCAATATTTAAGAATTTTAAATGAACACACATTTCCTTCTGGCGATAGCTTAATTGGACAGTCGTTAATTTTTCTACAGGACAATGCGCCTTTGCCACAAGAATAAAAAGGTGAAGACATTTTTGACAGAAAATTGCATTGAAACTTTGGAGTGGCCAGCCCAAATTCCAGATTTAAATGTAATTGAAAATGTTTAGTCATAAATAAAGCGCTAAAGAAAGGCAGATCTGACAAGAACCAGAGGAGAAATCATTGTGGGAGGACATACCAACGAAATACATCTAAAATTTTATCGATTCAGTTCCTAAAAGGCTCCGGAAAGTCATTGCCGCTAAAGGAGGATACACATTTTTATTAATATTGAGGGTGGCGATGGCACGATGGATGGTAGTCTGCACGTTACAAATCCAAAAACAGACCTGGGTTCAACCCCAGTTTCAGACTAAAATTTTAAAAATAAAAATAAACATCTCGCATTTTTCTGATGTGCATTAGTGTGTCTTTGTACGTCAGTTGTTGTCGGAAGGTTTCAGTGGCGAAGGCATAGTCACTGGTCACTGAAAAAAAAAAACAAAAATTTTAACAATATCTAAACATTTTATATTAACTGAATTTATTTTGGGAACATCTCTTTATATATATGATTCTAATTGCGCTTTTTTCCCTTAAAAAAATATATGTGAAATTTATTATTACATACTTTATGATATTCTCATGAAGTATTTTTTTACAAAAGCAATAATATGAGGAGGAAAGCATATCCATATAGTACTATTTCGCTAATGCTTACTTAGCTCATCAGGGGATTTTTCCTAATTTTTGAATACAAACCCAAAATCTATATGTTTAAAATTCAACTAATCAATCGAGAATTGAAGTTGAATATCAAACACAAAAACCAAAAAATCTAGAAACAAAAAAAAAACATAACAAATCCATGAGTTTACTTTTATAACACACACACATTTCTATTTTTAGATTTTTCTTCTCATCTTTAAGTAATATATTTTCGTTAAAAGAGCCAAAATATTTATGCCACCCATTAAATTTTTAACTTAATTGCATACAATGCAAATTTAATAATATATAGTTTTTGATTTTATGTTTTTTAATTAGTAAATAAATACTAATTTTAATTGGAAAAAATTTGGAATTTTTTATTATTTGGAAATCTAAAAAAAAATTCAAAATGGTAAAATTTTTCACGTGTCAAAACAAATATGCCGACCACTGTGCAAATATTTTATAAAAAAAATTTATATCAATCCATTAATCTCCACACGGTTGAACTTTTTCGTATGAAGCTTTTGATCCTAATCCACTGCTAAAGTAATCAAAGTAATGCCAACGCATTTAAAAAAAACAGCAAGAAATGTTCTAAAAATTTCACAAAACTGAAAATAAGAAAATGCTAGGAAGAAAAAAAACTGCTAGATCTTCCGGCCCGATGAAAAAAAAACTGCTAGATCTAGCAGGAATATGGTTAAATTGGCAACCTTGGAGAACACAGCTTGTGCGACGTCAAAATTCCAACATGAGCAGAATAATTATTGAATACAGCTATACAGTTTATAAAAATAATGCGCAGGATAGTATTTGTTCACAGGCCCATGGTTTCTTGGGAAATTTTTCTTAGAATTTTGCGTAGCTTACGTTTTCACTATATGAATTTTTATGAAATAAATGTGCCCACCCTAATGCAGATACTTGTACTTTTAGTATATAAAACAGAACGTTAAAAATTTGTTTACAAAATTAGTTTGTAGTGTCTGAAATAAACTTCTATTTAAATTAATATAAATAATTAACATACAACAGAAAATCTGGAAAAATTCAAAACAAGAAACAGCCAGACTCACAGATGTACATACATATACGCATGCATACATATCGATGGTCTCAAGTAGAAAGGCCCTAACTCGTATTTTTAACGAAATTGAGTTTTTCAGTGATTCCAATACATTTCACACAAATACTGCTCGTCACAAAAACGTATTGCCATAGTGTCAAAAAATAACTGTTTTACAAGCATTTATATTGTGACAATCGCATTGTAGTAATAACAGTTTCTGTTATGTTTTCACCTTCCCCTGTAATGTTACAATTATTTGAGTAATCGCCGACCTACTTGATACCAACGATATACACGTATGTACGAGTATTAACAATTATTTCCATATAATGACTCATGCCGTTGGTTAAGAGATTAATTTTAACAAATAAATTACTTTTGACTTTAATATATTATTTATTATGTGTTTGAATAAACATACTATTATGATGGTAAATAACTGGCATGGTGTGTTGGCTTTTGTAAAACGTTGGGCTAATGAATTTACAGAGCCTACTAAGCAAACATTTATACACTTCCTAAGTAGTAAGGCCTATTTTGAAATATGGATCAATTACACTGTGCTACAGCAAAATTATGCAGGTGTTTTCATGTACCAATTCTGTTTTGTTGGAGTTCATAGAGAACGAAAATGTCTTTAGTTTTTTTAGGTCACTTCTAAAAATAATTTTATAACGGTAAATGTAGTGAAAAATGTGTTTTTTAAAGTTTAAAATTGAAAGAGTTATGAAACTTCTTTGTTTCCCAACCGATTTCTATATTTTTTTCATCGCGAGCCTTAATTATTGCACTTAAATATCCTTGTAACGGACGTTCATGACATTAGTATTTTCACAGATGGATCTCTGACGGGCGGTAGGGCGGACTGGGCTGTCTTCTCTGATGACATTGCACTCTCTAGCGTTCTACGCCTAGGAGAATATGTGCCTGTCACGCTGGCGGAGATGTGCGATTTGATACACCCATTAAACCACGTGATAGAGGCTGAGAAGGAGGAAAGAAGAAGATTATCATTGCTCTAAAGAATATATCTGTGATTAGATGCTAGCAAACGACCCAGGTATAGTTTTGATTGGTGCTGGAAACTCTCCAGTGACTCTTTAGGCATGGCTCAGTCAAACCGACTCTGACAAACCGGCACTGCGGGGAGCGAGGTGGCGGATACACCCGCAAGGGAGGGATCCGCGGCGGCGTTGTGTCTACCGGAGCACATATTGCCGCTGAGGGATGGTATGATCACGGCTGGGATCAAGCGGTGTTTGGACTCCGCTAACCGTAACATGTGGGAGAATTTGACAATCTGAAGGAAAGTTTATATGGTACGACGGAGCCCATTGGACGGACCGCGTGAGGGGCACTGGGTTATGACAGAGGTACCTTGGGCTGGATTACGGTGGACGGCGCATCTGAATAAGAGTGGTGTAGTTGAGGTTGATAGCTGCTGACTGTGTCTGGACGAGGCTAAGAGGGCGGCACACATTGTGTGTCCGCGTCAAGCTTTAGCTTATGGAGGACTATGGAGGTACGGTCAGTATAATGCTCGATGCTAGCGATAACTAGGAATCAGTGGTGACGTTGGAAGTCGTGTATCTCAATGGTTTCTGGGTGTGCCACTTGTTGGATGAATCGGCAATCATTGGTATACGGGGCGGTCGAAAAGGCACCCGATTTGGTGGTGGTCTGCTAAAACACTTGGAAAAGAGAACAGCCGCGCATATATATTTTCATAATGAAGTAACCTTCTACCATCTAGAACTCTCAGGGGTTTGAAATAGGGAGAACTTTTGAACATTTGGCGAATGATGTATCATTATCAAGAATTCTAATGTGAAGAAATCGTATCGCGTTTTAATAAACTATTAGCGAATGTATTCATTCCTGCTGTACAGGGTGTTACCATATTTGCTGATGTTTTATCAGGTATTTGAATCGCTTTAGAATTGGTTGAGCAGTGAACTGGTGAGCTGTGCACTGTGAGGTAAGCGACCTTGACAGGTTGTCAACGTTAAACTTAATTTAATAACAGATGTATGCTGGCTCTGTACAATATCACACATGTGTATGTGTACTCGTATATAGAAATAATGTATGAATGCATGTACGTATGTGTGTATATTTTTATAACTATTGTAACAATTGTATGTGCGTAAATACGTACATACATACTCAAGTGTTTCAGTACATCCTTTAGGAATTTAATTTCACATTTTACAATTGGTCATTACAACAAAAACAACAACAAAGCGCTGCAAACTGCGAATACATTTCAGTGAAGTTAGCTGTACGCTTGCGTGCTATACATATTATATATGGCGTTAAGTCGCTAAAGTTATTTTACAGACAGCCCTTTTAAAGGGGGCAATAAAGTGCAAAGATGTAAATAAAAAGAAAAGTTCAATGACCTTCTCTAGAATCGAAATCACTGTTAATGTCTATTTTTAATTTAATAATAGCATTTTATAATTACGATGATCTTTATTCTACAATATAGTAAACATTTACTGTTTAATTTTTATCTCTGTTGCTATGTTTGCCTGAAGAAACAATTTTCAAAGTATAGGAATATGATAATTATACAAGGATTAAAAGTTTCCACGAATTTCCACAAAGTTTCGACTATCGCCGGAATTGCAGAGGGATTTCACGCATCTTGCAGCGTAAATTCAGCAACTGGTTGCCGGCAAATTATCACTGTTTGTCGGAAGCAAAAAATTATTACGGCAGCATGATTTGTTCTATGGAAGATTTTTCAAATTATGCAAATAAAAACATGGGTATCCTAATTACAATTAATATTTCCAAGAAAAAATTAAAGGAAATAAATTTGTCTGTCAGACGTTTAAGAAATCATTTGTAAGCAAAGTTCATAAATTAATAAGCGACTAAACTATGGGAAGCATTAGTTAATTAATTAAGCTTCACCTCCTGTCGTTTCTCTAACTATCCCTTTTCTATAGTTCCAGCACAATGCATCGCATGTGTAGAGGTCATCTCATGAGTGCTGGTCCCAGATAAAAAAAAAAGTAAATGTGGTCATGAATCACTGCGTATTAGCTGTTCAGACATGACTATTAGTTTGCCGAAGAGGGGCCGAATTTTTTAAATAAATTATCACGATTTGTAATCTGTAAATCTTTGCATGGTAATTTGCCAAAGGCTACTGGAAAAAAAAAGTTAAGCACACTTCATTAGCACGACATTAGCTAGTTTGACAGTTATACCTATCGCAAAATCTATACCCCTATAAAAAAATCACCCAGTAGTTGTGCTGTTCTTCAAAATCTTAAAAAACAAAAAAAAGCAAGTGGTTTAAAGATTTTAGTTCTGCAATTTTTAAAAAAAACCGATAGCACTTCAAAGTGACAAGGTTAACATCACTGCTACATTGAAGCAATAACAATAACGAAACAATATGACAAGAACAATAATAACAAATGAGGCTAACCGAAACACTGTCACTGTTTCAAAATAATCACCAAACAATTATGCATTAACATTTTATGCATGATCAGCAGGTTGTAAAACACATACAAATAAATGGCACAAGACAACGGGTAAACAAATGTTAATGTGTGTGAGTGAAAATAATTGTAAATTACAAGCCCAGCTGCAGAAGCATAAATTGGCGAATACAAACACAAACACATATTCTTACGTGTGCACGTATTGTATTCACGTCTGCTGTGTTGCACTTCAAGAAAAGGTGATGGTTTCATTTCGGTGAAAATTTGTTATCAAAATTTTACACATTTTGAAAACTTTTTCTTTGTGTATGACTGGCTAATTTGTTTGTTTAGCATAACGCAAATTGCATGTTGTATCTACTTCTGATCTAACGTACTCTGTCACTTGTATGTGTATGTATGTATGTGTGTATGTACATATGTATGTATGTGTACATTTGTGCCTGAGTGTTGTGTTTATGCAAATATAAAGTTGCTTTTTATATTCTGTTTGTTATTGTCATGTCAGTTATGGTTCTGGCATATAAATGTGTTTTTACACGTTTCATTTTATTCCTGTGGTTACTGTTGCCATTATTGTTTATTACTTTATACCTCTTTTTCATTCCATTTACCCAGGGGTAGAATTTCTTGTTTTTTTCTTTTTTTTTTTTGTCTACCTCTTGTATTCGTGTACAATACAACTTACTTAACTACAGACACAAAAATGTTTATGCACACACATCCACACACATAAAGACACTCTTTATTTCGTTTGCTGTAATTCATAAAGTTTTAATTTATAAAGAAATATAAATTTGTCGAGTACTTAATCAAAATTAAAATTTGTTATTCAAATAAAATATTGAGAGTTTATGTGCCAAGAAAGAAAATACGAACTGTTTCGTGACATTTTAAGAGGGCAGTTATACACTGATGCGTATGAATACAATATTTCTGTTCGAGCTAAGAGTCCACAAAGATCAATATTCTTAATTGCAATTTTTAACTAATATGTTGTTCACACTGCATGCACAAACATGTTTAAGTAAGTATTTAAAACTCTTAAACCAAAGTGTTCACACTACAATTATTTGATGTATTGCCGGTTGATTAAACAGCTGATACAAAAATCAAATAATAATATCGACAATACCTAATCTGCTTGAACAGTTCATAACTTTTTTCTTTTTTTACAACCTGCAGAAGAAGAGATTACAACAAACAGTCCTGTTCTGCAAACCACGTGATTTGAAATCACGAACCGTTTTGAAACCACGCCGACGATTTAAAGCTGTTCTGTAAATCACGCGATTTTGCATTTTTCGGCGTGGTTTTAATTTTTCGAAAACACGAGCAAACAGCTGATATTTTATATTTGCTTATATTTTTGCACTGTCAATTAAAATATTAGAGGAAATAAAGAATATAAAAATGCCAGGAGCTACTTTATTATCAATAATTGCTTTGAGAAAGCATCAGTTAAAAAAAGAGCGTTTTCAAAAACGACATTTGCGGGACAAACCATAAATTTTTTATTAGCACAACAAAATACCTACATATGTATGTATGTATGTATGTATGTATAATTGCGAAGTTGCCAGTGTTTTCATTAATGAAATTTACTTAAATTTTGCATTTATTTATTTATAAATTTGCACAAAAATAATTAATTATTGACCATTACTAGATTTTCTGTACAACAATATATAAAATTTGTCTTAAATAAAGAACATGATAGTAAAATAAATATATAGTTACATGACTTATAAAGAATGTGTTACTTTGGCAACCTCAAAAACATGTTCGAAAAAATTAACCAGCTGACTGCTAAAAAGTAAATATAAACCACGACATTGCTAAACAAAGCAAAACAATTATGTATTTTCAAAAAAAGCAGTGTTCTTACAAATTTGCTCATATTTAAGTTTTTATATGTAGCAAACCCAATTTTATTACAAAAATAAATAGAAAACAAATCACATGAAATATATTATAGCATTTTTATTAAATTCTAAACGAAATACATAGAAAAAATAAGCAAGTGATTTCAAATCGTCAGTTATTTAGCTGACGATTTCAAACCACGAGATTATTAAAATGTTTGTGTGCAGAACACCATTTCCGTGATTTCAAATCACTTTGACAAAAAGTGGTTTACAGAACAGGCCTGAAAATTAAATAAAATGTATGACGTGCCGCCATGAAAAGCTACGTTCACTAAAACATCAAACTAAAAAATACATGAACTCACAGACTTTGAAGAAAATCAACCCTGGGAAACCACATAAAATTAAACATATTTAGCCAAGACTTTAGGTATGTTTAAACTCGGCAGTATGAACACCAAATTTATGAATGTCGGGCCAGGGGTAAATTTAATTTTCGTACCAATTTCTGCATTTAATAAGGCAGTCGTCTTATCATTTAGTGCCAACTATCTGTTTTCTGCAGTCAAGCGAAAAAGCTTCGCAGATTGTGTGTTAAAAAAAATTTGTTTTTCCTCTAGCAGTGGTCAGGGGATGTCTGCGACAATGCATTCCACCGGAACTAGTTGAAAAGTGATAAGTGTAGAAGTGATAAGAGGGAATATAGCTGACGTTTTACGGCTTAAATGCCGAAGAATACACAAATGCACATCACAAAAAATGTTTGCAGCGTTGGTACTTCATCTTCTCGTTGTAGATTCCATGCGCCAAATACGAGTACTCAGCCCACAATATCTGCTTTTTACGCAAAACAATATTCGAATACCGGTTTTGGCATACTGCAAATATTTTCAATAACGCTGAAGAAAACTCTCGATTGCAAAGAAAGCAAATTTCGAACTGTAAAATCATTAAATAGGTACGACCTTATTCAAGTTACTGTAGATTTAAACTAAAAATTTTGTTTAAGAATAATCCGTTTTAATATATACTTTAACTTTAACAAACGTTTTTGCATCACAAAGTCATTAATTTACACTCTGTCACTCTGAATGCGTTATTATTATTTCTCCAAATTTAATGAAATTCAGACACACATGCATGCATACATATGGATGTACACTTAAGTCAAATAAATTAATTTTTAATTTTTTCACTCCAAAGTGGTCTTATGATTCGACTTTTGATTATGGGTGGAATGGCGATTTAATAATTAGGTTTTTTTTTTTATGGCTCATTAAGAGCACATGTCAAGTATTCCGCCTATTCTCATTTTTAATTCGTACGTGGAAAGAAAAACTATAAAAATTTAATAAAATAGAAAACTATTACACCAACAAAAACATATATACATACATATGTATGTATGTATGTATGTAAATTCTTGAAATGAAAAAGCAAAGAAACGGAAAATTACAGTTTAATAAACATACTTACACGGTATTGTATTGGAATTTTCGTTGATTGTTGTTGTGGTTGTGGTTGTTCGTTATGTAGTGGTTGTTAAGGACCGTATTGTTGTATTTAAAGGGTGTTGGCAGGTTGTTGGTTGCAGCGATTGTTACCTTATGTATTTAATGTTTTTTTTTTAATTTTCTTATTTATACCGTGTTGCTATTGCTTTGATATGATTTATTCCATTTATTTATTTATTTTTTCACATTTGCTTAAATTGATAAAAGAAATTTTTATTGAAAATATTCTTTAACAGCACTTACACAAACACGCACACATACATACTGCAAGCGAGGAGTAAATTTTTCCAATATCCCGCTTTTTATTTTGATTTTATTGAAAGATTTATTTACAACAAACAAAAGAATTTTTATTTAATTTTTATTAAAATTTTAGGCATTTAATGGTAAACAAAACTTATTTGATTCTAATGCTAGTTGTGGGGCACTTATTTAATTGCGAGTATTTTTATAATATATATATGTACATACATACATACATATGTATGTACATGGAAAACGTTAATTAAATTGAACAACCCAGTCAAAAATATATGGATTAATCCATAATCGAGCAATAAAGGCGTAATGACATGTATATCCATTTGGAGTAATAAACGAGCTATCGAAATTTTTTTTTTTTTTGCTTATGCCTCGCTTAATACTCCTAATGGATCAATGAGGGATGATGTATCAGTTCGTTTTTGGTTTTTTTTTCTTTGACATAACTGTTAATTGTTGATGTTTTCGTTTTTTTTTTCTATTTAGTCAGTTTAGTTTTAAAAAGTGAAAGACGTGTTATTAAAAAAAAGCGAAAAGGTACGGGTATATAGTAACAAATTGTTAAAAATGTGTCAAAATTTAGTTTCTAAGCGTCATTTAAGATGACTAGTTGAAAAAGAAATTGAAAAATTCTCAGAACAGCTCAGAACAACCGAGCCTGATTCAAAAGTGGTAAGACTGAGTTTTTTTTAATGCAATCAGCTAAACAAGTATTCAAAATTCTTTTTTTTTTATTTTAATTTATTTCAGATTTCGTATATTAAATTGAGTTTTGACAAATTCAAAATTGAAAAAGCACTACGCAAAATAATCGGCGAAAATATGTTGCTCAAATTAAATTGGGATAGATCAAAAAATATGATAAATATCAGCGTTTAAAAAACTGCAGTCAATGTAGCAGAAGTCGTAAGTTTTTTCAATTTTTGTCACTACACAAACACAACCTGTTGTTTAAGTTAATGCTTCTTAAAATACGAAGAGTCGAAGTCTAAGAAAAATAAAAATAAAAAAAAGTAAAAAGTTCAAACAGTTGTAGTTGAAGTACAACCAAAAAAACGAAAAATTCAAGAAGTCGTAGTTGTTGTAGACTTTAAAAATATAAAAGGTTCTTCGGTCTTCGGTTACCAGTCCAATATATGATCTAAGTAACTGCTTTTTATTAATTTCAATTCTTAATTTTCTTTTGCGTATAACTTTTGAAGAAGTTGGAAAAGAATTTTTAGATGTTTCGATATTATTGTCAATTTTTATATTATGCAGTCTCAGTAAATGTATTTTTAAATTTGATACTCTATTGTTTTTGTGCTTATTTTTGCACAACTTACATACAGCAAAACCCTCATCCACATCATTATCAAAATATTTCCACACTTCATTTGACTTATTTCTCGGCATTGTATTTCGTTTTAAGAATTTCTAAAACTAAATAAAGCCGCCGAAGTTATTATTTTAAAATTCATATGCATACATATTTATGTATCTGTTGTATGTATGCAAAAATGACTGGAAAAACACACAATGTCTTTAATGCTTTAACTTCGGAATTTATCAAAAGTTGTAGTCAGTCAAACATAAGAATGATCGAACATGTCAACTTCTGTAGTACTACGTTGTGTTTACTTTTATATTTTTAAAGTCTACAAAAACTACGACTTCTTGCGACTTCTTGTTTTTGTATTATACTTCAACTACAACTGTTTGAACTTTTCGTTTTTTTAGTTTTCTTTGACTTCGACTCCTTGTATTTTAAGTAGCAGAAGCAAAAGTAGTAGACAAAGCAACTCCACATATCAGAAGTTTTTAAACGCCGATAAATATGACAAATACAAATTGTTTAACTTTTTTTATTTCGCTAATAGGTGAATTTTTATTATCATGTCTTAAATAATATATTACGTGTTATCGTTTCTTTAATTTTCTTGCAGAAGCACTTAAAGACACGTATCCAACATACCCGGAATATGAAAAATCTTTCCAGCTGGCATTTCGTAAATGTAAGGCAACTGTATACCGACAGACCTAGTCGTCAAAAACTACGGCCTCGTCGAATACAAAACAAAAAACAATAATAACATTTTTATAAAAATTTTAAAAAATAAATGAATATTTTCTTGTTTTTGTAAAAAATAACCAAATTTGTATTTTATATGAATGTTTACTCCCTTTATGCTCTATTAGGAGACAAAAACGATTACTCCCTCTGTCGTCATTTTCAAGATCAAAGGGAGTACTCCATATAGAGCTTAAAAGGAGTACTCGTGTCTGCGGACATGCTGTGTTAAAAATCCAATGAGGTCCGGAGTTTTATGGAGTAATCCATTACTCGCAAAGGAGCGCTCTTTGGATGATCATATTTTTTACTGGGATATACATATATGTACATATACATATACACACATGTGAACAACTATATAAGTTATAGCGTTTGGTTTTGTTCCCAACTCTCTGCCGCGGCTGAGGGTAATTAATTAAAAGTTCATATTACTAACCTTCCCATTATTTGTAAGCAACAATGTTACGTGTGCATAAGTGTGTGTAAATGAAAATTTCTAATAAAATACTATGAAAAAAACCGACTGTAAAAATAAACCACTAGTAGAGAAAAACTAGGTTGAAATGATTCCAAATCATGAACGTCAACGTCATATTAAACAAAACGGTCGGGTACCCAGCTAACTGGCTACTACAGCAACAACAACTACTGACAACAAAATGTATACAAAGTATTCTTGTGTTATATTTACTTACAACTCCTACTCTGCGGTTATTAAGGGTCACATCAGGGCTGGCAAAGCGTTTGATTTTTTTGTAGTTTTTCTTTTAGAAGATTTATTCGTTTAGATAAATAACAAAAAAAAAAAAAAAACAATGAACAAAAAATGTACACCACAATCTAAACAGAAAGAAGAGTGAAAAGTCATGACTGTTCAAATTAAAAGAAGTGTTACGAGTGATAGTGATCATGTTGTGTGTAGTAACATCGTTGGCTTGCAATCTGTGTTGAAAGCCATGTTATGACGTTTATGTTTGACAGCAGTCTTTTTGTTGTTGCTGCTCCTTACTTTTTTATTTAATTTTCCTAAAAAAAAATAATGGTGGCTGCAGAAATATGAAAAGGAAAGTGAGAAATAACAGTTAGTAAATTAAACTAATGTTTAGTTATTGAGTAATAAGCACAACTTAAATATAGAAAAAAAAACCAAACGGAGAATACAAATTGACAAGCCTGCGTGAATTTCGGTGTTTGGCCACTCGTCTTGCAGAGATTGGGACAACACGAGATGTTCCCAAGACTGGGCGGTTCCGAAGCAGCCGTTCTGCTGAGAATATCGTTGATGTTGCCCAAGATGTCAACGAGAAGCCCGAAACATACCTATTCTTTGCGCTATTCAATTCGAAATCACCAGAACATCGCTGCGACACTTTCTAAGAGTTGATCTGGGGATATTTCCAATTAAAATTCTATTGGCTGAAGAATTATAGTTTAGGGATTGAAAACAGTTAGTCGAAGTTGGCTCACCCTGTATAAGAGCGGGTATGTATGTAACCATCTCATAATTTAAGAATGTGTCACCGAATCGGAAGAAAATTTTACGCTTTCAAAAGACATTGAACTCAATTTGATGTCATGAGTTAATGAATCGATTCGGTGCGGTAGATATCGATAATTTTCGAATCAGCGACGAAGCCCATTTCCAATTGAATGGGTTCGTTAATAGCCCCAAAAATAAATGGCGATTGCTGAGAAAATCGGCTGATACGTTCGAGAAATAGCGTTGATGAAAAATTTTAAAGAAAACATCCTTTTCTTTTAACAACTCCAAAAGTATTCATCAAATCACTTGTAGATATTCACTGACTTTAATAGACCTAAAATTAAGTATCGGCTACCGCAAATTTTACTACGATCTGTTAGATGTTTCAAGAGATATCGATGTTAAAAATTTGCGAAAAACCGTGTCTGTTTTTAATTACTCCGTAATTTTTCATCAAATCTATTTGCGATGCGCATTAATTTTATTTTTTTGGAATTAAAAACTGTGTCGAATGGGTTCGACAGCGGGAAATTTAAGCGACTTCCTGCAAGGTCAAACGATTCTTATATTTTTTTATTATTATTTATTTGCTTTTTATTCATTATTATATAAATACATACATTATTAATATGTAATGATAGCAGTGCTTGCTAAGGCCATCGGCTAATATTATTTATACATTTATTATTAATTTTTTTTTTTTTTTGTAATGAAGAGAGCCCACTTAGAATTAGTTTGTTATTCATAATACATAAAAAGTCCCTTGGGCTAAATGCACTTAAGCTGAAACCTACATTTACATAATAATTCACCAGTTTACCAATATAACTATGCACAATGGTACGCAATTATATATTTTAATAAATACGTTAATTGTTTTATGATCGAAAGGCTATAAAATTGTCCAAATTTTATGTCAAAAGTGATTTGAAAAGTTTCTATTTTATTTAATTTAACTTGCAAAGTATGTCACGACTCGTATACTCGTATGGAATATTGCAACAAAATCTTATCCAAACTTATTGCTTTTGGTGTCGGTGATATCTCCTCTCGATTTATATCGAGCTTTCTCAGGGATCGCGCTATAAGAGTTGTTATAGACGGGGTCTCATCTAACGAGTTCAAGATCAATTCAGGGGTACCACAAGGCACCATTCTTTCTCCTACCCTATTTCTTATTTTTCTTAATGACCATAACCTAATTTTCTACTTCCAGCACAATGCGTCGCATGTGCAGCGATAACAAAAAAGTAAAAAAATTCGGGAAAAAAAGCTTTTATGTAAATTGCGCTAAAAATAATAAAATAAACTCTTCCTTTAAAGCTTTTACTTGCAACGTTATTACAAAATTTATGTGAAATAAAAGCTTGTCGCTATATTTAACAGATAAACAAGTACATTAAATAACGTATGTATGTTATTTCGATCTAAACATCGAAAGAGGAGCCTACATACCGAATTTCAAGCCTATAGCTTTAGCCGTGTGGACTGGCCGATGATGGGTCACTCATTAACGTTAATCTTTTATAAATGTACAGATTTAACTACTTCAGTTCAGTATTAGTTTATAGAAATACAGTGGACTGCCGATAATTCGTAATCGCAAGGAACCGGCCATTTCTTACGAATTATAAGGGTTTTCGATTTAGCAGGGTTTCGATTTAACGGGGTTAAAATAAAATAAATACGAATTAATGCGGTTTTTCAATTTATTTACTAAAACGATAAAAAAAAAACTTAAAAAACAATTGTTAAAAATAAAATACAAAATAAATACATAAAATAAAACTGACAAATTCGTTTTCTTAACTTAAAATCTAAAATCTAAAAAAATATCTAAAATTAATTTTTAAAAAAATGGGTAATTTGCATTTGTTTCAGACTTTTCTCACGGAGTTTGTCCAAGGTATGTTCTAATTTTATTAAGGAGTTAAAAATTTCTTCGTCTACAGTATGATTGTAGACATATTGGATTGGAGCGGTAAACAAAAAATCATTCATTCCATGTTTATGTTCTTTTTATTACTAATTAGAAGTGCTAGTTAGCAAACAATTACGAGTTATATGATCTAAAGGAGATTTTATTTGAAAAAAAAAAAATTACGAATTAGCGAGGGGACCAAAATGTATGGAAATTTTACGAATTATTTCAAGGGACCGACAGTTTATTACGAATTATCGGGAATTACGATTTATCGGGGTACGAATTATCGGGATTTGACTGTATGAACTGTGGAGTTGAAAGAGGTCATAGTAATTACAGGCTCACTTTGACATTAATCTATTCCACTGAACTTCACTTCACAGATTACTACTGCTACTGCTTTGTAAATAGAAGACTTTTGAGCGGTCCTCCGAAACAACATTGGGTAAAAAGTTCGGTATAGGATCAACTCTCGTAGTTGTTCTTCAATGTGTTGCTTGAACATTTTTGAGAAAAGACCAGTGATATTAATATCAAATGTACTATTAGTATTGTTTTCTCTTTCTAATACTTGAATATATGTATGTACTATATATACATATGTATGTATGTATGTAAATATATACACGGTGGGCCAAAAGTAATCACCCGAGGGACATGTTCCCGATGTTCTTTTGCTGTAATTTTTTTTTTAAGACAAATTTTGGCACTGCTTATGATATGGGCTAAGTGACCGCCGCCAGAATTGATAACCATACTTGCAGATCCAAAGGTTTTTATTAAATAAAATTACAGCAAAAAGACATCGGGTGATTACTTTTGGGCCACCGTGTACATATGTATGTACCGGCACAAACCTCGTAGCACTGCCTCCTAACTTTATAAATATCAATCAGACAGATCGCTTAGAATTTGTCTGATTGGTTACATACAAAAATTGTGAATCATGACCGACTGTGCAATGCCCCACTAAACTCGTTTATTCCCATTTCAAACACATATTTCACAGTTTCAACTACTTTTACTGCTTTGCAATAGCAACAACTTCAAGTTCTGTGTTTGTGTTTATGTGCACATGTATGTAGTTGTGGTAGGTAGTCAGTCAGTCAAGCAAATGAAATCACTCACCATCCGTCTGCGACGGCGGTATAAAGGCGGCTACAGCAACAACAACCACAACTTTATAAACAATAAACACGCATATTTTAGAAGAAATTATATTTAATAGGAACTTAACGGTAAAAGAAGAAAGAAAAGAGCAAAAACGGAACTCGATGCAAACACGCAATGTGTTGCTGTTGCTGTTGCTGTTGCTCTATTATTGTTGTAATTATAATTATTTTGCTGTTGTTGTTGTAGTTGCCGTTATTTTTGCTCTTGATACGCACGCAGCAGGATCACAATGAGAAGAAGCAAATTTTCTTGCCAAAGTAGAGCAGCATTGATTAAAACTTTTCCACACATCCATACACATGTACATATGCATATGTACATACGTATACAATTATTTAGCGCAAACAAACAAATTCACTTTTCTCAATTATTTTTACTCACACCCACACACATCCAAAAACGAATATTATTTCTTTTCGAATTGCAAATGGCTTTTATCACATGTTTTTTTTTAATTTTTTTTTTTTTTTGTTTAATAATTTTAATAACAAATGCTCTTTGAAACCGTTCTCTCGTAAAACACTCACAATATTTTTAAAAATTTTAGTTATTGTTGCTTATTTTACTGAATACGTTTATTTGTTGTTATTATTATTGGGGTGTCATCAACTCGTAATTTTTCCGCAAACCGACGCTATTCCGTGCTGTATACGATTCAAATGCCGCAAAATTACTGAACTATCAAGTAGGTGCCATTTGTGATTATCACATTTTATGCTTTCAACACAATTCCGTTACGCTGAATTACATATGACATTTTTGGAGTGTGCGCTGTATAACAAATTGATTTGGTTGGTAACCCAAGATGCTGCCAGCTGTCTAAAATCTTTATAATATAAATCGTCTACGCGAAGAAGAATTTTTTCACACATACTTTTCGCCAAAAATCACTTAAATTGCGAACTGTGACGTGACGCCAAGCAATTTTATTTCAAAATATCACCGGCAAGAAAACAACAACAAAATTGCTTATAAGAATAGTAATTCAGCTATTTTCACAAAGGGGAAGAGAATTTGAAGGGAAATTCTCATCAACTTTTAAAATCATTAATGGATTAGGGAGAAAAAAAGTGTGAATAGACTAAACTTCCAAATACAAAACATGGGCTTGTAGAACGCAAATAATACAGATTTTAAAGTAATCACGCCTGGCAGCCCCTTCAATTAATTCGTCGTCAGTGGTTTTTAAACTGTTATCCGCAGACTGAAACCAGTAAGTGGAGGCATAACCCATTTACTTTAATATGTATTTATTTATACTGTTTGTACTGAATTTCATAAAAATAAAAACAATCGCTTATCGATAATTTATAGCTGACGTTAATTTAAATGTCTTCATAATTTAGAGTTTTCTTTTATTTTATAAATTTATTTATTGTCTCGTTAATAATAATTGAAATAAAAAGAAATTTTCATAATGTGAGTCTAAAATATTGTTTATATTGTTTGTATTTTGTTTGTTTGCATCTTTTACATTGACATTTCTTCTATAGGTAATATGAGATATGCCCACTATAACTCAGAATCTTATGGGGGAGGGAATTAGGAGAAGTCTACTATTTGTAAATGTTTTGTTTTTTTGGCACATTAAAATTTTTGTGCGAAAGATTTCCATCTGGTGTTTTTGTATTTTTTTATAATTGATTATGAAGTACTAGACATAGTAGACGTCTGCCCGAAAAGTCATGGTTGTTAAATTTTGCTGGAACTGGTATTTATATCTTCTTCGAATTTCGTGTTTTAACATTTTTCAGTTAAGTAGACTTCTTCTATCACTCAGCTACATTTCATGTGAAGTGAGGTGTGAAACGTATTATACGGATAGGGATTGGCATACTAATGTGCGGCGCATGTATTGCATACTCACTCGCAAATCTGTACTCTGGTAAAAAAAACTATTGTTAAGGCATGTTAAATCAGAACTACGCGGTTGACCTGATATTTTATGTCTCACCCCACCCCACCTCCCAACAGACATTAATTAATAGTGGAGTTTTATAATAAACATTTGTTTTAGCGTATTAATGTTCTATTGTTTCATTTATTCAACGTTAGTCAAATTTAATTACGATTAAAAAAAAATTGCTTAGAAAAATTAAATAGATTCAAATTGAATAATAAAATGTTTGTTGAATAAAAAAAATTTTTAAAGGAGCTATTTGGTGTGTTTTGTTTGAATATTGTGTAATTCTCAAATATTCTTTGGGAGTTCTTGTATAAACATGTGAAATTTCTTGGTTTTTTTTTCAAGAATTTCATTAAAGGCCTACTGAAGATTTTGGTATTAGCACCAAATAAAATGTGCATATAAATCAGCTAAATCATATATGATGGGCCAAAAGTCACGCCTACGTGTTAAAATTTTAATAACTTTTTTTTATTATTTTTTTTAGATTTTGTTCATCGAACATCATATTTTTAGACGCAGGCGTGGCTTTTGGCCCACCCTGTATAACAAACATAAATAAAGAATCATATTAATGTACATAGAAAATAGTTTTTGTTTTTAAAAGTACCAAAAAGGAGGATCAATAAGGGATGAATTATTTACGGCCAAAATTCATTTGATAGTTTTTTACAAGCACTACAACTTATGGCTTTCGAAGATAAATGGAATACAAAAAAGTACCAAAACTGAATGACGCCTCTTTTTTTGCATAAATTCAGGTTAAGTTGGATTTTTGCAGCCAGCTTTATTAGTTACGCAGATTGCCCGGTTTTTAGCCATTTGCATCCCCTTATAATTCGTATATCCAAAAATTTCTTCTTAGTGGATCTACACATGAGGAGAGTTGTCGACATAGAAAATTTCAAGACACATAAATTTTCAAATATTCAAAAGTTGTGAAAAATTTGTATGAGAAGATACGAAAATAGGCTACACTGATGGGTCGAAAACCAACTACACAAAATTGGCTTTTTCTCATGCAACCGGTTTGAGAAATAATGGAAATAAAAATAACCATTAATTTCGTTAAATTTTTATTATCACATACATACATAAACAAGGTAAAACTAGTTCTATTTCTAATTTTTCTTAAACCGAAAATTAATAAATAAATATGAGAATCAAATATATGAAGGCACTGTCGACTAATTGCTTTTCATTCGCCAACTGTTTTTAATCATATCGGCAGCCTTTTCGGCAATCATTATAACTATGGCATTTGTGTGACCTGCTGGTATGATGGGCATAATAGAGGCATCTGCTATACGAAGTCCAGCAATGCCGTGTACCCTTAACTGTGGGTCAACCACAGCCTCCGCATCGGTACTGGGTCCCATTTTACAAGTACCCGATTGATGTTGCAAACTGGAGCCATACAGCCTCAAACAGCATTTCCAATAATCATCGGAGCCAAATACTTCGTTTTCACAGTGTAGAAAGGGATTTCGATTGAATTGTGTGCCAATTTTACGCATGACTTTAGTTTCGGCTAATTTCAAAATCTGTAAAACGTTCAAATTAAATTGAATTAAATGTGCAGCAGAATAAAAAAATATTTACCAAGTTGACGCCTTCGATCATGGCACGTACATCATCCGGATCTTGCATAAAATTCGGTTCCATTTTTGGCCAATGAAACGGATTATTGCTACGCAAGGAAATACGGCCTTTACTTTTGGGTCTCAATAGCACCGGCACTAAACCAAAAGTTTCCTAAAAATTTCAAATAAAGAAATTATGTGTCTGTTTTTCTACATGAGAGCCCATTTAAGTTACTTTATCGTGTAATCCCTTGAAAACGGTTTGATAAAATTCGAACGGTATACCCAATAAATCTCTCATGGAACCCAAATGGTCGCCGCTTAGAGAGCCCGCCCCCAAAACGATTTCCATATCAGCATAATCGAGATCATAAACAGAAGAAGGTGTTCTAACAAATGCAAATGCTTCAGCCCCTCCGGGTATGGTGTATGGTCCTCTGCCTTGCAAAACGTATTGCAAAATATCCGTCGGATTTATAAGTTTATGGTCGTTCACTGTACTTTCGTTGATGGAAAATACCAAACCATTTAGAGTTACGTGATCTTGAAGATTGTAGCCCACATGGAGGTCCTTAAGTACCGTTATATTATGCTGTTGGAGATTTTCCGTGGGGCCTACGCCTGACAGCATCAGCAGCTGTGGAGAGGCAATAGCACCGGCCGACAGTATAATTTCCTTTTTTGCACGTATTAGAAACTTTTTACGATTTTTTAGAAATTCCACCGCATCGGCTTTTAGCTCTTGCGGTTGAGAGTAGTTTGTTTTAGCGGGTGTTTGTATTAAGATTTTGGTAACCCATGATTTCATAGACAAATGCAGATTTGGACGATGCATAATGGGCCTTATAAATGCTTTGCTTGTGCTACATCTGCGACCGTTTCTTATTGTGGCTTGGGAGCGGCTGAATCCCATCATGCATTCACCATTTGGATCGGTGATATTGTAGCCCATCTCTTTGCTAGATTTCAAAAATGTTTTTAGTAATTTCGATTTATGGTCAGTGTAGCCGACATTGAGAGCGCCTCCTCTGCCATGATATTTGGATTTTCGCAATTCATCGATTTCTATATGTTCCGATTTCTTAAAATAAGGCAGCACCTCTTCATAACTCCAACCCGTATTGCCCATCTGAGACCAACGATCGTAATCCTTACGATGGCCTCTGGTGTAAAGCAAAAAATTTATAAGACTTGTGCCACCCATACCTCTGCCCTTGGGCCAGTTGCAAACACCATCCTTTAAGCCCTGACAAGCATTTGGTGTTGGATCCGACTTATAACCCCAATTATAACGTGTCATTTGCGTAAGCGCCGCTGTAAGGGGCACATCGCTGATGAAGGTCTCCTGATCACCTGCCTCCAACAGCAAAACTGTGGCATTGTGAATCTCGCTTAAACGATTGGCCACCACACAGCCACCAGAGCCAGCACCAACAATAATGAAATCGTACTCTTTTAAGAATACCTGCGTATCAGTTAGACGGGTATTCAATAAAAGTGTTTCTAAATCACGAACCAAATCGACAATATCCTGTCCCCACGACATATAAACGATTGATAAAAATTGCAATATTGAAACGTAAACATTTAGATGCGGCATGGTGCAGTCATCTTTAGCTGCGACAAGTCAAGAATCTATAATGATGAAACAAATTTCATAACATTCTGAACAATTAGCACTGACATGTAAATTGCACAAATAAAAAATGTTCATAAAAATGCAAAAATCGTTGAAAATTAACACAATCTTGCAAAATACAAAAATTCTAGTTCTCTTATATGCAGTGCAAATTAATCTCGCTTTGAGAAGAAATTCAATTAATTGAAGCAACAGCGGGCGAGTGCCTGTAAAATCACAGATATACGCACACAATGTGCATTGCAATTTTATTCGCATTTCATGTATTTTTTTTTTTTTTTTTTTATTAATTTGTATGCAACAATAATTTTATTTATTGTTGTTTGTGTCGTTTGTGCTGTGAAGACGACGCAACCTTGAAATCGGCAACAAGTTACTGATCAACATATAAAAAGGAAAAACTTCCTGCCTTGATTTTAAAGAATTTATTACAATTACTAGTTCGCATAAGCGCTTTTATGAAATTGGATTGCAAATTTACAACTTCATTACGATCGTTTATAAATAAAAACAAAAGTATCAAATAAATTACACAAGTAAACAAAATTTAACTTTTCTTTTTTTAATAATTTGAAGTCGCTGATTTCAAATCGAATTTCCATTTTTCTCAATCGGCTGGCATTTTTAACTTACAGGTACTAATCGTATTTATGATTTCTTTTTTCCAAAATTTAAACTTCAAAAATTGAGAATTTTACTCTTCTTTAAGCGATTTTCAAAAAATCTGAAAATGGTGAACGAGGAGGCTACACAAAACGTTCTTGTTTGAAGTTATGGTTCCAGGAAACCAGAGGGTGATCGCCACTGTCGAAGTAGTCTGCACGTTGACTACAAAACGAAAAATTTTCCTGCGTTCAACCCCAGTTTCAGACTCATAAAAACATCTGGCATTTTTTCTGATGTGCATTGCTGTGTCTTTGTGTCAGTTGTTGTCGGAAGGTTTCAGTGGCGAAGCCATAGCCACTGGTCACTGAACAGTAACTGCTTCAGCTGTATGCAATCCACAGGCATATCAGAACGCCCTCCTTCGTCGGTATTGTGTAGCATCGGCGAAGTAAAATATTTACTAAAAATGGGTACTAAAAACGAAGCTTCCAAATTTAATACGTCTCCTTGACATCAGAGCCGGTACAACACTGCTGTAGAAACAAATAACGTCCAAAAAAGCAGTGTTGTAAGATAGTGAAGCTTCACCTTCTGTCATTCCTCCAAACTATACATTTCCTCTAGTTCCAGCACAATGTATCGCATGGGCCGGGGTCGTCACCTGAGTGCTGAATGCTTTAAAACCCATATTTTGTAATTATAACTTTTGATCCGCAACTATTGAATTTTCTTTAGTGTTCTTTCACAAAATTCTTGAAAAAAAAGTAAATAAGACATGAATTGGCTGGCAGGGCACTTCATTATAGTGAGCGTAAGATACATTTGTGTTGCCGTTAGAAATAGTGAGTTTTTTTTATAGAAAAGAACATAAAACGCCTTCAGAGCACAGAACACTTTTAAGAAAGGAACACAAAACTGCATTTTTTTTTAATAAAAATTGCAAAATTTATTTTCCAGAAAAGAGCACACTACAAGTATTTAAAGTTAAAATCTACTTTTTGGTAATAATTTGTGAAAAATTTTGTATTTGAAATTGTATTGCGATTTTTTGTTCAATAAATATTTCATTAAATAAAAGTTTCAATAGTTCTTAATTTTTTTTTTTTCAACAAACAGTCACACACACGCACACATAAAAATCACAATCAGTAGTGAAAACAATGTTTTAAAGAAAATCACCTGAACAACACAGTTATTCAGCCGTTCGTTGTATTATGCATTTGGCCAATAAATAAATTTACTTAATGCTTCAAAAAGCCCAATGCCTTCCTTCTTATTTTCCTTTAATAATGTTTTTCTATTTTTATTTTTTTTTTTATTGTTGTGTTTATTGAAACCGTCCGTAAAACTCTTTTTAACTTCTCGCTTGTTAACGACTCATGCGTGTGTTTTCTATGCCCGCTTATTGCCAATTAATCGTACGTAGATGAAATCTGTGAACTAACACTGTGGGATCGATGCTAAACGCTGTGTCGTGCTGCGGCTGTGGCTACCTATACACAGCACCTCTATGAACTTGACTGTCTACTAGATAGAGATGGTTGCCATTCACGCAATTAATGACAATTACACCAGCGCTCATGTATGTTTTTAAGCAACTTTGTTTTCGATTATTTGGAAGTGAATATGAACGGCACACATCGTGTTGTCGCTGAGAATATTACGATTCTTATCTTGATGAGTTTTAAATCCCCTAAAATATTGCAACAGAAGAAGAAGTTATAATACGTACGAGTACGTGTAAAGAGCGTATAAATTTGGCGCAGCATCTGGCCGCTTCCATTAGGATGATTGGTTCCGACGTTATTACAATATACCCACGTTTCGTCAGCAATTATTGTTTTTTTATCTGGGACCAGCACTCAGGAGATGACTCCTATACATGCGAAGCATTGTGCTGGAACTATAGGAAAGGGATAGTAGAATAAACGACAGGAGGTGAAGCTTAATTAATTATTTTGCAGCTCTGCTTTTGCACGTTCTTTGTTTATACTCGTAGCAGTGCTGAAGCTTCGGTTTAGTAGCCATTTTTTTATTATGACCCTTTTGAGCAAATCAGGATCGTCGTTAAGGTCATTCAAGAACTCCTAAGCGATTCTAATGCGACGTTGCTTTTGCTCAATTTGCAGCAATTTTGGAACAATCTTCGCTGTCACACGTTTCATGCCGAAAACATTCGAGAAAATTGCATGGCACGAGCCAATTGATATGCCAACATCCTCTGCAACTTCCCTTATAGTGATTCGACGATTTTCCAAAACTATTTTTTTTAATTTTTTTTTTCACTTATTGAGGTGGTTGCAACTCCAGGACGCTCATCGGCCTTCTGTAAAGCGCTTGTACCACTTATAAACACTTTTTTGGAGACAAAGTGAACTCGCCGAATGTCACAGTTTTACGTTTCAAGTGCCTTGGAGCACTTCATTTTCTTTCAACGTCATTTTTAACGCAAAATTTAATACATATTCTCAGATCCATTTTTTTACCAAAAGTCAAAAATCGAAAAACAGTTCAACAACAAACTACTAATCCAAATTGGCTGATAATGCCAACATATGAAAATAACACATGTGTACAAAAACATAAGAAAAAAAAATTTAGATAATCGAATGTACACAGCCCGCGAAAATTCAAAATTCACCTTTTCTTTTGAACAATCCTAATCAATCGTAACTCATACTGACTGGCGTTGAATAAATAAAAATAATAATTTTAACCTGTATTGGGATTTTAAAATGGTTTAGAAAAATTAGAAAATATAAATCGAGTAAAAAAACTACTTGTATAAACTAATTTTTGCAAAACCTACTTGGTTCTTTCTGTTGGTATTTATATAATTCTCAAACATTTTTACAGAATTTTAAAATTTTTTTTGTTCCCTTGGGGCATGTCTCATGTCTAATTGTTTCTGATCAAAACTTTACGAATTTTAATCTGATTTAGATTTAATAATAATTATACAAACTAATAATCAGTAGACCTTCAATAAAATTTTTGAAAAAGCCAAAAAAAAATTTCACATCTAATATATAAAATTCTCGTGAAACGGCTTGACCGATTCTTATGAAGTTTTGTGTGCATATTGGGTAGGTCTGAGAATCGGACAACATCTATTTTTCCATTCCCCTAAAATTAACCACGCCCACTTTTTTTACCTACATTTTCCTTTTTTTTGCAATATGGGTATCAAATGAAACGGTATGATGAGCAGATTTTGAAAAGTTTATCATCAACTTAAATCCAATATGGCGACGGACCCTAAAACTGCAAGAACCTATTTTTAATGCTTATTTGCAATATCGATATCAAATGAAAGGTTATGATGAGGAGATTTTAAAGAGTTTATCATCAACCTAAGTCCAATATGGCGACTGACCCTAAAGGGATGAGAACGAAGCCGGTCTCCTGTTTTACTCAGGTTGATAGTAAAAATATTAATAATTACTTTCAGAGCCTATTTCACCAATTCTATTTAAATATCAATTCATATTTAAATGTCGATTTTCATTTTCATCTAGATATACTCATTGAATATTTAAATACTGTTTAAGTAGCCAGCACTCTGCATTTAAATATTGATTTTGCAACAGCATGAAACAGCTTTAAAACAGCTTTAAAACAGCTTTTAAACAGCTTTTTAAAAAGCTGTAAGTTGACGCTATCATATTAAATATCAGAGCGTTACCATACGTTCTTGTGTTTCATTATTTCAGTTGGTAAAAATGAAATTTTTTTAAACCTACTTTAAATAAAGATCATTAATTAAATTAAATTGTGTTTAAATATGTGACGCGCAAAATAGAAAGGGACCTAAGGGTAAAAACCGGTTTTGTTCAGGAGAGCCATTTTAAAGATTTAAATAGGTGTATCTTTGGTGTACTTCACTTTCATAAAACGCGCATATCTCTGGGAGGGAACACTTTTGTGGCATGGGATCGGCCTCATTCGATGCTCAGATGTTGTCCACATCAAAAAAAAAAAAGTGAAAATTGCTTTTTTTACCCTTAGGTCCCTTTCTCTATGCGCTGTCATATATGTTTGGTGTAAGAGACCCTAAATATAATATAATAATAAAATATATTTGTTACTTTGATAAAGATTAATTTATTAACCTAAATAAAGCATACTCTCATTGTCTACAACGCTTTTGATTATAAGTAAATCCCCGCACACTTATTGTAGGCAGTAATTTTTATTGAACTAAAAAAATGTTATCTAGAAATATTATACATGGCAAAACAACGTTTGCCGGGTCAGCTGAAAACAGCAAAACTTATTTTTTTTCCTATTAGTAAACAGATTCTGTGCGAAACCGGGACGGTCATCTAGTATTAGTATATTTTTAGTCTATAATTAAATATATATTATATATATTAAATATAAATATATATTTCTATATATCTTTTCAAAATGTTAAAAATAAGTAAAAAAATAAAAACAGAAATAATAACCAGGTTATGGGAAAAATAGATTTTGTTTGCTGCTGATAAGTTACGACAGAACAATGAACACAGCACAAAAAGCATTATTGTTTCAGGATATTTTTGATGGAAGAATAACAACATCTTTTGTTAACAATTATAAAAAATTAAGATCATTAGGACGACGGGTATGTTCTGTAAACCGAAACCGCAAAAATTTTTCGTTTTTAAAACGAATACACATACTTAAGTGTTCTGTATACCGAATTCGCATAATTTTACTTGGTTTAAAATCGATTAGATAAGTTCGGTCGAAATTAAATCGAATGTACTATCTTCCTAATAAATAACTGATGAAACATACAAAAACAATTACCAATTTTTACTTGAAGTCTTCTTTTATTAAATTAAGTCAAATTATATACTCTGCAATAGATTTTAATATAAAATAATCAATTTAAAAAACACTCCAATGTTTCTCCATGTTCTTGTTAAAGTATGCAGATAAAGTAGATGGATGATTGAAAGCACATTTTCACTAAATTCATTAGATATATCATTAAAAAAATCACTTTTAAATAAGAATAAACATTATTTTGAACAAATTTTTAAAAGCTTTATTGAGGTTTTGACGTATAAAAAAAACTGATTCAAAATCAAGTTCGAATGTTGGAAATCGTGTAATTTTTGAGAACGCCAAATTAGCATTTTATCGGTTTTGAGAAATCACTCGTTTTTAAATCGACTCGGTTTACAGAACAGGTGGGCATAACAGTTATAGCAGTTGAAAATCCCAAATGATGAACGTTTATAAGGTTAAGAACAGTTAAGATCAAGCATGAGCAAGCATGAGCATGCATGACCATACATTGATGGTAGTTTATTTGTATTTCTTTTTATATATGTAGTTACTTGTTTTGTTGTCAGCCAAATGTTACTCACGATCTCATCTCTATTTTTACCTGTAATTTGAAAATATATTTAAAGAAAAAGAAATTCGAATAAACATGAGTTTCAATTTTATGTTCCCCCCAAAAGCTTTGGTTTATGTGCCAAACGTCACAAATGTGCTAAATTCCATTGAAGATTTTCAAGTTCAAGGCGATGAGCACCAACACATATACATATTTCTTACATACATATGTATGTATGTATGTACATACTACATACGTACTACACAAATTGTTTATGAGTGAATAGTTTAACATTGGCGATTGGTGGTGATGATATCACAGATTATGTAAAAATGTTTAAATTTCTTCGACATTTTAATTACCTATCGAACATTTTGGCATATTTTGTTATTTCTTCAAAAAAACTTCAACGCTGAATAAATGCGAATATAGTAAGGAATGTGTGCATAAATTGTGCTATTTGGGACGTTAGCGAGACCCTACCTCAACATTGTTTTTCTTTTTTGGATTTTAACATTAATGAAAACATAGTACAGTAGCGAATGTAACGCTGAGCCATATGACTTTTTTAAAGCCAAATTTTTTTTTATTTTACCTTTCCCGCAAAGGCGTATCAGACAAGGTGGGGTTATTAAAACAGACGGCATTTTTATGCTCTATCTACAAGGTTGCCACAAGGCGAATTCGTCAACTCGCTTTTCGTCCAAACGTCAAATTTTTTGCATACATATGTTTTGTTAAATATAATATAGGGGGTGCTGATGGCGAGTAGTCAGCATGTTGGCACTGCAACCAGAAAGACCCAGGTTCGATTCCCAGCCGGGTCAAATCAGAAAAAAATTTTTCTGACTTTTCTGTGCTACAGCACCCTCCTTCGTCGGTATTTTAACAATAAAAATATTGCGTCAAAAAAACATCAGAGACGCCGCAACTTAGCTTTATAATTAACACGCAACTGCAGCGTTGTGCAAGAATTAAGCTCTATCTTCCTACCACTTTCACCACCTGTCTATTCTATACGCTATCCCTTTCTCTAGTTCCAGTGCAATGCATTGCATATGTAGGGAATAGCCCCTGAGCACTGGTCCAAGATGAAAAAAAAAAAAAAAAAACAACCTTAAAAAAAGGAGTTTAATTAGTGCAATATAAGTAAAATTTAAATTAATTGTCACAAAAAGCAATTTATTTTGAATTCTTTTATTTTTGCATAGTATTAAATTATTATAATTATTAAATTATTTACAACCACTTTTCTTAACTTTCTCACAAAAGTAAACAAACTTTGACGTTCGGCGCAAAAATACGTTACAAATTCGTGTATCAGCTGACGGGCGAATTTGCTAGCCAGTTTACCTGGTAATGAGTTTGCCTTGTATCGACGTATGTACAAAAAAACGTCAAAAACACATTGTTTTTGTAATATTTGCATTAGTTGTTTTCGACATACATATCTGGAACAAACAACATGTGTGGTAGTACAAAAACTCCATTGAACAGCACCTTGTTAAAGACGCCTTGGCTGCGGCATTTATGATTTCAAGCCATGAACGAACAGACACAGATGGTAAAGTCTCCTTTTCAAAATAATTTTCTACAGCTCATGACGTCATCACATAACAGACCAAACACAACAGTTGGTATGTTATGAAAACTGTATTAAATTTGTTGTGGTAAATTCAAATTTAATGAGATTTTTTAGGCTCTAGGTCGTTTTGGTTTTTCTAATTAAATTACAATTAAATTATTATACTATGATTATAATTAATTTTACAAGAAAATGAAAAATGTCAGCTAATCATTTTTACAAATATACAAAAATTTACAAAATAAACAAATTCAAATCCAGAGTATAATTTTATGAATACGGCTGTTAATATTTTTATTTGGAATTTTATAAAATACTTTTGACAAAATAATTTCTCTTTTCCTTATTGTGAAACAAGAACCAATTTCCTGAAGAAGGCACACAAAGAAGTGGCGAAATATTAAACAAATAAAAATTAAAGAACTTTACTGACGGCCTTAAGCTTGAAAAATATAATAATTTAAAGTCTAATAATTTTTAGTTATAAAATAAAAAACAAAAGCAAAGAATTTTATTTTGTTACATTTAATTACATAATTTAATATTTTGTTAAATTTTCTGTTTCTAGATCGTGTATTAGGGGGGTTTCTTTGCTCAAAATTGGGTGACCGCGCGATCCCAATCTGTGATGCAAAATATAGCACAATTTTTTTATTTTTCTTAGCCAGGGCTCAGGGGATATCGCCTACATTTGCAATGCATAGCACTGGAACTCGAAAGGCAGAGAGAGAGAGAGAGAGAGAGAGAGTCTCTGCTGTTAAGCATAAAACACATTCGCCACGGCAAGCTACTGACTTCAAGTTGTCAAAAATAAAATACACACGTTTATATGAGAACGATTATTTTGACGCCAACAAGGGCGACAAGGTAACAACAGGCAGGTTGCCATTGCTGATTTTGTCGTTGTAGACAAATTAAACTAATTCCTATTTTTGTTGGCTATAAAACAAAAACAACGTTAAAAAAATAAAATGAAAAGTGATTAAAATAACAGCTTAAATTATGGGAACAAATCTATTTTAGTGAAGCTTGTATAGTAAAAATGGTATCACTACAATAAACAGCTGTTCATATTTTTAAAATTGTTTATTTCTTGTTTTATTATTATTGTCATTCGTAAGTACTTTATTTTTATTTTTGCTTTTAAATGGTATAAATATATATAATTCAGGTAAAATGGAAGAAGTTCTAATTGAAGAAGTGCGCAACAGCAATATTTTGTAGGATCTGCACACCCGATGCACTGATCACCCGATGTCTTTTTGCTGTAATTGAATTTACTAAAAACCTATGGATCTGCCTATGGATGAACCATATCATAAGCAGTGCCAAAATTTGTCTTCAAAAAAGAAAAATTACAGCAAAAGAACATCGAGTGATTACTTATGGCCCGGGTGATTACTTATGCCCCGGGTTATTACTTTTTGCCCACCCGATAGATCTTGCAGCTGTAGTATAACAATAACAAAATGTATTGATTTAATAAAGCTACACGTTCCAAAAATTCCATCATGCCCCAATAAACAGTTTAAATCTAATTATTTTGCTTGGTAAAATAACCATTCACGTTTGGCTGTCGAGAAGAGTTCAAACTTTTTTCCAAAGCTAAATCACGCAATTTGTGAAGCGCTGAAATTTTTGTAATGTCAACATGATTTTCTTCTGTATTCAAACAAAAGAGATGAAATTGAGTAGTAAAATAATCTGATTTTGCAACAAAAAAATAAAAAAAAAGAGAAAACCCATGTTTTTGAAATTGCAATTAATAGAGATTAACAAGTTATGAAAGTTGCAATCAATCCGTATTATAGAGTATGTAATGAAAAATGCTGTTGGGATTACCGAATAATCCCGATTAAAGCAGTCCGAATTATCCAGGTTTTGCTGTATTTATTTTTACGCGTTCCCGTACTTCTGGGTATTTTTTGCTTTAGGGGAGCTTATAAATAGGAAGTTTAAACTAATTTCATTTCATCCTTATTAATATATTTTACTTAGCATATAACTTTACATTTTCGAGATTTTATCTATAGATATACATATATGTTGGAGATTAATTACTCTTTTTTCTTTTATTCTAATAAAATATAATTTTTCACATTATTGTGATAAATAAACTATGAACTTAAATACAACTAAATTTTCTGTCATTCATTTTATAAAATTTATTAGAGGAATTCGCAGAAATGTTCTAACTGTTTAGATGTTTTCATTTCCTTGAGAAAATTGAATTATTTTTTTAGAATTTTCAATATCTAGTATTTGAAATAATTTTATAATTGAATTTTCTTAAAAATTCTATTAATTTGTTAATTGAATTTTTAGGGAAATACAATTAATTTTTAATTAAATTTTTAACAATATTTCAATTAACTTTTTAATTGAAAGTTTTAAAATTATCAATTAATTTTCTAATCGAATCTTTAAAATTGTTTCGATTAATTTATTAATTGAATCTCGAAAAAATTTTCAATTAATGTTTTAATTGAATTTTAAAATTTTTTTAATTAATTTCATTTTTCATTTCTTGACATTTTTTCAATTAAAACTCATAATTGAATCTACGATTTTCGTGATAGGTCGAAATCCAATTAATATTTTAATTGAATCTTCGTTTTTCTTAATTGAATCTTGATTTTACTTTTTTCTGTATACTACAGCGAATAATTTAGATAAAAAAAAAACTTGATAATAATTTTTAAGATTATAACATTATTCAAAGGAAAATAGGTAAAATCTTTATATGAAAAGAGATATAAATTTAAATATGGTTATAAAGTATCAGGTATACCATGAAATTATCCGCACAGAAAAAATTATGAGTGGTTATTTTTGAATTAAAGCTGTTGTTTGATATAATATTGAAATTCAATTAAGCTGTTAATTAATTCAATTACTTTTTTAATTGAAAAAAAAAATAATTTTTTTTTCCAATTGACTTTTCAATTGATCTTTATTTCATATTTAATTAACATATTAATTAATTTAATAAATTGCTTGATTGAATATTTACTAAAATTACTGAAAATTAAAACTAAGAAAAGTGAAAGACATGCCTATACAAATATGTAGGTACATATGTGTGTCGATATGTAGTATTACCTACACGGAATGCTGCTCTGCAAAATTTCGCTATATATATAATATATATATATAATATATTTTAACAATATTCATTGAATTCATATTATGAAACATTTGCTTCGCTCTTTAACTTTTGTATGGAGAACCATGCTGTTTAAGTCTTGATTGGGGCGCGAACTCCAAATGAGAGACCTAACCTAGAATTAACTTGTCCATTGCTAACATATCATTCCAAAAAGAAAAGTAATTGCTAAAATCGAAACTTTCCGTTAGATAAAATATTGGGCCAAATTACTGTGCTGCTGCCTTTGTAGTCTTTAAACAATCCGATTTTCTATTAACTTAGGTAATTGAATTAATTAATATAATAATAATCAGTTAACCAATGAAATGATTGATTCAATTAAATACATTGTTTAATTTTTTATATTTTTTCAATTATATATTTAATCAATATTAAAAATGTAGTTAATTGGAAAAAAAACTTGGTTTTGTAATTATTATAATTATGATAATTGGTATAATCATTTTGGTGAGAGGTGCAAATTTGAACAATTTTTTAATTGATTCAATTATTTTGGTAATTAAAATCATTTTCTAATTTTTTCTGTGCGAGGATAATACATGCATACATGTCACTTTCAATTTAATGAATTCTGTTTTAAATTGCAATTAAGCCAATTGTATGCATTCTCTTAACATTTGAGAAGATGAATTTTGAATAGATTCGTGGCATTTATGGTGAAATATTTTTATGAAGTCGATAATTAATTCATATCCAGTTTCGTAGTGGAGAAGTAAAGTTGAATATCTCCAATTTTTGTTGTTTATTATTTTAAGACATTTATTTTGAATAATTTGTAGTTTTTTCAAATGTGTCTTTGCAGCATTATACCAAATAGGACTTGCATAAGTCAAAGTTGGTCTTATAACGCTTTTGAAGATTAAGTTTTTGTTCTTAAGTTTAAGTGTTGAACGTTTACTAAGAAGTGGCCACAAAGTTCTGATAGTTTTCATAGTTTTTTTTACATCGATGTGTTTTCCGAAATTAAGTTTCTTATCGAGACAAACGCCAAGATATTTGACTTCGTTTTTAATTGTCAGGATCTCATTTTGAAAATTTAACTGACGACTTGGTAATCGTTGGGGGGAAGTTATTGTAAGGGAATATAATAGCCTGACTTTTAATAGGGTTTATTTTTATTTTCCATTTATGAAAGTATTTGTTACATGCAAAAAATCCTTTTTCCATTTTATTTAGTTTGCTAGACGTTAATAGAGCTGTATCATCAGCGTAATAAACGACTTTCACGTATGATGGTGGACAGAAATCCGATTTATAGATTGAATACAATAATGGAGATAATATTGAACCTTGTGGTAGACCAGCAGTGATTTGTCTCTGAGAAGATAAACTTTTGTTAATAGCTACTACAAATGTTCTAACAGTGAGAAAATCAGCAATAACCCTGCACAAATATTTTGGTATATTGGCTTGCAGAAGTTTATAAACAAGACCGTTGTGCCAAACGGTATCGAAAGCCTTTTCGACGTCAAGAACTATTAAGCCTGTAGATTTTTTAAATCGTTTGTTAGACTTTATTATGTTTATGATACGATTTATTTGGTGAACTGCGCTATGTTGTTTTCTAAAGCCAAATTGTTCGTTTGCTATTATAGATGTATTTTCAATAGAACAATGAATTAGGCTTAGAATGCCCTTCTCATACAATTTAAACGAATTTAAATCAATGCAAATCAATTTGAAATTAAGAACAAAATATTTCATAAATTATGGCCTGATCGTATAGGCTTTAAAGAAGACAAACTCTAATGATAAATGACGCTTAACTTAGAAAATGTTTGTTTTAAGAACAGGTTTATTAGAAATTTAACTGTCTGTGCTTAGTTTATTAAGTTATCAAAAACTTGTTAACTAAACTTAATTACTCAAGTCTGGCACTGATTTACTACAAATGAAAAAAAAAAAATTATAAAATCATCATGTAACATTTGTTTAATAATAGTTTTGCTCGCAACTGTATGTGTGCATTCAAATGAAAATATACGAATATGTATGTATGTATGTGTGGTTAATAAAAGTGGAATGCTTGGCCTTCCCAACATATTTAATTTTCGTCTATGATTATTAAATAATAATTTACACTTTTAAATTTTCAGAAATATACCAAATGTAATTGGTCTGTCAAATTTATCATTGGCATCTTAATTCTACAAATACTCATAAATTATCATGAAAATATGAATGTATGTATGTATGTATGTGCTTACTTACTGAAAATTTTAAGGAAATTGTCTGAACATCATATTGATGCACGTGCGCCAAAAATTTAAATTTTTTTGATTTTCCATACAGCATCCATACAAGTTCTTAATAATACAACCATAATTAATTCTTCAAGTCTTCTTCACAAAATGCTGAAAAAAAAACAAAGAAAAAATAATAATTAAAAAAAATTAGAAAGAATTCAAACCATATAGCTCCTTTTGTGCCACCCTGTAGTAAACGAAACAGTTAATAACAACGCTAACACTATTATTATCTGTAAAAGAAGACAGTGGAAATATGCATGTGAATAATTCTCACAATGGAGAGATTTAAAAAATTGGTTACGATTATTTATCTACACTGAGAAAAAAAGTGCATTTGAAAGTGTTCACTCTTAAAATAAAAGCTAACGCTTTTAATTTGAGATTAAATGTGTTAACTTTTAATTTAAATATGTACAAACATTTTTAAATTGGGTTAAAAGTGTGAAATTTAAAATCAAAAGTGTTTAAATTGTATTCGAGAATGCGCATATTAAAATGTAAAGTTTTAACTTTAATATTCAAAGTGCTAACATTAATAATTTACATTTTAAAGTGTAAACTTTAAAATTGATTTTTTTCAATACGGCTGGTTTTCATACATGAAAATTTTTAATTTTAAAGTTCCTTGTACTGGATTTAAAGTGAGTTTAAAGTGTTTCTTTTCTGAGTGTATATTTGTTATATGGTTTAGCTAGTCTATATGCTGCATTTCATTTCGTGCTAAAACCAAAATCTTCAATAGATCTTTAACCAAATTCACATGTTTATACAAGAACTCCCAAAAAAATATTTGAGAATTACGAAATATACAACCAAAACAAATCAAATAGCTTCTTTAAATATTTTCTTTATAAAACAAACATTTTATTTCTTGATTTTAACTGCCTGTTCATAGAATTCAATGAAAATAATCGTTCGGCATTTATATTGAAAACAACAATAACAAAACACAAATTGTTTTTGTTTTCAATAGAAATGGCGAACGATTATGTTCACCTTGGCTTCTATAAACAGGCAATAAATCTATTTAATTTTTCTACATATTTTTTACAATTAGTGGACACTTTGGTTGACAATGATCTAAAATCTAAAATTCATTCAATTATTCAGCATTAGTCAAAATTCATTACGATTAAAAAAAAATATTAAAATTCTATTTTTAATTGTTTATTTTTAATGCTCGTAGGTGAGGCAAAACACGTCATGTATAATGATCATCATTATTTCGAGTTCTATTTCTATTGACATTTCGTTACAACAAAACAAACCTGCTTGTTGTTGGAGTTAATTTCATTGTAGACAAAAAATTTGCATAAATAAAACTTGCTAGTTATTACCTTCTTCATGTAATGACTATCAAGTTGAGAACGATTCTTAGTGACATGATCGAAAAACAATTCGTATCAGAACACAAAGCATTTAAATAAAATTTTGTGTTTTATTTCATTTTGTAAAGATTAACTGGGTCTTTCCTAAAAATTTTCTTTTTATTACAGTAACTCTGTCGTATTCATAAAATTGTTTTGGTTTATAAAAGTTATAAGAACTGAATTTTGTGTGGAAATTTGTTTCCTAAACCTTTAGGGCGGTAGCGATGGCACGACGTCTGCACGTTGACTACAAAACCAAAAGAAGACCTGGGTTCAACTCCAGTTTCAGACTAAAATTATAAAAAAAAAAAAAAAAAAAAAACATCTCGCATTTTTCTGATGTGCATTAGTGTGTCTTTGTGTGTCAGTTGTTGTCGGAAGGTTTGTTTCAGTGTCAGAAGGCATAGTCACTGGTCACTAAACAACACCGGCTTCAGCTGATAGCAATCCCACAATCGCATGAGAGCGCCCTCCTTCGTCGGTATTGTTTAGCACCGGCGAAGTAAAATAATAATAAAAAAATGGCTACTAAACCGAAGCTTCAGCACTGCTACGAGTAAAAACAAACAAAGAACGATCGAAAGCAAAGCTGTAAAATAATGAATTAAGCTTCACCTCCTATCGTTTCTCCTACTATCCCTTTCCTTTAGTTCCAGCACAATGCTTCGCATGTGTAGGAGTCATCTCCAGAGTGCTGATACCAGATTAAAAAAAAAAGGAAGGGTTAGAGAATCGAGAATTCCAACAACTTTATTGTATTAAATTAGTGAAAGAAATTTCTCCGTGCAATTGCTGTCGCTATTTCAGTTAATTTTTAAATCATTTTAGTAGGTATATTAAATTTATTTGTATAGAGGAAAGCGTGGAAAATAACTTTATAATTTCTTGACGTTACTGCTGTAAAAACAAATAACGTGCTAAAAACAGTGTTGTAGTGAAGCTTCACCTCATTCCTCCTAATATCCCTTTCCTCTACTTCCAGCACAATGCTCAGCATTTGTAGCGGTCTTCTGCTGAGTGCTGGTCCAAGACAAAATAAAAATAATGCGCTTGATTCAAGAATATCCAACTTGTGTATTGGATCAAAAGACTTCATTTATTTTTTTCAACATACATACAGTGCACTCGCGATAATATGAAAAATTTTTTTTCTCCATTGACTACTCTAAAATATGCATTTATTGCAAAAGCTTTACAATATTAACAGCTTAATTTTGTACTTTTTAATGGATTTTATCTACCCTCGATTAATTAAATACCCCACAGCGCATCCATACATATCGTCACCTTATTGGTTTGACCCATAAACATAGGGTAAAAAGCATAAAAAAACAACTTACCAATAATAACCTGACGATATGTTCGTGCAAATACATATGTACGAGGTCTGTTCAAAAGAAAAGGTGAATTTTGAATTTTTTTTGAAAGTATTTATTTGTTCATCAATATCCTTTTTGTCCCCTTCAAAGTAATCCCCCTCAGATGTAATGCACTTCTGCCAGCGCTTCTTCCAATCCTCGAAGCATTTCTGAAATGAGCTTTTCGGTATGGACATCAGCTCGTTCTTTGATTTTGACTTTATCTCTTCAATTGTGGCAAAACGCTTTCCTTTCACTAGTCTCTTCAGTTTTGTGAATGGGAAAAAGTCGCAGGGAGCCAAATCTGGTGAATAAGGTGGTTGAGGATGTTGTTTTTGGCTAAAAAATCACGAACAAACATTGATGTGTGAGCTGGTGCATTATCGTGATGCAGAATCCTTGATTTTTTTTCCACAATTCCGATCGTTTGTGCTGTATTGCTTCACGCAAACGTTGCATAACTTGCTTGTAGTATTCCTTCTTAACCGTGCGCCCGTACGTTGGCAAGAACTCATGATGCACCACCACGCCTTTGTAATCGCAGAAAACAAAATTCACATTTTCTTTTGAACAAACCTCGTATATATATATTCCCTTTCGCAGAACTTAATTTTTTATTTCATGGGAACTCAATCAACCATTGTTGCAAGTCACACATCATATTAATTCCGAAGGTCTGGAACTTTGCAAATCAATCAATCTTCAAATGATTCATCGATTCTTTTTTTTTTTGTATTTTTTATTTAATTTGACAACTGCCTGCTATTTAACGCATCATCTCAGAAAAATTTTAAGAAAACACTATACCAAACGAAATATGCTAATGAAAATTATTTAAAATCCAAAGCATGACGTTTCCACATTAATATTCATTCACAAGCGATAATGAACTTTCGTTGACGTTCTACAATCAATATCAAGGCTTGAAAATATTGAAGATCTTTGGCCTAAAATCAAAATGTCCAAATGACCTTGTAATAATAAATTTACCCATTTTTTGTTTGTTTGTTTTTTTTTTACAGACGTTGAAATTTCTTATTATCTTTAACGCTCACAAAATATTAAAAATTAAAAAACTAAAAAAATACCATTTACTGTAATTTGCAATTAAATAAATATTATTGAATTTTAGGTCGGACATGATTATTTGTTTATTTATTTTTTGTTATTTTTAAAATTGAAGTATAAAAATTTTAAAATACTTTTAACGAATGGCCTGTTGCACATTGTGAGGTCTTCCCAGACATTCTGCGCTTGAAGCGTTCATTCAATCATTGTGTGCTGTGCATGATTTGCACTATATCTAATGCAGACACAAAAAGTATTTGTATTTCTTTGAAATAAAATTGCTTAAGGCCATCAACGGTACTAGAGTGTGTGCGAGGATGTGTGTAATAAAATTATAAAATTAATTATGGCAAAGAAATGCGTTTGAAACTAAAATATTGTACAAAAAGTTGTTAAATAATGTGAAACGTGGTTAGTTGGTTGCACGTGGTACATATTACAATTCACTGTTTAACGTAAAAACGATAATTAATATTTGATATTTTATTTGGTGAACTTGAAGTTATTTTAACATTCGATTTTGCGCAATTTCTTTATTTTGCGTACGAGGGGTACTATTTATATTTTGGGAGCTGGCAACACTCAATACTCAATAACTAAAATCTGGCAAACCCATAATAAACTTTGACATTTTTTAGCATAAACGTACTTGCAACGTTTTGGTGTACACAAAGCTGCACTGAGCGTTGGAATTCAATTCTTTTGTGATAAAGCTCCACGCAAAAGATTTCTCCATTGTCTATGTGAAATTTGTTATAAATATTAATAAGTGAAGTGAATAAGAAGCAGCTACTTATATTTCTTATAACCAATCAATAGTTTTACAAAAATATACCAAAAATGTATGTTAACTTTTTTATTATTCGGGTATGTTCTGTACACCGAATCCACAAAAATTTTTCGTTTTTACAACGATAACACACACTGATATGTTGGGAAGTCACTCGTTTTTAAATCGACTCGGTTTACAGAACAGGGCGGATTATTTCCATTTATGGTTTTCTTTTTCTTGTTTTTATGTACATAGCAGTTGCATAAATGAATTATAATCATTAGGGCCGCATTTTTTAGTACTTTTTCATTCCCGGGAATCGGGAAGTGAAAAATTACCTTAATTTTTCCCGACGCTTGCCGAAAACGAAACCTTGGCGTGAACTGATAATGCATAACCGTCATGTGGCATATTGTGCGATAGAGGCACCCTTGCACATTAGTTCCACTTCAATACATTCGATTTTGCATGAACACTTAGTTGTAAAACAAATTTGTTCTCGTTGGATACAAGTGGTGTAAGGAAATGATTAAAAAGTTCGACCGTGCTGCTTCAAAAGACGTTGATGAAATCGTGACAGGTGATGAATAATGGGTATATGCGTATGACCCGGAAACAAAATAGTAATCGACCATGTGGGTATGCCAAGACGACCTAAATCCAACACAAGTTGTTCGTGGAAGAAGCACAGCGAAGCAAATGTTTGCCTTTTTCCTTCGGCCGAATAGGTCAAGTGGCCACTTTTCCGCTTGAGCAAAGGAGAACGATCAATTCTGAGTGGTACACGACCATTTGTTTGCCGGAAGTCTTCGGAGAAATTCGTAAAACTAACCGCTGAAAACGAGCCATTCTCTATCATGGCAAAGCGAGTTCTCACACTTCTCGTCAAACAAGTGAATTTTTGAATTGATGATTTATGCCCCGTACAGTACTGTTTTGGCACCCAACGACTTCTTCTTGTTCCCGAACATCAAAGGTAAACTGCGTGGCAAACGAACTACGAGAGCCAAAGAAGCAGTTGAAGCCTTCAAAAACCATGCTTTTAAGGTGTCTCAAGTGGAATGGAAAAACTGCTAATATTTTTTTTTTATATAGGACCAGCACTCAGGAGATAACTCTTACACATGCGAAGCATTGTGCTGGAACTATAGGAAAGGGATAGTAGGAGAAACGACAGGAGGTGAAGCTGAATTAATTATCATTTTTGCAGCTCTGCTTTCGCACGTTCTTTGTTTATACTCGTAGCAGCGCTGAAGCTTCGGTTCAGTGGCCATTTTTATTATTATTTTACTTCGCCGGTGGTACACAATACCGACGAAGGAGGGCGTTCAGATGTGATTGTGGATTGCTATCAGCTGAAGCCGGTATTGTTCAGTGACCAGTGACTATGCCTTCGCCACTGAAACCTTCCGACAACAACTGACACACAAAGACACACTAATGCACATCAGAAAAATGCGAGATGTTTATTTTTATTTTAAAATTTTTAGTCTGAAACTGGGGTTGAACCCAGCTCTGTTTTTGGATTCGTAGTCAACGTGCAGACTACCATCCATCGTGCCATCGCCACCCTCAATAATATAAGTGGTTTGAACGAATGTAAAAGTGTATTGATCATAAAGGGGAATATTTCGAACAACAATAAAGCCTTTTCCATTTAAAAATGTTTGTTATTATTTGCTATTCCCGAAATATAAATAGTACCCCTCGTATTAGTTAGTGCTGGTCCCAGACAAAAAAAAAAGTTTATATCAGAATGATTAATGGGGGATTTATTTTTTAACGACAACTGAATAAAATTGCACTTTATTAATTTAAACAGCATATAAATCTCAATTTTTATCTATGTTCGACCAGCACTTAGGGGATGACCTCTACACATGCGATGCATTGGAACTAGAGGACAGAAATAGTGAGAGAGCTTACAGGTGGTGAAGCTTCACTATCATACAACTCTGCTTTTTCGCCTCTGATGTCAAGGAGACATATTAAATTTTGTAGCCATTTTAAGCAATTATTTTATTTCGCTGGTGCTACACAATACCGACGAAAGACGGCGCTGTGATGTGCCTGTTGATTGGTTGCAGATGAAGCCGGTGCCAATGACCAGTGACTATGCCTTTGCCACTGAAGCCTTCCGACAACAACTGACACAAAGGCCCCAGTGGGCTGTTCAAATGGCTGAAATCACAATTTGTTTTTTAATAATAAAAATTAAAACTCAATTTTTTTTTGCAAATTTTATATGTATATTTTTTGTATTTTTTAAAACTATTAATTTTAATATTTAAATGTAATGTTTTGCAAAGTCTTCGAATATATAATTTTCCTTACTATAATATAATTTTTAAGACTTTTTTTTTAGAAAAACACTTGAGTGTTTTAGTTAAGTTTACTTAATAACTTTTGCGATAATCAATTTAAGATAAAATGGAATTATTTAAGCAGCCAAAATGTGTTCTTCTCCTTTCATAATTAATTAAATTGTCCAGTGCATAAGTAATAAATTTGTTCTTGTTCCTGTTGTGAGTTGGAAATTAATGCTGAGTGCGAAACGACTTAGATTCAAAAAACTCGCTTTTTTTAAATGCTCTAATTATATTTGTAATTATTTAGTTTCGTATGTTCCATAATTTTTTCTTTCTTTGTTAAATTCTTGTATATTGTTCATGTTTCATTATAACTATTTGGTGAATTTGGTGCGAATGCACAAATTACATTCGAAAATTTCGAAACTTTTGAAAACAAATCGTTCAATATCCTTCACATCGCTGGGATCTAAATCGGCATTCAATTCGATGCGTAATTTTAAGCAGGGGCCAAATTATGGCATTCGATTAGAATCGCACTTTCTAACAAAATTTCATTAAAATGTATAAGAATTCCTTCGATTCAAATGTTTTAAAATTTCTTTCGATATGGAATGCCGCAATTTGCGCCCTGGCCTGATCAGCAGATATAAAAAAATTTAATTTGCTGCAATAATTGTTAATAATTTATAAATATTAATATATATATATGTATGTACATATGTATGTATAAAGATGTATAAATTTAAATTTTCTTATGATTAAATAATGCTTCGATTTAGAAAACTAACGAGGGTGGGGGTGTCATAGAATCCAATTCGATTTTGCTTTTTATTGGATTTGCAAACCATTATTGGTTTCATTTGGTGTCTTGGGTTTGCTTTTTTCGAACGTTAATAAAATCAATATTCGAATCAGCTGTTTTGTGGTTTTGTTCATTTGTTTACAATTATTAATATAATTTTTTTTTAGAAAATATTGTTAAAAATTGGAGTTTTTATTACAAAAAAAAATAGTAATAATAAGTGCCAATGCAGCAAAAAAATAAATAAAATTGCCTCCTCCGTTGTAGCAATTATGTTACTCAGTTAAGGTGACACGATATATTTTGAGTGCCGCAAACTGCTTAAGTACATTTTTAAACTGTACACCCTAATTTATTAAAGCTGTTTTGAAGATTCCTAGCCTGGACAAAGAGACTTTTGGCGTGGTACTTGTTACCATTAAAGAGCTTTGCTACAGCTAGAATCAGCCTATCACCCTTCTGTCGGAAAGAATTCTAGTATAAGTTTAGCTAGAAGCGCGGTCTTGACAGTTTTGCATGATATGCTTCTTAGCCATGGACCATTTTGTGATACCATTCGCCAACTCTGAATATTTTTACAATACACTCGATGATAATGGAGTTTTGTGTCTAATTTGTGTGCTTTCCCACATTTGTATACAGAAAAAAAACTGGAATTTGAAATCAATTATGAAAACTTTAATCGTTAGTTGAAATGCACAACCACGTAATTTACTTTCCGTTTGATTATGATGCTATCAGAAAAATGCATGTACTCACAAACTTTTAGAATCGTATAATAAAAAAAGAAATTTTTTATAAGCGAAAATCAGAAGAATGTAACTACAAATATGTGTGCAATATTAAAAAGTTTTTTCTTCCTCCTCGAAAAAAAGTAAAAATGCTAGTTACATGATTTTACATTTCACCTAACGATATGCATATCATATCATAAATAAAATGGTAAAGTATTAAATAAATAATTATTTAATAAATATATTCTTTATAGAATAAATATAAATTTACATACATTTTGACAAAATATTCAACTTAAAAAAAATAAGAACAAAAGACCGTTTATTAACTATGTCAACTGTCAGTTGTTGGGTTTAATGCCAATAAGAAAAACAATAATATTGGTTTCTGTGACACCAATAGTAGTTCCATTTTGGAATTTAAAACTGATTTCATGACACCAACATAATTTTTTGGTCAATTTCAAATACAATTCCAAAAAGATTGGATTCTATGACAGCCCCGTTAAATTTTAACATATGTAACTATTTTTTTTTTATTTATTCAATAGTATTTGATATTTAGTTTTATAAAAATAGCAGGGCCCAAATTACGGCATTCCATATGGAACGAAATTCGTATAGAGTTTTGATAGAATTTTCTGTGAAATTTCGATACGAATCGAATGCCATAATTTTGCCGCAGGACTACAACAACAAGCCAATATTCTCTTTATACGAAATATGATGTAAAAGAATTAATTAAATAAATATTCTAGTTCAAAATTATTAAGACTATTTGATTATAAAAAGGTTCAGACATTTTTTTTTTTCAAGTTCATCTCAATATATTTTAAATGACTTTACGCATACATTTATTTAATTCAATTATTAAAGTGCTAATATGTATCTTGAGTATATCAGTGTATATCTATACAAATTGCTTTTAAGTTTTCTCATACATCGATAGCAAAAAGGCAACAAAAATTATTACATATGTATGTATATTCCTTTGTCGTAAATATGTTTTAGGTGTGCAAGCATTTTCTTCAAATCATTTTATTCTACAGTATATTATACAGTATATTTGTTTTTTCTTTTTTTTTTAATAACTATTAATATAATTTATAAATAAACAATTTCTACGATATCAGTTCATTTGTGTTGTATTATTCAATCATATATAGAGAGGATTTTAGTACAATGAAATTTTTATGGAATTAAAAGTCACACATGAAAAGTGAAAAGTGAGGAGATATTTTAAAATCTTATAGTTGCGCTACACTTTCAGGTAATTTTCCGACAATTTATTGTCAATTTTTAATTTATGAAATCTGAGAAAAAAAATGTTTGCAATCAATTACTTCCAGAGCTTGTTTTAATTCGTTCAAGCAGCAGTCACAAACCGCAGTAGAAAATGAATCGAGAAAAAGACAAAGGAAATAAAATGAATAATTGATTTCGACAAATCTTTAATGTAACGAATTTTTCCGTTCCGTATCTCTTTGACTGCTGCTTTTTTCATGTGGCTTAGAAATGATTAAATTGGGACATATAGTTAAAACTTTTTAAAAAATTAAAAAAAAAATTAATACTTATATGGGTTCACGCTTTTTTAAGCAAAGAATTAGAACATGTTTTTTTAAATTTATATATAATATATATAATTTATAAACAAAAACCAAGAAGCTACACAAAATAGTAGCGAAATATCAAAATAAAAATAAATATTATATGTATATATAAAAAGAACCTGCAGCTTAAATAATTACTGCAATTAACAACAGTTTGTTTAAGGAAAAATATGAAATTAAACTAGATAATTATTTGCACATTAAAAGTTCAAATTCTTCACATTATAGAGTCGTCTTGGCAAACCAGATGTCATTCCAGTTATTTCAGATAAGCGAAGAAATCAAGCTAAAAGGTTTTCTTTTCGGGACCTTCAAACGATTAAAAAATGTCTATGATATTTCATAACGTTCATTTTATTTGTTAATGAAAGATCCTTAACGTGGATTTTTATCGATTTATGGAATGAACACGGTTTAAATTACCGAGAGATTCATTTGAAAGAATTTCAAATTATAGAGAGTCGGCTGCGCTATGACTTTCACGGATCTAATGGAAAATGATCAGTGATCTTCGCAAAACAACCCCGCTAGCATTTTCATTCGCAGAAGACTCTTCCGTAATCGAAGCAGGCGCTTAAATTAATCATCCGCGATGTCGTATGCGGATCGTCCACGTTCAGTACAACGGTAGAAACTGTGTCATGATAACGACGCTTCCATATAGATCTTGTAAGATGCTAAGAAAAGAATCGTCTTCAAACCATCCTTGAACCAATGGCCTTAATGAGTGTTATACGTTGATCAGAAATTGAGTTGAAAAGAAGCAAAAGGAATTTGTTCTTTCATATTATGTAGACACATTATTTTTTTTTAGTTATAGGAGAGCCATTCTATTTAAATGGCATAAAAACTGCAGTAAAACTTTTGATAAGACGGTATTGAGGATCTTCTGGTTGCAGTCAACACGATAACGACTCCACCAATAGCGGCATATATATATAACATATAGCACACTGGTTTCGTCAAGAAGTATCATTCAAAGGAGTAAAGTACGTTTGTGGTGAAATAGCGATCTTTCAATACTCGTCAAAATGCGTAAACGACGATTCACTCGTCCATAAATCGTCTGGACGTTTAAAAAACAAGAGCCGTGAAACGATTGCCTTCGCCAAACAATATTTCAAATGACAGATTTTTTTTGTTTTGCTATTAGCAAGCGTTTATAAGGGATGTGTGATTTGCTTGCATATTGCGATTGCCAGCAAACGCATAAACATTTGCAATGGCTAGCGGTATGCCCCAAAAATGTGGCAGCATTTATTTGTAATTTCCAATACTACCAGTCTTCGTCAATTGCAAAAAAAAATATATCTATGCGTAGTTAACGCTCAAGTCGGCACATGAAATAAGATTTTAATTGAAAGAGAATTTTTTTTGTATATGAAAAAGAAAATAGTTTTGTGAGAGCCTATAAGAAGTGGTAGTAGCTATCCTGCTGAAGCTAATAGTGACTTCGATACTCGAAAAGTGCACTGAACGTTACACTTTATTTCTTAAAAATATTTGCACTTTATTGTTCTCTTTTACAGTGCTGGAAAATTAATACCGGAAAAATAAAGTGCAAATGTTTTAAATGAATAGTGCAAAATTGGGCACTTAACACCTTAAGAATGAGATTAGTTTTCGAAGTAGACAATAAATAATTCCCTTCTGCTAAAAATATAAAATTTTTAATATTTAAACTTTTTGAATAAATATTACAAAAAATACAGAAATACTTGAATGGTTGAATGGATGACTAGAAAAGAATAGAGAATTTTTGATTTTGTTTTAAAACTGACAACAATTTTTTAAAAAAATAAAAGTGATATTGTAAATGAAGAAATAAAATGTACCTTTTTATCACAATGGCTGTTACTAGTTTGAGAATATGCAAACATGGATGTATGTACATATGTATGTATGGACTCGTATGTGTTTTATAATAAGCAGCCTAAGAGTATGCTTTAAAAATTGCTTAAGAGTATAGATATGAGTGTGTGTGTGTGTTTATGAAAAAAGCTTTTCTGCTACATTTCTAAGTTTAACAAAAATTTGTGCTTGTCTCTCAAAAATGTTTAGCTTCTTTTTTTTCAGTACAATATTGTTGCTGCAAATGCAACTGTGAATAGAAGCAGTGAACAGGTTTCTTCGCACTTATTTTTTTCTTATTGCTGTTTTACAAGTAGATTTTCTTCAACATCATCCTACACTTTCTGCTCGATATTTTCACGAAAATGTCGATTTTCCGGATTGGCTAAAACCGATTGTATAAATTCTGTGGTTTCCACTTGCAATTGCGTAAGTCTTTGTTGCAGTAACTGATTGCGTTTAACCAATTTTATTGTTTTTATAGCAATAGATAGCAAACCTTCGGTGTTGCGTATGTTATTAAACGATTTTGTATTGTTGCTGTTGTTGATTTTGTTAGTTGGTTGTTTAATAGATACGAGTTTATCCATCAACAGGGGATGATTGCCCCTTTTAAGTTCAGCACTCTTCTGTGTATCTAAACTGGTCATAGAATCTGAATCATCTGTTGTCATTTCAGCATCGCTGGCAGCAGCACTCACAACACTTGCCAGCTCCCTTGTACTCTCGTCATCATCATCTGAATCCAAGTCTCTGGGATTTAATTCACTTATTGCTTCATTTGACTCGAATTTATTGCTGGTGTCATTTTCGTGTAAATCTATATCTTCGCTGTCACTGCCATCTTCATCATGGCCAGTAAAGTTATTGTTCTTTGATGCGGTTGAGTATCTTTCAAACAATCTTCCTTGGAATTGTAAAGTTTGTGATGATACTTTTCCTCTGTATGATGATGCTGTTGTTTCCGATAGCGATGAGGATGACGATGATGGTAACAGTGTTGAGGCGTTTGAAGTGCCCGTTGTATTGCTGAAATATGTTGCTGTTGAATCGTTACTTAAAATCTCATTGGACAATCTTATATCCAATGAGTTTTCCATATCCGAAGATGTTGAAGATGTGACCGCATTGTCCGATACAAAAGTAAATTGCGCCCGATGATTTGTTGGTGATGTGGCACTGGTATGCCTCAAATGGTTGTTATTTAATTGAGCATCGTTTCTTGTGCTTTGATAATTGCCGGTGGTATTGGTGTTTCTCTCAATTTGATTACGGCCTTGTATTCGTAAGGAAGCCGCAACTTTAGGATTCAATGAACCCCGAGCAACTGAAATGTAGAAGAAAATAATCATATCATTGAAATACATATGCAGAATAAAAAAATAAAAAATAATAAATTATTCATAATATAAAAATTGTGATAAACCTTTACAATGCAATTCACACTTGTTCTAGATTTTCATAAACAGCACATTTCTAAATTTGAATTAAAAATAGCTTTCGTAGCATTCATTTATTGATTAAATAAATATGACTGTCAATTAAAAGATATAAATTAAAAAAATACAACAAATGCAATAAAACGTTCCCTTGCACATGTTGAGCATTGTGTTCGACGACAGTTGTCAGCAGGGCAACATCTACAATCGAGCGAGGGGTGCACAAGTGATGCATGAGCGAAAACGTGACCTAAAATTAACATGTTGACTCAGCGAAAGTATGATTAGTTTTTCATTGTTCTTTTTTTTTTGTTTTTTGCGGAAGAGAATTTAAATTAAAAATAAAACAAAGCAAGTGAGAGCGCTACATTCGCTACAGAAAAATAATGACAGCATCCCCATAATATATCGTAACCTTTCGGTAGTTAAATGGAAATCATTGATTAATTAAACATCTTTAGTGAGAATTTCCATTTAATTTCACTTGTGAGATGTAAAAATCGAGTATGAATTGAATTCGTTTTCACCATGTGTTTCGTTATATTTCTTAGAATTATGAACAGTTTTGCTTAAATGGCACATGTCCAACAATGACAATTATTTAAAATTTAAAAATGTACGAGTATATTTTTACATGCGACTGCTTAATTGTGCATGTTTCTTCTTCTTGTTTTTGTGTTTCTTCATTATTTTATTTTTATCAATAAATAAAAACTCTTGTGATACGTGTAACGTGGATTTGCATACGGAGTATTGGAATCTTATTTCTTTTTATTTATTTTTCATTTTATTTTTTGCTTTTGCTCAAACACAGACATATGCCGCAAAAATGAAAACGAATAAATAAATTACATGTTGTTTCATATTCGAACGAAATTCCTGATTGTCAATAAATTGTTGTAATTGATGTGACATGATTTTAAGGTGGCACGTTTCGATGACAGCCAAATGATGTAAAATTCTTTTGTAATTTGGCAATAAAAAACCGAAAAGTAAGAACCCAAAAATTACAGTAAAACTTTGATATAACGAATATGGGGGTTATAGCTACAGATGCGGCATTGTACATATTAAATACCAGTGATTACTTGGTATAACGAAATTTACGAAAAAATTACTTATAAATATGCAGTGAAGGCCCTAGTCGCGGCCAGCTCCTATACGCGGAAGGTTGAAAAAAATTTCTCTCCTGTGTTCAAAATTACCATACAAAATTAATTAATTTTATTTATTTTTTTTTTTCAGGGTACCTCAATAAATTTGCCACGTGTCTACTTCACTACTGCCAAATATGAACTGTCAAGACTAATGTTTACCAAAATGGCGGCCAAGCAAAATAGTATACCTTCCCGGCGGACAATCTGTACATTGCACCGATGGCAATTATGCCAGGTAACAAGCAGTTCGTGGCATCGATCTATTTTGGTCGGCCAATTAATTTATAAATAGGTCGACTGACTGCCTCCCAACATGTTTGCAAATCTTCTCCTTTTTCGGCAACTTTTCCAATAAATTTTTTATTTCATTCACTTTTGCTTTTTTCTCATTTTGCATAAATTTATGATAACAAATATTTTCATAATAAAGGCAAATTCAAGTTTTGTTTCCCTTTTTTAATTTATTGTTTTGAGTTTTGAAAACTTAAAAAATTAATTAATTCTTTTATAAGTATATTCGAAGGCATACATACATATATATTTATATATAATTTTTCTTCTTTGCTGTTTAAGAAAATAATAAATCAGTCTTTCAACAAAATTTATTATCATACAGAGACTTTTTAAACATCAGTTTAATCTGTTATATTTGAATAGGGTGTTTTTTTTTGGAACGTCCAATGAAATGAAACAAAGAATATTATTATTAATAACAATAAATAAAGTGAAATTATTGAAAAGATAATTTTATGCCATAAACGTTGCTTGAAAGTTATTACGAGGCTCTGTCGTGAGTGTAGTCATTAGCAAATATTCAACCAAATTTACAGAGGAATTGCCAGCAGTTAAATCAAGCAGAACATACAGTGTGCTACCAAGTTATGAGGGACAGTCAATTGTTTTATCATTGTGAGTTCAGGTCCTTGATATCTATTTCGCCAAACAATTGTTAATAAATCACCACACCTCATTTTGTTTCATTCTCTTTAATTTTAGTCGGCCATGAGACGACGACGAGTCAACGTGTTTAGTAGCTGTTGTGATATTTTTTTAAAATACACTGTCTAACATAACTTATGTTAAAGATATTTTTCAACTAAAACATATTGATACAAGCCGATCTGTACATCATGCAATTATTATTATTATTATTATCTTAGGGGCCAGGAAGCACCGTGACCAAGAAAATCTATAGTGAAAAGCCCATCATATTAGACAGCCATTCTAAGACTTCTAAGGAGTCCAAGCACTATTTCAGGTCGGGTGTTCCACAGTTTGTATGGAGGCAGCACAGTTCCACCCAGGTGGAGAAACCTCTATCTGTCCAGCGCAGGACAATGTGTCACTTGCACAAAATCGACAGACATTTGTCTGATTCGGAGTTGTGGTGCTAGTACGTTGTCGCTTCACAGCAGCTGACTGTTCAGCAAGCTTCTTTGCTTCATCAATCTCATGTCCCTTACCCAGGAAGTATTTTAGAAGCTTTCTGATGGCTCTACTGAGTCGAACCTGCTCGTCCTCAGTTCGTGGGCCATCAACGGGAGAAGTGAGGAGTTTATCTTCCTCTTCAGCGGTGATATTGGAGGCTTCCTTTCGTCCTAGGTCCACAGCAATATCTATTTCAGTTGGTTTGCAGGCCACCGGCGGAGAAGTTGCTTTTCCAGCACGTGCCGTCATCTGTTTAGCGGCGTGCTTTTCTGTGAGGCACTACTTTAGTGTTTTGGCTGCGTTTTCCTTTCCACAAGGAAAATAAGAGGACGGGGTTGATTCAGCCGCGACAGTGCCGCGGTGTCACGGTAAGGCTGATTATAACCAGAGGGCGCCCAGTATCTGAAGGTCACCGTTAAAAGCCACCCTAACGTAGTGTCAGTCATTCAATAGGCATGGTACGCATGACACCTGAGATTACGGGTTTTATCGAGTTTTCCTCTTTAGATCAGCCATTTTCAGTCGAAAGCAGGGACACCTCGTGCACGAGTGGCAAATAGCCACAATGGTCGGTGGCGATGGATGAAGTAGTCTGCACGTTGACTACAAAACCAAAACAGACCTGGGTTCAATCCCAGTTTCAGACTAAAATTATAAAAAAATATCTCGCATTTTTCTGATGTGCATTAGTGTGTCTTTGTGTGTCAGTTGTTGTCAGAAGATTTCAGTGGCGAAGGCATAGTCACTGGTCACTCAACTATACCGGCTTCAGCTGTATCCAATCCACAATCACATCAGAACGCCCTCCTTCGTCGGTATTGTGTAGCACCGGCGAAGTAAAATAATAATAAAAATGGCTACTAAACCGAAGCTTTAGCACTGCTATAAACAAAGAACGTGCAAAAGTAGAGCTGTAAAATAATTAATTAAACTATCCCTTTCCTTTTATTCCAGCACAATGCATCGTATGTGTAGGGGTCATCTCCTGAGAGCTGGTCTCAGAGAAAAAAAAATTGGCGATTAACGCCGCATGCTACGATACTTCACCCCCCTTGATGGAACCGATGCGCTTCGCTATCCCCAGTTAACCAATCCCTCCCACTATTTTACATACTCGTGTATTGGATACCTTTACTTCACATTAGAAGAAGATTTTAGTTTTCCGAACTTATTACTGCTCAAATACCCACGAAGAAGGGTGCTGTTACCGTAGTCACTAGCGTACATCAGGAAAATGTTTGTCTGGGCGGTGCTTGGACCCACGATCTTCTGGCTATTTAACGCGGTAAGTAGACAGCCAACAGTACGCCCACTCCTCATGCGTTTGGCATCCGCTGCTATGAAAGCTGAGGTCTGCGTAACGATAAGATACAAGGATTTTATAATTTGAATATTTTCGGTCTAATAGTTTCGAATAGAGTTAGATTCATGACAATTAATTTTATTTAAATTCAAATATGTCTATACTATACACCTCTTAAAAGAAACACACTTTAGTTTATTTAAAATCCTTTACTAAAAAACAAATTCCCATAAAAAAGAAAAAACTTAAAACACGGTGCATGTGTTCCCACAACTAAAATTAATTTAATCGAAGACACGTGTCTGATAACACAACACAGTATTTGAAAATGAATCTAGTCTATCGCAACTAAAGTTGCTGCTGCTGCTGCTGCTGCTGCTGTTGTTGTTGTTGTTGTCGTCGTTCCCAATTCATTTGGTTGTTTCGTAAGTTAATTGCTCATTTCCTGTGTATCTGAGAAAAGCAGATAAAAAAAATACGGTTTGTAATACCTTTCAGAATTACATTGAATACATAATGTAATAAGAAAAAACAAGTAAGAGTGCTATATTCGGCTGTGCCGAATCTTAGATGCTCCTCACTGGCCCTACCTTAAATCCCATATTCGTCTGAATTTCCGCTTAGTCGTTTAATGGTACTGGCCCTTTCAGACCACTATATACATTATAACCTCGGTCAATGCAACCCTTGATATGCGCAACTCCTCGATAATCGCAACACCCAAATTCTTAACATTGGTAACTCTGTTAATTCAACTTTGCAAACAAAATTAAGTTTTATTTTTCAATTAAATTTTTTACAAATAAAGAATATGTCGTCTAAAAAAGCACTCTTCTTCCATTAAAAATATGAATCTTCAACTTGATAACAACCATCAGTATTGCAGTTCGGTATTACGTAGCACCGACGAAGGAGGGCGTTCTGGTGTGATTGTGGATTGCTATCAGCTGAAGCCGGTATTGTTCAGTGACCAGTGACTATGCCTTCGCCACTGAAACCTTACGACAGCAACTGACACACAAAGCCACACTAATGCACATCAGAAAAATGCGAGATATTTTTTTATAATTTTAGTCTGAAACTGGGATTGAACCCAGGTCTGTTTTGGTTTTGTAGTCAACGTGCAGACTACTTCAGCCATCGCCACCCTCTTGATATAAAATAAATTATATTTATCAAAAGGGAAGAATTTAATTGCATTTTTTATGAAATTGCCCAGCAAAAATCAAGTGAATAAATTAAAGTGAAAAAACTCACGTGAAAATAATCAATCAATTTATATTTTGACGTGAAATTATTCACGGGGAATTTTCCTCACTATTGCAAATTTATGGAAAGGGGAAATATTTCGAGTGAAAAAGTATTCACGTTAGGGGTGGTTATTTTCGAGACCAAAAATCGTTAAAATGATGTTAAATCGTCAAATTTGGCAGCCATTGTTGTAGTGTCTGTGTCAAAATATGAAACATGATAAACGTGTTGCAAATCTTCTTGCATCGTCTGTAGCCTGAATTACTGGTGTAGCTACCGTCTTCAAAATAATTTATCGACTACAAGGCTACGAATGCTGCCGGCAACATTTAGTGCTTTGTAGCCTCCTGCTGTGTGTTTAATGCGTGAATATCGTGCATAACTAATTTTTGTTGCTTTATACCCACAAAAATTAGAAACAATAATTTTAGCATTCCGATTTTTCATTGTTTGCAGTTGTAATGCCATAAATTTGCACATTTGGATTCCGTAGATATAAAATGTGTATTGAAATGTAGTAAATTTTCTTGCCATGATTATTATGTGCCGCAAGAAAATTAAAAAATATATGCCATGCAATAATAATTTCAAAATTTAAAATTGTATAAAAAAAAAAAAATAATTGCCGATACATTGCAGATGGTCAAAATGCACTAGAAATTTCAGAATTGTCCATTAGTATGAATGTATTTATAATATGCACATTTAAGCATTCAACACATTCGCCACGGCGAGCTACCGACTTCAAGATGTCAAAAAAGGAATACACACGTTTATATGAGAACGATTATTTTGACGACAACAATGGCGACACGGTAACAACATGCAGGTTGCCCATGCTGATTTTCTCGTTTTAGTCAAATTAAACTAATTTCTATTTTTGTTGGCTACAAAACAAAAACAGTGTTTGAAATAAAAAAAGGAAAGTGATTACGAATAACAGCTTAAAATAAGGGAACAAATCTATTTTTGCAAAGTTGCTCCATATATAACAAAATTACCGTACGTGATATAAAACTTAAAAATATGAAAAAAAAATAATAGAAAAATTTTGGGGCGACCGACCCATGTTTTCCGAGTTATGAACCTCTGAAATTTTCATATAAAAGTAGAAATCTGCATTAAGTTATTGAGCAAATCAAGTTTCTTACATATAACGTACAGATTTATTGAAAAATTTACAGTTATTCATTTTACATTAAATAGTATTTTTGGCGCTTTATTTACATACGTATAGTTCAAAGTGGCATTATTTTTTCAACAATAAACAAAAGTTTTTATTTTTCAATTGTTTCTTTTTTGTTTGGTTCATTTTAATTGGTAAGTACAGTAAACTCGCAGAAACGTGAAAGAATTTTTACCGAGGGTGTTCACGTTTTAGATTGCATTTTTGCTATAACATATCTTTTATTTAATTTAAAACAAAATATGTATGTATTATTTTTCACCTATGAAACAAGTTTTGATTCTACTTTTTGTAAGTTCATGCCATATTTTAATATACTACATTGCAAAAGGGTTTCTAAGATACTAATTTCAAAATTATGTTATTGAATTCCTCAAAAATAGAGGTTAGCTGAATTTAAACTACGATAATTATAAATTTTTTATTGAAAAGGAGTAACAACAAAAAAACATTCTTCGACGCAAAGACAAATTAAAAAATTTAAAAAAAAAAAAAAAAAGGTGGTGTTAAAATTATTTCATTCAAAGGTTTTATATAACATATTAAAAATGATTTTAATGGATGGATATACATTGAACGAGATAAACAAAAAAGTCGTTGATCTCTTGCTGACATTGTCTTTGCTTGAGCTTTTTCTTTGAGGTTTATTAATTGTACTCTGGTTCTTATTGATCAAATCGTCGATTTCGCGACATTATACTTTTTCGACAAACCAGTTACAGATAAACCTTTCCGTAAAAGCTCTAAAATGTTTGACTTTTTTTTGAAGATTTAACACTTTTGGGTTTTTATTAGACATATTTTCAAAGAAATATTTTTAGAGATAAATTTTTTATATTATATATATAGTCAGCACAGAGACATGCTTCCAGTAGAACTACTGCGTTAATTCTAAAGCTACTTAAGGCCGCTTTAAACGATAAGATTTGTCGTACGTAAAATGTGAGAGAAAATAAAATGAAATTCCACCCGTATGTAAAAAAAAAATAAATAAAAATCGGACGGTTGTTTTCTGGCGTTTACAACATTGGTATGGATAAAATCAAGTAAGACGAAAACATTTTCATTTAATTAAACTACAGCTGTTTGCTTGTTTTCCCCAGGGATGGAGTTCTGGTGCAATTGAATTTTTTTTTTAATAACCTTGAAAAATATTTTTATAACTTTCGAATATGTTATTTTCGTAGTCAAAATTTTTAGTGTACTTTTAGAAAATAGACGTATATTTTTATAAAATTGTGCGGTCGTGGTCTAAAATGTACATTTTGATTTTATAATTGGTATAAATTTATGAAAGCAGTTTTCCCTCCCTGGCTTTCTCACATTTGTTTACATAAAAATGCATCCCTGATCTAATGGCGTGCATTGGTTTTTGAAAAATTTTAAAAAATCAAGAGAGCCATACGACTGTCAAAATTTTCATCCGTATTTTCTGTCAAAATCTTATAGTTTCATTACATATTACGTTTAGACGATCCGACTTGTGCTCTTCTACACAAAAATTTGGCATGTCGTACGACTTGTGGGACAATGTAAAGCACCCTTTATCATGCAATAAAAGTTGTTTACAACAAACAAACTACGAAATTCTTCTGCGGGGAATCGCAAAATTTTTAAATAAGCTTACGAAATTGAATTTTAACGTTCGATAAAATGTTCATGTTTTAGAGCTTTCAGCCTTTGTTCACGTTTTAGAGTAGTCAATAAAAAAAAAAAAATTTCATGTTTCTGGATGTTCTCGTTTCTGCGAGTTCACTGTGCTTTATTATTATTTTTGCTTTTAAATGGTATAAATATATATATTTCGGGTAAAATGGATGAAGTTCTAATTAAGGAAGTGCGCAGCAACAAAATTTTGTATGATCTGAGACACTCAGAGTGCAAGAATTTTAATCAGCAGTTATGGTGTAATTGCCGTCTTCAAAATGATTTAGTAGCCCACTCCAAGGCAACGACTGCAGCCAACTACATTTCTAGTCTCTGTATAGCTGTAGCCTGCTGTGGCGAATGTGTTTCATGCTTAAGAGAAATTATTAAGTGTGGTTGACGGCGACAGCAAGCTCGTTGCCTTTTCATTTGACTTTCTTTCTTAACGATGGGTTACAGTTTTTTACAGCAAAGATTAAAATTAAACCTTTTTCGTTTTGTTATTCACTCCCCACCCTTTTAAGTGGTTTCATAACATTTGCCCGTTCATTGCATCTTGATTGTCGTTCGTTCAGTTGCCGTCACATATGGGATCGTTAGTTCAAATGCAAATACATTTGGATGTGTTTGCGTGTGTGTATGGCTGTGTAAATAAATGAATAAACAAACAAAAACACATGCCAGTCCTACATGTCGTATACGTAACGAATTATATATTCGCACACCCAAATACTCGTGCACAGTGATGGGTTTTGAGTGCTTTTTGGGTATTTTTTTGGTGCTTTTTGCCTCGTCTTAAACGCGAAATTTTGTTAAATACCGGTCTTTAAAAACCTGGCTTTCACAACTCCCCCCTAAATTTTCTTTATTACAAAAATCAACTACAGTGTTACCCCGGTTAACGCAACCAATAGAAGTTTTGGACGTTTGCGAAAACCAACCCAAAAATTTCTATGCCTGTTTCTCGATCAAAATTATTATTTTAAACCAAATAACAGGTTTATTTAAAAAACAAAAGTTAACTTTCAAAATCAATAAAATTTTATAATTCTTCTACTTTTTTTTTTTTTTTAATCGAATAAAAATAAATATTCTATGTATAAAAAGGACCTGCAGCTTAAATAATTAGTGTAATTAAATAAAATTTATTGAATTAAAAGAAAAAATAATAATAAAAACCCAAAAATATATTTAGAATAAATAAAATTTATTTATAAAAAAAAAAACTAAAGTAAAACACAAAACGATTGAGAAATACTTAACATTGTTTGCAAAGTTGCATTAACTGAGGTTTTGTTTTGTGAAAAGTTGCGTTAACAGATTCATCAATGTTAAGAATTTGGGTGTTGCGATTATTGAGGAGTTGCGCTTGTCGAGGATTGCGTGAAATCATCTCACAAACAAATAGCTCGACCTCGAAAAATCTTAATTTTTTGAAAGCGATACAAAAATTGGAGAAACGCTGGGCAAAGTTATAGAGCTCAAAGAATAAAAAAAAGTTGCATAATAAAATGATTTTTTTTCATCCAAAAATCAGTGTTTCACTAAAAATAAATACTTACCAAAATTTACAATATTCGAAAGTGCTTGATTGAGTTGATGCGATCCTTGTCCATGCCGTCGAATAGTACGTGTTTGGCATTTTTTCCCTGAGCATATAGTTGGTGCCATAGCAAATGGGGTTGATGAGTGGGGTTGGCTTTGACTCAATGAAATTTTATTTTACAATTCTTGTAACGATTCTATAAGTAGAAGATACGAAAGATGGAAAAAGAATTAAATTTTAAAATGAAATCAATAAACGCGAGTCGCTTAATTGAAAAATTTAATTTATGCAAAATACAAGTTATTAATAGCACTCAGCAACATTTTATTTGATTAAAAGTTTATAGAAACTTTTGTGAAGAATACAATTTAGAACACGTTTTTTCTTTAAGTCTGTAATTTATAGACTTCAATTAATATTTTCCTAAATCGCACCAAGGCCTATTAAAAACTCGTAAGTTCGGTGCAACTCAGCAGGTGATTTCATGTCACAAATCATTCAGTTAATTTGGAAATAATACGAATTAGTGGCCAGTTTCTAACTTCAAGATTAAGACTAAATTAGATAATGTTTTGTTGTTAGTTTAAACCAACATCGTTGACCACTTAAAGTAGCAAACAAAGTGATATAAAAATTTACAGATTTCCTTTAATTTGAACTCAAATTTTTCACTCACTGGCCCTAAACTGCCAACATCAATATTCAAATTGAGAAATTAACCGAGTAGCATATACTGCAATGTAAATTTTATAGAACATTAAGACACATACCCTGCAAATAATATTGGAGAACATGGTCCGTGAATTGGTTACAATATGGTCCTATGTAATGCAGCCATGAACCATGTCATTGAAAAGAACATCTTAATGTTATACGACAAGTGTTCGTGCTCGTCTTCGTATTGACGATTACTCCGTCTCATTAAAATTATTCTCTGAGGTGATTCATGGAGTGGTTGCAACAACTGACAACACAAAGACACACTAAAGCACATCAGAAAAAATGCTAGATATTTTTATTATTTAGTCTGAAACTGGGGGGTCGAACCCAGTATTATTTTGATTTTGTAGCTAATGTGCAGACTATTTCAGTCATTTGTAAGTTTTGTTAACTCTTCAAGACTCTTTATGTGAAATAAAATTTAACCTTCGCACCAGATAAATGCCAGATGTATGCCAAATAGGCAAAATATGTTTCTTCTGCTAATGCATTCTTTGCAACTGGCCCAATGCAAATTCGATAGCAGGTAAACTCGTTAGCTATTTCGACCGTCAGCAAATTCAACGGTTTGAAGGCCAAACGTCAATGTGGTTATGAATAATTTAATAATTATAAGAATAAAAATGCAAAGTAAATAACTTTTTGTTATAATTAATTTTAAATCAATTTACATTACATAAACTTAACACGTTCTTTTTTGGTAACAAAACATACGTTTGCAAAAAAAATTTGACGTTCGACCAGCAAAACGCATTGATAAATACGACTTGCGACAACTTTTAATTAAGAAACCTTGAGCTGACCTTTAACATTTTCATCTGTAAATCAAAAACAGAGAAACAGCTGTCTTAATAAGATAACGCCAACCACAATTGCGTACAGCCAATTGTTAGCTATCAAACCATAATTGTTTTTCGTAAATCTTTTTTATTCTTCCTTTATTTCATTTGCTATTTAAAAAGAGGAGTTTGAAAAAGAAACATTATTTAACCCTAGACACAAACCAGCGAGTATAACAGAGCTCTGTTAACGCGCTAACGTGGCAATGTTAAACAATTAAAACGATTTATACTTTCAAATTTAAAAATTAACATATTAAAAAGCAAAAATGTAATAAAAAAAATTATCAGGCGGACTTCTAGAGGTGTCTAAATGAGTGGCCGATCGTTGGAAATGTTAACAGTTTTTATTTTTTAGAAAATATAAGAGAGAGATACTGAGAAAATTTCAAGAAAATCTATTCAGCTATACATGCAAACATTTAATTTATACATAGATATATATAAGATTTTGATAAATATAATTTTTTTTATATCGAGATCAGCTATTATGGTGGAAAGATACATCAATTAATATATATATGTTTGTTTGTACCTTATAGGAGACCAAACCGCTGAACCGATCTGCCTGAAATTTTCACACCACTTCACTAAAACTCTTGGATGAATTATAGGCTACTTTTTTAACCACGCCCAATTTACGCCTATATTTTTAATTTTATTACTCCTTCCACATGGCTTTTAACAGATTTTATAATAACTTGGCCATTTGTGGGACAATTTTCAAAATTATTTTTGCATATTCTTGCACAGTACCCAGCTCAAAAATTTATTACCAAATAACTTTGCCATTTTTGGTCAATTTTGAAAGTTATATTTGCTCCATTATTTTCGAAATTTGAGAGGGATGGAAGCTAAGTGCCCGACTTTAAAAAGCCAATATCAAATAACTTCGTCGTTTGTGAACCAATTTCCAAAATTGTTTTTTTAAAATGGAAAAATTCCGCAAAAATTTTTTTTTTAATTGTGCGGAAAGGCATCGTTATCTGTTGAAATTCGGTATGTAGACTCTTTTTCCTTCTCAGTGGATCTGAACATCACCAAGAAGGGATTTTTCAATATTTGTCATTGTGTGCGTAAAATAGTCACACATATACGCCCAACGATACAAACACTTCAAACGGCCCAAAAGCCCATAACGTTCCGAACGCACTAAACGCTCCAAGCGCTCCAAATGCCCGAAATGCTCCAAACGTTCCAAATAATCCAAACGCCATAAACGCTCCAACCGCCCCAAACGCTTCAAACGCCCAAAACGTTTCAAACGCTGCGAACGCCCCAAACGCTCCGAACTCCTTTAGAACACTCCGAACGCCCTAAATCCATTCGCCCATGGAAGGAAAGAAAGTGTTCATATTTTGGAGTGTTCATATTTCGAGGTGTTCATATTATCGCGAGTGCACTGTATGTCAATAAAAATTATTGAAATTATTTAAAAAAAAATTAAAAAACTTCTCAAAGTATAAAAGAACTACTTATACATTTAAATGATTTTGTCCAATATTTCAATTACTGAAATGTTTAAATCAATCATTATATTTATTAATTTCTGTTTAATTTTCAATTAAGTTAGGTTATTCATTTAGATATATCCAGAAATCGTCTTATATTTTCTAAAAAAAAATCAAACTATTAACATTTCCAACGATCGAGCACTCATTTAGACACCGCTAGAAGTTCTCTTGATTATATATTTTACTATAATTTTGCTTTTTAATGTGTATATTTTTAAATTTGTAAGTAAAAATCGTTTTTAATTGCTTAACAGTGCCATGTTAACGAGTTAACAGAACTCTGCTATACTCGCTGGTTTGTGTCTATGGTTAGAAATTTTAAAATTTAACTTCACGCACATACATTATTCTTCATAAATTAACTCCCAGATTGCGCATTTTAATGATTAATAACTATTGTTTGGATAAAGGGTTCGCTTATTTGTTAAGGGTACAGGGTTCAAACCCTATGTTTACACAATAATAAAAAATTCTGATATGTGTGATTAGTGAGTGTCTTTGCTTATACGCATCACTTTATTTTCCTTCGCTGGTTTTAGAGCAATGAAAACGCCTACGAAATATGAAAACAAAAAAAAACTAAATTGCTCCTCGATAAGCTTAAAAATTAATGCGCCAACGCTGCTTTACTAATTAACGAAAATGTGTAACGGCATACATTTAAATCCCAGCTAAAACAGACATGCAAATGAAATACTTCTAGGGGTTCTATGGCAAATGAGCTGGTTCAAGTCAGATGAAGACAGGCATGATTTTAATGCAGGAGTAGCATTGGCAAGCATGTGTTCACATTTTGCAAAACAGTTCGTCATTTAAGGGAGTACTTCGTTAAGTTTTGGGCATGGGTTCGTTGAATTCATTTATTTATGTTGTCTTTAAAGTATTAGTAATCAGTTCCCGCAACTCATTAAAATTTATTTCAATTATAATTGCAACTGTGCGGTTCCTCATATTAATTAATCGGCAGAGTTTAATGAGTTTTCCATGACTTTAAAAGTGATAATCTTCTTCACATTTTAGATGGCATTAAAAACTAATTAAGATAAAGAAGTGCTTAAGAAATCATGAAAATACAAATTCATTTTGCTGGGACATATTTTGCCACCACCATTATTGGTAAGTATCTTAATTGCCTGTGTTTACCAAAGTTTACGTACTGAAAGCAACTAGAAAATGTTAAAATTTAAGCAATATGACTAATAGAACTTTTATTCGTAAATATAAGAACACACACATACATACATACATACATACATACATACATACATACGTATGTACATATGTGTGTTTAGGAATCGAGTCATTTATTCTTATTTATTAAACTACCTTCGGCAAGTGTTAGAAAGACTAATAAATACGGCATTCAATAAACATATTCGTCGGTTTCATAATATTGACTTTTTCAGGGATGGTAAATGTAGACACTTATTTTGTACCAACAAGTACAAAAAGTGTTTTTTCAACAGCAATTTGTTTAAAAATTTTAATGTTTTAGAAATTTTAATAATAACAAAATGTTAGTTGAATTCCCTTCTGTATACTTTACATAGTACAACATCCCTGCTGATAATGTGACTAGTCCATACATGTATGTAAAGTGAGGACTAGGACAAGTCTAGGACTAACCCAAATGTATGGAGAAAACATGGTTTATTTAACATTACGATGTCCTAGGGGTGGACCATATCGGACTCACTCAAAAACTGCTCCATGTAACCACTCTCTGGAGCACCTCAGCAAGTAATTTTAATGCGTCGTAATAATCGTAAACAGTGATGTTAACTTTTTTAATTTGATTTCCGTACATCCTTAAAAAAATTACATTTTCTTAAATACAATTACCGTGCGCACAGTGCTCTACAAAAAAAAATATAAATAATATTTGCTTATACAGTCTTAAATTTGAAATTTAAAATAAACATTTAAAAACCAACAAAAGAATCAAGTAGTAATAGTAAAATAAAGTATTCAGAATTTTTCCTTTTAGTAATTATGATAAGCATTTTACATTACAATTGACTTTATTTTGCTGTAAATTATATGTAGATACATTACGAAAAAGTTTTTTTTTTAATTACCGTACAAATATAGAAATTACCTGCCTAGCGTTCGATGACCTTAATTACCGCACAAAACGGTAATATCCGTAGGGTTAACATCACTGATCGCAAATCTGAAGAAAAGAACAAACACTTGCCGTATAACAATAAGCTGTTATGTTTAATGACATGGTCCACGACTGCATTACATACACGACCATGTTTGTAACCAGTCCATTCCAGTTAAAATGGACTACGTTGTCAAATATTATTTGAAGCCAAAATATATTTATCAAGTAAAATCAACTGAAATCAGGTGACTTTTTCTGCTCGTTTATGTGTTTTACACGACGTATATGTCAAAATTTGTTTACATTTATGCGCGCCAATCATTTTTACTCATTTGTTTAATTTGAGAGAGCGCCCCTTTAAAAGTTTTACTCATTTCTTTATTTTGGGAGAAGCTTGCAAAAGCAATTAACGCATACATCAATGAAATTAATGTTTTTCTTGCTATTGTAGCCTGGATGTGTTTACTTTTTTTTTTTTTTTTTTTTTTTTTTGTCTTGGACCGGCACTCAGGGGATGACCTCTACACATGCCATGCATTGTGCTGGAACTAGGAAATTAGGTTATGGGAAGGAGGATAGAGGGAGTAGTGTTTATTGACATTTGATTTAAATCTTCCCATGCTAAAAGTGACAGGAAATACCTCTGCGGGTAGTCTATTCCACATACGTGCCGTTCGGCCAAAAAACGAATTTTCCCTGTAATGAGTAGTGCGAGTCGCCCTCAAATCGACCACAAATGGATGCGCTCTTAATGATGATCGCGTCGTGCGCGCGAATAACCGGGTTTCGGGAACAAGTTCCCTGATTTCATTAGAACACATCCCATTATAGTAACGATAGAACAACGAAACGCACCCCACGTTGCGACGATGCTCAAGAGAGTCAATAGAGTTGGCTACCCTACTGTCTCCTATGAGTTTTGAGAGAGCAGTAAGAAAACATGTTTGACATAATCGTATTTAGCTAGTTTTACACAAACAAAAAGTCTGTTATTTTTGATATTGTTGTTTTGTTGTAGAGATGGGGCTACTTGATAAATATATACTTTGACAATACCAAAGTGCTTTTCAAGTTCGAATTGTGCCACCAGCGCTATCATCACTGATGTGTTTTATTTAAGGAAAGAGTTTTTAGGCCTGTATGTGTGCGACCGAATGTGTTCACAATAACAAAAACCAACAACAATAAATACATAAAATAAAGCAGAAAAAAAAAACAATTCGGCACGTGTAGGCTTCTTCCGCTTGCCAACAGTGTGCAAGTGTCAGTACATTAATGATCGCAATGTCTGCTGCTGGAGCATTGCTTAAAGCAATATTGTCGATATTATTTAATTATTCGAGATTTAATCAGTTATTTATAATGGGCGAATATGTAATTGTAATTTTATCACTGTGTATCCAAAGGACAGATCTTTTTCTTTTAAGGTGAAAGTAGTGCATAACATGCGTTGCGTTCGTCAACGAATTACATACTTCAGTCAACAAACAGTGTCTTTGGAAGTTATAACCAAGGTTTGCAACACTTCTAACGCGCTAAAGTTGGGCCATCTTCAACTTTTAGATGCGTTGCTTAAGCCGTTATGAGAGTCCATTAATTTTTCATTTTATTAATGTAAAATTGAAAGAAAGAAACAGCAAATGGCAGAAACAAACAAATATAAAATATGTTAACAAAACTTCTATGTTTCGTCTAAGTGTTGTATTCTTTCTTTTTTTTTTAACGCTAAGCAAACAAAAAAGTTCGGAAACTGCGCTGAAAATCGCATAATCAGCTAAATGTGGCGATGGTCGAAGTAGTCTGCACGTTGACTACAAAACGAAAAATTTTCCTTTTTTGAACCCCAGTTTCAGACTCATAAAAACATCTCGCATTTTTTCGAATGTGCATTTGTGTGTCTTTGTTTTTTTTTTTTTTTCTGTTGTTGTCGGAAGGTTTTAGTGGCGAAGTCATAGTCACTGGTAACTGAACAGTAACGGCTTCAGCTGTATCCAATCCACAGGCCCATCAGAACACTCTCCTTCGTCGGTATTGTGTAGCACCTGCGAAGTAAAATAATTACTAAAAATTGCTACTAAAAACGAAGCTTCAAAAATTTAATACGTGTGCTTGACATCAGAGACGCTACAACACTGCTATAAAAAAAAATAACGTGCCATCAGTAGTGTTGTAAGATAGTAAAGCTTCACCTTCCGTCATTTCTCCTACTATCCCTTTCCACTAGTTCCAGCACAATGCAGCGCATATGTAAAGAAGAGCGCAAATATATTGTAAAGGGAAAATTAATCAGGTGCAAAGAGTACAACCATATTAAGATAAATGCAAAAACGTCAAATCGTCTACTAGTGTTATCGATAAAAAATGGAAAAAGTTTAAACTTAAAATTAACGTTTCGAACTTAAAATCTCTTAAATGTTGACAACTTAGCGATTTATGCACAATGTCTGCGAATTTGAGCTTAGTTTTTGACTGTATATTTTTTTAGATTTTTTTTAAATGAAAATAAGGAGCCAATATTTAAAAATGTAAATATTATATTGTATTTGTTTCCCTATGGCTGTTGCTGTACCTTTCTATAAATTTTCTATTAATTAAAGACAAATAAATGTAGTGTTATAACGGACTTAATGAACGCTAAATAGCTGTTTCTACTTCAAGGATCAATATATTTTAATACTTTTTTTATTTAGTATTTTAATTGTTGCACGTAGGTTGAACCTTCAAAATCAGGTTAATATTGATGTGCAGTGGGAAAAGAATCAAAAAAATCGGTCACGTCAGTAAAAAGTTATGTGGTAAAACACGTAAAAAAAAAATAAAACAGTCGAATTGAGAACCTCTTTTTTGAAGTGGTTGAGAAAGACCTAAAAATCAGAGCAAATATCCATGATTTTACGGAGAAAATTAAAAAAATGGCGTCAAAAAGGCAGTCTGCTTCGTTTTAAATTTGCCACCTAAAGTCATCCTGATTAATATTTTTTCATAATTTTTACATTTAAACTAACAGGTTTACATTAAAACTATTCCGCCTTGATTTTTTATATTACTTCTCCGCACTTTCGTCTACACTTTCCCACTCACAACTTTATACACCGAGCAAAAAGTCATTGTATGAACAATCGGTCAACAACAAACAGTTCAACTCCGACGGACAATAAATTCCAAATCGAAAAAACGAAGGCATTTTTATTACCAGGTAAACTCACTAGCAAATTCGCCCGTCATTTGATACAAGAATTTGTAACGTATTTTTTGAGCCGAACGTTAATGTTTGTTTACTTTTGTGAGAAAGTTAAGAAAACTGCTTGTAAATAATTTAATGATTGTAATAATATAATACTATAATAATAAGAATGAAAAGTATATTACTTTTTGTAATAATTAATTAATATGAGTTAAATATTACACGAATTTAACACGTTCTTTTTAGGTTATGTTATATTTAACAAAACACATGCGTACAAAAAATTTGACGTTTGGACGAAAAGCGAATTGACGAATTCGCCTTGCGATAACCTCGTATTAATGAACCTTGCCAAAAACCATACACCTTTGCAAAACTATCACGACGAATTGCCGAAAATAATTTTTAATGATTTATTGAATTAAATAAAAAGCCAGATACTGCGTTCATACGTCCGACTTACTTGCAAATAACGTAAAATATTGCCGTATATTTTAATTATCGCCACTTATTAACGCAGCAAAAGAAGTCGTGAATAACACCACTATTTGCAAATAAGTTGTGAAACGTTACCGCTTGTTTGAACACTTTCAATTGTTTACCTAATTTGTTTTTTAATTGCAGTACAAAATTAACTTTCATTTTTGAATATCTCATTATTAAATTTTCATACTCGTACTTTTTTGAAAACAAACAAACTTTTTTGTAGACAAACACATTTTTTTATGGAAAGTTTTATGTTGTTGCCATATAATTGTTTATTTGCCATCTGTCTGCAAATTTGTGGCTGCGTAGTATATACTCGTACGTAGAAACAGTAAGTTCAGTATTTCAAAATAACTCTTACAGATAAACGGAAACGCAAACGTTCCACTAAATAGCTACCCAACTGCTTGGCCAAGTAATTCGTTATTCCCAGTGCTAAGCAAACATATGGCCATTGGAAAGTTTAAAAGTTGAAAAGAGATCATGCAGAAAGAATCAGAAATCTTAATGAAAGTAAAAAAAACACATAAATAAAACTCAAAGGACCATATAAAAAGTGCCACAAGTAGTAAATTATGCTATAGAGAATATGACAAGATTAATTAATCATTTGAGCTTTAACGAAACTAGTTGAGAAGAAAACAAAATTGAAAACCATAATAAAGGTAATTCAATAGGAATACGTTTTACACAGAAAAAGAAATTAAACCAGGTCTCAATTTATTTCTCTTAAATTCAGAAGCAGCAAATTGAATGATGACTTTGTTCTTTCCAAAAAAATTATTTTAGGAAACAATCAAACAACAAAGACTATTCCTATAGGTAGCTGGGTAGCTGTACTGCTTAACTACCTGGGAAGAGGCCATAAAACTTTTGGAAAAATAAATCAAAATCAAAGTAATGGCGTTGATATGGAAGGTGGAATAAATATGAATGAATTTTATAAGAAACCCATCAATCAAAACCAATTAAATACTGACGGCAGTGTAAATGACAACGTATGTCCATTTCAAGACCTTCAACACCTTTTAACACCTTTTATTATAACTTTTTATTTTATCGTATACACAAGTACCACTTGCACTACTAATTTCCATTAAATGGATATGCTTTTGCTGCACGATATGAATAGATACATTATTAATTTCTAATTATAATTGTACATAATAAAAAAATAACAATTTGTAATAAATTGTTCGAGCTCTATCTGTAATAACGTGCCAGCTGAAAAGGAATCAATAACAGAAACAAAGGAAAAAGGACTGCATACATATGCCGTTACACACTTTATCAACCTTCAGGCAATACACACATAGACGACAGTAGGCTACAAGCTACAAAGCCTACAAAAGTAGTTAACGGCAATTGCTACTTTGCAGTCGGCTCCAACATCGTAATTCAACATTTCGATACAAAAAAATATTTTTAAAATTTTTACTGCCGTTTCAAATACATTTTAGTTAAAAAATATTATTTGAGGTCTAAAAACGGTTTTTTAAAATTTCGCAAGTATGATCAGTATTTTAACGAAAAATAATTTGATATCTTTTTTAATATTATCGTGGCGCAACACCACCATTTCTTATTTGTCACTTGTATCCAAGCCGAATTAACACCGCCTTAGCTAAAATTCGCATCAGCTGATTTGTGTCTTAGTTAAACACAAACCTTGTTAAAACAAGCTGTGTTCAGAAATCGAATAAAATTCTTAAACAAAAAAAAAAAATGTGAGTCCGATCACGGGGGAGATGTGTAAACATCTAGTAATGAAATGTTTTTAAAAGTTATTAAAATTAAATGTTTTTGTATTCATTTTATTTATTAATTATATTATTAATTGACCTTTTTTATTATATTTTTTGATATATATTTATTAAGCCTGAGGTCTTTTTTTATTTTATTTTGTTTTTTATTATTCGATATTTCGTTAACAGCTTGTTAACATCATCAGAAATAATACGAAATTATAATTCTTTGAAATATAAAAATATTTTTGAAACATGTCAAAAAATTTTTGTTATAAAATTTGATTGAAAATTCAAAAATGTGTAGTAGTAATATATGCGCATAGTAGTATATAGGCGCTTTATCTTCCTATTGTTCTGAATTATATCACTTTCCTGATTTTGAGAATGTTTCAATATTAAACACAGAAAATAATTATAAACGGCGCTTAATGTTAGAAATGTTAGAAATTATTAATACACCATTAACACGTAGAATAAATTTTAAGGCAGACACGGATAACTTAGCACAGAATTATAGATATTTAATTAGTAAAAATTTACGTAATATTTGTTAGGTTAATGTTTATTTCTTAAGATAATGATTATTTGTTAGTTATAATTTATTATATGTTTAAAATTGTTAAAAATTTATATATTTATTTTTATTGAACATTTTCTTGTAAAAATTCACATATATATATATCTCATTTATTAGTTCTTTATAATTGTTGTTATGTAATATTTTTCATATTTTTGCATATGTAAATATGTATGTTAAAAATTGTTAAACAAAGCACACTTTTTTATTATATACATTTTTATCATGCATTTAATTGTTAAAAAATTTTTATTTATAATTGTTGTTATTTAATAATTTTTTAATATATACATATATATATGTATGTGTACATGTACATGTATTTGTGGCTGCATATGTATATGTTTATGACTGTATGTTTGCATGTGTGTACGTACATTCGTATATCTATGAGTATATGTATGTATGCGTGTATATGTATGTATGTGCAAGTGTGTACATATGAATATGCTCGTGTGTATGTTTGTATATGCATTTTTATGTGTTTATGTATGTGTTTATGTATGTATTTATGTATGTATATTTGTACATATGTGCATATTTATGTATGTATATACATATGCATATGTGTAAGTGTGTGTGCATTGTATGTGTATATTTATATATACATATATTTGTATGAGTTTGTTAAGAAAGTTTATATTTGTGTATATATCTATATATGTGTGTGTATGTGCATATATGTTTATATATATATACATGTTAGTCGGTCTATATTGTATGTGTGTATGTGTGTATGTATATATATATATGTGTATGTATATATGTATATACATATATTTATGTAGGTTTAAAATTCGTTATATTTATATGCGCCTATATTACTACTACACATTTTTGAATTTTCAATCAAATTTTATAACAAAAATTTTGTGACATGTTTCAAAAATATTTTTATATTTCAAAGAATTATAATTTCCTATTATACCTGATGATGTTAACAAGCTGTTAACGAAATATCGAATAATAAAAAACAAAATAAAATAAAAAAAGACCTCAGGCTTAATAAATATATATCAAAAAAACATTTTATTTATTTGTTTTTATTTGCCTACGATAACATTATGCACGACAATTAGTGAAAATTAGTAGCTACTACTACTACTATTGCGCACTAGATGGTGTTAGTGTATTTCTATGCAGCTGTTAAGTTTCTCTGTACTTCTTGTTGTCCGTATGATTACACTAATACACTCATACACAGCTCACACCGCGTTATTACAATCTTACTCAAAATTTGTGATTGTATTGTGAAAAAGATTTTTACCCCCTAGCGTATAGATGTTTACACATCAAAAAGCTGTTGTAGGTACGTGATTACACGGTATGAATTCGCCTTGCCTATATTCATTATCAGGTATGTGTGTTATGGAAATCGATCGATTTGAAAAGTAAATCGTCTTTTGAAATCTACAGTAGTGTAATGAATTTCGATCGATTACATATTCCATATTTGTTTCGTTTCCACATATCTTCTCTAAATACAACTGTATAAAATCTAATAATACAACTGTATAATATGTAAACATATGTGTACGTGGGTGACGTTTGTAAAATATTTAAACAAAATAAAATGTGTATCAACATATTTTATCATTTTTATTTATAAAATACCTTTTTTTGTTGCGGTTTTGCTAATTCTCTTGGAAGAAAATAATAGGATGAATAGCGAAAATATTCTAAGAAAACGTTTAAGAGATAAATCGGATTCCTTAAATTTTCCAGATGAAATGTGGGTATTTAAATTTTTAAATTTCACTTCTATATTAACTAGTATTTATTTAAATAGATTTGTTTAAATAAGAACGGATGTATAATCATTTTTTATTTATTTTTTTACTTTTTTTGTATATTTCCTTACATTTTCTTCAAGTAAAATTAAACGATTTGAAAACGAATTAAAACTGGCATTATCGAAATGCGTTACATGTTAAAAACGTCTTTTACTCAATGAAACAAGATGGAATATGAAATCGTCACAACAAATCGTCACATACAAATTCATCACACTATTTGTCGATTTCAAAACGTTTTGTTTTGGTCTCATTTCAGAAAAATATTTTGTGTTTATAAAATAAAAAAATGTATTCCCCCTTTTATTTCAATAGAAATAAAAATAGTGAAACCCGAATCTTTTAGTAACGAATACCGCCGAATAGCACTAGAATAATGAATTTTATTTTATTTGTTTTTTTTTGTTTATTCATAACTATTACATTTTGTACAATTATTATTATTATTATTATTATGACTGTTTATTTACTACCAAAAAATGTTCTTGTATAAACATTTGGAATTTCTTTGCATTTTTCTAGAATTTCTTTATAGGTCTACTGACGACATTGGAATTATCTTTACGGTACTACTGTAATATGAATTGTTAAAATGTGAAAAAATAAATAAAATAAACATACTCGTATAGACCAGGTAGACCATATAACAACCATAAATAAATAATCGTAATTCATTTTGACACGCGTGGAATAAATAAAAAATAGTTTTTAATTATACTATTATGTATTTAATTATTTGTATAATAGTGTGGCGCCTTTTAGAAGCGATTTTCTAAAGTCAGTCCTACTTTACTACCGTTCCCCTGTGAGTGGATCATGCGATTGTGTGTTTTTTAATTCTCTTTTAGTCTTTACATATGAGAAACTAATAGACAAAAATGTAAAAACTGTATTCATAAATTCTTAAAATTTATTACAATTTCCCTTCTTTAATTTTCGCGGTTTTTTTACGTGAAGAATAACAGACCTATATATAAACTATTGTTAGCTTAACATACCTTTAGTTAAGCATTATTAACTTGGTTCGACCCTACTTTAAAAATGTGTTAAGGTGACATTTTTATTTAATTCTTATTGTTTGTGTGCATTTTGTGCTTGTGAAAAATGTTCTTATCTAAGCAACATATTAAATAACTTTATTTGTGAAAATTTACGATAGAGGATGCCTTTAATTTACTAAGAAGAATTGGTAAGAGTCAGTATTATATAATAAAGATAATAAGGGTACTCATGAAAACGCTTAAAATTGCCATTTGCACAATTGTGCATATTTGCGAGACTTGTCCCTTTTAAAGTTGCCAGAAAATCATTGAAATGTACTGGAATTTAGACAACTGAAGATAAGCAGGGTCAATCTGCATTACCTGAGGTGCCGGCTTCAGCAGATACTAATCCACAAGTAACATCAGAACGACATCCCTCGTCGGTATTGTGTAGCATCATCGGCGAAGTAAAATAATTCATAACATGTCTACGAAATACAGCTGCAAAAATGTAATGCGTTTCATTGATATCAGAGGCGCTGCAACACTTTTATGAAACAAGAAACGTGCAAAAGCAGTGTTGTAAAAATAATGAAGCCTTCTCTCTGTCCCTTCATCACCTGTAATCTCTATCACTATTCCTTTCCTAGCGGTTACCAAGTCACGTATTAACGTGCTTTGAGTAGAACACAACTTTGACAACTGAACAGCAATCAGCTGATGAGAATTTTAGCTAATGTAACCACCTGGTATGAATTCGCCTTTTATTATATTGGGTTAGTTTCTTTTTGGCTTTGCTGTCGCTTTCCATCAATTTTATATTAATTGATGAAAAATCAAGGTAGTATCGTACGGGCTCAAGGCAAATTCATACCAGGTAACTGCATTAACTAAAATTCTCATCAGCTGATTGCTGTTTAGTTATCTAAGTTGTGTTCTACACAAAGCATGTTAATACGTGAACTGTTTTGACAACTTGAATAAAATTGCTGTATTTGAAAACAAAAAATGCTGTTGTTGCAGGGACTTGTTCACCTGGTATGAATTCGCCTTGTACGGGCTTTACCAAGCAAAATTTTTCAGTCAGGAGCAGCCAACTTTATTAGCATCTAAAATCGGAATACCAAATTGATTTCTTTTTTATAAACATTTGTACATACTATGTATTTTCAAATGTTCATAAAAGTAAAGACGCCAATATTTATTATTCCTAATGATAAGTGTTTATAACATTTTCTTAAATATAATTTTGGAAGAAACATTTTCAGCAATTTACACACACAAAGTAATAAAACCGTGAAGAAAGAACTTATTGTCTTGAAATTATTTTTAATTACCGATATGCTTTTGGCGCCTGCGACACATAAAAAGAAAACAAACCAAAAACAAATACACGAAAAAAAGTTTTTAAAAAATTAAAAAAAAAACATACTTCATATTATGCGCACCACTTAAAAACAATAGATAAAAACTGATTTTTTTTTCTCTAAGAAAGCAAGAAAAACAATATTTAAATGACGGCAACGAACATTCATGAGAACAAAATCTTAGTACACGTGTTTACGCTCAATGAGAAGTAACGAAAAACAAAGGTACATTAAAATGGGAAGGCCTCCAAGCGTGTTTACAGCTTCCAAAAGTCGACCAGGGAAGAAAAGATCTTCGCAAAGCCTCTATTTGGTATGATAAATCTTTAATCCCTGCCCAAAGCTGAAGATACATGAAATCTCTCATACGAGAAGCCGCTATTTAACATACTCCGAGGAGGAAACCTGTAGGCCCGTCGGAAAGTCATTTAGGCAAGAAATCTTTTATCCCCGTAGTCACTATTAGCCAGGAATAAATTTATAATCCGGCTATGTAGAAAAGAATTTTATCCGCGAAGCCGCTATTTGACATACTCGTAGGAGTGAATCTCTAAGCCCGGCAAAAGGGCGATCAGGATGGAGATCTTTTATCCGCGAAGCCTCTGTTTTTGGTATAACCGGAGAAATAAATCTTTAAACCCATTTTAAAAGCTGACTATACAGAAAATCTCTCAAACGAGAAGCCGCTATTTGAAGCAACCCTGTAACGCAGGCGGTAAGTCAGTTATCCAAGAAATCTTTTTTCCGTGAAGCCGCTATTTCATATATAATCGTAGAAGATTTTTCATACGCGAAGCCGCTATTTGACTTGCGCTGAGGAACCATTAAACCCAGCCGAAACACATTTAGACAAGAAAGTGAAGTCGCTATTTTGTTTAACCGTACCGGCCAAAGTCCGGCTGCGCAGAAAATCTTTCATCATCCAAGGCTTTTCTAGAAATATCTTTAATGTTTTTGAATTCTCACATTCACATTCTCACAATCTGAGTGGGGAATTGATAAAAAGCCGCACTGGAGCCCTATTTCGCAGCGGCTAAAATGTATAGAAAAACTCGTTCCCGCCTATTTTTTCATTTGCGAATATTTTTAATCTTGTGCAGACACGATAACAAAATAAGATTCGCAAATACCATTGACAGAACGAACTGTTCGGACGTTGACGTCTATAAAATAGTTGTTTATCTTATAATTTGGCAAATATGTATGTTTATCTACCTACAATTTTGTTTTTAAACACAAACATTTCAAACGTATTTATAATTAAACACAAATTGATAATGAAGAAAAAAAAAGAAATATTTTAAGCCTACAAAGATTTATTTTTGCAAGCATTTAATTTTTTGCTTTTAGTTTTATTGTGTGCGATTTCTCTCAGTCGCGTATGCACACACACACAGGCACACAGATACAAACTGTGCCTACAGACTTGTTGTAGGCAATAAAGCCAAAGTAATAAAAAAAGCTTTTGAATCGTTTGCACGTGGAGGAAATGACCCAAATGATGACGATGGTCTTTAAACACAAATTCTCACACAAAAACCCATGCGCACACACACACATACATACAAATTTATGTGATGTGTAAGCAGCGTTGTCAATTCAGTGATTTTAGCATTGCTTTTAGTGCTTTTTAAAATTAATGCGAAGACACAAAGCCAGCTTGAATTAGGTATCGCCACTGGCACATATCCTTAATGTTGACATAACAGAAAAATGCCAAAGATTGTTTTCAAAATGCATGAGGCAGTGTGTGTGTGTGTGTGTGTGTGTGTGTGTGTGTGTGTGTGTGTGTTTCATATTCCTACGAAAACTCATTTCGCTGTGTTATTTTTACATACCAATTAGGGGGGACAAACCCGATTGGCTTCACTAATACCAACACGTTGGAGACTTTTAAGCCAATGTAATATTGGGCTGCGTTCTTGGACATGAGGGTTATGAGGGTAATAATATGGCGGTCTTTCTGGCGAAGCGGGTGCTAAATTTCCCCCGGGGCATTCTGTGGACTTACAAAAAGGCCGCAGAATTAAAGTTCTTATGAACTGAGAGGAAAGGGAATTTGCTGATCACTGGCCCACTGCGGACAGCGGAAGGCCGAAGGGATCGCGCTATAAGAGTTGTTATAGACGGGATCACTTCTAACGAGTTCATGGGTACCATTCTTTCTCCTACCCTATTTCTTATCGTTCTTAATGAACTTCTATGTCAAACTTCCAACCCTATTCACTCTTTTGCAGATGATAGCAGTATCCGCTATTCTTATTCATTTGATCGTAGGCCAACATTGCCTATAATCGGGGCGACGAAGCAGAGTAATATGAGTAATTCGCGGAATGGTGACCTCACGAGAAAATCGGAATGGAGTCACGCAAACAGGATCGACTTCAATGCCCAAAAGACCCAATGCTGCATGCTTACGCAACGTCGTATGCACGATCATTCTAGCTCCTCAGTAATTAAGGGCGGTATAAACGCCGAGGAATCAGAAGCTCTTGATGTTTTAGGCATGAAAATTCAGTGTGATATTCGATGGACTGAGCAGATTTTTCAGGTCTCAACGGAAGCATTCAAGTGCCTCGGTTTTTTAAGACGGTGAAAGACATAATTCACCCCATCTCAACTCCTCACTATTTATACCGCTTACATCCGACCGAAAATGGAATACAACTCTCATGTATGGGCCGGTGCTTCAGACACTATTTTGAAGTTACTGGACCGTGTACAGGAAAGAGCGTAGAAACGCATAGGAGACAGTAGTGTAGCCAACTCTATTGACTCTCTTGAGCATCGTCGCAACGTGTGGTGCGTTTCGTTGTTCTATTGTTACTATAATGGGATCTGTTCTAATGAAATCAGGGAAACCCGGTCATTCGGGTGCACGACGCGATCATCATTAAGAGCGCATCCATTTGTGGTCGACTTGGCAGCGAATCGCACTACGCATAACAGAGAAAACTCGTTGCTTGGTCGAACAGCTCGTATGTGGAATGGACTTCCCGCAGACGTCTTTCCTGTTACTTTTGACGTGGGAAGATTCAAATCGCATGTCAATAAACTCTACTCCCTCTATCCTTTCTCCCAAAACCTTATTTCCTAGTTCCGGCACAATGCACCGCATGTATACGGGTCTTCCCCTGAGTGCCGATCCCAGAAAAAAATATATATAATTAACATATGTATGTATGTACTTGTTAGGTTAGGTAGACCGACTGCTGGAAATGATAGGCAAAGGTCCTAATGTGATACATGTAGTGAAAATATTTAAACAATGTTGACATTGGCCCATTGAGCTCGAAGCCACATTTTAATTTAGTCGGCAAAATTCTGTAACCAAATAATAAATAGAATCACATTATTAAAAATTAATTATAACAACTGAAATTATCTTCATTTTCAGTGTATGTGATGACGTGCGCAGCGGTACAGAAGATATTCATTCTACTATATATTTTTCGTTTTCAATCTCTTTTTTTTTTTAAATTAATACAATAATGGAAATATTTTCATTGCTTATAGAAATTTGCAAAACAAATTGAATTTACCTCTTTATCTGTTCAAATGCTCAACGAAATTTAATATGTTTCATAATTGAAAAACAAAACATCAAACAAGGCATCTTCTGAGAAATTAAGCTTTTATGTTCGTATTTTTAAATATAATTTTGTGTTGTGAATTTGTAAGTATTTCTATGGAGGCGAACAAGTACATACACATGTACTTACATCTATTAAGTACTCTTACTTGCCCGTTTTATAGTATTCAAAGGAGTAAAAAACGAAAAAAAAACCAATGTGTTGGCAACACAGCGTTGATAAAGTTAGTATAATTGCTTCAAGTGGATGACACACGCATCAATATTCAGATTAAATATTTGTCTTTGTGTTAGTATAAATATTGAATCCTCTGACACACTACGTCAATAGTTCTCATCTATATTAATTTTTTGGGTTTCTTAAAGTATAAACATAAAGAAGTTACCGTCGGCAAAATACATATCTGGGGCCAAATCGCCGCATTCGTGATCGAATGAGCTTTCGTATCGAATAACATTTCGTGGCGTATCGAATAGCCAGATCGAGGCATTCGATAGCGTTCGAATCGAAATTTGTTTTAAAATGTAAAAGATTTATGAGCGGTGTCGTAGAATAAAAACATATGATTACAATCTTTATATATAAAAATGACATGTTTGTATTGATGTATGTGTGCTTCTTGAAATATTCACGGTATACCTGGTATGTCGAATGGACTATATAAAATTCAAAAATTCCAACTGGCCGTTGCTACGGCCATAAAAAGTAAATATTTATTTTTGTATATCTTGCGAACGGTTGGAGTCTAACAGCCGTATTAATAAAAATTTTAAAACGCATTTTAAAGCTTTTTTAAGCAAAATTCATTAAAATGGTATTAATAAACGAATTTTAGCTTAAAATGCACATTTTAAACCTTGTGTAAATATGGAAATTTTAAAATTGGTTGGACCCTGTTTTAAAGCTATTTTAAGATGTCATATTGTGCACTGTTTGTTTTCATTGTGATTGTTATTTGTGAAAAAAAATTCGACCCAATTTTCGGAACGTTTGCGTTTGCAGTGCTCCTTTTTTTCCATTTCTGTTGCTTTTTTATATTATTATTAATGTTACACAAATTTCAAATAAAACTAATGTTGACTAAGTAGTGATGTGTAAACAATCAAAACAAATAGTATTAAACTCGTTATTCAAATACTCTTTTAACCGCAATTAAATAAGTCACTAAAATTGCAATCTTACCAAGCAATATTTTTACTGTTATTATTTTTTTGATTAATATACAACTTATCATACATTTTTTATTCTATAAACAACAATATTCTTATTAAACACGACAATAAAACTATTTAGATACGATTACTGCGTGAATTAATAATCACGGTTTTGCATCAGTAGGAGTCAAGTGGTAAATAAAAAAATCTAGGGCTGCCATCCTCATTTTTGAAAAACCTTAAAACGTATGTTAGTTAAAATACTGATTATTAATATGAATTTTTAAAAAACGTGTTTTAGGATTAAAAAGCGTTTTAACTAATATGTATTTTAAAGCTTATTTAAGACTTTTTTATTAATACGGCTGTAAGTTTCTGAATATGGTCCAAATGACTTTGTAGTTAAAACAAATCATCAGTAAAAAACTGGGAGGGATTGGACAAGTAGGCGTGGTACCTCCTATACAAACGAAAAATTCAAAATCGACTTTTTGATTGATTATGACATATTTTTTTGGGTAATTTGTCTTAATGAAAATTTTTGATGTTAGTAAATTTTTTAATAAAAAAAAAATATGACTGAATAATAAAATACAATTTTTCTTTCTTAAATAGCAAAAAAAAAAACTGGTTTACGACAGCTTTTAGTCTATCGAATGACATTTCGAGAGAATATACTCGTTCGACTGCTCGTTATCGAATGCCACGATCTGAAATTTCGATACGTCTTATTCGATAACGAATATGACGATCTCAAAAAGTAAAATTTCGATCAATTTCATTCGATCACGAATGCGACGATTTGGGCCTTGCTTATTTCTTCATTGTTTTAAGAAAAACACTGAGGATATTTTTTATATATTTGTTGATTTGCACGTCCTAAAAAAGCCTTCAATGAGCGATATACTTCAATTAATTCGATTACAAAAGTTTTTGTAATGAGTCACAACTACGATGTGCACTCAAAGTTATCAGAAATAAAATGAATATTGACAACAACACTGCCAGACTACGTCAAACTGCTTGAATATTTTGATGAATATCAAAACGTATATGTGTGACTATTTTTTTAAACAAACGCTAGCAAATACAACAATTTAAGTTAAATATTGATGTGTGTGGCATACGTTGAACATCGTTAGTGCAATTAGAACTCGAAATTTAATAGTAGCACTGTCGCACATGGGCTCGACTAGCTTTTATTTCTTTTAGCTTATAACGATAAAGTAAATAACAATCACATAAGGGATACTAGTTTAATCTGCTAAATGGCACTTATACCTCTTAAACTGTTTATTTAAGAGCTCTTAAAATATTTGTCATAAAATACTGCACATATGTACATATCGAGCCTTTGGTGCAATACCGTAGTAAGTCAAAAAATCGTGAACCGAGAAAAATGCATTTAAAGTTTTAAGCCATCTTTTTGATAGTATTTTCGTTTACTAAAATTATTTTTTAACAAGTTTTTAAATAAAGAGGCATGTTTTGTAATGTTTTCTGTTTGTAAATTGCTTGTCATAAAGGAAATATTTCATTATTGCAAATAAATATTGTTGGAAATAGCTGGAGGCAATAAAGACATTTGTAGCTGTAGAATCTGAACAGTTAGAGATAGAAACATAATCTTTTTTCCTTTAGATATATGTATATTTCCCCAAAGATCATTTCAGCATATCCAGCTCAAAAAATTCAAATATCCAGTTACTACGGTATTGCACCAAAGGCTCGATATGTACATATATGCAAAAATTATATACGAGTCTGTTAAGCGACATATTTTACCACTTAAATTTACTTTAAATGCGTGGCGAAAGATACATTCGTAATAATTGTCTGTTTTTAGTAAACGATGGAAAAAAAATTAATTCTATTTCATTCATACTGAAAAAAACAACAATAAAATGCAAAAAATTGTTTTCGTTTTCAATGAAAAAGCAAAAATTAATTTTTTTTTCCTTCGTTTCCTAAAAACAGGCAGTAAATTATAAAAAATTTTTGATTAATTTGTTAACAGGTTTTGTGACGCATGCTACAAAACAGGGAAGTAACTTTTTTTAATTAGCTATTCTTTCATTTCTTCAACGTTAGTCTAAACTAATTGCGTTTATTTATCTATGTTTGTTATATAATTTAGGTGGTGCTAATACCAAAATCTTCAGTAGGCCTTTTACCAAATTCTTCAATAATCCTAAGAAATTTCACATGTGTATACAAAAACTCCCAAAAAATCTTTGAGAATTCCGAATTATACAAACAAATGAAACCAAATAACTTCTTTAAAAATATTTTTATACAATTAGTTATTCGATTAAATCTATTTAATTTAAACCAAAGAATAGAAACAGAAAAAAAATAAAATATATTAAGAATAAATAAAAGAAATAAACATTCTATGTAAATTTGTACAGATGTTTTTAACGAAAGAATAGTGGTTTTTTTTTGACTGTGTTTTTTTAGACAAAATATTCTTTTTTAGTAAAAAATTAAATTTAAAAATAAAACTTAATTTTGTTTGTAAAGTTGCATTAACAGAGTCACCAATGTTAAGAATTTGGGTGTTGCGACTATCGACGAGTTGGGCTTATCGAGGGTTGCATTAACCGAGGTTTCAATATTCAGTACTATTAAACGACTAAGCGGAAATTCAGACGAATATGGGATTTAAGGTAGGGCCATTGAGGAGCATCTAAGATATGGCACAGCCGAATATAGCACTCTTACTTGTTTTTTCTTATTACATTATGTATTAAATGTAATTATGAAAGGTATTAACAAACCGTATTTTTTTTCATCTGGTTTTCTCAAATACACATTAAATACGCAATTAACTTATGAAACAACAAATCGAAAAACGATAGCAATTATCGACTTTGTTTTTATAGATCATATATTTGTTATTTATAAACTACTAAAATTAAAAATAAAACTTAACTTTTCTTGCAAAGTTGCGTCAATAGAGGTTTTGATTTTTGAAAAGTTTCGGTAACAGAGTCAGCAATGTTACAATTTAGGTGTTGCGATTATTTTTTTTTTTTTGGTTTGGACCAGCACTCCGGAAATGACCCCTACACATGCAATGCATTATGCTGTATGAACCGGTGGAAAGGGGTAGTAGGAGAAATGACAGGAGGTTAAGCTTCACTATCTTACAATTCTGCTTTTGCACGTTCTTTGTTATATAGCAGTGTTGTAGCGCCTCTATTGTCATGGACACGTATTAAATTTTGAAGCTTCGTTTTAGTAGCCTTTTTAGTAATTATTTTACTTCGCCGGTGCTATACAATACCGACGAAAGATGGCATTCTGATCTGCCTATGTGTTCGTTACAGCTAAAGCTTTTACTGGGCAGTGACCAGTGAATATGCCTTCGGCACTGAAACCTTCCGACAACGACTGACACAAAGACACACCAAAAAAAATGGGAGGGTTGAACCCAGGAAATTTTTGGTTTTGTAGTTAACGTGCAGACTAGTTCAGCCATCGCCACCAGCATCGAGGAGTTGCGTTAACCGATGTTACACTGTATATGTATATCTATCTAAAAAGGAACATATTTACATATGTATGTATGCATATCTAAATACTCATATATTTACATATAGCAAGACCTTTATGTTATTTATCTGCGAGGAAGCATTTCAAGATTTTCAAATACAGTGTATTGTCTTAATTCTCTTTGAAAGCAGTTGGATTCTAAAAAAATTATGGCTGGATCATGGATAGCAACCGAACTGTTGTTCAGTTGCCAGTTGCTAAAAATGATAGTGCAGGTAATGCAGATTTAAAATGCATTAACTACAGTTGCCTAATTGCAGTACATTTTAGTGATTTTCTAGCCGCCTGACAACGCAACTGAAGTTTGGTTGCTATCCATAATCGAGCCATTAATGGAACGGTATCATATCTTGCATTTTGAATTAAACATATACATCCATATGTACGAGTAAATTAAAAACTTTGAGAGTTGAAGTGTGTTTTCGTAATTTTTAGCAAATTTTGTATACTAAGCACACAAAATCTAATACCTTAGCCAAAGATGAATATAAGAGAAATTCAAAATAACTTATTTGCTGGCAAGAAACTAGATCGTTTTTTATCAAAAGCCGTGAAGCCTTTGTGACGAAATCTACGTGTCGCACGTTACATTTTATAAAGTTGAATATAAATTAACTAATTTTTGGTAGTTATTTCAACAAAACCATTTAAGTGCAGTTTCTATAATTCAAGTTACTCTTGTCTAAAAAAATTTGCTTGTAAATTACTCAAAATTTTGGGTTTTTTTTTTTTTAAATTTTTCCGAGTGCTGCACCCTTTCCGTGTGAAATTTCCAAAAAAAATTCCATTCTAAATGGCTCACATCACATTAGTGTAGGCGAAGAACAGTGATAAGAAGCGTTTATATAAGAAAACAAAATAAAAATTTCAAAATTTTTAATGCAATTTTTGAATCGTGAGGAACGAACTACAGATAGAAATATGCGAAAACATATTTTTTTTGTCGTAGAATTTCAATTTTTTGTTTACTGAAAATCAGAATGTGCAATTGATTTAAAATTATAGACGACCTTCAAAAAAAGGTCATTCTATTCTCAATATAAAAAAGAAATTTATTTATTGTAACGCTTGGATTTGACTTTTCTTACTTAATTTCAAATTTTTTTCAAAATAGTAAACAAACACTTTTTTTCTAATTAACGAGAAGAATTGAATGTATAAAAATATGGTTTTCGATCGGACCATCTATGTCAACACTAAAGTAATGATATGAACACGTAAAAGATGTTAATTTCTGGCATGACATTAACAGAACTGGGGGCTATTATATGTATATTTCGATGCGAATCGGAAAACTTGCGAATTCGTAAAAGCGGCTTTCTTGCGTAGTACGATTTTTGGAAATTTATTTCCGAAGATTAGTCTTCGTTTGGGAATTTTCTACCCCCTTTACGAAAAAAATCCCATTACGCAAAATATCCCTTAAAGTTCTTAATACGACACTGCAGGCCTTTCGAACGTACTACATAATACGATTTTCCTTTAAAATCGTAAATTCTTCTCGAAAAACTTTTGATTCGAAACGAAATACATTATAGCCCCCCTGAGGTATGGTAAAATTTGATAGTAATTTTTATATTAACGATCATCGAAATAAATTTATTTCCTTAGTTTTAAAATTATATGTCTAATCTAACCATAACCATGGTTATGGTTTTAAAAAACAGAAAACGAAAAAAATATATTTAGAAATAAGTTTAGGCAGTGTGTCTGGAATTTCGATTTCGCCGCCGATTCCAGTGAATGCGGAAACGCGGAATTGGGGACGCGGCACTGGTCTAAGAAAAGAATCATAGCAAATCGCTTCTAATTTAAATTTTTAATTGTGATACTCTTGCACCAAATGCATTACCAAAAAAAAAAAAAAAAGATTCACTCCACCAAAGACAAGTTTTACTTACGTTAAGCAACACTGTTAGTCACTAATAAAAATTAATATTATTTAAATTCATTTAACTTAAAGCATAAAACCAAATTTCTAAAAAAAACTGTTTTTCTAGTGTAAAAAATTTGTTAATTCAAAATTATGATGCACTTTTGGCCGTCACTGCACTGTGTGCGCTTTTAGTTATTAATTTGCTGCACGCGTTTTAAATTAATTTGACAAGTTAATGGCTTCGTGTCTATGGGTCATATTTTAATAATCGCAACAAGAAAGTATTACTTTACACACACACACACACGCGCACAAATAAATAAAAATCAAAAATTGTTTTTGTTTTTCAGCGTCTTAAATTATGGCGTTAATTTTATTTTAAAAAGAAATTTTGGAAATGTTTGCTTCGCATGTCATCAAACAGTTTGTCGTCGCGTTCATTACACGAACGTTGAAAATTTTAAAATAATTTTCATTGAAAAATTCTACCGACTGAAATTTGTTAACTTTCCGCTGCTAATCGTGCATATGGACAGATATTTTGCACCACATTTTCATAAATAGCAAAACTGTGATTTTATATCTTTTCACACGCGAAATACAAATTTCGAGATAGGTAACTAAGTGATGATGTTTTCTAGTCGGCACAGTTTTAATGACTGACAGCAACAGAAATAAATTCAAAGTTGCATTAAATAATTTACATTCTCTAATGCAGCACAAATTACATTTCTGCACATAATGCTGGGAACAGAATTGCGACGAACGACGAAATTCGTTGCGTAAATTCGCTGTGTGGCGCACAATTGCGACAAAAAAAATTACAGCTGTCATATGCTGGGCCGAAAGACGAATTTTTCCTTGCAAACCTTCCTCATCAGAAATAAAAAACATTGGTGCATATGAAAATTAACACAACTGCGGCGACCACGATTTTCGTCGTGCGTGACGAACTCTGAGAAATATTTATTTCTATTTCATACGCCAACGAACGACAAACAAATTAGTACAGAGTTACCGTTTTTCATTTTAATTTTTAAATATATTAATAAATAAAGATAATTTTTCATATTTCATAATTTATTTAAGTTAAATATACACAATTATTTAAAATAAATTTGCTTTTTAATTCTTTTCTGTTAATGTTTAATTTTTTCAAGTATTTTTTTATATGGAAACACAGACAACAAACAGCTTTGCCGATTATGAAAGCTGAAATTTTTTCGTCGTAATTGTGCGCCACACAGCGAATTTACACACTGAACTTTCACCGACGAATTCGTTCTGCTAGACGAAATTCGAGTAGTGCAGACCGTGGTCTGAAGGATTCGGATTTGTACTACCCGATACCAATCATCCGTTGAAATAAAGTTTGGTAAATTGTTTTTTAACCAGTCTTGTGTGAAATTTGTGTTATGGGCTGGGGCGGAGTCCTGTTGAAAGGTCCACGGCTCGTATTTGAATAATGTGCTATTTAATGGCTTCATAATCTTTTCCAAAATGCAGATTGATACACACATGCCGTAGTTTTAACACCTTTTTCGCATTCTGACCCTTCATAGGCGACTTCCAACCATACAATCACAAGAGCAAGCTGGTGAGCTCTCTGAACTCTGGGAACCAATGCATTTGCTTGCAAAGATGACTGAGCATACTATCACTCTATCGTTTTGTTTATTGAACTAATCCTCCACAGTAAAAATGTTCTCTTCAGTAAACATAATTTTTCTGTGGGAGTTTTTGGCGTACTGGTGCACCAATGCTTTTGATTTTTGCTTGCGATTCTGCTTTAACGTTGCCGTAAGTAGATGCCGTGTTTGTCTTTTGTAAGCTCGAATTTCCAAGTCGTGCGAGGAAGGGACACCTTCGATGTAAACATCTCCCGCGATAATATTTACTGCTTTCGGAGTGGTTTTCGATAAATTCGATTCTGTACAGGTTTGACGGCTCTGGGAGTTCGCACACAGCGCGGACGGTCTACTAGTCTACCAGTATCACCAAACAGTTCCACAGCACTACGACTTACCACGAGAATCTGGCACGTTCGATAAATGTTCCCAGTCTTCTTTCCAATTACCAATTACGAAAATACGGTTCCGGTACAATGCCAAGAAAAAAAAACCTCCTGGGAGTATGGTGAGTGGATTTCTTACAGTGGTGGCGATTAACACTGTATCAGTAATTATGAAAGTAAATGATTAATTATAAAAACTAAATACTTCTTAAAATAAAAATTAACTTTATTTAGCAATATTTTTGAAAACTAAAACGAAAAACGGTAACTCAGTATCAATTTGTTCGTTGTTCGTCGGCGTATTAAATATAAATTAATCTATCGCAGAGTTCTTTAATAGCGACGAATTTCGTTCGACGGTGCTGTTGTGTTAATTTTCATATGCACAAATGGGTTTCTTTTCTGATGACGAAAGTTAGCAACATTGTTGCTGTTATTATTACTTGTAGTACATATTACGGACTAGTTGTAGTTGTTCTCATTTCTCTCCCTTGCTCAGCTGACAAGAATGGCATCTGCATTACTTGCATTTTTTACAGTTTTGTTATGGCATATACGAGTACATATTATCTCTTTTCCACTCATGTCACATTGAACATTTTTTAAATGTTTGCGAACATTTAGTATACTATTTAAATTGCAATGTACACGTGTGCGTGTGACGTCATCAGGAACATGCAGGCAACAAAAGCCTTCTATTGTTAATGTTTAATAAACAATCATATAAAATTTAATTCTTTATACATTGTTTATAAAAACTCTCATATACATATAATGTACATATCGTCACCTGAATGCAAAAGGGCTTAACAACCAAAAAACTCAAAATTGAGTTTTTATTGGATATTGGCGCACCGCATCAAGGGACACGTTGTCACAAATTTTTAGCTTTCTAGTTTTTAAAATAACGAATTTATTAAAGAAATTCAAAAGGTAGTTTTTATTAAACTTTCAAAATTATTGTATTTCTTGCAGTAGAGAAATAACGAAGTGAATAGTAATTTGTTACCGGCTTACTCGTTTTGAGACATAATTTTTAAGATTGCAAATAAGCTCAGCATTTTATTTAGATATTTAGATATTGCGAAAAAATCATTTTCATTTTATTAAGTTTTTTGTCTCTACTACAAAATTTTTAAAAGTGATGATGTGCCCTTGTGCATTTTAGCTGACGTTATGTACAAGGTGCTGCAAAAGTTATCACCCTATCGGAAGCTGCTATACTTTTTGCAAATGGCGCCATATGCCAGCTAAGCTGTGATGTAAACAGATACAACCTGGACGTAAATAAGACACGAATCCCTTTACTCCTCAAGAACGCGGAATAATTGTAAAAATTTTTTTTTACGTAATAATTCGTCGGCTTATATTTGCCGGTCGTCTGACACCAGCTGGGCAAACTCTACGACGTTTAGCTGTTCGCTAGAACAGTATGGGACAACAGGAGATGCTGTCAGGTCTGAGAGACCACGGAACAGCCGGTCTTCTGAGAATATCGTGGCTGAAGACGTCACAGAGCACTACAGAGCCATGCTCATCGATTTTCGCATTCCTTAACTGTAAAGAATTCGGACTGAAGAGCATACGGTTTCTTGTTAGGGCAATACGCAAAACACAGAAAATTTGTAAAAGTGAATGAATGAATATTAACTTGGGCCGCTAAATGAAGGAATCCCTGCCTGTTATTTCGTGACAACGTTGCTACGCCGTGGGTTGTCCGTCCGTCCGTGAGCTCCAATTGTGACATTCTTTTTCTACTATTTCAGCCGGTATCTCAGCAATGGCAGCTGTAATCTTATCTTCCAGGGCTAGAATTGCGGCTCTCTTACTCCTAAACAAGCAAAACTTTACATATTCCCACACACAAAATAGTGTAGCGGGGTCAACGCGCTTAATCTAGGTGACCAATTGACTGCTCCAAAACGTGAGATTAATTGCTCACCAAATTCATCTTTCAATAGGTCATATTGAAATCACATGTCAACCAAGTCCAATTCTCCATTTTGGGCAACAACAATTCGGCCTGTAAAGTTGCGATTCTCATCGTTCTTGAAGAAGTAAGATCCAATGATGCCGCCAGCCCACAAACCGTACCAACCACGGCATTTTTCACCGCTGGAACTGTCTCAGGCTGCTCTTTTTTTATTAAATAAGCCCTTTTTAAGTTAATGCACGATTAGTGTTGTACGAGTACATACATACATATGTCTGCACATTAGCTGCTATATTAATATTTTGGCCTCTGAGACCATGATAACATCGGGAATATAAATAAAATCAATTAAAAAATGAGGGTGGCGATGGCCGAAGTAGTCTGCACGTTGACTGCAAAACGAAAAATTTTCCTGGGTTCAACCCCAGTTTCAGACTCATAAAAACATCTCGCATTTTTTCTAATGTGCATTTCTGTGTCTTTGTGTCAGTTGTTGTCGAAAGGTTTCAGTGGCGAAGGCATAGTCACTGGTCAATGAACAGTGACAGCTTCAGCTGTATCCAATCCACAGGCACATCAGAACGCCCTCCTTCGTCGGTAGTGTGTAGCACCGGCGAAGTAAAATAATTACTAAAAAGAGCTACTAAAAACGAAGCTTCAAAATTGAATACGTCTCCTTGACATCACAGACGCTACAACACTGCTGTAAACACAAATAACGTGCAAAAAAGCAGTGTTGTGAGATAGTGAAGCTTCATCTCCCATCATTTCTCCCACTATCCCTTTCCTATAGTTCCAGCATCATGCATTGCATGTGTAGGGGTCATGTCCTGAGTGCTGGTTCAAGATAAAAAAAAAATAAATAAAATAGTGTTTTAATCGTATTGGCATCTTATGCAGCTCTCGAAAGCCGTATTATTAATCAGTAATTAACCACTGAATACACTGATGTTCATATTTACAGTCTGTAGCTGATTACATAGTTAAATAAAATTGTATACGTTGGTTAAATCTCTGTCCTTACTTGACTAAAAACTATAAATCAAATATGGGGAGTGCAAACATTTTCTTGTTGAGTGGAGACGTAACCTTAAAAACAAAGAAATTATTTACATAAATAAATAGATAAATAAAAAAAGGAAATCTATTGACGATTGATTAGGCGGTACCCTACATCGAAGAGTCAATTATAATATAGTGACACACATAAAATAATTTCAAGCAAGATGTGTATTATCAGCTGGGCACAGCAATTTCAAAAGGTACTTTGTGACACGAGGCTTCTACTATGTCCAGACATGAATTTTAATTGAGATAATTTAAGCACTTTAATTTAGGGTTCACACATATTTAATTTAGCCAATTTAGCGTACTCAATTAGCATTTCACAGCTGGCAAGAAAACAACGTTTTGAGGTATAATTCGCTGGTCATATTTTTATATATTTTTTATTTTTTTTAGTGTTTGCCTTTCACATTGTACAGAATTTTTTCTTCCTTTTTACTGAACAGACTTTCCATTCAAAATACTTATTAGAAGGGTTGCATTTCTAGTGTTACTCAGTATTTAAAACAGGTACGTACTTATTGCGCAATAACTTTATTTACATTTTGTATGGAATATTGAGCTCAATAATGGCATTTATTGCGAAAAATCTCCATAAAGCTGCATGTCTGCACAATTACACAAATTGTAATTTGAGGATATCTCATATATAATTTTATCACGCACTGTACTACATGTTTTTGAATGATTCGGTATAATTTTTGCTAAAATTTTTAGCAATATTTGACTTGCCTGACGGCACCTTTGACCTGCATTTCATTGTAACTTATTCAAGCCAGACATGCAATAAATAGCTGTCAATAAATAATTTAATTTCTTTTTCGCTGACAACACGTACGTACTTACATACTTTGTGAACACACCTTGAGAATGAACACAAAGAGAAAAACATTCGACTCCGCATATACTTAATTGCTTAAGTAAATGCTCGTGTTTGTATAACATCTCGGTTGCCAGGAAAGAAATACAAATCATCACATTAATTCACACGTGTTAGAAAATTAAAATTAAAATAAAAACAAAAATAACATATTCACTGGCTACTGGTGGTACTGAAGTTTTGCTCGTTGTACCGAATGTGGTAAGTAAGTTGTTTTGCTTGTTTAATTTACACAAATGTGGGAATAAAAAACAATTTATACCAATAGAAATGAAAATCATTGTTGCTAACTTAAAGAAAAATACATGTGCATACACACTCGTATATCGTCAACTAAGAATGAACAACATCAAGGAAATAGTAAAAAATTTGGAAAAACTTTGGTAAAATTTTGTGTATAGTGAATGCTGTAAAATAAATTTGGACAATTGAACAACAACAACAAAAAAATCACTTCTAAGTTAAAACAGAAATCAAAGGTTCTGTGAGGCGCGGCAGCCGTAGTTTTTTCCTAATGAAATATACACGTAAATTTGCTACAATAGGGAAAATTCAACATTATCGACTTAGGGCCAATAATTTAATTTCTACTTAAATACTCATTTAGCTAATTGTCATTTAGATTTAAGTTGTATTGAAATAAGAGCCAAATAGACGACAAATGCGCTGTGCCAAACATGGCAGAAATTTGTGTTTTTGTACAAGTCTGTTGTGTAGTCTATGGCGCTGTTTGTGTGTTTGACGATCGGTTGCCACAAATATCAAAAAAATTTCTATATTTTTTGGCTAACATTTTGACTATAGTTGTGGGAAGCCGGTGTTATAGTCAGTCTGTTGTCAATTTTTTTCATTTATTACAAAATTTTCATAGAGTGTGAAAAATAATAAGAAAATAATGAAAAGTCCATAATTGTACAAATTAGTTTTGTTGTAGTGTGTGTGCAAATGAAAAAAGAGGTATGCTGGTCAAACCGCTTGTGTAGTCTATTTGGCGCTTTAGCAAAGGTTTAAACAAAAATTTTGAAAAAGAAAAACTCGTGTGAGCAATTAATTATAACACGATAATTATTTGTAATACAACTTTCTTGGGCTGTGTGCGAAAATAATATTATACAAACACAAAGCAAAAAAATTAAATATAATTGTTTAAAGACCGGGGCACATAGAATCTGCCATCCGTCATACTTTGCCTTTGGCAGCCATGGATCATGTCATTGAAAACACCGTGATTTTATTTACACGTTTACGTTTACGCCATTCCATTAATATTACTCTCTGAGGTGCTGAAGTAGAAGTTTTTGGATTAGTCCGATGGAATGCAAAGGTCTACCCCCAGGACATCGGAATGTTCAATACACCATGTTATCGCCATACATTTGGGTTAGTCTTGGACTAGTTCTAGTCTTCTATGTACTACACTTGACATGCATGTTATCTGCAGGGTACTGCAAATTATTATACATGCATTTGCGTGTTTCTATATATTGCACATATGTGTGCATGAATGTACATATTCATGTTTATAAATATGCACCAAAACAAAAATAAATAAAAAGTAAAAAGCAAACAAACACATTCTATAGAAAATAATAAAAAAAATATAGTAATGAATTACGAGAATAAGCAAGCGTAACGAGGCCAGGGTCTGTTATGACTGACTCGTGTATAAGTACGAAATTAAAAGTGAAAATACCCAGTGAGCATTCCTTCGTTCACATACATACATATACAGGGTTATCCAGCAGTCGATACTTTTGAGATAATTTTCGACCACTTTTTCGCACATTTCGGGCGGTATCTCGTCCATAACTGGACGAATGTTGGCTTTCAAATGCTCCAATGTTAAGAAATTATCGGCGTAGATACAGTTTTTGAGGTAGCCCCACAAACAAGTCTAACGGCGTCAAATCGCATGATCATGAACGTTTTGACGTCGGCAAAACGTGAAATTACGCGTTCTGGAAACTTCTCTGGCTCGTGGCACCGTCTTGTTGAAACCACATATCGTCCAGTTCATAATCTTCAACTGTAGGACATATGGAAAATAGACATTGCGATGAGTAGGTCGATTATGACGACTCCGTAATGCTTGAAAAGTGGCTACGTTTGAACCATCACATTTGTTCCGTAAGTTTTAACTATTTTTGCGCGTTAAACGATCCATATTCGTAAATGGAAAATCTACAACTAAAGAAATGATACTTCAAATGAAAAATATTTAACAGCTCACAGCGTTGCCAGACCGGCGGTTTTGAAGCCACTGTTAACCAATGCTTAATCTATATGTCAACGATAACGTAAGCTTTATAAGATAACCAACCAAATTACTTACAGTTCCTTTTGCAGCAGAACACTCCGTATATGTAACCACCCTTTCTATACCTATATGGGCTATTAAAACCAGACTAATTTGGACATTGTTGGAACCAAATTTATTTTGATTTTTTCTTTTTATTAAGCTTGAACACGTATAATTTTAGTTCCAGCCAATTAGCTCTGTGGATTTCTATGTTTTCTGGTAAATATATTCCTAATTCTGCTATTTCTGTGTCAAATTAATCCAATTTTGAGTATAAATAGAAATCATGTTAACAGTGGCAGTTGAAATTACTAATCTAAAAGTTTGGTGCGTTATGGAAATAGCTGGCAAAATATATATAAATATTCAATAGAAGGCGGGTGGCAAAGTGATAGAAGCATAGAGAGTTTAATTTTTGCACAACTCTACAGTAGTGCGTTTTCTTAAAATTTGTAATGCAGAGTTGCTGCGTCTCTGGTGTTTACTGGGTATTTTTAGCAATGTTCTATTGAGTATGAATAGATAAAATCGTTTGTATGGAAACGTGTGAAACTAAATGTGGTTTTTTAATTTCTTTTTTATTTAGGTTTCATTAAAATGTTTTCGTTTTTATTAAATTGTTAATTGTAAAATTTGTAAAAACAAAAAAAAGGTGCCGCTAAGTGCAATATGTACAGTAACGAGCATAAAAAGCACGAACTCTACATCTATTTGCAAATAACAACAACTCTCTTCTCTTTTGACAGTTAATTCTTTTCCTAGAGATTATAAAAATATATAGGACACCTTCGAAACAATGAAAGATAAATTAGCAGTCTTGGAAAATGTCTTTTAAACTTTTTTGCTTCACTTATAGACACGTCAAATTTACTTTCAAAAATTTCTTGTTTTTTAGCGTTACCGCATTTAGCGTTCTTTTTTCACTTTGTGCAGCCAATTTCAGTTGTTAACGCAATGTCCAAATCGGACGTTGTTACCTGCCAGCATTATTATGGTTTGCTCCATATAAATTGTATTGGTATGAAAAGTTTTGACAGATAAAGAACGCATGCCGCTTTTGTTGATCTTGGACCTGCACTCAGGAGATGACCCCTGCGATGCATTGTGCTGGAACTAGATGAAAGGGATGTAGGAGAAATGACAGAAGGTAAAGCTTCACTATCTTACAACTCTGCTTTTGCACGTTCTTTGTTTTATAATAGTGTTGTAGCGACTCGGATGTCAAGGAGACGTATTAAATTTTTTGAAGCTTCGTTTCAGTAGCCATTTTTAAGTAATTATAAAATATATAACATATAAAATAATTACTAAAAATACCTACTAAAACGAAGCGTCAAAATTTAACACGTCTCCTAGACATCAGAAAAACACTACAACACTGCTATAAAAACAAATCACGTCCAAAAGCAGAGTTGTAAGATAGTGAAGCTTCACCTCCTATCACATCTCCTACTATACTTTTCCTCTAGTTCTATCACAATGCACCGTGTGTAGGGGTCATCTTCTGAGCCCTAGTCCAAGATAAAAAAAGAAAAAAATTATTTTACTTCGTCGATGCTACACAATACGGACGAAGGAGGGGGTTCGGATGTGCTTGTGGATTGATTACAGCTGAAGGGGTTAATGTTCACTGACCAGTGATTATGCCTTCGCCACTGAAACCTTCCGATAACAACTGGCACAAAGACACACTAATTCACATCAGAAAAATTGGGAGATGTCTTTATGATTTAGTCTTAAACTGGGGTTGAACCCAGGAAATTTTTGGTTTTGTAGTCAATGTGCAGACTACTTCAGCCATCGCCACCCTTCTTTGGAAACTGGCTGGTGTGCTTTGCGTCGTCATCTTGCGTGAAGGCATTTCTTCCTAATCATACGTCAAATTTGTTTCATTTAAAATTTCGACATACAAATGTTGGTCAAGAATTTCCTTTACCCAGCAATCCCACCAATCAAGCAAAAGTTCCTTGCGTTTTCTGCCCGATTTTCTATTAATTTAAAACATTTGCTTCAGTATCAAAAAAGTATAAATGAGTTTAAAAGAGAATAATAAAGTGTTGTAAAAATTTTTAATAAATATTTTTTTTTTAAATATATTTATTAAGCTTAAGGTCTGTTTTTATTTTATTTTGTTTTATTAGTCGATATTTCGTTAACAGATTGTTAACATCATCAGGAATAATAAAAATCAAGCTTAATAAATATATTTCAAAAAATATAATAAAAAAGGTCAATTAATAATATAATTATCATTTTTTTCAAGTAATGGGTAAAGTGCACTGCACCTTTTGAGAATTGAAATCACTATAAGAGAAGTCCCCATGTCATTATGCTGCATTTGCCGTATTTAATAGTTTTGCTGGTGTATTTTTATACATATTCAATGTCTGTTGGTCGTATAACATATCGGCGAGAACCTTTAACACCAAACATAAAATAAATAAAAGAAAATGTTGACCACTACTATTACATTGACCGCAACTGTGTATGTACGATGTATGATCAAAAAATAACCGTTATTTTCAAATTTCGTGAGTTACGTATGTTCGAAACTGTATTAAGTTTTGTGTAAAAAATTAAATTAAATGCGCAAGGACATTTGAAATGTTGACTGTGGCGTTTGGCGAGTCTACTATGAGCAAAACACAAGTTCAATTGTGGTATAACCTGTTTAAGGAAGCCCGAGAAGATGTCAATGACGATGGTCGTCCTGGTCGCCCGAGCACGTCAACAACCGATGAAAACATTGAAGCAGTGAAGAAAATGATTTTGGATAATCGTCGAATCACTATCAGAGAGGTTGCTGATGATGTTGGCATATCGTTCGGCTCATGCCAAGCAATTTTTACGGATGTTTTAGGTATGAAACGTGCGGCAGCGAAGAGCGAAGAGCCAAGACCGAAAAAAGCACGTCAGTTCCGTCAAATGTGAAGGTTTTGCTCACTGTTTTTTCGACTGCAATGGCGTGGTGCATTATGAATTCTTGCCACAAGGTCGTAGAGTCAATAAGAAATAATAATTTCATTTTTTACACAAAACTTAATACAGTTTCTTTGATCCATTTTTTCGAATAGTAAAAAATCGAAGAGCACACCAAAACACGACTAACCTTTTTATCTGTCAAAAACAAACTGACAATCCAAAATGGCTGATATTACCAACATATATAACAGACATGTGTAGCAACATAACAGAAAAATCGAACATACGTAACTCACGAAATTTGAAAATAACGGTTATTTTTTGATCACACCTCGTATGTATGTGGACTAGCTCAACCATACAACAAACACATATAAATGCATAGTTATTATTAAAAATTAATATTTTTGCTCCATTTTATGTATTTTTTGACATTTTATGTAAGGATTTTATTTTTTCTACATATTCCCAAAGTATTCGCGAATACGAGTACAAATACAAATATAATAAAATAAGGGAATATTCCTAACATGACTACACCTGATAAACAAGCAACCAATAACAACTACTCATGAACGAAATCAAAACATCTTGAGTAAGCATTAAGTTTTTGTCTATTTTTAAGTTTTTGTGTATTTTTAAGTTTTCTTCTTGATGTTGTTGTTGTTGTTGTTGTTTTGTTTTGAATAATTTCTCATTGTACACGTGCTACCGCTGACATGTCTTCCCATCCCTTGTTTTAATAAGATCGTTTAACGACCATTGTTTCTATAATTAATTGTCCAACACGCGCAGCAGAAGCAAAACTAAATATAACAATAAAATGTTTACAACAACAAAAAATTTATATTTAGTTAAGTGCAAAAATAAAAACAACTCAACAAGTATACACGTGCGCATACATACAGTATGATTGAATGAGTGTACGCCTGCAAGTGTTTTTAAATCGTATAAAAGGTGTCTATTTTGGAATTGAGCTGAGTCCACTTACCGAAGAAAAAGAAAGAAAAACATTAGAAGAGGAATTAAAATTTGTTAATTTTTTTTTTTAAATTCATGAAAAATATTTCTTATCATGAATTAACATATTTTAATTACATATTTTTTTGTTAGCTTGGACTCAGGCGATTACCCCTAAACATGCAATACATTGAAATTAGAAGAAAGGTATAGTTCAGAGAAATGACAGAAGGTGAAGAAGCTTCACTGTCATACAACGCTGCTTTTGCAGGTTTTTTTGTTTACGGCAGTGCTGCAGCGCCTCTGACGTCAAGGTGACGTATTAACTTTGAGGCTTCGTTTTAGTAGACATTTTTAGTAATTATTATACTGCTACACAATATCGACGAAGGACAACACTATGATGTGCCTGTGGATTGCTATCAGCTGAGGCCGGTAGGTACTGTTCACTGAGCAATGACTATGCTTCGCCACTGAAACCTTTCGACAATAACTGACACAAATGTGTCATTAATGCACAACGGAAAAATTCGAAATGTTTTTATGACTTAGTTTGAAATCTATCTGGGGTCGAAACCAGGACTTTTTGATTTTGTAGTCAAGCTGCGGACTAATTCAGCCATCGCCACAATACATTCATCGCAACAGGTGTTCCAGCCTCATTTTCAAAAAGTAAGGTCCAATGACCCCGCCAGCCCAAAACTAGTACCAGATTATCACACATTAGGTATGAAGAGGCTTTCCGACAATAATTCTTGTTAACGTCGCCACCGAAACACGACGTTGTTGATCGTCGCCAGGCCTCACTTCGTCTGTTGATTGAACATAAAAGCTTTAAGACTTAAACAAAGCAAAAAGTAGGTCGGTAGTAGGATCTAAACAACACCAAGAAGGGAATTTTGGATATTCTAAAGCGCATGCTACACTATCATTGTTCAGCTTCAATATTTGTCATTGTGTGCGAAATATAGTCACACATATAAGCTCTGTGTAATATTGACGAATATCAAATGGTTTTGATATTCTTAGTATAATTGGGTGTTTGTTTCCCTAGGCTGATTTTTTAGTCAATTTTTGTTTTTGTGTTGTTAATAAAAACAAATTATTTGGATGTTATTAAATCTACATATTTGCTCATCGTTTCGTTGGTTTTTTTCCAACTTCTCCAGAAGCTTTCTTTATTAAATTAAATCTGTCAAAATAATATATAGTTTTACTATTACTGTATGAAAATATGTGTTGTGTGGAACTTACAATTTTATTTTTACATCGGTAAATTAAAAATTCTTTTTATATATATTTTTGTTTAACTGGACATCACAAGCATAAGATAACTTTTGAAATAAAATTAAATTAAAACTGGTCGTCATAACATGAAATAACAACATGTAATAACTATATACATATATTATCAAATAATAATTGAAAATAAAAGCAACAACACGAAAATTATTATTAAAGTTTATATCACAGGTGAATCGGAATGTATTGCAATCGAGTATTGTAAGTTAATGTTGTCTTTGTCTTCTTTAGTGTTCGTCGCTTCTTTAATCCGTTCCTGGATTCTTAAGCTTTCAAGGGTATATCGTTTATTATATTTCTCCTCTCTGTCTAATATGTTTACGTTTGTGAGACGAATACTGTGTCCACTCTCTTTTATGTGTTGGAATAGAGTAGTGCTTTCTTTACCCTTTTCGATATCAGTTGCATGGTCAGCCATTCTCGTTTCTAGTCTTCTCTTTGTTGTCCCCACATATATCTTATTGCATTGTTCTCTTTCATTGCCTTCGCACTTTATTTCATGAACAAAGTTATCCGTCTTCATTTTCTCAATTTTTGTGTCATCAAAATATTGAAACAGTTTGACGTAGTGTGGCAGTGTTATTGTCAATATTCATTTTATTTCTGATAACTTTGAGTGCACATCGTAGTTGTGACTCATTACAAATAGAGTAAAAAAATTTTGTAATCGAATTAATTGAAGTATATTGCTCATTAATGGCTGTTTGGGACGTGCAAATTAAAAAATATAGTGAATAAAAACAAAAAAAATATCACCAGTGGTTTTTTTTAATAAATACATAGATATGTATTTTGCCGACGGTAACTTCTATATGTTTGCACGTAAAAAACCCAAACAAATGAATATTGATGAGAAATTTTGACGTAGTGTGTCAGAGGCTTCAATATACAATACTAACACAATGACAAATATTGAAGCTGAATTCTGATGCGTGTAGCATGCGCTTTATGGCAACACAATATTCGCAGTTGTTTCTGTGCTGCATACATGAGTTTGATCCTTCGCTTCACTAGCTTATCCCAACAACTCTGCCAGTTTCACAATTGATCGTCGTGCAGGTGTTTCACGAACGATACAAAAATGCTTTAGTTTTGCGAACTGAGACCGCGAAATTTTCACCATTTTCCTAATGAATTTTAATCATTTCAATGCCTTGTTGAAGTGTGGCATCCTGTTTCGTTTGTGCAATAAACGTCAAAAGCACATTGTTTTTGTAATATTTGCATCAGCTGTTTTTGACATATTGCGGACAAAAAACGTGGATTGTTGTACAAGGCGTTCAAGACGCCTTGGTTTCAATTATGTTTTAATCAGATATTGTGAAAGAAATATATACAGAGATGTTTTTCGCTCTCCTATTTAAAAATAAAAATTTTTCGACTTTTGCCGCTGGATAAAATTAAATATAAAGTTAATTAAAAATAAATATAGATATATGTGAAGAATATTGCAAATGGTCGGAGCCGGAACAAACATGGAGCCATAATTGACCGACCTATCTTTGCTTAATAAATAAAATTATAACGTTGTGGATATTGATTTTGTGGCAAATTATCATTTCAATACTTCTGTTATTTTTGTTTCCCATAATCTATTTGGAGTAGTTTTCTTTAAAAAGATTAAAAAAAAAAACGTAAACATAAACACTCAATTGCGTTTTATCTTTAGCTGGAAATAAATTCGTTCAACACGTTTATTTAATTAACGAATTATTTAGACTGTGAATGCTCGTCTAGGGTGTTCCAATGTTAAAGCGAGATTTTAATTTATGCAGTAAAGTCCTGCAGCGCTTAGATAAAATTAATTTAACAGAGAACAATTTAAAATAGTAAAAATAGGGCGGTATGATTTTGAAAATTATAACAAGAAATCTTGCCTTTCTTGGGATACCCCCATCGTCAGTGTTAAAGTTAACTGTATTGTTGTGTATTTATTTATCTTTTGCTAATAATATTTTTATACTGAATTTTTAGTGCTAGAAATTTTTTTTTAATATACAAATTTAGAACTACAAATTTTTAACAAAACTTTATTTAAATATCTATATGTACCAACCATATAGTCGAAAGCCCCGATGGTAGTACTCCTTTTTTGTTATTAGTTATTATAAGTCAAATATAATTATTAATATTAAATAAAATAAAATATACATAAAATTAAATTTAAATAATAAAAAAAAATTTTGTGTTCATTTAAAAATTTTTGGTTTATTTACTTTTTTTAAATATCACCAATTTATGGAAAAATAAGAAATTTTTAAGGGGTGCGTACGTACGTATCTGTGTGACTGTAGATATAAATTTATATGTATATGTATACATACATATATCTCTAGTTCACTTTATTTGTATTTTAAAAATGATATTTGTTTTTGCACCACGCTTTACATAAAATAAGATATGAAAACACTTATCAAAACACGGGAAATATCATGTGCGCACAGGTTTATCTTCCTTGATTTTTATCTTGTTAAAATATAATAATAATAACGAAGTGCGTCAAGAAAAACTTAATCATCAGTAAGAAAATAATACTGAAATAATAGTTCCGGAAATGTGAATGCGCATTTAGAAATAAAGTAATAAAAACTTTATCGCGAATCACCAAATTTGCCATACCGAACCGCCGACGAAATATTTTCAATATATAAAAGAGAGTAACGATTTCGGCCCGGTCTCCGGCCAAACAAGAATAATACCCAAGAAAGTTCCCGTAATATCCCCGAAAAAGAAATTATTAAGAAAATTCATTTTCCTATACATTTTGTATGGAGAAATTTTTCGACGCCTTCTTCATGATAGATGCCGTTTACGTTTACGTTGCGTTGTGGAAAACAAATCATCAGTCAAAAAGTGGTAGGGATTGGACAAGTGGGCGAGTTGGCATGGAGTTTCAAAATGATTCGATGTTTTCGATATGTAAAGTCGTCTCTAGGAAACGGGCAATTTCTTTTAATGCTGCTGCATCATATGTATTCATGGAATAAGTACATATGATTTCTATTTTTTTTTTAATTAATACACTATTTTTCGTCTGCCTTTTTGTGGCTCTAAAGCTGACAACACGAGCTAAGCAAACAATTTCGTCAAATAAAGAGCAATGTCAGGCTCAACACATGAGAATCTAAGGGAATCTCAAAATTCAATGGCGTTAAAAACAGAAGTGAAACATTAAGAAATATTTTTTTTTCTTTTTCTTGGACCGGCGCTCAGGCTATGACCCCTATACATGCGGTGCATTGTACCGGAACTAGGAAATAAGGTTTTGGGAGAAAGGCTAGAGGGAGTAGTGTTTATTGATCTTCGATTTCAATTTTGCCACGTCAAAAGTGACAGGAAAGACCTCTGCGGGTAGTCTATACCACATACGTGCTGTTCGGCCAAAAAACGAATTTTATCTGTAATGCGTAGTGCAAGTCGTTGCTAAATCGACCACAAATGGATGCGCTGCTAATGATGATCCCGTTATACCCGCGAATAAGCGGCTTGCGGGAACAAGTTCCCTGATTTCATTAGAACACATTCCATTATAGAAACGATAGAACAACGAAACGCACCACACGTTGCGACGATGCTCAAGAGAGTCAATAGAGTTGGATACACTACTGTCTCCTATGAGTTTCTAAGCTCGTTCGTGTACACGATCGAGTAACTTCAAAATAGTCTTTAAAGCACCGGCCCATACATGAGAGTTGTATTCCATTTTCGGTCGGATGTAAGCGGTATAAATAGTAAGGAGTTGAGATGGGGTGAATTATGTCTTACACCGTGTTAAAAAACCGAGGCACTTGAATGCCTCCTTTGAGACCTGAAAAATCTGCTCCGTCCATCGAACATCACACTGAATTTTCATGCGTAGAACAGCAAGAGCTTCTGATTCCTCGACGTTTATACCGCCCATAATTACAGATGATTAATATGTACAACTATTGTTTGTGAGTTATTGAAATTCGGGAATTAATTTTAAAAATTAATGCTACTTTGTTTCAACGTCCCTGTCCGCTTATGAGAGGCAACTTGAGCAGCATTTTTTGATGGAAATCTAGAATTTATAAAGTTTGTCCGGCTGTAAGGAGGTGTCGCTTAAAAGAGGTTTCATTGTATATATTTTCACTCAAACTCAATCTCTGGGTAGTACATTTTGTTACCCAAAACGGCAGAATATTATTTCTGAACGCCTGGCTGAGTAGTTAGACTGTTGACTATGCAACCAGAAGATCGGTGGTTCAAATTCCCGTTGGAGCAGCAAATTTTTTGATGTGCTTCACTGCGGTCTCTTTCACCCCTCTTGGAGCAATAAAAAGTCGGCGAAGTAAAATAATAAATAAAATGACTCTCCTTTAGCTTAAAAATTCAATCACAGAGTTGCGGAAAAATTAACCTTACATCCTTATTTTCATCTTACCACCTGTTCCTTCTCTGCAACATACATAGCCCCCGCTACATGCATTGCAGCAGTATGTATGTATGTTCGTCTTCCCCACGAGTCTTTCAATGACAATTAATTATACTAGTGACTCACTATTATCCGTCGATACAATTACTACAGCAAAAAATTTATTAATTTAATATTAAAAATATAATATATATAATGATATAATTTTTGAAATATGTACTCGTATACATATATTCAATCAGTTTCTTCTTTTACAAAATTAATTTAAGCCAAAAACATTTAAAATAGAACTTCGAATAACGTAGCGAAGCTAACAAATGCGAGTTTTAATATCACACCATTTTAAACATGACACCATATCACATCATATAATATTAAACATCACACCTTCTCTTTCGCAGTTAAACTTGATCACAAGTACAAAAAAAATAAACTTTCTCCCATGTCCTTTGCACGAACTCACACATTGTAAACATTAGCAACAAATGTTCATTTCAGTATTCGCTGCGGGTCGGCAGGATTATTACATAAATATGTGCATGTATTCTTCGACCTTAAGCGTCCTTCAAGAAAGGCATGAAATATCATGCTGTTTTCATAATATCTACGCTAAATAACGCTAAAATTGCACGCACACTCAAACACACACATGTACAATATACAAGTATTAAGCCCGTAGAGAATTAAAAAATAGACGGTGGCATTAGTTTACATTTATGTGTAAAGGAAAAAAAAAAAAAAAGACTTCAAAATGAGTCCTTGAGCAATGCACAACTGCACTAAGGTAAGGCAAATGGAAAAATGTCAGCGGCATCGCTTAATTAATTAAGAGACTTGCAATATTTCTGAACATATCGATTTAGACTTTAAAAATATATCCATATATATTTTAATTCTTTATTCATCTTTTAGATTTGTATTTTAAGGTTAAGCGTAGGTTAAAAATTACTTACATGAAATGAATGAAATTCACACAACAATGACGGCAAATATTTACAGCTGATTGTTTCTCGCAGGAAATGAAAACTGCACAACGATGCGACTAACAAGAATATCACAAATTTATTTTGTATAACTTTTATTAAGCACTAATATTTGTTTTATCTTTTCATCACTCATACATTCATAGATATGTATGCATTTATATAAAATTTATTCGAACTATTAATTTTTGTATTGAAATATTCACCGTAAGACTTTTTATAATTTCCAAAACATACATAATAATTTTTTATTTGGTACTTGCTCTACTTTAAAGTATAATTTTTCTTTTATAAATATGTGGGTATAAGTAGGTTTAGTTGCTTTCTTCTTTTATAACTTATATAAATTATAATTTATTATTTAAAATTTTTATTTAGTAGCACACCTCCGCTAAACCATTCATTTGCGTTCGACAAGTTTGAAAGTGTTAAACATAGTGATACTCTGAATAATTTGCAATTTACATTTAAAACCCACAAACAAATGCTTAAAATGCTGTTTTTTTTAATATTGTATGTATATTTTTTATAAAAACAAAGAATAAAAGAGCACAATTAAAAATTTCAACTGATAGAAACATGTTGCTAGACACATGTTGCTTTGGAATGTATAATAGTTAAGGCGTGGTCAGACTAGCCAAATAAACGAAATGGGTTGACTTAAGGAATTACAAAATTGTCCGAACAACCAGCGATGCCAAGTGCCGAAATTTGTGATTTTCGACATGCAAAATTTCGAAAATGTGCCTCGACGTTTTTTTGCCTTCTACACACGGACACAGAAATATGGCAATGTACATTTTTAGTAAAGGGTGGTTCAATCAAAACGCACAAAGTTAATTGTAAATAAAACAAAAAGTTTTCACAAAATGATTTTAACCCTAGAACCATAATGTACGTAAATTTTACGTACAGTTTTTTTTTCACATGTATATAAAAGAAGTGATCGGCATTCTAACGCCAATTCATTTTAGCTATGCTCTCATCAATTGTGCTGATATGCTTACAAGTGTTAAAGCAACAGATATTTAATATTTTATAGGAAGTCACAGTATGCGCACTGTACGTAAAACTTACGTATCGTTGGTAATAAAGGTTAAATTCTTAGACGTAATTTTTTCGTAACGTTAGCACACTACGAAAGAACAAGGCTGAGATAACTCCCGAGCTACTCGGTTTGCAGCACTGTGGATCATCGCGCTGTGTTTATGATGAAAACATGACGTTAGTCTCTTTTATGCCGATCAAAAATAAAAACGTGTTATTGCTGTCATCAATGCACTATGAGGGACTATTTAGAGAAAAATTTACATATTTGAAAATTATTTTACTTTTTATAAGAAAGTAATTACAATATATATTTTTAATGAATTAGAAAAAACAATTGATATGAAATCCTACCGAAGATTTGTCATTTATTGAAATTTATCAACCGAAATGTATATATACGTACAATTTACGTATCGTTGGTATTAACGTATTATAAAATATCGCTATGGTTAGGTTATAGTGACTATGCCTTCGCCACTGAAACCTTCCGAGAACAACTGATACAACAAGACACACTAATGCACATCAGAGAAATGCGAGATATTTATATTTATTTTATAATTTTTCCAATTTTATACATCAAATAGGGACATTTAATAAGAGAGACTTTTTACAATGATGTGTGTCAACAAAAAAATTCATTAAATTCAATTTTTAAAAGAGTTATACCGATTTTTAAATTAATTGACAATATAACGGCAAAAAATTCCCAAAATTTGGCATTATTCACTTAAAAGAATAGTCAAAGACCGATAAATCAACAAACCTGGCAATAGTGCTGTAAATGTTATTATCTCCCTTTTATTGCAAGATGTATATAAACATTGTTAGACTCAGCGACAGTTTTAATCGTGTTCTCAGAGTTCTCTCTATCATAATAAGCAGAATGACTTTTTTTGTTTACTTTTATTTTGCTGTTTTGTTTTGGCATGTGTCGGTACAGAAGTTATAAAAATGTGTTATTTTTTTTCATTTCCCCAGCAAAGTTGTGTTAAATACACCAAAGGCAACAACAAACAACAGCAAAAACCATTTGCCATTGTTATGCCGGCGGTTTAATGTCCGTTGATTTTTGCACGTGTACAAACTTAAGCACCACCTTACGCGTCTCACAACGCACATGCTTACATATGTATGTATGTATGTACATCGTTGGAGAAAAATGTAATATGCATGGATGGATGGATGTGTACGAATTTACTCATTCAATGTGTTAATTTAAGAAAGCGTTTTTTACATAAAACAAGTTTAAAATTGTTAATATTCGCACAAATCAATGAGTAAAGAAAATATTCTGTGCTCTAGAGGTTGGTTCACAAGCCGATTTCTATGAATATATGAAACTAAATGCATATGTGACCACTTATTCTACATCATTCCCTCAAAAGTTGCACGTTTTATGAGTTATGACGTTGGATGAGTAAGTGATCGATATGTAATCGAATACATACATACGTATCTATGTACATACATATGGGTGTGTGCACATGGACGTATTTGCATGTTGAAGTATGTAAATATGCCTATATGTATGTATGAATTATAAACATGGCCATATGAATCAATAAAAAAATAAATAAAAATTGATTGGGCCGTTGAGTTCTGGGTTTAAAAATATGCAAATATTTTTTTTTTGTACATACTATGTATGTATGTACATGCAAACATGCATATACATATGTACATACACACATACTATGTATAGTAGGCATGTAGTGTGTTTGTGGTAAATTGGTTTTGAAATTTATACCTAAAATAAAAGACGATGCCCGTCTGGAATATACATATGTATGTACATACGTACATACATACATACATGTTTTTTGCAGGCAGATTGATTGCTTTGACTTTATTGTCAATTATTTTCATCGCGTAGTACATATTTCCCCTTCAATATCAAGGCGTTTGAAAGTATGAAAAAAATGTCATTGGTACAAATTGCCAACGGCGCTTTGTTTAGCATAATTTTGAAAGGTCTCAGTCCAAGCAATATTAACCCTAGAATGGTAAACATCGCCTATGAGGCGAAGAATTTTTTGTTTTGCTGCGTTGCGTTGCTTATATATAGATACGTGTGTCGCTTCTGAGGCGAAGTTTACCAATAAAGGTAATTGTTTTGTTGGTGATAATACTGATGATGATACAGACGAACCAAGAATAAAAAAGGGCAAAAGATCAAATGTGCGATTTCTGTCCTCCAAAATTTAAGCGTATGAGCGTATATTTCTGCGCAAAATGCAAGAAAACTTATTGCTTAGAGCACAGATCACCAAATTGTTGGCAATGTGATGTGAAAAAGTAGGTGGAAAAACCACAAACTTTATTTTGTCTTGCACAATTTTTTTTAAATTTTAAGATTTATATTATTTTTTAATATGTCTACAAGATACTGAAGTTTATTTTTTGATCTCAAACGGATTTTTTTTTTTATTTTTTTTGTACTGATAAAATAGTATGTGATCTATAAATGTTGACAATAAGATATTTAAAAAATTAATTGTTTTTTTGTTTATTTTTATTACTAAGCATGTAATAAATACGTTTTTGTTTTTGTTTTAATAAATTTTTGTTTTTTTAAGGGTAAAATGTGGGTTTTTTATAAAAGTCGCCTCACAGGCGAAGATTACCATTAGAGAGCAAAAAAAAAATGTTTACCATTCTAGGGTTAAAGAAGAGCACTATTTCACACTGCGAGAGTCTGCTTCTTAGTTTACCACTAAACATCTCAAATCCCAGTTTGCTACCTACCAGTGCAACAAAACCGACAAATTAATAATTAATTAATAATTTTTTAAAGAGAATAAAAAACTTGGGATCATATCCTTTCAGGCTAAAAAAATAATGTTTATTGTTAAATATGAAATATTTCGAAACTGAGTTAATGCTACTGGTTTTTTTTTTCAATTCTAAATAGGCCAGTGATCAATAACATACTGGCAATCCAAGTTACATGTGGTAATGGCATTTTCTTTTCAACCAAAAAATGCGTCGTTTTTTTAAGAACCATGCAGTTTCGTATTTGTTTATTAAACTGTTTTGATCTCAGAAAAGGCTGTATGTTTCATTCAACAAAATCACCTGTAGGAATAATAAAATCGAATACACTTTATATCGCATAAAGGCGAATTCATAACAGGTGAACTCACTAGCCCAGCTGTGCGACTATTTATCACTGTTTAATGTCAAATTGTATGAATTATTTTGACAGTGCACAATGATTTTTGATTGTTGTTGTACATGGTATCAATTCGCCTTGATCTATAAGGTGTGTTTTTTTTTTACTTCTCTGGTAAAGTTCGGTAAAATCAGAGTAAACTATAATTTATCTCAATAAGAGACAAAAATGTACAAAAGTAAGCAAACGCAAAAAACCATAAAATTTACCACAAAATAGGTCTGTTCCACCCACGTGCATAACAAAAGTGCTAAAATAAATTTTATTTTAGTGATGTTAAACGCTTCAAATGCATAATAATAGAAAAGCAAAACATTTGCATCGTTGGCAACGACTGTAAAATGTCGACAAAAATAAATTGAAAAAACAATAAAAGCCATTTTTAATTAATACAGTGATAAATATGCACAAATATATGTACTTACTTCAAGTTTATTTAAAAAATCTTCTCCTTTTTTAAATTTTTAAATAAAAACTTTTGTCGTTTCTTTGCAAATTTTCTGATTGATTTCTTAGTTTCATATGTAAATAAAAAACAGCCGATAATTTAATTCTAGACCGAACTTACCCAAAGAAAAAGTTCGTGCAACTTTGTACAGAAAATGAAAAATTTTATTTTTTATTTTTATTTCAAAATTGTACAAAAATTGTTATCTGGAATGCTTTTGGGTAAATTTAGAGCATTCCATCTTACACGCAGTTCACTCAAGGATAAGCTTGTTGATAAGCATTCCTCTAGATTTTAATTATATATATACAGCCAAATTCATGCGCAATATAACTTCCAATTTATATAGTAGCGCTCTAATAATATTATAACAATTATTTTTTTTCATAAACATTATTTCTAGCTTATTTGTTGCCCACATATTTAATTATTCTTATGTTACACTTGTAGTCCACCAACTATATATGGCCCTATGGGCTCGGTTGGTTATTGTTATAAATAAATAAAATTTTATTAAATTTAAAAATTTTAATAAAAATTTAAAATATTATTTGTTCATTGCATTTTTGGGAAACTTTTAATTTGACTTAATTATTGTTTACTTATAAACCAGCTGATTGGTTGTTCTTCTCGCCGAAACTAGCCCGAAGGAAAAGTACGGGCTGTTTCGTGCAAGAAGAACAAGAATATTACTCTCTCAAAACGTCTCTCATTTGCCCAATTTGTGTGTAAGAAAACGCTTTCTGGTAAGATTGGGCGCCCGCGGGTGCTTGGCAGAGATATCAACAAATTGCCGAAAGTAAATCGTCGCAACCACAAGGTGAAGCACGTCTGCCATAATTGCCCTCAATGTGTAAATTACAAAGAAATGAAAAAAATTTAACACAAGCCTAAATATATCAACATACAATAAAGCTACACACACATACACACACACATAGTGAGGAGAAACGAATAACGATTACACGTGCCGTTGTTCAGTGGCCTTAAAAACACACTATTTTATATGTAAATACACATGCACGAATACCCACACAGCTATCCCACAGCCAACACACAAAGATTAGATTAGAAATAATGAGAAACTATTCACATAAATGGAACAAAAAATTCCGTTATCTAATTTTTCGTTTTTACATTTTACAGCGTGTGTGCAAAAGAAATTGAAAAAAATTTAAAATTTAGGCCTTTAGAAGAAGCGTTGATTGAATAGGTATGTGTTTGTCATATGACAACGCCCATGTTTTGTTACGACACCAAGATTCGCTACAGTTCCTTTCAGATAGGCAAAGTTTACTTTGCAAAGTCTTGGGTCTGCCGTGGTGAAGCAAAGAAGAATGGGTGTGAGTATAGTCTTCAATGTGCCTGCGAAGTATCTGAAAGTTGTCTTGGTCTTCGGCCGTCGTTTATTGCAGTTCCACTTGTTAAGCTGTACAAAAATGCAGAAACATTTACTTATGTGTTTTCTTTTTAAGCCCGATAGAACTAACGAAAAGGTTAACTGTAAAACTGTTAACTGTCGCACTGCGCTCACTGTCTAACATTCATGATCAGCAGAGAAACCAAAAATATGCTCCAAAAAAGTGTTTTATGCGCATAAAATATGCACTAAAAACCTGAAAATATGATCTAAAAATTAAAAAATATCCACCAAAAAAACAAATTGTTTTTTTTTTTTTGTTAATAAAAAAATATTTATTCAACAATCCAATAACATTTCTATGTTCGAATAAACAAAACAAGAAGACACTAAAATTGGACTTCACTTTCTAAGAACATCTGAATACATACTTAAATTAAAATTTTTAGTAAAATGAGTTTTTTGTTAGTAATTTGTATAGCAATAAACAAAATATTAAATTCGATTTCCAAATATAACGCGTTGTCTATGACATCTGAGTAAGCTTTTAGGGCCAATTTTTGACATCGTAATTAAATCGTATTTGTAGTTAAGTTCTATTTAAATACGAAATTCAGTTTTTCACTGCTGCTTTTTATGGTATTTAAATAGTACTTAAATAGCCAATATCACATATTTGAGTTACCATATGATTTCCGCTATTAGTTTTTGTTTTGCACAAACATTATGTGGTCAGGCAAAAAGTTATTTTTGTTTAATTATATATGTACAAATGTATATACATATGTATGTACATAAAAGCGTACATTTATTACAATGAACAAATTATATAAACAATGGGTGTTTGTTAATTTTTTTTCACTTAACAAAGTGTGTTCACAAGTTGTGCTATTAAGTCATATTGTCTTAATATTTTAAAATAGTTTAAACAAATTGCTGTTGTGCTGGGAAGAAAAAAGTCATAAAATAATAAGACTTTTTGAGCTAAATTAACAGAAGAAATCTGAGTCATTGGCTGAAACTTTTAAGAAGAGCCGGCGATTATATGTATATACACGCCGCCGCTTCGTATAAATTATATAAAAATAAAAACTTGTTTAATAATCATTCACAATTTTATACATTTACATTAAAATAAGTTTTTATAACATTAAAGTAAGTAAGAAAAAAATCATCGCATCTAAAGTTTAGCTATTAGCAGCCGTCCAAAAAAAAAAAAATATTCAGCTCCTATCACTGCCAACAGCTCTTTTCGATTATACTTGTTTCAACAATTTGCGTGCAAAATATGAATTTAAAAATTTGTATTTGAGACGGACTTATTAGAAGATTTACAGGTAACTTCTTATTTACTATATTATAATCGCAATGGCGATGGTCGAAGTAGTCTGCACGTTGACTACAAAACGAAAACTTTTCCTGGGTTCAACCCCAGTTTCAGACTCATAAAAACATCTCGCATTTCTTCGAATGTGCATTTGTGTGTCTTTGTGTCTGTTGTTGTCGAAAGGTTTCAGTGGTGAAGTCATAGTCACTCTTCACTGAACAGTAACAGATTCAGCTGTATCCAATCCACAGGCACAACATAACGCCCTTCTTCGTCGGTATTGTGTAGCATCGGCGAAATAAAATAATTACTAAAAATGGCTACTAAAAACGAAGCTTCAAAATTTAATACGTCTCCTTGACATCAGAGACGCTACAACACTGCTGTAAAAGCAAATAACGTGCAAAAAGCAGTGAAGATAGTGAAGCTTCACCTCCTATCATTTCTCTTACTATCTCAAAAATGCAAAAAGCAGTGTTGTAGGAGTGTGATAAAAAGATAAAAAGATTAATAAGTGTTTTTTTCTTCTCAGCTGAATGAATTTTTTTCAAATAACAAACTAAATTATTCTTCACAGCATTCATATTTACTCGTATTATTATTTTAAAGCATGTGACTTTATGACTACCATTTGAATCCTCCAAATGTTTCTGTACCATATCATGCCATTGCTAAACATTGCATAGTTTGATAGTGCTACCATACTTTTATCCCATTTAAATGCGAACATTTCACTAGCACGGGAAAACTGAAGCTGTAACTTAAATTTAAATGAAAATTAACTAAATACGCATTTAAATACCTAGTTAAAAACTGTGCATTAATGTTTAAAAAATACTTTTGCCAAAAGATAGAGACAAACTTTCGGCGGAAAAAAACAGTGAAGCATTTGAATTCTCAATCTGATTAGCAGTTATCTTCTGCGTTAGCCTAACAAAAAAGTTTATTTATAGTGCAATAAAAAAAAAGGTAAAAAAATCTCCCTACAGGCAATTACAGTGCACTCGCGATATAGTGAACTAATTAAGGAACAGACCTGTTCAGACGGTTCACTTTATCGAAAAATTCATTGTAAAGAGTTTGGAAAAAATAAACCCGTTTCATTTATTTAATAATAAAAAAGTAAAAGAAAATTATAACTCGTACTTTAACAGGGTGGGCCAACTTTTAACTTAATGATTTTTAGAGTTTTTTGTTTAGTTTTTTTTGCAGTTAATAAACAAGTTAATAAAATTTTATAATGTCATGGTACTCAACGCAACACCGTGTAAAAATTGTGCGGGAGATGGTTGCGAGAGAAAATGATAAATTTTTAAAGAATCTCATAAAGAGCGATAAAGCACATTTTCAATTAAATGGATATGGGAATAAACCGAACTGCCGAATTTGGGGTAGGCCAAAGTCCTAGAACATTGGCATTGGGAGCGACAGCTGATGCAAATTTTGTGAATATGAGGAGGAGACCCCTGAGCACATTATGAGGGGGGACTGTGAGGCTTTATAGCACAGGACATAGAACCAACTGGGCAGGCGGCTATTGGACGATTGGGAACTGCTATTACTGGAACTGAAGGCAATCCTAACATTCCTCAGAGGCGCAGGTCTGCATGATGTCTATTAACATCACGCAAGGGATACAATAGATCTCTTAGGTCGCAGTATCCTTATTTCCCGTAGTTTCTAATTCAATTCAACAAGAGCCGAACAATGTTACTGTATGTGGTTTTTAGGCTGTAGTCGTCGGGCCTTATTTTTTTTTTTGAAAACGCTGCTGGTCAAACGATTATTTTGACAATGTGGCAACTCCGCATACGTTACGACCCACAACCGATATTCTGAGGGCTGCATTTTTGGGTCGCCTAACTTTTCGTTTTTGTGGGCATTCTAGACTCTTGAAGGCCTCAATGACAATACCCGTCAGCAAAGTGGGCATCTATAACCTGACGTTTTGATAAGAGTGATGGAAGATGCCTTAAATCAACCCCGCATGGTCATCAATTCTGGCGGCGGCCACTTGGCCGATAACATTTTCTCTATTTAATGGAAACAAAAAATTACACATCCAATAAACGAAATCTCATTTATTAAAACTACATAGAACCCGGCATACTTTGCTACACCTACATATTTGATAGGTGCCTAGAAGGCACAAACAAACAGAGACGTGCCGAATTCCGCTCACTCTTTGACTAATAATATGTACTGACCATTAAGTTATTCAGACCTAAACTTTAACTTTAAATCAATATTTAGTTTGTATGGGAGGTACCACGCCTACTTGTCCAAACACTCCTAGTTTTTGACTGATGATTTCTTTTTTTTTGCAAATTAATTTCTACCAAATTTAGAAGATTCTGCTTGAACAGCTTTCAATCATTATTTAGTTTGTACGGCGCGTATCACGCCCACTTTTTCAATACCTCCCAGTTCTTGACTGATGATTTGTTTTAACTACAAATTTATTTCGACCATATTCAGAAACTTTCACTTCAACCGTTCTCACGATATACAAAAATAAATAGTTGGTTTTTACTGGGCGTAGTAACGCCCAGTTGGAACATTTGAAATTTATATAGCCTATAGTTCCTTCCAGATATATAGAGGGATTCTGTGAAAATTTCTAGAAAATCGGTTTAGCCGTTTAGTTGTCCATAAGGCAGCAACACACATACATACATACATACATACATACATACATACATATACATATATATATGTATGTCATTTTTATATACAATCAAAGAGCATCGGATGATCATTTTTGAGGCACCTTTTACAAATAAGGCAAGCGTGCTTTTGGTAGTCGTTAAAAATATATTATTAAGAAAATAAGGAATTTTTTAATTGTGCCTGCTCTTTTTAAATGTTCGAATGCAAGGAGACAACAAAAACAAAACGAGAAATGGAATACCAGAAGATGCGATACTTAAAATGCACACTTAAACGTGAGAGAAGACAGCAACAACACAAATGTGCGCGAATGGCAAATGACCGGATAGCAATGCCAAGGTTCCCTCCAAAGCAAATGCCAGAATTTACCACTCATATTCGTAATTATATGTCTGCACATACATTCATACGTACGAATGCACATCTGTATGCACACATGCATACATATGTTCGAGATACTTTAATAACATCAAAAAACACATACGACAATCAAAAGTATATAAAACATTGGGGCAGCGTTGCCAGAATGATGATTTTATCATATTTTTGATGATTTTTTTTTCAAATTATGATTTTTAATTTATAGAAATTATGATTTCTTATTTCAGTTGTGTTTAACTTTCATTGTGAATTTTAAATTTTGTGTCATCTTGTTATTGGTTACTTTTATTTACTTTAAACTTGTTACCCTGTAACGACGTAAAACACAACGTAATTTAGCGCTTAGCTTTTACGCTGAAATAAGTAACCTAAATTAAGGCCATGCCACATAGAACTTTTGCTTCGCTTTGCGTTGCAGTTTCGCTTTGACATTTAAGATGAAATGTACACGTTTATATGAAACATGTCACATAAAGTATTCTTAACGCAGCGCAAAGCGAAAAGTTGAGCATCTTTTATCTTTTTGCGTGCTTTGACAATCAGTTTGAATAATTTCTTTATTCGTGTCTTCCTTTCTCTTCTTTTCGTTTTCAAACAGAAGAACATTGTAATTGTATATCGTCAAATAACATTATTGACTTTTATTTTTATAATAAAAAAATAAATAGCACAATTATCAAACACTTTTCTTTGGTAAACAAACAATTCGTGAGTGTTGTCAAAGCATTTATTGTGTCATACACCTTTTGCTATACGCTTTTCTGTCAAAGTTAGAAACGTCATGCAAAGCGACAAAGTTCTATGTGACATGGCCTTTAGAGTGTTAACGTTGCGCCAGAAGCAGTACTGTTTATTCACTTCGATTATTAAAAAACTCTAAATAGAAATAAGAAATAGAGATAAATCACTAAATTGACCCGAAAACAACAAATTGTCATTAATTTTCAACAGTTTTATTATTTTTGCACCCAACTTCACTTTTTTACGCGCTGTAAAAATTAGATTTCGAATTGCAAAGCGTTGACGCCGCGTTATTTCGGTTGGTTGCATACATTTTGTATGGGCAAGAGAAATTTTGACAGTGCTTGGCGTCGTAATTTATGTTGGTCTGTTTATAGAAATGCATCATTGTTTGAGAAATAAAGACCTTACAGAGTATCTCTGCAAAGCTGTAATTTTCTTGGGAAATGAAAAGCATAAACTTTCTTAACAGCGATACCTAAACAAGAGCGGAAAGCGTTTTCTAGCTGTCAAAAATTCTCATGCCCATACAATTTCTATGAGCATACCGAAATACAGCGGCGTCAACGCAACGGCAACGCTTGCAATTGGAAAATCCGATTTTGACAGTGCGTTTAATAGTGAAGTAAGTTGCAAATAAAGAAGGTGAAAGAAATAAACATAAAAAAATATTTGTTATTAGAAAATGGAGGTAAGTAAGTCCTTTAAATCGTCCATATAAATCATTGTTTAAACTTTTTTTTATAAATTGCTTATTTAAAAATCGCAAACACCAATAAACTTTATTGTTAAAATAATCAGGGTTGTTATATTTATTTTTTTGATAACCCTGTTTTTATCGTTTTGACATAGCGTTGCCGCTTTTATTTAGGTATAGCATTTCAGCGTAAAAGCCAAGCGGAAAAAACGTTCCGCTTTCCGCTGTTGTTTAGGTATGGCTGTAAGCAAAAAAAAAAGTAAAGTGCAAGTATTTAGTACGAAAAGGTAAAATTAATATTTCTAATATCAATTTAATTGTATATATGTACATACAAGAATGATTAAATAAAGATTACGCCAACAAGCTAAAATAAAAATACTTTTCTGCGCATGATGGAACTCTGACGTCATTCAACATGTATTCTGATTGGCTAATGAAACTCAGCTGAAGAATTATTATGTTATTGTAAAAACAGGACAGTGGGGCAAATTCAGTTTGATAATAAACAATTTTAAAGAACTATTTTATTTTCCATTTATTTTTATTTAAATATTTTATACATATAAATAGTGAACCCAAGTGTTAATTATTTCCCTTTTTCCCCATTCCAAAATTTGTTGTTGTTATTTTACTTAAAAATAAAAATCTTTAAAGAATATTTATAGAATTTTTAGTTTGTTATTTTACTATACTTTCTCTTTCTCTTATACGTGCTTTCAACAATTTCAGAATTTAGTTTTCTAATTCTAAAATACATTCTACATCTAAAAAAAAGTTTTTTTACGTCATCACTGGCTTCAATTTCTTTTGCTTCCAACAAATGCTTTTGTAAATATCCACTTGCGAGTAATAATAGTCGCCATTCAATTTGGAAAAAATTGAGTCACACAGTATTAGCGTGTTCATTAACGAAGTTGATGGCTTACTAAGTCCACCTTCACTTAAGTGATTAACCCATGAATAATTGCGTTCGGTTGAAGAATTACTCACAAGATCAGGATTTTCATTCTTCAGTTTGTGGCAAATATATCCGGCCAAGTTCTCTAAACCATCATATTCCATATTTTCTATTTCGCTTTGGTTAGTTTCTGTAGCCAAAACATCTGTCTGAATGTTACGGTTAACACTCTTAAGTATAGTACCTAAAGAAATCACAAAGTTTATAAAACTTTGTGTTATTTAAAATTTAAGCTTTCAACTTACCCGTTAAAGAATTATCTACATCTAAATCGGGTGTATTGTCAACTTCTACATTTGCATTACTACCCAAAATGCCTTCGTTAGACCCCATTAAATATGATCGAAGTCTATATTTGAATTCTTCTCGATCAGGGTGATCGTGAAGTCCACCTTTCGACCTAATTATTCCAAAAAAATTTTCCAGCACATCTTGATTAAACCGATACGTTAGCAAATACTCAATATTATATCGACTTTTAAGTTCAATATATAGCATTTGTAGCGCTTTATTAGATTGAATGATACCTGTAGAATACATTTATGTCAAAAGAAATAAATCTGAGTCACAAATTTTTAGAGTACAATATAATTTTCAACCTTTTTGGAAAGGTAGCATATACTTTTTGCCAATCACACGGATCTCTGACATGATTTGCGACATATTATTTAGAATGATATTTTGTTTTTCAAGTGCTAAACCAAATGCGTGTAATCGGTCTATGTGAAAAAAGTTTCGTGGCCAGTTTAACCTTTTGCCTTTCAGGTCCGACCACACATAAATTGTGGCATATTTACATAAAACATACCATGGTTTTTCGTAATCAACTTCAAGTTCACTGAACAGTTTTCTGTTACCTCCACCTAAGTCACAAACAATGGCCACAATTGTAAAGCCACTCTGCTTCATAGTATTCAATATATTGAATAAAATACTTTTTGACATTTGGGTATCATAGTCATAATATATGGGTTGCTTCCAATTTGAAATTAAACCTTCCAGCGAATTAACAAAGGTTCTAAAAATTCTTGATTTTGATACAAATAACTTACCTCTTAGCAAGGCCACTTGGATATAATTAGCTGGTTCTAGCACTAAATCTGCTGACTTGTCATAGCAATACTTTTTTTTTGCCTTCATCTCATCAAAACTCAACACACCTACTTTTTCAGTTTCTGACATTTGGTTGGCCGCAGATAGTAGTTTCACAACAGGCTCCAAAATACCTTTCGACATGTCCAATTTTTCCGACCATCTTTGCAACGTTCTCACCGATGGAAGTTGGAAATGTTTCTTCCTTAAAAGTTTGTAAGCTCTGGCACTCGCTGAGTATAGGGTGATAGATTGAGCAATGTCTGTTTCGGTAAAATTTTGTCTTTTATCACCGCTTTTTAGTTTTTTTATTTGACCCTCAGTAAACAAACGCCTCAGTGCCTTCTCGAGATTTGAGTTTGCAAAGCTTAGTTTTTGAATACGACAAGATAAATTTTTTATTGTCACATCACATTGACTTTTTGCCATTTTCAGCGAACAATTTAAGAAGTGATTCTCTAGAAACGATTTAAATAATTATTTGTTGTTTTTTTAAATACTAACATACATTTTCAATTCCAAAGTTTTTGTGTAACTTTGGAGGCCATCTTCTTCAGTGTCAGTCGGCAATTCGGCATTTACACATTTTACTTTTAAACTTTTTTGATTATTTATTTGTTTTTTTGTTTCATCTTCTTCAGTGCCATAAGCAGTTTTCTTTTCACTATCAATAATAGTATTTTCTAAGGACGGAACTGCATTGGGTTTTAATTTCTTAGTACTTTGTTTACTAAATCCTATAACGACTTATTAACGGACTTAAAGAATTGATTATGTGGTAACTTACCCATTTCATATATTAAATTTCTTTCAAAATCCTCTTGCTTAAAATGTAAAGCACAAATTTTTTCTTTTTCAGCATTTACAGGCTTTACACGCTTGCAAAATTTCACCCATAACTTCCTTTGAGCTTCATCTCTTGGAAAACTATATAATGACACAGCTTTATGAAAACAAAAAAAATTTGATAGCAATATTACATTGTAACACAATTAATTTCTCACTTGTTTTTTTGCTGTTACTTTGTTAGCAATTGCCCACTGCGCATTTCATGCTTGCTCTTTTTGTTCTCTTTTCACTTCTATTTGTGTTTTTTGTTTACAGCTTATGAGCTTTATAAAGCAAGTTTTTTACACTTATTTATTATTTAATAATTATTTAAATATATTTATTATAAAATATAGCACAATTTATTATAAAATTCAACACAAAACTTTAACTTTGATAAAATCGATTTCATTTGCTTGTTTGAGATCTCTCTGAGTAAATTGTGTGAAGAGTTGCCAAATGTAGTATAAAATATAAATTTTGTACGAGAAAGTATTAGTTTTGCATATAATAAACATTTGGCAATCTCTTCGAGGGGATGCAAACGTCATCAAACGGTAAATCATGCGCAAGGCGTAATCTTTATTTAATCATTCTTGTGTACATATGTACATATATATAATCCATTTATTTTCCTTTAGATGGAAATAACAAATGCCGTGAAAATTATGATTTTTTTCCATAAAATATGATTTTTTTTTTCGGCATATGATGATTTTCTTCTCAAAGCTTCTGGCAACGCTGCATTGGGGAGTGCAAATTTGCCACACATCCATATCAAATGGTTTTTTTTTAAATGTTTTCCTTTTGATTCTTGGAATCATACACTTCTTAATTCGAAGCGGATGATATTTTTGAAAAGAGGTTGGACGTGCAAATAAATATGGGTATGAATGTATGTATGTATGTATGTATGCATGAACAAAATATGTATGCATATGTACGTCTCAACACGTGCATGGATTTTAGTATCTGTATATTTGAAAACATGTATAGTAAATAAATACAAAAAATGAACCTCTATAAAAAGCCGAAATAAAATAAACATAAATTAGGTAAGAAATAAAAGGCGCGTGCACAAGTTAACAAAAAAAATACAGTGCCTGCAAAAATAATAGCACCGTTGGCCGTTCTATCGAGTTATGCATTTAGGGCTAATAAACAGTTAGAGTTCGGCTCCCTATTTAGTTTAAAGCAGGGATGTACGTCCCATACAACAATTGTTGAAAAATTTACACAGACAGTAGTTATTCTCTTTTAAAATTTTCATTCAGTCGTCGTTCAGCAAGCGATGAATACACATGCGGATGGTTGTTGTCATTTTTTTCAGAAATTTATTAAGCATTGTTGTTGTTTCTTGTTGGACGAAACACAGTAAACACACACGATTCAATTAGAATTGAATGCGAAAAAAATTCAAATATAATAAAAGTTCAGGAAATGAAATGTGAAAAGTATTTTATGGTAAACGATGCTTTTCAAAACATTCAATGCCTTTTATGTTACAAAACATTTAAAGCGGGTAATGAACATGTTTCAATCAGAGCTAATAATACTTAGATCTGAGGTAAAAGATTTCGATAAAATTAGAACTCTAGAGTTTTGGAAAAATTTAGATGTTGCGATATGTCCCCAGCTCAAAAAAATGTATTTAAAATATTTATCATTTTTTTCCACTACTTACTTATGCGAACAAATATTTTCAGACATGAAAAACGTTTGTTCCAAGCAGCGAAATAAAATGACCTCGTTGAATTTAAAAAATATTTTATTAATTCGCAATTGCCATGCAAGTATTAATATGGAATGTTTAATTTAAAATTTTCAAAGCGATTTTAAAAATTATAATGAGGAATGACAGATGGTTAAACTTTTTAGTATAATATTTAAGCCCAAAAAAACTGTTTTATATGAATTTATTTTTGTTTTTTCCCCCCCAAATAAGTGTTCTAAAATTATTTATTGAAATTGATAACTGCTATTTATCTTTTTCTTAAAATTTAAATTACATTCATTTAATAAGTTGTATATAGCTGGCATTTTCTTTCTTATTTGAAACGTTTGACATTATGTTTGCTGGGCAAATTCTCTCACCAATACCCCCTCATTTAATTTTTGGACACCAATGGTTTAAAGCAGTGGCGGTCAAACCTACACTATTACGGTGTTGCCAGAGTAGAATTGTGTCTCATAGCCCAAATGAAAAGGCAATTAATTTAGTTATGGAAAAGAAAAAAAGTTACAAAATCAGTCGTGGTATGAATTGCATCCTCAATATTTATTTCGTATGCTTTACTTTTCATGCATACTTACTTCATATGCACCGCTTATGTAGGTGTCACCTCCTGAGTGCTGGTTCAAGATAAAAAAATAAGGTTTCAAATTATTTATCTGCCAAAAGAATTCGACTTTTGTTATAATAAAGTAAATGTTGAGACACAAAATAGGTCAATACAAATATTAAATACAATTTGCAAATGTAATTTGTTTGCTTATTACGTACGTATACGGGTATATCTGCAGAAATATGTCTCCAGAACCTTATTTCACTAGCAAGGGGTAAAGGTAGACCTTCCCTCATTTTAATTAGTTTTTCTTCGACTTCGTGGTTCTGATGCGCAACGTCACGTAACAAGAATTCTTATGCATTTCGATAAAATTACATATATATGTATTAAAAATTAAATAACAGAAATTGAATGTGCGTGGAATGACTTTTCGTGTTAAGAAACCAAATATTTTAGTTTGTCAAATAATTATCTGAAAATAAGTTTAGTTCATATTGCACATTAAACATATTTTCTTGCAGTTTATTTATATAAGAGAACAAACATATTTTCTGAGGAGAAATTTTGTTTGCGGCAACACTGATTTTAAGCAAAAAGCGATAACACAGCCTGCTTCTTGGAATCTTCAAGTCAGAATGAGTAATATTGTTTATTTCTCTATAATAGGTGTGTTTAACTACGCCTAAATAAGAGAATAAAAAAGCACCCATGAGCGGCATTTTGCCTGACTCTGGTTAATGGGCAAAATTGGTCGTTCTAGCGATGTTTATTGGCCGCATGATTTTCACAATAGTGCACAGTGTATGGAGTGGGCGGCCAAAAATACTTCCAGTATAGGTATCATCTTGAAACTGCTGTCACGACTTTATAAGTATGTCAAAACTACTTAATTTTAAAAAGAGGAGTGGTTAAAGACTCATACCCCACCCCATTCCATAATCTACCACCGTCATTCACCCCACATAAGCAAAACCGTGAGAAAAAATTTACGAAACTTGTTTTTAATTCATATGTTAACAACTTTTTTACTACGTTAATTGTAAAAAATTGAAATGTTAGCTAATTAAATATGAAATAATCGGGTATGTTCTGTAAACCGAATCCGCAAAAATTTTTCGTTTTTAAAACAAATACACACATACTTAACCTTTAATTAGGCGCATGGGGTCAGGAGAAATTAAAATTGGAAAATTGATACGCTTCATACAATTGACAAGAGAACATAAATTAGTTGCGATTGGATCGTTAAAGCGTACATACATACGTGTCGCTTTACTAATACGTGTTGACCCCATGCGACTAATAGTGTAACTTTTTTTGATCGTGCTAAGTCTTAAGTAAGTTTTAACCAAATGTAATAAATGTGCTAAATTTATTTGGCAGCAACATGTTTTCATATTCTGCGCTGGAAACAGAACATCACGACCTGTTGATGAGTCAGACTAATTTTTTTTTATAAATAACTGTTAAAATAGTTGCAAAAAACCAGTGCTGAATTTTATTTATATTTTTTTGTTTTTAAATGAAAAAATTGTATATTTTTGTTTTTTTTATGCATTATTAATATAAATAACTTTTTCTAATTTTTTGACCTCTTTTTATATTAATAACACTAATTATTTAAGCTGTAGGTCTTTTTAATATATTTAATATTTATTCTGATTCGATATTTCGCTACTCCTTTGTGTAGCTTCTTCAAGAAAATAAAAAAAAAACAATTTTCCTGAAGAAGCTACACAAAGGAGTAGCGAAATATCGAATCAGAATAAATATTAAAAAGACCTACAGCTTAAATAATTACTGTTATTAATATAAATAACTCTGAAAATTAAAAAAAAACTTACTAATTTTTTTTTTTTTTTGTAATGCAATAACACTTGCAATAAACTTTGGGGTCACGTGAGACCCCATGCGATTAATTGTGTGATAATCTTAATGCGCCCAATTAAAGGTTAAGTGTTCTGTAAATCGAAATCGCATAATTTTAAAATCGAGTAGATAAGTGCGGTCGAAATTAAATCGAATATACTATCTTCCTAATAAATAACAGATGAAACAACAATGAAAAACAATTACCAATTTTTACTTGAAGTCTTTCTTTTATTAAATTAAGTCGAATTATATACTCTGTAATAGATTTTAATACAAAATAATCAATTTAAAAAACACTAAAATATTTCTCCATGTTCTTGTTAAAGTATGCAGATAAATTAGATGGATGAATAAAAGCACATTTTCACTAAATTCATTAGATAGATATATCGAGCCTTTGGTGCAATACCGTAGTAACACGAAATTTGAATTTTTAGAGCTGGGTATGCAGAAATGATCTTTGGGGAAATATATATCTAAAGGAAAATTGATTATGGTTCTATCTCTAACTGTTCAGATGCTACAGCTACAAATGTCTTTATTGCCTCCAGCTCTTTCCAACAATATTTATTTGCAATAATGAAATATTTCCTTTATGACTAGAAATTTACAAACATAAAACATTACAAAACATGCCTCTTTATTTAAAAACTTGTAAAAAAATAACTTTAGTAAACGAAAATACTATCAAGAAGATGGCTCAAATCACCTTTAAATAAAAATAAACATTATTTTGAAAAAATTTTTAAAAGCTTTTTCGAAAGCAAGTTCGAATTGTGGAAATCGTGTGATTTTTAGAACACCAAATTAGCATTTATTCGGTTTTGAGAAATGACGCGTTTTTGAATCGACTTGTTTTACAGAACAGGGAGAATATGTAATACAAATTTATAAAAAGGTTAAGGGGGGTTGTTAATTTTATATAAAAAAAATAATACGCAATATTTATTAATTCTGTTTTTTTTTTATTTGAAAGATAAAAATTCGTTATATTCTAAAAACTTTTTAACCCAAATTTTACTCAACTAGAACTGCCAAATAATTGTGGGATATTTTATTAAATGATAAAATCGGCCAGTTTGTTCTGTGAGCGATAACGCAAAGATGAACAAAAATGTGCAGTGTAATATTATCAATTTTAGAATCTTGGAATATTAACTAATAAACCGAAAAAAAATTCCATTGGAGATTTCACGGAGGAATACAACTAAAACTCTAGTTGAAATTTAAATATATGGACGAACGGACATTAACAATGATACTGAAAACATATGGATTTTATAACAAATCAACAACAAGCCAAACACATTGTAATTATTTTAAAATTTAGTTAATACCTTTTAATTCAATATTCATTTTGATATATTTCAACACAAATTTTTTGTCGTTTGTTTTAATTAATTTAAAGATGCACTTCTTTTTCCACTTTTTCACACTGCAAAAACAGCTCTCTTCTTTGAAGCTGTTTTAAAGAGTAGGTCAGGTTTGCAGGTTGCTGGACCCACTTGGGTCCAATTTATTATGGCCCCATTGTGATACCTGCTGTGAAAAAATTTCAGGTGTTGTAGTGAGTCTCTGCTAGGAGGCTACGCACTAGACTACCGGGATATTTTTTAATTTGCAATTTTTTTATGACGTTTCAAAATCAAAAAATGGAAAAAACAACTTTTTTTCCGGTTTGACGAAATGTAATATTTTGCACTTGAACTTTTTCAACCCCATTTGCATCTGCAGTGAAAATTTAATATTTCGAACTTGGTAAAATGAAAATTACGGCAAAAATTAGTACATACATACATATGTATGTGAAATGTTGATGTCAATGGGCTATTTAAATTATCACCACTGTAGATACAAAACTTGATTGAATTATTATTATTTTTATTTTATAATCTTCATTATTTTTCTACAAATGAAAATATATTGCAATAGTCTACAGCTATTTAATGTAGACAATAAAACACATTTGACGTGCCTAAGAGTATATCTATTTCTTTGTCTATTGTATTCATATCTTGGTCACTGCATTTATAGAGCATGTCGTATAGAAAACGATTGTTTAAACCCAACAAGCACAAAGTCAAATGTAATAAATATGGCAGGTATTAATTACAAACAATGTGCCTCCGTAATCTAGTGCATGAGCTTTAGTTTACCAATCTGCAGGTGTGCGTTCGATTCCCCCTTAGATCCTGGGTGTTTCTGCAGACAAGCTAAGAGCTTCGTATAGATTGTGTTGTTTAAAAATAAAAAATAAAAATTATTCGACGAAATTGTCTTCACTTGTGTTTCCTAATTAATTTGAAGTAACCTTAACGCCCTTTGTTTCCCAAATTACACTTGAATAAATTGAGATGAAATATGTATTTTTAAAAGTCATCCCTAATTCCTGAAATTTCTGAAAAAAGCTGAAAAAATCTCATAGGCTTATACACGGTGGGCCAAAAGTAATCACCCGGGGCATAAGTAATCACACGATGTTCTCTTGCTGTAATTTTTCTTTTTTTAAGACAAATTTTGGCACTGCTTATGATATGGGCTAAGTGACTACCGCCAGAGTTGATGACCATACATGCAGATCCAAAGGCTTTTATTAAATAAAATTACAGCAAAAGGACATCGGGTGATTACTTATGCCCCGGGTGATTACTTTTGGCCCACCGTGTACAAGAACTCCCAAAAAATCTTTGAGAATTATGGAATATACAAACAAAATATAGCTTCTTTAAAAATTTTCTTTATACAACAAACATTTTATTATTCGATTTAAATCTATTTATTTTTAGCATATACATATACATAGATGTATGTACAACTGTACCACCTTACAGTCAAAAAAAAGTGCTCCGTACACCCCCTAAATAACGTATTTTTGAACAGTAATTTAAAAAAAATTTTTTTGACGCCTGTTTAAACTTTTCTTAATATTTTTGTTATTTGAATCTTAAAGAATGATATATTAATGTTTTTGTCTCTGCATCAAAAGCCATTGAGTTCCAGTATCCCCTTCTAGTATTTATCCAAAATTTTAAATAAAAACGTTCTTCCCTTATTTAAAAATTTTTTGATTTTTAAATGTCAACAAAAAACAGCTGATCATGAACTTACCCAAAGAAAAAAAGTTACTACAACTTTGTACAGGAAATGAAAAATTTTACTCCCTCATTTTCTGTCAAAATTGCACAAAAATTGTTATCTGTATCGCTTGTGGTCTAATTGCTGCGTGTTCGGGCTGTTTTGTTATATACCTGAAACAGACCTAATAATTTTTTAAGAAAGTTGTCAACTAACTGTAATTAAAGTCTCATGTTTTTCTATCAGTTGTAGTCTTTATAGAATTTACCTTTTTCAATACTTTAGCAATTAAGAAAAAAGTTGTGTACTGACACAAAATCCAGTGAATGGGATTATAATTTTGACGTCGGAAAGTTCAAATCAAATGTCCATAAACACTACTCCCTCCATCCTCCTTTCCTAGTTCCGGCACAATGCATCGCATGTGTAGAGGACATCCCCTGAGTGCTGGTCCAACATGAAAAAAAAAATTTTTTTTGAGAAATTTTTTTATAAACAGATTTTTGCTGGATAAATTCCCGCACAGTGATATATCGATTATCCGTAAGCATTTTGTATAAACAATTCGAAATAGCGATGCATTTCTACATTCTATGGAGAATTTAGGAGCTTTCAGGATTCAATATGTGAAAGAATTAAATCGTATGCCCAAGATAATTCGGACGAGTGGCAGAAGCACAAATTTTTATTGATTTTGATTAATTAATTTGTCATCAAGATCACGCGATTTAACCCCGGTCGATTGTTTTCTATGAAACCATGTTAACGCGAGCCAAATCCTGCAAATAATGTGACTAGTCGACACATGCATGTATATGGTAGTCCACAAAGGACCATTTCTAACCCAAATGTATGGAGAAAACATGGTTTATTTAATATTACGATGTCCTTGCGGTTCACCATCAGACTAACGCAAAAACTACTCCATATAACCCCTCCATTAAGCACCTCAGAGAGTAATTTTATTGAGACGCAGTAATCGTAAATACGAAGAAAAGCACGAACACTTGTCGTATAACAATAAGCTGTTGTTTTCAATGACATGGTCCACGGCTGCATTACAAAGCACCATGTTGTAACCAGTCCATTTAAGCTAAAATGGACGACGTAGTCCAATATTATTTGCAGGGAATTAACGCCTCGAAAACAGCGGCAAATGGTGGAAAAAGTGTGTGAAAATTGCAGTTCAGAATTGCGTTAATTATATTGACACATTAATGGCGTACAAACACTAAGTGGTTAGTTAATAATATTATATAGCCCTTGGACGGACCTAATGACCAACAATGTTCATGCATGCGCAAAGTAGAAATACATTGAAACTATTTTTAACAGGAAGACTCAAGAGAGAAAAGAAAAGCATGAGTACGTATGTAAGTATGTCGTTAGCACAAGTCTACACACGTGACTTATTACGTTAAACAAAACGATTATTGCACAAATTGTCGTTAATTTAATGGAATTTTTATTTGTAGACAATTAGCACTAAGCAAAGGCATTAAAGTGGTGCCAATACTCGTATATTCTAACGGAATAATGAATAAGATTTTTATTGAAATAAAATAAAAATCATTTTTAATTACAAAAAAATATATATATGTTATATGGTTTAAAAATAAATTTCAAAATCAAATATTAAAATGTTTCTTGTATGAGGAAAATATTTTAAAAAGCTATTAGGTTTGATTTGTTTGCATATTCCGTAATTCTCAAATATTTTTTGGCAGTTCTTGTATAAACATGTGAATTTTCTTAGCTTTTTTCAAGAATTTGATTAAATTTCTATTGAAGATTTTGGTTTTAGCACGAAATGAAATACTGCATATAGACCAACTAAACCGTATAATAAACATACATAAATAAATAATCGTAATGAATTTTGTAGAGTTGGGTTCATGAGTTCTTTGAAGTGAGCGCTCTTATCAGTTCAGCTGTTTTTGGTGAGCTGGTTCGTTTAGTTCGTTCAGTAGCTCAGTAGTATCAGTTGACTTTTAGCTCATTTGATTCTGATGCTCAGTTGAAATTGTCGCTCAGTTGATTTTGTTTCTGAACTGATTTTTTAGCTCATTTGATTCAATAAAATACAGCACCAAGGCAGGCTTTAATCAGTAGTAGAAAGAGAAAATATGTTTTTGATGCTGAAATTTGTTGTTTTAGGGAAATTTGTGAAATGTTTTACATATCAATCAAATAAATACAAACTACAAGACAGAAATTTATTTAACCCTAATCCAGTTAACATGTGCCTTTCAGACACATCCTTCACTTTGAAGTGTTCTAACTTCTTTAAATTGAAGTCATGGTTCTTGGTTAGGGTGGGGCGATTTGAAAATGTTAACGGGCGCTTCGCGTTTCTGATTCTTGGGATTGTACTAAGCAAAAAAGTCGACTAGACCATACGTCTACGGTGAAAATCGAGCTGGCGCATTTTGACTTGATCAGACTTTTGTCACGTTTTTTTTGGATCTTTTGGCCTATAACAGCCAAACCATTGAAATTTTCGATCCAATACTAAGACAAAAATTGTAGCCAAGACAATAGTTAATAACTCTCTAGTACATCGCCAAAGGATTGGAACGCTCCTTCAGGCAGTTTTGGCCTTGTGAAAGTGCAAATTTTTCGTGAAAATATTGATAAATTACCATTTTCAGTTGTTCATAGCGCAAAATCATAAAAATGTTCTATTTCTTACTTTTTCCACTTTTTCCACTTTTTCCACTTTTTTTATCCAAAAATATAATGCTGTTTTACAGTAAACTAACAAAAATGCATCAAATGAACTGAAAAGAATAGAAGAATAAAAAATAAGAAATAAAATAAATAGAATAAATAAAAAAATAGAATAAAAAGTAAGAAATATAACATTTTTATGATTTTGCGCTATGAAAAACTGAAAATGGTAATTTATCAATATTTTTACGAAAAATTTGCACTTTCACAAGGCAAAAACTGCCTGAAGGAGCGTTCCAATGCTTTTACGATGTACTAGAGACTTCTTAATTATGTTATAGGCCAAAATATCCAAAAAAACGTGAGAAAAGTCTGATCAAGTCAAAATGCGCCAGCTCGGTTTTCATCGTAGACGTATGGTCTAGTGGACTTTTTTGCTTAGTACAATACCAAGAATCAGAAACGCGAAGCGCCCATTAAGATTTTTTCCTTCCAGACTAATCGCCCCACCCTATTCTTGGTGCTTCTTGAATTCGTACTTTGAATTATTTTATTTCTTTATGAAAAAAATTAGCTCCTCTTTAATTTCTATTTATTTATTTATTTATGTAAAACCACAAATATACTTAATCCTGTCATAATGTGCCTATCAGGCACATACGACAACATTATGAACCAACAAATTAAATTGCGGGAAATTCCCAATCAATTTTTATCATTCAATGTAAACTTACACAGTTTATTAAATTGTTGGCTAATTTTCAAAGAGAAAGTTGTAAAGACGAAACTTTTTCCCACAATGTCTAAAATATACATATTTATATGTAGAAATCGAGACAATTATTGAAGAGGTTGATTTTGAAGAAACTATAAACCAAGATTAAGATTACGACAGTAAACTCTCGGAGGATGCGGAATTTTTTAACCAAACAAATACTGCTTTGAAAGAAAAAAATGCAAATAAGAGATATAAATTCCCAAATATAAAATGCAATGGGTTTATATGTGCCTCTGCAGCACATTTTGGTTGGATTCGTTACAAAGTTTATCTGACTTGATTAGGATTACGAAAAAATTGTGTTTGCACAAAATCGCCAATGACGTGAAATATTCGCATCTGGCATCATAAAAATTTTATTTAAGAAAATTTTTTGGTTCTGGTAGCACTGATGAACCACTAAAATGAACGAAGAAAAAAACATGGCAAGCGCTCTTCACTGAACTAGAATCATCAAAAAGAGTGAGCGCTCATTTCGCTGAACGACACAACTCTAGAATTTTGACTAACGTTGAATAATTGAAAGCATAATTATATAAAAAAATATATATTTTAATAAAATCTCGATATTTCGTTAACCTTCGGTTAACATCTTCAGGAAATTTTTTTTTTTTTTTTTTTTTTTTTTTTATATACATATATGTATATAAATATCGAGATTATATAAAAATAATAAATAAAAAAAAACCTTAAAGCTTAATAAAATAGATTGTTCAAATAATAAAAAAGGTTAAAAAAATAAGTATTAAGGAAAATATTTTAATAAAATATCTATTACTTTTTATTGTGTAAATTTTTCACAGATAGTGAAGTCAAATGTTAACTTTTATAAAATTATTATTTAACTCCAAAATTCTTATTTATTTTCTGTTAATCAAATTAGCATTGTCAAATACTGGCGCGTGTAACGTTTTATGTTAATCTTTGAAATTTTCGTAGTAAAAATAGTAAATATTCTGATTAATAAAATTTCTTTCTTGCTGTAGGCGGTATAAATAGTGAGGACATCAGATGGGGTGAAGTATATCTTCCTTTGACCCCTGAAAAATCTGCTCAGTCCATCGAACATCACACTGAATTTTCATGGCTAGAACATCAAGAGCTTCTGATTCCTTAATGTTTATAGATGAGCCAGCATGATGGTGCATACGACCATGCAGCATGCGTAAGCATGCAGCATTGGATCTTTCGGGTCTGTCTGGGTCTGTCTGTCTGGTCTGGGTCTGTTCGCGTGAGAAAGTATGTAGAGAGAGTATGATTCAAAAGAATCGATTTCATAGGCAGAAATTGTTCTCCTTGCCGATTCCTTTTGAAAAGGCACACGACCTACCCTGCAAATAATACTGGACTACCTGCACAGAAAAAATTTTCGCGGGAATGAATTCAATTAAATGATAATTATTTAAATTTTTTTTTCAAACAATCTTTTAATTGCCCCTTTAGTTTAAAAAAATTTTAAATTTTATGTGTATGTATGTTCTACATGAATACATAAGAATGTATAGCATTTTAATTGAATTTTAAATGTTGAAAAACCTCACGGATACAAATATGTTAATTGATATGATCAATTTGTTTGCTGGCCGAAAATTGGCAAACATTTTAATTGGCAGAACAATTTACTAAGTAACTTTTTAATTGAACTTCTTTTTCGATTTTTTCTGTGTGGTTCATTTTAGCTGAAATGGACTGGTCACAAACCTAGTCCTATGTAATGCAGCCGTGGACCATGTAATTGAAAACAACAGCTATACGACAAGTGTTTGTGGTTTTCTTCGTATTTACGATAAAATTACTCTCTGAGCAGTTCCATGCAGTGGTTACATGGTGTAGTTTTTAGATTAATCCGATGGGTTATAGGATTCAGCCCTACGACATCGTAATGTTAAATAGACCATGTTTTCTCCATATATTTAGGTCAGTTTTGGACTAGTCCTACTACTTTCTAGATCTCTCTATGTTTTAAATTTCATTAAAACCGGCTTGAAAGTTTCGGAGGGGCAGAAATCCACCGTTTCACATTCGTGATCAAATTTAAAAAAAAAAAATTAGTACCCTATAACCCTCCCGGAGGTGTATAGAATAAAAGCACAAATTTTATCGCCTTCGGATAAGCGGTTTGACCGTTCATAGAATACGAACAAACAAACAAACAAACAAGCAAGCATTCATTTTTATTATATTTTCTTTTGCCACATTTCTAGAGAAAAGTCTATATAATTAGCCAATTTGGGGTAAGAACCATAATGTGTTTTTAGAATTGCGAATATCTAAATTGTGGGTGACTTCTATACATATATAAGTATTTCTTTTCAAAACAAAAAAAAAATAAAAAATACAATGGGCGGTATCTACTGTTTGCTTTTGTAGCTTTTAATAAAGCAAACAAAACTTAGACACATACTATTGCTAAACAAGCAAATAAAATTAAATATTATTATTAGAATATTTTTATATTCTAATAAAAAATTCTTATCTCGCGCAAAGAGTGCTTGCACGCTGAAAGTGTGTTAAATGAAACGTGAAGCGAGTATGAAAAAACGTGATCACTCATGAATTTCGCATTACAACGGCCGTCTACAAGTAAAAATGCACGCATGTGTGTGTGTGTGTATGTAATTAAATATTTGCCCTGGTATAAAAATGAATTCTTTTAAGTTTTTCGTTATGTACGTTCATTCACAAACATTGTAAAATATTGATTTGTACGACTCAATACAAAGTGAAAATTCTTTAAAGCTGCAGGCCTGTCTCAAAGGCAGTTTTAAATTTTTTTAGCGTATTGCGTGAACGCAAGGAATCTGTGGGGAGTAATTGAGTTAACATGGATTTGGAACAAAAATAGTGCTTCGGTGGCTGTAGCGGCTAGAAGTTAATCGCTCTTATACCAGTTGTCAACGTCGGCAGCAAAAATTTAAAATTGCTACTACGGAAACGCAAAAACCCAAAGTTTTTTTTTTTTTTTTTTTTTTTTTTTAAAGGCAGTACAAACTTAACGAAGCTCTTACACAGCTTGTCTGTAGAAATACCCAGGGTCTCAGCGGGAATCGAACCCGCACCTCCATATTGATAAGACTAATGTTCATGCACTAGACTTCGGAGGCACCCGTAGCCATAAAATGGAACAACCAATGTGTACAAGGCACTCGCGATAATGCGAACAGCGCTAAATTTGAGGGTGGCGATGGCACGATGGATGGTAGTCTGCACTTTGACTACAAAACCAAAAACAGACCTGGGTTCAACTCCAGTTTCAGACTAAAATTTAAAAAAAAAAAAGCATCTCGCATTTTTCTGATGTGCATTCGTGTGTCAGATGTTATCGGAAGGTTTCAGTGGCGAAGGCATAGTCACTGGTCACTGAACAATACCGGCTTCAGCTGATAGCAATCCACAATCGCATCAGAAAGCCCTCATTCGTCGGTATTGTATAGCACCGGCGAAGTAAAATAATAATAATAAAAATGGCTACTAAACCGAAGCTTCAGCACTGCTACGAGTGTAAAAACAGAGAACGTGCAAAAGCAGAGCTGCAAAATAATTAATTAGGCTTCACCTCCTGTCATTTGTCCTACTATCCCTTTCCTATAGTTCCAGCACAATGCCTCGCATGTGTAAGAGTCATCTCCTGAGTGCTGGTCCCAGATAAAAAAAAGAAAAAATTTTATTGCCTGTTCATAGAAGACGATAATAGAAGGTGATAATAACACAGAAAAACAAAATAAAAATTTTTTTTTGTTGCATAAAGTTTTTATAATGTTGTTCACTAATTTGGGTGCGATGATTTCAAATCTACCCTCAGATTTTTTTTTTGTAGCAGCTCTAGTTAGTGAGATACAGGTACCGTCTTAAATTTACATAAGTAGTCGATAGTTTCTATCAATAGCGGTGTAACTTAACTGGTTCCTTTATAAATTTCAGTATGTCTTACTCAAGAAGGACGTGTTTAAATAATCCTGATTGTTTTTGTGTTATTTGTGGAGAATATATGTATGTTCCAAAAATTTCGTTTAAATGTGTCGGACTTTGTGAAAAAGGCATACTTGGACTACTTTGGGTTTCCGTTGTCGTCAAACGCTAAACCTTGGATACCAAGTTTGGTATGTAAAACATGTGTTGAATCTTTGCGACTGTGGGCAAACAAAAAAAGACCCACTTTTAAGTACAAAGCTCCTATGATTTGGCGTCAACCATCCAACCATCATGACGACTGTTATTTCTGTGTAACGAAAATCATAGAAATAAACCATAAAAATTGCTCTAAGTGGATATATCCAAACTAAAAATCTGCCATAAGACCAGTCTTGAGTATTAGTGACACATCAACACCACAGCACCCATGTACATCTTCGCAAAATGCAGACCAGTGCAGCGGACAAACCGAAAACGACGACAGTGGTAGCGACAGTGATTTTGACTGTAATTTTGGCCCACAAATCGGGAAGTTGATAGATGATAAAATTTTCATCAACCATATGGCAGCTGTCGAGAAATGTGCATGGGAAGAGTTTGTTTGGGTAGTGAGGAATTTTTTGGGCAATAGGAAATGTGACGGCTACATTCAGCACGTTGAACAGTTGCTGATACACTTCCAGCGGCTTGGATGCAACATGAGTATTAAGCTTCACTACCTACACAGCCATCTAGACTATTTTCCTTGAAAATATCGGTGACCTAAGCGAGGAACAAGGAGAGAGCTTTCACCAGGATATTCGCACTATGGCGGAGATGGAATGAACATATGATGGCTGATTATTGTTGGAGTATTCAAAATAATACTCATAACAGGTGGCCCAAATAAGACCAGCTGATGTGAAACACAAATAACTTCTTTATTTTTTAACATAATTTATTTCTTCTTTTTGCAGATAATAACTGAACTCTTGGAAATTTAAAATGAATAGGTACAGTCCACAACAACGCATTAAAATTATCGATTTTTATTATTCTTCACAACGATCAATTGTTCTGACGCAGCGAAATTATTGCCGTTTTTTTAACAAGTTTAGTTCGCCGTTTTGAGGAACTGGGTTCAGTTAGCGACCGTCCAGGAAGAGGTGCTCATCGAAATATTCGTACTGAAGACAACGTCGAAGCTGTGCAGCAGAGTGTTGCAAATGATCCATCTGTCTCAACTCGTCGCCGTTCCGGCCAATTGGGTATACCAAGAACAACATTACAGAGAATTTTAATGTTGGATCTTAAGATGTATCCATACAAAGTTCAAATTGTGCAACTGCTAGGCAAAGTATGGACATGCTGCGCGAAATTTTTGGTGAACGCATAATTTCAAGAAATTCTGATTTCCCTTGGCCTCCTCGTTCACCAGATTTAACTGCGCCCGATTTTTTTTATGGGGATATTTAAAAGACAAAGTGTATGTTAACAAACCACAGACACTTGGACAGCGCAAGCAGAATATTCGAGACGAAATACGGCGCCTGCAACCAGAAACATTATGCCGTGTAATGCAAAATGCGCTAAAAAGAATAGAGACGGCGTGTGAAGGGTGATATTGTTATTCTTTCCGATAATCAGGCGCCGATGGGGGCGGTGGTATCGCCGGGCATCTGATTTCGTGTTGTTAGTAACTGTAGGAAGGAGCTGGCTGTCCTACGCAGTTTTGCTGCTCTTTCATTAGCGTATCAGGGGTAATGAAATAGCATTCAGTTCAATGCCCGGTGTAGGAGCTATGGGGACGCTTCCAAGAAGAAGACTGTTGTGCACTGTCTCTGTGAATGCCCTGTTCTGGCTAGGTTGAGACTAAGATTGTTTGGAGCGTCTTTTTAGACAACTTGGAGCTGTGCTCTTGGTTATACCAGGACTGGCCTCTGGTTTCTACGGGACTAAGTTGACAAGGCGGCACCTACACTGATACTTGGGTGCACCCATCCTTGGTCGAATGCCTTTTAACATAACCTAACAACCGTCGGACCAACTTTTGCAAACTTTAAAAATTATGCCAAGTTATTTTCAGAACTTCAATGCAATGGGGAATTAAAAAAAATATTTAATTAAAAAAACGCAGCCGCTTCGTTATTTATTACTCATTGTTTATAATTTCAACGTGAGACATGGCATTGTGTACATTTTAAATGCGCAAAAATCTTGTGAAATTCTTTCGGTTACGGGTAATTATTTGCATGTGCGTACCCAACAAACATTTGGACTTAATTATTATTTATTATTAGAAAATATTTAATATTAGAAAATTCTTGCTTTCCGAAATTGAAATGGAAACGATCTGTGTCTACCCTAGACTCCGCATTTGATTGTGATAAGTTCAGAACAACCACAGGTATAATGGATCAATAACTTTTAAGAAACACATTTCAGCATGCAAATTTATTGATAAAACAAAAAATAGCCGACAAACAGATTAGGAAAGCACAAGAAATTTTTAATATTTGCCGCAACATGGTACTTTTTTAACCAAATTTAAAAAAAAGAGAAGATTCTCAACCCGACTGTGTTTTTTTCTTTTTATGTGTTACCTAAGAATCGGCTGGAAAGATTTTGATGATGCTTTTTGCATGGGAGAGCTCGTGCTTGCCGTTTCGTCAGATTTTAATGGCGGTCGGATCGGCGGAATAGAGCTCCCCCTAGACAAAACTTTTTACTGGATGGACCGATTTTAATGATTCTTTTTGCATTGGCAAGGTCGTGCTTAGCAGTAGCGAGCAGGTAGGGGTAATACAGATTCCCTAAACATATCTTTTTACTGGATGGTTCAACCTATTGACAAAAATCAAAATATTTCTAATTTCTATTGTAAAGGGTGTCCCAACAAGAACGCAAGATTTAAATTTTAACGAACTCCCTTCGCTGTCCATGGTCAGCTGGCTTCAGTTCCTGAGTCAATTGAACTTTGTATGTATGAAGATGCAAATCATTCGTCAAAATTCGCTGCATAGTGGATTTGGAGACACCAATTTGCTGAGCTCGGTACGTACAGCTGCGACATTTTCGGTCGATCGACCTGGTCGAAGGCGCGTTGTTGTCTTTACATCACTAACAGACCCAGTTTCGGCAAATTTATCCATTAATCTCTTTACAGTTGACTCTTTTGGAGCATTATTGTGACCCCAAATTGACCGCAATTTGCGAACTGTAGCCGCAAAACATTTTGGTAAAACAATTTCACAATGAGAATGCGTAGTTCATTCGTGTAGCGCTCCATTTTTACTAACCTCGTACCTTCTACTAGGAAACAATAACAATTGTTCACATGTCAAACAATGACACTTCGAATGGCGCCAAATTTAAATCTTGCGTTCTTGTTAGAACACCCTTTACTTTCAAACTATTGTAAGATAATTTCCCCATATTATATTTGAAAACGTTGTGTTACTTACTGCATAAGTAAAGCATTTGATAAAGTCAACCATCAACTTATTCTTGCTAAACTGGATCTATTCGGCGTAACTAATAACAGTTTAAACTGGTTAAGATCGTATTTAATTGATAGAAAACAAACCATTCGTTTTAACAACAGTTCTTCTAAGTATATATGTATATGTCTCATCTGGTGTTCCCCAAGGCAGCCATCTTGGGCCGATTCTATTTTCGCTGTTTATTAACGATCTTCCTAATGTTATCAATTTCGCCAGTATACTAATGTACGCTGACGATGTTAAAATCTTTTATTCTTTTAATAATTTTATCGACCACGTTTATCTTCAGAATGATCTCGACAACTTTTTTGTATGGTGCAGACATAACATGATGGAGCTGAATTTAAAGAAATGTAAATGCATGCGCTTTTCCAGAAGTAACCCAATTGCAGCTAACTACTCATTGGGAGATCATCAGTTGGAGTTAGTTGATTCATTTCTTGATCTTGGAATTTTACTGGATCCAAAGCTAAATTTTTCTTCTCATATTACCTTGGCTGTAAATAAAGCTAGAGGTGTGCTTGCCTTTATAAAGCGCTGGGCTAAAGAGTTTTCTGACCCTTACATTACGAAAAAGCTGTATGTGTCGCTAGTTAGACCTATTTTAGAATACGGATCAATCATATGGGATCCTCACTACAACTTTCATAATATTCGTATTGAATCTGTGCAAAAACAATTCTTGTTATTCTGTTTACGTGGCCTTCGATGGAGCTCCTCAACAAATTTGCCTTCCTATACGAGTAGATTAGCATTAATAAAACTACCTACTCTCAAAAGTCGTCGTACAATGTTAAATGTGTCTTTTATGGTAAACCTTATCAATGGTAATATTTGCTCCGAATTTCTGTTAAATTCTGTTAAATTTAGTGTACCTTGTCGTAGTATTCGTCATTATAATCCTCTTGTTATTAACTTTTGTAGATCTAATTATGCTATGGCTGATCCTTTTACGAGGTTATGCCGACAATTTAATGATTTGTCTGAATTTGTTGATTTTTCTTTAAATAATAATGTTATAAAGCATAAAATCATTGTTTTTCTGAATTCATAACTTCAATATAGTCATAAGTACATTGTTATTAGTCTGTAAGGATTATATCCATTTAAGGATAAGGATATATCCAATTTCGATGTTTGGTATTGCACATTCGCTTTTCAAAGTCTGAACAATATCGAGCGAAAGCGATTATTCCCGGATTGGAGCTAAAGCAATCTCCGATGATCTGGGAGTTTCTGTTTCCTGGAGGCTTTTAGGTACCTCCAGTGTCTTCCAGGTGGAGGTTTTCGCTATCTGACGGGCTTGTCTGATGCTGTGAAGGCAGCGCGGGGAGGGTCTGTTGCTATTCTCTCTGATAGGCGGGCGGAGTTGAAGCGTTGGTGTTACCGGGCGTCCGCTCTCGTGTTCTTAGTGAGTGAAGGGGGGAGCTGGCTGTCCTCCGGGATTTTTGTACCGTTTCCCTTGTGTGGGTTTCGGGGCATCGTAACATTAGGGGTAATGAGATGGCTGATGAGCTGGTGGGACTGGGTTCGTCCGGTGCGTCATCTGCTGCTATTATTTCTGACATAGGGGCCACTTTTGTTGTCGCAAAGTGACAGATAGAGGAGTTTTTCAGAGGAAGGGTCAGGAGATATCCAGCTGCGCCATAGCAAGAGCTATGTGGCCGCAGTATGATTTGCGTAGAACTCGGCAACTCCTGAAATGTTCCTGTTTATCCATTAGCAGACTCACGGCCATCTGCACGGGCCACTGGTCCTTCGGCACGCATGCTGAGAAGATGGACATGCCGTTCGATGCCCGAGGGGGGGATTCGAAGAGGCAGACTATTGTCCACTTTCTCTGTGAATGCACCGGTCTAGCTATTGCGAGGCTGAGATTCCTTTTTGGGCGCCTTTCTTTGACAACTTGGAGCTGTGTTCTCGGTTGAATTAAACGGACTTAGTGAGGTGTGCCTCTGTAGTCTAGTGCATGAGCATTAGTCGTATCAATATGGAGGTGCGGGTTCGATTCCCGCCTAGACCCTGGGTGTTTCTACAGACAAGCTATAAGCGCTTCGTAGAATTTGTGTTGTCTAAAAAAAAAAAAAAAGGTACTTGAAAACTGTAGGTGGCTGTGCCGTCCTCTGGTTTCGACGAGGTTAGGGTAACAAAACGGCACCTACGGGGCTACTTGAGTCGACCCCGGTCTTAGCCGACTGCCCTCTAACCTAACCTGACCGACTGCATAATGTAGTTCAAAACATAAAAAGTTCGTTTTTAAATTTTATTGTTTATTGGGTTGTTAGCGAATACTTTTCCATTATTTTGTAAATGTGTGAAACAGAATTTTGTTCTGTTTTTAGCAAAATTGTCGGTTAATTTTATTTCACATTAATTTATCAATATGAATTTAACAATATGAACTAAATAAATAAATTGAAATGACATAAAATAAATTAATTAGTCATTTAGTTTAATGTTATAGGAAAAATAAATCATTAACTTTAAAAAGATACCACACGAAATCAATACAAGAACAGAATAATTTTTTCTTAATCATTCCTAAAACTTTATATGAGAAATAGGGAAGCGAAGTTGGGAATTTTGAAACGTTAGTTATTTAATTAATACAGATAGATCTGGAAGTGCTACTCCAGAGCAGAAGCCTCTAGCGATTTGAAATGTTAATAATTACTTGCAAAAAAAATCCTAAGAATTTAAAATTATTTCTATTTCTATCACAATATCTAGCTTAATAACCAAACCAAAATGACGTCACTATTGATTCAAGATGGCGGACCATATATTTACTCGTTCACGACGCATATTATGGATATCAAATAAAGTGTTTTCTTATGAAAAATATAAACAACAAAATGGCGGCAGTACAAATAGGGCGTTTATGATTTGGTTGTTAAGAAACTCTTCACCAATCCGGCTATAATTTCCTTATACAGAATTTTTTTTAGGAAAATCGAAAACAAAACCACGGTACTACAAATGCAAGATTATAGTGATTTCGATTATCAAAAATTGCAATACATTTTTGATTCTACATATTTATTAAAAATATTTGCACTTTGTTGCTGTCTTTTAAAGTGCTGCAAAATAGCTTTATAGCGCAACAATAAAGAGCAAATATTATAATTAATTGGGTAAAAAACACAAAAGCACTTAAGGTTGAAATGAAAAAAAAGTTTCAGTAGAAAAATGCTTTCAAATAATTTTGATTTGTTTAAGCTTTCTGTTTAAATTTTCGGACTTACCATTTAATTTCACTTGAAGATACAATTTTTCTGTATTTTCCTATAAAACAAACAAAATGAAAACTAATTAATGAACAAATATTTATAAGTACATAAAATAAGCATTTGAAAATAACGAACAAGAAAGATACCTGTGAATTATATATGAAAAGGTATTGCCGTAACAAAGAAACGTGTTTAAATTCCCATACCCCAATTCGCTTAATTTACATTCAAATTCACAGTAATGTCAACCATGAGCAGTGTTGCCAATTTTTTTTTTGCAAAAATCTTTTTTGTAGTATTTTATTGATACGTATTAAATTGAGCCAAAATTTATTTTCCGAAAAATCTATTTAATTAAGCTTTAAGGTTTTATATTTCTTATTTTTATATAATCTCGATATTTCGTTAACCTTCGGTTAACATCTTCAGGAAATTTTTATTTAAAAAAAATAAAATATAAATATAACAAATAAAAAACCTTAAAGCTTAATTAAATAGATTGTTCGAATAATAAAAAAGGTTAAAAAACAAGTATTGAGCAAAAATTATTTTGTTTAAAATAGAACAGTAAAACGTTTTTTTGATTATAAAACTAAATAGCATATAATATTTACTTCATATGGACATATGTATCTGCAATTACGTTCAGTTTTTTTTTAATATATCCTGTGATGTTAACCGTACGGTAATTACCGTAATGTATGGTACACTAGACCTCAAAACGGTAGGCAGATAATTCCTTAGTAAGAATTAAGTGCTAAACATCGAAAGTATTTTCTTCACAACGTGTCTACACATGATATACATACATATTTCTCATAAAAATGCACCTATACGTTACTGCCATAAATGTCTGAAAATCAACTTTTCGTTAGGATTAAATATAAAAATACATACTTTGATTTTACTGAAAGAATAAAACTTAAATACTTTATTTTATTATTTCTACATACTTGTTTCTTTAGGTTTGTGTTATTTGTTAAATAAATATATTGCATTATAAATTGGTATAAACTAGTTTTGATAAAAAAATTTTTATTTTTGGCTTTGCGTACGGCAATTTCTTAGGGGCTGTACATAAATCCAATGAAGAAAGTTAACATCAGAGAATATATTTTTAAAACACCACATAATGTTGTCATATCTAATTTGTTTCTTGTTTTGTTCTTATTTATAGTGCTTTGCGAAAAAATTCTTTCAATCTTAGCTGTTGATATTGGTACTGGAAAAAAAGTATAAACTATTTCCTTTTAAGAAGGAAAATCTTCAGAAGCTAAATTTTATTCGTTATCTATTGGTTTAATATTCGAAACAGTGACAATTGCAAAGAATTCAGCTAATTGAGAAATACTTGTATTTGCAGGTTTAGTTAACAGCTACTTCAGTTACTAGTTTAATGCCCATAATCACAGTCTGCAGTTAACATTACTTTAGCCAATATAAATGTATATTTAATTTACTTAAATCATCTTTTTTAACTAAATATTGTGTATATGGACAGATATAAGTATAAAATATAAAAAAAATTGTTCAGCTAAAAAACTTTTTAATCTTTTTCACATATCAAAAAACTTAGAAAATAAACTATATATCTTTACATTTGGTAACACTGGCCATAGACAAGAATTACACATAAGAAATTTACCTTTTGCAAAATCGCTAAAAAATAATTTATGATTAGAAATATATGTACATATGTACTGTAGTATATATACAATACATATAGGCATATTTACATCAATGGCGCTTACTGTCCCTTTGTTATTTCTATTAGAATAAATACGTAATTTAAAACTCATACAATTTTGGTTCTTTTGTAAACAGCCTCTTGATTTAAGAAAAATTAGCAACACTGTGCCATACAAGAAAAAGCTGAATACATCATCATTTCGCCTTGCAAGCCAGAATTTTTGTTGGGGCGATTTATATTTATGTATGTGTGAATTTGCCTTTGTTTGAGGTATATGTAGATAAATAACAATATTTTTTTTTATCAATATCTCTTCATTTTAAAATAATCTATGTAGTTATAAACACAGATTACATCTGTGGTTATAAAGTTAATGTTATGTTAGCGTAGCTGAATGGTTTTGTTACAACAAAGAAAAAATTGATAATAAAAGATATCAGAGATATCAAGCCAAACCAATAAAGAGACATTAAAAAAAGTTTTCCTAATGGAGCATTCAGGGAAGTATAAACTGATTTGGAAAATCAACTTAAATTTTAATTATTTTTTCAGGAATACTCAACATTCATGGTTTAAACATCGCTCAAATTATGAAGGAAAAAATTGAAATATTCTCCTGGGAATCTGGACAGAATGAATAGGATATTCGTTATTTTTACGGCACTACCCGCAAACGTGTATTGTGATGCAAATTTTAACAATATGTGCAGTTACGGCAGGTTCTATTTTGCTTCAAGTCAATGAAGCATATTTAAGAACGGAATTTCAAGTCGGTCGTTTCGTGTAAAAATAGCACAATTGAAGCATGCGATAGTAGCGATGGTCGAAGTAATCTACACGTTGACACGTTGGGTTTTGTCGGAAGGTTTCAGTGGCGAAGGCATAGTCACTAGTTACTGAACAGTAACGGCTCCAGCTGTATCCAATCCAGAGGCACATCAGAACACACTCCTTCGTCGGTATTGTGTAGTACCGGCGAAGTAAAATAATTACTAAAAACGAAGCTTCAGAATGTAATACGTCTCCTTGACATCAGAGGCGCTACAACATTGCTATAAAACAAAGAACGTGCAAAAGCAGAGTTGTAAGATAGTGCAGCTTCACCTTCCGTCAATTTTCCTACTATCCCTTTTTACTAGTTCTAGCACAATGCACCCACCACATGTGTAGAGGTCATCTCCTGAGCTTAAAAAAATCACCTGTGATCGAAAGAAAAGTTTTTTCGATGGCTATTCAAAAACATTATCTTCATTCTTCATTTTTAAAAAAGGGAGGAAATTATAGATACCGAATAGTTATTAAATATACATTTTTAATTATTTCCGCTGCATAGGATATATCGGCTATTTCGGTTGTCAATCAAAATTGTTTCAGTAAAAAAAATATTCGTGGCATGTACGAATGTCAAAAATGCCCAATAAGGTTTGCCATTGCACCATGAGTATACTTAAAAACAAGCAACGCTTATAAGTCATTGAATTTTATTGTAAAATTTATGGTCGTCATAATGGACCCACCGAACAGGCTATTCAAGCTGTTGTGATCAAATTTCGCACGAATTTCACTTTACTGGACATTAATTTACCAACCCGTATGCGAAGAGAACTTACCGAGGAAAATATTGCTGGAGGTTTATTCTGAATTGCGATGCGAAAGTCGATGCGATGCGAAAATATATAAATGCGAACAATTGGTATTCCGTGTTACGATGTTCGCAAAGTTCCTTTTTATTCGCATTTAAAATGCGAAAAAGTGGCAATTCGGTATTCTGTAATGCGAAAATAAATGTCAAAATCGCAAAATTTATTCGACGGCAAAGCAGCATTCGCAAAGCAGAAAAATGTAAGTGAAAAATTATACTTTATTTATTCATGTATTTATTCTTAAAATTACACAATAAATAATGAGCAGTCCGCCAATTAGAGAAGCTCCAGGATGCAAAAAGTTAAAAAATATATAAAGCACATGAAAAATTCTTGACTTTAACTATAATTTTAATAGGTTTGGGCTGCACAGCAAACAGAAACTACGAAGAAATAAAACTGACATTGGCGGCACTGGCGGTGGTCCATCAAAATTTAATACGCTGTCCCCATTAGAGGGGCAAGTGGTGAAGTTATTAAGCATGGTCGATAAATGGGTTACAAGGTGTTCTTTCCTTCGGGTCAACCACTGGCTCCACTCCCGAGCAAAGTGGTGTGACAGTACAGTTGGCCGAATTGCCGTTACAAGACTTAGTTCCGAAAGCTGCAAACGTAAGCCAAGAAAACATTTGCGTTCATTAAGCTCTTGCGATAGAGATGGGCTGCTTAAAAAGCAAGTTGATAATCAAAATTCTTACCAAAAACAATGTATGGCTTCATTGAAACAAATAAATGAAAGTTTCAAAAGTGTATGTCGATACCAGAGAAAGGAATTTGAAATAAGAGAAAAAGAGTTGGATCTGGCAAGACAACGATTTGAATTTGATAAACAAAATGCAATTGAAAAAAGAAATTTGACAAAACAAAAACTTGAACTAAAAAAAAGGATGCTAGATATTGAAGAAGAAAGACTTAAACTGATGTGAGTGATACATGTAAATATTTGTATGTTATTTTTATTATATTATGCAAATATTAATGTGCAATGAAGAGATTTTAGTTTTTAGTTTTATGATAGTTTGTAAGCTTTTTGACCAAAATTAATTATTTGAAAAATAGTAACCAATGAAGTCGTTTTATCTTTTGAAATATAAAAAAGAAATATACTATATTTAAATCATGTTGCTTTTTATTTCATCTCTAACATTTCTATTTTGTCACGATTTGAAATAAAATGCGAATGCGAATACGAAAGTCGTATAGAATACCAATTTTATTTCGCATCGCATTTCTTTTACGCATCGCAATTCAGAATAAGCCTCCTGCTTCCTATGAAGATCGCAATATGTTTCGATATTATTCTAAGACGTGGAAGATATTTTTGCCCAAAATGGAAGAATTGTACTTGGTTGACATGTGGTTTCAACAAGACGCTGCCACATACCACACGGCACGCGATACCATGAACCTGTGGAGAAGCAATTAATGTCATGTTATGGAGCAGTCCATTTGCCGCTAAGATCTTGCAATTTCACCCCACTAACTAGACGATTTTTTGTGGTGCTACGTGAAGTCTCTCGTGTGCAAACCAGCCACAATTCTAGCCGTTACAGACGACATTACGGCTGGCACCTACAGCGTAGGTGAAATAATATTTAAAAAGTAGTTGGTAGGCATGAATTTATCGGTCTAAATAAATACTTTATTCATATTTCCAAATTTTCAGTGTTTTTTTTTTTAATTTTCATAAAAAAATAGTTTAAGTATGATTAAAATCATAAATGTTTCATGCAATTCAGGAATTTTGAAATTCCATTAAAAAATTTATTTAATCGCAGTTTCATTCAAAAAAGCATTAATATTTGACAGTACATATATAGATTTAACTAGTTTTATTTTAATATTTTCTTATACGATTGAATACGAATTGATTCAATATTTTTGGTAGTAAAAATAACATTGTACAATGTTAAACAATAAATTCCCGATTTATTTTCAAATTAATGTTTTATCATGTTAAAGCAACGTTGCAATCTCCGAGATCAATATAGAAAAAAGTCGAGATTTTCGTACAAGAATAATGTTAATGTAAAATTAACATTGATTCATTTCAGATTAACATGGTAGGCCTTCAATGCTTAATCATACAACAAACATTAATAAATAAACGTATTTCATTTTTAGTCGCGTTAAATAAATAAAAAAGAATAATTTAAAAATGTCTGTCATATTCATAAATATTTTTCAAGTTTATAAAAGTTTTAAAATTTAATTTTGTACGGAAATTTGTTTATTAAAAATTTTATAAATCTAGTTTTCTGACCTCTTTTTTTATATTAATTAAAATAATTATTTAAGTTGCAGGTACTTTTTATATATACAATATTTATTTTTATTTTGAAATAAAAATAAATATATATATATAAAAATGACCTGCATAAATAAATATTATATTTATTTCAAAATAAAAATAAATATATATGTATGTATGTATATAAAAAGGACCTGCTGAAATAATTAGTCTAATTAACTTTTATAAATCAAAAATATTATGTATGAATACGGCAGTTTAATTGTAAGAAACTCGGTCCTGTTCGGAAAAGCATCACTGCGCTACATCTGATGCGCACCATGTTCTAGAAAGCAAAACTTTGGAACATTGCAAATATCTGAAGTTCTAACATGCATCAGTGAAATAGTTGATGCGCAAAAACACATCAAACAAGCGTCACAAAAATAGCTGATGCAATGGAAGAGTAAGTATTGAATTTTTTATTTTGTAAATTTATAATTGGGAATCCAAAGTCTGTTTTGGAACACAAAGTTAGCAAAGCAATACATATGTATGTGTGTATATGTATGCATTTTTTGTATTTCAACTACTTTTTATTTTGCCAATTGAACAATTTTGTAATATTTTTGGTTTCGTCTAATAAAATAAATTTGTTATTAATTTGTTCATTTTTAATATTCTCATGTTCGAAACAAATCAAGTAATTTTCGTCTGCGTATCGGCATCGCCAAATAATCACAGATGCGCATCTCAGACGAAGCGCAGATGATTTGTCTTAACTATACCAGTGTATAACCAGTGTAGAAAATGCATGTCCATATTTCATGATAGAGTATAAATTAACTATACAACTTTGCTATTGCAATGATGCAAGACCAACTGTACGGTGTAAAGCAAAATCACCACTGCAAAATACAGGGTGTCTGGTGGCAAATTTATATTTTTAAATACGATTATTTCAAAAAGGAATAAACGGTGTGGAGGGAGGGTGGCGCCGTTGGCTTTATCGATTGTGCGGATTTGTCAGTCACGATGTTGCAGTGGTTTAGTGAGCATCGCGCGTTCGCTCTGGAGACATTTTTTAAGAGTAATGATTCTTACGTAATTGCTCGTCGACAATTTTGTTCAAAGTTCGGTATTCGGCGAATAAGTGTTGGACCGAGTGTAATTTTTTTTTATCTTCGACCAGCACTCAGGAGATGACGCCTACACATGCGATGCATTATGCTGGAACAATAGGAAAGGTATAATCTTACAACACTGCTTTTTGCACGTTGTTTGTTTTTACAGCAGTGTTGTTGCGTCTCTAATGTGAAGGGGACGTATTAAATTGTAAAGCTTCGTTTTTAGTAGCCATTTTGATTAATTATTTTACTTCGCCGGTGCTACACAATACCGACGAAGGATGGCGTTCTGACGTGCCTGTGGATTCAATACAGCTGAAGCCGTCACTGTTCAGTGACCAGTGACTATGCCTTCGCCACTGAAACCTTCAGACAACAACTGACAGAAAGACACAGAAATGCACATCAGAAAAAATTCGCGATATTTTTATGAGTCTGAACCTGTAATTGAACCCAGTAAAATTTTTTGTTTTGTAGTCAACATTCAGACTATTTCCACAATCGCCACCCTCTTGGTGTTCGTGGATGCAGATTCCGCGCAACTGCTTCGGCTATGAATGCCCCACGAAAGCAGTTTACGTGAAAATCCGCGACTTTCAATACGAAAAAGGGCACCATCACTGGGACTTCCAAGAGCGATTATTCATGAAATTTTAAAAAAGGATCTGTATGACATGCTCTTTAAAATATAAAATCCGCATTTCCATTCTATCGTTCAATACTCTTAATAAAACTTTGTGTCAATTATTACGTTTTCTATTTAAATTTGAAAATATAAATCTGCAACCAGACACCCTTTACAAACTCAACCTTGTTTTTAAATTCTTTTTCTTCTGCGTACGGTGAAGGTGAAATCAGGAGAGCAAGACGCTAAACAATATCGGCACACTGGTCTATACGAGCCCCGTGTAACTGCCTTCTCTATCATGTGGTGGGAGAGTTACTAGACTGGATCTAGACTATAGTGATTTCTTTACAAATCCTTTCTAACCTAATTGCAATAGTACCAATTACGCAAAGGTACATATACTCGTCCATTTAGTCCCGGTCCTTACTGTGAAATATTTGCTGCAGAAACTTTAAAATCAGAATTATATTGTCAAGCCCTAATTGTGACCAAATTGTGAAATTACCCACCCTAGAAAGAAAATATGTATGTTCAACAATAACAGCAACATCACCACTACACAGTGTAATCTCGGTTAACGCAGCCAATAGAAATTTAGGGCTGTTGCGAAAACCGAGTCAAAAATATCTATGCCTGTTTTTCAATTAAAAATATTATTTTAAACCAAATAAAAGCTTTATTTAAAAACAAAAATTTAACTTTTTTTAGATGACATATTTTTTATTTATAAAAATACTAAATTTAAAAAAAATTTAACTTTGTTTGTAAAGTTGCGTTGAGGTTTTCTTTTGTGAAAAGTTGCGTTAACAGAGTCACCAATGTTAAGAATTTAGGTGTTGTGATTATTGAGGAGTTGTGCTTATCGAGGGTTGCGTTAACGCCTGGCCTGCGTGCAAAAATTTAATAACTTTTTTGTTTATTATTATTTTCTATTAGATTAGATTTTATTCATCGAACCGTGTTACATCACCATGCAAAATTTAACGACCGAGCAACGAACCAAAGTTGTAGAATTTCACTTTTCTAATGGCAATTCAATTTCACTGACGCATATCGAACATATCGAAATTATTTCATCAGCAGAAATGCACCTAACAAAACCGCATTTAATCGTTTAATTACACGGTTTCGACAACAAGATGCTGTGTCAGACTTGCCACGATCAGGAAGACCGAGAACCAAGTAAACATTGACCGTGTACGGGACAGTGTTGAAGAATATCCAGAAACTTCAACACGAAGACGTTCTGGACAACTGGGCATCTCTAGAACATCACTTAGAAGCATTTTATCACGTCATTTACACATGCATCCATACAAGGTCCAATTGGCCCAACAACTTTTACCAGTTGACTGCCATCAAAGACGAATTTGGGCAATACAATTATGTCAAGAAATTCAGAATTCAATTGGCCAGCACGTTCACCAGACTTAACTGCCCTTGATTATTTTCTATGCGGTTATCTCAAAGAACGAGTGTATGTTAACAAGCCCCAAACTATAGAGCAGCTAAAGCACAACATTGAAGCTGAGATCAGGGCAATAGAGCCTGAAACTTTGCGTGCAGTTATGCAAAACGCCTTTTTAAGAGCGCAATTCTGCTTCGATGAAATTTAGATCGTACAAAACTAATATTATATTAAAAAAAAAAAAAATAATAAACAAAAAAGTTATTAAATTTTTACACGCAGGCGTGACTTTTGGCCCACCCGGTATAATACAAGTCTTACGACTTTGTGAGAAAGAAATCTAATGAGATTTCGTTCGACTGCCAAAAAATTTTAAGAAATACATATTACATTTTGCTTTCACACTATTACACTCTCAATAAAATGAAAGTTGAAAGAATAAAACCGGTTCAGAAGCAAATAATTTTTTTGTTATTTTCTTTATTTGCTTTTCCAATATTACAACCCTGATAAAATAAAAAATTTTATCTTATGAATTCACTTTTTAAAGATTATTTCATGTTGATGTTGCTCGCAGCTATGTCGTAGTAGGTCCATCCGTGAGCTACAATTTTGGCATACTCTTTTCAGTTTTTCGGCCGGTATCTCACCAATGGCAGCTGTTATCTTGTCTTCCAGAGATAGAATTGTGGCTTTCTATCCCTGTACACGAGAGATCGCTGCAAAAACTAGTCTAGTGGGGTTAAATCGCAAGATCTTGGCAGCCAATGGACTGTTCCCTAACGTGACATTATTTGCCTCTCAATAGGTACATGGTATCGCGTGCGCTGTTTATTACAGCCACATGTCCAACAAGTACAGTATTTCCGTTTTGAGCAAACAAGTCGGTAATCATCGAACGGTATCTTGCTCCATTTACTGTAACGTTGCGATTTTCATCGCTCGTGAAAAAGTAATAAATAAAATAGTGCATCTTTCAGGGTGCATTGGAAGAAAAACCTTTGGAATTCTCATTTGTGGAAATGTTGCCGCCAACATTCCATTATTTTTACTAATTTTGTTGCATTGTTATTGTTATTTTTGTAAGCAATGAAAATGTGAACAAAGCGTATCGCTGAACACGAAAACGAGTCTTTCTATCCCAACCCGTAATATGCTGCCAAACTAAATGTTTCCCTTCCAAAAGTAAGGCCGTCTAAACTCAGTCATAGTCTATTTATTCATGGCGAAATGGCAAACCTTACTGCGCATTTTTAGCATTGCCACATGTCACGAATCTTTTTTTTATACTGAAAACCCAAATAGCAGAAAATTAATCGGATAATTTTTTCACTAGTGATCGCAAAAGTTAAAAAAACAATTTTTTTTAATAGATTAACATATTCGCAATAAATTGTCGATTGCATTTAGTGGACCAGCACGTAAAATAACGAAAAAAATTCAATCGTCTGTTGTGTTTTGTTACTGGGTGCAACTGTTTGGGAAAACCAAGTTTAAAATTTTTAGTTTAATACAAATAAATATCCGTTACAAATTCTACACCCACATTATTTGTACCTCTCAAAAACATCAAAGTAAAGATAATTCCTAAAATCTGGTAACCGTGACTACACTATTCTCCTCATAACATCAAATTTGTGTCTTCCTCTAAACTTTCACGAATATTCATTTTCAATATTAAAGACTTGGAAAAAACTACAAAACTCTACTGAGTATTAATATTAAAGTGAATTTATATGTATTTCGAAACCTTAACTCGGACAGAAATATACAAAACGAAAAAAAAACCCAACTAAAAATAAAAAGTACCAAAAACAACAACACGACAGCTAAACGAGCACAAAATTATACAAATGAAAAAAAAAAATACTCTATACTTCCAGATACACCAGATAAACACAAAATTACTACCAGTCAACGTCGACGAAAGAAACTATGAAATACAAACAAGCAAAGCAAAGCAAAGTACAGCTCAGCACCAGCACTCAGCCAACGAACGAACGAACCAACCATCCATCCATCCGTCCAAACAAGCTGCTAGATAAGGGAGGGCAACGGCATGATAGAAACACACACAAGTTATAAGCACATTACGGAAAAAAGGAATCCACTGTTCTCTATATGTATGTATGTATGTCTGTATGTATGTACGTGCTATATTCATATAAAAATGTACATTTATAAATTCAATTGCTACATCCACACATTCGTACATAAAAATGTTCATAAATACATTCGCCGTGTATGAACGTACAAAATGAAAGCGAACGAACCGAGCTAAACTGAAGTGAACTGAATATAACAGAGAATTTACAATACCCACAGCAAACAACAACAACAAAAGCAGCAGCAACAACAACTACAATTATTAAAACTAAGCAAACGAAAAGTCGATCTAAACCGATAATGGCAACTACTCTACACATTCTCATGTTCAAAACTCGCGCAGCTGATAATGAACTTCAAGGCCTTGCTTTCATTCTACTGGACGAATATACTTCAACTAATTCATGATTATATACATATGTACGTATGACGTATGTATGTATTTGATCTATACCAGCAATTACTGATTAAAAATTTTTTTCCAATTAAAGATGCATGCATACATATTTTGAATACAGTACTGTGAAAATCTTAAGCAACATACTATAAACAAGACAAGTCAATTTATTTTGCGTACTTTCTCCCATTTTCTTTTTCTTGGACCGGCATTGTGTCGGAACTAGGAAATAAGGTTTTGGGAGAGAAGATAGAGGGAGTAGTGTTTAACGCCGTAAGACACTACATTCATTTTTCATTATAATTAATATAGAAGTGATAGAAAGGGACAGCAACAGCCAAAGAGAAACAAATGCGCCCATTTGGCTGATATTTTGTTCCATACATAATTGAGTAATACCAATATATCATAATAAAATAAAATTACAATAATTTCCTAAATAGTTTGTGTTTTATTCAAAATCAACATCGGCCCTTGAAATTTAACCACCCTTTAAAATTACATTTTTAAGTGCCGACTCCTTATTTTCATTTAAAGAAAACGCTAAAGAAAAATATATGGTCAAAACTAAGCTCAAAATCGCAGACATGGTGCATAAATCGCTAAGTTGTCAACATATAAAAGATTTTAAGTTCGAACCGTCAATTATAAGTTGAAACTTTTTACATTTTTTTTGACAGTTGCTCATTTTTTATTTTTGTATGGCTGTACTCTTTGCACCTGATTAATTTTCCCATTAGAATATATTTGCGCTCTTCTCAAAAATTTGAACAATGCAGAAAAAATGTACTGTCATAAGGGCTTTAGGGACATTCGATTTGAAATTTCCCATGTCAAAAGAGACAGGAAAGACCTACGCGGGCACTCCATTCCACAAACGTGCTGTTCGGCCACAAAACGAATATTCCCTGTAATGCGTAGTGCGATGCACTACCAAGTCCACCACAAATGATGAAGGCGTTGTGCGCATGAATGACAGGGTTTCGGGAACAAGTTCCCTGATTAGTTAGGTTAGGTTAGGTAGGCAGGTCGCCGGTGAAAATAAACAGCCCAGTCCACTTGGGTACAATTTCAACATGGTCCCGTTGTGATACCTGTGAGGAGAAGAAAATAAATGGGTAGAGTAGTAGACGATAGGATAGAATAGATGAGAAGAGATGTGCATCACCGGACAGGGATGCAATAAAGTGGGAAAAGTCCAGTAGGAACCGGGAAATCGACGGTCCAGTGAATGCGGGGCTGTCAAACCGACAGCCAGTCACTGCCAACTATGAAAGCCCTCAGCTCCCTGAGCGCCATCTCCGACAGCTCCGTTAGGCCGCCGAGTGCAGGGGACTCGTAGAGGAAGTGAGCCACGCACTTCTGCCTCTTCGCGTAACTTCCAAATAGTCTTTGAAGCACCGGTCCATACATAAAGAGTTATATTCCACCTTCGGTCTGATGTAAGCGGTAAAAGTAGTAAGTAGATCTGATGGAGTGAAGTATGTCTTGCACCGTCTTAAAAAGCCGACGCACTTGAATGCTTCCTTTGAGACCTCAATAGAACATCACACTGAATCTTCATGCCAAGAACATCAAGAGCTTTTGATTCGGCAATATTTATACCAGCCAAATTTACAATGCCCCAGTGTCGCGAGAAGAAATTTGGAAGGTTTACATAGAAAGTCATTAAGAAAGATAAGAAATAGGGTAGGAGAAAGAATGAAGCTTTGCGGTCCCCTGCATTTATCTTGAACTCGTTAGATTAGATCTCGTCTATAACAACTCTTATAGCGTTATCCCTGAGAAACCTCGATAAAAATCGAGAGATGATATCACCGATACCAACAGCAATATGGTTAAACAAAAGTGATACATGCAACACTCTGTCAAATGCTTTAGAAATAAATAGAGCCACTACCTTACTTTCGAAAAAATGGTGAATGGATCGGCATAAATTTTCCGAGAGGAAGGCAATTAAGTCTCCACGGAAACCATATTGCCGGTCGTTAAGTAAGTAATTGCTAAAATCAAGGTCCTTTTATTACTTAGGTCTATGCAATTTGAACACAAATTTCGAATTCTATCCAATCGGTTGATCCGTTCTTAAGTAACGAGATGTTTACATAGTCAGAATCGACCACACAATTAATGCGCTGTTGGCATAAACTCATCAGAAATAGTTTTGGCCTAACGGGCGATTGAACCACGATCTTCTGGTTTTAGAGTCAATGTAAGTTTTCCTTGAAAAGTTAAAATAGTTGGCAGTACAGTTTCATTGTTTCGGAACAAAAATTAAAATTAAACCAATTGATGCTGACATTGTTCCGAAGTGAGTTAACTCTTTCTCTCTCTCTCTCTCTCAAAAAGAGACACGTCAAACTACATATAAAAAAATTGTTTCGAAAAAAAATTTTGTTTTTTGCCGATGTTTGAAAGAAGTTAAATGCGCTGTTCTATCAAAGCTGATATTTTTTACGGGAATAGATCAGGAGGTTGTCGGTGAGCAAGTTCGTTACATGGTGCTTAATTTGAAGGATGTCATATTAGCATTTAATATTTGCTTGGTATGGACAGAGCAAAACGGTGCCTCCTTAGAGGATGTTATAATACTCCAGAAGCTTAGAGGCAGCGTATTATTGAGTAAGAAAGTATGCTCTTCCCAATTTTTAAAAAGAACACAACGCCAAACACAAGAATTGCTGCAACAAAAATTGCAAGTGTGGATGGGGACTTAAAACTTTGTTTTTAATCTTGAACCCGCACCAAGGAGATGACCCCTACATATGCGATGCATTGCGCTGGAACAAAAGGAAAGGAATAGTTAGAGAAATAACAATTGTATTGAAGGAAATTATAAAAACGCAGTGTTGAAAAGACCAATACAAACGCATTTTTAATTTAACCATAGATCGGTAATCATATTTTCAGATACGGTAATGATAATTATGCGTAAAATTGACGATGGTTATAATTCGCTAAATTGTTTTATTTTATTTATGTATTTATTTCGAATAAAATAATCTACAGTACATTTTAGATATACAAATGAAGTAAAAACAGCAGAATTGAAGAAATATATACGAGTATTATAAAAAAAAAGTAAAAACAAAATAACTCCATCAGTAATCAACAAAACTGAATTATAACTTGGGAATCTCTTTCCTCTGGATACTTAAGAGATCATGCGTGATTTTGACTCCCTCAGTCATTACGTTTACTATATTTAAAAATCAGTAATACTTACCACAGCGGCATGGTTGCGTCGTGAAAGGTCTACGCAACGTCTCAGATGTCTGAGACCGTCAGTGACAGATTCCTGTTAGTAGGGAAAAATGCGTAAATTTTATGCAAATTATCTTTCTGGGGTTAATTGCATGAAAAAGTTCGGTCCCTGCAACAACCTCAAAATTTTTCACCGATACCGGTTATCGTGGCGGGCAATAATCGAGTTTCTACTGTATTTGTTTTTTAATATATGTATATGTATGTATGTATGTACATATTTTGAAAAATTTCGGGGGTTTCTAATTTGAATACAAAACCAGCATACTACTCCGCTTCATGACGTGGTGTAGGGCATAGAAGAAAAAATTAAAACTCTGAAACAACATAAGCCAACGGAAAAAATATAATAAAAGCAGCTCTACATTGAGTTAAGCTACAACAGAGGCAACGACGACGACGACATCCAGCCAACGAAAAATGTAACGTAGTACTAATCACAGAAACATGGTTGCCATGCTTCCAATAAATAAATGCCAAACAACTTTTTAAATTTTAACGTACAGGAATTGTGAAATAATTTCCATGAGAAAAAAAATCTCATAAACGTTTTAAAAAAAAATTATTTTACACAAATTAAAATAAAAACAATTACAGAAAACCATCGAGGCAACCATATGCACAGACACACCATAGAGCTAACAACCATCTAGCCATCCATTCTTTGTTATTTACGTTGTGTATGCATGTATTTACATACATCCCTAAATACATACATATATGTATGGATGTATGTAAGCCAACCGACCCCAGTTTCACAGATAGAACTTCGGTCGCATCAACCGAGTAAGCCAAACAAGCAGCCATGCCAGCCAAGCAAACAACTTGCAGAGCAACGTACAAACGAGCATTAAATGTTGGTTTTTTTTGTATTTATTTTCTTTATTTCTGTTCTTAATTTTAATTTTTTTTTTTTTGTAATCAGAGTAAAATGAAAACTCACTTAAGTAAGCACAGTGGAAGGAAAATAAAATATGCATTTCAGATTTTAGCGTAGACATTAATTGAATTAATTCATTGATTTTATTTCACTGAAATATTGTTCCGTTATCAAAATCTTTTTAAAATTTGGGAAAACCGTCCAGCGTAGTGACTTTTATTATAATAACAATAGTCGTCCCCCTCAAATGTTTAAATTCTTAAGGTCAGTACCAAAAAAGAAAGTAGAGCAATCTGTATTGCAGAACTGTTTAATTTCAGTCGTGATTAATGCTGGTATACTGAGATCTGCAAAGTTGAAAGCACCTGGCGTCCTAAACTTTTAGGTAAAACTATAATACGCATAAGCTAATTAAACGGCAATCCGTAATTTTTGTGATTAAAAAAATTCAGTCAGTATGGCTGGATAGCGCTCCCCACGAGGACGAATCAACATTTTTGCATCTCCTTCAATACTGCATGCTACAGAAGCAATATTCTCCTCATTTGTTTGTAATGGATTGGATGAAGATTTTCTGACCCCCAAAATTCGATAATTTTGCATATTCACGAAACCATTCAGCTAGAAATGCGCTTCATCGAATATGACTTTTTTTCCAAAAATTGGAATTGAATTCACTCTGCTCCATTACCCATTGAACGAATTGTCGGCGTTTTCCATGGATTGTTGGGTAGAGGTCCTGAGTAAGCGACATTTTATATGCATGAAGGTGGATGTAGTTTGTCAAAATTCGCTGCGTACTGCTTCGTGAAGCTTGAAGTTGTTGATTCGGCATTATGAATTGTGGTTTACGGCGACGCATTCTTTTAGTTTTCAAGAAACCGACCGTTACGTTGACGCCCAGCAGTCTTAAGGGCGGTGCACATAGAACCCATCATCCGTCATACTTTGACTTTTTCAAATGACCTTAACGTAGCGACGGATGAGATTGACACAATGAGTACTTTGTTGCCGGATATCAACTCATAGCCAGTGTTACCACGTTAAAAAGTTATAAATTTAAAAAAAAACCAAAATATGTTTTATTTTATTAAAATAAGTCTTCAATTTCTTTTCTACTAGTCACAAATTTAAAAAAAATTTATATAAAAACATTCAGGTATGTGATGAAAATCGTTTTGGGCGTTAAAACGTTTTGAAATCGACAAATAGTGTGATGAATTTGTACGCGACGATTTCATATTCCATCTTGTTTCATTGAAAGAAAAACGTTTTTAACATGTGACGCATTTTGATAATGCCAGTTTAAATTCGTTTTCAAATCGTTTAATTTCGCTTGAACAAAATGTAAAGAAATATACATATATATATATATAAAAAGTAAAAAAATAAATAAAAAATGATTATAAATCCGTCCTTATTTAAACGAAAATCTTCAACAAATCTATTTAAATAAATACTAGTTAATATAAAAGTGAAATTTAAAAATTTAAATACCATCATTTCATCTGGCAAATTTAAGGGATCCGATTTATCTCTTAAACGTTTTCTTAGAATATTTTCCTATTATTTTCTTCCAAGAGAATTAGCGAAACCGCAGCAAAAAAAGGCATTTTATAAATAAAAATTATAAAATATATTGATACAAATTTTATTTTGTTATTTTGTTTAAATATTTTACAAACGTCACTCACATACACATATGTTTACATATTTTACAGTTGTATTATTAGATTTTATACAGCTGTATTTAGAGAAGATATGTGGAAACGAAACAAATATGGAATACTTATAAAATCGATCGAAATTCATCACACTACTGTTGATTTCGAAAGACGATTTACTTTTCAAATCGATGGATTTCTATCACATACCTGATTATGTACATACACCATTTCAATTTAAGCCAAACAAACCCAGCAGTCTTGAATTTTTTGTTACAACAGAAATGATTTTTAATAAAACAAAAGGGTGTTAACAACGTTGCGCAATATAAAACCTGATTTTAAAACTTTACAAGTAAAATTTACGTATTTAATATTACTTACGCTGGAAAAAGTAAACAAAACGCAAAAAATATTCACATCTCACACTAAAAAAAAATAAATTTTGGTTGAAAATAACATACAACGGCAAGGCTTTCTTAGCTGTCAAAGTACTCAACGTCCGGTGGGGGTGCTGATGGCGAGTAGTCAGCGTATTGGCTCTGCAACGAGAAAGACACATGTTCGATTCCCAGCCAGGTCAAATCAGAAAAAAGTTTTTTCTGAGTTTTCTGTGCTACAGCACCGCTCCTTCGTCGGTATTTGAGCAATAAAACGGTCGGGGAAGTAAAATAATAAAATAAATAAAATGACTCCATTAGCTTAAAAATAATGCGTCAAAAAACATCAGAGACGCCTCAACTTTGATTTATAATTAACCCGCAACTGCAGAATTGTGCTAGAATTAAGCTCTATCTTCCTACCACTTTCACCACCTGTCTATTCTCTACCTCATCCCTCTCTATAGTTTCAGTGCAATGCATTGCATATGTAGGGGATAGCCCCTGAGCACTGGTCCAAGATAAAAAAAAATAAAAAATTGGCCAACTTTCGTACTTTGCTTTGACGGGACACTTTATTTCTTACAATTTCTCCTTCTAAAGAATCCAATTACAAAAAAAAAACTAATCAGCATTCGATCACCATTTTTAGATAAAAGTCGTTTGCCAAACACTGTGCATTCAAATAAAATATCGTAACTTAACTAAACGTAAATGTCAAGAAAGAGCAGAGCAAAAAGAAGCATAAAAATATAATAGCACTAAGAAGAAGAAGAAGAATAATAAATAAAAGTATGCGAATGAGTACAACACTGTAAAACGTCCCCCTCCCTCTCACAAAAAAGGCAAAAGAAAAAAAATTTTTATTATTGTGCTTGAATGTTTCAAGGAGGAAATACCATTCTATACAGCATAGAAACGACCAAACTAAACACAGGCAAACGGCAATATGGCAGAAGTAGAGAAGGGAACTTTCGTACATTCATTTAATTTTTCATACTAAAATTTTATTTTAAAAACCAGCAGTATTCCACGACAGCTACGACCATAGGCCTATGGCTACGACGGCCACGATGATGGCTGACGGGTAGAATTCGAAAAAACAACACAATACATTGCGGCGTTAGCAAAGCAATTCCCCACAACCAGTGAACGACAACTCACCGTCGTGGAGTTCGACTATTTGTTTAGCTGACGTTTCGCTGTTCCATTCGTGCTGCCACTGTTTAGTTACTCATACTCCAATCCAACAAGAAAACAAAATTATTATTTTTCTATTTTTTTTTCTTTTATGTTGAATTTTATATTGATGCGCAGTTTACTTCGTCCCCATTTTAGTTTGTTTTGTTTTTATTATACATACATACATATGTACATATTTTTATTTTGTTTATTAGGCGACGACGATGATGTTTCATGGCTGTTTCATAGAAGAGGCAGTCGATTTTTATTATTTATTTTTTTTTCATTTGTTTTGTTTCGTAGAGCTTTTTGCTACAAAAGCGTACTGAAAAAGCATTGCGGCAAAAAAAGGAACTTTTTCGATCGATATGAAAAAGGTCGACTTGCAACATGGATGACAGGTTGGTTGGTTGGATGATTGTACTGTTAGTTGACCAGCTACGTGGCCATGTGTTATGTATTTGTGTATGTATGGCTTAGTGTACGTGTGTCGATAATGGCGTTTAACGATATTTTTCCATCATAGAAAATTACGGTTTGTGTCATCTACTATTTACATACAAGTACGTATGTATGTATGTACTTGGGATTTATGGATGTGTGTACCACGAAACATGGCAACAAAACATTTATGCGTGCATGTTTCTGTTGCAGCTTTTGTTTATTAAGCGATCAAAGTTAAGCTAATTTTAAATCAATCGTTTTGAAATACATACATACATACATATGTATGTACATAATATACAGTAGACTCGGAATAGAAGAACTAATTAATACAAAGGCTATTTTCTCAACCAAGAGTGTACCCTTCAATCGAGACTGAAATAAATACAAAACTTTTAATATACAAAATACATATGGAAAAACCAATCGTTAAAGTGTACGTTAAAAACGGTTATAAAATTCGTTTTTGCATAAGAATGTTATTATCTTATCTTTTGATAAGAATATTTCCAATTCCGCTGTAGAATACAATTTTAGTAACGCAAATTTCGAGGGCTTAAATGTGTACTTTGAATCAGTTGATTGGTCCGCATTGGATGTAACGGATGAACCAAATGGAATTTATTCCACTGTTTGTAACCATTTTCATATGGTCATACGCCTTAACATATCATAGTTTAAACCCAAGACTTGTAATAAGCCTCCTTGGTTCAATGCAAGATTACGTTATATGAAAAATAAAGTATACTCTAAATTCAGAAATACAATAAGTGAGATACATATCGAGCCTTTGGTGCAATACTGCCGTAATTCAAAAAATCGTGAACTGAGAAAAATGCATTTGAAGTTTTGAGCCATTTTTTTTATAGTATTTTCGTTTACTAAAGTTATTTTTTTACAAGTTTCTAAATAAAGAGGCATGTTTTGTAATGTTTTCTGTTTGTAAATTTCTTGTCATAAAGGAAATATTTCATTATTGCAAGTAAATATTGTTGGAAATAGCTGGAGGCAATAAAGGCATTTGTAGCTGTAGAATCTGAACAGTTAGAGATAGAACCATAATCTTTTTTCCTTTAGATATATGTACATATATTTCCCCAAAGATCATTTCTGCATACCCAGCTCAAAAAATTAAAATTTTGAGTTACTGCGGTATTGCACCAAAGGCTCGATATGTACAATGTAGATCGTAGACAATTTTTCTTGCCACGCAACGAGTTCAATTTCTTTAGAAATTTTCTTATAAACATATATTTGCGAAACTGAGAATAAAATTAAATCTGCGCCATTTTAGAATTTTTTTATAGCAAGGTTAATAATGGCATTCCAAATCGAATGTATTATAATCAAGGTTTATTAATACAAGGTTGTCGCAAGGCGAATTCGTCAATTTGCTTTTTGTCCAAACGTCAAATTTTTTGTATACATGTGTTTTGTTAAATATAACATAACCTAAAAATAATGTGATAAATTAGTGTAATATGAGTTCAAATTAAAATTAATTATTACAAAAAGTAATATATTTTGCATTCTCATTATTATAGTATTATATTATTAAATTATTTACAACCAGTTTTCTTAACTTTCTCACAAAAGTAAACAAACTTTGACGTTCTGCTCAAAAAATACGTTAAGTTGTATCAGCTGACGGGCGAATTTGCTAATGAGTTTACCTGGTAATGAATTTGCCTTGATTAAAATACTCTGCAATTTAATAACACTTCTAACACGTGTGAGCTCTTTTGCAACTATTTCCAAAGCACTTTTATTAATCATATTTGTAATAATTCAAATTTTCTATTCTCTTTGAACAGTAATAGGGATATAACTTTTAACGTATTCGTAGACGAGGTTATTGAGGAGGTTAATGCCTTGAAAATGACCCCAAAAGTTCAGTTGGAACATATCCCTCAATATTTTTAAAAAAATGTTATACAAATATTGTTATCTCGATAGGGTATTCGGAGTGGATATGTTTGGAGCATGGGGGTGATGCGGGATCGCCCGGGTGTGCTTAATGTATTCACGAACGGATCGAAATCACAGAGAGGAGTGTGGGGTGTTAATTGCCCTTTGTGGGTGAGGGTGAGTTTCAGGCTGTATGATCGTTGCAGCGTGGTGCAGGCTGAGAAATCGGTCAGGGCGACGAACTGTATGAGGTACCACGGCATACATGCGGGTGTGTACCGACAGTAGGGCTTCTATAAGATCGCTGTCTGGTGTTTATACGACATCCATTTTGGTTCGTGAATGCCAGGGCATTCGAACCTTGAGCTGGTTTGAATACCGGGACACAGTCGTGTGCTTGGGAAGACTTCGCGGATGGGATGGCCAAAGTGGGGGTTCGTATGACTGACGGGCACTTCGAAAGATATGTCGAGATTCCGCTGGGATACTGCAGGACGCAGTTGGAGCGGTAACGAATATACAATTCGAAATATCTGAACTTCACTGTTTTTTAAATGATATACAAATTTTTATATAATTTTCCAAATTCGAAAAACAGTAAAACATTAAAAGCTAATAGAATTTAAAAATAAAATTTTCCGAATCCAGCAACACATAAACCATATAGACTGACCTGCAAATAGTTTTGTCCAGAAAGATTCGGGATTAGTCGATTTGTGCGCTGTGGACAAATTCACTGTTTGTACAAATAAATTTGAAAATACATACAACATGCATATATTTATTTTTTATTTGTTTGAAAAAGCTCAATGTACGGGAAAACATGTCAAAAATAAACTTGTTTTACTCTAAAACACCTACAACTTGATGATTAAACATGACAGTGTGGATTCCCTGTTTTAAAAAAGAAAAAAAATTTACAGATCTAACCATCTGTTAAATGAGCGATCCCTCAAAGCGAAGGACAATAACCACTTTCGTTGGTCCTCAAATTTAATCAGACACAATTGATGAAACATGAAATATTTAAAGGAAAGTGACTTGGTACAGTTAGCCTGGAACACTTTAATATACGATACTTTAAATTCTCTGGGAAATCACCGATCCAGGGCCTATAATATGCTTAGAAGGACTTGTCGTGAAATAAGTTGTTAAAAATACATTTTCTACATTCATATTTACATTTATTTCCTAATAATTCGGATGCCGTCAAATTACTGTTAGAAGCAAACTATAATTAATTAATTATAAATTATTTTCGATTAGCTTAATCATTGTATCAAATCCAATAAAATAAGAAGAAAATCTCGGAACAAGCTTTTTCCAGTTAATTTTCATACAGAAAAATATAAGCAACTTTGCTAAATATAAGTTTGATGTGTCACATTTATGCTCATCAGTGTACGTATTGCTCATGAGGGCTCTTCATACATTTTGAATGTCAGTAAAATTAAAAAAGAATTTTTTGTATTTGGCTTTGAAAAAATTAAAAACAACTTTAATGTTGGGCAGTTGGAAAAAATAATGTGAGAGAAAACGTTAACGTGCATCTAGGCTTGTCAGCTTTTGTGTGTGTGTGTCACTATTCCCTCCATGCAATTGACTTTTACTAATGATTCACGCTACTCTGAATCATTTTCAAGTTGATTTAACATATCACGAAAGAAAATTCGTGTATTAGAATACAGTTTAACATGCACTTTTCTTAATAACTTTTTTTCCTATATTTTTAGAATTTTATTTAAAAAAACTTCTATGAAAATTACGTCAGATTCAACACAACAATACAATAGCCGCGTTCTTAAAACGTATATAAGTAGCTGTTGCGTTCAACTGCTAAAAAAAAGCTGCTGATAAATAGAGACAATTAAACATAAATAAAAGAATAACAAATTAAACAGTTCAAATTAATTTAAAATCGTCACCAAGTTAACAAAATCGTTGGAATAGCGTACGTAAAACAAATTAAAAATCATAATAAAAACTATCGGGAAATTTTTGCTATGCATTTGTTTTTTCAGTATAAATTTTTTCGGGACATGCGGCAATGCCAAAAATGCTCAGTAAGGTTTGCCATTTCAGCCTGAATCAGCGTTTCCATATAGTTTTTAAGAAAAACTTTTTATTTAAAAAAAAAAAAATTAATTTTTCAACAAAAAACTTTTTTCCACAAAACTGTCCAAATAAGGAAAAAAAAGCACAAAAATATATATTTTGAACTCATTTTTATTCAAAATATGTTACAAATCGTTGAATCAGCTGACGGGCGAATTAGCTAGTGAGTTTACCTGAATTTGCCTTGGCAGGGCGTAAAATAAGTTGACTGTTCGTAATATAAGGTAGCTAATGGAAAAATATGCCCATTCGTCATATCAGATTTTCGTTAAAGGTGCATGTTTGTTATACCGGGCTTCGACCGTAATGCAAAATTTTGTGGTAATGGTCAATATATTTATTATTTAAACAAGTTTTTTTGCTTCTTCTGCACACTTTTTAAAATGTTAAGCTATCAATGTACACACGATTGTTAGATATAACTATACTGTCAGAAAAATTGCCTTAAAATGTTTCACAAACCTGTGACCTTCTCATTTTTGTCTGGAAACATTGTCACAAAAAGCATTCTCAGTATATTATACGACAATAATATTGTCAGACATATGACTATCGTGAGAACACTCGTCATTGCCATTGACAGGTAATTGCCAGATATTGTACGGTCATTTGTTATTGTCATATGTGCATAATTTACATGGGGGTTACACGTTCAAGTTTTGCTTTTAAAATTCTTTAATTGTTTTACTAAACACGCACACTTTTAAAACTTGATGAGAGTTTCTGGACAACTTTTGTTTCAAATTATGGGCTAGAAAACAGCTAGTCCTACTCTTATGAACAGCGAAGCCATCTTGATAAATGTATTTGCTTTTAAATTGCTGAAAACTTGCGTGCAGCCTACGTCAGAGCTATCAATACACAGGAATTTTGAGAAGATGTATGTGTAAAACATTTTAAAGCAAATGTTGAACGTGTGGCTGCAGTGTTAGTGCACCATACAATAACACCGTTGTTAGATAAATATTTCTATTGGCAATGCTGCCCTTAATTATTAAGAGACAAAGTTTAACTTCGGATCTGGCAACTTTTGCCATACAATAATCTGAGAACTGTGTGAACTGACAATTTTTGATGGCAGATAAATTTATTGTCGCCCAAATGTGTGACAATGAAATTGTAAAGATTTCTTACAATAGTCCGTGACAATTTGTCATTGTCAGTACGTTACCATAGCTTACAATATTATAGTATTTGACATTCGTGTGTACATAGCTTTAGGTAGGGCTTCTTGCAATTTCTCTGACGACATGTACTTACAGGGTGCCCCAAAATTTTTTTTTATAATTTTTTGTATTTTTTTTTGTTTTCAGTATGTATTTTGTAAACAAGACTTGGGGAATTTAAATTGAAAATCGTTGAAGAAAAGAAAATGAAGAAAATCGTGATTTTATTCATAATTTAATTATGAGCGACGAAGTTCATTTCCAATTGGATGGGTTCTTTAATAGGCGAAAATAGGGCTACCGAAAATCCAAGAGTAGTTCAACAGCGAGAATTACATCCAATAAGTGTACTGTTTGGTGCGGTGTTTCATCGTACAGGATAGTTGGCCCATATTTTTTTGAAAATGAACACGGTATCGCCGTTTCCAATACTGGTGTTAGATATCGGACAATGTTGGAACCAAACCATCCGCAAGTATGGTTTCAACAGAATGGAGCCACAGGGCACACTACGAGGGACACAATGACTCTTTTACGCAATATCTTTGGTGAACGAATTATTTCCCGTACAAGCGATTTTAATTGGCCTCCGCGTTCACCGCATTTTACCGCTCCAGACTGTTTCCTTTGGGATTATTTGAAAGGAAAAGTCTATATTAATAAGCCTGGAACTATACAGCAATTAAAAAATAATATACGCGAAGTTTTGCGAAAGGTTATGGAAAATGTTTTGGATGGAGCACGAATATGCGAAGCAGAAAACGGCCACCACTTGAGATATATAATTTTACATAATTAAATTATAAATATTCTCCATTATTATACTGTATTTAAAATAAAAAGAATTTTATAATAATGTCTTAAATAAGAAGTTATAATGAACTAAAACTCCTTCGGGCCTTTTGGTCCACCCTGTACATATGTATGTATGTATGCACTTTTCGATTGACGCACTGACTGTTACGTTGGGCAATGATGCAGTAGGTGTACGATTTGTTTTTAGTTCAATAATAGACCAATACTTTCCACTGTTAGTGTTGCCAAAGTTGCCCCACAACGAAACGAATTATATAAAATAAAGAGAACAGCAACAACAATCCGTTTACCAACACACGTTTTATAAAACTCCAGTCATTCAGAGCTTAAAATGCAAACAATACGAAAAAAACGAACGAACGAGCGAAAAAAGCACACAAACGGGTAAAACAATCGTAAAGTGAAACAACAACAACAACGACAAGACCAATGATAATAATTGTATGCGTCATGCAATGAGACATATTCAATATTTATTTGCCATGAACGCATTCGTCAGAGTGCTATTTTAGTTCGAATAAAATAACAACTACACACGCATAGTTTTACACACGACCAAACACAATATACACACTGGCATTCGAATTTAAAAGCAAAAAAGTCAAACAAACAATGCAAAGATACATATGTATGTATTTCTGCCCCCGATGAACACATCTGGCCGAAATTTCTTTTAAAATAGTAAAACGTTCTAAAAATTTACACAAATCACACGTTGTTCACAATCTCAAAAGCAAAAACACATGTAAGAACTGTGAGGGCGAAAGGCACAACATTTTACCCTGACGTTAAGAAAAATACTCTCTTGAAATGTTTCTATTGTTTTTTTTTAGCGTAGAAATATGTACATATGTAAGACAATCACTGAATAAGACTTTTTGAAAGGTCAACAGAACAAAACATGACGTTAGTTTTGCACCACAGTGTACACACTTATATGCAGGGCAACCGATTTGTAGATTTCTGTAAGGGCCACACTGCACTTAAAAAAATTCTAAAGTGGTTTTCAATTATTCAATAATTAAAAATGCAAACAAATATAGATTAACTCGGTGAATTCCCTACCTGCACGCCCACTTCTCCAATACCGCTCACTTTCTGACAGATATTGTGTATTGATAACTCATCCATCTCTACTAAAATATCATAAAAGTATCAGATTGTGCAGATTAAGCAGCGTTACCATATATTTTTTAACAAAAACTTTTTATTTAACAAAAAAAAAATTTAATTTTTCAACAAAAAGAGCAAAAAGCACAAAAATATATATTTTAAATTTATTTTTATTGAAACTAAGATAAACAAAACAAACACTAAAAAGTTAAAAAACAACAACAAAATTTATTCTTATTCTTCCCACGATTTTGAGTAGTTCGCTATTTTTTTTTTATTTTTTTTCTTGAGTGTTACATCTCAACAAACACACATTACACAAACCTGGGCTGAAATCGTTACATACGTGAACGTACAATCTCGTCATGTAAAAATATATTTTTTGACAAACGTGAGCGTAAATATAAATGAACGTACGATTTTTACGAAATGCCATCCGTATTTATACTAATTAGAACAAATTGAATTCACTACAAAGAGAAATAAAGGTCAAAAACTTGCTACTTAATTGCGCGCACGGAAAAGATAGATCCAACCGTCTATGGGATGAGTTGGCGAAGGGTCTCAATGCAGTAGTTCTAAAATTTAAAGATGTGAGAAGATGTGCAAGTGTTTATGTGTTTCGCCTATACTTTGTTGTCCTTGCCTTCCAGAACAGTCCACGTTATTTTACAAACGGTAATCCGGCACATTCCATTGAGTGTTGATTGCCACAGTGGTCACCAATTGTAGCAGTGACGGAACGGCTTTGGCATCTGACCGTTTTAAATTTAGTTCACGCAGGACGGAAACCGCTTTACAAAGCTGCAATAGACTTTATAAATGAGTTATGGAAACTCACTTTTTTAAATCTTCTGCTGTATTCGGCAGTGCCAATGGATCGCTCCGATTGCCCACTTGCCACCGTTCTATTCTTTCATCGTTTTCTTAAATCAAATACATAATAATCCCTAATTACGTTAGAAATTAAATTTTTTAATTATTTTGCATGAAAGTTATGAACTTAATTTTAAAACTCTTTCAAATAAAAGTCCATTTTAACTGTATTCCGTAAAATATTTTATATCTATTAATTTGCCACATTTTATTTATTCATATAATTAATATTTTTCTTTTAAATTTAACACTCAGTATTTTTGCACTCGGATAAACAAACAAAAGAATTTTTGGTTATTAAAAATAGAATTAAGAATTTTTTTATACAATATTTTTTTTCTAATGCCCTCCCCAATTGCAAAGGTATTTGATTTTATTTTCATGCAATTTAAATTGTAATTTCTTTTCTTTGCATCTGGAAGCATGTATTTCCTCAACTAAAATGTGTATAATTCAAATTACAACTCTGGTGTTCAAGTACATCCTTGGATTTGTGCAAGTAGTGTTGCCACGTTTTTAGCTTTAAACAATAATTTTATTTTTTGTTGAATTTAAATTTTTTTCTGGTTTTTTTCTTTGTTTCACCACTCGCTTATATTGGGTTAACAATTTCATCATCATTTATAGAAGCAGTACAAAATAAAAAGAGGCAAAAATGGAGAATGAAACAAATAAACAACTACTACAAAAACGTAAAATACTGTAAGTGCTATAATCAACCAACGTGGGTTCGTTATAAAGTTTACTCATACAGGGTGCTAAATAAATGTTAATTCTTATAGTTTACGAAATAAAATTCATATGTGTGGAAAGTGCCTTTTCAAATCGTTGAAGGCTGTCACCTATAGGCAGAGCAACGTATTACGTATTTCTTTAATTAAACACATGTCCGTCTTTAACTCTATTACTTGAGAGTGTTCTGGATAATCAGTATTAAATTAATGATGAATGCAGGTATCACACTGAATCGCTTAGTGCCTCAGAATCCATTCTCTTGTGCGTTTCGTTAATATTTAAATCTTTTACGAACTTCATTTCTTCCAAATTCCAAATTCAATTTCTTATTTTTGTGCTTTCTAAAATATTTTTGGTAAATAGATTGCCGGATTTCGGAATTAATGTCTGTACATTGTTGAAATTTGTTTACAATAAAGAAGTTTCATTCGAATATGCTTCTTGTTCTATATGTCTTCAAAAATGATTAATGTTACAGTTACTGAGTGGTGGCAACGCTGAGGAAGACTCAACGGCTTACAAAGTAGTAAATGCGAAAAGTGTAGTAAAACACAGCAAAAGTAAACTTAAAGCTTTTTAAATTTCAAACATAACACCCAGTATTTTTTTTTTTATTAAAAACACATACTCGTACAAAATTAAATACGTACAAACTCATTTTGTTCAATTTGAAAAGCACAAGAACACGGTACAGAAACTGAGCTGACTGCTTGCATGCCAGTCTGACTGACTACGTAACCACCATAAATGCCACCACCACACCACCACTGGCAAGATTCATGGAAGTACACTTTTAAGCAACCAACCACCCAGCCAACCCACCACCACCCAACATAGGCGACTGCTACACGAAATACACACATTTACTTAAATCGGTGAAAAATAATGATAACAACTATGAGTCGACTAGAGTTGGCGAAGTTAACCTATTCACCATCGGAAGGTAAATAAAATACACACTCACACACACACAGACACGCACGCACACAAAAACACACCATATACACACAGTTATTCAGTCCCATTTACAATGGCTTATAGAACAAAAGCAACATTTACAGGCGAAATCATCGAACCGAAAATCAACCCACCACGACTATGCTTCCACCCACCACCCACCACCTTGCTACCGAGACAGAGTGACTCGAACGTCAAGCAACTATACGAAGGAACGGTTGGTGCGTCGCACTGCGATGACAAAGCAACGAGCAAAACGACGAACTGATTAACTGACTAACCGAAACCAAAAACCATACAATACTGAATATAACAGATATGGATGTATTCACTTTGCTCTGTTTGTGTATGTGAGCGCTGTGTGCTCTATGTGAGGAGGTCGCAAATGGTTGTGACTCACTCACTGAAGGATACAGATGCGACTGCAGATATACGGCAAGGGCAACAACAGCAACTTCACCATCAGAAGCGCACAATAAAACAACATCAGCTTTAGACACTTATACATTTGCAAATATGCATGCATACATACATACATATGTATGTGTATGCTGATAAACAGCCATGGATACAAAATGTCTGTATGTATTTACAGCATCAGTAGCAAGGACTCGTTAAACGAAAATTACAAAAACTGAAGATATTTATTCATCAGTAAAATACACATTCTACAATGTAGACTAATACCATCTACTACTACGTTGTACGTTGAATATTCTGTACGAAAAATCTCAATGTTCTTCTTCTTCTTCTGCTGCTGCAGCTTCTTCTCATATTTTTCCGTTTAAGGACTTTGACAATATAACAAGGATAGCAGGCGCCCAAAATCTCAACTCACACCATTCGTTTCCAATCGACTACAACAAAAAAAGAGGAACTCAAACAGCCAAACTAACTTTCTAGTCAGCATTACAGTTGCCTCTACCACCCCCCACAAGTCTTTCTTACGATGAAAATTCGATATCTTTTCGTTACAAAATATATAAAATATGTATAAACCTACACATGCTCACAAACATATATAAATAAGTACGTTGGTACTTTTATTTCACCCATTTTGAAGCAGAAATGTAAAAGATTGAATTGTACAAACCCTATTCACAGACAGTTGTGCAAGTCGAAAGCGAGTTATGAGAAAATTATTACAATTATTCGGAAAAACCAATATAATTTAAATAGACCACAATTATTAGGAAAAACTAATTAAGTAGACGACATATGTAATAAAAATAGTCTTACATAATTTAACCCCAATTTAAGAATACATATTTAGACACTAAAGGAGCCAATAATAATGGCGACAACATTATTTGCAATTAAGAAAACATATGTCGATAATGTATAATAAAATAAAATATTTTAATCTTTTTTGTAAAATCCAAAGCATAATATCAGCACACAAAGAGCTTGGGTTATTTCCTTACACCAAAATACATATGTATTTTGTAATACAGAATGAAAGTATAAATGGATTTGTAAATACTTTTATTTGTTAGTTCATATGTAAACAGACCTGGGTTCAACCCCAGTTTCAGAATAAAATTTTAAAAAATAAAAATACACATCTCGCATTTTTCTGATGTGCATTAGTGTGTTTGTGTGTCAGTTGTTGTCGGAAGACTTCAGTGGCGAAGGCATAGTCACTGGTCACTGAACAATGCCGACAGCTGATAGCAATCAACAATCGCATCAGAACGCCCTCCTTCGTCAGTATTGTGTAGCAGCGGCGAAGTAAAATAATAATAATAAAAAAAAAATAAAAAATGGCTACTAAACCGCAGCTTCAGCACTGCTACGAGTTATAAACAAAGAACGTGCAAAAAGCAGAGCTGCAAAATAATTAATTAAGCTTCACCTCCTGTCGTTTCTCCTACTATCCCTTTCCTATAGTTCCAGCACAATGCTTCGCATATGTAGGAGTCATCTCCTGAGTGCTGGTCCCAGATAAAAAAAAAAAAAAAAAAAAAAAAAAAAAAACTCAAAGATGAACGTTTAAGAGTTCATAGTTCATAACCAAGTACTAGAATAGTGTTTAGTGAAATATACTATTTATTTCATAAGAAAACTGATTGAATAAAGAACGCATCAAAACACATCAGTATCTTGAAGTAAATAATTTTTTTAACAAAATAGATACAAAGTATCTTAACTAACGTCGTTCATAATCGATCATGAGAAAACATGTTTAATTGAAATATGTACAAATGTATGTATAGATACGTACACACATGCTTTCCAATTATGAAAACTGAACACCACACACAGTGATCAAAAGACGAAGAAAGCTGAAGGTGTAGCAACCTTCGAAAACCACATGTTGTTCCGTTCTGCTAGTGTTTGTAAGTGTTATTTATAACGTTGATTTAGTTTGTTTTTTAGTAACTATCACATGTAATTTTGACTGCACGTATGCTATTGATCTTTTCTAACTTTTCAGGACACCAATTTCTGCATAACTTAATTTGTAATATTCCGTCCTTCCCGCTGCCACAGCTCCTTTTGGTTCATTGGGGCTGATCGATCTTCTTTCAACCCGTCGCACTGCATCTTTCTAAAATTTTTTTTGGGCAGTCATTGCTTAGCGCTTTTGCGGCTGTTTCTTGGAATCATTCTTGCATCATTTTATTTGCTCTTGAAGTAGTCTGCACAAGGTAAAAAAAAAATATACCAAATCACTTCAGTGCACACTAGGCTTTTGAAAACGTAAATTTTCTTGGGTTTTTGGTTATCACAACACCTATTTCGTGTTTTGAAACCGAAAACGCCAATTATAAGCGATATGCGCTTTTCAGAACATATGGCCATATATTAAGGTAACGATATACAAATTCCTTGACGAAAATGAATACGGGAGTTATTAATTCCAACATACACAACTGTTGCCAATTTAACTTGTAAAGTTCAAATTTACCATCTCTAATTCCCGTTAACGTAAGTAGAGGAAGAAAAAGAAATGCACATGCAATGAGACAAAACCAATGCGTGACATGGGTTAATTTAACGGAAATTACGAATGGTAAATTTGTACTTTACAATTAAATTTTCTTTCCCTTTGTCTAGCCATTCCTACTTAATTTTACCTAGAACTGCGTCCAAAAACATTTTAGTAACAGATTTAGTAAGACGATCTGTTAAAAAAAATCGTACTAAGAAGTTTGATGTGCAACAGATTTTTCGACAAATATTTTCTCATAATTTTATGAATTATTAATATATTAATATTCTATGCGATTAGAGCTGTATTTTTAAGAAAACTGTGAAATAATTCTATAAGATTTTCTTTTTCGTACGATTGTGAATATCAGTCACGCCAGTTATACACGTTATGGACACAAAGTATAACAGTTGATTGAGAGTGTTCTAACCAAACGTTTGACATCAAAGACAAAAGTTTCGTCAATAATAACGAAAAAAAAACCAGAAACTGTAGCGATACATTTTTCAGAAAAAATTAATTTCAATGTCACTTTATCTCCGAGAGTTGATGTGCATCATTGGCATTGATATATATAGATAGGAGCATACAATTCATTCCCTGCGTAAGACCATTACTAGAGAGCACTATTCAAATTAATATTTTACTTTATGACGGACAGTATGAAAATACATGTCCGTACTAAATTTTACACGCCTACCATGCAAAATAACGTTCTTGTCGACAAAATATTAAAAAAGTCTCAGTGTAAGTTTTTTTCAATGTAACTTAGGATTTTTATGAAAACATCAGACGGTATGGTTTGGACACTGCTTTGCTCAATTCAAGATTTAAATTTAATAAAGAATCCATTCTTTTAAAGGCGTTTATTAAGAGGGTCGACTCGTCTCTACATACAATTTGAAACAGACTCTACTAGAACGACAGAAATTATATAACAGTCCTATTGGAATAGCAAATGCCCTACCCAAGTTTTTTTAAATGTGTTTCGAAAAGTTTTAACTGAAATAAATTAAGAAATGAAATTTTTGCATTTATTATGATTCCCCAGTTTGTAGCTGAAAAATACAACTATTTGGCAGCAGGAGAATTTTTAGTGAATTTTTTAGAGCAGAATATATGTACAGCCTTTATGTTTATATTCCGTGGATCCATTAAAAAGCAAAGAATCCGTTTAGGGAGCTATTATTAGTGTATTTCAATGCACAGTTTGGAAATTAAAAAAAAAACCCTCTCGTTGGTGGCACTCACTTAAGGGAACAGGAAAGTTTCTTGTGAGGATTCGCCTGACATGTCGTGACCTATATTTTCTGCTCAAAGTTCCAAGGAAGCCCTTTTACTGGTGTAAGATTTAGATTTGAGATTAGCTAATAAAACAAAAAGTCCATTGGATGCCAATTGATGTCGTCTGTTCTGGAGATTAATTTTCTAGGAAAAATTTTACAAACAATTCACAAAGATGTGATTAGATTTAATTTTGTAAAGATGCAACTTTAAGTCTTTGTATCGTGTGCGATGTAATTACGATCTAGGCACATTTACGGCATCTGAAAGGTTAGGATCGTCACGAACAGACCGGTTAACACTTTGCACGATTTCTACCGTTATTAATATTCTTGGTAGTAGCGAATTTGATTTTCCCTCATGTTGTCCCGGTTTCTTCAAAGTTCTTGGTGACTGGAGGGTCATGTAAGGTGTGCAAATAGCTAAAGGCTCTTTTAACCAACCGTAATGTTGATGTAGTTGCATACCATACTGTTTGATGTATGAAAATCCATGGAAATGTCACGTAACTGTAACGTTATCAATATGTAGAAAATAGAATTTTATTAGGACGTTACGTGACGTTACGTAAGTATTTCCATATATTTCCATACATCAAACATCGTGGTTTGATGCAACTACATCAACGTTACGCTTGGCTAAATGAGCCTTAATATTGCAGAATCTTTAACGTTCAAAATTAAAATTTTTGTGAACCACTATTTATTGCACAAGGCGCAATAAAACGCCGCGAAACGCTCCATAGTAACTGAATTTCCAACAACCAGAGTCACTGATTCAAACACCGCGCACATACTTTAACCCTCCGTTAGGCAATCGTAATGTTGATGTAGTTGCATTAAATAATAATGTTTGATGTGTGGAAACCTATGGAAATGCTGGTCTGACCAAAATGTCACGTAACTCTAACGTCGGCAACCTATAGAAAATAGATTAATTTTATTACGACGTTACCATTATGTTTGATGTATGAAAACCTCTGGAAATGCCTACAAATGTCACGTAACTTCGTAATAAAATGCTATTTTCTACGTTGTCGTTAAGTGAGATTTCATTCAGCCAAGCATTTCCAAAGTTTTCATACAGCACATATTACGGTATGATGCATATTACAGTCGGCTAACTGAGCCTTAAAGCAGTAAGTCAGACAAATAAAAACTTCTTTTAATCCAGTATTTCAGTTTTCCACGACAAACGGAACAACTCCAAGGATACGGATTATGGATGAGAATCCAAACTTTAGTTTAGCCGTCGGTTAATAAAAAAGAAATACATTAATACAATTTATGAAAATTTAAGAATATCTTTTCTATTCTCTACCACAACTCGCTGTGCTTTAATGCTCGTTCGTTTATACAAGTCGGTTGGAGAAATGTAAACATCGTAAAAGAAAGTACAATGTGCGAAGAAGGCATCACACTTTCCAACACACACACACACACACACACACACATGCACACACGTTCAAGCATAAAAAGATAGCGGAGCGAACAAGAAGTTCTAGTGAATGCGAAAAGCATGGTGAATTATCAAACGACGAGATATTTAATATGAACACTCTGGCTCTGAGTATTTGTTTGTATGTATGCATGGATGCGTGTATGTATGTGTGGCGATGTGTGTATGTTGCTAAGTATTTTCGTCAGAGATGTTTCATTATTTTATTGTCTTCTATTTTTTTTTTCTTATTCTCGTTTGTTCCTACTTTCTTCCTTTTGTAGTTATTTGTTTCTGAACTCGGTATTAGAAATGAAAAATAACAAGGTTGGAGACAAAAAATCTTTAAAAAAAAGTACGTTAGAAATTTAACAATTTAAATTAATTGGTGAAGCGAAATAAATTTACACTATTTGAGTAGAAATATTAAATGGTTGATAAATAATAATAACAATAATAAGAATAATAATAATAATATTTTATATAATTACTTTTATTTAAATAAATAAATAAAATCTTTATTTTATTTTTGATTTGTATTAAAAATTAAATTATAGATCTAAAGCTTGTATTTATTAAAATACAGTGCACGCTTGGGGTATTCACAAGGTGTTCTATTAAGTCATATTGTCATAATATTGAGCGTGGCGATGGCTGACGTAGTCTGCACATTCACTACTAAACCAAAAAGTCTTGGGTTCGAGCCCTGTTTCGGACTATGTTATAATGTGCATTAGTTATATAGGTATGTGAATTAGTGTGCCTTTGTGTCAGTTGTTGTCGGAAGATTTCAGTGGCGAAGGCATAGTCACTGGTTACTGAACAGTACCGGCTTCAGCTGATACCAATTCACAGGCACATCAGAGCGCCCTCCTTCGTTGGTACTGTGTAGCACCACCGAAGTGAAATAATTACTAAAAAAAATAGCTACTAAAACAAACCCTCAAAACGTATCTTTGACATCAGAGGCGTTGCAACACTGCTATAAACAAAAAATGTGCAAAAGCCTTTCTTCTAGTTCCAGCACTATGCATTGCATGTGTAGGGGCCATCTCCTGCGTGCTGGTCCAAGATAAAAAAAAATAAATAGTTTAAAAAAATTTTTGTTATGCTTCGAAGAAAAAAGTAATAAAATAATAAGACTTTTTGAGCTCTGTTTATTGGTTTGTCATAAAATAACAGTAGTCATTCGCTGATAATTTTCAGTCGCGGCGGTGATTATATTTACAAGCCACCGCTACTTATTAATGATATAAAATAAAAAATCATTTAAATATCACTCCACACAAAACATAATAAAAGTAAGAAAGGAAGAAAAAATCACAACATCTAATGAAATGCAGGTGAGCAAATTTTGTTTGTGTAATTCCTCTGGCTGGCAGCCAGTTAACGTTTAGCTACTAGTCGCCGTCCAAAAAAGAAATATTCAGCTCCTATCACCGGTAACAGCTGTTTTCGATTATATTTACTTCAGCAGTCGTAAAGCAGTCGTGGCGATGGCACGATGGATGGTAGTCTGCACGTTAACTAAGAATCCAAAAACAGACCTGGGTTCAACCCCAGTTTCAGACCAAAAATTTTAAAAATAAAAATAAACATCTCGCATTTTTCTGATGTTGCATTAGTGTGTCTTTGTGTGTCAGTTGTTGTCGGAAGGTTTCAGTGGCGAAGGCATAGTCACTGGTCACTGAACAATACCGGCTTCAGCTGATAGCAATCCACAATCACATCAGAACGCCCTCCTTCGTCGGTATTGTGTACCACCGCCGAAGTAAAATAATAATAAAAATGGCTACTAAAGAAGCTTCAGCACTGCTACGAGTATAAACAAAGAACGTGCGAAAGCAGAGCTGCAAAAATAATTAATTAAGCTTCACCTCCTGTCGTTTCTCCTACTATCCCTTTCCTATAGTTCCAGCACAATGCTTCGCATGTGTAGGAGTCATCTCCTGAGTGCTGGTCCTAGATAAAAAAAAAAAAAAAAAAAAAAGCAGCTCTGGCCTGTTTTTGTTGTTTGGCTTTCGAGCGTGTTGCGTCTCACGGGCACTGATTGATGGGCATTGGCCACAGTTAACTGTTATCATTTTTTTTTTATCTGGGACCAGCACTCAGGTGATGACTCCTACACATACGAAGCATTGTACTGGAACTATAGGAAAGGGATAGTAGGAGAAACGACAGGAGGTGAAGCTTAATTAATGATTTTACAGCTCTGCTTTTGCACGTTCTTTGTTTATACTCGCAGCAGTGCTGAAGCTTCTTTAGTAGCCATTTTTATTATTATTTTACTTCGCCGGTGCTACAACATACCGACGAAGGAGAGCGTTCTGATGTGATTGTTGATTGCTATCAGCTGAAGCCGGTGTTGTTCAGTGACCAGTGACTATGCCTTTGACACTGAAACCTTCCGCCAACAACTGACACACAAAGACACACTAATGCTCATCAGCAAAATGCGAGATGTGTTTTTTTTAATAATTTTAGTCTGAAACTGGGGTTGAACCCAGGTCTGTTTTTGGTTTTGTAGTTTTTGGTTGTAGGCTACTAACCATCGTGCCATCGCCATCGGTTGTTGTTGTGATTTTTCGTTATTAATCACGTTGCTGTTACTGCTGGAGACCTTTAAACTCAGGAATATTATATAATTTAACTTCCTATGTGAAAGCATAGGTCGTTTAAATATATAGACTGACTTCCTAAACGTATATTTACATTGTATCAATACAGTATTAAGACCAAGTTGATACATTGTGTAGTGGCTTTCTTAATACGCATTATGATAATACTTTTTGTCCATTTTTTAGTGTAATAAAAATATAAATAAGTGAATGTAGAAATATATTAAATTATAAGAAGACCCGTGCGTCGCCATTGTGCTGCGTGTTTTATTTATTTCGCATCTAAATTTATTTGGATGGCTTTCTTGCTTTTAACTATAACAGTGTTGCAAATGGTAACAAAATACATTGTTAAAATTTTCAGGGTTGCATTTACGAACACAATGCATTGTATTATTACAAAGCAACATGCGTGTAGGAAGTCAGCCATATTGTGACAACTTGCGTACTTGCTTCTGCCATATGGCAAAATGATAATTTATAATAATAATAAGGAAATTATAATTTCCTATTATTCCTGATGATGTTAACAAGCTGTTAACGAAATATCGAATAATAAAAAACAAAATAAGATAAAAAAAGACCTCAGGCTTAATAAATATATATCAAAAAAATATAATAAAAAAGGTCAATTAATAATATAATTAATAATAATAATATTTATTCAGCAATTTTGTGTGCCAAAATAACAATTTAATAATTTTAAATGAGAATTTACTACATATATTAAAAAGTCGAGTTATTTTATTTTTTCCGCTTGTTTTTACCCATGCGATATTAATTGCCTGTTCATAGAAGCCGTGGTGAAAATCATCATTGGCCATTTATTTTGAAAACAAAATCAATTTGAGTTTTTTTATTGTTGTTTTTAATATAAATGCCGAACGATTATTTCCATTCGCGTTCTATGAACAGGCCGTAAGTATTAATAAATGTTTTTCTCTTATCACCTAAATGAATTTTTTTTTTTTCAAAATAAATTTTGAGGTGTAGTTTACAGCAGTTCTGTTTTTTCGTATTACTATTTTAAAACATGTGACTTTATGACTACCATTTGAATCCGCCAACTATGTAACTTTTTATTAATGGATGACCTTCAAATCTAGCGGCAGCCACTTGGCCGATATCAGAAGCTGAACGAAAATTTTTTCATGAAAATAAAAAATTACAGCAAAAAACCATCGGGTGATGTCTTTTGCCCCGGATGATTTCTTTTGGCCCACCTGTTACATACATACCCTAAATGGTTATATTTTTTGGTATAATTTGTATAAAATCTTAGTTGCATTTCAAAGTACTACTAGTTTTGAGAAGATTTCGTCTAAATCTAGCGAGAAAGTAGATTTCGTTTTGTAAGGGTAATCTAGACAAACTCAACTAGTTGTGCACGAAATCTCATAAGTACTAGATTTCGCTAAGGTGTAAATGTAGTATTAGATATCTTATATTATTTTAGAAAAAGCAAACACGTTAAAATCTTGCTATGCTTTTTTTAATCTTCTAAATGACTAAAAACATATATGGAAGCCGTGTCTGTTTATGTGTACATTACTTAATTTGGCGATTTCCCGAACCATTTTTATGCAGCATGCTTCTGCAAAATAAAATAAATTTATTTATTATTTATTTGAACATTAAGACATCAATTCTATTTTTTAACTTATTTTTGGTCTCTTTTTTAATTTGCAAAATGTCTATAAGGAAAAACCCATAGACAATAAATAAATAACGCGTTTTCACACAACACTAGACTTTTTTGAAACGTTCCTACCACGTTGCAGAACGATTAGCTGTACTTGGGTGTTTGCAAATGTCTAAAAATTAAAACTGGATTCTGAATAGGCAATGTACGAGTATGTACACATTTTAATTCAAACCCAAGTGGCTCTGCCCAATAAACCATAACTGTATAGAAATAACTTGTAACAAATTTACTGCTACAAGCTTTAAGCTTATAAATTTGTTGTGAAAACTATTGTTAAAGGCTTGTAAATAATAATTTAATTAAGAAAACTTATGCCTTGCAATAGTTTTTTATCTTGGACCAGCACTCAGGAGATGATCCCTACATATGCGGTGCATTGCGGTGGAACTAGAGGCAAGGGATAGTAGGAGAAATGATAGGAGGTGAAGCTGCACTATCTTACAACACTGCTTTTGCACGTTATTTGTTTTATAGCAGCGTTGTGGCGTCCTGATGTCAAGAAGAAGTATTAAATTTTGAAGCTTCGTTTTAGTAGCCATTTTATCTTGTCTATAGAGTCCAACAGGCTTATACTATCTTTAGATATGTATTTTTAATTGAGATAATTTAAGCAATTTAATTTAGTGTTCACACATATTTAATTGAGTGAATTTAGTTTACTCAATTAGCATCTCAGAGCTGAAAAAAAAACAATGTTTAGAGGTAAAATTCGCTGGTCATCTCTTTTTCCTTTTTATTATTTTCTATTTACTGTTCTGACATTTGGCTTGCCATTGTACATAATTTTTTCTTTTCACTGGACAGACTTCTCCGTAAAAATAATTATGAGAAGGGTTGCAAGCAGCGTTACCATTTCTCAAGTTTTCAAGGTTTTTGCAATGCCAAAAAGTTTTTAAGTTTTTAACTTCAAAAATATATTTTTTTGAAATTTATTCAAATTTTCAAGTTTTGCTTAGTAATTTATAATTTACAGTAAACGAGTATATGACGAAAATATTAGTTGATGTTGCCATGTAATGTAAACGATCATATAATTTTTCACTGCAACAGAATCTGTTCCCTATTTGATACAACTGTGCCGTATTAATAATATTATAATTTTTTATGCCTGGTTTTTTTTTGCTATAAAGTTTTCTATTTCAAAAAATCATGAATAAATATTTAAAGAGAAATGCTAAAGATAATGGAATATTTTTAGTTTTTGGTGTTATTAGTTGGAAGCAAGTGGAGAAAACAGAAAATAGAATACGCTACAAACACATCGAAGGCTCCAACAAAAAAAAAATAAAGAAAATGGGGATGTGATCAAAATCATCGGAAGAATAAGTTTGTTGTTTAACTTTTATTGTTTGTTTTGTTTATCTTATTTTGAATAAAAATTTATTCAAAATATATATTTTTGTGGTTTTTTTTTCATTATTTGAACACTTTTGTGGAAATAAGTTTTTTGTTGAAAAATAAAGTTTTTTTTTTTTAAATAAAAAAAATTTTTTTTAAATATATATACGCTGGTTTACGCTTACGCAATATTTATAACAATTTCATACTTATTGCGCGATAATTTCAATTACATTTTGTGTGGAATATTGAGCTTTTATTGCAAAAATATCAATAAAGGTGCATGTCTGAACACAGTATTAGAAATCTAAATGTAAAATAAGCTAACTAACGGTAATGAAATTTTATAAAAAAAAAAACTTTTTTGGTCTGACGGGGATTGAACCAACGATTTTCTGGTTGTACAATCAACGCGCTAACTACTGAGCATCCATCACCAGCCTTTAAACAAAACAAGAAAGAATGAACAAACATCTCAAGACAGACATTTATTCTGCATATTTAGCTAGCAAAATTGTTTATTGGGTTGTTTTCATCTAAAATAAATTTGTTCGGTATAACGTATGTATTTCACAGTTTAACGAAAGCATCTGACGTTATATAGACGTTCGACTACGCGAATACCGAACGGGTACTGTAATTACATTTACATATGTATATATATAAAATATATAAAAAAAATAAAATATAATACATTATACTGGGTAATATTAAGTACTGGTTATTACGAAATTGAGGGTGGCGATGGTCGAAGTAGTCTGCACGTTGACTACAAAATGAAAAATTTTCCTGGGTTCAACACCAGTTTCAGACACATAGATAAAAAACATCTCGCATTTTTGCTGATGTGCTTTGTGTGTGGCTTTGTATCAGTTGTTATCGGAAGGTTTCAGTGACGAAGGCTTAGTCACTGGTCACTGAACAGTAACGGCTTCAGCTGTATCCAACCCACATGCACATCAGAACGCTCTCCTTCGTCGGTATTGTGCAGCACCGGCGAATTGAAATAATTACTAAAAATGTCTACTCAAACGAAGCTTCAAAAATTATATACGTTTACTTGAAATGAGAGACGCTACAACTGCTGTATCATTTATCATTTCTCCTACTATACCTCCCTTTCCACTAGTTCTAGCAGAATGCACCGAATATGTTGGGGTCATCTCCTGAGTGCAGCTCCAAGGTAAAAAAACTGAAGCTTCAAAAAATAATTTTCTGGTTACCGAAAAATATAAAATCAATCATTTTGTATGTGTGTGCAACCACATGACGACAGAGACACAGCCACTAACTTTCTGCTGCTCATTTTCCGTAACAGGTAACAAAACGGGAACTTTAAGGGGCCAAGTGTGTCGGACTGGGGCAGCGAAATGACGAACAATAACCTAACTATACCTTTTCAATCATGGCTGGAAAGGATTTCTTTATGTTTGAGCAAACAAGAGAAGATCTTTGAAAAATGGCAATGAAAATATAAAAACACACACACACACACACATATGTACTTATTTAAAGTATCAAATCGTATTTATTAATTATTAGCCCTGTCAGCATATCTTTACTTTTCGTTTTTCAGACACGATAGTTGAACGCATACATACATACACATATACATATTCATTTGTAATTTCTGGTAGCTCTTCTACTTTCACTTTTCTTATGCTTACTTCCCTATAAATTCAACTAATTTCACTTTCAATTGGGTGGAAAAAAATCTTTAGCGAAATTTCTAATTTATAAACAAACATAAAAAACCATTCAGAGTGGCAGTGAAAATCAGCCATCAAGCACTGGAAATTATTCAAAATGAAAAACACATGCATACACTGACACACACATACGCATACTCCAAATTGTGTGAAGGCATATGTGTACGTTAGTACAAACATAAGGACTTTCCCTTTTAGAAGCTTCCAAGAAGGCGACGAAATGCTACAGCTCTTTTCTTATAATTTTCTTCTTCTTTTTTTTCTTTCAATTTTTGAAGATTTTTTATTCATTTGTAAATTGTATGGTGTTGTACATATGTTCAATATTTACATTTGATGACATTTTATAATGTTTAAGTGCAGCATGGTTTATTTAGTAAAGGATTCAGCATGTGCAATTGTGTAAGCGAGTTAAAATAAACATTATACGAATACGATTATAGTCGCTCGTTTGCTTGGTTGGTCCATGTGCTGATTGTACTTGCTATTCGTATTTGTATTGAAAGTTTTTAGCTCAGTGACCTATTTAAGTTCAGACTCAAGGATTTGCAATATCCTTCAAATAAGCGTACAACAAGCACTAGTAACGGCAACAGCACCATCAGCATCAACAGCAACAAAAACGCCACTACCATCAGTCAAATATGAATGAAGTACACTGAAAATTCTTAACATGTTAACAATTCAGCACACAAACGTACACGGGCAAACAGCCACACTCTATTGCGCTTGGATTTACAAATAATAAGAATGACTACCCAGTTGGCCAGAGTGTACACACTCGTATTACTCGACATTCGGGTATATGAACATCTGGCTTCATATTGTTGGCACTATACTGGCGGATGGTTTTGCACGGCTGGCCTTACTTTAGATTTTTTGACATTCGCACAAAATCTCTTCAGATTTCTGTCTCACAAAGTCTTATGAAAGTCGTAAGACTTGTATGTGTTATAGCCTGAAATGCCTTTAACACATTCGCCGACAGTCAATTTTCGCATTGTCCATTTGTGGGGCATATGCTATAGCTTCTGCTTTTATGTATTTGATCGCAACATATGTTTGCAAATGTTACTGGCCGTTATTTTTTGTTATATGGCACATACAAGAAAATGTACAGGGACACTTATAAAAGCAAACCATAGTTTAACATTAACTTTACTACGGGAGCTACCGGCTTGTCCCAATGATTGAAAAATAAAATAAAACTTCGTGACTGTATATGCCGTCCTGTCCCTACATTTTTCGCTAAATTTAACGTCATATGCCGTCTTGTCCGCGAATGTGTTAACTGGGTGTCTATTCTCTTTTATATATAAATATGAACGCAAACCCACATACAAACATATGTACACACATGCATATATAGACAAGTAATGAGTATGGATACATAAATACCCATACAATTGCATTGACTTGCATACTCGCATAAAATCACTAAACAAGTTTTTTTTTCCATATGCTTGCGTGTGTATTTTAAGTCTGAGAATATTTTAGTGCTTCTACTACACTTCTTTATGTTGACGACGATGATGATGATGCTGGCTGCCATAAGAATAAACGAGCAGCAGTAACAACTACTTCATAATAAAATTTAGCCTGTCGAACGTAACATGTTAAACAAATATAGACAGCAGAGAGCCTTTCAACAACGAGTCAAGCAACCAACCAACCAACAAACCAGACAGCCTTTCGGTAGACTTGCATGCACATACCCGTATCCTTCCGTACGTTCTTAAATACATCCTAGTGAATTTACTTGTATGTATTTAAATTAGTACGTGTTGTTATAGACTGCCTACTTGAATTCTGTTGCATGCATTATTTGGCAAAAAAAGCAAATGTGATATAAGAAAAATACTAAATGAGATTCTTTCTACACATTACAAAAGTCTTTTGTTTTTTATTATGCCCACCATAGAAGATTTGCATCGTCTACGCATTTTAAACGGTTTTTAACAGTGAAAGTGTCTTCCGTTTTTTCCTTTGAGGTCTGTATACAATTTTTTGGGGGGCATAAGAAAAAAAAATTATAAAACCATTTACAGATGCAAAAACAACGTTTAAGTTATGAATGAAAATAAGGGTTGTCCTTGAAATTGCAATGGGTCGGTCGAACTTGCAACAATTTAACAAATAATCGAAGAAAAAAATTTCATTTCAAAAACCAATACGTGCAGGCTTAAAAAGGATTAACTCCATTTTGTGAAATTTTGTTTAGTGACAATTATTCGCAACTAAATTCAGAAGGAATCATAATCGAATACTCAGGCAATCAATCAATTTTTTTTAACATTCTTACACAGCTCTGCCATTGCAGAGCAGATTTATAGCAACTCTGATATTGATGAGCACCAGAAGGGCAATTTTCTTAATAATTTCACTTCGTCTATGTTTTTCATTGGTCAAATATTAACGAAGAAGACAATGTTCATTATTGTCACAGAAAACTTTAAAGATTGGAGCAGAGTTTGAAGCCACGACCAATTTTTGTTACTACCCAGCAAACAATTAGGCATTACCATAAAAAGTGTTTGCCCCATAATGATTTTTTTTTTTTTTAATGTTTTTACATCACAAATTCAGGTACCACAGCGTCCTTTAGACATTATTGAGGTGAGTTGACAAAAATATTCGTTTCTATAGGTATATTCGTATTTCCATTTTTATACATAAGTATTCTAAATAAATCAAATATATTTTATAATTTCTTCAATGTTACTGTACAACAATACTTTCACAGAGAACTTGAAAGTTGAAATTGTATTTATACTTTTGAGATCTAGATCTTTTGTAATCTAGAAATTTATATACTTTTTTTTCTAAATGACTATATATTTTCAAAATGTTTTCAGACATTCTAATACAAATTGCTAATTTTTATAATTTTTTTGGTGTAATGCATTTAGTAAGCGAATAGCTAAATTTGGCAATCACTTACCTCTAAGATACTGAACTTTATCGTTATACAAAGATGTTGTTGATAAAATACTGCCGATAAGGGGCCTATACAAAATGCAAATAGTCCTTTTTGTATTTAAATCTTTAGAAAATTATATCCATAACACGATAAGATTTCACAGGAATTAAACCGTCTTCAGCACAAGAAACAGCTCAAATTTAAGTGTATCAAGATGTCGTCTTGAAACTACACAAGTACACAAGTGTGTACTCTATTCTATAGCCTTCCCTTTCCCTCTACTATAAACTTACGACTTGCGCAAGTAAGCTTACCCTGTGAAAACACAGTCTTAAATTACGTTCGGAAACGGAATTCAATCCGTATTTTGGTGCTTCAGAAAACCGAAAAATTTTTCGGAATGATATCACTTTTAATTTCTTAAAAGTAATTGATAGTTTCTGTGTCTAAAAGTGCAAATAACTATTTAAAACTACATACTTTTTTTTGTGGGAAAGAAATTTGTTTTTTTATTTATGTACGTGACTCAATGTTATAATGGGACAAGCTGTTTATCCAATAACTTTCGAATTATTTTTTTGAATTTATTGGTTTAAGAAGAAAATAAAATTATATTTATACTTTTATTTTTATTATTTATTAAGAACATAAATAAAAAATACATTGACTACCGTCACTTGGATATAAAAACAAAAAAACTAAAACAACACAGAAAATCCTGTCAAAGTAATAATGGGACAATGTAATAAAGTAACAAGTTAAGTATTAAATATATAATGTTTAATATTTGGTTGGAAGGCCTTTTTTCTCTATTACAGCCTTCAATCGATACGGCATAGATTTCACAAGTTTTTGACAGAATTATGGGGTTATTCTACCCCATTCCTCTTTCAGAGCACTAATTAGGTCCGATTTGCAACTTATTTGGTAATTTCTTAATTTTTCTTCTAAATAGGCCCATACGTGCTCTATCGGATTGAGATCGGGTGATTGCGGAGGCGTTTCGAGCACATGTGGGCAATTGTAAAGCAACCAACACCTTACATTGTGAGCCTTATGCTTGGGGTCATTGTCTTGGTAGAAGTAATAATCATTCGCCAGTCCCAATTTCTCTGCTGTTTCTGCAAGATTAGAACGCAGGATGTTGATATAATATTTATGATCCATAATTCCTTCAATAATGTGAAGGTTACCGGGACCAGCTGCTGATATTGCACCCCACACCATAACTGACCCCAAGCCATGTTTAACAGTAGGTCTAAAATTTTTTTCTGACAGTTCTTCATTTGGTCTTCTCCAAACGAATGACCTTCCATCCGATTTGAATATGTTATATTTGCTTTCGTCAGTGAATATTACCTTATTCCAGAATGATAAATCCTTGTTTCTGTGGTCTTTAGCAAAGCGCACTCGTTTAAGCTTATTAACCTTATTAATAAAAGGTTTTCTCCTAGCTACCCGGCCATTATAATTGTGTTTCCTTAACACATTTCTTACCGTTTCGGGATTAGCTTTCTTTGCTAGATGTATTTCCGCTTCAGCAGCAAGTCTGGGAGCGCTTAAGTAGGGTTTTTGTTTGATTTGTCGCATAAGCCATCGTTCATCCGCGTCGGAAAATATTTTTCTTTTGCTTGGTTTTGCTACATTTTGAAAAGTTTCTGTACCTCCATATCGCTTTATGATGTTAAACACTGTAGATTTTGGTTTATTTACTATTTCCGCAATATTTCTCACGGTTTTTCCTGATTTCGAATGTTCTAATATCAGTTTTCTGATTTGAGGCGATGTTTGTGAACCCCGTGGCGCCATATTTTAATTTTCTTTAAAAACTTATCAAAAATTAATCTGTAATACACTCTAGCAACTTTTAAACAAAAAATGTTTGCAAAATGTTCCGTTATAAAGCCTAGATTATATAGTGACGGCAGCTGTCCCATTATTACTTTGTACTGCATTTTTAACTTATTGTGAATAATTATTTATAAATTAATTTTGACAAACTTAAGAATTATAATCTTTTGAGATGGCAATTAGCACAGTGTTAGCTACACAAAAGCATGAAAATTTTGCATTAAAAACAGTTAACATAGTGCTTCATTATCTCCACATAAATCATTTTAGCTTTGTCCCAATATTACTTTGATTCACTGTATATTCCACACGAAAATTTATTTTAAATAATTTTTAGCATATTATTTACCAAATTTTTAAAACTCTTTTAAAAAACTTCTGCAAGAAATGAAAATTATGGGAATTGATTTATGCTGGATTGCCATATCTATTTTTTGCGCACAATTTGTCAAAATCACCATACGGCAGCACAATAAAGAAAAGAAAACATTTCAAAAAAACTAATTTTAAGTTTTTGTCCGGTAAGTTTTCTTTGTAAACTATTGTTTTTTGTTTTGCTAATTGATTATGTTGCCACATTATGATTTCCTACTTGATAATATGGATAAGTATTTTTGTATATAAAAACGCTTGTAAAAATTGCTTTGGAATGACAAAAACGATCGGAATCTGTGACACCACAAACAAATTCGAACACCAAAAACTAATAGTAAATACGGAATCAAAACCATTCTACGGTTGTATGTAACCGTATTTATAATTCTGAAAAGAAATTAATTTTCTATGCATATTCGAATGACTTATTCGAAGTGCGATAGTTGGTGCCAACAAAATGTAATCTTACGTTCGATTTGTTTTCATAAACATAACAATTCTCATTTGATTTCTCTCTATGAAACTGTTAAGAAGAGCAAAGTAGTATAAAATAGTCTTAAAAAATACAGGCAGTAGTGATTCCATCAAACCGGGCGAAAAGTCTACCTAACGCGCAGACACTTGGACAACATGTCGTATGCGTGTTTAATTTGATACACAATATTTGAAGGCAGTAAAAAAAACACACGCACACACACACACACACACAAAAGAAATAATGTTGGAATGTAAAATTTTAAAAGAATTTCAAACTTCTCTTCGTTATGACATCATCAGCGGGCAAGCATCATCGAAATCATCATCATTTATTGTGTTCTAAACTGTTGCCACAGAATTTGTCATGCTTTTCCTTTTTGTTTATGTTTAGCAGAAAACAAGAACAAGAACAATAACAACAGCAACATCGAGAATTTAGGAAATAAAAATAAAACGAACAACTTTCAACTTTTCCATAAACGATGTTGTCGCATTTTCCCTGTCTTCGCCAAAAAGCTATCAAATGAATCCTTTCTTGCCATTTTCGTTGCCAACATGTACATTCATATCAATGTATTGACAGGCAAACGGACAGACGGCTGTAGGATGAGGGCTGCAGTTAAGGTGCGAGTGTAAGTATTTATGTGCCAGGAAACAGTATCCACACAAACCCACGAGCATACACACACACACACACACAGCCATACTTAGATACATGTTAAGAACGCAATGTTACTGTTACTGCTGCTTCTTAGTGTGGTAGTTGTTACTTTTGTTGTTGTTGTTACTGTTGCCTTAGTGGGTTCATTCATTTATTTTGCATTTTTCCATTTCTTGTTTTTTTTTTTCATATTTAAGCATTGACGGTTATAGCCCACCAATAAGCTGCCGTAATAGCAGCAGACAGACAATTGACGACCTTGACTTTTTTTATTTATTTTATTTCACTTTTTTTTTTTGTTTGTTTTGTTAAATATGATGATTTTTACGTTACGTTTATGTGTTTTTCTTTTTCAATTTTTTTATTTTCATTTGGTTTGTTTTGTATTTGAAAGTATGCCAGCATTTATCCAGCCAAAACGCGCATTCATCATTAGTCGATGAGTTGCGTTTGAGCCGTATTAAGTAGATTTTGTATGTACGAATACAATTTAATATTCAGTGAGCAATTGTAGAGCAATAAGACAGTGATTTGTACTGCATGCTCGCACAACAAGAACAACAACCATAACTAATTGTTTACATATGGATTTTTTATTAACATTGGAGTTTTGTTTTATTTTTTCTTTTAAGAATTTATTTCTTGTTTCGTTATTAATAAAAAAAAAGCTTCAAATGCCAAGATTTTATTGCTAAAAAAAGTATATTAATTTAAAAACTCGTGATCCTAAACATCGTTTAAATGACGTTACGAGGGTGGCGAATGACTTTGTAAAACAAATCTTTTGTTCAAAAAGTGGGCGAAATTGGACAATTGGCCGTGGTAACGCCCATACATAGTAAATAATGATTTTTGTATATCTTGAGAACGGTTAAAGATAAAATTCCTCAGAGCTGAAATTCGGTATACGGGAGAGTAAATAATGGCAAAAAATATGAAAACTGGCAATATTTGTCAGTTGGTCCTTTTAGCGTGTACCACTACCATTTGATTGGCCTACTGGCAACAGGAAACAATAGAAGATTTACATTTAAGTTTTTATTTACTTGTTCTTAGCATTTTGATATCACACATTAATAAGTGTTTTTTCTTAAAAGCTGAATGAATTTTTTGAAATACCGCACTAAATTATGACGGCTTATTCCTACCAGTAATATTTTTTCGTGTTATTATTTTAAAACATATGACTTATGACCACCTTGTGAACACTCCAAGTATTAAAAATAACACTATGAACACTACCCTATACGGTTTTCACACCAATAGTTGAAACTTGACTTTAACGTTAAAACCACAAACAGCTGATTTTGCGTTCTCACTATAAGTTTAATTAAATCAGGTTTTAACGCATAATTTGTGAAATAAAATTTCATTTATTTTCTCTTTCCACAACTCGATGAAAGCATTTTCATTATACTCTACCCAATAGCCGTATTTTCTTTGCCACTTTTTTATTGTTGTTGCTACTGCGTCCATTGTTTTAAATTATTATAATGCCTTTATTTATCAAATTTGTCTTTGTTTAATTTTATTTCATTGAGCGCCATTAAAATTGCCAGCTGTTTTCAATTTTTTAACTTGGTAGCACTGCCTTTAGTACATGGAATTCAGGTAATATTCCATTAAATCAAACCCGTTAAAAAAAGTTCTTACGATGGTTTTAAGAAAATATTTTTATATGGTAAAACCAAGTTTTAATAGTCGGTTTTAATTAAAGCCAGCTTTTGCTTTAAAACCGGTCAGTATGAAAACACTTTGTTATAATGCAGCTTAATTCATATATTCTGTGGGACATATTGTGAAGGCCTTCAAAAATAAACGATTGTTAGTTTAACAGTACCTTAGTAAAGCATTATTAACTTTACTAAATTTAACATTGGTTCCACCCTACTTTAAACCTATTCCAGCAGAAAATTGTCGCAATTTAGAAGCACTAAACGCTGTCGATATTAATACGTTGCATAGTTAGGAACAAATAGGTAATGCACTAAAGTACGTGAATATTATAAAAGTGCTATTGCAAGTGATTCCGTTATGTAGTCTCCCATTCAAAAATGCTTCCAGACAAGCACTAATTTTCGCTGGGTATGTTAAGGTGACATTTTTACTTATTTCGTTTCGTTTGTTTGCATTTTGTACTTGTGTAATATTTTCTTTACAAAACAACATATTAAATAAAAGGTTTTTTTGTGAATAATTAACTATAAGGAATGTCGCAAACTTAGTAAGAAGGATTAGTAAGAGTCAGTGTTATATACTCGTAATAAATAAAATATCATATTAATTGATTGCGGTTTTCTTGTTCTTCATTTTAATTTAATGGCCTTTTTCTGCTTAAAATTAGTGTGATTTTTATTAAAACAAAATATCAAGCAATATAAATAAATGTGTAGAAGGAGAAGACCCCTACACATGCGATGTATTGTGCTGGAACTAGAGGAAAGGGAAAGTAGGAGAAATGATAGGAGGTGAAGCTTCACTATCTTACAACCCTGGTTTTGCACGTTATTTGTTTTTATAGCAGTGTTGTAGCGTCTCTGATGTCAAGGAGACGTATTAAATTTTAAAGCTTCGTTTTTAGTAGCAATTTTTAGTAATTATTTTACTTCTCCGATTTCGATGACGTAATTAGCCAAAATACATCATAATGAATCAAAACGTCGATTTTGAATTTGTTTTTTGTATGGGAGGATACTAAGACCAAAATACAGAAACAGTAACTGTAACCGTTCTCAAGATACAGTGCGCTGGGGATAACGTCAACTAATTAAAACCATGGTGCTGACGTTTATGAATGTTTATTCTTAATTGTAACAATAAAAATATTGTTTATACTGTAGTTTATAGTCTTTCTATTGTTCATAAATTAAAACTATACAAAAAAGAAATCCAAAAAAATAAAAAAAATAAGAGTCCAACCTAAATGAACTCAACAAACATATTTTTCATGGGACCACGGCATAAATAGCTATACTTTTACATGGCTTAGAGGAAGGGTAACTCCCTGATTCAGAACTACATATATATTTTAATTATTACAAAAATTTAAATTTTGCTTTATTCATAGATGAAGTATTGCAATTTTGTGGTTTGGTTGACGTTTTAGAATAATCAATGTTATTAAAAGAGTGTTGATGTTATCCCGAGAGCTATGTATAAAGAAATGAATGTTTAGCTTGTGTGGAAGGTACCACGCCCACTTGTCCAATCCCTCCCAGTTTTTGACTGATGATTTCTTTTAACTTCAAAGTCCATATTCATATGGACCATATTCAGAGGCTTTCACTTCAACTCCTCCCAAGATATACAAAAAAAAATATTTACTTTCTATGGGCGTGGTAACGACCATTTGGAATTTTTGAAATTTATATAGTCTATATTTCCTTCTAGATATACAGAGAGATACTGTGAAAATTTCAAAAAATCGGTTCAGCCGTTCAGCTGTCCATAAGGCCACATACATATTTACATACATATGCATACATACAAACGTTTCATATTTATATATAAGACCTCAAGCTTAATAAATATATTTCAAAAAATATAATAAAAAATAATATAATTAAAATATATATAAGATATATATATATATGTATATAGAAGCATGCATATAAAGATCAATTAATTACATTCAACGATGAATGTTTAAGAGCGAATGAAGGGTGGCGATGGCACGATGGATGGTAGTCTGCACGTTGACTACGATTCCAAAAACAGACCTGGGTTCACTCTCACTATTTCTTGCTCACTGTTTCTTTCTTTCTTTTAATAATTTTACTGTTCTCATTAGAGTTCTATATCTTTTCAATTAAATAAATGCCATACATACACTTACCCAGCAGCTCTGCTTTCGCACGTTTTTCTTTTTTCATACTCGTAGCAGTGCTGAAGCTTCGGTTTAGTAGCCATTTTTATTATTATTTTACTTCGCCGGTTCTACACAATACCGACGAAGGAGGGCGTTCTGATGTGATTGTGGATTGTTATCAGCTGAAGCCGGTAGTGTTCAGTGACCAGTGACTATGCCTTCGACACTGAAACCTTCCGACAACAACTGACACACAAAGACACACTAATGCACATCAGAAAAATGCGATGTTTTTTTTTTAAATAATTTTAGTCTGAAACTGGGGTTGAACCCAGGTCTGTTTCTGGTTTTGTAGTCAACGTGCAGACTACTAACCATCGTATGCGGTATTTGAGCCCACTACGGGCCATATTACCGTCCACTTTTCTTACCTGAATACAGAAGATTAGTGAGAAAAGTGCCATTGAAGTGCAGACCAATTTCAAAAAAATGTAACACGTCCACTTTTCTTAACCCGCCTTTGCATTGTTTTTAGAGCAAAGTTTCCTAGGAAGTACATGAAATTTTAGTGGGTGTTCTTGCCACACTTTTTTCACAATGGCAACTAACTTTCGATAGGTATTGACACAAAAAAAAAATAACCAAATCGGCATGCAAATTACAAAGTTCTGAGATAACAAATATATAAAAATATACAATTGAAGGAGCGTCCTATCTTGCCTTTGATAAAGTGATTTAAAAACGAAAGAGATTAAGTAGAAATGGAGTTCAACAATTTCTATCGTAAATAATGACAGCTTTAAAAACTGCAAAATAAACCGATTTCGCATGTTGACAATGAATACTAAGAAATCGATTTCATTTCCTCCGGATTATTTTGTGTGTGGAAATCGAAATTCGTGAAACAAAGGCTCTCAACGCAGCAGTAGAATCCGATCGCAAAAGCATCTCGTAGTGCCATTGTTGTTAATACTCCCATGAACTTTGCTGAATGGCGAGCATACAGGTTGCCATGGAGCAACTTGCAACGATTCCTTGTAACGGTGAATGGTTGAGTGGAATGTATGCTGTGTGATTGTAATTTTCGTCTACTTAACACAAAAACGAATAAATGTGTGTAAATTATAAGAAGAAGAAGAAAACCTGCCATTATGTGTGTGTGTTTGTGTGTGTGTTTGTGTGTGTAAAATGAGAATTTTGCTGACAACAGCAATAACAATATGGCACGAATAAACCCTATAACCGGCAGCATTTGTAATTTAAATAACTTTGAGAATTTATAAAAGCGAACACTTTTGAAAGCAATACAGAACACAGTTGCACTAAAAATACCCGCTCTATTTGCCAACAATCTTTAACGTAAGTATATAGGCAGCAATATTTGTTACCATATGAATTCTGGAAGGTGTAAAAATTGGGAGCACCACAGCTCCCTAACAGCCATACCTAAACGAGAGCGGAAAGCGGAACGTTTTTTCCGCCTAGCTTTTACATTGAAATGCCATACCTAAATAAAAGCGGCAAATATAACAACCCTGATTATTTTAACAATAAAGTTTATTGGTGTTTGCGATTTTTAAATAAGCATTTTATAAAAAAAGTTTAAACAATAAGTTATATGGACGATTTGGAGGATTTACTTACTTCCATTCTCTAATAACAAATATTTTTTTATGTTTATTTCTTTCACCTTCTTTATTTGCAACTTAAACGCACTGTCAAAATCGGATTTTCCAATTGCAAAGCGTTGCCGTTGCGTTGACGCCGCGTTATTTCGGTATGCTACATACAAATTGTATGGGCATGAGCATTTTTGACAGTTAGAAAACGCTTTCCGCTCTTGTTTAGGTATGGCTGTAAAATAGCTGTAACAGTCCTGAAGCACCGTCCGACAACAATATTTAGTTATTTAGTTTCGAATTTTGCTGAGAACGTTAAAGTGGAAAATCGCCAACAAGCTGTTCATCAGAAGCCAGGGCAATACAATTAACTGCTTGTTGCGAAATCAAATGAGCCGTTTTCCCACCGCTCTCAAGAAATTATCGTCGGAAACCTGAACATTTCATCTGAATTATTACGCTATAAGATTATTTTAAAAGATTTGGTGAAACATTTAGTTGTTGGTGGTGGTTGGCGATTGCAGAGGCCCTTAGCGATTTGATGGATAGGTGCAGTAAGGTCAGGCTGTGCTAGGTAGCGGGCCTTTGCTTACCTGGCTGATCAGATGTCTTCAAGATTAACGTGGCCAGCTACGAATAGTGTCTCATTCCACGGTGCTCTCAACACCGAGTGAATTAAGACTTTGACTACCGCCCTCATAGGCACTTGGAAATACACCGCGTATACTCAAACAGGTACACATAGGTTGCAATCCTAATTCATAGTTATCCCTGGACCAAAAATTACACCTTGCACCTTGTGTTTTCGAGCGGTGTCACATCAGAGCGGTGTCACATCAGAATGTATTTTAGTCAAGAACGCTTAAGTCAATAGTCCATACATATTGTGTAGCACCGGCGAAGTAAAATAATATTAAAATGGCTAACCGAAGCTTCAGCACTGCTACGAGTATAAACAAAGAACGGGAAAAAGCAGAGGTGCAAAATAATTAATTAAGCTTCACCTCCTATAATTTCTCCTACTATCCCTTTCCTATAGTTCCAACACAATGTTTCGCATGTGTAGGAGTCATCTCCTGAGTGCTGGTCCCAGATAAAAAAAAAAAAAAATTAAGAAAATTATGTTTCTGATGGACAGAAAATTTTTACTCCGGAAGGAAAGCAGCTGTTCTGCAAACATCTCTTTATTGGATAAACTTTTTTTGTATGCCAGCTATGCCAATCCCGTGTATTCCAATTAAAGTAAATATGAATTTCCATGCTTCGTCAAACTTACAATTCAATCTCAGGAATAACAGAGTAATTTAGTCTCTAGTAACCATCAACCCGAGAAGGTGAGAGGAAGAGTGCCTGTCGGTGTTACCAAATCAAACGGAAAAAGTAAACATTTTACTGGGTAAATTAGGAACTCAAGACCAGATTAATTTTATTTTTCGTGAAAAATTTTAAGGCATAATATTTTGAGCGAAAGACGACATATTAACGTTGAGGTAGATTATCATTTTCAGAGCGAAATCACTATTATTGCAGGTGCATATCGGCCATCGTTTATATCAAGTCTTGTAGTTTGATTGTGAAAATTAAATAAGTTAGTGCTCTACAGTCAGTGTCCTAGTATCACTAAATTTTGTGAAATTTGTTTGTTACTTCATTCCGAAATAACGAAATAGTGGCGCAATGCAAACAAATACACATACGAGCAATTCTGCTTGCATTTATAGTCATACATAAACATTTTGCCACCCATACAAGCATATAATCGTATGTATGTACAATATATGTAGTACATAAGCATACCACATCCAAAGCCATATTAAAAATATATTTGTAGGCTGCAAACACGCAAAGTGTGTGTAGGTAGGGAACACGATGTAGATGAAGACTTTAATGTGAAGTAAGCAGGGGGGCGTACAGTACGTGTACGTAAAGATACGTAAAATTATAGGGGTTCTTTTAATATTCACATTTATTTTGTCGATAGTTAATTCGGGCGTGTTGCCCCGTGTTCGATGAGCAGTTGGCATAACCTGGAATATATATTTTCAATTGCATCTGGTTGACGTCAGTAATGCAATACATGTTGCTTTCTAAATATTATTTTTTCACGTGCTGTTTGTTGTCTATAGAGGCCGAAAGTCGTGGGTTCAAAATATACGCCAGTTATCAAAAATGTTTCTAAACACTAATCGCTGCTTAATACACATAACAATAAATAACGCAACAAAACAAATGACTTTTGTGACAGATATCGAATAAATCATTCAGACATGTCACACACAGACCGATCGGAATGCAGTTGATTTCGTATTTGCAATTTCAATGGACTTTGTTTTCTGTTCTTCACATTGCGAAGGATGTTATTTATTCACAAAAATTATACAAACTGTGCTTTTCAAATAAGATACTATGTTAGGTTAGGTTAGGTGCGGACCCTCCCCGAAGCAGAACGCGCCACTTAGGCCCATTGTGATACCAAAAGTAGAAACACCAAGGGTCTAGGCGGGAATCGAACTCGCAACCCCAGATTAATAAGACTAATGCTGATGCACTAGGCTACGGAGGCATAAGTCAAATATATGGTTGGTATAGTGTGATGATTGGTGGAGGAGTTTAACGACATGTCGGCAGGTTCAGGGAGCCCATGGGCTAAGCGGCGCCAGTGTCTCTAAGGTCTGACCGAGGTAACTTAAAGTGGATCAGGGCACGGAAACTTCAGACACCATATAAAGAGGATTGGACTCCTTCAGGCTAACATCTTCCTGTAGGAGGCTGACACGCCGGGGCATATTGTGTGTGAATTACCAGCTTTAGGCGATTTCCGACTATGACTAACCGGTCATCTCATCGTCAACGAGACTGCAATGATAGAAAGAACGTAGTCTGAGGCCGACGGTAGCGATAACCAAGAACTCAGTGCAATCATTGGCCCCGATTTAGTGGGCGGTCTGCTTGGATGTCCGATATGAAGACTGTTTAGACTGGCGTTTGAACCACAATGATCAATGAGAAATTTTCCTTCAGAAAATCCTAAACTAGCCGAAAATTCATGAAAAGGTCTCTGCGGTTACTGTTACACATGCAATTGAAAATTTTTGTTTTTACATCCGTAAAACAGCGAATTTCACCTGTGTTGTAAGACACTTTAACGACTTGCATGTTATCTCCCTAATATAATTCACATGTAGACAAGTACACAATATGTACACAGAATATTTACACGAGCGGTTTGTTGGTGGGCCGATTTGGCGTTGCCATCGTCATGCAGTCGTTCATTAACTTTTTCTATCGTTGTGAAATTTTGCAGTATTTCGTTTTCTGTGATATTTTTGCTATTGTTGTTGTTGTACTGTTTGCTTATTGTAATATCAGAGAGTATGTTCGAAAACTTGCTTCAGCAGTCAGGCTGAGGACATCGAATGGTAAGTATTGTATGTATTTATAGTTCGGTTCGGTTGCCAGTTTATTCGACTCACACACAGGCACAAACACGTGTACACATTCATCCGTACTTATGTACGTATTTATGTACGTAAAAATACATTAAGCTTTGGCTTTGCTCTGTTGCTGTAAAATGTTTGGAAAAACTTCGTCAGCAAGCCATGCCATGCCATGGTATGGCGGCTCACCATTCCATTGTGTCTTACCATTCTTAGTATTATGCTTTTCGTAGTTGCTGTTGTTGTTGTTGCTGTTTTTGTCGTCGTCATTGCATGTTGCCATTGTTTGTTAGTAAATACTTTATAAAGTAATTGGAAAGAGACTAGGGGTAAGCAAAATAAAATGTATTTTTCAAAAATGAGCGCATGCACAAAACAAAATGAACTGAAAATGTAGATTTGGCATTTCGGCGTTTCATTGCTCGTTAGGTCGGTCGGAAAGTTGTTTGGTTGGTCGATGAGGTATGACAGACAGTTCGGTCTGACAATGGCTATCAAGAGGAGGATTAAGCAAATATGTATAAGTGTGTATGTAAATACGTTGCTATATATACATACATACATACTTACACATCCATATATATGGAATTAATATGTGTGTGTGTATAAGCTCTTGCTATTTGTGCGTACATAAGTGTGTAGGCTTAACTCAAACATTCATTTTCAAAATATACAAACTTCCACCCATCTGTACATTCAACACGAATGAGCGTTTATGTACCCAGATGGATAATACAAATAGATATACATATACTCGTATGTACGCATGTATATAATTGTGTATATAACATTTGTTTGACACTGTTGTTTTAGAGTCCCCTTACTAGTTAAGTTTAGCACCACATGAATAACAGTGCTATCGCTGAGTCAATGTTTCACCATGATGTTTACCGATCTCAGCTGAGACCAAAGATTTGTTAGAATTTAGAAGTTCGAACTTTGGCCACTGGTCGACTGGAGTGAACTTAAGCAATCAAAATGTATTTACAGTAGACCGTACCAAATTACCGGCAAAAAAGAAAGTGCTCCGTAGTAATTTTGGACAGTAATTTAAAAAAAAAATTTTTTTTTGGACGAAGTTAGGACCCCTACCTTTTAAAAGTTTTCTTTATATCTTTCTTTTTTATCTTGAACCAGCACTCAGGAGATGACCTCTACACATGCGATGCATTGTGCTGGAACTAGAGGAAAGGGATAGCAGGTGAAGCTTCATTACCTTACAACACTGCTTATTGCACGTTATTTGTTTTTACAGCAGTGTTGTATCGTCTCTGGTGTCAAGGAGACGTATTAAATTTTGAAGCTGTTTTTGGTAGCCATTTTTATTATTATTGCTACACAATACCGAAGAAGGAGGGTGTTCTGATGTGATTGTGGATTGCTATCAGCTGAAGCCAGTATTGTTCAGTAACCAGTGACTATGCCTTCGCCACTGAAACCTTCAGACAACAACTGACATTTTGTCATTTGCAGTCGGATCTTAAAGAATGATACATCAATGTTTTTGTCTCGAAAACCCCAATATCCTGCATCAATAGCCATTGACTTCTAGTATTACGTTCTCACATTTATCCACCAGATCTCTGTTTGTACCATCTTAATGTAACCCAGCAGCAAATCAAAGCTATCAAAAAATCAGTAGACTTTTGCTAAGGAAGTATATCGATAATTCCAGCAGAAACATTTTAAAATTTAATTATACTAAAAGATACATAACGGATCTCTGGAATATTCTATACAAATGTCAAAGTTGCTAGACAATAATAGAACATTATATCAGGGTCTAGTGGCAAATGCCTAGAGTATAAATGAGGTTGATTGTGAGCAATCTTTATGCAGTTGTAAAAAACAATATTGAAGCGAACGTTTAAATTAAGTGCCTAAAATTAAACTATAGATTGTGAACATTGTTCAATTAAAGTAGCATTGTGAAGAAATTTTCAAGTAAAAGGGCGAAGAAACTCATTGCGGACAGTAGGGTAGCCAACTCTATTGACTCTCTTGAGCATTGGCGCAATGTGGGGTGTGTTTCGTTGTTCTATCGCTACTATAATGGAATGTGCTCTAATGAGATCAGGGTACTTGTTCACAAAAATCCGTTGAAACATCATTAAGGTGGCATCCATTTGTGGTGGAATCACACTATGCATTACAGAGACAACTCTTTTTTCGGGCGAAGGGCGCGAATGTGGAATAAAATCCCTGCAGAGACCGTTCCGCTAACTTCTGACGTGGTTATTAAAATCAAGTGCCCATAAACACTACACCCTCTATGCTCCTTCCCATAACCTAATTTCCTAGGTCCAGCACAATACATCGCATGCGCAGGGGTCATCTCCGAGTGCTGGTCCAACATAAAATTGCATAATAATAACAAATGTTTATCGTTTCTGAAAATATTTTCTTTTATAAGGAACGTGAAAACTCTATGATGTAAAAAATTGAAAATGGAAGCAAATTTGAGCAACGAAAATATTTTAAAATTAATAAATTTATACAGTTCGCACCCATTTTTGTGGCATATACTGGTACATAAACAGTAAATCATATAAGCGTATAAAGAACAATGCTTATGAATCGATAGCAAAAGATTTGGCATTAACTTTCATTTTTAATTTTAGAATTAAAAATTTTTTTAAGTTTACGCAATGACGGTGTTGCCAAATTGTTTTTTCAAAAATCTTCATATCGACAAAAAATACTTTATTTTGTTATTAAAAGCCTTTTTTTCACTTTAAATTATATATTAAACGTTTTTTTATATGCTACTTACATATACATATATATATTGTAAGTTATATTTAAGTATTTCTTCTTATCTTTTTATTACATATTGAAGAACCGCTATTGTAATATATAATTTATTGGCCTAAACAAAGGCTTTTTATATTACTTGAAATAAATAAATAAATATTTTTTTAAATAAAATACAATTAATATATTTCTTTACATACATACACTATTTTTATAAATTTTTTATACTCGGACAAACAATATATATTTGTTTCTTAAACTTTTTATTAATTTAAAAATCGTTAGCTGTTGCTATTTAAATTATTTGTTAAACAACGAAAAGCTTCACAAAGAATCGAAACAATTTCCCTGCAAAATGATACCATAAAATGTTCCAATATTTTCTTCAATAAACAGGAACATAAATTTATAGTCTAGCAGTACTAAACATAATTTTTTATTTAAAAAAAAAAACTTTTAATCTTTTTGAGATCTCAAAAAACTTCGAAAATAAGATAAATCTTCACATATGGTAACACTGCACATCGAAGACATTTTTAAAATAAAGTGGCAATGGCATATGCAAACATAAAACCTAGTGGCAAGAGATTCGAGTATTTCGAAGAATTTGTCAATGATAATATGTATTTGCTAGTGGCGTGCTTTTAGTGGCATGTGTAAAGGCATGCTTAAGCAAGCAAAGACAAGTACATATGTACATAAATTCATATACTATATACATATATATTTGTGCATGTATGTGCATGCACGAACGTTTTTGTTGTTTTGATTTTAAGCTGAAAAAAAGCCAGTGTCAACTCTGCACTTCAAGATACAACATGAAATTGAGCGCTTTAGCGTACAAACATTTTTAAAACTGCAGTAGCATTAATCGAAAATAAATACTTAAAATGCGACGGCAATGCCAAATTAACGAAAAGACAATTACTTTTTTTTTGCTAATCATTTAATTAAGAATATTTAGTGAGTGACAGAGCAACTGTTAGATATTTTTTAATCGTAGACAATAGTTAAGAATATTAATTGAGATCGAATTTTCCACAAACAAGCAAAACAATTAAATATTTATAGAAATTAAACAAAAGAAGCAAAACAACTGAAATTCAAAAATGTTGACCGGGCCAACTGTAAGTACCACATAACGTGTTTTCTTGCATAAATGGAATGTGTACATACATATGTATGTATGTATGTATGTATGTATGCATGCGTGTATTTACAAAACTAAGTCATGAATGCAGACATACTATACACAATCTAACAAAATTTGGTATTTGGTAGATGCATTTTCTAAATAGCGGCACATTTTTCCATAGTTTTGTTTTGATTCTGGTTATTTAACAGCGTTTTCCTTTTAATCACGCACACAAACAGCAACACACGTACATTCAGCTCTTAAAATATTCACATAAACTTATGCATGAAACAAAAGACAAGCTAAAATAAATTGATATTCCAAAACACAACGTGCACGTCAATTTACTACAATTTGTGATATCGGTTGGCACTACTACTAGTTGTTTGTTGCACATAGAAGACTGAACATGCCGAACAGGCAGACAGCAGCAACCAACCGACAAACAAACAAACAAACAATAAGCGAAGCGTTCATTCAAACAATTCAGTTCCATTCAGCCCATCATCGTTTTCTCAACTAAAAACGAAATCGAATTTTTATATCTTTTGTTAAACAATTAAAAAGCAATAATAACATTATTACTAATCCAAACTAACTAATAAACACTCACACGCACATATCTACATATATATATATATATATATATTAAGACCCCTAAGAGACCAACAAGAAACGGTGATCAAAACAAAACGCGGAAAACCTGCAACTACTATCACACCATTCATTAAACAAACACCCTAACGGGCAAACCAAACAGACAGACGGACAATCATCTAGTAAAAAAAAAACCACGAAAAAAAAGAAGAAAGAAGCCGACAACAGAATCAAACCAAAAACTGAGAGAAAAATTATTATTTTATGCACACATTCTTAAACACGCACACAAGCACATCACAACCAAATTAAAAAGATACCCAAATACCATGCACTACTCTCCCATGTTCATTTCAATTTCTATTAAATAAAACTAAATCATGTCAAATGTTTTTAAAAAATGTTAGCGCTGGCGCTAGCGCTACTAGTTCCTTTTTTATATCCGTGGTGAATTAAATTATATTATTGTTGTTGCTGTTGTACTCGCTTTGCTCATAAACTCGTACCAAAGAAGAAGTAAAGCACAGTAGACAATGAAAGAATAATAAAGTATTTTGCATATGAAATTTCTATATTTTTCTTAAATACAAGTAACCACCAAACAAATGTTGAAGGAAATGTTACATTCGTTAGTTGTACGCTCAGCAAAACACTTTCTTTCTTCTGAAATTTATAAATATTTTTCCTGCTTATTTTCACAAGACAGTATTTAAAATTTACAATTTCCCGCTTGTTTTTGTCGAATAATATTCACGAGTTTTTATAACAAAAAAAAAAATTTGAAAAAAGCAAATGCCGACGGGAAACGTTAACTGTGGATTTCATTATTAATTCCGCACTCTGCAACAAGGCTTGACAAAGCCATAGACAACACTTTAGCGAGCAAACACATCCACAAATATTCACCTACACACATACTTGCATGCATATGTACATGCCTATAACCAACAAAGTGCCAACATTTTAAAGATAACGACTGTAAAAGGAGAATAGAATTAATTATTACGTTTCTTTACATTTCTTATGTCGCATACGCATTAAACCGCCTGTTGCCGTCGCATACAACATTAAATGCTGCTTGTTAATATCGGCTGATTTTTTTCCATTTCGTTTCCCAGTATAAAAAGGGTTTAAAAAAAGAGATTCAGGGCATGTAGCCATGCCAAAAAAGCTCTGTAAGATTTGCCATTTCACAATGAATAGACTACAAGAAAGTCGTTTCTTTGTGAATGGTTGAATGGGCCGGCGCACATAGAATCCCTCATCCGTCAGCCTTTGCCTTTTTCAAAAAGCATTACGTACCGACGGATGAGATTGGCACAATGAGTACTTTGTTGACGGTTATCAACTCATAGCGAGAGTTATCACGTTCTGCAAACAAATTTTTTTTTTTTAATTTAAAAAATATACCAGAATATGTTTTATTTTATAAAAATAAGTCTTCAATTTCTTTTCCAATAGCCACAAATTTTATAAAAAAATTTATATAAAAACATTATGTACATACAGCATTTCAATTTAAAACAAACAAACAAACCCGTGCAAATAATTTCCTATCTATTTTGCATTTAAAGACTGTGTTATTTTATATTTGCTTCTGCTGCAGTAGTCTTGAATTTTTTGTTACAAAGGAAACAATTTTTAATAAACGTAATATAAAAGCTGATTTTAAAACTTTTCAAGTAAAATATAAAAAAATTTATATATTTTTTTTTTTTTATCTATGACCAGCTTTAAGGAGATGACCCGTACACATGCGATGCATTGTGCTGGTACTATAGGAAAGGGATAGTTAGAGAAATGACATAGGGTGAAGCTTAATTAATTATTTTACAGCTCTGCTTTTTTGCACGTTCTCTGTTTATAGCAGTGTTGAAGCTTCGGTTTAGTAGCCATTTTTACTATTATTTTACTTCGCCGGTGCTACAAAATATCGAGTAAAGAGGGCGTTCTGATGTGATTGTGGATTGCTATCAGCTGAAGCCGGTATTATTCAGTGACCAGTGACTATGCCTTCGCCACTGAAACCTTCCGACAACAACTGACACACAAAGACACACTAATGCACATCAGAAAAATGCGAGATGTTTTTTTTTTATAATTTTAGTCTGAAACTGGGGTTGAACCCAAGTCTGTTTTGGTTTTGTAGTCAACGTGCAGACTACTTCAGTCATCGCCACCAGTATTACTTAGGCTGGAAAACGTAATCAAAATACAAAAAATATTCACATCTCGACATTAAAAACATTTCACCAATTTTGGTTGAAAATAACCTACAACGGTAACGCTTTTCATAGCTGTCAAAGTACTCAACGACGTTAAAAGTTGGCCAACTTTCGTACTTTGCTTTGACGGAGACGTACTGACTGTGACAAAGTTCATAAGAAAACGTGTATTTCAACTTAGTTGTCAGTTGAAAAAAGCTAAGTATGACGGATGACGGATTCTATGTGTTCTAAAAGACGAGGACACACAGAAAAAGTTTTCGACCTATTAAATTCAATTAAAGGAACGTTTTTTCAAACAATATATTAATTGCGCCAATTAACTTTTTTTTGTTGAAAATACATTCTAAATCTTTATGTGTATGCTTTCATATATTGTAATGTGAATACTTATTTAAGAAGATATGTACACATAACATTTTAATTGACTTTTAAATGTTCAGAAACCTGATGAATACAAAAATGTTCTCGCGATTCTACTCGACTGCTACGGGCAGCTACGTGAACAAACATGTTAATTGATATGATCAATTTGTTTGCAGGCTAAAAATTGGTAACTATTTTAATTGTTCGAGCAATTTACAAATAAGATTTATTATTAATTTTTTTCTGTGAAGTTGGATGACGATATAGTTGTCTAGCGCAAAATTGTCTTCAGCGACACAGGTAATTTTTTTTCTGGCATCAGTTTTCAGGAGATATCTCCTACGTATGAAATGCATGCAACGGAACTAAGGAAAGGAATAGCGACAGAGATGGCAGGTGGAGGAATGCTTCAACTCTGCTTTTGCACGTTTTTTTTTTGTTTTTTATAGCAGTGTTGCTCTGCTATCAAGAATACGCTTTCATATTTTGAAGCTGTTTTTGGTAGCGATTTTAATAATATTTTGCTTCTACCGACGAAAAAGAGCGCTCTGACGTTACTTGTGGATTAGTTACTTTACCTGAAGTGAAACCTTCCGACATTAACTGAGACTGGCACATCAGAAAAATGCGAAACCGTTTTTGCAACAGTCTGATACTGGGCTCCAACACAGGACCATGGTTTATATAGCCAATGTGCTAACTACCTCATCCATTGCCAACAAACAGAATTGCCGAATTTGGTGTGAAGAGCGGCGAGATGCACTGTTTGGTGCTGTTTGTGAGCCCGCGGGATCATTGGACTGTTATTTTTCAAGAATGATGAAAATCGCAACGTTACAGTCAAGAGCGAGGTACCGTCCGATGATGTTTTTTTTTTGCCCAAAATAGAAGAATTAGATTTGGTTGATATGTGGTTCCAATAAGACGGTGCAGCAGGCGATACCATGAACATATTAAAAAACGAGTTGCGTGACTTTTGCAGCCACGATCATGCGGTTTGTTCCCACGAGAGTATTTTTTGTGGAAATACGTGAAGAGATAAATCAGTTACAATTACAACCCTGGAAGATCTCATTACAGCTGCCATGGGTGCTTCCGTAGTCTAGTGCATGAGCATTAGTCTAGCAATCTGGAAGTATGGGTTCGATTACTTCCTAGACCCTGGCTGTTTCTACAGACAAGCTACATATAATAGTTTTGAAAAATTTGTGTTTGTGTTGTTAAAAATAAAAAATAAAAAATTATTGAGATACCGAAAAAGTCGAAATTATGGAAAAAAATACTGCTGCTGCTTTAATGTCCGTCAACGAAGTATTCATTACTGTCAGTTGAAAAAAGCGACCTATAACGGCCTTAAGAAATTTGTTTTGGTCGGTTTCAATGACACATAAATTTTGCATTACAAATATGTATACAAAATGGAGACAATTAAACATGAACGATATGTTCTTCCAATGCCAATCTAGAGTGAAATATTAATCATTCACTAGTAATAATCCAACCACTTCTCACCAAACAAACGCCTTCGCAGATTTTATTTTAGAGCTCTTGAACTTCTGGCCAGACCTTGTCACTGCACTTAAATTGAATACGGTTACAATATTGCTCAATATAAATTGTTTAACAAAATGTTACAATAGTTTAATGAGTATTCCCGGATTTGAGAAGTTGCACTCTTCCTCAACATGCGTACAAAACATCTTGCAATTATCTTAACACGCACATTCGAATCGCATTTCTTTTATTTATTTCTTCCTCCAAATGTCAGAAATGTGTGTGAAATAGTTGGACATGCACCATTCACCTCTGCAGCATTCATTTACTCAGCCATTCATACAAAAAAAAAAAAAAAACTTTACTTTGACTTGAGTTGTTCATCTTACACTTGCACCTCCAAAAGAAAAAAAGCACAGCACGTGCAGGCTGAACCGCTTGTTGCACAAACATATTTCATTTATGAGTACGGAACAAACATATGTACATATGTACTCGTATGCATACGTAGATCTGTATGTAATTAAGTATTATATACATACATACAAATGTTTTGATTGTGCATATCTAAACATCGGGAATAGTAGGCATGGTGTTCTTAGCGCTGTTGATCTACATATATATTCGATAACGGTACCACTAATTGAATCATTATTGAATGCTCATTTACAAACATATACACACAGGTATATGCAGCCACAGACGTAACATTTATACACGCAAAAGTATGTAGTTATTTTTTTTATGCAGACGGACAGACATACATACTCGTACATACAGTAAAAGTGCATGCTTGTGCATGTGTAATTGCGGCTGAAGTCAGATTATGATGTCATAAAGTAATGAATGAGTAACCAATTTTGTACAAATGCACTTTCCACGTACGACCATAAGAAAACAAAACAATAAATAAGCGAAAAAGACAAACAACTTGCACTTTAAATGGAGGGTATTTAATAGGGTATTCAGTTACGGGAAACTTTTAATTTAATCGGCTTATCGTCGCTCGATTAATTAAGCGGTTTTTGTAAATAATAATAATTGCAAGTATTTTTAAAAACTAACGCAGTACAGACAGCATGCATGCACAGACAAAACCTTTCCATCATACTGATGATACACAGTCATCAACATCAAAAAAAATGAGACGGAAGAGAGAGTTATATTCTGTCTGAAAGTGGCGTTGGCTGAAGCAGTTAGCACATTGACTACAAAAACTAAAATCCAGTGTCCGACTGAGTCATAGCACTGCCGATTCGTTTAGTTATATCACTTCGGCGTTAGCGAAATGCCCAACACTCAGGTTTAGTTTGGAGTGTTATCCTAATACCTGCCTACGTAGTTTATTAATGAAACATTAACTTTAACTTTTTATATTTATTCGTGTGTTTGTTGATTTTTTGCACTTCTACGAAATTCCTAAGAAATTAAAAACAACAAAAAAAAAACATAAAACAGAACCCTCTCTGATATGACAACATACTGTGCGGCTTGCCATCAGCCATCGGGAAACAGCAACAACAACACAGCAACCCACAAGCATACCCAACAAATAACTAAGTGAATCAGGGAATGACTGACTACTCTTGAGTGAAATAATAGGTGATGACATGCTGTCACACATAAATATGAAAGAAAACATCATCAGAAGAAAAAAAAATACATTTGCGCTGCCATACCTCCGCATTCGACCATACAAATGCATTTAGGAGTTGGTATGTATGTATGTGGATCATATAGGCGTACAGATTGCTAAGTCTGAGCATTCTTCCAATAAAATATGTGCATTCGTTTATATCAAAATGTATCGTTTTATATTCAGGATTACAAATGTGTGTTGCACAAGTCTGTATGTTGGCTGGTCCGTATCGTTCTTTGTGTTTTCGTTGATCTGGGTGTTTTTCTTCTTTTTTTTTTATTGTTTAATGCAGCGACTGATGCCGAGTAATTAAGACATTTTAAATTTACGCATCAGACACTTGGTAGACAAAAGGTAGACAAACACAGTCAAACTAAGTGAGGTCGCTTGAGGCTTGGGACTATGTGAATGAATGGGGAAGCAATGGATGAATGGAGGGGAGCAGTGATGTTATAATCAGCTGTTTTCTCTTTTTTTTGTATTTGTTCTTTCAAAGTCTACATACTGAGTAGGTCATAACCATCGGCATCCCATGACATATTAATGTTGTGTTGTAATAAATTAAATGCTTTATGTTAGAACCGTTTAACATGCGGATGTATGTATGTAGATATGTTTATGCATAAGTGTATGTGTTTAGTAGGTGAAAAAATAACCATAGACAAGTGGACAAGTGGATTTCTTTGTCAAAAATAGCAACACTCTGTCAATTCATGCCTATAAAGTGACTTAACTGTACATTGGACGCAGCGTTACCATATATTTTTTAAGAAAAACTTTTTATTGAAAAAAAAACTTCATTTTTCAACGAAAAACTTCTTTCCACAAAAGTGTCGAAATAATGAAAAAAAGCTCAAAAATATATATTTTGATTTCATTTTTATTCGAAATAAGAAACAAAACAAACAAAAAAAGTTAATCAACAACAACAACAATTCCCACAATTATTCCCACGATTTTGAGCAGATCCTGATTTTTTTACCTTTTGTTGGAGCCGCCGATGTGTTTGTTTTAAGCTATTTTTTCCACTTGCATTGCTGCTTAAAAAACTAAAAAGATTCCATTATCCTTACGGTTTCTCTTCAAATATTTATTCATGATTTTTTTAAATAGAAAACAACACAGTTGTATTAAGAAGGCAATGGACACATTTAACACTGTTGCAGTAATAAGTAGTGAAAAATTATAAGATCGTTTATATTACGTGGCAACATCAAATAATATTTTCATCATATATGTATACTGTAAATTAAAAATTAATAAACAAAATTTGATAATTTTTATGAATGTCAAAAAAACTTATTTTTGAAGCTAAAAACCCAAAAAACTTTTTGGCATTTCAAAAACCTTGAAAAATAAGGGAAAACTTGAAAAATAGTAACGATGATTGGACGTCCAATCAGAAAAATCGCGGTTAAAATAACCGATCAGACCAAAGCTGTTTTGATTGTATCAATTTAAAGAAAATCGTCGTTCATGGCAATCTGAGCAACAATGTACCACGTTTTGTCTTTTATACAACTTTGTTGAGGACAATCTGAGCGACAATGTTTCACGTTTCGATTTTAATAAAAGTTTGTTGATGACAATCTGTCATATGGAAAAGTCGATGACAAGCTGAGCTGGTCTTATGTGAAATCGACGCCATTTGTATGAAAATTTCGTAGACGAAAATGTCTTCTAAGACTTTATGTTGTCTTGTACGCGTCGTTAAAGATGTCTTAAAGACATGGCGACCTGTGTTAGCCATGTGGTTCTATGTGTTTATTACACACACTCTCACTCTCGCTACCTCTTTAGTCTGATACTGCAGTTGCGACAATGGGCTCACATTATTCACTATTTTTTTAACTGAATATGGGTGAACTGTAGTCGTATTTTTAAGTATAATTATATATTTATAACGTCACTTTGTACACTAACGTTGTTTATAAAACTACGACATTGAATGTTGTAAATATTTGATATCCATAAATCAATACCCAATAATAAATACGACATTAAACGCTAGAAAATTACAACTCTCAGGTTCTAATATGCGGCCGCGTACTGTATTAAATACACTAATATTATTACTTTTACGAAAATAAAATTTTCTCTAAATTTCCCATGCAAATTTGTGAAAAGTCAATATTCAAAGAGAATACGCTTTGGTTCAAATTTAATGCTGAACGAATTATAGGAGTAGTGAATTATCACGTACCACAAGGGGGGGTTACTCTGTAATTCGATTCCAGAAATAAAATCATTCGGAGGTGTCTTCCGAATCGAGAGCTAAATGGTACTATGTATATAATTCTTTAGGAACGATAGCAGTTGAAAGAATTTATAAAAGTTGACACCACTTGACGAAAATATCAAAACTTAGAGAAAAATCCCAAAAAAGAAAGAACTTTAACCATGTGTAATTGTGATCAATTGTAAATTGTAATTGAAATGTAAATGTGAATATTATTTATTAAGTTTTATGGGCTGTGTCCTCGGTTGGATCTGACGGAGTTGGTGTGGTACGTAAACGGCGCAGGGTGGCTTTGACGTCCTCTGGTTTCTACGCGACAAGGTTAAAAAACCGCACTTAGGGTGGCGATGGTCGAAGTAGTCTGCACGTTGACTACAAAACGAAAAATTTTCCTGGGTTCAACCCCAGTTTCAGACTCATAAATACAACTCGCATTTTTTCTGATGTGCATTTGTGTGTCTTTGTATCAGTTGTTGTCGCAAGGTTTCAGTGCCGAAGGCATAGTCACTGGTCACTGAACAGTACCGGCTTCAGCTGATCCAATACTCAGGGACATCAGAACGCCCTCCTTCGTCGGTATTGCGTAGCGTACCAGGACAATGCATTGCATGTGTAGGGGTCATCTCCTGAGTGCTGGTCCAAGATAAAAAAAAACCTAACCTACATTTTCTTGTTTTCGTTTTATTTTTCGTTATCAAAATGGCTTTCGAATATATTTCTAACGTTTTTGACATATAACACGTCCGAATTCATTATGTGGAGCTGCATTTTTAAAGGAATTTTTTATTTCCGTTAAGGGGAAAAGTTAACTTCCGCACTTTCGGGATAAATGTACGAATATAGCATTATGTGGTACTATTTGTACGAATTGGAAAATTTTTTCTTTCAAATCGAATTGTAAAATAACACTCCAGATAAAATACCACTTGGAAGCCCAGAAACATACGAATGCTATAAATCGATTTCACGAAGATTATTAAAGTTATTGAAATATAACATGCTTTTTCGAAAGTTTCCGAAAACTATATCGTTCAAATAGATCAATCGATTTTAATCAAAATCGAATAATTGTTTTGAGCGAAAGAGTTGATTCAATTTTAGATTCGATCGCTTGATCAGTTTCTTTGAAGAATATATTTTGTCGAGAATTGTCGATGTCCGTAAGGACATCATTGTCATAATAGTGAGAATATATGTACCTGACATGATATGTTCTATGGCTACTATAATGCGATTCGCTGCCAAGTCGACCGCAAATGAATGCGTCCTTAATGAGAAACGCGTTGTGCATTGAAATGTGCGGCCTTCGGGAACAAGTTCCCTGATTTCATTAGAGCACATAACGATAAAAGAACGAAGCACAAGGTGAGAAGTTTTGTCCGCCTATGAGAGATATTCGCTTATACGAACTGTCCTCCACTTCGATATTTACAAAACAACCACAATAATATTATTGTACTTACTTTGTGCTGCTGTTGATATTGTTGACCGTTGAGAATAGTGTTTGATCTGTAAAAAAAGAGACAAAATTAATATTATTTTCAAATATTAATTACAAAAAGAAAAAATTTTATAAAGAATAATACAAATGTGCTGAAGATGTTAACCGATGGTTAACGAAATATCGAATTGTAACAAATAAACATAAAGACAAAACTTTGAGCTTGAAATTTAATATATAGATTGTTGTTAGAGACAAATTATAATAATAATTTATAATTATTGTTTATATTATTTTCAATTTTTTATGATTATTATAATTATAATTATAATAGATATTTATATCTGGAAAATTATAAAAAAATATCGAATGATAGTGAAATAATAACAAATACGTTATAAATATGCATGGCATGGTTTCAAAATAACTTTAACTGCCTGTTCAGAGAAGGCGAGTGAAAATAATCGTTCTCCATTTATATTGAAAACAACAATAATAAAAACTCAAACTGTTTTTGTTTTCAATATAAATGGCCGAACAATTATTTTCACTCGGCTTCTATGAACAGGCAGTTAAATTTACAAGAGTGACCGCAAGATACACAGTCGCATCCATACAAATGTGTACATAGAAACAAACACACATATACATATGTATCTACAATATATATGTACATACATACATACTTAAACATTTGTTTGAGTGTAAAATATTTAATAACCTTAAGTTGTGTTACGTTTTCCATTCAATGCTGAAATGGCCAACAGTTTGTAACTTTTGTAAGTGGGTCACGAATACTATTAAGTTGTAACCCATGCACACACACACAACAACCTACATATTTCTGTTCACTTCAGTTGTAAGAACAACAATAAGGAATGTATGAATGTAAAAATTCTTATTTTATTTCTATAGAACCAACAAGTTAGAAAGAAGACTTCTTCAGTATTTCCGTCCTGTACTTTCCCTCAAACTGTAATAAAAAAAAAATAATTACCGTAGCGTTTGGCATCGATTGAATATCGAATTTTATATCGAACACAACTCAAATATTCCTTATAGTTTGATCTGTGATTTTCTACTTTCCATATGACCACCGTTTAGGCGTGTTAATTCCATATGTGCAGGATATGAAGATATTAGAAATAATATTTTCATTCAGTTATTTTCCTTTAGGGTCAATTGTTTGAAATAATTGTCCGTCCATATGTTAAGTTTTGTTAAGGTACTGATCAGTGATGTTAAGCGCACTTAAATTACTGTCCTACAAGCGCTTCAGCCTATAATACAAGTTTTACGACTTTCATAAGACTTTGTGAGAAAGAAATCTCATGAGATTTGCTGGGACTGTCAAAAAGTTTAAAGTAACATTACATTTTGCTTTCACACTATACAACTAAATAAAGAATTCAAACCGTATAGCTCATTCTGCGCCACCCTATATAAACGTGCTCTTTTTCGCATATTTTCCATAACTTTTCGCAAATTTTCGGGTGTAATGGCCATGATTTTATTTCGAATGCTTCATAATTAATTCCCCAAGTCTTCTTCACAAAATGCTGAAAAAAAAACAAAGAAAAAATAATAATTGAAATAGTATAAAGAATTCAAATCATATAGCTCCTTTTGTGCCACCCTGTATAAGTAGAAGGAACAAAACCGGTTCAGCAGTAAATAATTTTTTTCTTAATTTTTTTATTTTATTTATTTGTTTCTATAATATACAATACAACCCTGATAAAAAGAAAAACGAGGAAGTCTTATAGGATCTCAAATGCATTACCGTATTATTTGCATTTTTCATAACACATTTCATTCACACTATCACAGTAATACTTGTATTTTTGAAATGTCTTAATACAAAGTATTATAGTGTGAAACCGCCTTAGGTAATTTAGTCTAAATTTATGATAATATGCAATATTTTAATATCTCTGGAGCTTCTACCACAGCACCAAGGGCTTTAAATACGACTATTTGTGAACATTAGTGTGTTATGTTTCATTAAAAGAAGTGGCGAAAGCATCACCTTTGTGTTTTCCATGAGAAACTTTGTAGAGAAAGAATTAATAATTTTATTTTAATAATAAAATATTGCAGAAAATGGTGACGACATAGGTCATTTAAATTTTAATAAATAATTACTTTGGTGTTGGTATAGTATTTTTTTCATAAATGCAATAATTATTTAAAGGCTCCAAAGTTATGTTAAAATTAACATCACTGGATGTCGTGGGGCTTTTACACAATATATCGTATGTAAATACATATATAATTTATTGTATATACATAAATATGTAAATATTTTCGTGCATTCATAGATACACACATATACTAAGTTGTATTTGATTATTGTAATGCCAACCAACATGCATATTTAAATCAAAATAAATACGTAAATAATAAAGAAATTTGTGTTTTATACTCTCAATAACAGCAACAACAAAAAGTAATAAAAAAGAGTGGCATGTACTTGTTCTCTTGTTTACAATTTGTGTTATTTTTTTTTTCGGGGGGTTTCATTCACAATTTTTACTATAAAATGCGCTGCTGATGGTGAATTGTGTGTCGAAAATTGTTTAAAAAGGGGGTTAAGTGAGGTCGTGTTGTTTCGTTATTTATTTAATTTTTTTCCATTAGATTTGGAGCTGTTGTTGTTATTGCTGTCTCTGTTGCAGCTAAGAACATGCTTTTTTCTCAGATGCTGTTATAATTTTATTACCGGTGACACAAGTGGTTTTCGTGCACATAAAACACATGCAAACACACTGATATTAGAATTTTTATTTTTATGTATAGGGAGGTATGTAGCTCTACGGTTGTATGTATGCATGTATGTATGTGTATTGTATATGAAAGTATTATGAAAATAAAAGTAATAAATATCTAAGAATGTATCGTATTCGAAATTAATGCTTTTCATTCATGCCGTTACTGTTTTCTGTATTAGTGCCTGGTTGGGTTGCTTTTTTTTCTTTCGAAAAGCCTAATAATAAAGTAGTGGTTGTTGTTGTTTTCCATTGAAAAACTAAAAACAAAACAAAATACAGAAAAGGGTTTGTTTTGGTTATTAATCATGCTGATACCTACATACATACATACATCCTTACATACATACATACATACATTTCTAGCAACTCTGTATCTTTATTTTGTAGATTTTCTAGCGAGAGAGGTACAACAGAAAGATTCTTAAATTGTTTTATTTTTCTTAATATGTTTTTCAAAAATGCGTTGCAAATTTGAATGCGTTCTCTTATCTTTGGCGCGAATTCTTGACAGCAGTCGCGAAACGTAATAGTGGCGGCAGTATTTGTTAGAGGCAGCAACAGCCAGCCAGCAGCGGCACTAACCATCATACTATAATAAATTGCTGTATGGCTGTTGTTGCTGCTGTTGTTTGATGGGGGTATTTGTGTTTTAATTTAATCGCTTTTTTATTTTTATTATTTGTCGTTTAAATTTATATAAAACCTTTTATACACGCACACAAACACCCATACATGCATACATTCATACATATGGATGTCATTTATAATAATACATTCATACATACATACATACATGCATACATATATCTATAATGGTTTAATTTTTTATTATTTTTATTTATTTATTATTGCTTTTTATTAGTTTGGCACGCGCCATCACATGTAGTCGTAGGTCGGGATCTGCTGATTTCATCTGTTTGGTTTTTCATCAGCTGTCGTCGAAAAGTACATACATATGTATGTATGTATGTATGTATGTATTTAGTTTTGGTAGTAGTGGTTGTGGAGGCCTGGCAAATTGGTATTTTTATTGTTATTTTATAATTCTTCGTTTTCATTGTTTTTGTAGTTTTTCATTGTTCACATTATTCATTAATGATTAGCGGTCAAGTGTTTAATTAAGTGTGTAGAATAAATGTCTCGTGATTCAAAAAGAAAAAAAATTGATTTATGATTTGTTTACAAAATCATGTAGGTACCTACATATGTACATATGTATGTATGTTTGTATATAATACCTATACATATATGCATGTATGTCGTAGAACTGCATGTACATGGGAAGGGTTGTATATTTTGAAATTCTATGACGACTAATATTTTATGACGTTTGTTCCACTTTTATCTTTTTCATATACATATGGATGTAATTACGTACATACCTATTTAGAAAAGTAAATGAATAAATTAATATTTATTATTTTGTATAGGCAGCTAATTAATAATTTTCAATACCCATTTAAATAAATTTCAGGAGTTGTATTAAAAATTAAAATATTCTCAAATTATTTAATAAATAATAAATTAAGTTTTATTATTTTTGCTGTGGATAAGAAAATCGAATTGCATTTTAAACGACAACAATTCAAATGTGCTGCTAATAAAATAATCTTAAGTTTACGTAATAAATTTACCATTAAGGATGACAAAATCAGTTCTCGAAGGCAGTTAGTTCAGTTACTGCCTGTATCTGTTACTGATTTTACGCATCTTCGGACCGACTTCTTAAAACTAACCAGGCAAACAGCAATATCAACATGGCTCATGCCGATTACAAGGCGAATTCTCTTTCCAGGTGGTGTTGATAGAACAACTGTGGTAATTTTGTCGGCTAATTAGATGCTGTTCAATCAAAGTTTATATATGTATGCAAGGTTTATTAATACAAAGTTGTTGCAAGGCGAATTCGTCAATTCGCTTTTCGTCCAAACGTCAAATTTTTTGTATACATGTGTTTTGTTAAATATAACAAAACCTAAAAAGAACGTGTTAAATTAGTGTAATATGAGTTAAAATTAAATTAATTATTTCAAAAAGTAATATATTTTGCATTTTCATTATTATAGTACTATATTACTATAATTATTATTAAATTATTTACAACCACTTTTCTTAACTTTCTCACAAAAGTAAACAAAGTTTGACGTTCGGCTCAAAAATACATTACAAATTTTTGTATCAGCTGACGGGCGAATTTCCTAGTGATTTTACCTGCTAATGAATTTGCTTTGATATGTATGTATATGTTTGTTTTCATTTATTGTTCATCTTATACCAGTGTCCAGAAGAAATCTCCCACATTTGCAATGTATGCACTGCAACTAGATAGAGAGGGGTATAGTGTAGAGAATAGACAGGCGGTGAAAGTGGTAGAAAGATAAAGCTTAATTAAGAACTCTGCTGTCGAGTGTTAATTATAAAGATAAATTTGCCCCGCCACTGATGCTAATTTGGACGCTTTATTTTTAAGTTAAGGGAAGCCATTTTTTTCCGGTGTTGGAGGGTACAGTAGCACAGAAGACTCAAAACTTCATTTTACACTTGACCGAGCAGGGAATAGAATACGGCTCCTTCTGGTTGCCGAGCCAACACCAGTGTATCCAGATTTTAAAATAATATGAAGCTAACACACGCTTGAAATAAAGCTAAAAAAAGCTCAAGAAAGAAATTGAAAGCCAAAAAAATTAAGCTAAATTTTTTTCCCTTTCTAATAGTAAGATTCAATTATTTCAGTATTTCACAGAGTTTAAATAGTGTTTACTTATTTATTTCTTACATAAAAATAAATTTTTGGCTCATTTAAATATAAAACATATTTAATCAATAACAAAATGTAATTATTTGTTAAGGAAAAATACTGTTCATATGTGTATGTACATATATAATTTAAAGGGAAAACAAAACCGATGGTTTTTAAAGCAAAAGTTGATTTTACCATATAAAATATTTTCTTCGAAAAATTTGGAAACCTTTTTTAAATAAGTTTTAAGTTAATTTAATGAAATACAACCTTGATTTTCATGTACTAAAGACAGTGCTACCAAGTTAAAAAACGAAATGCCGCTCAATGAAATAAATAAGAATAAAACAAAATTTGGTAAAGCGCGTATGACACTAGATATATTTTCCATTAATTAATATAAAATTGATAGAAAGGGACAGATAAGCAATTTTTTCAATTGCCTTCAAAATTTCGAAGACAGTAAATAGGATGTTATTTAAATTAATACACAAAACCTTCCATTGGACATAAAAAACCTGTCTTGCAGCAACTCATAATTCAAGGTTCACATTTGGCACGAAGGCGTCTTTAACAAGGTGCTGTTAAACTACCACACGTTGTTTGTTCGAGACATGTCAAAAACAACTAATGCAAATATTATAAAAACAATGTGTTTTTGGAGTTTGTTGTACAAACGTAGGTACAACAAAAAATTACCGCCTGTTTTAACTACCCCACCTTGTTCGACACATTGCTCATATGTAGTTCGAGTTTAGACAGGCAAACATTTGAAAGAAAAACATCTAAAATTCTCTTTTCATTTTTTCATTCGCGTGCCCACGACGTTACATTATTATTGTTGTTGTGAACTTTTTTTTGGTAAGAAAAGAAAATGTGCCAAGTACCGAATACAAAAACGATGCACTGCTTTCCAAATGTTCGCCCGTCTAAACTCAGACATAATGATGGTCTGGATGCCTGCGTCACAAAGTCATGTTTCGACATTTGAAAACTATCTTTATTATGATGACAGCACTGTCTAATCTCAATGAAGGTTTAAATAAATCGCAACAGCGAAAGCTTCTGCGTTGCCAGATTATTATTATTTTTTTTTTAACTACTTTATATGGTTGAAATAAAAACACAAAATTGAAATTAAAGAAAAAGCTAAAGAATTGCTAAATGCATTGTTGCAAATGAAGTATTTCAAGCTAAACATTAAAATATATTTAAATTTTTACCTATTCGAATATCACAGACGAGTATAAAAAAATTAGTTTTTCTTAATTCTATAATATTAAAACAATTGACACTGTAACTTAAATCTCACACGCAAGATCTATTACGGCTCGAAAATAATTTATATTCTACGACAATTGAATTGCCAGTAGATACATTAAATACTTTTCGAAAAAAAATTCTCTCATCATATAGAAAGAATAAAGGTCCTGTAACATTTATGCTCATCAGTTTAAAAACATCAGGTATCGATACTGGGTCAAAAAATAGTATAAAGATTTGATAAATACAATGAAATGCTTTACAACTTAAATAGAATACAATACAAGTGGAAGAGAATTGAAGCAAAACCGTTAAAATACAATTAAAATCAACTAAAACAAAAAATTGCGTCAATAACTGCGAATGAGTGCATTGGCTTTGGATAAACCACGACCCAATCTAATTCACAAATTGTTACAAAGAAGTGACACACTATTCTAAAGAGTTGTGAAACTAGAGATTTTCACAGCAAGCGAAATCTCCAAATAAAAAATAGCTACACAACGAACGAACAACAGCAACAGCATGCGAGAACAACTGCACAACTCACACAACACTTTTAAACCAAATACCCACAACAGCAACAACAACAACGACGGCAATAATGCAAAGATTATAATTTTATTAAAATTTCAAAAATATAAAATATAGAAAATCAACGTTGAAATGAAGTCGGAATGCAACCAACCAACAGCAAAAAAAAACAAAACAAAGAGTACAACCAGCTACAACAACCGACAATAAAACTTAAGCAAACAACAAGTAAATTGGAAAACGGCAATCAGCAACAAATTGGTAAAGAAACATCCAAAACAAAATACTAGTGATGTAAGTGCGTGCATATGTATGTAAGTATGTATGTAAATAAACACTGGCATGCTACATAAATAAATAGATATACATATATACATACATATATATATGTATGTATGCATGTATGTATAAACTTAAGAGTTTACATGCAAATTTGTAATAAAAGCACGAATATAAATAAATAAATAAATAAAAAAAAAACAGGACTGACTAAGGTTCTATTATTTGCTTCAATCGCATTTCATCCTTCGAGTGGTGAACACATGAATTCAGCTTAAAAATTTCATTATCACAACGAAGTCGGATGCCTTTCAATCTCTATTTTCCGTCCATCAAGAGAAAAGACAAGAACAACAATTGAAAAGGAAGTTATTTAACAGGGGGTCGTAATATAATTTTGGCTTTCCAGCAAATAATTCTAACAAAAATATTCTTTTTTTTCCATTAGATTCTGCTAAATACAGCAAAAGCAAGAAAAAATACACAGCAACAACGAGCAGATAGAACGAAAAATATATGGATAGATGTATGTATGGGGATGTGTAAATATGTATGTACATTTATTAATACATAATGTATACATATATAAATATGTATGTATGCCCGTACATACATACATTTTTAATACTCAGATGGCAATTGAGGAGTTCGAGCAAAAAAAAATCCACACCATAGAAAACAAAAATGAAAAAGAAGAGCAAAATGTTCATCGCAACCAACAAGCAATTTACACACAATCATACATACACACAGATGCATAGAAACAAAAAAATATAAAAGCAGCCTTCTGTCTATGCATATGGATGAATGTGTGTGTGTGTATGTTTGCATGTGTATTGTATCTGTGAGCGACTGAGTATCTATCGTTTGTTGGGTTCAGTTCGGTCCCAAGTATACTTGTTTCTTAAAGAGTGATGTCAACATAACGATGTATGTTCGCACAATATTTATTCGTGTTCGCTTATTTCTACGACTATATTCAGAGCATTCTCCAACCATTTAACGTTTTTACATTTGTCTGGCAATTCAGTGTTTTCACATTAAACCTGCGGACAAATTACGGCCTCCGATACCGAACGAATTTCCGACACATTTTAATAGAATTTTGTGTGAAATTTCGATTCGAATAGAATGCCGTAATTTGACCACTGATTTTAACGATAAAACCACAAACAGCTGATTTTGCGTTCTCACTAGACGTTTAATTAAATCAGGTTTTAACGCACAGTTTGTGTAATAAGATTTCATTTATTTTCTCCTTCCACAACTCGCGTAAAGTATTTTGCTTATGCTCTACCCAAAAACCCTCCTTTTCTTTGGCACTTTTTTGTTGTCGTTGTTGCTGCGTCCATTGTTTTAAATTATTGTACTGACTTTATTCATCAAATTTTTCTGTATTATTTCTTTTAATGCCAGCTGTTTTCAATATTTTTACTTGGTAGCACTGCCTTTAGTACATGAAAATCAAGGCTGTATTTCATTAAATCAACTTAAAACAAATTAAAATAGATTTTTTAAGAAGGTTTTAAGAAAATATTTTTTGTATGTTAAAACCAGGTTTTAATAATTGGTTTTAACGTAAAACCAACTTTAGCTGTCAGTATGAAAACACTATTTAACACTCAATTTAGACGATGAATTTTAAGACACGTCTTTTTGCATTCTCTTTTAAGGCTGTTTAAAAAATCTTTTACATTTATAAACTGATTCGTTTTTTTTTTTAGTTTTTAGGATTATTTTTATACTTGTTCGTTCCCATAAAAGCAATTAGGGTCCTCATGAAAACCCACCCATCATGAAGGCCCATTTTAAGCTTGTCAGAAAATACACTGGAATTTAGGCAACTGGAGATAATGCACAATTGAAGACAGCGCAAGCTTACCAGTCAAAATTGTTGGGCAAGTTTGCAAAGTTTGGGCAAATTATTTCCATCGAATTTTTGACAGTTCATTTTCGAGAGTGTAAAAATGCATTTTCATGACGACCCCATAATATTAAGATAAAGACATTAATGAAAACTATATTTATATTGCTGTTTTAGTAATTATTGCTTGTTTAGCAATAATTTTTTTCCCCTCCAACTCCGCAGTTCCTTTATATCGAGCCATAACTGCTAAAAAAACGTAAACGCCAAAAGCCAAATTTTACAGGAGAGGGCTTTTTCTTTCAATGTTTACGTACATCAACTGTACATACATACGTCTAAATTGTTTTACCTGTAAAATTGTCACGTCACATTTCACGGCTATGATATTTTTTGAGAAGACGCGACTGATCGAGAACTATGGATATTTATCAAAAAAAGAATAGCGATAATCAAGGAACTTACGTATCCTTAGCGCTTATTGCTCGAAATGATAAGAGAACAAAAAAATAAAGCAACAGAGAAAAAACGCGAATGCGTGTAAAGAAAAATACAAAAATACCGACTAATACAGAAAACGAGACTTTTTATCTATCACGCTTTTGACTCTACAACGTTCGCCTACAAACAAAAACCACGCGTTTCTAGAAACATGTAAAAAAATCTTCATGTAAATTATGTGTTTCAGATGGCAATGAATGCAAAACTTTTATGTCCCACATTGCTAATGAGAATATTGCACCGTTGCCATAAATAAAAATCAGAACATTAATACAGTGAACTTGCGATAATATGAACTAATTAAAACCATGCCAGTTCACTTTTGCCATATTGTTCATATTTGCGAATTTCCTTTTCAAAACGTTTTTCCCACCACATACATTTATTACATCTTAAAACAAACGTTAAATAAAATCCGAAAGTTATCTAAGCAACGCTTGTTCGTTTTGGTAAAATTTGACAACACTGTTTCAAACTGTGTGATGAAAGAAAACGAAACGACGACGCAAATTGTATTTCATCCACACAATACGAAAACTTAAAAATAGTCATAAAAGAGAAAACAACAAGAAAAATATCGTTCAAGAAAGCATGAGCGTGGCTAAAACCATGTACAGACGATTGTCAGATCTTACAATACTGACCGAAAAATTTGCAAGAAATGTTTAACAACCGAAAAGCTTTGTCAGTTCATTCTAAGACAATAATATTGTCAGAGATTTGTGCAATCGTTACAAAAAACTACGTTGCCATTGTTAGGTAATTTTTTATTAGCAAACGTATAGTCATGCTGCTTATAAATTTTCGAGTCACTTTGCGCGACAATATGAACAATCAACCCCACTGCTAATAAGAAGTGAAATTTTTGTTCACGCATAATTTGAATTCCAATCCAGTTGAAAATTGGATTTTATTTATTATTTATATATGTATGTTTTAACTATAATAGCTGATCTTGATATAAAAAAAAATCACAATTTAACCAAATATATAAATAAAAGAAGCATTTACTTATATTTTGTATGCAATTCCCCAGCAAAAATTAAGGGAATTAGGTGAAAAACTCACGTGCAAAAAATCATTCACAATAGGGGCAATTTTATTTTGACGTGGAATTATTCATGGCGAATTTCTTCATAATTGCAAATGTATGAAAAGGGGAAATATTTCGAGGGAAAAAGTATTCACGATAGGGGTGAATAATTTCCATTTATTGGCTTGAAAAATGTAATCGAGTCAAAAAGTTTTAATGGCGGGCGGCAGCTTCATACCAACATCTGAATCTTCCGAGTTAATTGAAAAACAAAATGTGCGACAACCAGCCTATTACAATGGAAAGACATTGTGTATATTCCAGTTAAATGATTTATTTTAAAAATTATACAATCATTAAAATAAAAATAAATTTTATTTACTAATATATTTGAAAACTAAAATTAAAAACGGTAACTCTGTACTAATTTGTTCGCTGTTCGTGGCGTATGAAATATAAATAAATTTGTCGCAGAGTTCAGCACCCGCTACGAATTTCGTACGACGGCGGTGTAGTGTTAACTTTTCGTCGTTCGTCCCAATTGTGTTTCCTGCATAAATTCGAAAAGAATACTATTTATTTGATATGGTGTACAAAAATTAAACAAAAAGATTTGTAAATGAACAAATTAAATAAAAATAGCACACGTATGGAAAGCGATTGATTCGTCCAGCTAATCAATATTTACATATTCACCGACACAACGGATGGCGCACCCTGTAAAATTTAATTTCATTATTGCACTTATTATTATTATTCAAGCTGGAGGTTATTAAAACAAATTATTGGAAAATATAATAATATTTTTCATAAAAAATTGACTTCAAGCTTGAATAACAATCTCCGTACTTAACCAAAAGGTCGAATAAATTATATTTTATTTTAAATAAAAAGAGTTTAATAATTATCTGTTCCCAATAATACAAATTAAAAATATTTATGAAATCATTTTACAACTTTAAATTGCAATTGCCGTATTCATAAATTTTTTTTATTTTTATTTATAAACGACTTAATAGACAAATTTCCTTACAAAATTCAATGAGTACGGGAGTAAATGTTTATTTTTTTAAAAGGCTTTTTATTCACAAACCAACAATCATATATACATATGAATATCGTGAGTTAGTTACGTAGGTTTTATACTCCAAATAGTTAAGGACTTAAGGGTCTGCCGAGCACCGCCTTCAACTTGTTAACAAAACGAATTTTTGTTGTCGTCAAATAGTTTAGTAAGGAATGCATGAGGACAAATTGATAGCATTGCTAGAGGGAACATATCACATAAATCGTTTCAAAATATAAAATAAATAGTCTGTGTAAGATCTCGTATGAGTAGCAGTAGGCCTAATTGGGTTATCATGATTATCACGCAGTAATAACTCCCTTCCAAAAATTATTATTGTTTCTTACATGTGCCACATTTTCTGAGAACTGGTGCCTTAAAAAATCTGCTGCTAAGTGATGCTACTGGAGTACAACCATTCCGCATTATGAAGCACCTTCATTCGGCGATACCACCTCGAGGAATTATATCAATGGGGTGGCAATTATTTCAGGGGCCTGAACTTTGAAACATTCCTGGCTATAATACTGGTTCGTGATATTTTTGTTAGAAAATTCTTCTCCGGAAGATGTATAATTCGACTTCCACGCATTGCTAATTTTTTTTTTAAATCTAAATTTTACACCAATAGCGACTTCCCTGACATTAAAAAAATAAGTAAGAGTGCTATATTCGTCTGTGCTGCATCTTAGATACCCTTCACTACACTTCATATCCCATATTCGTCTGAATTTCCAGTCGTTTAGTAATACAGGATTTTTATTTAGTTATTGGATCTAGTCATTTGGACCAGCTCTTCAGATCATTATATAACTCGAAATAGCCAACCCAACGTGTAAACCAAATTTCAAAGAAATCGATTCAACCGTTTAGGCAGAACGGATTTTTACCTATTCTTGAGTCTAGCACTGTAGACCAACTTTTTTTCTCACACCTACATATTGGTCGAAACAGTTCAATATTGAGGTGGACCGAAATTCGCCCTATTTTTCGTTAACAGTTATACAGACCAAATTTTATAATCTGAAATATTTATATGTGTATGCATGTATATGTTTAATTGAACAAACGAGCTAAATTTCACTGAAATCGGTTAAGCATTTTTAAAAATAATATGTTTAGCTTATAAAATAATCTAAGCGCCACCTAACGGATGAAATTGGTACTTAGAGTAAGCAGTCTACTTACACGTAGACATACACGTACTAAATTTCACCGAAATGGATCCAACCGTTTTGAAGTTATAAAAGTTTTTGTACTAATATTTCAAGTAAGAAAACGAGGTGGTCGTGTTTCTTCGGCAGTAGGTCGGAAACTATTGAACTGATTCGGTTAAATTTAAATAGCGACCGATTCAGGTCTACTACTGTCCGATTGACACCAAAACGAATTCTGTGTGATGTTTACTTTGGCCGGCAAGTTGATTTCAACCGACACACAGACAGACGGACATGGCTCAATAAACTACTCTATTGATCACATTTCTGAAAATATATACATAATTTTTCTCTAGAAATGAATATTATAGAAATTCCACGCGAAATGACAAACTCATATATATATATATATATATATATATATATATATATATATATATATATATATATATATAAACACAAATAACGTGCAAAAAACAGTGTTGTAAGATAGTGAAGCTACACCTCCTATCATTTCTTCTACTATTGCTTTCCTCTAGTTCCAGCACAATGCACCGCATGTGTAGGGGTCATCTCCTGAGTGCTGGTCCAAGATAAAAAAAATATCCGTCTCAAAATATCGACACCTAACCGCCATATTATTGATTTGGTTTTATTTTTTTTCTAAATCCATATTTCTCGATAAATCTCCTCATCTCATAAAATGTCATAGCTGCGAAATGTGATGGATGTCCAGCATAAAGAAACAACCTTCTCCTGTAAAATATGGTTTTTAGCCGTTTACGTCATTTTGGAGATTATGACTCGAGTAAATTAATGGCGGCAATGTGAGGGTTTACATTTGGATGATGTTATGTTCGGCAGTCGACCAGAATGGGTAAAATCAAGTAGTACCGTAGCTGTTGTCTGGTTACCTTAGCCCTTGTACCTCTATAAGTCTGTGAAGTCCAACTCAGAGCAGTCTCAAGTTGTCTAAGAAAGAATCTCAGAATAGACCGGGCAATCACAGAGAAAGTGAGCAACAGTCTCCCCACACACCGACAATTGAACGGAATGCCCATCTTCTCAGCATGCTCTCATGGGCCAATGAGGCATGCATACGGCTGTGAGTCTACTAATGGACGATCGGAAAAAACTGAGGAGGTTTCGAGCTCTACTCCCATCCTAACGCGGCCAGAGAGCGCTTGCTATAGCGTTGTTTGGAATAGAGTTCCAGCCCTCCAGAGCCTTTCCCCTTAAAAATCTGTTACCTGTCCCTTTGCAGCAGCTCAACCTCGCCAGCTCATCAGGCATCTCATTAACGCTGATATTCCTATATCCACACAAGGGAAACCAGAGATTGTGTCTAAGATTATAGTGAGTACCAAGTACTCATGAGACTTGCAAACCTCACTATACTTGACCCTGTTTATGATAAACACCTTGCTAAATTGTTTTGGACTGCTTAAACCCGTGTGACATCAGAGAGCTGATCGCTACGGTCCTCAGATGCAAGGCGTCTATACAAGCATGAGACTCTTTCTTTAGATAGAGCTCCCATGGGAATTTCGACCATTGTATATGCTATAACACCCTACAGTGACAACTGCTGAATGGCAACCGCACCTAGACGAGTATCGAGTCGTACCAGGGAACATAGCGATATGTCACAATTTGACCAAAAATTATTCTCCCCGCGTGACTTTAGGTGGTAACAACAGCCACCCAAAGCTACAACATTTCCGGACCGATACGAACGTAAACATTGACTTGTTGACGTAGCCGCATTAGTCCTTAAGTTTTAAACCCCGTAGGTTACCCGCGAAGTCTTGCCCCGCTAAGCTCAAGGGGAACCCGGCGGCAACGCATCAGTCATTTAAACCGTACTCAGAATAGAGCTGTGTGGGCTACCGGTTGCCCGTGGAACCAGATTTGACCTCTGTTGGGATCGCGAAGAGTCGCCCCCTCTGTCGTCTGCGAACTCAGGGTAGTTACAGGCGATGCATTACTTTTTTTCTACCCATCTCTACACTGACTAACCACACGAAAGCAGACACTCGGCGACACGAGCGCCCTCATCGCCCCCTGACTATCGGAAAGAATCCCACGTAGCTTCTTCTCAGCATGACGCAAGCCTGCCATATAGATAGCGAATACCTTCTCCTGGAAAACACACGACGTATATGGAAGAATGTAGGAAACAGAAACACCCAGATCATCGGAGAAAACAACAACCCCTCGCCGGAGTTCATCTTAGAACCATCGGTGAGGGCCGTCGTGACGCCACCCGTATAGACTCAACCCATTTTCCAATCATTCCTACTATAAAAGATACCTATTAGTTTTAAGAAATAAATTTCCAAAATTGTGTATTGCTATACGTCAGCGACAAGCGATGACGTTCTTTTCAGACGCTCTGTACTTGCGGGTATAACGACTGGATTTACAGACAATAAAATTTCCTTCAACATCACTCTAAACAGACTCAAGGTTACCATTGTACCCCTACACTAAAACTACGCTCATGTGTATTTCTTTGTTCCAATGTTGTTTAGTACGAACGAGCTCCTTGGTTTTGGTTGCTTTGGACATTTACTTGGTTTTATTTCTTGTTTTTAATCTTTTTTTTTACATTAACGTACAGCACAATATAAACAACATTCACACATTTCCATATACTATACATTCCCACATTCATACATGCACACACACATTTAAATACACATTTCGAAAATCAGTATCTGTGTCAGTTTGTGCTATTGTTCAATATACACACACACATGCATGCATGAAAACATATTTACATGTAGAAATCTACGACGTTCGTTTAGTGCCTTTCTGTTGTGCTGTTGTTTTCTTCTTTTTACTTATGGGATGTTTTTTTTAGTAAAATCGAAATATGTCAGTGATAGAGCGTTGCGATAATGCTGGCACGGCATGTTGTTAGTTTTTATATACCATGAACGTACGTTCATACGTACATACGTTTTTGTTTTCCGAACATTTGCTTCTTTCTATACTGGTGGCTGGCTGCTTGGTTTCACATTCTTTTGTTTCATACTCGAACAGTATGAAGAGTTTTATAGAATAAATTCATTTCTGCTTTTTCCGTATATTGAAAACTAAATACATACATACACACATCTATAAACATATATACATGTAAATATATGCGAATAACTATGTAAGTAAGTATGTATTTAAAATAGGTGGTGGCAACGTACAAACACAAATAAAAAATTGTTTGTTTTTTATATGAAGTTTGATAAGATGCTTTCGAAAACAAATCGAGCAAAATGTAATCAGCTGGACTTATAACGTCACCTGCTTTTAATGCACCTACCTTCGTTAGGTTAGGTAAGGGTGGCAATGAAAATCCAGGTCCACGAATACTGGACATTCAATGTTAAGCAGTGATGTTAACCGTACAGTAATTGCGATACGTAACAGTAATTTAGAGTGGCACAGACCCATACCGTAAATAGATTGAAAAAAATGTGCTAATTCAACTTTTATAAAAATATGCCAATGAGGTTACGCAGTGATGTTTCTGTGACACTTTTAGTGTCTACCACCCCATTAGCTTTGAAAGTTTTAAGTAAATGATTCACTAACACTGCACGTCATTTGTTAGAAAACGGAATTGCAGATAACGAAGTAGAAGAAAGACTCAATATTTTAAGAATAATGACAATTCTATTTGTATTAACTTATTCCGAAACTATGAGTTTGTGGGCCGTAACAAATAACACTGTACTACAGGAAAAAAATAACAAGGTTCTCTCAACTGATTCTAGTAGAGCGTGTTTTTTTATCTTGGACCAGCACTCAGGAGACGACCCCTACACATGTGGCGCATTGTGCTGGCACTAGAGGAAAGGGATAGTAGGAGAAATGATAGGGGGTGAAGCTGCACTATCTTACAACACTGCTTTTTGCACGTCATTTATTTTTATAGCAGTGTTGTAGCGTCTCTGATGTCAAGGAGACGTATTAAATTTTGAAGCTTCGTTATTAGTAGCCATTTTAGTAATTATTTTACTTCTCTAGTGCTACACAATACCGACGAAGGAGGGCGTTCTGGTATACCTGTGGATGTGATGCAGCTGAAGCCTTGTTTATTTATAGCTTTAAGTTTACAAATTTCTTCCAAATAAGAAAAAACAACATAATTTATGAACCCAGTTTATGACTTAACCAGCCTAGTTAAATTTTCGATAATGTAAATGACCCAGAAGCAATGATGAAGCCATGTAACCGATTTAATATTTTTAGAAATATTTTAATTATATTATTAATTGACCTTTTTTATTATATTTTTTTGAAATACGAAATTTCCTATTATTCCTGATGATGTTAATTAACAAGCTGCTAACGAAATATCGAATAATAAAACCAAATAAAATAAAAAAAGACCTCAAGCTTAATAAATATATTTCAAAAAATATTTTTAGAAATAAAATAGCAATATAAAAGACCCACTATCGACCGCTCTACATTATAAAAAATAGCTAAAGCGGTAACTCCGATCACTGAATTAGAACTAATAAAAGTTAACACAGTATGGTATTCTTCATTTCAATGAACGGCCAATAAATATAGGGGCGTATAAATCCTGATATATAGAGTACCAAAATATCAATAGTTTTGCAGTAATAAGTTCATAGTCCAAGTTTAGACGGGGGAACATTCTCTTTTGCTTTTTTATTTGCGTTCACACAGATGAGTTTGCAATCCCTATGAATGAACACTTTTGCTATCGTGACATTCTTGCAGGACTTTAATTTATCTCTTTAATATAGTTCATACGCTTATGTGTGCAATTCAGATCTTGTTGTTGCTGCTGACGATGTAGTAGATGACAAAGACAAGACCAACAACAACAACAACAACTGTATTTATTGTTAGTTGAGTTCTATACTTTGCTTTAAATGTTTGGAAAGAACTTTTTTTTTCGAATGAATGAGTAAAATTTTGGAAAATGTTGATGGCAGTAAGCATCAGCGTTGCCGTTTTGGTCTAACTTCTAACGAAAATTGGTTAATTTTTTCTCCAATGTCTACATGTGTTGTTTGCTTCCATTTTGGTTACTTTTTTAAAATAAAAGTAACACATTGATTACGGTTACTATTGGAATACTACATTCTTTTCATGAAATTTTTCATCTCTAATTCGCACATTTGCGGGTATATGTCGTCGATAACTTCACCAATTTCATATTTGTGGTCTTGAGTCGACTGTGTGACTGTGAGGTATGTATCTTAATTTTCACGTAGTTGCCAAGAAAAAATCTCGATGGGCAACTGTGATCGCCGCTTCGCTCAATCAAACGATTAGGAAACTTTTCACGGCTATTCCAAAAGTAAGATCTTATGATATGGTTACTTTTTTTTACATTTTGGTTAGAAAAATTTTTTTCTCTTGGCAACGCTGGTAGTCATCCATCCCATAGGATTTTATGTCCAAACAAGCACGTGAGCCGAATGACAGTGTAATAGAAGTGGTGGGTTTCACAGATTTTGATGGTAGAAATAACTTTAAACACCCTGGAATAATGGTCTCAAGAAGGGGTTGGTGACGAATCAAATAATTAAAGAAGCAAACTTAAATTTTGGAACACAATATTCGAGATTTGAAGTGAACAACGGCAAGTGCCAAAAGTTTTAGTATGATTAAAAAAATTGTGTTGCATTTTCAAAGTTACTATTACTTATTGCTTTGTTTAGCAGTGCACACATGCCTATTTCATTTATAGAATTGAATTATTTTAATTTTTCTCTTCTTCGCCAAGTGTCAATAACAAAAATGTCTTACAGGATCATGAACCTAACGGATATATCTTCAACTAGTGAAACACCACTCGGCGAAGTGGTGGTATTTCATTTCTGTTATGTGATATGTATATTAGACTGGGTCAAGAATATATGCGATTTGCAGATGTAATTTTCTTCGACCGGCACTGTTACATTCATCCAAAAAATTCTGCTTATGAAAAATTGGACCATATTTAGAGGTCGGTAAAACTTCGACTTTTAGTTGTGGCACACAGAGCCAAACTGCCTTATAGATTCTCTATGAATATACACTTAGCAATGAATTAATTCCTAAAGTTGGTTTTCTTTCTCTCCGATGCGTTATTGGAAAGGGATAGTGTATCGAAGAGAAAGGTTAGTGAAGGGTTATGAATTGGGGTTAATTATTGCACAACTCTGTAGCTGCGACGAACTGGATAAAGTGCCACGGGATATATGGGGAGTAAATCCGAGTGTGTAACGATAGTAGAGCTGCGATCAGATCGCTGTCGGTTGTATGTACAACATCGATTTCGGTACGTGACAGGCCGTGATGGCCTGTACAAGAAGGGGCTCGTCTGCCAGACGGCCACATCGGTGGATATATCGGGATTCCTATGGGATACTGCATAATGCTGGAGCGGGAGATCTACCTGCTCGATTTCCAGTATGACTTGGCCTCGGTACGACTTCGGTCGAACCGCAAGGGCTACCTCCGGATAACGGTGGCGATGCTAAAGGGCCTTTGTAACATTTTTCTGTACGCCCGGGGATTGTGTCTACCGTATAATAACTTCTGCAGGAGCTGTCGTGAAGAGGAGCAGGAGGACACGGTTGAGCACTTGCTGTGTGTTTGAGACCGATGGGAACACAATGCGACCCAGGAGGACCCAAGTAAACTGATTCCCTTTGAACTTAGCAGCCTGCCACACGAACCTAAACTAACCGAAAGCAGAATTGCTGCGTCTCTGCTGTTATGTTCACCCATTAACTTTTTAAGCCAACGGAGAGCCATTTTATTTATCATGTTACTTCGCCGAGCGCTAAATTCTTGCACAACGCTGCGGTTGCATGTTTTTAAGAATTTGTAACGCAGAGTTTTTGCGTGCCAGGTTTATTTTGATGCATAATTTTTTTAACATAGAGGGAGTCATTTTAATTATAATTTTCGCTCGCCAACATTTTATTGCTCCATTACCGATGAAGGTACACTGTTAGCGCAGACATTAATTTAAAAATTTTTGGTTTGATCGGGTCTTGAACCGTGCATCTTCCTGTTGCATAGTCAACGCGCTAACTAAACAGTCAACAGCAATCTTTTAATTACGCATACAACTGTAAGTGGGTAATAATATGCATAATGGCTTAGTAACATATACAGAGTGATAAATGTGCCCAGCAAAGAAAGAGCGACGCAAAAGAAATAGCTGATGCATGGGTTCTATTGCAAATTAACTGGTTCAACTTGGCTAAAGAACGCATGATTTGAACATGGGGTATCATTAGCGAGCACACATGTTCTCATTTAATAAAACAGCTCGTCCGGAATAAAACGCAGTACAAAGTACAAAAATTAACTTACAATTGCGCCGTTGTTCATATGAATTAATCGGCCGACTTGAATTAGTTTTCCATGAGTTGAAAAGTGATATTGTTGTTAAGATTTAAGAACGCATTAAAAATGAATTGAGATAAAGAATTGATAAGAAGTCATGAATATACCAATTCATAGCGAACGCATTCACTTTCTTTTTTTTTGCTGGGTGTATATCTACATACATACATACGTATGATGTGCATCCAAAAATGCATGCATACATATACATACATACATACTTATACATACTCGTATGTATATTTTTGTGTATGTAAAAGAAGCATTCTAAATTCGGCGCACAGCAATTCTAATCCACAATCATTCTACTGAAAAAAATTAATAAAGTCTAATAACATTTCAAAACGAAATTGTCTATTTATCAATTGGGACTCGCAAATATTATTCAATTGCAGCGGAAAATTCGCACCAAACAAAGAGAATATCGCAGAAAGAGAAAAGCAACCATAACGTCTTGCTCAACATATTTATGCATGTACTATGTACAACTCTTTTTAAATTTTCAGCGCTCCAATGCCACCAAATAAATGACTGGCATGTTAATGTGCTCGCATTTAAAAATCTGAGTTTAGTCACATTTCACGTTGCTTTTTGCATTGGCAATGTCAAAACAATTCCTCGTTGTATTATTTTCGGTTTTTTCCTTTTTTTTTTTTTTAATTTTTTGTTTAATAATAAAAGCCGAACGTAGCAAAAAGTTACTAACTGACTGAAATTTATTAAATTTAATTTGCTCAAAACTGTAAGAACAAAATCGGCATTAAATACTATACGACAAATTTTCTGTTTAAAAGAATTTTACTGATTCATACTCGTACTGAAATGTTGTTCAATTCTGTTGTCGTTGGCTGTTTAGTGATTACATACATGCATACAAACAAACTGAACTGACGGACAGACGGAACAGACAAGGTAAAGATTATGCTACTTGGAAATGTTAAAGTCTTAAATTTTTTTTTCAACTACAAAGAAATGTACATTTTGTTGAATTTTTATTTTTATTATTATAATTTTCGTTGTTGCCTTGCTGCATGTTTGTGTGTGACGTTGTGGATGTGTGTGCGTATGTGCTGTGTGTATTTTAATCTTTTTTTCTTTACTTATTTCAACCCACAAGTCTTTCTCTTTTTCGAAATTCAACACAACAGCAACGAACTCACATGTAGTTGTAGTAGCATTACGAACGACAACAGTATGCCCTGACTAAGTGGAAAGAAAAAAAAAACCCAACCATTTAAACGAGCGGCAGCAGCAACAGCAGCAGCAACAACAGCAAAAAAAGTATCTACCCATGGTTTTAATACAACAGAAATCTGTATTTTTTCCATTTTATTTCTGAACATTCATTAGTTTGGGATTTCTTATTTTTTTTTTTAAATTGTCGAGTGGATTTTTTTTTGCTGCTGTTGAATTTCATTCCCACATTTCGTAGCATTTACACAATTTATACTCAGAGCCAGCGTACACACAGAACCAGCCAGGCCGTCAGTCAGAACTGTTGTACGACAAAAATACGAATATCGGCAAAAAAGAAAAAAAAAATATTCGATTATAAATACATGTGTACATACCCTCGTACATACATATTTATATATATGTATGTATATGCATGCATGGATGGAAGTATGCATATGTACGTTTCCACATACATACATATTTTTAGCTCGCAAACAGAACGTCAGACTGCCGTTGCGTTGTTGTTTTGCTTTGCCCACCACTGTTTATTTGGGTGGTATATTGATTTTGTCATCCCGTTTGTAACACGTTTCTATACTGGTCGGGCTTTATACTTTCATACATCCACACATACATGCATATACATTCAATGTTATTATATACATGTGTACATATACGCAGTCCTTGAGAGATATTCATATACATAGACGTGTTATGCTATTGTGGCAGACCAAGGTTTAGAATATACAATCGATTAATATTTAATCGGTTAACCGATTAACTTACGAATAATCGATTTTCCTGGATCATGCTGTGCAATTCAGTAAGTTTTAACGATTCGACAATTGTTAAATTTTTCGACGTTAGGAGTAGCTTGCACTAAGTCCAAGTTTAGATAGGCGAACATTTGGCAATTCTTTTTTGTTTTTTCATTCGCGTTCACACATTCAAAAATGTTGCCGACGACATTTCATTACTATATTGTTCCATTGTTATTATTATTTTTGTAACAAAGAAAATGTGAACAAAGCGAATCGCCGAGTACCGAACGCAAAACAATGCTCTCTTCCGCACCCGTAAAATACTACCAAACTAAATATACCCTTCCAAATGTTCGCTCGTCTAAACTTAGACTAAAGCCCGTATGACACTACATTTATTTTTCCGGAACTATAGGGTAGCACTGGGAGAATATAAGAGGGCCATCAGGGGGCTCATGGAGGGCTTTCTGTGAATCCATTGACACAATGACAGGCGACTCCGCAAGGTTGAGTACGATTCAAGACCACTGCAACAGGACTCTGATGAAGAGGACTGAGTCGTCCCTGGAGGTCCACATGGATGCGGTACATCCACGGAGACTGCTCTGCAAGAGGGGGTGTGGAAGCATCTCTTGGGTGTAAACAGTACACATTGGCTCCCTTCGTTGTTATCGAAGGGCTTTTAGTAATGTGAGAGCGGAACCGATTGTTTCGGCTCTGCATAGGTGGTGGTGGATGGTTCCATCTGCGACTGGGTGGAATCACAACTTTCCGACAGGAAGATCAGGGTTGTGGGTAGAGGCACGCCCCAGGGGGCGTCATATCTCTCCTACTGTCGCTGGTTGTAATGGACTCGGTTCTGGTCCACTTAAGTCGAGGTGGTCTGAAGATTGTGGGTTCTGCCGATAACGTGGCTGTGCTGGCGAGGGGACGTTTTACCGCCACGTTGAGTGAGGTCTTGGGAGGGGCATTAGCAACGCTTGCGGGTGGGCGGAAGACTGCGGTCTCAGGGTCAACCCGGGCAAGTCTGAGCTGGTACTCTTCACCAGGAGGTACAAGCCCGCTGCTTTCAGCTTCCCTCGCCTTAGAGGAAAGGTACTCCATCACTCTACGAGTGTTAGGACGTAGCACATTGAGAAGACTGTAAGATTATGTTTGGAAGAAGGTGTGGTCTTCCGTCTAAGATCGCGCTCTGGACATTCGGTGCCGTGGTTAGACCGATATTATTCTATGGTTTATTTGTGTGGTGAGGTGCCCTCAGCAAGGCCTACAATCTGCCCTGGCTGAGTAGGATTCAGCGATCTGCCTGTATTGGGGTTGCCAGGGCATCCGGGACGTGCCCCGGAGCGGCCCTGAACACGATTCTGAATCTCTTACCGATTGATCTTCATGTTTTCTCCGGTTCGGCTCAGAATGTTATTAGGATAAGGGGTCCGGGATCTTCACGGAATCTCGATCTGGCCATAGCCAGACCCTTTCGGGCTTCATTACAGTCTACCCATTGGATACCTTCTCTCGGATAGTTGTCTTCGAGAGGCGTTCAGTCGCCACTTTCCTTATTAGGAATGACCGTAGGAAGGCGGAGATTCCTTGCGGGTAGTGTCAGGGCGGTCTTCACCGATGGCTCTAAGACGTAATCAGGGGAGTGGGGGCGGGTATTTTCTCCGATGATCTGGATGTTTCAGTTTCCTACAGGCTTCCAAATACCCAAACACCAGTGTTCTCCTGGCGGAGCTTTTCGCTATCTGGCGTGCTTGCCTGATGCTGAGAAGGCGGCACATGCACGCTACTATTGCTATTTTTTCCTATAGCTAGGCGGCGTTGATGTCACCGAGCGTCTGCTCTAAATTATTATCCTGAAAAGTGATGAAGGAAGATTCGTTTAGATTTCACATGAAAAGAAAAAAACACAAAAATCTTGTGCCGTAATTTATTAACCGATTAATAAACCGATTAGTATTAAATTAACCTGAAACCGATTAATATTAAATTAATGGTAGCGATGGATGAAGTTTTTCTTACACAATCAATGTCAGCCTCCTTGCCAATCACGTGAATAACTATTGAACTAATATGTTTTATAACACATAGAAATCGTACAGCATAGAGAAAATTTTAACAAGCTTTTTCCCACAAAATCAACATGATGATTAAATGGCGCCAACGTGTATCAATGTAAAACTATAATTACGAAATAGTAAATCCGAACTTGTTTAATCTTAGGTTTCAGAAGGATGCCATATTATGTCGCACAGCCCATTCAGGAATCGATCTTATCTATACGAAGTTCGGTAATCGGCTTGGATATGTCAATTGGCCGTCTCGGAGCTGCGAGACCACAGGTTTAAATATTTTTTTTTCTACCATTAAAGACTAATGCTATTCACATCCCTAAGGCTAATATCGTACGAACCATTCGTGAGAACCAGAAACCATTAACAAAATTGTGCAAAATTGAACTGACCGAACAAGCTACTGTCAAGAGAGTCGTCATATATGTATGTATGTACATGTTGATATACAAGAATAAAATGTTGTGCCACAAATATTAGCCATATAATGAGGCATATTTGACAGTTCGTAGATCTAAATTAGAACAGGGGCCCGACATTCAATATCCAATATCTTATAACATTTTAATAAAATTTTCTGTAAATTTTCGATTATAATCGAAAATCGTAATTTAGGGTCAGGTAATCAATAGCTTCATATTGATTCGAATTCGTAATATTAACATATGAAGCTTGACTTGGAATATTTAAGAATATGAAATGCAAATGAAGGCAAATCTCTTGGTATCATGAAAACAAGAAAACCGAAATTTCGAATTCTTTGTATTTTGAACAAAGTTTATGTGGTTTCTTTGTCAGGAATTGCCGCAATCGACTCAATAGCAATAACATTCCTTACAGCAAAAATACATTTAACGTTAACGTAGCACAGTGGGACATTTAATGGCAACTGAAGTGGCAGTTACTTGCATACTTTCATACTTAATTATATATAACGTAAACGATAAGATTTGTCGTACGTAAAATGTGAGAGAAAATAAAATGAAATTCCATCCGTATTTCAAAAAAAGAGAGTAAAAATCGGATGGTTGTTTTCTGGCGTTTACACCATTGGTATGGATAAAATCAAGTAAGATGGAGACATTCTCATTTAATTTAACTACAGCTGTTTGCTTGTTTTCCCCTTGAAAAATATTTTTATAACTTTCGTGGTAAAAATTTTTAGTGTACTTTTGGAAAATATACGTATATTTTTAGAAAATTGTGTGGTCATGGTCTAAAATGTACATTTTGATTTTATAATTGGTATAAATTTATGAAAGCAGTTTTCCCTCCCTGGCTTTCTCACATTTGTTTACATAAAAATGCATCCCTGATCTAATGGTATGCGTTGGTTTTTGAAAAAGTTTAAAAAATCTAGAGAGCCAAACGACTGTCAAATTTTCATCCGTATTTTCTCTCAAAATCTTATAGTTTCATTACATATTACGTTTAGACGATCCGACTTGTGCTCTTCTATACACAAATTTGGCATGTCGTACGACTTGTGGGACAATGTAAAGCACCCTTAATTGGTTAACCGTTTAATATCTAAAAACATCTGGCATTTTTTCTGAAGTACATTGGTGTGTCTTTGCGTCAGTTGTTGTAAAGCTTCCAGTGGCGAAGGCATAGTTAGTGGTCCCTGAACAGCTTCAGTTCTAAACAATCCACAAACACATCAAAGTATCCTATTTCGTCGGTATTGTGTAGCACCAGCGAAATAAAATAATTACTAAAAATGTCTACCAAAAACAATTGAAAATTGAATGTGTCTCCTTGACATCCGAGGCGCTGCAACACTGTTACAAAATAAAGAAGCTTCACCTTCTATCATTTCTCCTTTCCTCTCGTTCTAGCACAATGCACCCCATGTGTAGGGCTCATCTCTGGTCTCAGATGAAAAAAAAAGAACGTGAAAAAAGCAGAGTTATGAGATAGTTAAGCTTCACCTGCTGCCATTTCTGTAACTAACCCTTTTCCTCTAGTTCCAGCACACTGTATAGCATGTGTAGGGGTCATCTCCTGAGTGCTGGTCTAAGATATAGAAAATATAGAATAGCCAACTCTATTAGCTCACTGTACCGTCGTCGCATTGTTGGGTGTGTCTCGTTTTTATCATCACTACAACAATTTAATGATATCGGAAACTCGTTCCCGACTACAACTGCGATGCGGCAAAGTTAAAGTCAAATACATTTATCGCCCTTCTGAAAATATATTTTCTTAGTTCCGGTGCTGTACATTGCCTGAGCACTGGTCCAAGCTACAAATAAAAATATTTATGGAGACTGTTCTGTATACCACGTGAAATGAAATCTTGGGAAATTATCATAGCCTTGTTGCTCCAAATAAACATTTAGGAAAACAATTCTATCGCAATTCCGCACGGATTGATTTCACGTGGAATAAACAGCAGGGACGTATTTTTTATTTTATTCTGAGTATTTGTAGTAATATTGCCCGAAAGAAAAATTTTATTGTGACATCTCTTTACTGCTTCAAATAAAATTAATTTCTTCAATAGAAATCATTTTTCTGTTAAAAAGTCCCATTGTGAACGTCGATATTCCTTCGTTGCAAACAAATTTTTGTGTACGTAGTTTTACTGTGTTGAGTTGAGTTGAAACACCATATACGAGTACAACAAAAGCAACGACCATGTAGTATGTACATATATAAAATACACTATAAAAAACAGCTATACACACATGCACACATACAAAAATGCATACGTCCATACACATGCATACATTAATATTTTTGTAGGTTATGTGTATATAACTGAGTTTCAAAATGAGGCGTACATACTCTTTTCATTTTCATAAGATTCGTTTGTACGTTTGCTGGTCATATCAGCATTGAATGGAAACTGTTTTAGTACGTGAGGCAGTGTTGCCACGTATTATGTGCGCTGTTGGTTTTTTTTTCATGTATGATATGTGAAGTTTCGGATTTAACTTTTCAAACGTATTAAGACAAACTTATAAAATTTCGTGCGCACAAAATTTTTCGCCGAATAATACTACCGTTGATACCCGTATCATGTTCTCGTTCAAATAATGGGCCTAATAACGAGTACTAGATTAAAGAAAAATGTTCAGGCCTTGCAAATAATATTGGACTACGTGGTCCATTTTAGCTGAAATCGACTGGTCACAACAGCTTATTGTTATACGACAAGTGTTCGTGCTTTTCTTCGTATTTACGATTACTCCGTCTCATTAAAATTACTCTCTGAGGTGCTCCTTGAACTGGTTACATGGAGTAGTTTTTGGGTTAGTCCGATGAGTTATATGGTCCACCCCTAGGACATCTTAATATTAAATAAACCACGTTTTCACGTTTTGGACTAGTCCTACCCCTCTCTGGACTACACTATACATGCAGGGGATGTACAAAAAGATAGTAGTAGTCGCAGTCGAAATACGACACTCGGAATTAAGTTTAATGTCATTTTAAATGTGGGGGTAGAAAAAGACCGCATAATAAAATTACTTTCTTTATTTTAAAAAAATTATTAAAATTATTTTCTTTATAACAAAAACAGGTTAGGTTTAGAAGGGTGGTGTCTTAGTAGCATAGGATCGATTGTGAATGCTTTTGAGGTAAACGAATGGAAAAAAATAAATAATAGAGCAAAAGAAGGATGGAAAAAAAGAAATAGTAGAGCGGAAGAAGAAGATGAGAAAAGAATGAAGAAAAGGAGTGAGTAAGAGGTGCATTTTATTTATTATTTTACTTCGTCGACGTTTTATTCTTAAAATACTGACGAAGAACAGTGTTGCAGCACAGAAATATCAGAAAAAAATTTTGGGCTTGACCGGGCTGGGAATCGAACCCGACATCAGTATGATGGTGGGAGCGAAGTCTGGTTTTCTGATCATACTTTCAACAAGGATAATGTCGTTCCTGTCACTTTTGACGTGCGAAGATTCAAATCGAATTTTAATAAACATTACTCCCTCTATCCTTTCTCCCAAAACCTTATTTCCTAGTTCCGGCACAATGCACCGCATGTAGAGGAGTCATCCCCTGAGTGTCGGTCCAAGAAAAAAAAAATAATGTCGCTACAAATCACTAATGAAATTTATTCTTCGTCTTCTATAAAATGGCAGTAAAGTGTATTATATATTCTTTAAAAACACATATAGTACATATGTATGTATATATAACTTATTTTTTCGAATATATGTATGAATATGTAATAAGTAGACGCAAATATTTTTGGTGGCAGCACTGTTGTAAAGAGTATACAAATTAAAACCGAATACAGCTTGGAAGAAATAATGATTAAATGACTGTTTGTGCGATGAAACGGTTCGAATTTTATTTTTACTTAGACGAACGAACTGGTTGTCATTTTTATGCTGGTTAGACAATCGACGGGACTGACAAAAAGAGAACTCTTAAAATTTGGAATGTAACAATAATAAAAGTTGCCAGCGAGCAAGCAAAACAGCTCTGTTATATCATACAGTGAATGCCAAGAATTTAAACACAGCAGTACTTGAACAATATTACAGTTGTTATATCATCATAAGTACAAATGCAACATTAATGGAAATGTAACAGTCACTATTTAGTACGAATAATAGCAATAGTTCTACGTTGGGTCAATTGAAATAAAAAAAAAAAATTTTTTTTTCCAGTGCTCAAGGGATATCCCCAACATACACAATTCATTGCACTGGAACTAGATAGACAGAGGGATAGGGCAGAGAATAGACATGTGGTAGGAAGATAAAACTTGATTATTGCACAACTCTGCAGTTGCGTTTTAATTACAAAGCAAAGTTCCGGCGTCTCTGATGTTACTTTTTAACGTATTATTTTTAAGCTCCGGGAAGCCATTTCATGTATTTTTTTGCTTCGCCGATGTTTTATTGCTCAAATACCGACGAAGAAAAGTGCTGTAGCAAAGAAAAATCAGAAAAAAATTTTGGACTTGACCAGTTTTGATGTCCAAAAATTATGATGACATATTAAAAATTGTAAAAGCACAATGCATTGCATGTGTAGTGGTCATCCCCAGAATGTCGGTGCAGGAAAAAAAAGCAAACGAATTCTTTTTATTCTTATTCTTTGCCTAGTACAACAATTTGCCATAGACCTTGATATTGCGAATTAGTTTTTCACTAAAAAAAATTAATAAAATATTTGATTTGAAATGGGTGATTCAAGTAGAGGTACTTTTTTCAATAGCCTTTTTTGACAGATCACATGCTGTCACGTTATTTTTGTTTAGTATTGTTTGGCATTTCATAATGGAAAGACTTACGCCTGAACAACGTTTACAAATCGTTCAACTTTATTACGAAAATTCACGTTCTGTGAGGAATGTGTTTCGTGCACTTCGCTCAACTTATAGTCAACATAATCTACCTACTGAGCGTACTATTCGCAACACCATCACCCATTTTGAGACCGAGCATTCATTATTGGATAATGTTCGACCGGTTTGGTGTGGTTTGTGGGCCGGTGGAATCATCGGTCCATATTACTTTAAAAATGATGCCGGTGCGAACGTAACCGTCAATGGCGACCGTTATCGTGCCATGATAACCGACTATTTGATGCCTGAAATTGAAGCTCGTGATCTCGGCGACATTTGGTTTCAGCAAGACGGCGCCACTTCCCATACATCGCATCAATCAATGGATTTATTGAGAAAACATTTCGGTGCGCACATAATTTCACGTTTTGGGCCGGTCGATTTGCCACCAATATCGTGTGATATTACACCGTTAGACTTTTTCCTGTGGGGATATGTAAAGTCTAAAGTTTATGCGGACAAACCCGCTTCGATTCAGGCCTTGGAGGAAAACATCACGCGTGTCATTCGCCAGTTACCAGTCGAAATGCTCGAACGAGTCATAGAAAATTGGACTCAAGGGATGGACCATCTGCGACGTAGCAACGGCCAACATTTGGTAGACATAATCTTCAAAAAATAAATGCCAAAGAATGTTCTTTCAAATGATAATAAACATTCTCCATTAAATTTTATTTTTAAGTAGGGAACCTCGAAATGGATCGCACATTATTAAAAATTTTGTATTGCACTGCACGTGTCAAATGTACTCTTAAATGCTTAAATGTTCATACGTACTGTATTTGATAGAAAAAAATTATTCGTAAGAGTTCAGTACACATACGCACGCATACACACACACATACAAATCAATGTAAATATGTAAGTATGCGTTGATCAACATTCGAACGCAATTATAACGAATATGAAAATAATTTGAATAAGCTTCAAAGTAAGTCGCAGTTTAGACGCCCTAACATTTGGAAGGGAAACATTTAGTTTGGTAGAGTATTACGGGTGGGGTAGAGAGCATCGTTTTTGTGCTGGGTACTCTTTGATACGCATTGTTCACATTTTCTTTGCTTACAAAATAAAAGCAAATAATAACAATAATAATGGAATTTCACCGGCAAAATATTCGACTGTGTGAACGGGAATGTAAAAACAAAAGACAACTCCAGATTTTTTTCTTCCAAATGTTCGCCTGTCTAAACGCGGACTAACAAGTATTCTCAGTAAAAATTTTTACAAAAAAAAGAAATTTTTTTTAAAAAGAGTGCTCTAGTTTATTAACTATTTATCAAACGCGAAATCTTTAACAAAACTATTAAATATGTACATATATAAATAGATAAATATTCAAGAAAGTTCATAGTTTAATTAATTTTTTTAAATTATTTTATTTTATTATTAATATATTTTATTACAGTGCGAGCTTGATTTTCGCAACCCCCGATCTGCACAACAGGCAACATTTTTACATTAAAGTCATTATAACTGCAATTATTTTGAAAAAAGAGGCTCAATAAGTGCAACATAACTTTCTTATCAATTTACATTGTTTGTGTACTTCTTGTTCAGAAAGGTAGTTTTATCGGCGTGATCTATTTTACCGCTACTGACAATACATATGTATGTAGTATGTACATATGTACATACATACATATACATTTTCTTCTATTTTACATCTTTTGTGTGTTCTTTATTCATAATATTCATTATTTTTTCATAATTTTTTTAAGAAAGTTGCTTGGTACGCCAATGTTACAACACGAAGAAATTTTTTATAAAAATGATGGGGTGTCATCAAATATAATAAACCAAGTTCGGGCATTGCAACTTTTCGGTAATTGATTTTTGCTGGTTGGGTAAATCGAGCTAGCACTGTATTTGTATAATGAAATTAATACCGGCGATTTATAGTTCGTAATCATTATGATTTCGGTATGTACATATACTACATACATACGTACATATACAGTCAAAACAAAAATCAATCGATTCGTACTTAAATCAATCCGAAGCGGTGTGAAAAGTACGGTAAGTACGGATTAAATCTTAAATCAAGTAGAGAATACCTTATTCAAGTACGGATTCTTCAAGTGCTAAATACAGCATGTAATACCGAATCCGTACTTGAGAGAAGCTGAAAACGAGATTGATTTATGAAAAGCAGAGATCGAATAAATTTTTTAAACATCCATATTTACTTGTTGTATGGTTAAGCTAGTTGTCCTTATACCAAGTCATCAGTAGACCTTCAACCAATTTTTTTAAAAGCTCACAAATCTTTCATGTTTACACAAAATGTTCCACAAAATCTTTGAGAATTACATAAATACAAAATAAAATTCCGTACTTAATTTATGATTTTTTTCTTGATGTCAGAATTTCCAAGATTGGATCTCTCATATAATCTTATTTTCATCTTGTTTTAAGTAGATAAGAGTACTATTGGTAATTAAATTGTTAAGTACGACTCGTACTAATATTAAATAGAAAAAACTTAAATTTAGTACTAACTTATTCTTTCTAGGTATATATGTATGTATGTACGTACATGCTTAAACCCGAATACAAAAAATTATTTCTTACTCTTGGACCGGATTTCGGGGATGAGCTTGTGTAGAGCAATGATTTGTGCTGCAACTAGGAAATGAGGTTTTGGGAGGGATGCCAGAGGGAATAGTGTTTATGGATAAACGATTTTAATCTTTCCACGTCAAAAGTGACTCGAAAGACCTCTGCGGGTATTGTATTCCACATACGTGATGTTCGGGCAAAAAATTATTAGAATGCAGGGGAAATTGTTAGCTATTTTTAGCACTATTATTCTTACAAAGCTAAAAGGGAACACCGATCATCAGGAGATAACTCCTATACATGCGGTGCATTGTGCTGGAACTAGGGAAATATGACAGGAGGTGAAGCTTCACTATCTTACAACTCAAAAAAATCAAATTGTTTTTGTTTTCTATAGAAATGGCGAACGATTATTTTCTCTTGGGCTTCTATGAACATTTAACTGAGTTTTAAAATGTGCGATAAAAAAGAATATCTGTCTGACAAATTTAACGTTTTAAAAAATCGAACGGTTTGGCTGTTTCGAAAAAAAAGTGAAATAATTTTAATTCGAATTCGATGGTTTGTTTTGCACCGTGTTTGACTGTCTACTTTCCGTATGGCTGGGAGTGTAGCAACTACATAGTGTATTATAAAGTTGTTTGTTTGGCTGTATACTTTTACATAAGTACGAGATCTGAAAATTTTAACATTTATATGCATGCAAAACGTACAGCCATGCATATATGCATTACAGGGTTATGCATTTCCATAAATGCATACATACATACATATGTGAGCAAGTATTCGTTTTGTTTATTTGCCTGTGTATGTATGTGTGAGGTGGTAAATTGTGATATTTTCACTTCATGCAGCAAAGCACAAAATAGTACATCATACTGAAGCTACAGCAAAAATACCATAAGCAAATTGAAAAAAACTTATTTTTCACATACTGTAATGAGAACAAAAACGAAAAATAAAAGAAAAATACAAACAAAAACATTTTAAATGAAAATTTCAAATTAATGAAGGAACGAACGAACGTTACGAACTGGATGGCTGGCTGGCAAGCAGGCTGGTGATTGTGCGAAATGTGTGAAACGAGTGAATAGTGGAACTGAACTTAAATTTAACTCAACTGGTTTAATATCCGAGTACTTTTTTTATTGTTATTATTATCATTTTTGTTTCTTGTTGTTGTAGTGGCTGTTAGTTGTTGTTGTTCAAACCGCTGCCGATATTACTGATGATATGTTGTTATGACTTTTTGTGTTGCTGTTGGTTTCTTTTTCAGTTTCGTGATAATATACATATGTATATATATACAAACATAAACGCAAAAATATATTGTAGCTACATATTTGTGTATGTACATACATACATAAATACATATGCAAGCGTTTTTCTGTGTGCAGTTTATTTTGTATTTTTTTTTTTAATTTCATTTACAACTCTCAACGTATCGTAGATTTCAACAATTTGAATGAAAATTATTGTTTGCTTTTTTTCTTTATCTGGTTTTATTTTTCTTGTTGGTTGCAACTCAACTAGTCTAATTAAGCAAGAGCATAATTTTCATATCATTTCTATCGAAAACTATACAAAATTTAAGCCGAATGCTTATAATAATAAAACAGCAATGGCAACAAATGGCAACATATAGTACATATATTTACGTTTACAACTTGCAAGCAACAAGAATCCAAAAGCTGCTCGTTGTTCTCAGTCATCTGTTTTGTTATTGAAATTTTTATTTATTTATTTTATTAATGTAACTTTGCACGTACCATATGTATGTATGCATGTATAGCTGTATGTATGTATATTAATAAGGTATTAATTTTGAGAACTTATTATCGCGATAAATACAAAAATATTTATATTGTTTGTACAATTCATGGTGTACCAGTAGATGTGCGTGTGTATGAAATGGAATCGTACACAAAAATATTCAAGGTGATCGATTTAAAAACGAACAAATAAATAAAAAGAGAAAGAGCAATTATAGAAAATAAGAAGTATAATAAATGCCTTTACTAAGAGAGAGATCGGGCAACATTGCTGTTTTTAAATATTAAACAAAAAAGGAAAAAAGAATAGGCAACAATCATTCATCTATTTAAAAACAAAAGAAAAATATTTGTTTCTTCCTCTTCACAGTTGGTTTTGTTGTTTTATGAAGAAACTTACGAGAGCAGGAACCTAAAAATTCATACACTCATACATGCCTGTTTAGATACTCATACAGATGAATAGTTTTTTGTTTTTTTTTTGTATTAACTTTTATTGTTGTTTTTAGTTTAAAAGCGGAAATGATAACATTAACATTGGGAAGAGATACGAGCAGTAGATCCTCGTAGAATCATGTGAAAATTCCCAACATTTATACTGTTAAACTTGAAAACATTCATGTTGTTGTTGTTGTCGTTGCTTAGACTTTGTTGCAATACGAATACATTCTTTAACTAGTCACAATGATCTTTCCGTTTTAGCTTTCTATTAGGTATGCACATACATACATACGAGTACTTATGTTTTGTTGGTTTTGGAGAAAACTAAAACATGTTTCAGGAGAAACATGGTAATCTTCTGCATCATTCTCATTTAATCTACTTATGTATGTATGCATTTTATCAGGGTCGTTGTTGTTTTTCTTTTGTCTTCTTCTTTTTTATTATAGCGGGTATTTAGCATTAAAAATGATACACTGTGTTATATGCCTTAGAGTCCAATTACACAGGTGTATTGCAAAAACAAAAAACAACAGAGTAAATAAATAAAACAATTTCGAAAATTACGTAAGAAGAACAAGCGTGAAAGAAGCTAACATATACAAAAAGTTGTGCTGAATGCTGCTGCATACTTCTTGCTGATGACAGCATCAATGGTAATAATGACGTTAATAATATGTTATACTTGGTTGCTTTGCTTTTGTATCGTATTATCTACTCATTGGCGTTTCCTATAGTAATCACTTTTTCTCTTTTTTTTCTGAAATATTTATCAATAAAATCAAACGTGAATCATGCGAAAGACAACAAAACCGTTTTCATTCTACTTGGGATTTGTTGACGCAATATTTTTATAACTATTTGATCTGTAAAAGTGATTTTAACAATGTGTATTCTACAGAGTGAATGTCAAACTTTCCACTGCAAACTTCATACATGATGTGTAAAAGCTGAATAAAAATATGCATCGGTAAAAATCAGCCTGCTTTTACAGTTCAAAAGTGTTCAATTGTGTATGGCGTGCTATATTGTGAAATGACAAAGCTTCTGGCATCAGCTGTTTTGAAAGTCAATTATGCTTGTGGCTCGCCAAATACATATATACATACGTATGTATATGTATAAGATAACCTCGGTTAACACAACCCTCGATAAGCGCAACTCGGCGATAATCGCAATACCCAAATTCGTAACATTGGCGACTCTATTAACGCAAGTTTTCAAAAAACAAAATCGCAATTAATGCAAATTTTTTTTATAAATAAAATATGTATCATCTAAAAAACCACAGTCGAAAATTTAACTTGATAATAATCAACAATACAAATTTAGGCAGAATGTGTATTTTTTATTTTTTCTAGATACATACATATATTTTTTTTTGTGTTTGATTTAATTCTTTATTTTAATTATAAATATAAATTTTATTTATTCTAAACGTTAAAGCTTTCATTTGGTTTAAAATAATATTTTTAATCGAAAAGAATGCATATAAATTTTTGAGTCTGTTTTCGCAACAGCCTAAAATTTCTATTGGTTGCGTTAACCGAGGTTACACTGTATATAATTAATTGTACATACATATGCTTTAAAAACAACATTTCTAATTATTATATACAGTTACAAGTGAATGGAAATAGAAATCAGTATATAATTTGCCATCCGTAAATTTTTGTGAACAACAGTAGTTTTTTGATTTAACGAATATCGCATTTAACGAACACCCACATTTTTTCTACTGACTACATTATAGAACAAACAGAAATTTTATTTTGTCCTCGGTTTATCGAGCAAATGTAAAAAAAGTTGAAATGAAAAATATAATTTCCGACAAAAATTACTAAAAATGAATGTAAATAAAAATATACCGTTAGTTTTATTCTTCTGATGTTTTTGTTTGACATTGTTATGGACGAAATTGACATTCTAAGCCCAAACATAAAACAAAAGATGTCATTAAGCACTTCGGAATTTTTATTAAACGGGCTCAGAGCGAGAGAGAGAGTGAGAGAGAGATAGCTTCAAGAATATGCCATGAAGAAAAATAGACTTAGCTTATTTTTTAAATATGTATGTAAATTATTTTTGTATTACAGTGTTTTTATTAATTTTTCCTTTCCGAATATTTTTAATGAAATATGTATTTTAAATTGTTATAATTTTAATGAAATATTAAAAAATATTGTACATATTTTGAGTTTTGCTTTTCTGTTTTAATTTAGTACTGAATATATCGAACAATTCACTCTAACGAACAAGCCTGACAACAATTAGGTTCGTTAAATTGAAATTATGGGTTATGTCATATTCCGTTTATACGGCGACTGTACCCACTGTAAAATAAATAATGATCTTTTCCTCTCTGTCAAAGCCTGATCCGCCTGTAATCTCTACAACTATCCCTTGACTCTAGTTCCAGCACAATAGGCGTCATGTGTTGTCATACCCTGAGTGCTGAGTCCAAGAAAAAAAAGAACTCTGGAAAAAATTATTTCGACCACATTATTATTTCGAACAGCATTATAATAAGAATCTTTGAAAATTAAAAAAAAAACTCAAAAAATTACGGCGAATAAAAATGAACATAAGACTACTTCGTTGCACGGTCAATAACGAAAAGGCAGCATTTCGGCATGTATTTATTCAAGTCTTCAGACTGCTCTTTATGAGAACAGCTATCCAAGAGACCTTAACTTTAAACTATCTTCAGACCATTGGTGGCCGAAAAAGTTTTGCCGCTGTATTGCTGGGAGAATTATGAAGTACAATGACAGGCAAAAGTTGACGACAATTTTTATTAAAATTTAATCACAAGAAAATATTTTGGTTGCAAGAAATGTATAATAATGCAGTTCAGAATGAATTTCAAATTTGTTCACTCGCTAAAATAAAATAATTTTAAAATTTTACCTTATAAAATTTTTTAGCACAAAATTATGGAAAATTATCAGATTAATCAGATGGAGTGTTAGCTGCGCCAATTTTTGATAATTAAAAGGAAGAATTGTATACACAACAACTCAAATAAGTTTCTCTACATTTATACTTTTAGGTCAGTTTCGTAAAGGAAAATATCTCATGGACGTTTAAAATTGAAGAGGGTAAAACAGAATGAGGTGTAGTTTATGAACAAATTGTATGGCGAAATGGACATCTATGCTTCAGACACACTTTGCTATAGATCAGCCCATTATCCAATAAACAGGTCAAAGCGATACTTCTGATGATTTTTTGTAGGGTTATGTTTTTAATGTCAGAAATTGTGCACTTGTCATAAATTGTTTACTTTCTTTTTTGTTACATTTCCCATTCTATTAATTTGGGTATGGGTGAAAAAAATCGACAGAAAAAGAAAAGAATTTTGTATGAAAAGAAATCATGCTGTTGTTGATATTATTTTTCACGGCACTGTTCACAGATTCAATTGTCACCATATATAAAAGATAAATATTAAGCAAAAGCTTTAATTATTAAAATTATTCTATACATAGTATAACCACATTATGTCTCATTGATGAGTTAAATCAAGTGAATCTTACTTCTTTCTTTAGATTGCGAAAATGGCCTTGATTCAAATATTTCGGAAGCGAAATAAGATTGTTTGCTTGCACCTGATAAAAATTCACAAAAACAACTTGCCTATAAAATAAAGGATATTCTATTCAATAAGCAACACACATACATACATACATATGTACACAAATCAAGCAAGAAATAAAACAAAATTTAATGCAAGAACAGATGTTTAACTTACCAAAACAAACCGAACGCAACAGTTAAAAATTTGACTTCAGAAGCATGAAGCCATTCACTAGCAAAAAAAAACATTCTTTACAAAAGTGCATTCTTAACATACTCGTACACGTTACAAACATCCACACGCACGTACTAAACGTCATGCCAATCAGTAGAGAAGCACTTTTGAACAGTATCAGGAGTGGGAGATTAAGGTGGTGGATTTAACTTTGTGAATAAAACATAAAAGAAACTGTTATTTTTTACAGAGGCAAAGAGGAAAGCATTCGCACACGTTGTTGAATTCCAACAATTCATTCACCCGAACATATGGTTACAAAATTCTATATGCAGACATCAGCATCACCTTCTATGTGAAAATGTCCTGACAGTTTGTTGTTTATACTCTTTAAGTAGCAGTTAGTCTGTTGTCTCGCAAACACAAATATAATTTCTCCCAATTTAAAATACTTTATGCTTTATATTTCGCGGTTCTGTCTGAATATCTAAGTTGAGTGAAGGCGCACTCATAAAGTAAAAAAGTCAAAAGAGCCAAGGAAGAAAGGAAGCATGAAAATATGAAAACAAAAACAAAACCCTTTTTTCGTACAACACTAGAGTACCACTAAACACTTTAATACATACAATGTATGTATGTTTGTATATGTAAGCACCAACGCAAACATTTAAAACTGTTAAGTAAATCGCAGTGATAAGTCTCCACATACACTAACAATAACGTCATCATTACCAACGACATTCGGCTAAAAGGCAGGAAGGCGGCCAGTTGTTTTTGCAAAACCATAAAATGAAATAAACCTTAAATGACTCTCTATCCTCTATCAATACGGATGGGCACCAGAAATAATCTTAAGTTTAGTTGTTAGCAAATAGCCGCTGCCTCAACAACAATATCAGTGTCGGCCACTAATAACAGCTGATAGTAAAATTTCTTTTGGTCTTTGAAAATTATCAAAATTAAATAAAAAAATATCCTGAAAAAATAAAACGAAGCAGCAATTTTTTTAGGCACCCATACATCCATACATAGTTTTTGCTTGACATGAAAATTAACGCTTATGCTTATTTTGCTTCGTTTCATTTATATGTGTGTATGTGTATGTATGCATTAAAAGTACGAACTTATGTAAATGTATGTATGTATGTAAGTGCATATAGCCATTCAATATAAATTAAATACATAAATAAGTTAAAATATGTTTCAAGGCAAAATAAACTTAAGACTGCGTCATACAAAACAAACCAACAAAATAATCAAACAAGCAACTAGCCAGCCAGCGAACTTTGGCCACTTTGTCTTGGTCGTTGTCAAATCGCACGGCACGGCACGGCACTGCTCGGCCCAGCAAAGTGCGGCATACAACAATCGACATTGCCTTCAACTAAAGGCAGCAAAAATACGACTACCAACAAAGCAAACAGCCAACAACTTGTGTCGATTATTGCTGGTGCCAATTTTTTCCAAATAGTTTCTACTTGAAGTTCTTGCTCGATGGCTGGCTCGCTGTTTTGAATTGGCTTTGCTTTCAATACATTTATGTATGTATGTACATATGTATGTATGCAATCGGCCATTGAATGCGAAAGAGTATCTCGCCTCATACAAGTAACTTCATCATAAAAACACTTTTCAAAAAAAAAGAAATGATATTGTTCGCCTTTTAATTTTTTTCCATATTTTATATCTATAAGACACAAACCAGCATACAGAGCGCAAAGTAACTTATACGATTCATCCAACCATCCATCCAGCCCACCACATCAACGTTAGTGCACAAGTGGAGTCATCCTATAGTATGGCTAAAAACTCACAGTATCTAAAGCATTTATGCATGTACACATGAAAATATCCATACATACATACATACATGTACGTACATCCATCCATGCATACATACATGCATACATATATTGTATAAGCAACTGTGTATGCATGCATACATATCCATACATACATATGGATGTACATATTTTTGTTTATAAGAATATATGTATATGCAAGTGTGGGTACATATGTTTGTATGTATGTACATGTATACGGAGTTTTATGCGATGATATGACCGAACGAACGAACATCAGCATACAGAAAATATAAAATACGAGTAAAATACAAGAAAGAAGAAAAAATCCCAACTGACAACATTCCACACACGTGTGCAAGTGTATGAGTGAGTATGTGTATGCGTATGAAATATAGAAACCCCACTCTTTGGAAACAAGCACATAAATGAATCCAAATAATAAAACTAACAACACTACAATACGAGTATAACAAGAAAACAAAAAAACACTCATACGCATGTAAAAATCTCCAAATAGTTCCCCCGACTTTAAACATTCAATGATTCAATACAGCACAGCACAGCACAATAATGCTTTGGGTTGCCATATTAATAAAGAAATTTTATATGAACCAGCAGGAGCGCACTGTTAGGGCCGTATGACACTACATTAATTTTTCATTAATTAATATAAAATTGATAGAAAGGGACAGCAAGAGTAGAAAGAAACAAATATAAAGTCTATGGTTAATATTTAATAATATTTAAAGTATAATATAATATTTTAATATTAATAATAATATATTTTTTCATATATCGCTCTGTTGTCAACATATAAAAGCTTTTAAGTTCGATACGTCCATTTTTAATTTTTTTTTGACAGTTACTCATTTTTATCGATAACACTACGGACGGTTTGACGTTTTTGCATTTCCCTTTATATGGTTGTACTCTTTGCACCTGATTAATTTCCCCATTACAATATATTTGCGCTCTTCTCCAAAATTTGAACAATGCAGAGCAAATGTAGTGTCATAAGGGTTTTAACAAGTTAAGGCAAGCATAATACATACATGTGTATGGAGAATAATTTCCAGCATTTACTCAATGTTGCTGATGCTGAATATTTTAACGTTTTCAAGCAATTTTGCAGTTTTTATGTTTGTGTTTTTTTGCCGTTATTTAAAATTTTTATACTATATCTTTATATACTTTTTTTAAACACGAGCAATTCATTTCTTGCGTCTTAATAGAAGCAATAACGCCAGCACAATAACGACAATGAATTGCCAGTGTTCAAAACTGCCTTATAGATTCAAGAAGATTTTCTCTATGAAATGCTTTTAGTCAAAAGGATATCCAAGCAGAGAGAAGCGAAGATATTATCGAAGAGATTCCTTATTTTTTTCTTGAGGTAAATCCATTTAATTTCATCAAGAAGAGAAACACATAAAATCAAGAAGAAAACTTGTTATTCAAGATTTTTTTCATTCAATTTCTGCTATTTTTTGACACCAAAAAAACATGCCATAGAAAAAATTTTTTGATTCTATTAGGTTCTCTTCTGAATTATACAAAGAAAGGGATTCCTTATTGATTTCATTAGGTTCCTATATGATCATGTGTAAATCATCATCTTAATTTTCTTCATAAGAATATCTTCGCTCATGCCCAACGTTTCTTTCCCATCCTCAAAATATTTCAAACAATATCCAGAAAAAATTATGAAAATCGATCCAGCAGTTCTGCTCTGAAGCGCTTAGCAACGAATATCATTTAAGTTTTAATTATGTAGATAGTTATGTAGTTTGGGTGAGTAATGTATTTTCCTCTACGTCTTGTTCTTCTACGTCTTTATATATATATATATCCTATGAGTTACTTTCGACTCATTTATATCCATGTTTTAAATTTCATAAAAGTCGTTCAGATAGCTTGCGAGAGGCAGATATTACCCCATATGTCCCTTCATCACACTATTTCTTAAAAAATGTATTACCTACGTATTGTTTTAGACTCTGATCTACCTAAGTTTTAAATTTTATGCAAATCGGTTTTATATTCAAAACAATTATTTAAAAAAATTTTCTGTACCTGGCAATACTGTTGTGCAGTTACTCAAAAAATGTTAGATACGGGATTCAAAAGAATCTGTTAAATTTAAAAAATATTTTTTACACATATGGCAACCCTGCTGTCCAATTCCCGACGGCTCAAAACCTGATGTGAATTGACCCGCACCGATGTTGAAAATTTCAAAAAAATAATAAGTTTTCCTTCTTGAAAAAAAAACAATAGAGATATCTTTTTAATTTTGTTCTATTTTAGTAGACACTTTAGAGGTGGCGAACACGTACATATCTTAACACATATAAAAAATATTAAGAAAAATGCTTAATAAATTAAACTTTTATGAAAAAAAAATTTTTTGAATTCAACTTTATTAAAAATTTCTTTCTTTTTACGTTAAAAAAGACGGGTACTGATAGTTGAGTAGTTAGCAAGCAGAAGGTCTTAGATTCGATTCCCTACCCAGTCAAGTCAAGATTTTTCGGTGCTACAGCACCCTCCTTCATCAGTATTTGAGCAATAAAAGAAAATAATGTGTCAAAATTAGCATCAGAGACGCCGCAAGGTCGATTTATAATTACCACGCAACTGCAAATTTTTGCAAGAATTACGCTCTATCTTCCTACTACTTTTACCAACTGTTTATTCTCTACACTATCCCTACCTTTATCTAGTTAAAGTGCAATGCATTGCATACGTAGGTGCTATCCCCTGAGTACTGGTCGAAGAAAAAAATATACAAAAATTCTTTTGAATTTGACTGCTTATTACAGATTATTGCTCGGCAATATATTATACTAGTTGCTGCTTTATATATATTTTAACATATATATATGTCAATACGTTAATATCTTATGTTGGGATTCAGATGTGACAGTCGCCGGGTAATAGTGGCCAAAAGTATCACTCGTGTGGTCTCTATAATACTCCCAGGTGCCATTATCTATAATTTCTTTAAGTAGCCATTCTGCTGCATTTAATTTATATTTTATTAGCATATGATTTTAACTATTTGGTTTTGTTTTAAAAATCTGGTAAATACTTTTTTTATCTTATTGTTATTTCTTAATCTAAATAATATAAAATAAAATATTATATAAATAATATTTAGTTTTATTTTTATTTTAGTATTTCGCTACTCCTTTGTGTATGTGGCTCATTCAGAAAAATTGGTTTTTGTTTATAATAAAAATATATTTTTAAAAAATTCACAATAAAAAAAAACTTTTTGTCAATGAAAATGCAAATATTCTATAAATTCAAAATAAAAATATTAACAGCCATATTTATAAAAATATATTCTGGATTTGAAATAAGTATAAAGATTAAATTTTGTATTGAAATTTGTTATTTTTTATTTATTCTACGAGGGTCTGAATAAATTTTACTTGTTTATATATTTAATTAAAATTATATATTTTATTAAAGTTATAGATTTTTTTTAATTTTTCATTTGATTCAAAATACATTAGTTATGTTGGCCGATGGCAAGCCTAGTGCAGATAAAAAAAAAATCTAAAAATAGAAATATGTGGTGTGTTATAAAAAAGTAATCTCATGGATTGTTATGTTTTTATTTATAGATTTTTGGTTTTGTGTTTGGTATTCATCTTCAATTCTCGATTGATTAGTTGAATTTTAAACATATAGATCTTGGGTTTGTATTCAAAAATTAGGAAAAATCCACTGATGAGCTAAGTAAGCATTAGCCAAATAGTACTATGTGGATATGCTTTCCTCCTCAGTTATTGAGTTTACTTATGTAAAAAATACTTTATGAGAATATCATAAAGTATGTAATAATAAATTTGACATATATTTTTTAAGGGAAAAAGCACAATTTTAAAATTAGAATCAGTTATAGATTTTATTACAATTACCTGCAATCTATGTCAAAATTACTTATAAAATTTCGTTATTGTTATTGATTTATTGCTCAGTTGCTTGTTTATGGGACTTCAAAAAGGAATAAATAAAAATAAAATAAATAAATAAACCAAGTAGCCTTGTAAAAATTATTTGATACAACAAGTTTGTTTATTCGATTTAAATCTATTTAATTTTTCATATTTACTTTTTTCTTGTAAGATATTTTATCAAAACAAAATATATATGTACATACATATATGCGGACTCTTGAGAAAACATCATAATGCACCGCATGTGTAGGGAACATCTTCTGACTGCTGTTCCAAGTTAGAAAAAAAAGCCAGAATTCAACAAGATAAAGATCGAAGAAATTAGAAGTATATATATATATAAATATATATTACAATTATAATAGAGTAACTAAAACGATTTTTATGATTTTATATTGAATGATTTATCCACCATCCTTAAAATTTGTAATAGCTACGTTCGATTTAATTTGCCATTATTTAATTAGAAAAAAGTAATACATCTGGCAGCCCATGTCCATTACCCGTACTCTCGTAAAACAGCAAATTTATATGGCAGCCAGTGTGACCATATTTCAAAATCGTGTTCAAAATTAAGCTATAAAAAACTAGAATGGAAATTTGGATCTAAAAAAAAATTTTTTGCGTTTGCAACACTAATTTGCAATATAAAATCTAACAGCGAAAAGTCTGCTATAAGTGCACCTGTTGTAGACTAAACTAAAAAAGGTATTACAATTGTAAAAATTTGCCATTACAAATACAGCAGATTGTAAGTTGTGCTATTGATTTCTAAATAAAGTTCTTGAGTAGAAACCAAATAAACGACTAACAAAGTTCCCAATAGCATAAGATGAGGACAAATGCAAAAGTAAATATTAAACTTAAGATAGTAGCACTCTTTAAACATGAAACGTGTTTTCGTTTCAAACAAAAATGCATTGCATTTCTTGCGTTATAAAACAACTATTCCTTTAAAACGGTTGCACTTTACTATAAAGCCATTTTACAGCACTTTAAAATAGACCAGTAAAGTACAAAAGTGCGTAGAACATGTACATATATACATATTTTCTAATCCACTACACTTGTCATCAATGTTCTTTCTATCAAAAGGCGTGTGCTGTGGCATAGAACTGGTGTTGAAGACGAATTGTTCTTTTTCCTTTATTCTAAAGTGAAAAAGTAATTTTCCATATTATTTTGCTAAATTAACTATGCACTAAACACAATCATATTTTCATTCATTCAGTTGTAATAATTGTAGTTCAAATAAATATCGCTAATCCTAAACATTTAATCTTTTTTTAATTACGGCGATAATCTATATGGAAACGCTAGCATCTACTTATATGTAGAGCATTTTTGCTCTCAAAACTTATACGAAAAAAAATACAAATCTTTAGCATATAAATTTTGCAGAACTTATTGCTTTCGTGATGGCGAATTTTTATTGGCAGATTTTAAATGTTATTATTTTTAGCTACATAGCTAAACATACATATGCATTATAAATAATAAAAAAAAAGTTTAAAAAAGCTAGAAAAGGCTAAATAAAATTTCAAAAATCGAAAAATAAAGCCTAAATTTAAATTAAATTTAAAAAAATCTCGAATATGGTCACGCTGCTGAAATCTCTCATTTTTATTATTTTGTAGCTCAACTCTGAATTTGCTTTATGTAAGTTTTTGTGGAAACACATTTTTTGCTGTGTTCATGTATTATGTAGAATGAAATACAAACTAGCAAGAAAAAAAAACAACAAAAACATTTACTGAGCGTATGACATCATCCCCTCTTTTTCGCACACTATAATGCCATCCCTTTCTAGCACTTTGTATTGCTTTTATTTCCTTTGTGTATGGCGTCTATATAGTAAAACCATCATCGCAAACCATATGCACACAGATACACACCAACACATTAAAATACGAAAAGTATGTGGGGAAGGGAGTGCAAAACAAGGGAAACAGCACACTGACTAGAGGTCTGTGTGCCGCTTCAAGACTCTGGTGCACATATCTTTCACAACGAATGGTTATTTCTGATTTTACTATGGTAGACTAAGTACACGTCCGTTTATACGCTGGTCGCACATAAACTTTTTGTCGTAGTCGTACATTGAAAAGCGCGTAATTTTGTGTGAATTTTTTTTAAATAAGTTCCTAGATAACAAAGCTGGGATAAATAAATTAAATCGACTACCAAATTACATGAAACAGTGGAGATTATAATTTTATGAGAAAAACACACATTAAAAAAAATAAAAATTGTGATTTTAAATATTAAAAACTATTGCAGGAAGCAGAAAAGCCATGTTAATTTAAATAGAACTATTGAAAAAAAGAATAGAACATTGTTTACATTAAACAGTTAAATTACCTGTAAAATATTTTATTTGTTGCAATCAAAGCCAATAGCATTGGTGCAAAAGGTATTCAAATCGTAAAGGAAAACCATTCAAAAAAAATCGCGCATAAGAAAGACATAATCAAAACAAACCATAACCAGCTATTCAATCAATAACAACAGCAAATAATTCATAAGATCCATTGATCAACAACAGCAACAAGAAAATTATTTCGTGAATGCCTCATTCAACCACTCACAACTTACAAATCTAATGATTGCGATCGAAAGAATAAAGCAATAAACTGAATTAGACACAGGCAAGTTGATAAAGTATGTACTCAGATAAGAAGATATAAAACAACAACAAAAAAACACGAAATCAAAACATTAAAGTGAAAATTTTGGAGTGTTACAAAAACGAAACAAAGATGTCAAAACGTAACTCTCATAGACTGTGCTGCTGTTGTTGTTTAGACCTGTACGTATGCTTCTTGTTGTAATCAATACAATAACAAACTCTCACAACAGTCGAAAAAAATAGAACTCTATAAAAACAATTTGGCATTATTAGAAAGAAAAAAAGAAACAAAAATCAAAAGTGGACAATCTAACATTGGAGGAATCTTTCCACTTTTTAACACCACAAAGTCTACAAGATAGTATTGTGGATTTATTCATTAGGTTTAACAAAACAATGTGCACAGAGGTAAGTCAACTAACGATAGTACAGATATTTTGTTTTAATAAAAAATATTTTATATATGTTTGTAAGTACAAGTTTTTAAAAATATTTCGAAAATGAATTTGAGAATTATAATTTTATCCACCAGAAAAAATAAAGAAAAAGGGAAAACTTTCATTAGTTAAGTTTAACAAAAATATCAGAATGGCATTTCAATGTACCAAAATTAAAATAAAATTTCAACTTTCCTAATAGTTTATATTTGAAAAATGATACACTCTACTAGGGTTTTCAATTAGTTTATTTTTATTTAATCGATTCAATAAGCGATTACAAGATTTTTTAATTGATTTTCATATTTACTTAATAAAAAATATACATATGTATAGTAAGAAACAATTTTAGCCGTAAATCGGTTATTTGATAGGAAAAGAAATTATTGAAATTTTACTGCCGCATTTATAATTGCTCAATTTACAAGTTCTGTCGTTTATCCTTTGAAAAAAGACGATATGCCTTTATGTGCTTTTGAACAGGCAAATTTGTAGTATCGTTATTTCTTTACATTTTATTTACATTCATTTCATTTTAATCGATGGAAATAAACCAGGTAGGGAAATCTCAATTTGTTACGAATTATTTTTTAAATTTTTCACGATACGCATTTTTGATTCAAAAAGATTGAACATTGAATTGAAATTAATTAAATTGAGATATTTAAAATACGTTTACAAAATTATTTAATACAAATTATGAAAACTACCAACAATAAAAATACACTACTGTATAATAAAACGATTACACAATGCATACGACGTTAATTCGTACTTATGAATTGAACAAATGTAATATTTTGCAGTTTTTTTTAATAAATTTTGTAACAACATTTGTTTCATAAAACAATTGTATATCTAGCATATCGTTATTTTAAATGCAAAATCACGGAACTAACAAATATTTCTAAATTGATTTTTTTGATTGATTGTAATGCTGATCAAAAGGATGCATGCCTCACAATATTTTAGATTTGTATAATAAAAATTAGCTATTTTATTAGGGAAAATCAAAAGAATATAACTACAAATATGCGTCTTTTATTAATTAGTTCTTTCTTCATCCAGTAGAAAAGTAAAAATGTTAGTTACGTCGTGTGCGCATTTCACATTTCTTTACTCTCAATGAAACTGGTCTTAGAAATTTAATTCGCGCTCATTGTTAAGCATTCTTAACACTTGTAAAAACTTCGGTTGATCTTGCTGAAAAACTGTTGGCAATGCCGTTGATTGCCATGCCCCCATTTTACAATTTGAACATTCTCCAGGAAGCGTTTTTTCCCCCAAATTATTTTGCTGTATTTTAGAAAACCTTTTCCTAAAATGTTTTTAACCATTTGTAAGGTTCCAAAAAGGAAATTTTGTATGTAAACGACAATAAGTCCGTCATTCATTGTAGGAATAAAATAAGTATATATTGTTATTGAAATTCGAGCTCATCTATTTTCTAGCTTTAAGTCACGGTTGGTTGGTGGGTTATTTGGGTGAGGGACGTACAGGCTCACAAGTAGAATTTCGAGATTCCGTTTTGAAGATAGCACCCACACGTCCGAGATCTACTGCTGGATCCATCGAAAAGAGCTGCTTATTCCAACCCGTTCTAGCTGCGGCAGAACATATACTAAAATTGCAACGATACTTTGCTTTAAATCATAATCGCCAATAACATGTTTCACAATTTCAAAATGTGTAGCCGTTCATCGACACAAATTCAGTGAATTCGAAATTAATCGATCAGTTAAACGAATAGTAATTAATCGGTTAACCAATTAGTGGTTAATCAATTGAATACCCTACCAGCTGCTAAATTCTTCATATTCAAGTATTCATTTAATAACAACATTAAAAAAAAATAATTTAGTTTTATATTGTTTTACGCATACCTACATATGAACCTACTGGTACATTTAAATAGTGAACCGATTAATGTAGGCTAGCATAACCGATAACAACTTTCGATTAGCGATTAAATCAGTTAGTTTGTGTCGATGAAACGTTTATATTAAATTTTACTAATTCTGTAGTTTTTTTTTTATATTATTATTGGCACAGAAATCATTGTTAACAATTTAATGTTGCCACAATAAATAATAAATTGGAATAATATTCAAAAAGTATTTATCAAAACGATACAGCTTATAATCATTTCGCCAAACGTTTGTTCTGTCAGACCACACTTTAACTGCCTGTCACTGCAGTATTTTTTAAATAAACATATTTAAGTTGTAAAAAGAATTAAATTTTTACTTATATTGCTTTAAATTACGAAGGTTTGAAAAAGGTTTCACATACTCGTATTTAGAGAAGGAACAGTATTATTGGGGGTTTTTCCTTTTTCGGAGCACTGCTCAGGGAATGGCCCCTAAATATGTATGAGTGCACTGTATTGCACCGAAGCTACTTGGAAAGGCATAGTGTAAAGTAGTGGCAGATGATGAAGGGATGGGAAAGAATATATTTTAATTATTAGACTCTGCACTTGTTATAAATTTTTCCATTATTGAGGTTTTTCCGTGCGCAAATGTAAATATGTAATCAAATTAGCAAATACAAGCATCAGAAATAGATGATAAGCAAAAGCAGTGAAGAATAATCATATGATGCAGCGCAGTGATGCATTTTCGTAAAGCGAAAAGCGTGTAGTCGGAAACAGAGATATTCGTACGAAATGAAAATGAAAACGTTTTTGACTTCTCCAAAATACGTAAAACGCAAAAATTTTTCATTTTCAATTCGTTTCAAAATTACAAGGTGAAGTTGTAAAAGAAACGTTAAAAAAAATATTTCAAATGATCAAGAAGACTGTTGTTTCTTAAGTTCTGTCATAAAAAAATATGCAAAACCTATTTGCAAAACAGCAAAAAGCAAAAGTTGGTTTTACGTTCAAGCCAACTATTGAAATCTGGTTTTACCATATAAAAATATAATCTTAAAACCTTTTTTAAATTTGCTTTTAATTTGATTTAATGAAATACAAACTTGAATTTTATGTACTAAAGGCAGTGCTGCCAAGTTAAAAAATTTAAAATAGCTGGCAAGTTAAATGGAGCTCAATGAAATAAAAAAAATTAAGGACAATTTGGTAAATAAAGTCAGTACGTAGTAGCGCTTGGTGTTGTTGGCCTACAATACAACAAGCACACGCATTTTTGTTTATGTAAATTTGTTCCCTATGACAAAAACATGTACGAAAATAGAGAAGTATTTGCGAAGAAACAAAAACAAAAGTAGGTTTTGACACTCTCAACAAACAACAAATAACAAAACATTACTAAACATTAAACAAAAGGAGTCACCTGGTATAACGATGCCACAGTTGAAGACTGGGGTTGAACCCAGGTATGTTTTAGTTTTGTCGTCAACGTGCAGACTACTTCAGCCATCGCCACCCTCATTGATTTAATTGATTTTGGTGTTCTCCCAGAAAAGTGCAATCAAAATGATATAAAATGGTAAAATAGAAAAAAATTCTAAAATTTTTTCTAATTAAAACTGTTAATTGATCTTATAATTTTCGAGATGGGATGAAATCTAATTATTATTTTAATTGAATTTTCGTTTTTTTAATTGAATCTTGATTTACACTTTTTTCTGTGTAGAAGAGCGAATAGCGTTTACCTCGTCTAGCTGACCTTACCCTTACTTAAGACTAGATATAAAAAGAAATAGTATTTCTGACAATCGTATAAGACCCAAAATAGCCATAGATAGCAATCTTACTTGGCAGTGAAAATAAACTAAAACAGAAATTGATATCCTTAGATTAAAATGTGAATAGTAGCTTTGCAGGCTTACGTGTTTGTAGTATTTTGTAGTACATATGTACATACATACATACACAGATATGTATGTGTTTGTCATCAGACAGTGGCTGGCTATAAACATGCAAATAATGCTGAACAAACAGCACGTGGTTATTGAAAATTGTATACAAAACTATATATGAAGTTCGTTCCTCTTTTGTTTTCTTTATTTGCACGTTGCAGACACATATTTTTGCGCCTTGTACTTTGTTTTGTTCTCACAATTGAGAATGTAAGAATTGCGAAGGAAAAAACAAACAATAAATTGCATTGCTGGGAAAAGCACATCTTAACTTCCTACATGCATGCACGCAGTTGTGATGGTTGGTGGTGTAAGTATGTACTCAGTATAGTTGGTGGCAGTTGCTGTTAACTTACGTGCTTCTTGCAGCAGTGAACAAAAACAAAAAAAAAAGCACTTGTCAAGTCTATTTGTGTATGCTCTTCTTGTTGTCAGTAATAATAAAAATAATAATAACAATAATAAGAATTGAGAAAAGAAAAGCCAAACATTCATTCAATCAGCAATTCATATGAAGCATCCTGCAGGCTTGCCGTCTTCCGTTACGAATATCAGCAAAAAACGTAGCGATTGGACAAATCTTTAACTCACTAACTTTTTTCCACCAAAATTCTATTCAATAACATTTGCTGCAACAGTTCACAGAGAACTGGCTTCAAGTCTAACAGGGATTTACACAATTTCATCTGCTTTTTTGTGTAATTAAATTTAGTTTAGTTTCAATTTGACTTTTCTACAAACAACTTATGCGGGATTCCGAATTCCGTCACCATCATTGGCCAAACTGCTCATGTTTAAAGTCTTATTAAATAATAATGTGAACAGGAACAAAAATATGACCAAACAAAAAGTGTGAATGTAACTGGTAACACACAGGTTTTTCTTTAAATTTTAAAATTTTACTTGAAATACAAATCTTGGTATCTTATGCAGCACCTTCGTCTTAATTAACGATATACTCGCAGTAGATTTCTAGACAGCTAAACTATTAAAATTTTGGAAATAATCCATGCATTGCACTTAAAAAACCACAGCACACTTAGCGATACGCATAATACGCACGATACGACGACCGCCAAATCTCTTGTGGTGATACAAGGATGGTAGTTTATATTTGAGTTTCTCTTTTTTTATATCTTCGCTGCCTGCATAGGAGATGCAAATATTTCAAGGTGATCAGCCCGCCTTAAGATTAAGCAAAGTTTACATACATACATACATACATACATATTCTTTTTAGCAGGACGAATATTGTATAAAAACACAAATTGAAATTACGATAACGATTTAACAAGTGCAAAAGCACAGTTATTTTCGTACTACTACATACTGACTGACGGTTTACGTTACTCCAAAAGCATATGCTTTTGTGTTATGGTTAGTAAAATGGGGTGCTATTTTTAAACTACATTCAAGCGTAAAAATTCATGAATGACAGCAAAATCTATGATTTTTCCAATACATACTTCATTTAACACACAACAACAGCAATTTTATATAAGTTTTGTTAAAGAAAAAACGAACCGTTTCAATATTTATATAAATACATACAGTGCTGACAAAAATAATAGCAACGGCAACAGTTAAACTCATTTTTTTCTTTTTCTTTTTTTAGTGCTGCACAGTAGCCTAAAAAGTAAAATGTTAAGTTAGAAAATAGCAGCAACATTGTAGTAATATTTTCAAGGCAGTAGAGTAGAGTACACAGAAAAAATTTTCGCGGGAATGAATTCAATTAAATGAAAAATATATTAATTTTTTTTCAAGCAATCTTTTAATTGCCCCAATTAAAATCTTTAGTTTAGAAAAATTCCAAATTTCATGTGTATGTATGTTCTACATGAATACATAAGAATATATAGGATTTTAGTTGAATTTTAAATGCTGAAAAACCTCACGGATACAAATATGTTAATTGATATGATCAATTTGTTTGCTGGCCGAAAATTGGCAAACATTTTAATTGGCAGAACAATTTACTAAGTAATTTTTTAATTGAACCTCTTTTTCGATTTTTTCTGTGTAGAGTCGCCAAAAATCTAACCGAAATGTTCCAAAGGGTACTTAACTGTTTCGAGCTGCATATGAACTATTTTATTATTTATATATTTATTTATACTATATATTTGTTGTAGCGTTAACCTAGTCTATATGTACATTTTGTTGATGCTTATACAAAATCATTAGTAGACCTTCTACCACATTTTTGAAAAAGCAAAAAAATCTCTCATGTTTATATAAAAACTTAAAAAAAATCTTTGAAAATTACAAAAATGCAAATAAAAAAAAACTAAGTAGCCTTTGCCAAAAATATTGTAGACAAGAAATATAGATAATCTCTATATATCAAAATAAAAGTCCTGCCTCATTTGTCGGGTCACAAATCAACGCACACGCCAAACGCCAGGAGCTGGAGACTTGAAAATCAATACGCGTAGTACACCACTTTCGATGAAATCGGTACCTTAATATCTGCGAAACTAAGGCAGATAGAATCAAAACGCATATACATACATAAATGCTGTTAAAAAATAATCAGACAAGTGTTTGACATTTTTTTTTTGTAAAATTACGGAGTATTTTTTTCCAACCCATAGATCTTCTTAAGTATTGAACAGAGAATATAGCTATTTTCCGTGTTATTTTCTTCTATATAAAATCAAGAATGCATTTTCCTACTACTATTTTGATATTCGAACACATATAGAGTAAAAATGTACCTTGGTATCTTTATGCCTTTTAAATAGTGCTTTTTTTTGCTGTTTCAACTTCAACTTCTCCAAGTGCATTGTCATATGCACTATTTGATTTAAACAATGTATGTCTGTATCAAAGAATGTAGTCTTTTCACTGAAAAGTTAGCCAGGTATAAAAATATTTATTAAAAGAATATTTGCGAAATAGGACTAGTTGTTGGGTTAGGTACAGAAGGGTAATGCCCCAGCAACATTAGACCACCTCCACTAGAAGACCCTGAGGGTCTATTGTAAATCCCTACGAGGATAGAAGAAATTGTAAATAAGAATGAATAGAAACAGTTGTTAAAATGCTCAAATAAATTGGTGCATATTGCATTGAGAAAATTGAAAAGAAAAAAAATTTATTGATGAGTCAAAATAGAAGTGAAATGAATAAATACATGTATAAAGAAATTCAGTGCTATTATTTTAACACAGCTGTACGCACATGTATGTACATATTTATTTTTCCCCTTTTTAAAAGTCATACATACATATAAATGTATATTTAACATACATATATTTTAAAAAAGTCCCATGCTATATTTCTTAATGTTATTAAAAGAAAATGAAAAACAGTTTTCTACAATGCCACAAAATCCAGCTAAGTGTAGTAACAACACAGGACCACGACTAATAGCAAGGGGTGGTGGTTATTAAGTTGTTATACTTTTATTAATTGCTAATGAAAATGTTTTTTTAACGTTACGATTCCTTAAAGGACAGACAGTGGAAAAACACAAAGCAATAACAGATGATTATGTGGCACTTAATTGTGCAACAGAACAAAACCTGTTGATTTTCGGAAAAATTATTGTTGGTGTTTAATTGGTAGGCACATTCTACTCGTACATACATATATTACCGGAATAAAGATTTTATAAGTAATTTTAATTGGCGCTCATAAAGAAATATGCATATTTACATACAAATCGATTTAAGTACACACGTATGTATGTATAAACTTATGAATTCTATAAATTCTTTAATTTAATAAAGATGTTGGTTCGACTAGTCTTAACTTTTAACCTTCCAAGTTGTGAGAACTACTGCGGGCAGCTTAATATATCTTGTAATTCTAATTAGAAATAAATTTGTGAATTCAAATTCCAAATTTGCTCGGCAATATTATTAATTAAAAGAATTAATAAAAGAAAAGTCCATTATTAAAAAGTGGTAATACTATTAAAAGGGTTCACCTACAAAATCAAAGGTTAAATATTGTGTTTAGTTAATGATGCTAAAAACTCTAAAAAAAAAGTGTTATATGACATTTTAATAGCCACTAATTTTAACTTTAGAACATATTGACTCAGAAATTAAGTACGAGTGAAGAATTAAAAATCCTTTAAAAAATCACGCACATACTACATACAGAGTACATATTGTCAAAAGATACTTTGTCAGTTATTTACATCACATGACAGGCTGTCTGTCTGCCTGTGTGCGATTGTTGCAGAAAAAAAAGTTTCTTTTTTGTTTCGTATATGCGCACAGCACACTTTCTTTACTCATGCCTTCGATTTTTCACAACATTCCCTTGCCGTGTCAACCACATCATCTCTGTCAGCTTAACGGAAATTACACCCAACATTCAACTGCTATTAGGACGAACGAACATCTCCCACTCAACATCATACACATACAAATCCTTGCAGCTCGAAACAGCTGAAGTACATAAGAAATACATCAGTTGCCCAAAAAATACCCCCTTTTTCTGTACAGTATGTACGTGTGTGTTTCTTTGTGTGTATGTGTGTGTGTGTCTGGCTGGCTGGCAGTATGTACACATACATGTAGGTGGTACATATTTATATAAAATATAACCCCAATGTTACAACGTAATGTTCAAAATAGAATAAAAAGCCCCAACCAAGCTCCTCTAGGGAGGACAATGTGAAACTATATATACGAGATGATTAAAGCGCTAAGAGAAAACACAACAAATCCATACATACTATGTACATACATACGTTGTAAAGTAGGATCTGCAGATAGAATGCGACTATATACATACACATGCATGCATGTATATCCATATATATGTACATATTTGTATTTAGTTTGAAGCAGAATGTCTACACAGTAACACATATGTACATACGACGTGGATATTCTTATGCATCTACACACATACAAAAATACATATTATATTTTATTTGTGTGAGTATGTTTGTATGTATGTATGTATATACAGCATATTATAAAATTATAATATAAAATAATATTATGACAGAGCACTTGCTCAATTTGCACACATACACATGGACGGCAAATAGTAGACGGTGGATCAGGCATGGATAATAATGCCTCTATAAGCGTACCGAGCCACTACGATAGTACTTTTTTGAGACGCGGCATACACATTCTTAATTATTTATGTAGAGTATAATTTATTTCAAGTAACCTTTTTGAAAATTCTTGGCGTTAATCACACAAAAAAAGAAAATTCTTGGCATTCGTTTCCTTATGTTTTGCTGAGTACACACCAGAGATCAGCGCTGAGTGATCCATGAAATTATAAGTATAAGTGAGTATGCCTCATTAAAATTCAACTACTCTGACGTACTCATACTGAGAATAACTTTGATTTATTACTATAAGTAGCACTAAGTATATCCATCTTCTTCACCTACGTACGACTTACGAACTTTTTAGGAAACTACTAACGGTATTCATAAATGATTCGAGTCATTCAAGTCATTCAAATGCATAAGTACGTTATTGCCGGCCAACTGCAAAAAAAAATGTATGCCGCATGGAGATTAAAATCATGCAATAATTTGAGATTTTGACTATTTTTTAGTACTATATCTACTTAATATCATTTTTCAAAACTGGTCACACTGAACGCAACAGAGCAAACACACATCTTCGTAATGATTATTTCATGCTCGTTATACGAACCATACTTCCTTTGCATTGTGTATACGCAATGAGTTATGAGCCAACAGAGTCATAAATGTAGTTAAGTATGATTATGATGATGCTATCGAGTGGTTACGAGTATTGATAATATTACAGTAAGTATGACTCGAGTATACCCACTTTTTCACTACACATTTTTGAACTCTAGTATACAGTATATTATTTTGTGACATAGCAAGCAAACATTATAGTGTGTACTAGTGGCAACGTTTCCTATTTCGGATAGGTAATGCACACATTTCAATAATGGCGTCAGAAAATGACAACAAAGCAAATGCCAAGTGTGTACAAGGCTTTAGTTACTTAAAAATGTTGAATCATATAGCCATCATACATATACATATACCCAGTCATAGCATCATTTGGCAATTTTTATATCCGGCAGCTTTAAAATTATTTATATAATGGATTATTTTAGTAAATTTTTCTAACAGTGGTTATTAATATATCGAAAAGTGCATCAGTATTAATTTTTCCATCTCTGTAGTGGATGATTTTCACAACGGTAAATGCAGTTCGTCTGTTTTAAATGCAGCATAGAAAATATGAACGGCGGTGAAAGTCTTCGTTTAAAGTATTTTTTTACATACACACACACATGTGGCTTCGGATACCATACAACACCACTGGAAATAATTATAGGGCAGAAAGTTATTTAGCTAGAAATTACCCTTAAATTCTTTTTAGTAAAAATGTAAATTATGACGTATGGATGTATATACTTACGTAAATACACAAATATATGTACATATAGGCGTACAGTGTCACACGAAATAATAGCATGCTACCAGATCCATGATTTATATTCATGATGATTTTTTTATTGTGGCAACACTATTTAAAAGTCTGTAGGCACAGGAAACTTTCCTTGTCGACCGCGAAGTGGGTCCACAGATATAAAGGTCACACGTCAAAATCTATGCTTGGTGAAATGTGCTCCTTTCACCTTATTACAATCTTTGAATTATGTTATCGAGGATAAGACACGAGACGTGGCTTTAAATCTCTTAGTAAAAATAGGACTGGTTCAACATTTAGTTTGTTCCAGTAAAATTTATGTTAGTAGAGGGTAAAGCGGTAACTTTTTTTCGGCCACAACAACGTAAGGGAAATGAAAGTTAAAATTTCCTCAATGACAATTTCATTATGTTGCACAAAATAAGCGATGATTTCTTTCTCATTTTGTTTCAAAGACAAGCAGATTGGGGAACAAATTGAATATTTAAAATAAATAATTTTTGTTTTTTTTTTTTTTTGAATTCTATAAATTTGAAAAAATATGTAAATCTCTGCATATAATATTTTAGGTGTTGTTCTGAGTATATTAGAATAATGCTAATATTAGAAACAAATTTGCAGATAAATCTAAAAAAAAGGGTATCCTTCAGTTTAAAAATTAATGTGTCTAGTCAACACCAGAGATGCAGCAAATTCCACTGCACAAGTTAACACAATATCTCAATAGTTGTGTAAGACTTAAGCCCTACTCTATGACTCCACCAGCTGACTCTTCTCTATACTACATACATATCCATTTCCAGAGTTCACGGACCACATGAGGGCTGCGAATATTTTTAGCTTTTATAATGCATTTTCTATAGCAGTTTTGGGTTTTCTTAATTTTTACAGACAGTATTATTCAATTAAAAATAAGTATTTAATAGACTTTGAGCAACAATGAGGCGAAAAATAAAATATTCGTACGAAGAATTGGACTGTCACGTCCACATCAAGTAAACGAGATTTCCTCCATGTCCCAGCACATTTTTTTTCTTTCTATGGTCTGTCCTGTGAAGTCCATGTCAAATAAACGATGTTCTCTCAAAATGCACAATTCTAAAGCTCTTTAAAATTGTATGAATTAACGGCCCAGATATGGGCTGTGGGCTGCTGGCGCTTTCCGTTCACTATTAACGTGTTAAGAACGAGTCAACGGATCGGAACGAAATGAATCGCATTCGAAAGCGCACTTAGATGTCGTCAGATAATGATCTGATTCGGCTTTTTTCCAAATAAATTTGAAACAGTCAAGCCGATTAATTTTAACCTTAAAAAGAAACGTCTATTGCTGCCAATTCGACTAAAATCGGGTGATTCGTTGACAAAAAATTAAAAAAAAACTTGTTTTTTTCTAATAACTCCAAAAATCTTCGTCAAATAGCTTTTAGATATTTACCGATTTTTATAGACTTAAAAAATGTTTCGAAACCGTATTTTGTATTGTATTTTAATTATTCCGTAATTTCTCGTCAAACGTTTTGTCCATGCCCATTAATTTTTATGGACTTAAAAACTGTGTCGAATGCTGTAAATTTCCTTTGACTGGGGTAGACTTAGTGCGAAGTATAAGTAATGGCCTGCAAGGTCAAACAACCCATATTCTTTTTTTTCTGTGCCCGCAGCAAAGGTAATTTTTATATTTTAGTAAAATTCCCATAAAAAAATACTAAAGAAAGTTATTTTTTATTTCCAAAATTGTTTTTAATTATTTGGTGATTTTGAAGAAAATTTTTCTTCCAAATCTGTACGTTTGGAAAACCAATTCGAAACTCTAGAAATTAGCAATTTCTTTTTAGCAACTTTGCTTTCTTCTGCAATTACTAATTCAAAATCATAAAATTTCTACATATTTGAATGGCATAATATTAAAATATTTCCACTACATATTGGATATGAGAAACAAAATTAAATTTGAAGACCTTATTATTAAAATAATGAAGGTTTAAATAAGAATAGCTTTTTTTTTAATCTTTTATATAAAATGTTTATATGTATAGTATAAAGAACATATAGTAGACGAAAAAATGTCTTAGTTTTTTCCACAGGCTTGTTTCTTAATTAATTAATAATAATAAGTCTGGCATCCTTGAATGTGAAATTTTTTCGAACTTTTTAGTATCAACTCTTCATAATCATTCTTATTTGCTTGCTCGTTTCGTATTAAAAATCCCCTTTGCTTTGCCGCTCTGCATACATCCATGTTTTATTTTTAACACTGTGACTGTACTTCGTGTGTTCATACGACCATATTTCTTTTTATATTTTATTTTTCAAATAGACGGCATCTTACTTGTTTTTCTGTTTCCATATGCCCCGTTTCGAATATTTGCTCGTTCGTTCGTACATTTAATTGCTCGTCTGTGTGAATGTGCACACAGTACGTTCGTTCATTGTGCTCGTTATATGAGTTCAGAGGTATGTTTATTATAACCAACATTCCGAACTGGTGCTTGTTGGCTGGCTGACTGGTTGGTTGGTTGGTTGGTTCGCTGTCTGTCAGTACTGCCTGGCTATTGTATGTTGGTTCAGTTTTTAATACGAGTCAGCAACATTGGATGTGGAAATACATTGTGTATATTCAAGTTTTATTTTATTATTATTTTTTTTTAGCATTTGGTAAATTTTTCAAGTAGATTTTTTTTTTGTTATACACTCGTTTGGACGGTCGATCGAATAAACAACGCAACCAACAACAAAATTAACGACAACGAAATACTGAAATGATTGTGTGGCTGTGTGCGAGTTTATTTTTTTATTTTATTGACGGTTGCGGAAACAACGGAGGTGGTATACGGGGAGAATAATGTAGAGCCAAGTGAATGCCATGATAGCTGACATGGCGGCAGCAATGGCGTCGAACGTCGTTTTGTCGACAACGGACGAACACACTCACATTTCGTTGTATGTAGAATTTTTTTTATTGTTTAGCGAGAGATGCGTTTTTAAGTTTGTTGGGTTGCTTTTTCGAAAACGTACATACATACATACGTATGTACATATGTATATGTACACGTTAAAAAATTTTCAGCGGACGTTTACAATTATTGCAAATAAAATTTGTTTGCTGTTTGTTCATTTGTATTACGTATGTATGTACATGCAATTACAGTAGCGCATATATAAAAGCAATGAAATAATTTTAATAACTTTGATGCATAAAATTTATGGGGAATTATCGTCTTTTATTAATGCTGATTTTAATTATTTATAAATACATACATATGTATGTATGTTCTGTATAAAAGAGAAGCTGGGATTGATTATATTCTAGTGCTACCTATCTAATTTAACTATTTTCTTTTGTATTTTGTTACTAACAGCTTCCTGAATATTGAGAGGAGGAATATGAAAATTCAGCCGCTCCGCAAAGGCCACTGTTTACTGGAATAATTCTAATTAACTTTCTTTCAACAACCACCAGCAGCATAATTCACTTTTGTCGTAGAAAACGATCGTTTGGAGTACTTTCTGAAAATTATTTTTGCTAAAATTATACATTACTTTTTCCAAAGAGTGAATTAAGAAAAATATAATTTAATAATATTAAATAATTAATTAATTTTATATTTAAAAAATAAATATAACTTTACCCAGAGGGCTAAATTTGTGCTGAAAATTACAAAAAAATATTAAAATTTACACCACTCCAAAATAATCGATTTCTATGCACAAATGTCCACTGACGTCCTTCCTCGCGATTGTTAGATTTTTGTGGTAGCAATACAGTGGATTTATGCCCACTAAAGTTGAGTCGAATGTCACACAGAGATTTGTGCGAATTTTCAAAAAAAATATGTAACTATTTTTGTGAACATACGAGTAACTATATAAAATTAATATTTTACAAACTATTTAAGAAGCTTTAACTAATTCACTTTTTTCGTTAATTCATTGTTAATCAATTTGTTTCGTTCGCTGAACGTATAACAAACTGTTGTTAATTTATATTCCGTCCAATAAAAGAATAAACAGCCTAGGAAATAATGAATTGGTAACCCATATTTTCAAAACGAAAGTTAATTTCGCTCAGTGTTACATTTTTTATTTGCTTCGGTCGGAGATTGTGCGCTTAGTTGGATTGGTAGATGGCACAGTATCTCACATAAGTTTTTATGCTTTACGAAAATTTCGAAAATAATACTTACTAGATGTACATACACATACATTCACTACAATAACACAAAAACCCCATTTTTACATTAATAATGCAAAATAATTCGACAAATTGCATTTATATCTTGTGCAAAAAATTCACACAAATTGCTTCTAAACTTAAATGTAAAATGCATTGTAGAAGTAGTACATAACACGCGTTCATTTGTCGACGATTGTCATGCATATTAAAACGTTACCGCGTGGAAAACTACAAGTGTGGGTGACGATGGCTGATGTAGTCTGCACGTTGACGACAAAACAAAAAGTCCGGGGTTCGAGTCGCTAGTCGCTGAAGTAAAATAATTACTAAAAATTTCTACTGAAAACAAGCTTCAAAATTTAATACGGCTCCTTGACATATCAGAGGCGCTGCAGCACTGCTATAAACAAAAAACTTGCAAAAGCAGAGTTGTAAGATAGCGAAGCTTTCCCACCTCACTATCCCTTTCCTCTAGTTCCAGCACAATGCATCGTATGTGTAGGGATCATCTCGTGAGTATTGGTCCAAGATAAAAAAGAGTTACACAACACGCTTTATAAAAGCCTTTTCGGAACAAATGCAGTTTAGTGAAGCAGCTACAAAAAAAAAATAGCCCGAGTGATAGAAAATACCAAAATAAAAATATATTATGAGTTGTAGGACTCTGAAATTTTCACAAGAACTGATTAGTTGTCAAAACTACACAACGCATGAAAAAGTTAAAAATTAACCAACTTTCAGCGGCAGACGCGTCAATATGTTTTCTGTGTAACCTGTTCTATGGACAAATACTATTTTAACTTTTTTTTGACAGATGTCTACAAATTCGCACCGCAGTAACACGTATACTTCTACCTTTAGTGATCTTTTTCTTGGTAAAAGAAAATCCCTATAAATATACATGAAAAAGTTAACACAAAATCGATAGATTTTCAAGAAAACATTATTCATGAACTTTATACGATTTAGTTTCAGAGTGTAGTTGAAGTAGAAAACTTATAAAAGACACTGTAATTTACTTGACTGTTGGTTGATGTTGATATTTTTCGTATTAATACTTGGAGAATGAACAAAATATATTTATGTAGGGATGTGTGCACATGCATACATATATACGTGTACGTATGTATATTTCCACATAAATTTATACATACATATACATTGTATCTATAAAATTACACATACAGATACATTTTAAATGTGAAAATATTTCAAATTTTATATTCCCAATGCCTTCGGTTCGAGTTGAGTTGCGTTATTTTGTTTAAAGCAGAAATAAACTTAGTTCATGTGTTATTATAACGCGTCTGACGTTCAATGTTTTGATGGACCGACGTCGCCAACTATTTTTTTATATGAGTTTTAAGTCTGTTTTATAAAATACACAATATTTGTAGAAAGCTAGATGATATTAGAGGTGGTAGCGGTTAAAAAATACCTCAGCAGCATATAATTACGTACGTACGTACGTACATACATACATATGTACATATGCATAAGTATGTAGGTAGATAGAAGAACGCTATACAGAGGCATGCAATATTAAGGACAAAATATAACTTTTTAGGTTTTCCTTAAAAATGACCCACTTTGAAGGTAAAAAAAAATCAAATAAAATATTAAAACACACACATACATGCATCAATAGATACGTATGTATGTAAAAATCGGTAGAAGGGACCCTCGCAGTTAATACAGTATTATTGTATGTTATTATCAGGTCAACCAAACTAACAATGAAAGTATTCTAAGGTATTCTTTTAATGTCATTAACTATGAAACATTGAAAACATTGTTTTTCCGAACAACTGGGCGTACACTACGCCCAGTTTAGTTTAGTCTGCAACCAGAAGGACGCGTGTTCGACTCCCGGTTACGTCGAAAATTATTTACAATTTGTCCGTGCTACGGCACCCTCCTTCGTGGGTATTTGAGCAATAAAACGTCGGCAAAGTATAATAATAAATAAAATGGGCCCGTTAGCTTACAAATATTGCGTCAAAATTAACATCAGACATGCCGCAAATTTCCTTTATTGGCACGCTACTGCAGAGTTGTTCAATAATTAAGATTTACATTACCACGTAGTGGATATACGCTGAGCATTGGTCCAAGAAAATATAAATAAACAAATAAAAGTACTATCATAAAGCAAAATTTTGTATTTTTTCTAATTAAAAAAACAATATAAATTCTGCAGAAGCTCTTAGCTTGTCTGCAGAAACACTAAAAGTCAAGGCGGGAATGAAACCCGCAACCTCCACATTGATAGCCAAAATGGGCATGCATTAGGAGCTGGTTGCTTCATCAATAACGAAGGAAATCTACAAATATAATTTATTGAACTATTTGGGCACCGGCCACGTACAAAACTTTAGCATTAGTTTGGTTATTAAGGGTGGCGATGGCTAAAGTAGTCTGCACATTGAAAAATGTACTGGGTTCGATCTCAGTTTCATACTTATTTGGCATTTATACATGCAAGTGCAAGTCCGAAAAACTCAGTGGGCAGATTAGACTTCTTAAAAAATTCAAAAAAAGACATGTTTTTGTTAAACAGGCGAATATAGTTTTGCCAAATTATTTTAAAAAACTTTTTATTTTAAAATATTATTTTTAAAAAGAAAATATACTAATTTTATCATTATTTATTTTTCACCAATGCAGTCACATTTTTCAAACTTGCGAGTCTACTTACAAGAAAATTGTCTTGCAAATACAATGAAAATGAATCAATCAACACTTCGTTCATTTTAATACGTACTATTTAATACGTACTATCATTAGAAAACTCGTGCCTGGTAACACTGTTTCTTCATTTGGCATTTTAGTTGCCGCAAGTGCCAAAAAAATTACTTGCAAAACAATTTTCTTGTAAGAAGACTCCCAAAAAAGTGTGAGTAGATTGGGTTTTTCGGACTTGCACTTGCATGTATAAATGCCAGGTAACTTTTTGGTACTTGCGGCAAGTAAAATGCCAAATAATACGTGTATGCTTACATGTGTAAATGCAGCATAAGTCATAAAAACATTTCGCATTTTTTTCTATTGTGAATTAGTGATTCTTTGTTTCAGTTGTTGTCGGAAGGTTTCAGAGGCGAAGGCATATCGCTGGTCATTGAACAATACCGGCTTCAGCTGTAATCAATCCACAGGCACATCAACACGCCCTCCTTCGTCGGTATTGTGTAGCGTACCGGCCAAAAGAAACTGATTTCGATTAGTTTTCCTTCCATAAATATAACCACACGTAAAGAAAAGGTTGGAGAACAAGAAAATTAATGCAAAATAATTTCCCATACAACTCAAAAATCATCCGATCTCAAGAAGTTTTTCAATATTTCTTTATTCGAGAACACAATTTTTACACGGCACATAAAAGAAAAGATAATGAGACAATGCAGCTCTCATTCAGACTTAAGAATTATCAACGCTTAAATATACCAACTACGAAAACTGATCGATCCTAAATATAAATTATGTGAAGAGAAAATTATATTTTATATTTCACTGCGCACTTTGAAGCAGTTTTTGATAACATATGCGATTAATATTGCGAGTCTAGTGTAAAAACACATTTTGCAGCCGATATCAGTGTTTTGTGGTCGTAAAATGCAGGGCACTGCTTGTCCAGAATTTGTGACGAGCAGGCTATCAGAAAATGATAAACTTAAAAAATATGCGGCGGCGTACGGGTGTGGGGTGGGCCAACTTTATATGATGTACATATTTCAATTTATGAATGTTTATGCATATGTATGTATGTAAATAACTGTGTGTATGTATGTATGCATGGGTTTGAGTATTTCACAAAATATAGTCGTCATGAATATCATGGCTACAAGTGAGTTTTGTCATATAAAAATGATGCTGGTGCTTCGAAAGCAGGTTTACCATCCGCGTATGTATGTAACACACTGTTATGTGTGTGCCTGTGCGTGTGTGCGCGCATGTGTGTGCGAAACTTTAAAACCAGTTGGTTTATAATTTTTTACAGTGTAATGTGCCAACCATTCGAAAATGGTCTTTAATGGAAATAATTTAACAGCGTAAGGTTGGCCAACGTTGTTCATACATTTTCGAGACTGCAAATAAAGCACAGTCGGTTTTCAAATCGACTACGTCTTGTTTTTGAGTAACTTGCTGGCCTGTTAAGTTTAGCCGCTGCCAACAGGCTTGGCAAAACAGCAAAATTTTCTTCATAAGATACTGTTTTGCTACGAAAGCTGGTTTCACCACCAGGTTGGCTGTTGGGTTGTTTAAGCTTAAAATATTTCGTTGCAATAATGTTGGTTATGATGATGGTGTCGATCGATGCTGTTGCCTATGATGATGACTTTTAGCTCACTAAATGGCCAATATGTATTTTTAAATAATTCTGCACACATATACAGGCATATATATGTATGTATATATGTAAGTACGTATGGATGTATGTACCTACGTTTGCTATTAACTGGTCATTTTCTTGGTTCGTTAGATAGCAGACCGCTTATATATGTATGTATGTATGTATAGTAATTTCAAAGTATAGTGATCAATAGAGCATCTACTAAACATACTGTTAAGCTTTTAGTCGCATATTTTGATTATATGCTATTCTTTGCAACGGATATGCATATAACTGTTGCACATTAAACATGCATAAATGTTGCGTAGGAAAAGTTTTTTTTGTGATTTATGTTCCATTAAATATGTTCAACATTGTTGCTTTTTTTGTTGAAACAACAGTTCGTATTCAGAGCAAAACATTACACTAATAGAAAAATCATTTATTCAGGCATTAAATTAATAAAGTTTTTTATTAATACAATGAAAGATTTCATTGTGTACATACTACGTATTCTCAAATTCGTCATTTTCATTGTATTTCTGAAAATCTTTACTTTGCCTGAATGAATTTTCTTTTACTCAATTTTTCGCGATGGCCGAAGTAGTCTGCACGTTGACTACAAAACGAAAAATTTTTCTGGGTTCAACCCCAGTTTCAGACTCATAAAAACATCTCGCATTTTTCCTGATGTGCATTTGTGTCAGTTGTTGTCGCAAGGTTTCAGTGGTCACTGAACAGTAACTGCTTCAGATGTATCCAATCCACAGGCACATCAGAACGCCATCCTTCGTCGGTTTTGTGTAGCACCGGCGAAGTAAAATAATTACTAAAAATAGCTACTAAAAATGAAGCTTCAAAAATTTAATAAGTTTCCTTGACATCAGAGACGCTACAACACTGTTAAAAAAAAACAAATAACGTGTCATAAGCAGTGTTGTAAGATAGTTAAGCTTCATCTTCTGTCATTTCTCATTATCCCTTTCTCCTACTTCCAGCACAATGCACCGCATATGTAGGGGCATCTCCTGAGTACTGGTCCAAGATAAAATAAAAAAAATTAAATAAAAAAAAATACCTACATATGTATGTTTTTTTTTTGCTCCTTTATGCACCTAATTTGCTTAATAAATATCGTTCGATATTGTCTTTTCCCAGAAATATTTTAATATTTTTAACTTGGCTTTTTTGCCTAAAACGAAAATAGCTTATTCATAAATATAATAAACAGATGTCATGAATACAATGTAACATTCTCCATACCCATCTTTAAAATACATAACATAGATATGTATGTATTTATATAAGTATGTTTAACTTTGTGTTTTTCTGCATATAAAGTTAATTATGCAAAGGTTACTTGGCTTCTTATGTTTATGTCAGTGGAATTCTCAAATGGTTTTTGAAAGTTTTTATATAAAGTGATAAATGTATGATCAATTCAAATGTATACAGTGAATCTGTAAAATAAATAATTAATCGTAAGTAATTCTTAGAAAAGTTTTATACGTTAAGAGATATTAATTGAAGTTATTGTAAAAAATTTTTGGAAATAAATAAAATCGTAGATAAATTGTAGCTTATTCAAACTTTGCTTGAAGGTCAACTGTTGACCTGCCATTAGCACCAAGCCAATTTACATACAGGCCAGCTTAACCAAACAACAAATATACTCGTAAATAAATCAAATATCATATAATAATCAAATACAATCATAAAATAGAATGAAGAAAATCAATAACATAAACATTTTCAATTGTTTTCTTTTGGTTTTTCGTATCAACTGTTACCCACCCCCACGCCGCATTTTATTTTTTTTAACAAGCCCCAGGATTTTTATTTATTGCGTGTAAGATTAGTCAGGTTGCGCAGATTCCTTATGCAAATTTACATGCAGTTTTGAGGTTTCAAACAATATTAGACTTCATATTACTGACTTATGATGTGATCATCATTTATGGGAATAGCAAAGATTAAGCCTGCGCAACTGATTATCAATAGCATTTCTATAAATTACATAGATGTCAAAATAGCTGGTTCACCCACTATGGAAGCAGTGACAAAAGGGAGGCAATACATTAGTTCTCTCTATTATCACACACACACTCAGATAGCTAAAGTTTCCAACAGAAAAAGTGTTATTGCTGACTAACGAAACAAGAAACCAAGGAAGCTAAACATTCATTTATGTGCATATGTGTGTAAGTATGTTTGTATGCCTGCTGCATGTACGTATGTTTGTATGCGAAATGTTCCTTCCTTTTTAGTTCTTTCATGAACAACCGACTTACAAACTCAAAAAAAGCAAAAAAAAAAAAAAATATTGAAATTGCTCTGTTGTTCTTCGACGAAAAGTAAGGGATGAAGTGAACGAAATTCTATTTTACCATCGTGGTAACTTTTACTACCACCACCACCACCAGCAGCAGTAGCAGCAACAAAAATAAACCTAAACAAGCATGAAGAATACAGGACAGAAACAGGAAAAATGAAAAAAACGGCACGTCAAGGAAAATAACATATGCCGTGCCACGACGGCTTAACGTTAGCTGTAGCAACAGTATTGGCAGAACAACTAACTCACCCTGTTAAATGTAAAAATTTTTGCCTGACTGTTTGCCTGCTTGTTGTGTTTATGCCGTCGCCTGGTTTGTGTCTTAAAATATAAAATCCCTTTCATAAACAACGTGCATACTTTGAAGAAGGAAGAAAATACGTAAATTCTAACTAAAATGAAATTTAACAAACAGCAGCAGGGCAACGGCATGGCATGGCATGGCATGGCATATGGCAACTCATAGCACAATGGAAACATTTTCATTATTTTCATTTTCTATGAATTGTATACTTTCCGAAATGCGTGCGTACGATAAGCATGTCTGCAATGTTAATTTTCTTATTTAGTTTTATTTTTATTTTTATTTTTTTCGTACATATTTAGAAGTACATACATACTATGTGTGTATTTTTGTTATGGCACTGCGTATGTTAAATTTTGCTAGGGAAGAGAAAACATTTTCGTATGAAAACAACTGCGTCATCAGAGATATTCGATATTCTCTCTCTTTCAGGGAAGAGGATTTTACAATTAAATTAGTTAGGATTTGAACCACGGATTGAGCGATAAACACAAATTTTATACTGATATGCACATACATACATACATATTATCTTATATTTGAAATATTTGATATTTTATAATATTAAAAAATGAATATAATTTTTGCAATTTTAGGTTAACTCAGCCATGGGTATACAAGCCACAACTGCTACAAAGCGGAAGCACGAACTTACATTTGACACCAAGGACACGACGACGTATACAAATTGTCCGCCACCGATAAAAACCAGTAAATGGTCATTAAAAAACAATAATTACATAGATGCTGTGGAAGAACAAAAAGTAACAGTCGTAAATGGCTTTAAATTGAGCAATAGCAACAATAATAATAATAATAATAATAATAATAATAATAATAATAATAATAATAACAACAATAAAAACAAGACTAGTAGTGCTATTGCCAATAACAACAACGAGAATAAAAGTTGTGACATTTCATGTGGCACAATTTCGTACAATCTTAGAAATGGCAAAGAAGTTATACGAACCAAAATGACCAACGCAAAGCCTGTACTGAACACCATTGTTACAAATATACCGGAAGCTGATGCGTCTATCCCATTGCCGCCAACATCATCGAATCCTGTACCAGAAGATAGCATAGCAAAGCTCGAAATTGTGGCAAGTGTTCCTTGGACATCAGCACTCGAACCAGTCGATTGTATATCGAAATTACAAGCAGTAGCAGTGCCTTGTGATCCCTGGGGTAGTATAACGACACGGTCAACACTTGCTACGACCTTGTTAAGTGCTGATGAAGTGGATGACGATGATGATGACTTCGAAGATGAGTCCGAAGACGAAGAAAGTATTATTCCCACATATTGCCCATTGAGATACCATTCATTCCCATCTGCAAATTCATCATCGCCCCCGAACCATCAAAACCAACGAATGGCCAGTAGTTTTACCACTTCTACGAATTACGGTGCTCGACCCAACTATTATTCGGAACCTTTTCCCCAACAAAATTGCGCTCGTACAGGCGGACCTCAACTTTTACGAGTGAGCAATGGTTTTGTTTGGTCCAATGGCCACAATAATACATTTTACACCTCTTCAGAGTCGGCTTATACATGCACACAGCAGCAACAACCCGCTCCACAACCAATTCAACAAACCCAAACACAAACGCAACAACAAACAATTAGATGTGCTGAAAACGGAAAATCGTATTTAGAACTGGGATGCAGTAGTCAAGCATCGAGTAATATGACAAACACCCCATCTCCTTCACCATTGGCCACACCCTTTTCAAGTGTGCATGTTGCCACGCCCACTCCCCTCGAACCAAGGGGCAGACAAAAGCGTTGCTGCGATGCTCTAAGTTCTTGGAGCGGTCCAAACAAGCTCTGTTATAAGGAGAATCGCTTAAAAATGCGCATGATATCTGGGAGCAAGCTTTCAAATTTGCGCCAATTATCAGATCAGTCACTATATAGATCAGTATTAATATGTAATACACTTAAGAGGATCGAGAGAGAAATCGAAGCAGAGACAAATGAACTACATCCGGCAGCATCGCATGTGGCACAACAACACCACAGCCATATAAACCACACTGCTCCTCAGCATCAACCTCAGTACCACCATTTGCACTCCCATATGCAAATACAGACGCCATTGTCAACTCACAATAGCAATAATGGCAACAATTTGCAACACCACCATTTGCGTCAGCAGCAACTTCAATCCCAACAGCCAATGCTGCACCATCAGCATCAAGATTATATGCCAATTCCTAACTGCGGCCGCCTCGGCGCTAATATTGAATACCAGCAGCAACAAACCGCTGCCCAACAAAGCTTCCATCATCAGCAGCATTATCAAAATGAACGAATGGAATCGTCGCCATTTAATAACGCATTGCAAAAAGCTACACCGAATCAAATGGTTAACAATCAAAGTACTATCAGCTGCGCAGCTTCAATGACAACAACTTTGCACCCATATGACCATTATCCCTTCCGAGAACCACATTCGGGACGTGCCACTCCTTACCCAAGCCAACCTGTGATATTACTACCACCAGCTTCAGCCTCTGCATCGTCTGCACCTCCGTCGCAACTACAATCATCTGCGTCACCAATCGCATCAAACGCAGCACTACATTCGCTAAACACTTCAACTACTTCAGACGCAGATTCCGGCTATGCGGATGATGACTCAACTCGTTCCATCAATTGGAGTTCTGTGCTGAGCCTATCATCGCAATCAGCTTTAGATCCAATTAACAATAATGATCTATTTACAATACTACCGCCTGCAAATCCAGCTACTGCCGTACCCGTTTCTATACCGTCATCTATCTCTTCTGTGAATGGAATCGATACGAATTCCGCTTCAGCAATGCCTGTGACAATAAGTGGTACATTCACAACAGTTCAATCGTCGTCACCAACATCGCCAGTTACGGCAAGCAATACGTCCACCATTCCCCCATCAGCCACTACTACCGCCACCTTTACAACGTTATCGACCATCTCATCTGCCACACACTCACTAAGCTCGTCTTATGTCAGCAGTATGTGTTCCAATTCAAATTTTGCTTCATCAACTTGGGAATACAGCTTTTTAGATATGGAATTTGGTTTGGGCACCGAATTCACCGAACTGGCTCCTACCTGCAAAATCTCTGCCGACGATTTCGGTTTCAAAAGTAGTTTAACTCCGGTTACGGTAACGCGTTACGATAATGAACTTGAACAGCCTGCACATATAATGGTCGGCAGTTAGTATCAGTTGTAAACAACTCCTCAGCAATTAGTTTTACAATATTGCAGCACCTCCTCGTCCACAAAGAGTATTTCTACACCTTTACGTTTAAACGTGTCAAGCTTAAAAATGCCAATTCAATAATTTAAGTTCATATGTATGTATCTTTTATTTGTATTACCAATTATTCTCTCTCTCTCTCTCTCTTCAAAAATATGTAATTGCTCAGGTTGTGAACACGGTTTTTTCTCTAACGATTGCAATTTCCATATACAAAAAAAAAAAACAAAATAAAATAGAAGAATAAAAATGCTATCTACAGAAATCAAAGGCCAACGATCTTCGAAACATTTAAGAAGTTTGTATTTTATAAAAAAAAATCTAACGGCCAATTGAACGCAAACGGAAATTTCTTTCGAGTATTTGAGTGGAAAAAAAAATGTTGATAAAAAACTATAAAAATTTTTTCCAAATAATCAGTAGAAATTAAAATTCGATCGCTTCTGTGAGACAGGCTTGAATATTGCTAATCAAGATTTGTAAATTTTTTTTCATATAGTTAACATATGTTCATACATACATTTGCATTTGTATATACATACATATGTACATATATACATATCAATTTAGAAATGGTCATATATCACATCCCATGTACTTACAACTGAATATAAAATTGATTTGTCAAGAATTTAAGTATTTTTGGGAACAAATGCTGCTCCTCACACATTCAATTCACTTCTTAAAGTTCAATTAACTTTTAAAACTGCCTTTATATTACAGTGCTTTTGACATAGCTGCCTTTTACATATGTAAGTGCGCTGTAGACTTAACTGCGCTAAATTAATTTCGCTTGTCAATATTCCCAAAAATCCAATATATTGTTGTTTTTTAATTGCGCAACCCGTACCTGCACAATTAAGATAAATTCCTAAATTTGTTGTAATTTTCATACAACACATCATTGTTAGCTGCACTTTGACTTAACCACCTAAAATGTATTATTTTTTTTTTACTATTCGATAAAATGCTTTCTTATTAGCATTTTGTTTACCTGCACTTTTACCATAATTTTTTCAAAATTTTGAACTATTTTCATCGAAAAAATAAAAGTTAGCTGCTTATGAGAAACGTGATGTGAAAATGCAAAACAACATTACACTAACGTATTGTTTTTAATGATAAAAATTTCTGAACATGCACTTGCCTGCACATTTAGGCAAGTAACTGCATTATTGACGTACCTGCACAAAAAAATCGTGCAAAATGAGATTGTGCCACTAAGTCAAAATTTCTGTATAAGGCAAAAACCATCAAGAGATTGACAATTGGACAGCATTATGAAAGAAGCTAAAGAAATTTTCGACTAGAAATAGTTAATCCAAAACTGCGCAAAATCATAGCGATAGCTTAATATCAAAAAGACATATAGACCATACGGGAAAAAGAAAGAAAGACGATTAATTATTAGTAGTTATGATCCATTAGTACGCTGGCCAGTTAACCACACCGTTCACCGGTAGTATTCCACCTAATTGTTCCTGTAATAAAAACAGGAAGCCGGAAAGCCTTGTTCAGCCTACAACTTGCTCGCCCTCCGTATGAAGTCGAGTAAATATGTGTCACGAACAGAAATGATTTCCACCGGATCCAATCTGGACCGCTTGCAAACATACAGTCTGGTCCTGGTCATTGAAAAACAGACGCACAAAATATGCGATAGAAAAATTTCCTTATTCCCATTCACCAAATAAACGACTACAAAGTTTATTCATGGTGAAATGGCAAACATTACTGATAATTTTTAGCAATTTGTGACATCTAGCACTAAGTCTTTCTTTTTACACTGGAAAAACCAAATAACAAAAAATTCGCGGATAGGACACACATACAAAATTTCATGAAAGGAAAAATTAAAAGTTTCTATTTAATATTGTTTGCAACCATATCTCAATATATTTTGTTTGGAAGCTGTCCAGGGAAGAGGACGTAAGAAACTAGGGCGAAATTTGAGATATGATTTTTATAGAATGAGAATCTTAAATTTTATATACATACGTACATACTCATGTATGTATGCATGTATATGTAGTATATGGATATATAAACAGAAAGATCGGATGGCCTTTGTATTTCAAGTGTGCAACGCTTTAACGAACATGTATGTATTAAATTCCTATATTTTACTATGCATACAAGTAGTAAATGTTTTTTTTTTTATTTTAATAATTTGTAAATACTTGTAATTAATAATAAACTAAACTAAGAATTTCAAAAATCTACATTAGCTGCAATCTAAGATATTGTTATTAATTTAAGAAGATTATGAATTTTATATAAAGAAATATCGTTTAAAAAGATTTTTATTTTATTTTGGATTAAGTGAAAATTATTGTAAATATTTCAAATATATTCTACATGCATAATTATACATATTTTTTATTTTATTTAAATCTAAAATCATCAGTTGAACAGCTATTAATATTTCGAAAGAACAAAAAAAAAAAAAAAATAAATAAAAATATTTAAAAAATTGTTTTAAAAAATTTTAAAATGGTATGTTTTATTTCAATGTGATTGAAATTGGATACATATTGAAAAATATATATATATACGATATATAGTAGACTATTGGTAGAGGGAACACAGAATTGAAAGAAATACTCAATCGAGGGGACATCAAAAATTATTTCATTGAGTACTCTATACAGAGAACTGTTACTGTTCAGTGACTAATACTTCGCCACTGAAACCTTCCGACAACAACTAACACAAATTCACATCAGAAATTTTAGATAAAGCAATCGATTGAACCGAATACAACACTAAATAGCTCGAATACTTAATTTTTCTCAAAAATATCACAGATATTGCTGTGCAAAAATCACTAGAAGCTAAGAAGAGGCAACTTACTATGTTGGACTACTGAAAATAATATTTTTAATTTAAAATACATAAATAAACTAACTGTACATACAGATTACTTGTATATACCACAGTATTAATAAACACATTTTTTTCAATATTCTTATTTTCAATCTCGATTGGGAGGAAATAAAGGCATTAGTTGGAAGAAAATGTTCTTTTGAGGAAAAGCATTACTTAAACAGCAAATAAAGACATTTAAAAGAAATAGTTAATGCATGGGTTCTGTTGCAGATGCACTAGTTCATCATTTTAACATGGGGGTGTCATTGGCGAGCTTGTGTTTACATTTAACAAAACAGCTCGTCATTAAAATGGGTGCTTAGAAGCAATGAATATTCCAGGATTTGGTTACGTTTTAGCATGGGCTAATGATTTCCTGTATCACATTTAAAAATTTGTTTAAATTATAATTGCAAAAATGGCACATCATAGTCCAATAGAGCACAAGAAAGTATGAAGACTCTTTCCAAATTGAAAAAAAAATAACTTTACCAAACGCAATTACTTTTTTAACAGAATATTTTTCAAAAACACTGAAGTTTTATACACGTTCTTCTCCAAAACTATCTAAACTAACCCTACCTACGATAGAAGTGAATGGAAGGACGCTATATGCTTATATTTTCAAAAATTTTGCCGCGGTTTGGGGCAATGATTCCTCTCCAAACTTATTTAACAATTTTAATGACGTTGTGAATATATTAGTAATATTTTTTATACAGACATATATAGCTTATAGAGATAATAACGTTACCTTAGCCGCGGGTAAAATACAGTTTGTAATAAAAATCTACCGGTTAATAGCAAACTTCTATTATATATTCTGCTCAAGACCAGCAATTTTGTATGCATTTTCCATTTGGGTCAAAGTTTCGCCGATTATTGCAATTTTAAATTGATATTTGAAATTTGTAAACGGCAAATTTTGCAAGCGATATTCTAATATTTTTATTTACAACGACACTAATGGTGTTTTCTTTTATGAAAAAAATTTTACCATAAGTATTACATGCGATTTGCTAAATGTTTAAATGCCCACCTGATTTTTAAGAATTATTACATATTTTACATTTTTTTTATTTATTTTTTTTTTTTATAACACAAACTCTACGAAGCTCTTATAGCTTGTCGGTAGAAACACCCAGGATCTAGGCGGGAATCGAACCTGCACTTCCCTATTGATAAGACTAATGCTCATGCACTAGACTACGGACACACCACCACTATTCGGCACAACACAGTAAAATATAATTATTCCATAACCATAAGTATAACATGCAAAAAATTTGTATATAATTATCACGAGAGAAGAAAAAAATTTTTAATTTCTTCAGAAACAACAACAACATTAGCTGTTAATATAATGCTGCACAAATGCCCCTTTAATTAAATTGTAAGTTGAACGGGTCTATGAAGTAACTCCCACGAAATAAGTCCCACTTTTAAAAACGAAATAAGTCCCACAAAAAATTGCTGTTTTGAAAGTGGGAGTTATTTCGTTTTTAAAAGTGGGACTTATTTCGTCAATTGATGGGACTTATTTCGTTACGCGTTTTTATTTTAAGTGGGACTTATTTCGTTTTTAGGTGGGAATAAATTCGTTTTGTAAAGTGGGAGTTATTTCATAACCCTAAATATATATTTTGGTGGTAGATAGATTCAAATCATTTATAAAATATTTTGAGAATCAATGGATGCAAAAGGTACAATATTCCCTTTTACATAAAAGGTGTTATGATTTCATTATTACAGATCGGTCCACATAACTTTTCAGTTTTCGATTCTGAAATCCGCACTACGTCTGCAATAGAAGCTTACAATAGCGTCATAGGAAAAAGCATTCCAAAGAAGGCTACTTTTTTCAAATTTGTAGCATTTTTACAGATGCAAGAATTTGAAAAAGTAAGAAAATTTGAACTATTGATGAATACCAATGGTAGTGTGGGAAAAAAGCGTATTGAAAAGTCCTGTGTTTTGAAAGCAGATATTTTTTTTTTTTTTTTTTATCTAGGACCAGCACTCAGGAGATGACTCCTACACATGCGAAGCATTGTGCTGGGAACTATAGGAAAGGGATAGTAGAAGAAACGACAGGAGGTGAAGCTTAATTAATTATTTTACAGTTCTGCTTTCGCACGTTCTTTGTTTATACTCGTAGCAGTTCTGAAGCTTCGGTTTAGTAGCCATTTTTATTATTATTTTACTTCGCCGGTGCTACACAATACCGACGAAGGAGGGCGTTCTGATGTGATTGTGGATTGCTATCAGCTGAAGCCGGTATTGTTCAGTGACCAGTGACTATGCCTTCGCCGCTGAAACCTTCCGACAACAACTGACACACAAAAACACACTAATGCACATCAGAAACATGCGAGATGTTTATTTTTATTTAAAAATTTTTTTGTCTGAAACTGGGGTTGAACCAGTTGGTTGTGTAGTCAACGTGCAGACTACCATCCATCGTGCCATCGCCACCCTCATTGATTTTGAAATTCAAGAATGATCTCTTACAAGGTACTATAACTCCTTCTAAATTCCTTGACCAACTGGTGTTATCAAAAAATAATTTAATTGTACAAATGGAGCCTGATGAAGACCTTTTTGAAGAATTATCATATTTAGAAGAGGACATTAAAGACGAGTCGTTAAACCATATTGAAACCAACCAGAATACAATTAATAATAATATGTGCGTGGTTTGTTTCATAAAGCAGCCAAATATCTTATTTTTTCCTTGTAAGCACTTGAAAATTTGCAGTGAATGCTGTCTTACAATGCAAACTCACAAAATTGATCAAACCAGTAAACTAGTATGTCCATTCTGTCGTGCAGAAGTTCATGAAACCCTTCAAATATTTATCTGATAAATAAATGATTTTTTAATGGAGGGGTGCCATAGAGCCATGAAATATAAGGCCATTATGGCTTTATTTCTCATTTTTTTCTTATGCAAAAAGTTATATATTGGACATTTCGTAAAAGGGACAACTATAATTTTTTGTCCTTATCTCTCATGGCTCTCCTTTTTTTGTTATTAATTACTTTATACTTACTATAATAAAAAAACTTTAAAGAAATGTGTACAAATAGGTACCGAACTGGAAACAATATTAAAAAAAATTGTTGACGTAATTACGTATGTATGTGTTTTATTATATTTTTAGTAGGAAATTGGAATTCGTGTTCCATGTTTTCTAATATCACCATTACAAAATACAACTAATCCCAATGCCACTTTAAAACTATAATACCGTCTACCATGCACTGGATCTTCAAGCCATTTATAAAGGTCGATAATTTTAATCTGATGGTCCTTCCGAAACGGTTTCCATCTTAATAATAAGAACAATTGATCTGTACTTAATCCATTTACGAATCCAAACGTTGTTACTAGTAGGCGTTCTCTATACGTTCCTTGACCGAAAAAAGAATTAATAATAAATTCTGGCACTCTATCAAAATTCGTAATATCCATTCCATTAAGAAGCCTTCTGCAAGCTTGCATACGATTTTTCTTTATTATTCCTCTGCTTTGATTATTCATATTATTCGACGTGTGTTTTTTTCGAAGAGCCAAATACTTCTTATTTGAAATCGCATTAAACAGTGAAAAAGTGGGACTTATTTCGTTTATGAAAGTGGGACTTAATTCATTTAAGAAATATATTATTCAAGGGGGAGTTATTTCATTTTGAGTGGGAGTTATTTCATTTCAAGTAAATTTTTAAATCATTTCATTTTGGTGGGACTTATTTCGCTTTCAAAAGTGGGACTTATTTCGTGGGAGTTATTTCATTTTTTTAAGCAATTTTTGGTGGGACTTATTTCGTTTTTAAAAGTGGGACTTATTTCGTGGGAGTTATTTCATAGACCCAGTTGAACATGTAGAATTTTTTTTTTGTTTGTGAGAGAGAAAAAAACGCGGTACACTTTTAAAGTAACATATTTTTGTGAAAAGAACATAAAGCAATATAAAATGCAGAATGAATGCAGAATATTAATCACAAAAGAAAACGCTACAAGATAACACCAATTGGACTTTATGGCTGTGACATTCTTAGAGGTTTTATATCAAGATCTTCTTTTCAGGAAAATAATGTTAGGCCATAATATTTCTAATTTTTTGACATTTTTTTAATAATAACTATCACTAATGTATATTAACTGAATTTATTTTGGGAACATCTCTTTATATATATAATATAATATATAATATATTATATATATATAATATCTTTTTATATATAATTACACTAATTTTTAAAGTTTATGGTCTTTTTGTTTTTTATAAAATTTTCAATATTTTGCTACACCTTTGTGTAGCTTCTTCAGGAAAATTGATTTATTTATTTATTCAAAAAATATATGCAATACAAGACTAAGAGGCTTACTATAATTAAACATTGTCTTTTTTTAATAAATTTTTTGGCACTTAGTGAATAATTTTAGAGCTTTGGCATTCACATTAATTAAATTGAAGTATTTTTCCATTAGTTTGGAGCATCGTTTCTCTTTTTCGATGGCAAACAACTACATAATTCCAATTCATATCATGATGAATATGAAATGATTACAATCAACTTCTACTTCTTAACCAGAAATTCAATTTAATTTTATTGAAAAATTCTAACTAAAAAATTCATATTGCAAAACTATGCTCATACATATGTACATACAAAATTATGTATATATATTATATCTGTGGATTTTCGACAAAAGATCATAAGTCGAGATAAGTAAATTTCCAAGTATTTTAAACGTACTGAGAAGATTTTTCAGGTCTCAAAGGAAGCATTGAAGTGCCTCGGCTTTTTAAGACGATGTAAGACATACTTCACCCCATCCGATCATCTTGCTATTTATACCGCCTACATCCGACCGAAAATGGAATACAACTCTCTTGTATGGGCCGGTGCCTCAAAGACTATTTTGAAGTTACTGGACCGTGTACAAGAAAGGGCGAAGAAACTTATAGGAGACAGTAGGCTAGCCAACTCTATTGACTCTCTTGCGCATCGTCGCAACATGGGGTGCGTTTCGTTGTTGTATCGTTACTATAATGGGATGTGTTCTAATGAAATCAGGGAACTTGTTCCCGAAACCCGATCATTCGGCGTACAACGCGATCATCACTAAGAGCGCATCCTTTTGTGGTCGATTTGGCAGCAATTCGCACTATGCATTACAGAGAGAATTCGTTTTTTGTCCGAACTGCACGCATGTGGAATAGACTACTCGTAAAAGTCTTTCTTGTCACTTTTGACGTGGGAAAATTCAAATCGAAGGTCAATAAACACTACTCGCTCTACCCTTTCTAACAAAACCTTATTTCCTAGTTCCTGCACAATGCACTGCATGTGTAGAAGGGTCATTCCCTGAGTACCAGTCCAAGAAAAAAAAAAACTGGTTGTTTCCACTAATCAGCGTCTTTCTATTAATTTCAGATTTTGAAATATCACACAAAAAGTAATCAAGTTATTTTGATTTAATTTGTAAACTTGATTTCAATAGATTTTAATAGAAAGTAAAATTACAGAAAATATAGCTTAGTTATATGTAATATATTTATAAATTTTTTAAAAGGCAAACAATAACGTAAAAAAGACGAAACAAAAATGACTAATAAAATGGGTTTCCGCTTTCCTGAATTATTTCACTTATGATGTTTTGTGAACTAGTTTATTTGTTGACTAGTTTAAATGCATCTTAAGAAAAAAATCCTCTATACTAAACGATTGGGTCATGGTTTAACGTGTGAAAATAATTAGTGACTACAACGCGTATCTCACCTTATACCAGTGTAATCATATATGTAAATATATCGCAATACCATACGATATTCTCAGTTCGGTTTTCAGTTGATAACAATGTCGGACGGAATCCATCATACTATACAGTATTGTGAAAAACACAAGCAAGAAGTCACAATATTTGTTGGGAGTCACAATCACATATTATTTTTTATTGATATTAAGAAGCTAACATTTAGTATGTTCATTATTAGTAAATATTGAAACTGACGAAATCTTGGTACGACAGAAAAATGATTCGCATTTGTGGCAGCCTCAAAAAATATTGGAAATAATTTAAATTTAGTTCTTTATGGCAGATAGTATAAAACGCGGAATAACAAACAATTTCAAAAGTTATAGATGATGTAAAATAAATAAAAAGCAAATATCGTTGAGAGAATTTTTTTAATGTTTGCATTTTCTATTTGTTTTCGATTAAACTTTGCAAGAACCGATCTGGACAGACCTAATTATTTAGAATATACATACATAAATCCAATCTAATCAAGGCCCAAGGTCTTGTATGTGCACAGTTTGCCCATATGACTTTTAAGAATGTACTTATAAAAATCTATAGCAATGGAACATTTATATGTATATGATATTGAAGATCTAAATACAGTTTTTAGATGTGTATATTTCGTTTTTATCCGTAGAAATGAAAATGTAATCATATAAAAAATTAAAAGAAAACTAAATTTGAGCTTACCTTTTTATCAATTGTTTTATTTTATTTTAAATTTCACTTAAATCTTGCTTTAGCTTATTTCTAATATCATTTCTCACAACGAAACGTTTTCCGTGCCCCGGTATTATGTACGAACACAAGTTTGAAACTTTGAAACGATTTTCTCTTTGTAATGTTGGGTTTTCCGACCCAGCATTTAACCATATTTGAGAGTTCCAGACATCATGTTCATTTTCAAATAAATCTCCACACACTCCAATTGTTCCACCTAGCTCAGTGTTATTAACCAATACCGACACGCAATTTAATGTATGACCAGGAGTATGAATTATTTGTACTTCCTTATCAATTAATTCATACGTTTGTTTCCAATCATAATCGGGATATTTATTTCGTCGCGACACGCACGTACCCACAAAATGCCATTCAGCATTTGTAAAAAGATAATTACATCCAGTATGATCCGAATGTCCATGAGAGCAAACTACATAATTTATTTCTGCAGGCTCTAGAGAGTGATCTTTTAATGCTTTTAACATAATGTCACCATCCCAAGATGTCATCGTATCAATAACTATATTTTTACCACATCGACTTCTGACCAAAGTTGAAGAACAATTTGCGATCATACTTTTAGGATCCAAAGGATCACTATGCGAATAACCCTCCGCCAAAATATGCACTTCATTAAACATAACCTTTTCCTTCCACTTAAATATTTCCCGCGATTTTCAACTCTTTGACCGCCAAAATCTTGCACAATTATCCAAACTAACAGCAATGCATGTAAACGAAAAAAAATATTTTTATTATTAATGAACATCTGTTTCTTATCAATTCGACGACTTTTTTTGGCTAAGTGGCATCGCATTGCTCAAAGTCTATTTATTAGGTCGAGCAACTCGGCATGTGTTTTACTTGGCAGTGTGGTATTTTATACTTCACTGTCAACGTTTGTTTACATTTTATGCGCACCAATATCACTTTTATTCATTTGTTTAATTTGAGAGAGCGCGCAATTAATAAGTTTACTCATTTCTTTATTTAAAGCGATGAGGCAAAAGCATGCATAAATGAAATTAATGTTTTTCTTGCTTTTGTAGCCTGGGTGTGTTAACTTTTGAGAGTAGCAGTCTCCTGTTTTTGACATCTGAAAGTTAATTTACACAAACAAAATGCCTGTTTTTTGTGTTGTTCATTTTTGTAGAGGTACATAGACCTAATAAATAGACCTTGGCAATTTTTTAATTGAAAAAATTTACTTACGCTGGCTCTGGCTAATGAAGTGTTTCACTCCTATGATTGTTTTAGTACACATAAGTGTACGAAAGTATATTTATTAAAAGTAATTTTCATATAATCTATCTTAAATAAGTAAATCTGAATTCCAGATTTTTCATACCACTACTGAGAGTCACTAGAACTCGAACTAGAAGTATCCGACGACATAACTTCTACATCATCCTGAGATGCCTCTTTATGTGAACGTGTTTCCAATGCCACTGAATTACCCGAAGAGCCCATCGACATGTGTAATTCGCCCATATTAGTCCAATTAAATTGATTTTGAAAAGCATTGGGAACCTCATTCAAGTTTCGTTGGTTATCGGTCATATTGTTCTGATGAGCAACACCCCCGCCATTAATATTCAAATCAGACTTCCCTAAGAACCCATTACGCATCTCAATGTCGGTAGGGTACGGACGTCGAACGTCGCCAATACACCATGTTAAAGGAGCACTAACAGCATTTGCTGAACTTATGCGGTGGGCGTACTTGATTAACTCTTCAGACGACACGGGTCTTTTATTGGCTTGATTAATACTCGCCAATTTACGACGAGCTTGGAATATGGCGGTGGATAAAATATGTTCAGCTTCTTTAAGAGACTTTTGTAATTTCTGTATTTCACGATCCTGTGAATTAAGATACATATATTTCTTTTATACCAATAGTCTTTAATAATACCAACCTGTACATCCACATTTGCTCTCAATTCATCCATATTTTGTTCCAATTTAGCTTGCTCATCCGCTAATTCCAACATCTTACGAAATTCTGCATCCTTGGACACTAATAGGTCAACTAATGCGGTGTGTTCAGCAGTTGATATTTTTTGATGTTTCGGGGACAGATTATCGATAAGTTCTCTAATTAAATTGTTAATATTACAGTTGCAAAATATTTATTATATGCCATCTTACTTCGATATTAATTCCATGTCATCTATTAAGAGCAGCAATCGCTCTTTTGTGCTCAAATGGAAAGACATAACACAGTCAATAATCCTTTTTTCCGAAATTACATCAGAATTCCACCGCAAAGCGTTATTAGAAGCACTTTATTTCGATATACAAAACAAGAAAAACTTACTGACATGTATTACAAAATGATACCACGACTTGACATATGAAGCAATGTCGGCAATTTCGATATACAAAACAAGAAGAAAAACTTACTGACATGTATTACAAAATGATACCACGACTTGACATATGAAGCAATGTCGGCAATGTCTATTTTCGTTGTCCACTTTTTTGTGTTTTGGAGATTTATCTTCTATATTAAAGTGTATATTTTGTAAAAATGCATAATTTTATTTAAATATAATAAAATAATCTACCAATATGTTTATTATGTTATGTATCAAATCACTCATTCATTATTAATAAACTTTTGAATGTTAAGGTTTAGTTTATTTTTTAATTAAATAACTTTGTAATTATATGTAAATTTTTGAAAGAGTGCACACATTGTAAATTCTGTATTTTTATTTCAATATTCATCACTGACAAAATTGTGTAATAATTGATTGAATAGTCTTGTTTTATAAATTCATGTCTGTGATAAAAATATGTACAGATCTAATCTTAAGCACATGGGCTCTAAGTTTTGCCGTCATTACGCCTATAAATCTGTTAAACGTCCTGATTTCACAGTACAACCTAAGGTTTTATCGAAACCAATAGAAAAAGAAGCTGGTAATAAAAGTAGTACTGATCTCACAAAACAGATTCAAACAAAAATTTTGGCTACTGGACCAATTACAGTAGCGCAATATATGCAAGAAGTCTTGATTAGTCCACAATCAGGCTATTATATGCATCGGGATGTCTTTGGTCGGGAGGGAGATTTCATAACATCACCTGAAGTTTCGCAAATTTTTGGAGAGGTAACTATAAATGACACTAGAGTTTTTGCGTTGAAATAACTATTTGAAAGCTTGTTGCTATCTGGTTTTTAAGTGAATGGCAAAAAATTGGTGCGCCGCCATTCCAACTTGTTGAACTTGGACCAGGGAGAGGTACTCTTGCACGTGACATCCTAAAAGTTTTGTCTCGATTCAAGTTGGGAAGCAATTTTTCAATACATCTCGTTGAAATTAGTCCACACCTTAGTAGGTTACAAGCTGAACTATTGTGTTATCATCACGAACCGACTGATGGTAATGCATTGGGTTTTTATCATAAAGGAAGAACTGCTTCTGGCATAGAAGTATATTGGTATTCTCGTTTGGAAGATATACCTGCTGGATTTTCCTTTGTATTAGCACATGAATTTTTCGACGCTTTACCGGTACATAAACTGCAAAAAGAAAATAATTTTTGGAAAGAATTACTTGTCGATATAGCCGACGAGCAGACAACTGACGCTGATTTTAGGTTCGTTTTGTCTAGGAATCAAACACCCGTATCAAAATTATTTGACCCCATACATGGTGAAACAAGACAGACTATTGAATACTCTTTGGAATCCGAGCGTTTAATTGGGTTGATAGCTGATCGTTTCGAAGCAAATGGTGGTATTGGACTTATAATTGACTATGGTCATTTTGGTGACAAATGCGATACATTAAGGGTAATAAAAATGGACTTTTAAATATGAAGTGAGAATGAGTAATATTTTATTTTTTAAGGCTTTTAAAAAACATGAACTTTTTAATCCTTTGAAAAATCCTGGAACAGCCGATTTAACAGCTGATGTTGACTTTAGACAAATGAAACGAATTGCTGAAAAAGGCAAAAAAGTTATATGCTTTGGCCCTATTGAACAAGGAATCTTTCTTCAACGCATGCAAGGAGAACTTCGTTTGGAGGTATTATATAAAGAAAAATAAATCTTTTTATATATTACATATCTTTATTTTTATATTTCTAGCGCTTGTTGAAAAATGCTTTGCCTGAAAATAAAGCTGGAATAAAATCCGCTTATGAGATGCTAACACATTCAAATAAAATGGGTTCAAGGTTTAAGTTTTTTGCTATGTTTCCAGAAATTTTAAAAACTCATTTAAAAAATCATCCTGTAAATGGTTTTACAATGGCAAACAAATGATTATTTATGTGTTAATTTTATTTTAAATACATACATAGAAGTTTACAAGATTATTTAAACTTGCAATACATGATTCTATTTCTTATTAAAAGCTTCGTTAATGATTTTCGTTTCTTGAGGGGTAAATTGCAGAACGGCACTAATAGCATTCATCATATGTCGTTTTCCGTCCGTGTCCTTGGATACAATATAACTAATAACAACATTTTTTAAATACTCCAAATTAGCACCTTCCCTTGATATGCACCGTTGAAGTCTAGTAAAAGAAAAAATTTATGTTTGAAAGCAATGTATTTGTGTGAAATTATTAGAATGGATAATTAACGATTTAATTATAATTGTCTCGCCATCTCATTTTATTATTTATTTTATTTCAAGAAAAAAAGGACGCATATTATATTTCAATAATTAAATACGTTTTTAAGCACTATTTCTTCTTTATAAAAAGTTTATTTTTTTTTACCATATTTTTATAATTACAATATTTATATTTTCCTATTGATGCTAACAAGATATTTGCAAAAATGGAAAAAGTCAAATAAACTATTGTAATTTCGATTAGGGAATATCGGATTTTCGGTATTTTTAAATCCGTAATAAAATTTTACTAAAACTTTTAGATTATTTGATAGTAGTCAACCAACCTCTAGAGTAACTAAATTTTCATATATAAGTACATATATGTATGTATGGTTATTGTTGAAAAGGGATTTAAAGAAAATACAGTAATTAATTGCCCTACATTTCACACATATAAATATTAAACTGTGTGAAATGCATAAAATAAAATAATAAATAAAAAACTTACAATTTTGTCCCATATTTCTTTGTCTGTAAATATTTGCAATGAATATATAAAAGCTTACCTATCGACTTGCTCCTCAAGTAAATCAATTTTATTGTTTAGTTCTTCTTGAGCAGAAACTTTTTCATGTATAGCCTTACGCATGGAAATTTCTGCTTGGTATTTCACTTTCCTTAAATTGACTATCTCTATGTCTTTACGAGCAATTTCATTAGCATAATGCAGCATGTGACAACTATCACCCATTGACATTTTTTTACCCTTCCTATTTGATTGTTTGTACTTAGAGTAATCTTGCTCTATTTCGCAAAATATTTCTCCATCTGATAAGTTTGCATTGCTATTATATTTTCTAGTTGTACTGAACGTTGCGATATTGTCACTGGAGTGGTTGGTAGAGCTAAAAATTTCGAAAGACTTTTGTAAAGCCTTAATCTCTTGTTCTTTTTCGTCAAGTAGTTGCAGTGAGCGCTGCCTTTGTTTTTGCAACTGCTGTTCCAAATCATTTAGCCTGCAACGATAATCATTTTCAATGTCGGCATGTAGGGTTTGCAACTTGGTCCGTTCGTCCCTTACAGTTACTCGTAACATTTCGTTGAAGTTTTTTATTTCTGAATCCTGTTCATCTATATTTCGATTCAAATCCTGCACTTTTTCCTGCATTGTTTTAATGTGATCCCTTTGTTGATTCAATTTCTTTTCAAGTTTATCGACTTGAACTCGTGAGGCTTCGTATTGTGTGGTAATTCTTAACAAATCTTCTTCGCATTGGGAATGGTCAGCTCCAACAAGAAATATTTGATTCAAATCAATTGGATTGATTGCCTTTTTATTCGCTTCTAAAAGTATTTTCTTGAAATGCATTATATTTTCTACAATATTGGATATATCATTGTTATTAGGTGGACATTTTTGATTTTTTTTATCGTTAAAATCATCAAAGGACGCATTTTCCAATTGTGTTTTATTAAATGGTTCGGAGGCCATCTTTTCTAAGTCGTGTATTTGCATCTTTAAATGTTGAATAGATTCTTGATCGTGTTGTCTCAAACGATCATATGTCCCTACAGAAGTGCTTAATTCAGCTAACCGTGATTCTAGATTGGCTACGCGATTTTCATGTAAAACAGCTAGTTTTCGTGATTGTTCCTCCGCCAGTTGTGCCCTTTGTTGTTCATTTTTTATTGCAATGGCATGGTGTTCCTTTAGTTGCTGCATTTCTTTTTGAAGTTGTTTCAGTAATAGTGTGCTCTTCTGGCTAGGTGAGGAAGAATGATCTGCTTCAGTTCTTTGTCCATTCAATTGTACAAGTTGAGCCCTGGCTTCCTTCAGTTGAATTTGTAATTCAGAAATTCTCTTATTTTCTACTTCGTTATTAGCAAACTGCATTTTAAAATTGTTTAATTGCATCTCTATACTGTCTTTAAGATGCCTTTCATCACCATAGAGCTTTTGAAGTTCCCGTATCATTAGCATTTGATTAGTGGTCTCTTTTTCATGTTCCTGCCTTTCAATTATCAATTTGGCCTTGATCTCATTAGTATCAAAATTTGCCTGCTCTTCTTTTTTCTTTATCACAATTTGAAGATCATTTATTGTTTGTTCCTTCTGTTGTAGTTGGGCACGTAGTATTCTTTTGTCAGCTTGAAACGACGCTTCCATTCTTGATTTTTCAGCTGACAAAGTAGCTAAGGAATTCACAAGTGTTGAAACTTGCCCCTGAAGAAAGAATTTGTCATCAGATTTGAACTCTTCATTTGATTTGATGAGGGAGTCACCTAATGTATGCTTCTCATCATTTAGATCATCACATTTGTCGGATGATGTTGGCTCTAAGCCTTTATCATCTTTTTTAGTTACCACGGCCGATACGGTGGCTTCGAGTGCCTCCTTTTCTTTAAGTAGACCCTTATATGCAGCTATTATGTCTAAATTGGAAGATGAAAATATTTATTTAAACATAGAACTGTCCCTATATCCGAAGTTAAACATATTTCATTATTACCTTTCAATCTTTTCTCATATCGACTGAGTTGCTCTTTTTGAGACTTTATAACCGATTCTAAATCATTTGAACTTCGTTCCATTTCTTAATTTCGTTTTAATAACAAAAACAAACAAAAATTAATTGATTCCAGAGACTAGTAGTAATCTGCCAAAATATTTTCCATAAACTACACTATGTGTATTCTGTGAATCACAGAGGTCTAGAGGTTAGCCTATGCTGTGAATTGGAATGGGAAAAAATTAAAAACAAAACTTAGCTTATCAAATAAATTTTAGATTGAAAGAAAATCTTACAGAAAGTTGTCCATGTCACTAGTGATGCCTACAGACGATGTAACATGTTTATGCTACCAGGGTGTTAAAAATTGTATGTCTAATCTGATGTAGTGTTTATGGCATCAAGTCATGTTGCATTCGAGGTTTCAAACACATCCAAATATTAATTGTGTTTTTTTAATTTTCTGGTACTGATCGGTAAAATGAGAGTAAATTATAATTTATCTCAATAAGGACAAAAATATACCAAAGTAAGTGAGCGCAAAAACCATAAAATTTACCACAAAAAGGAAACGATAAGGTAAATGATCATGTACGTATATTACAAATCTAATCGCTTGCATATACAAATACAAATGTACACCCATACATAAAAACACAATAATTTGGCTTATCCATACATATCAATTAAAATAAATTCTGGATGGAGTGTTAGTGTCTGTATAACACAATATAGATATTCTTGTTTCATGAAATTGTTGCATCGTCTATAGCATGCATAAAATAACAATTTTGACAGTCGAGTATAAAATTTTTATTGATATTTACTAAATAAATAAAACACATGGCGATTTGCATGGACCTAATAAATAGACCTTGATTGTTAGTTTGTCAGATTATAACATCAGAATTTTATAAACCACCTGGTATAATTTTGTATGGTTTAGTGTGATTTCTATATTAAATTAAAAATAATTTTTTAAGATGGTGTTTTTATTAAAAATAACAAGAAACTTAGTAACCACTTCGGGTTTAATGGTGAAGAAAGTATCTAGATACCGTAATCCTGGGCTAGGTAATCAAGTAAAAAATATAGAAGATGCGTACGAGGTTATAGAAAGTGATCCAGAAGGTTTCGCAGGACTGGAAAGCGACCTATTTGATGCCCATAAATCACACAGAGAACACGAGGCGCAGTTAAAAATTGAAAAGGAAAAAATAAGACATTATGTAGTAAAACGTAAATATTTTCACCAAGATCCCCTTCCCAATCTCCTTACGAATGCTGAAAGGGAACATATTAAGTTTTTGCACTCTAGTGACGAGGAAGAGTGGACAGTTGAAAAACTAGCTGAAAGCTTTCCAGCTAATGTGGAAATCATCTCTAAAATTTTAAAGTCTCCATGGACTCCAATCTCTTCCAAACAAGCATGTGCTCATGATGCCAGAGTTTTAGAAAATTGGGAAAAATTAAAAAAAGGAGAATTTAAGGAAAAATTTACTGGGGAATTCTACGAACATTTATTGAAATTCGTCGATGGAAGAGAAAATATTAAAACTTTAGACAAGGATGCGACCAATTATCGAAGAAGCCAGTGGCAAAGGCCTGTAAGCACAGAGTTTTCTTCAATTATATCTTCATTACGTCCAAAAAGTACCGACAATAAAGAACACATAGCACTGCTAAAAGATAAATCTGGGGACAAGGAAAAAAATTCCAACATCATTGAAAGTGACACTCGCCTTCTGGGATATATAAAAAGGAAAAAGGCAATCACAATTGACCAGTTGAAAAGGAAACAGTTTTTTAAAGATTCAATTTTGCATAATAATGAAGACTTAGAAAATAACAATCTACCTCAGAAGACTGAAACAAAAAAAGAAAATATTACTGATATTCATAAAGTGTGTGAAAAGGATAATTCTACATCATCTACTCCAGAAGGTACCGACTTTGCTGAAAAATTTGCTACAAACGAATTGGTTATAAGTGACTCTGATAGAAAGACTTATGAAATGTCGGAGACAAAACCGTAAGTTGTAAATAATAGGTGTGTTCCATGTGCATAACAAAGGTGTCCAAACTCGCACAAATTTACCGAAAAGCGTTCCAGATAACAAATTTTTGGTGAAATTTTGAGAGAAAATAAAAGAATAAAATTTTTTATTTCCTGTACAAAGTTGCACGAACCTTTTTTTTGGGTAAGTTCGGGTTAGAATTAAATGATCAGCTGTTTTTTATTTACATATGAAACTTCGAAATTAATCAGAAAATCTGCAAAGGAACGAAAAAAGTTTTTAGTCAAAAATTTGTGAAAAAGCAAAATGGAAGATTTTTCAAATAAACTTTAAATTATATTTGTGCATATTTATCACTTTATTTAATACAAAAAAAAAATGGCTTTAACTATCATCAGTTTATTTTCAATCACTTTTTACAGCTGTTGCCAATGATGCAAATGTTTTGCTTTTAAAATATGCATTGAAGCGTCTAAAATCACTAAAATAAAATTTATTTGAGAAAGTAAGCAGCACTAGTATTTCAAGATGTTCAATTGTGAGTTTTTGCGTTCCAGCAATTTTGGGCATCTTTGTCACATTCAGGGAGTAATTTTCTTTTTACTCTCAAAAGTTTGGGCACTTTTGTTATGCACCTGGAACAGACCTAATAATAAATATATTAAACAGGAGAAACTTATGTTAGGTTAGAGGGCAGTCGACCAAGATGGGTCGACATATGTAGCATCGTAGGTGCCATGTTGATTCCCTAGTCGTTCACGTACTTCACTTAGTCCATCTAATCCAACTGAGAGCACAGCCCCAAGTTCTCAAAGAGAGGACCCCTAAGGAATCTCAGCCTAGATCTAGCCAGACCGGGGCATTCACAGAGAAAGTGCACAGCAGTTTCCCTCTCCTAGTCCTGCTCACAGACCCTACACCGGGCATTGAACGGAATGTCCATCCTCTCAGCATGCGCGCCGATGGACCAGTGGCCCGTGCTGATGGCCGTGAGTTTACTAATGGACAATCGGAAAAAGCTCAGGAGTTGCCGAGTTCTACGTAAATCAACCGGGACACAGAGTTCTTGCTATGGCGCAACTGGAGATAGAACCCCGCCTCTCCTGACCATTCCCCCTGAAGAAGTCCTATATTCCTCCCTTTGCAACAGAAAAAGGAACCCCTATGTCAGAAATAATAGCAGCAGATGACGAACCGGCTGAAACTCAGTACCGATAGCTTATCCGTCTTCTCATTATCCCTGATGTTCCTATGCCCGGGAAACCAGTACAGAAATACCGCTGCTATGGCCAGTCCGTGATTCCATGAATCACCCCCCCCCCTCAACCTAATAGAACTGTGTGCCGAAACGGGGAAAAAAATAAGATTAATCGGAGCACGTCCTGCATGCCCCGGTAGGACAAGGCAACCATAGAATAATATCGGTCTAACCACGGCACTGTATGTCCGTAAGTACAGCAAAAAATTGCCACCTGTTTTAACAACCACACCTTGTTTGATACGCCTTGTACAATAGCTTTCAGTTGAAAGATTAATGACATTTACTACAAATGTGGAATGGTAATTATGATTTGATATAAAAGCAGCAACACATCGTCGTAAGAGAAGTTAAGATTTGGTCAAGGCGTATCCACTCTTTCGCAGATGACAGCAGTATCTGCCATTCATATTAATTTGATCGTAGGCCGACATCAACTATGATCGCGGCGACGCGGCAGATTCGCTAACAGGTGACCTCACGAGAATATTGGAATGGGGTCACGCGAACAGGGTCGATTTCAATTCCCAAAACACACCGCCGTATGCACGATCATGCTGCCTCATCTGTAATAATGGGTGGCATAAACATTGAGGAATCAAAAGCTCTTGATGTTCTTGGCATGAAAATTCAGTGTGATGTCCGATGGACTTAGCACATTTTTCAGGTCTCAAAGGAAGCATTCAAGTGCCTAGGCTTTTTAAGACATACTTCACCCCATCTGATCTCCTTACTATTTATACCGCCTACATCCGACTGAAAATGGAATACAACTCTCATGTATGGGCCGGTGCTTCAAAGACTATTTTGAAGTTACTCGACCGTGTACAAGAAAGGGCGAAGAAACTCATAGGAGACAGTAGGGTAGCCAACTCTATTGACACTCTTGAGCATCGTCGCAACGTGGGGTGCGTTTCGTTGTTCTATCGTTACTATAATGGGATGTGTTCTAATGAAATCAGGGAACTTGTTCCCGAAACCCGGTTATTCGCGCGCACGACGCGATTATCATTAAGAGCGCATCCATTTGTGGTCGATTTGACGGCGACTCGCACTACGCATTACAGGGAAGGTTCGTTTTTTGGCCGAACGGCACGTATGTGGAATAGACTACCCGCAGAGGTGTTTCCTGTCACTTTTAGCTTGGGAAGATTTAAATCAAATGTCAATAAACACTACTCCCTCTATCCTCCTTCCCATAACCTAATTTCCTAGTTCCAGCACAATGCATCGCATGTGTAGGGGTCATCCCCTGAGTGCCGGTCCAATTAAAAAAAAAAAAAAAAAAAAAATGGAATTGTTAAAACAGGCGGCAATATATTGCTGTACCTACGTTTGTGCAACAAACGTCAACCGTCGTATGATACCCATTTATGCGCTGTTTAAAGTGTAACAATAAATGAGTGAAAATCTGGTGAAAACGAGACCTCGCAGAGTATTCTGTATTTAAATCCGAGTTATAAGAAAATTTGCAAATAAATTAGTGTAACGGATATAAAACAATCAAATATTTCTATCCTTTCTTTTTTCAATTTGCTTTTAATTATTTTCTTTTGAATTTTTTGTAGACGTATTTATATACCACTAAAATTACAACAAAAAGGAAAATTATATCGTATAAGTGATTGTTACTATGATGACGATGGAGAATTTCTTTATAGAGTACCTGGGATGTTGCCATTTAAAAATGATGTATAAAATAATAAAATATATTTTCAACACTATTCTATCCTGTACATTTTTCGCTTAAAAATTTCATACAAGTAATTGGTGTTCTCCGAAATTTTAAGAGAATTTACATAGAAATTTTGTAAGTAAAAATGTCCTTACATTATGTTATTATAAAAAAATGATTAAAGAATCATGTAAAAAACTATTAGCAAATAAAATTTTAGTTCTTCTTATTTTCTCCCTTAATGTGTTATTCCTCAAATTGCTAATATTTGGGAACAAAAGAAAACAAATCTATATAAAACGGAATGTGTCTTTGTTGGTTTGTACCATATAGGAAACCAGTCGTATGTAGCGATCTTCCTGAAATTTTCACTACATTTAACTGAGACTCTCGAAAGAATTACATTTTAACCACAGCCACTTTTTTAAATTATGTTACCCCTTCCACATAGTTTTTAACAGATTTTATAATATAAACGAGCAAAACTTTGTCATTTGTGGGTGCGACATGTGCATGCCAAAAAAGTGGATTATCAAATTACTTTGTCGTTTGTGGATCAATTTCAAAAATTCTCTTTTCATATTTATTTATTTATTAAAAAAATATGTATGTATGTATTATAAAGCCTTAAAGGGCCAAATAAAAAAAATATTACATAACAGTAACAGTAATACCTGTGTATAACTTTTTTTTTTAACCAGCACTCAGGAGATAACCTCTACACATGCGTTGCATTGTGCTGGAACTAGTGGAAAGGGGTAGTAGGAGAAATGATGTGGAGGTGAAGCTTAACTATCTTACAAGACTGCTTTTTGCACGTTATAGAGTCTCTGATGTCAAGGAAACGTATTAAATTTTGAAGCTTCGTTTTTAGTAGCCATTTGCTTGTGGATTGGATACAACTGACCAAAGACACACAAATGCACATCAGAAAAAATCCGAGATGTTTTTATGAGTCTGGACCTGGGGTTGAACCCAGGAAAATTTTTCGCTTTGCAGTCAACGTGCAGACTACTTCGACCATCGCCACCCCTTCCTTACTAATGCTAAAATAATATTTAAATTCTATATAAATAGTAATCTGATCAAACATACATAGTTACCAGCTCCCCAACTGAAAATATATATTAGCAGAGGCAAGAAAACATAAAATGTTTCTGATAAAGTAGATGCCACATCAGTGGAAAAGTTAAATCAAACATGTCCATGTCAACGAGTTTCAAAGAATCGCAAAAGTTTCAGTGGAAAACATTCCGCAAATGGTCCAGCCCAAACGGTTAAAGCTAGAAGGTTGAAATTCGGTATGTAGACTCCTCTTTCCATTGTTATATCAACTAAGAAGGGATTAATGGATATTCTAATGTAAAGTGTAAGAACAGGTAAAATCGATAACCTAATATCTCAGAAACTAAGAATAAAAATTACAAATGCTGTTGAAAAAAAGAGGACACGTTTTTGGTACCTTTCCATATTTGCATGCTACTTTTAGTGGGTAAAACTCCAAAAAAGCTTAATTTTGTTATCTCTCTTTGCAACCATATATCTCCAAAAGTATTGTACATAGACCTAAGCTTTTCTCCGTAATCTTGTAGAAAAAATCTCGCATGTGATTTTTTACTTTTTCGAAATTCGCAAATATATAGAGTTGTACTTTAATCCCATTTAAATATTGTTTATGATGTACATTTTTCACTATTGTCATGCTCGCCCATATTATGGTGATATCTCTGCAAACACAATATGGCAGACATCTATTTTTTACTCACTTTCAAGATATGGGTACCAAATGAAAAAAAATTTTGAGAAGAAAACCAAAAATATAGTTAAATGTGTACTTTTTTAATTTTTTGCAAAAGGGACAAAAGTATGAAAATTTTATGCAGATGGGTTACCGTAACAATATACATATATACAAAAGTGGGCGGGATTAGATAAGTTGGTGTGGGGTACTGAATAATAATATGAAACTGCATTAAAGAAAAGTATACGTTTCGAAAAAGGGTTCGTTTTTGCCATGGTCATCTAAATGTTTATCTTTTCCACAACACGATGTAAATTTAAAAAAGCCTTGGCATTATTTGCATTTCCACGTTTGTTGAAAGATTTTTTTATAAAAAATTATTTTATTTTCATATTATATTTAGTAACAAACAATTAATTGAGGCATCTGTTTTTAGTATTTTTCTGTTTTTTTTTTAATAATTTCAATTTGATTTTCCCGAAAAAGGACTAGATGAACCCACAGATGGTGGCGTTGGTGTGGCTGCAGTACGTATACCATCCCCTTCGCAAACGTATTTACCTTTTAAGATATTTAAATTGAAGAAACTTGTTAGTCTAATTATGAAATAAAATATTCGATTTTGCGAAATTACCTGATACGAATCTCTTTTTAACCAACGATACTCGATAACCATGACCGAGAAGCTCAAATTCAATACCAGACAATGTTGTACCTTCACAATTGAATTGCGATGTTAGTAAAGCTGCGGTGGAGGGTCCATCACTTAACTCTAAACGAGCCCTGAGAGTTCCCACTCCACCATCTTGAGAATTTTGCGATATATCGGTAAAGTTCCACACCAAACGATTTGATTCACCCAACCTTAAGTATTAAATTAATTACTGTAAATATTTTACAAAATAATATTTTAGGCCTTACCAAGCAGAGTGAGGTTTGGATTGAACATTACGGACTGAACCGTTTACTGGCACCAAAAGCGTTACATTCAAAAGTGGGCATGCCACATTCATGGCATGATTATTATATTTGTAATCAACCTTGAGAGCTGTAAAGGTGGGTTCACATTTCCAGTAGCTTACTAATTGAAACGGACACGAACTAGCTCCAGGCTTAGTGCGTACTTGATATTTTAAAATATCAACATTGAAATACGATGCCGTGGGATTCTGTTCCGCTTGACGTCTCAAAATTGCTGTTAAAGCTGGCATATTGAATTCTAGCGTAGTACTACATGAACTAGATTGACTTTTGTCCCTTTGTATAAAAAAAGTGATTGTTATAAGTATGTACTGATTAATCTTCTTTATATAAATTAAAACTATATACAAATATAACCAGCAAAACAATTAAGGCCTTCACTACGAATCGGCATTTTTTCACGATTTCTTAAGCACTTCTTTATCGGACTTATTAACTTTTAATGCTATCTTAAATACTAACGAGATTTTCATTTTTGAACTAATGCAAAACGCATTCAACAACTGCGCATTTGTAATTATAATTTAAATAAATTTTTAATTGTGTTTCGGGAAGTCCTTAATAATATATTCAAAACAAAATAAATAAATAAGTAAATAGAACCCATGCATTAACTATTTCACAGCAAAAAAAGACATGCAAAAGAATTAGTTAATGCATGTGTTCTATTGCAGATGAACTGGTGAGAAGAACGCATCATTTTAACACAGCTTGTCATTTAAATGAGTCCTAGAACTCATGAATTTTCCATGATTTGGTTGCATTTACCATGGGTTGTCTTGAATGTATTATTAAGGAATTCCCGAAACACATTTAAAAATTTATTTAAATTGTAATTACAAATGCGCAGTTGTTGTTATGAATTAATCGGCAGAGTTTAATGCGTTTGCATGAGTTCAAAAGTGAATATTACGTTAAAATGGCATTAAAAATGAATTCAGATAAAGAAATGCTTCAGAAGTCATGAAAATACCAACTCATAGTGAACGCGTTCACTCCTTTTGCTGGCTAGGTTTTAGTTAGTTAGTTTTGGTGATTTTGATTTTTGAATTGAGCAAGTTGGAAAAATATGGTATGTGGACTTTTGCCCTTCACTATATATATCGTTACCTTAATATAGAAAAGCCATAAATAATAATTTACTTTACAGGAATAGGAGAAATTTTGATAAAAATTAAAATATTGTATTTGCGATTAGTTTTTCAAGTCAGTTTTTTATTAAATTCTCAAAGCAATTATCTGTTAGAACACATCAACTTTTTTTAATGAAGTTTGTTTTATATATGAAAATAAAAAAACCGATTTAAAACTAAAAATTACTTAGGGCCTTTCTATATTAAAGGAACGATATGTATACATAATGTATATACATATACCTGCATATTCATAAAAACTGTTTTTCGTTCATAAACGATTTAAAAATTAAATTTTGTATGGAAATTTTTTTATTAAAGCTTTTATACATCGAAAATATTTTTTATGAATACGGCAGTTTGTATTTTTTTTCAAGATTTCAATTGAAAATATAATTTAGTATTAAAGAAAATTTAACTTACGTTTGCACTAATTTACTATTTGGTATAAAATGTTCTAAGTTTTGTACATTTTTCATTCGAAATCCCAATTTCGCCGGATTGGGATTGTTGGCCAATAAACCAGCAATGCCAGCAGGGAATGATAACATCATATCTCCTGATATTTTAACTTGGCAACGTGATTCATCACTGCCTCTATAAGAACAGAAATATAATAATTGGAAATGTGCCCGAACAAAGCGTTGTTATTTGGATTTGTTTCGATTTACCTGAAATAAGCGTGTATAATTTCGTGAAAGGCCACTGCTAGTGGTATTGTATCGGAGATACCTATTGTTAAGGGTGAAGGACCTCTAGAAGAACTGATACCGCCAATGGCTGTGCGGAATTCCAAAGATCCTATACTATCAGCACGATTCAATGGATTAATTGGTGCTGGACTAATGCGACCTCTAGCACCAACTAACATTTCAGATCGTCTCGAAGGTGGTCTTGGTATGGCAATACTACCAGATGTAGGTGTCGGTATTTGTCGGCCTTGGATTTTTGTAAGATTAGCTGAGGGTGGTGCCGATGCACTTACATCACCCAACTCGGAAAATATATCCCCTAAATCAGCATACCTAAAAATATTTCAATTGAAAAGGTAAACGACAACACAGATCTAAATCTTTAACAATCATACATACTTTGAATTATTCGACATAGATAATGTTGGACTTTGCAGAGGTGCATATGGATGTACCGCTGCTGTTGGTGTAGAAGCATTTGATATTTCAGGTGATTGTTGTCGGGATGCTAGCCTGGATGGTTGTTGCAACTGCTGGCTGTGATGCTATAAAAACGATTTTAATAAATGAACCTCAATAATTATCTTTCATATTTGTTGCATTAGGTAATTGCCTTTATTTTGGGTAAAGTTCGTTAAAATGAGAGTAAACTATAATTTATTTCAATAAGAGACAAAAATGTACAAAAGTACGGGAACGCAAAAAACCACAGACTTTACCACATAATGGAAACGCCAAAGTCTACAGTGCACTCACGATAAATTAACATCGCATTATGTGAGGAACACAATTGCGTCGAACGACGAACTTCAACGAATTCGTGGCTGCGTAAATTCGCAGTGTTGCACACAATAACGAAAAAATTGCAGCTGTCATAATCAGTAAAGTTGTTTGCTGTCTGTTTTACCGTATAAAAAATATTTGAAAATATTAAAAATTAACAGAAAACAATTAGAAAGCAATTTTATGGCAAATAATTGTGTATATTTAACTTAAATTGTTTATTTTAACATTTAAAGAACTATTAAAATAAATATAAACTTTATTCACTAATATATTTAAAAACTAAAATTAAAAACGGTAACTCTGTACTAATTTTTTCGTCGGCGTATGAAATAGAAATAAATCTATCTCAGAGTCCGTCACGAACGACAAATTTCGTCGGCGGCGGTATTGTGTTAATTTTCATATGCACAAATGTGTTTCATTTGTGAGGACGAAAGTTCGCAACAAATAGTACGTCGTTCGCCCCAACTGTAGCATTATGTGAACAAAATATTTTTTAATTAACTATTCTAAAAGTTGAACAAAATGTCAAAGCTCTATAATTTGAACAATAAAAATCAATGCTAAAAAAATTAAAACGTTAAAATTGTGGCTTGGTTAATTGCGGGAAACTCATTTTTAGAAATATGAACATATGTGGAGATATTCTATTTATAGGCGGCTATCCTAAAAGATGAACAAACTTAGGAAGTCGGCCTAATTTTTCTCAAGTTACATATTAACTATTATGTATGTACATAGTATATACGTACTTACATACATTTCTGTGATTTAATGTATAAATAAATATTTTAATTAAAGTCAATTTCATAAATATGGATTCTTATTAAAAATACAACACCATTTTGTTCTATTTTTAGTATGCGAGTCTGCAAATATCTACTGAACGAATTTTTGCCAGTAGAAAAGAAAAACATATGGTCAAAATATAAACAAACAAGATTAAGCAAACAGAAGTTTATAATTTTTAATAAAAAATATTTAAAAATAGGAGAAATTGAATTTAAACTGTAGCAAAAACTAAAATAAAATTTTTCAACGTGAACAAATTAAAGATGAGCATATAATATTCAGTTTTCTTTTTTTTCAGCATCCAAGGCAAAACTTTTGTTATATAAGTATATATAAAACTAATATCTATTTGAGTACATTAGTTTACTAATAATTAACTAATGACTGTGAATTTGAGCCTTAGTGATCAGCTGCTTTGAATAATCTACAAATTTTCGCAATTTTGCCATTAGTTAATTTTTTGTATTGGACATTTTTGAGAGTAAATCTATTAAATTATACAAAACTTACTCAACTACTGGATTTCATTGAGAAATCAAACGAATGAACCTATTGTTTATTATTGAAATAACTCCTTGTTTACTTTCCCAATTAATTTGATTCTTATAATATTTATTACAAGTTCTTAATTTCAATTTACTAATGAGAAATTTAAATACATACCGAAAATACTCCAGTCGGCGATAGGGAAATGTTTTCAACAGTTGCACGCAATTCATCGACACTAGCTGACATGGGTGCCTGTCCATTGTTTAATGGTTTTATTTTAACATGTATTCGCTTTTCAGGTCTGTCATGATCTGAGTCTGAATCCGAGTCAGAATAAAAACCGTCAGCTAGAAAAAAATATAACTTATTAAACTAATTTAACCGCCTTTGTAAGAATTAATTACCAGTTTCTTTTTTTTCCTCCCATGCAACCTCTTTAGGAGGCTGTAGACTATAGCCATCTTCATCAACATCATTGCTACTACACTGCTGTCCAGCTATTGTTGCCGTATTACTATTTTTGTTAGTGTGATTTGTGTCGCTGACTCCATTGGCATTATCAGCTAAGCCAGATGTCGCAGACGTATCAGGCACATTTGAAATGCCGGAAGTTGTGGCACCACCAACATCTACTCCAGGTCCAACTAGTTTGGAAGTTATGGCTAACAGACCAGTAGTATTTGTACTAGTACTTTGCTGTTTAGATTTATTATGTTCTTCATGTTCCATAGAAGTTTTTCCTCCACGATCCACACTATATATAAAAATAAAAATTATAAGTATGTATGCATTGTCGTTCGGATTTTATCAATATAAACTATAGTTTATTGAGGACATCGTTCTTCAAATTGCTTTATTTATCAGAAGCTATGATGAACTTCTAAAACTAAGGACTTTCATCCACGTGACTTTTTTTAACGATATATGGAATCGTTGGGAGTGAACTCTACAGTGAGCAGTAGCATTAGAAGATTTTGAGTAGGCATACATACATACGAGGTCTGTTTAAAAGAAGAGGTGAATTTTCTTTTCTTTGATTACAATGGCGTGGTGCATCATGAGTTCTTGCCAACAGGTCGTACGGTTAATAAGGAATACTACAAGGTGGGCCAAAAGAAATCATCCGATGTTGTTTGGCTCTGATATTTTTCCTAAATGAAAAACTTTGATTATGTTTATCTGAACCTTTAGAATTTTATTGGACACGATTATTCGGCGTTCTTGGGGTGTGTATCGCTCCATGGCTTGTTCAATTGTATTCTACATCTGTCTAGTTCACAAATTTCAAAACAGATTTGACATTGAACGCCATTTGCAAAAATAAGAACATCTTCCAATAGGGTGATTTCTTTAGGCCCACCTTGTATTAATAAAATTAGTTTTTTTGAACATATGTGCAAAATTTTAAAGAATAATGTATTTTCGTTAATTACATCATAATCAATCAAAAAGTCGATTTTAAATTTTTTGTCGCTTACGCCCTTTTTAGATTTTAGGTGACGATATACACCAGCTCAACCATATAAATATAGATAAATAATCGTAATTAATTTTGACTCACGTTGAATAAATGAAAAAATAATTACATAATTGTGTAAAAAAAAAATTTAATTTTTAATTTTGCTTTTTAAAGTTGACTAATTGTAAAAAGGTTTAGAAAAATTAAATAGATTTAAATCGAATAATAAAATGTTTGTTGTATAAAGAAAATTTTTAAAGAAGCTTTTTGGTTTGTTATGTTTGTATATTTCCGAATTCACAAAGATGTTTTAGGTTTTTTTGGGGTTCTTGTATAAACAAATGGAATTTCAAAGGTCTACTGACGATATTGATATTAGCAGCAAATTAAATGTACACAAACACCAGCTAAAGCATATAAACATTATAATTTTTTTTCTTGTTTAATAAGGAACGATATTTGGGTTTGGTTACGGTTTGGTTATAAATTACGGTTTTTACCGGTTTTCGGTTCCGGTTCGAAGCTCTGAATTAAATTTACCTTTGAGTGCGCTCTTCCTTAATATTATCAGCCAAATCGCCATCCTTCCTTTTCTTGCTTTTTTTAGTTTTCGTTTTATCGCGTCGACTACGCAATATGCCCGACACTATAAAAAAAATTAAAAATGTTTAGCATCATGCATCATCGTTTACGCAGTAGTGAATGTTTTAATGCAATTAAATCTATTGAAATAAATAATTTGCAGTAAGAAAAAATATACATATATGGATAATTGTGGTACATAATAGAAACTCAAACACCAACTCAAAATATAGAAGAATATAAATATTTTCCGTATGAACTACTAAAATAAAATAAAAAGTTAAATTTTCTACGATTATGAAAGAAAAGAAAAGCACCAAAAAAAATTTCCTTCTTTAACCGTTCCATTAAAAATCTGAGTTTCAATCAACACAAGATCATACCCTGAGAATTTGAAGAGAAAATATTTAAAAGAGATGTAGTCCGTCTTTGACTTGTGCCCAGTGTCGCGGCAGGTGTTGATGAAAAAGAATTTTTGGTGTTTGTAGTATTTTGTGGTGAAAAATGCTGATGCTGATGAGTTGTAGTACTAGTTGTAGTTTCTGAACGATCAGATAATTTTTTATTGCTTAGTATATTTGTTGCAGTCGCTATAAAGTTGTCTGTAGAGGTTTTTGTTAAAGCGTCCTGTCCTAATTCTGAGTTCGGTGCTATTCCCAAGTATAGATGAGAGAAAGTTGTTGAAACGAATTATTAATTGAAATATTAGTTAAGAAAAAAGGAGAAATTTGAAAAAAAGTTTCGTTCGGATTTATGAAATTTAAAAATTTAATTAAATGCCAATATTATTAGATTTAACCCTAATACACTATTATAACAGAAATAAACGAAATCCGCGGTGCAGCATATCTTTCATTTGCAACAAAACAGTTACATGCTTCTTCGGCATGTATGTATGTATTTCAAAAGACATAAAATCAGAAAGTTGAGCTACATACGTTTGTTCTACAAGACTTAATTATAAAAAGACTTAAATTTTGGGATTAATTCCACATAACAGAATTGTCAAAAATGAGAGATATGCTTGTAGCCTTCAAATTTAAAGTTTAAATTATAAAAAAGAAGAAGGAAGAGAATAGACTAATTTGTTAAATGAAGTTGGTGTTTTGAGTGTATCTAGATATAAACTTTATTTCACAGGCATTAATAAAACTCTAATGTAATCTGCCAATTTGTCATTTACGTCTTATTCGTTAATATTTACACAGCTAAAGGAAAAAGAACACATTTTACACATAAATCATAAAATGTTGAAATAATATTTAATGAAAGGTAGCAACTATTTTTGTGAACGTTTAATCGTATGTATGTAAGTTTACGAAACATTGAATAACCCTGTCTAAATTCTTTCGGAGTAAATGAAAAACAAAAGGAAATAAATGTACAATTCCTATTGTTATAGCGTGAGAAAAAGTCTTTAAGGTATTACAAGGACGGCAGAAAAGGGAAAGAGAAGAGAGAGAGAGAGAGAGAGAGAGAGAGAGAGAGAGGATAAGTAATAGTGTTTAAGCAGTTGTCAAAAATGAACCTTGATTATAATCCTGCAGTGATTGAAGCTCTGAGTTAAGGGAATTTTTGTTGATGGTTGTGGTAGTTGTGCCATAAGTGGTGGTGGTGGTACTAGTAGTAGTGTGATTTGTAGCATTTATATTGATTGATTGTAAACTTGTGATACAATTACTATCCGTACCGAAATTTCCACTACCGCTTGTGGCAGATGTAGATATTCCGGTATTTGGTTGTTGCAACTGTTGTTTGCTTGGATTGTTCGATGAGAACCAACTACGGAAATTGCTCTTCACCGTATTAGTGGTGCTTGCTGTAGCGTTTGTTGCAGCTATAATTTCTGGCGATGTTGGCCGTGATGCAGTAGTTTTTGTGCTAATAACATCCACAGCAGAGTCGTCGGCATTTATGATATTATCACTGCCACTAGCAACGCTACCAATAGAAACAGCTTCAGTGCCACGTAAGTCCATTGAAATGTTACCACCACGATTTATGCTAGTGACGGAATTTGAACTTGTAGCCACTGATGGTTGATTCAGGCGAACATTTGAAGTTGCTGATATTTGTTGATTTATAGATAATGGAATGAATTCAAGTTCTGGCATTTCTAAATTTTATAAAGAAAAGAAGTAAATCATTGTATGAGTTTAATAAGCAACTGTATATACGAGGTCTGTTCAAAAGAAAAGGTGAATTTTGTTTTCTTTGATTACAATGGCGTGGTGCATCATGAGTTCTTGCCAAAAGGTCGTACGGTTAGTAAGGAATACTACAAGCAAGTTATGCAACATTTACGTGAAGCAATACGGCTCAAACGATCGGAATTGTTGAAAAAAATCATGCATTCTGCATCACGATAATGCACCAGCTCACACATCAATACTAGTTCGTGATTTTTTTGGCTAAAAACAACACCCTAATCATGCCTGAACCACTTTATTCACCAGATTTGGCTCCCTGCGATTTTTCCTATACCCAAAACTTAATACACTAATGAAGGGGAAGCATTTTGCCACAATTGATGAGATAAAGTCAAAATCGAAGAACAAGCTGATGGTATTTCAGAAGTGATTCGAGGATTGGAAGAAGCGCTGCGATAACTGCAGTATATCTGAGGGGGATTTCTTTGAAGGGGAGAAAATTGATGTTGATGAATAATAAAAAAATACTTTTCAAAAAAATTCAGAATTCTCATTTTCTTTTGAACAGACCTCGTATGCATGTACAAAGTGTGGTAGCTGTGGCAAAAAATGTATTTAAGTCTTATTTGATTGCCACTGTACTAATAGAGGAATATTATATAAAAATTCTTAAAAAATTTAATGCGCATTGCTTCAGTTATTCTTTTTGCCACAATTATTTTGGTTTCTTACCGGGTTTTTCCAAACCAGTATATTTATTTAATACAAATTGTTCCAGCAATTTGTCGACAGTCATATCTAAAAATTGTCGCTTAAAATCGGAATGTACCTGTAATTATAATGAACGAAGCAATTAGATTTTCAACAAATAAAGTGATCCACTTTTTATTTGAAAATGCCAATTTTAATTACAATCCATTCTTTCGCAAACTTTATTGAAATATAATTTTGATTCGAAGCTCACGTCCATGAAACATTTGCTGCAGAAATTTTCTTACATTCTCTTTTGAACCGGCATCTGTGTCCATACAATGAAATTTTTCTTTCGCAGTTTTCTCGTTTTTATGTATTTTTTCTTTTACTTCTACTTCTAACTTTTTGAAAAGCCTCTCTCATCAACAGAAAAGTTTCGCGGCAAAAGTTTCATGGTGAACTAAAAATGTTTTATTACCTGGCCAACCATGTCGTGGTTGTTTTGCAACAGCTCCAAATACGTTGAAAGAAATTCCTTCATTTGACGCAAATGCATTTCTTCAATTTCCTGAAATCGCTATAAAATAAAAAAAATAAATATAAATTATTTTTCTAATTTTTTGACCTATTTTTATATTAATAACACTAATTATTCAAGCTTAAGGTCTTTTCAATATATTTAATATTTATTCCGATTCGATATTTTGCTACTCCTTTGTGTAGCTTCTTCAGGAAAATTGGTTTTTGTTTATAATAATAAATTTTAATTATATTATTAATTGACCTTTTTTATTATATTTTTTGATATATATTTATTAAGCCTGTGGTCCTTTTTTATCTTATTTTGTTTTTTATTATTCGATATTTCGTTAACAGCTTGTTAACATCATCAGGAATAATAAATATATAACAAAAAATATAATAATAAATATTAAATATATTGAAAAGACCTTAAGCTTAAATAATTAGTGTTATTAATAAATATAAATAGTTACGGACCAAATCGTTTACGTAATTATGTAATGTTATTGTTAAAAAATATGTAACTTATAGTTTTATTTAAATTTATATGTCTTTTTCAAATATAAAAATTAAACATAAAAAAAAAATTCAAAAAGAAAATTTAAATGTTTCATTAAAAGACCCCGAGTGAAGTTCTGTGAAAAGTTTTGAGATATTTCGGTCGATTTCGAAAAGAATTTCTGAAAAATGTAAAAGTGATTTTTTTAAAACCACAGAAAATAGTATGATATAAAACAGTATTAAAGTATTTCGTCCAGAAATTTATAAAACCTGTATGAAAAACGTTTGAAAAACTGACACACATCACTCTTTTTTTCGACTTTATATCTTTCGTTATCGGAATCATTCTTTTATAATTACATTAAAAATGGTCAATACGTTTTGTAAATATGTCGACTAAATGCATTTTGTCTTTTGCTTCTTAATTTCAAGAGGGAATGATTTTAGGCTTCTTCAAAAATTTGGTTTGAAAATCACAAAGAATCATTTCAATATACTCCAAAATTATAACCATATCAAAGCAATCGAATTTGAAAAACAAAAGCGGTCAGAAGGTGTGACTAGCCTGATAACTGAAAAAGACTAAAATTAATTTTAAATATATAACAATGTTGAAATAATAATCAAGTCAGTTTTTTTTTTGTATAAAAACGATATGAAAGTTCTCCTTCGTCGGTTTTTGTGTAGCACCGGCGAAGTAAAATAATTACTAAAAATGGCTACTAAAAACAGCTTCAAAATTTAATACGTCTCCTTGACATCAGAGTATCGCATGTGTAGAGGTCATCTCCTGAGTGCTGGTCCAAGATAAAAAAGGAGACGTATTAAATTTTTAAGCTTCGTTCAGCAGTAATTATTTTACTTCGCCTATGCTACACAAAAACCGACGGGAGGGCGTTCTGATGTGGTTGTGTATTGGATTCAGCTGAAGCCGTTACTATTCAGTGACCAGTGATTATGCTTTCGCCACTGAAACCTTGCGACAACAACTGACACAAAGTCACACACAAATGCACATCAGAAAAAATGCGAGATGTTATTATGAGTCGGAAACTGAGGCTGAACCCAGGAAAAATTTTTCGTTTTGTAGTCAACGTGCAGACTACTTCGACCATCGCCACCTAATTCGAAAGTAATTTTTGCATATGTTATTAATTAATGATCGAAACATACAGGCAGTCAAAATTACACGTTATAATTGCTAAGAAACAAACTAAATAAAAGACAAAAATTGTAAGTCATACTGGCAAACACTAGCAGAACGGAATAACATGCTGATTACGTGTTTTGTCCACTGTGTGTGGTTATCAGTAGATGTAAATTATTAGCTTTTATATATTTATTGTTTCTTATTAATAGAATACCAGAAATATTTCTCCGATATTTTTCTCCATAATGAAGCTATAAATCTTACCATCTATAACTTACATTTGTCTTTACTATTTTTTGATTTTCTATTTTTGTTGGAAAAAAACGAATTTTTATTCAATCAAATTTAAAAAAAAAAAAATTTTATAATTTTTGTTCATTACTTTTATTGATATTAAATTGATAATTTTTTAATACTTATTTTTTAACCTTTTTTATTTTAATAATAATCTATATATTATCTTTTAAGCTTAAAGTTTTGTTTTTTTTTATTTTTATATTTTTTAGATAAAAAATAATAAAAATTTCGTGAAGGTGTTAACCGATGGTTAACGAAATATTGAAGTAGAACAAATAAAAACAAACCTTTTAGCTTAAAAGATAATATATAGATTATTATTGTTATTAAATTGATTTAATTTAATAAAAAAAAGACTGACCTCAAGTTCATTATTTCAACATTTTTACAATTACAAAAGGTCGAAGTAATTTTAAATATGTATGAATATGTAAAAACAATGTTAATACGAATTATAATTTCGTTAACAATTTTGTATGTAATTATATTTAAAGGAAATTAAAAATTTATTTTAAAATAAATGGAATTTTGAATGAATAAATCTTTGCACAAATACCTTACAAGTCTGCGTCATACGACGTTCGAACTCGTTCTTAATGGGGTTGTGTTTATCTAGTAATACTTTGTAGTCTTCTTGTAATTTCCGTAATTTAATTTCCAATTTGTCGATATCTTTTTGAGATGAATTTTCCTTTCGAAGTTTTTCTAATTCCAGTGCCTTACTGCTATACAGATCTCGCGCCTTTTGTACATCCACTGTTGAGTTTTGCACCGATTTTACACATTCCAACGTTTGTGCCTCATCCTCTTTGACAGTCCGATGTTTTTTATGTAATTCATCTGTATATTTTGCCACATCCTTAACCAGTTCTGTAAGTTTTTGCACCATTTGCATGTGCAGTGTAGACAATTTTTCTGCTGATGTTCTCAGAATTGTCCACACTGGAGAAAAAGTACTATTTAATGTTCCCGTACTGGCTTTATGAGCCAGTTTGGACATTAATTTTGAATTTTGTTCTTCTATGCTGGATTTTTCTCGAAAAAACTCCGATAGCTCTTTGCTGGCTTGTAAACCATATTTCATATTGTGATACAAGACATCAAAACCATTGTTTTTCTCCCCCTAAATTCGAAATGTGTTTTATTTTGGATTGTTTAAAAAAAAGTACAAAACAAATACAAAATTATACCAACCCAAAAATAATCGTTAAAATCTACAGTCATATTGAAATATTTCCCAATTTTCTATGTATCTCCAGTATCAAAGTTACTCCCAAAATATTATTTATATCCAGCCAAAGTATACATGTGAGTTGTTATCATAAGATATTTAATTCCATTTTGGTTGTTCTTAAATTAGATAAAAAAAATTAAATAAAATCTAGCTACATAGTTTCTGTTATATTTTTTTTTATTATATTCTTTGTTAATAAATTTCATTTAACCATAAGGTCATGAGGAAAATTATTTTTAATTTAACAATCGTTGCCAACAATGGTGACATTTTATTTGATCTTTTATTTGGAAAGACATCGTGTATAGAAAGCATATATGATAGGGAACGGCTTATTTGTTACACAAAAAAAAGCAGAGTTGTAGCACGTATGACATAGCGAAAGCTATTTTTTTTGCCAACCAAGGAGGCCGAAACATTTTTTATAAAGGGTGGTTAAATTTCAAGGGCCGATGTTGATTTTGAATAAAACACAAACTATTTAGGAAATTATTATAATTTTATTTTATTATGATATATTGGTATTACTCAATTATGTATGGAACAAAATATCGGCCAAATGGGCGCCGCGACCACGGCAACAGTAGATGATCAATTTTCGAAGAAAATCATCTTCAGTGATGAGGCACATTTTCACCTCAGTGGATTCGTCAATAAACAGAATTGCCGCATTTGGGCGAATGAGAATCCAAGAGTGATTGTCGAAAAACCAATGCACCCACAAAGAGTGACTGTTTGGTGCGGGCGCCAGCCCATAGGCGGCATCATCGGGCCGTATTTTTTCCAAAATGAGGCCGGTCAGGCAGTTACTGTGAATGGTGTTCGCTATCGTGAGATGATAACGAACTTTTTATGGCCCGAATTGGAAGATATGGATGTGGACGATATGGATGTGGAAGATATGGATATGTGGACGGTGCCACTTGCCACACAGCTAACGAAACAATGGCTCTTTTGCGCAACAAATTCAATGGCCGTGTTATCTCACGTAATGGCGATGTCAATTGGCCGCCAAGATCATGTGATTTGACACCGTTGGACTTTTTTCTTTGGGGTTATTTGAAAGAAAAGGTGTACGTCGATAAGCCAGCAACAATTCAAGAGCTAAAGGATGAGATAATTCGGCACATTAACGGCATAGAACCTCCATTATGCCTCAGGGTCATCAAAAATTTGGACCATCGGATGGAGGTGTGCCGCCGTGGTCGCGGCGCCCATTTGGCCGATATTTTGTTCCATACATAATTGAGTAATACCAATATATCATAATAAAATAAAATTACAATAATTTCCTAAATAGTTTGTGTTTTATTCAAAATAAACATCGGCCCTTGAAATTTAACCACCCTTTATTATAACATTTTTTATTTTATATTTATATATGTATGTATTATAGGGTTTGAACGGCAGGACAATTGGCCAAGGCTCCACCGGTTAGTCACTGAAGCATTGCAGGATGCGTATGGTGCAGAGGCTCTTCGGTAGTGCGCAGGCTAGGTGATCGGATGCGACCACATGCTAGATATCTAGGATAACCTGACCGCGTTACGACTCCGCGCGGACCGTCATGCTGAGGGGGTGTCGATGGGTCGATTGCTCATGACTGTGGCGGTGCGGACGGGTCATAGTCACATCGTTCTGCACGCTAGGATGTTGAATCTTCAGTACAACGACTCCTGCAGCAGTTAGCGGGATGAGGAGGAGACAGTTGGACATTTGCTCTTTCACTGTGGGTTCCCCATTTCTACAGGACCTTATAGTGATATTCTGATGGGACGTGAGGGGAATAAGCTTGTGTATCCGGGACTCAGGGTGGTTTGGCGCCGACTAGATGAGACGACAATTGATCCCACTCAGGCAGCACAACGGTACCCAGGAGGATCCAAGTGGGCTGATTCTTTGGAATTTGCAGCCTGCTAACCTAACATAACATAGAGTTTGCAACCACGACTTAAGATTCAACGCACTAACAATCATTCCTCCGCAACTTTCCGGTGCTGGAGGACCTATACACCGCCGTCCTTCAGATGCCTATCCGAACTATCTGCGGTGAGACTACGGGAGTTCAGCAAATACATCAGGGTCACCGGATGGTTATCGAGTTTGCCCTGCTGCTACCCTTTCGTCGGACCCACCAATCATCTGGTTCTTCCCGCTGCTGACTTCTACTCCATTCTTTCGGATCAATTTTTTTATCTTGAAAATTCCCACATATGCAATGCACTGGAACTAGATAGAGAGAGGTATAGTGTAGAGAATAGACAGGAGATGAAAGTGGTAGGTAGGGAGAGATTAATTCTTGAACAACTCTGCAGTTGCGTGTTAATTATAAAGCAAAGTTACGGCGTCTATAATGTTAATTTTGACTTATTATTTTGAAGAATAATATAGTATCAGGTAATAGAAATATCGGCTTAAATCTAGTTTACGGACTATCTTCTTGTGGACACAAAGAGTACTGATGGCGTGTGTAGTGGCATAGAAAATACGTATTTTACTCAACTGGTATTGGAGATTAATTGTTTATTTTTCCCTTATTCTAATCAAAAATGTTCTTTCTTCACAATATTGTGATAAATTAACTGTGAACTTGAACACGACGGAACATTTTCATTAATTTTTAATAACTGTAGTTTAATTAAATTGCAAATATTCTGATGTGGCTTTGAAAACGTTGAGAATTTTAAAATAGAAAGATATTTTTTCAAACTTCTCAAATGATACCAATATTGGCCATATGCGTTAAGAAATGTAGTGAAAACTTCGAAATTTTTTAACTCGAAAACTATACGTTGCGGGAACTTTTTTTCACTTTTTATCGCCCTATCATTTTTTTTTTCTTTCTGAACGAAACTGAAATGTGTGTTTTGGTATAGATGAAAAGATAAAAACGATAAAAATAATTTCAATTACACTATTCTTTTGCGGTATAAAATCAATCAAATACATACAAATATATGTACATATTTCTTTATCTATTTATGTATATACGTACAATAATAAACCAATTATGTACTTACTCTTTAAAATTAAATGAATTAATAAGCGTGACAACTGTCTTAGTGATTTATGAAGGAATTTATTTTGTAAAACACATAAGCAAATTCTCAACATCTAGGGTAGCGCTTTATAAGAGAAGTAACTAAATGTACTTGAGTATGTTGTTTTCTATTGTATAAAGTGAGTAAAAATTTTAAAACTTTATTACAAAATAAAACCAAAATCATTCACCTTGCAATTATTTTCTCATATGCAATTGAAACCGATTTTATTTTAAATGATAAAGCAACATACAAATATTAATATATAATCTAGGAAAAATCGTCAGCCCTCATTAGCAAATTAGCTTTGATTTCTTCGGCGCGTTCAACTTCTTGTTTGAGACGTTTTTCCAATGCTCTGCTTAATATGGTGCAACAATCCTTAATGGCATGATAAACGATGTTCTTTATTTGTAATTTGTCTTCGTGATTAGTATGTGAGTGCGATAGACGTCGAAATTCATGAGTCAAATGAAAGCAGTGTGTAATATTTTCTGGCGAAACAAAGTCTTCTGCCACTTTGATGCAGTTATGAAGATTTTGTACTTGATGTGGAGCACCGGCCGGTATAAAGACAGCATCGCCAAGACACTGGACAATTGGATATCCTTCGACCCCATATTCGTTGAAAAGTCTTGCTCGCAACTTGTCATCTAAGTACCAATTTTGATCGTGTATGGGATCGTGATCAGGTTCTAAACGGAAACCTTTTTCAAGAGTGACCCTGTTGAGCAGGTCTCGTATTTTGTCAGCATCTCTTGCAGGGAAAATATGCCATAATGCTCCAGGTAGCACATTTTTCTTATGTACTCTAGCTCTAGTTAAAAACTCACATCCGCCCATAGCTATAGCTTTGCAACAGGCAGAAATTTGAGACTTACTATCAGAGTCTTCCGGTATGCCAACATAAACCATAATATTAACAGCATCAGATATATCTAAATGTAAGTTTGTAGTTCCTTTATCGGGATGGAAAGCTGAACCGTATGCATTATACATTTTCGGACCTAGATCTGGAGGAACAAACATTTTTGGCAAACAACTTGCTATATTCAGATTGCCTGTACGTAGTGTGTACTCAGGCATCGGGAGTCCTTTCATTAGATCTTTGTACCTTGTTGGTAATATTTCAGCAAAATCATCGCCAGGAGGCCAATCTTTCAACTTAAGTAACATTGGTTTGCCATTAGCATCGAGAAGTCTCTTTTTCATGCATTGAAATCCCTCCCAGAAGTGTCGCATTGGCTGATTGGGTACAAGATTTCCATTAAGACAATTAATAAGATCGTTAGGTTTTTCACCAAAATCTTTTAAAAAGGCTTCTGGACGCCAAAGATCTAAATTCAATGATTTAGCAACTTCCGATATCATAACGGGTTGACCGCATTTCCAAACTTCTTGGAAAAGTATACGATTATCCGGCTGATTTGCATTTGTTAGACGCAATAGTTTACCGTCGCACAACCATTCATGAGGCACGCCTGGAGCAATCAATGTAGAATTCGTTAGCATCATTGCTCTCGGAGGCAAAAATCTTCTGTAGCCTGCCAAACCCTTCCGCAGGAAATTAATATGCTTAAAATTATCGAATGCCGTAGTGATGGGATCTTTTCCTAAAGTTTGCTTGTTAAATATTCGCCCAGGCACATAATCAATTCCTTTAGCACGGGCAAACTCTAAAGCTTTGGAATGTATTTGCTCTAAACGAGCTTGCTTCCTTAAAGTTTCTTGTGTGGCGAGAGATGAAGCGCTAGTTTGTTGCTTTAGCTGAGATTCTTTTATCATGTCTTGTATTAAATTCTTCAAATCGCCATTTGGCATTTTCTGTGCACTCAACAAACAACCGCAAAGTTGTGGAATTTCCCACAGCGTTCTAACATCATGCAAAAGTCTGCCTAATATATTCATGGAGTCGCCAGCTATAATCTGAGTCAGAATAAGTTCCTTGGTGTGATGGATAATACCTCCAGAGCATAACAACCAATAAAAATCATCTCTTCCCTTTGGCGGCTTTTCACCGGCTTGCATTTTCCGTACTGTCCTATTTTCTTTACGATCTTTGAAGCAGTCTATACATACTCCAAAACCACATTTTTCACACGTCCAATGAAAGTTAAATAAAGTAGTATCACACACGTCACAAATTTCACGTATTCCTTGAACTACTTTCTTCCATGCGATTATACTGTTGGGATTTTCGTGTAGTTTTAGTGCCTCAGCTTCTTGCCGCCAAAGATAGCAAAACTGATCGCCCACATGGAGCAATATATAACGACATACTTGTATGTCCATGTTTCCAGCCGTAGGTTCAGTTTGCTCATCTGGTCGCCATATATTTATTTCTTCCTGTGTGGGATCAATGTATGGATTTGGAAAACCAGCCACTAAAAGCTGACCTTCTTCATTGTATTGAAGACATCGAAACTCATAAAAACGACAATAAACATCATTGGATCCCTGCTGAGGAGTTCGTCTTCGGCACTCTCTGCACTTGTGTATTTTTATTGCATTCGAGTTTGGCTGTGAATTGCTTATGTTGGTTTCTGAAGAGGCGGCAGTCGAAGTGTTGGATTGCAACTTAAAACATGGCAGATGTTGTAGAAAAGTTTTGCAACTTTTGCGGTGTTCGTTATCTTTTTCCTCTTCTTCTGGCGTAAGTTTCTCCAAATTTTGTAAAATCTCTTCTTCATTTTGTGAATTGTTACTTATAATTTCCTCTTGATTGCCAGCATTCAACATTGAGTTGAAAATTTCATTATTAGAATCTGCAAATAAGTTTTGCGGTATTTTTTCATCGACTGCAACATTCTCGGAATCGTTTTCTTTAATGTTCATATCTTCTTCATTAACTTTGACTTCTAAGATCTTCTTTGATATGAAATCAGAATTATTTTCACTTTCACATAATATTTGCTCTTTATCGCTGTTAATAATGTTCATTTCTTTGATATTTTCATCCAAGACTTCTGTTAGTTTTTGCTGAGTATTATCATGCAATAAGGACAAGATTTCAAGATTAGTGTCTTCTATTTTCTGCTTAATATCCGTATTCGCTATGTGAATCTCAATTATAGATTTTCTTTCGCTTTCAACACTTTCCAAACAAACTTGTTTCGATACGTTGAATAAATGTGCATCATCGATGATATCGTCATTCTTCTCGCCCTCATTGCCTTCAAGTTTTTCATCATCATGTTGTCGTTTTCGCTGTATTCGAAAACATTTCAGTTCATCCTCATATGTGTCTAGCGAACCCAGTTCTGCTTGAATTTCATCTTCCATTTCTGGCATTTCGGCTATCAAAGCAGCGGCCAGGCTACAGTTTTCTGCAGACATTTTTGATATAAAAATTTTTTTTGTTCCTTTTTCTATTACAAAGTAGAAAAAAAGAAGAAAAAAAGTTTGCTATTACATGGCTCAGTGAGGCGAAAATTTACCGTGTACTGGGTAAAGTGGCAGCAGTGAGTTTTCCGTTTTTGTCATGTCACGTAATGAACAACTTATTTAACGATAAATATTTTTTTCTGATATTTTTTTTTTTATTTAACGTTCTCATAACGTATTATCGCATTGTTTATTTATGTATAAAGATAATGTGGATGGCAGCTTTAGTTAAATTTTGTAGCTGCTAAATAATTTTTATATCAAACAAATGGATTGTACACACATGCATGTTAATGAATATTTTGTTTCAGTATAAATTAAAGCAGTAAATTTTGTTATTTATTGTTCTCAATTTAACTACTCACTACCACCACATTACCTGCTTACACGTAAATATTATTGTATTTAAATTATATAAAAATGTAAATACTAAATACTAAATATGTACTTATGTATGTATGTATATCTATTAAGAATCACCATGTGAAGGTCATTTATGTAAAAAGAAAGTTGACTTGAATTGTTTTGGTAGAAAAACCTGTTTGCTCAAACCGTTTCGTCGAGAACCATTAGAAAAAAACATACACACACAAATATAAATGCAAAATGTACAGGAACTCTTCGAAATTGTTTAGTCTGCAAATAAGGGTGATCAAGAGATTTTACACATCGAAGAAGGGTCAGTGAATCACTGGTAAAGACGATAGGCTGGCTTTACTTGCGTCTCTGGTTTAGTGCGGTAGAGGTCACACGGCGAGCTCAAATGAAGTCAGTTTCTGTGCACATGGTAGTTCTACGATCTAAACGGACTTTATATTCTCTCGGGATTTATTTTTTTCCAAGTCACCCACATTGATAAATTCTGAGCTTTTCCCAGATTAGAAGTATGGTATCTGTTACAACAACTCTTATGACCAGTTGCAAGATCAACCATCTGCACAACGATTTTAACTACTTTTGTGTTTCATTTCATAATTCCTTTTAGTTTCTAATTCTTGTTTTTGGTTTAGAATTTTTTTTCCATTGACTACAAAAAAAAGTTTATTTTTGTATTTTTTTAACGGATTTTATCTACACAATTTTTAAATCTAAATCAACAGGGAAGTGGTTAAATGCTATATGAACTGCGTAATTATTTGGGGATTTCCCCAGCTGTTTGTTTTTAAATTAGCTGTATTCGTTTCCTTAAAAATTTGTGCAAATTTGCACTGGATTCTACTGTAAACCATTCGTTTACAAAAGAGAACACAATTTAAGAAAGTAAAATGACAGTTCTTTTCTGAGAGTCTGCAAATTTTTAATGAACGATCTTTTGCCAGTATAATCCAGCGGAGAAGAAAAACATATGGTTCCAAAATAAACAAAATTAAGTTTTAAATTTTTCATAAAACTATAAAACTAGTATTATTACAGCATATTATTTAGGGTACCGAATACCAAAAATTTATTATTGATGTATTTTAGTATAACATTTAACCAGAAACAAATTAAAAAATCATATAGCAAATAAAAAAGTTTAAAAGCTTATGCAGTAAATAAATATTCATTCATCGTAATAATTGCAGCTAAACTAAAAATCACTAATTCTGAAGATTCAAAACGTATCTGCACGGCGAAAACGATAGCTAAAAAGGAGAAAATAAGTGTATCAAGAAAACATCAGTGTTTTTTACATATGCAATTAATTAAAATGTTAATTGTGTTTTTTAATGCCATACGGTGGACGGCTGCGAAAACAAAAATTTGAATTAAGGCAAGACAGTTAAAAAAGTTATAAATCTAATTTTGTTCCCTCCTGTACTAAACAAATCAGTGTTTTTTACATATGCAATTAATTAAAATGTTAATTGTGTTTTTTAATGCCATACGGTGGACGGCTGCGAAAACAAAAATTTGAATTAAGGCAAGACAGTTAAAAAAGTTATAAATCTAATTTTGTTCCCTCCTGTACTAAACAAATCGTTGAGCTTTGTGAATATTTCGGCTCTTGACTATACTATAAACAAATTTCCATATAAAAATTTTCATACAAAATTCAATTATTATACCTTTTATAAATACCAAAAAATTTTATGAACAAGTCAGGTCATATTGGGTCTTCTTTTAATGCCCAAAAAGATATGTATATTAAAAAAAAAGAGCTTGTTCAATCAATAGCATTAATGTTAACAGTTATAGTTCTTCTTTAATGGAACAGTTATAGTTTTGCAATTTTTGGAATAAACTTTAATAATTTTTTGAACACTATATACCCATTTCCTATATTTTCCATTGATCCTTAAACTCTCAAAAGATTTTTTAATTTAAGACTGTGACTATTTATGACCATTTCTTTAATATTTAAAAACAAGCAGCGCTTAGAGATTGTATAAAATGCCTATGGCACGGTTTCATTACAAGGATTATCCACGTACACAAGGACCAAAAATCTACAGTTCCATAAGTAAACTAAAAAATACAAATACACAAAATCTACGGATGACAAGTCAGATTGTGCAGCGTTGTGGAATTATGTAAAAAACACAGGTTCGCAGTCAAACTAAAGATCACTACGACTATTCGTAATATTTTTTTTTTTATCTTGGACCAGTACTCGACATTTTATTCCTGGCATTAGCAAACGCAAGCTTATTTATTGTAATAATAAAAAAAATCAAAATACATTATTGCAATGTTTTACAACTTTGTCTAAATACATACTAAAGCCTATATGCTTGGTTTTTTGAAGACAAATTATTCAGAATTTACATTCTACCTAGAAAGTTTAGATAAGGTAAGCTTTTTGATGTACACTTTCATCGCACTAATTATGCGCGTAATGGGACTTAAACTCGCGCTTTCGTTCAGCTTAACGAAATTAATTTTAACTTGCAAACACAGTATAAGTCTTTTATCGAATTCAGCATTCAGAAAACCGATTTTAAACTTTTTCTTTCTAGTGTTGTAAAATAATTGTTAATTATCAACGCCTACTGTTATTCTTTGTTTACATCCATATGTGGTGTTTTTTACTCTAAAATAAGAAAAATAAGTACTGCTCTTCTATTGATCCCTGTAGAGCTTACAAAAAATATCAAGCCGAATAATCCATGGTTCGGATCTAACTGTCGGATTAGTTGGTATATTGTAAACAATCATAAAACCGATGAAATCAAGAGTAAAGTAAACGTTCCAAACAAATTCTGGTCTGCTGTGGGCCGGCTATCAATTAACAGATGTGGTGTTTTTTACTCTAAAATAAGAAAAATAAGTACTGCTCTTCTATTGATCCCTGTAGGTCTGCTGTGGGCCGGCTATCAATTAACAGAGTCCAACTAAAGGAAGATTGTTAAATTCGCCTTACGGACTCTCTATTTAAATTCAACGATCTATGAATTTTAGTCAATGAGATGAAGATAAACACTATAGCTGTGCTGTATACATTGTACATATAATCAGCCAGGTTTGAATTAACATCAATGCAAGTAAATTTTCTTTGCTTTTTTATATAAGTATGCAGTATGTATGTATGTATATGTATGTAAAAACAATTTTAGCTGAATTTGTTCCGTTGTAGTAGATGTAGATGATTTTAATATGTTTTCATAAGGAAAGCTTTTTTTTAATAAATACCTGTGAAGTATGTACATACATACATATGAACTGAAAAATAGAAATGGAAACAATCTAGCGTTCCAAAAACTTTCCGAAGTAGTAATGTGTAAAAATCAGATTTGCAAAATTGTCAAGAAAGACTACTATTATCTCATTCATAATATAAGCTCACAACTTCTGCAGACCGCTTCTAGGTATTTTTAATTAAAAATATTTTATCTGTATACAGAAAATTAACACGCCGTGAACCGTAGTAGAACCAGAAAATTTTTATAAAAATGTTAATTGGTTGTTAGTTCACGTAAGTTTTGACCTCTAGATTTAAATAGAAATGATATAACAATTAAACGCTACTGGCACAAAAGGCAAGTATAAGCATTTTCTTTAATGTTAACTACTATGAGTTAATCCATACATACATACATATATGTATTTGGTACACTTTATACATATTATTGAAAATTTTTGTGACATAATTCAATATTATAAAACATAAGTATATAAATATTTCCATAATTTTATCAAGTGAAATACATACATAAAAAATTAATTTGCTGCATCTAAAGAACATTCATGTTTTTGGGGCGTTTACCCTATTGTGACTCTGCTAATCAGTAAATTTAATTTTATGCACATTTATTGTCCAGTAATGTATGTGTTGAGGCTATTTTAACAAATATTTCCACGATATCAACTTTTTATATGTAACTTACTATTCCACTACATACATATGCGTAACTAGTTGTTTTATAATCACTATTAAAGTTACATTCTTTTTTGCTTCTATTATTTTTAACCGATACAAAATCTTTCACACACAGTTTTCAATAAAAATTCAATTAAATATAGGTATAAACACAATTTATTACAGATTTACACACTACAGCGACGAAAAAATTATAATAGAAACACGGTGTAATATGAAAAACAAGCTGTCAACTTGAAAGAGTTGAAATCACGGATGGATATCATGGTACTGTTGCACTTTTTTAGTACATTATCAACCTTGCTGGTACCGTGGTACTACAGCGACTTTAAAAATCTCAACGTTTTGTACATGTCAAGATTTATTATTAAAAGGCAAATTCGTCAATTCATTTGCAAATTTTTTGTATACATGTGTTTTGTTAAATAAAACAGAACCTAAAAAGAACGTGTTAAATTAGTGTAATATGACTTTAAATTAATTATTATAAAAATTAATTTATTTTGCATTCTAATTATATTAATATAATATTAAATTAGTATAATTATTAAATTATTTACAACCACTTTTCTTAACTTTTTACAAAAGTAAACAAACTTTGACGTTCGCCATTAAAATACGTTACAAATCGTTGAGTCAGTTGACGGTCGAATTAGCTAGTGAGTTTACCATTATATGTACCAAGGCAAATTCATTACCGTTTTTGATACTGCAGAATAAAAAAGCAGTTTAAGATTATTTTTTTTTATATAAATTATGAAAAGTATTACTATTTTAGAACAAGCAATTGAAACCGCATGTGACACTATTTCGCGAAAAGCTGATGAAACAATTTCCAAAGTGTGCAAAGCAACATTGAACATGAACATGAAAAATATCAAATACACTAATTTGAGAGAAACAGAAAGATTATTAAAATCAACAAACTAGTGTAGCTCCGATTTTAAAATAGCAAAATTAATTTATTGTCGAAAACAAAAACATAAGCCATTTCCATCCCTGATTGAAATTCCAATGAGGAAAATGAATCTGAAAAATACAAATAATTGTGCTACCATACTTACGAATTTCTGGTCAAATATTAAGCTGTATATTTGCATAAATTTCAAAATCAGATATCAAAATTAGCCACTGGAATATTTAAGATTGCGACCATAACTACAACTAGACACTACACAAACATTTTAGTGCTGCCAGGTCTCAAGCTTCGTGCGAGAGGGACAACAAATAGTTTTTTAAAAATGTTGCTTTCTTTGTCGTACGAAGCTTGTGAAATTTTCCTTTTGCTTATTGGCAAAGGAAAAATATTTTGGTAGCAATTGGCGCAAATTAGAAATAAAATTCTATTTTGCGCCATAATCTTGTACAAAGTTGGTGATTTGTGGATTTAAATCTATTAATGATTTAGTCCACATATTACCAACAGTGTACACAAAAAAGCCACAAGCACAGAAGTCGGGAAAAAACCGAAAACTATAAGCGGAGAATATTTCATCATGTAAGTAATGAAATATTTAATTTTGAATTGTATTTTAATAAATGTCTTATATTTTTACAGGAGTCGACGCCACTGCATAATGGGATGTAACGACGAGGCAAAGCTGCATAGTGTTCCTGCAGATCCAACCAGGTAAGTCATACATTTTCATTTTACATTTTTGAGTGCTAGTTCTAGTGTCCGAAGTTCTGAAACCCACCCCAAAAGTGTTTGTGTGTTATGAAATACAAACGTTCCGTTGGTTTATTAAGCACAAAACCAATTGGAACAAAATTGTTTAGTGCTAATAAATTTTTTAGCATAAGCAAAAGAAGTTCCAGTTGATTTTGTGATTAATAAAAGCAACCAAAAGTGTTTGTGTTTTATAAAATAGAAATGGCCAGTTGGTTTGTGATTGACAAAACAAACTGGACCAAAAGTTTTTAAATATATTTGATTACCTACCCCAACAGTGTTAGTGTGTTATGAAATAGAAATGTTCCGTTGGTTTATTAAGCACAAAACCAATTGGAACAAAATTGTTTAGTGCTAATAAATTTTTTAGCATAAGCAAAAGAAGTTCCAGTTGATTTTGTGATTAATAAAAGCAACCAAAAGTGTTTGTGTTTTATAAAATAGAAATGGCCAGTTGGTTTGTGATTGACAAAACAAACTGGACCAAAAGTTTTTAAATATATTTGATTACCTACCCCAACAGTGTTAGTGTGTTATGAAATACAAATGTTCCGTTGGTTTATTAAGCACAAAACCAATTGGAACAAAATTGTTTAGTGCTAATAAATTTTTTAGCATAAGCAAAAGAAGTTCCAGTTGATTTTGTGGTTAATAAAAGCAACCAAATCTGTTTGTGTTTTATAAAATAGCAGCGGCCATTAAAAAAATTTCTTTTCTTTTTCGTTTTATATGTTAAACGAGTGCGTGAATATGTGGTACTGGATTTTGGATCGTAGATGAGATGGGAAATGCAGCAACTACAGCCAGAAGAAATCGGAACAAATTTGCAGTTCTTAAAAATAAAATACTTGCTGTAATATACAATTATATTTAAAATAAAAACAATTTTATGAAAAAATTATTTTATGAAAAGAATTTCTATGCAAAGTTTTATTTTTATCGGCATTTACATTTTAATTTTTGCAGTTTCTGTTAAGTTTTTTCTGCTGAAGAAAATTTAAATCATTTGAGTTTATTATGTTGGTTTAACAATTAACCTTGAACAATTGGTTTTTGCATAAGGGGGTAATTCCATTATCTTATTGTTTCGTTAAACAAAAATACATATGTATATACATGCGTTTTAACATTATTTATTTGAAAGAATACATAAATTGGAATTTAAAAAAAATTTAAATATTAATATTTCGTTCTAATACAATTATACTTATATAATACAATTATAAATAACAAAATTTCACAATCCTCCATATATATACATAGAACAGAGGCCGATTTGATAAAAATTTCCAACTATCGTATTGCAGTCTTTCTCGTTTAGAAGATTGCAGCTTATGCAATGATATCCTTGCACTGTACGAGCTTTAACATATTTTGTCTACGAATGAAATTAAAAGAATAAATTGTTTTACAAAAAGCCAACAAAAAACTTATTTTTAGAGTTTGAGTACCTACTTAATTTTATGGCAGTTTAATGTGGTCAGCACGGCATTCATGATATAAACTTTCCTGCACCAACTTTTGCATGTGCAGTTGTGTGTATAGTTGTCCGCCAACCATATCTTTTAGTGTTATATCGTTTACGCTTTTTAATTTAAGTATTATCGTCCAAGTTATGTTTTCCAAAACACAAAAACGAAATATACCTAAAAAAATATAAAATAAGCTTTTAGAAAATAAAATATCATTTCATATCGTTTTTTAATATTGCATGCTTTTTTACGTACTTGTTGGTAAGAATGCCTTATTTTAATGTTTTTTGAAAACCTCTAATTAAAACATTTTTGAAAGCAGGTTTTTGTGAATCAAATCTGGTGGCCTCTATTCTTGTTTGTAGGCAAAAGTTATTGACAAACATCCACACTCCAGTTAGTAGTTGTAAGCCCCAGAGTCTTAAAAGGAAAACAACATTTGCAAATGTTAGCAGCTATTAAATAAACAGTAAAAAGAAAATAAACTTACCTTTCTCTTAAACAAGCACACAAACTGCCTTCACCATAACAGCCAATTAGATGAGAAAGTGATCAGATCAGGGTTACATTTATACAATTTTGCCATCGGTGGCAAAACCCAAGTTAATTCCAATGCACATATATTTTCTGTGGTTTTAACAAAGCTCACTTCATTGTAAAATTTCTTGTTAAAATACTGGGTAGATTATTGCTGGGTATATCCGTAAAATGTTTCATGAAACTTCACCACCACCACCACCTCGAAACTCTTTAATTCATCAATAGACAAACGTGCCGGCACACAAACATACATACCATGGTTTGTTAGTTAAAGTTGCTTTGCTGCATCATCGGTTTGGAACAACTTTATCTTGCTTTTAAAACTAACCAACCATCCAATAATATAAAATCTAATGCATTACTTGCATTTCCACTCTTGCCGGAAATTTCAGTCAAAGTTTTAGAACTTATTACACATACTTTTTTTGTTGTACGCATATAATATAACACTTTCATTTGCACATTAACTTTTTATAATATTTTTTAAACCGCGGATTTAAGATTTCATTCATAAAATTGAAATATTAACTAAAAAACAAATTTTTCCCAAAAAATTCACACATTTTGCTACTCAAAATTTATTTTACATTGCAAAACATCTGTTTTTAAAAGTATAGGTATAACCATTGCTTTTAATACATTGCTTATGCTATCATTTTATTCACTCTCACGACACTTGTGCAAAACCTGATTTGGGGCTTTTTCAACTGTCCCTTGTGGGTACCCGTATGTATATTCTGTGATTGCGACCAAAGCAAAGTCACTAGCTTACTCGCCCGTCAGCTGATTCAACGAATTGTAAAGTATTTTGAAAATAAAAACAAATAAAATTAAAAAAAATAATTAAACAGATTGTGCGAAATGCATCTTATTTGTTGCTTTAAATTTCGGCATACGCAATAGGTGTTTACTAAAAATAAATGAAACAAGTTCGAAAGTTGTATTAAAAAAGATTTAAAAACTTTTTGTAGAACAATTAATATTACTAATATCTGGTTGACCAAGGTGTACTGCTGTTATACGTTATAGTTGCTCTTTCAAAAATGTTAAGATATATAAATTCGATTTACATATCATATTGTTTTTCATTATATTTCGACGTTTTGAGGTCCTGGGAGTTGATTGTGGTTATTTTCGCGATGATGTCCGTATGTCTGTACATATGTGTGTGGGTGTGTATGGATGTAAACAACTCAGGACGCGTCAGGGAATCGGAAAAAATTTTGTACCATTCGAAAGATATTGAGTAGATTTCGAAAAATATCGAAAATAAAATTTTCGAAACAAATTTTAAACTTAAAATTTAAGTTTTTACATTTTGTTGAATAAATTCTGAACGAGGAAAGAAATACATAAACTAATATTTTAATATGCACAATTCATATGTGTATGATTTAATGTGTATTGCTTTCCACTCTCAATAATTCTTTAGAGTTAACATATGAATGCTTTCCCTCTTACTTCCCCGCCTCTTTTTAATAAGCATAACATTTTTGAAAAATTCAAATGTACTACATATCTACGAAAAGCTCGATTTAAGAACAAACGGTAGGTACATATGCATGTTTTCGCTATAAAATCGTAACGGTGTTTTAAAAGCTGTATTATTTTCTGAGATGAGGCGAATGATCGACTAGGCGCTTACGACTTTTTGTCGGCTAGATATTAATTAATTGTGAAGAGCTAAAGTAACCTTCATTAAAATGCGTTTTACTAATAAAACTTGTAGGAAATTGGAATCATATAGATGTGTCAATACCTGAAGTGGGGTGAGCTTTTTATTTTTACTGGCGATCTGCCTACCTAACCTAAACCTTAAAGACCAATCAGATAAAATATTCAGAAATAGGTACATATGTATGCAGAAATATATTTTAATCAAACTTATTATTTGGCTACGTAACATAATTTTATTTACCTTATATTAAAAGACTTATCGTGTTCTATTTACAAAAGAAATATCGTTTATTGATCTTCCTTTTGTAGTTGTTCAATTAGCCTTTGTCGTTCTTCTGCCTGTCTTAATTTTCGCATTACCAAGTCCTCATAATCATTTGACAATACTGTTGATTTCATTTCGGTTGTTGTGCAAGTTGGTGGTACAACCCATGCAAAAGTTAGTGGATTTTCTAATAAACCTTTTTCGTAAGTCAATGTCATCTCTGCAGACTCAAGTGTTTTAAACTCTACCATAGCACTGCCACATTTTTTACTCATGACTAAAGCCACAATTTCGCCATATTTTTTTAAATATTTTTGCAGACTCTCTTGAGAGTATCCACCATTCAAAGGGTCCTTTTTATCCGTGTTCCACTTAATCTTCAGCCGATATATTGAACTGATTTTGTTCTGCTCATCTAATGATTTTTGTAAATGTTCTTTCAGACTGGCCTGTTCTTCTTCCAAAAGACGAGACCCTTCTCTTCTTATTCTTTCAATCTGTTCCTTTAATATATTCTCATGCGAGTCGTAATTTGTACTAACCGTTTTACTTGTTTGAACATCTTGTGAACTACGCTCCCGCTTCTCCAAATCTTCTTTAAGTTTTTGCCGTTTGCTGTCCAATTGCTTATGTCTCAGTTCAGCAGCTTTTTTGGCTTTCCAAACATTATCATATGCCTTCCTCGCCGCCTTGTCAGTTAATATTTCTAGAGCCTTTGAAAGTTCATGAAACAGTTCAGCCGCTTTCGGATTGTCGGGGTTTTTATCAGGATGACACTCTAAAGCCTTTTTGCGGTAAGCTTTTCTTATGGTAATTTCATCATCATTGATTTGTACACCCAAAATAGCATAAAAGTTTACTTCGCTATATTTTTTTTGCGCCATTTCTTTTGTTTATTTCATAGGACTATCAACATTTACTTTTAAGGTACATTAATAGGACCTGTTTATGTTTTTAATTTTTTTTACTCAATTGTGAATTAATTTCACTTAAATTGAGGTGGCAACCTCAGCAGATTAAGAAAGGTGTTAGACAAGGCGAGTACATGATTTTATTTGAGAGAATATGGTTTGTCAAAACATAACATCAAACAAAATAACTGTTTACCTTACATCACTTACGTTTCACTCAAAGCGTTGAACGGGTAACATGGATTTTTATCTTTATTTAAAGTAATAATTTGTTTTAATTTCTTATTTAATTACAATTCACTTAATTTGTTCCGTTTTTCTTTCATATGCTAAAAAGCTTACTTTTCTATAATAAAAAAAAGAAAACAAAGCAAGAACGCGAATTTGTGTCAAGAAAGAATTCATAACATGTGACCGTATTAGATAATGTGCTCATCAGCTGATTTCTGTTCAAGTGTAAAACTTGTGTTCTACACAAAGCTTTTTAATACGTTAACTGTTTTGACAACTCGAATAAAATTGTTCTATTTGTAAACAAAAAATGTTGATTGCTTGGTATAAAATCGCTTTAGAATTGCATCTTTATTTCTACCCCTATTTAAATGTTTATTAATACAAAGTAATTATTACAAAAGGTAATATATTTTGCATTCTTATTATTATATTATATTATTAAATTATTTACAACCACTTTTTTTGTAACTTTTTCTCAAAAGTAAACAAACTTTGACATTCGGCGTACGAATTATCTAGTGAGTTTACCTGGTAATCAAGGTGGCTGCATTAACTAAAATTCTCATCAGTTGATTTCTGTTTAGTTGTCAAAGTTGCTGGAACACGAAAAACCACAATTGATTATTTCGAAATACTAGTGCTGCTTACTTTCGCAAATAAATGTAATTTTAGTGATTTTATAAGCTTAAAATGCATATTTAAAAGCAAAACTTTTGCATCATTGCCAACAGCTGTCAAAAGTGAATGAAAATAAACTGAAATTAGTAAAAGCCATTTGTTATTAAGTTTATCGAAAAATCTTCCATTTGACTTTTTCATAAATTTTGAATTTAAACATTTTTTCGTTTCTTCACTTTCAGTTTCTCTCAAAATTATAACTGGGACGCTTTTGGGAAAATTTGTGCGAGTTATGCACCTGAAATAGACCTAGTGTAGAAAATATTATTTTGTGCAAAAATTATCAGCTGTCTTCAAAATATCACGGGCTACGTATTTATCGTTGTTGTGATTTATCTTTTGTTTTGATTTAATGAATTCCAACGTGTTTAAATATTTTGAATTTTATAATCATAGGCTAATATTGTTAGGTATTTGTGTTTATAATTGTCTGCTTTAAAGACTGTATACTATCGAATATTGGTACAATTTATTTGAAAAAAAACATGAATATATAAAATGAGTGTATATCACGACGAGGTTGAAATAGAAGACTTCGAATATGACGAAGAAGAAGAGATGTATTACTACCCTTGTCCATGCGGTGATAGATTTCAAATATCTAAGGTATATAAACATTAAATTATTCCAATTACTAATTGTTTTTTTTTTATAGGAAGAACTAATATATGGTGAGGAAGTTGCGGTATGTCCCAGCTGTTCGCTTATTATAAAAGTTATTTATGACGCGGTAAGCAACAATTCAATAGAAATCATATAAATACTTAACATTAGTTGGTTTTTCTATATATTACAATTGTAAGCAGATATTTTGTTTACCAAGCAACGTGCATTGCCCTTAAGAACTTTCACGATTTTCGTTTGCAGTTTAAGAAGATCTGGAATCTTACTCTTAGTGCCATAGTTGAATGCTTCCTTGCAATTTTAGTACAGATTGTCTGGTGGCAAATTTATGTTTTTAAATACGAATATTCGAAAAAGTAATAAACGGTGCGGAGGGAGGGTGGCGCCCTTGGAATTATCGATTGTGCGGATTTGTCAGTCACGATGTCGCAGTGGTCGAGTGAGCATCGCGCGTTTTCTGTGGAGACATTTTTTAAGAGTAATGATTCTTACGTAATTGCTCGTCGACTATTTTGTTCCACAGTTCGGTATTCGGCGAATAAATGATGGACGGATTTTTAATTTTAATTTAATTCGTTCGTGGGTTCAGAGATTCCGCGCCACTGCATCATGAATGGCTCACGACCAGGGCTCAGTTGATTCGAAAACTTTGAACTGGCTGAAAGCAGTTTACGTGAAAATCCGCGACTTTCAATACGGAAAAGAGCAGCCTCAATGGGAATTCCAAGAGCAATTATTCATGAAATTTTAAAAAAGGACCTGAAGGATCTGGATGACATGCTCTTAAAAAAAATCCGCATTTCCTTTCTATCGTTCAATGCTCTTAATAAAACTTTGTGTCAATTATTACGTTTTTTATTAAGTTTGAAAATATAAATCTGCTACCAGACACCCTTTACTTTATAAAATAGTCTTAACTGAATTTGTATTCTTCTCTTTTTAAAAAGAAAGAGAATTAAATATAACTATTTTCTGGTACTTGTCCTATGCAGTTTCTGTACCATGTAAATATTTTTTTTACATTTTAAATATTTAATACTGTAGCTAAACAAATTGATATCAACACATAAAATGTACTGAGTAAAGGGATATGGCTCTTCTTAAATTTGCTTTTCTCTTATGTCATTCTTATTTTTAATTTTAAATATTAAAGTAACGCATAACACGATACCTTCAATTATTTTTAAAACTATGCTTGCATTGTATATAATTTGAAATCTTTAATATTTTACTCAGGAGATGTTCAAAGCTGAGGATCAAGAAGAAGTTGTTCTGAATGAAAAGATGAACCAGTTGAAATTGGAAATTAATTGAAAATTATTAGTGCATCTAACTATATCTATATAGAGAGACCATGTATGAACACGTAGACGCTTATATTTATAATATTACAGTTTTGTTTAATAAATAAAAAATTTATATTATATTATAACTTTGAAATCCATTTTATTTGATATTATTTTTATATAAATATAAGTGATTTTGCAAAATATTAAGTAACCTTCATTTAAATTATGTATATTGTTGTATATAAATATATGTATATATACATATTTATATAAGAGAAATGTTATATACATACATATATAATCACATTAAAAATAAATTATCTTATAAATTTAAATTAACTTTTAAAGCTTTACATCTGCCTACTAGCAGTTACTAAAATGCAACCAGCCGTGAAGGTCTCTAAAACGCAGTTTGATTTTTGCAAAAAATAAATAATTGTACTATACTGAAATACGTAAACTCTTTAGTGTGATCATTTTATTATTATTTACTTCAAAAAATTAACAGTAAATAATCTGTGAAATAAAGAAATTTGAGTATAAAAAAATATGGGAACGTCCCGCTAAGTTTAAATCATTCAAAGCAAATATTAAGCATTGGACAAGGTTTTTAAGTCCACAAAAAATAATGCGTATATAAAATCAATTTGAAATTACGTAGTAATTAAATACAGAGTCCTTCGAACCTCTTAAAAGATTATTGTTAAATTCACGGCATCCCATACATTTTTTAAGTCTATAAAAATTGGTGAATATATAAACTGAATTTGACGAAGACATTTGGAGTTATTAGCAAAAAAAAGAAATTATTTCGGAATTTTTCTTCAACGATATCTCTCGAACGAATCACCGGATTTTAGTAAAATTGGCAGCAATATACGTTTCTTTCTGAACTTAAACGGCATACTAGTTTAAAATTTATTTTGAAAGTCTGAACCGAATCGGTTCATTATCTCACAACATTTGGTTCTGATCGGTTAACCCATTCTTAATATATGAGATTTTTTCGAAAATTTTCTTCAACGATATCTCTCGAACGTATAACCCGATTTTAGCTTTTAAACTTGTACTCCAAAATTTATTTGAAAAAAAAAATTTTTTTGGAAATTTTATTTTTGAAATCTACCGCTCCGAATCCGTTCATATCGAATGACAGCTAAGTGACCTCAATATCTTTCGAATGTGACACATTAATTTTTAATGTCAACTTAAATGTTAAGGAGATTTTAACTTTTGAGCTTATGCAAATGCATTTAACCCTGCCTATCAATTGATAAGAACGACTGCGCAGTTGTAATTATTATTTAAATAAATTTTTAAATGTGTTTCGGGAATAAGTTAATAATAAATCCAGGACAACATAAATAAATGAATTCATAGGTTCTAAGCACTCATTTAAATGACGAGCTGTTAAATGACACTTCTTTGTTAAAATCATGCGTTTTTCAATTAAGTTGGGCCCAGTTCATCTGCAATAGAAAGTATTAAGTATTTTTTTGCATGCCTTTTTTTGCTGGGTAATTAAAATTTTTTTTTTTTTTTTATCTTGGACCAGTGCTCAGGGGATATCCCCTACATATGCAATGCATTGCACTGGAACTAGAGAGAAGGATAGGGAAGAAATAGACAGGTGGTGAAAGTGGTAGGAAGATAGAGCTTAATTCTTGCACAACTCTGCAGTTGCGTGTAAATTATAAAGCAAAGTTGCGGCGTCTCTGATGTTTTTTGACGCATTATTTTTAAGCTAATGGAGCCATTTTATTTATTATTTTACTTCGCCGACGTTTTATTGCTCAAATACCGATGAAGGAGGGTGCTGTAGCACAGAAAACTCAGAAAATTTTTTTTTCTGATTTGACCCGGCTGGGAATCGAACCTGGGTCTTTCTGGTTGCAGAGCCAACACGCTGACTACTCGCCATCAGCACCCCCAAGAAGAATTAGATGAAATGAGATTCGAACCAAGAAGTGTTTTGAAGACAAAAGCTAATTTCGTGCATTTACCAAACGAAAGTCCGAAATCAAAAATATGATGTTTAGTTAATAAATTATTATTATTATTAAGAAATTTTAAATTGTTTGCTATAAAACTTGTTTTTTTATCAGTTATGACGTTGTTTGAGTAAGTAAATAAATGGGCAATATGTTCGTACTATGTGAATATATATGTACATATGTATGTATGTATGTATTTCATATCATCCCTCATTACGATGCACAAAAATATTGTTGCCCTCTCCTACATACATACTTACATAAACTGCAATTCTGTGCATTCAATAGAGATCAATTTATTTATATAAAGTTGTTTCCCTGTATGAACAGTAATTGGTTACTAATTTATCTTTCGCGAATATCGATTTTTAAAAGTAAACAGCAAATTATATGTGAAGAGTTAGTACTTGAGATATTTTATAAAAACAATGCACTTTGTATAAAAGGTATAAAAGGTGTTACAAATACGAAAATCGAAAATTATTGTAATAATTGTAACTGAATACATTTTCGTTATTTATTTCTAAAATACACACAAGTGCGGATGAAAGAAAGTCAAGGAAATGCTTCACATAAACGCGTATGCTACATTCCTGCTTCTAATAGCCTTATTTCCTTTTGCGGAGCCTTGCAGAAGTGTGCAACCGCCACGTTACAATTTCCCAAATTCGAATGTATTTATACGACTAAAAAGGGAGTCATCAAAACTACAATACGAAATATTGAAAGGTGTGTTAAAAATATTTTATAAATTTTTTTGATATATATTTATTAAGCCTGAGGTCTTTTTTTATTTTATTTTGTTTTTTATTATTCGATATTTTGTTAACAGCCTTAATAAATATATATCAAAAAATATAATAAAAAAGGTCAATTAATAATATAATTAATATTTTATAAATTTTACTTCAATTTGAAGTGTATTAATTCAAAAAATAAATATTTTCGAACACTTGAAGCAAATCAATAAAATAATTTGAATATTTTTTTTTTTAAATCAAAATTTCCACAGAAATAAAAGCAAATAATAACTGACTTTACGTTTCTATTATTTCACAATAATACCGAATATTTTTCATATCTCGTATTGTAGGTTCCAAAGAGTTACAAACTGTTTCTTTTGAAAATTTCATTACAAACAATAATCTGGAAGTTACAAATAACGGACTGTTAAAACTAACTGATGGTTTGAATACCGTTGAATTCGAATTGTTATCATCGACTGACGAAATAACTCATGTTCGTATTAAACGCGAAAACATTCTGGGTAATGGTCAGCATATGGACTGTATTAGTTTGAATGTTGGTAATACTCACTGGTATGGTGGTCCAGAAGATCGCCATCAATATTGGCCTATTGAACGTCAATTATTGGCAAATTATTCGTATTTAACGAAGGAAGATCACAATGCAGGTATAGCAGAGCGTTATTGGTTAAATTCTGATGGCAAGTTTTTCTATGTAGAGGACGAAACACCGCTGTTTATTGAGCAAAACTCTGAAGGGTATGAAAACAAACTATGCTTTTCTGCCGTCAAATCTTTGCCATATGATACTCGTATGCGGCAACTCAGCTTTATATATCATATCGGTATAGCAAGCAATGCAAAGGCAGCTCATATGTATGCAATTAAAAATATTCTTGGTCATCCAAACGAGCATCCTGATGAACGAATGGTTCAATATCCAATATGGTCCACTTGGGCACTGTACAAAGCTGAAATTGATGATAAAATTGTGCGAGAATTTGCAGATAAAATCAAATCATTGGGTTTTGAAAACAGTCAAATAGAAATCGATGACGACTGGGAGGACTGCTACGGTGCATTGACTTTTAGGAAAAGTAAATTTCCAGATATAAAAAAATTGACCGATGACTTAAAGGCCAATGGATTTCGAGTAACTTTATGGATACATCCGTTTATAAACAGAGATTGCGCAAGTATTTACAACGAAGCACTCTCTAAAGGGTAAATTATATACATACATACATATGTCGTATTATAGAGGTGTAAAATTGATGTTTATAGAAAATATGTCACGTTATTCCCATTTTTTTTTAGATATCTTGTTTTAGATCATAACAACAACCCCGATACTCAGTGGTGGAACAGTAAGACTGGCGAGGCAGCGTATATAGACTTTACTAAGACTGAAGTCCAAAACTGGTTTAGCCAACGTTTACGAAGACTTCAGACCGAAGACGGCATCGACAGTTTTAAATTTGATGCTGGCGAGACCAGTTGGGTTCCCGATGATCCCATATTAAATATGACTACCAATTTCTCCCCAAGTCAAATTACAAGAGACTATGTACGTACAGTCGGTGCGTTTGGTTCAATGGTCGAAGTGCGCTCTGGACAAGGCACACAAGATTTACCAATATTTGTACGTATGATAGACAAAGACTCTGAATGGAAATGGGACAATGGTCTTGTGACTTTAATAACAACTTTATTGCAAATGAATCTGAACGGGTATCCATTTGTGTTACCGGACATGATAGGGGGTAATGGTTACAATAACAAGCCTCCTTCTAAAGAGTTGTTTTTAAGGTGGCTCCAAGCCAATGTGTTCATGCCTAGTTTGCAATTTTCTTATGTTCCATGGAATTTTGATGACGAAACAATCGAAATTAGTAAAAAGTTTACCAAGTTGCATAGTGATTATACCAAAAAAATTATTGAGCGCTTTGAAATAGCTACAAAGACCGGTGAGCCGGTTAATACACCACTTTGGTGGGTGGAACCTGAAGATACCACGGCCCAGGGAATTTTTGATCGTTAGTATTTATTTAAATTTATATGTACTATATTATTGCTTTTTTTCTCTCTTATTCATGGACGTTAATAGTTGTAACTCCAAAACAAAATCTTGAGAACAACTTTTTGCTTCGGAAACATTTTATTGCTGCTGTAAATACACACATACTTACGGTATAATTTTTTACAGAGTTTATGCTTGGCAGCGATATTATAGCGGCACCAGTAGTAGAAGCTTCTGCAACGAAACGTGATATTTACCTTCCTAAAGGATCATGGCAGGACGGGAACACACATGTTACGTATAAAGGCCCAACATGGTTAATGGACTATTCCGCACCTTTAGATGTGTTACCTTATTTTATTAAAGTTAATTAAAAATGTATATACGGCGTACATAGTACACACAATAAATAAGTCACACATTTTTTATTAAGGCACTTAATACTTTCGACACTTTATAGAAATAACTTCAAATTCTTTTGGTTTTTGTGACTCAATGCATGTGAACGTTTTTTGTGAAATCTTAATAAAAAAGTTTTCAAATAAAAATTACAAAAATTAGTAGAGCAAAAGAGTTGCTTCTTCTGGACAATATTTAAGAGATACGGTTTTGGATTCTTTTAAGGAATTGATTCACTTTCAAAATTTAATATTTTTAACTTTTCGCTATAGAAATTTTCTAATTTTGCCGCAATTTGCGAAAATCGAGTTATCGTTATATTTCGACGTTTTGCAATTCTGGTCAATTCGGATTATTTTCACAATGATGTCAGTATGGATGTATGTATATATATGTGTGTGTGTGTGTCTGTATGTTAGCTGATCGCAACGAAATGTCGCATTCGAAAGATATTGAACTCACTTAGATGTCGTCATTCGTGGATTTCGAATATAAAATTTTCGAATTTTTTTTCGAAATGAATTTTCAGCTACATACTAAACCGATCAGATTTTTGCTGCTAATTTGAATAAAATCGGATGATGCGTTCAAAGATATTGTTGAATAATTTCGAAAAAAAAGTGATCTCATAACTTAAGAACGGGTCAACTCAGATGTTGTGAGATAATAAAACGATTCTGTGCAGTAGTGTTTTTTCAAAATAAATTTGGAACAAATAAGCTGATCAAGTTCAAAATCTATTCAGCTCTTAACCTCTAGAAGAAATGTCGATTGCTGCTAAAATGGGGTGATTCATTCGAGATAACGTTGACGAAAAATTTCGTAATAATCGTTTTTTTCTAAAAACTTCAAAAGTATTCGTCAATCGAGTTCAGATATTCATCGATTTTAGAGACTTACAAAATGTATCGATGCCGATTACAAAAATCTGTAAAGTGGTTTGGAAGAAATTGATGTGGAAAACTCTCGGAAAATAATTTGTATAATCGATTTTGATACACATTAATTTCTATGGACTTAAAAACTTTGTCGAATACTGGAAATTTCCTTGAACTTAGCCGGAAATTTCAAGAATGACCTGGAAGGTCAACCGATTCCCATAATTTATTTTATATAGATTATTTAGTATAAAAATTTATGAACCTCTTATGATTGGTTTACGTTTTGTTTCAAATAATGCGAACGAAAATATCTCTTTTAAATATAAAAATAAATAAATTTAATTAATTAATAAAATTAAATATTAAGTTGTTGACTGTAATTCCATAAGGAATCATTATATGATGAAAAGGCTAATGATGTAATCAAAGAGAATCTTTGGTAAACTATGCAAGAAACACATATGACATTTTAGCATAACCAGTTAAAAACAATCTGAGTAAAAATGGCAATTCAATATACACTGTTAAAATTCCAATTATGTAGATTTTCATAAATGCTTGAAAATCTGTTGCAAACGTTTTCAGAGTAACCGATTATATGTGATTATGAAAATATCATAAACAAATATAAATGCTGACGGTAACTTATGGCATTCGATTCGAAATTCCAAATAAAAATCTAGTAAAATAAAAGATAAATGTTTTTCTTCGTCCATGTGTCAGGGAATGTCCCATATGTATGGACACAAATTAGTTGGAAAGGGTTAGTGTAGAGAGGGGAGGTGGTGAGGTGATAGTAAGACCCAAGTTTTTGGTTTCAAATTATTTGAGGCCTTGGAAAGACATATCTGGTGTGAATTACTAAAATATTTTGCGACTATTCACTGTAGAATATTACAAAATTATTATAGAAAATGGTGCTGTTATATTTATAAAAGAACTTTTTTTTTGTTATAAGACAAATAAACGTTTATTTATATCGGTTCTTTTTTACTCAATAATTATTACATAAAATGTTAATACGAATACATTTATTAAAATGAAAAAAGTACGTCATAAATCAATAATTAAATGAAATGTTATAAGTCAATTAAAAGTCAACCCAAAATGGTGGTATAATATGAAAATTTACAATTCTATAAAATAAAAAAACAAGGTTTGGTTAAAAAAAAATAAGAAAGAAACAAAAAAATTAGATGTACATAAAGAAGCAAATACAAAGAAAGAAGTTAAATTCGTAATTTGTAAAGATATAAAAATATATGGCAAAAAGTATATTTTGTATCGGATTGGAAGAAAATTTAAAGATTTGTTTTAATATTACAATTTTTACATAAATAAAATGTGAAAATGTATAAAAATTTATTTTATATTTAGCACCAAACTAAATTTTAAAAAATATATGTACTATATAATATAAGCTTACATATGGGTTGGATTTTTATCCTCTTTTTTTTATGATTATATGCATATAATTTCTTGTGCGTGAGCGAAAAATAGAATACTTATATGAATGTCTTGTTGATATTTAGGACTTTTTTTCTATTGATAATTTTAGCATAGATTTTAATGTGCAATATATTACACAAATAGTTTTTTATATTATTAAATTAAAAACCAAAGTTAATAAAAGTATCTTTTTGAATAACGAGCACTGACAACTGTTGTTTTTAATTACTAACGCAATGTAGCATTTGTTGAACTAATGTGCACTTGTTTGCTGCGAGATTATCTTCTTCTGTATCCTCTTATATTTTGTGCGAAAATGTGCTAACACTGCTTCAAAAAAAAAAAAAAGAAAGTTCTTTAAAGAAGCTCACATTTAAACTTGCGATTTGTATGTTTATATGTTTTGCGGCCCTTTTTCCCCCTATGTTCTTTGTCTTTACGAATTTCGCGCACCAACGTATAGAAGGCATCGTCTACACCCATACGAGTTTTCGCTGATGTTTCTACAAAAGGTATTCCATATTGTTTGGCTATCTAAAAAAAAAAAATTATAATAATTAAATCATTTACACAAATTTATTTAGAATTCATTTTTCAATTATACTTCTCTGGCTTGAGTCATATTTACAGCCCACGCCTGTAAATCACATTTATTGCCCACTAAGACCATTGGAACCTCTTCAGCATCTTTAACTCTTTTTATTTGTTCACGATATGTGCCGATATCTTCAAAAGATTTTGCGCTGTTAACTGCAAAAACTAATAAAAAACCCTCACCGGTCCGCATGTACTGATCACGCATAGCAGAATATTCCTCTTGACCAGCTGTATCTAAGATATCCAACAAGCAAGTTTCTCCATCTAATATTGTATGACATATGAACGAATTAATCACACTAATCTTCAGAATTAAATATCGTACATTTACTTCAATAACGTCATAATCCAAAAAATACACTTTTTGAGTTAATAATTCAGAACAATTCTTTATATCGGCCTTTATCTTGTGTAAAAAATTCATGCAAATAGCTTTAGAACTCACCTCTTGACAGAAAAATAGTTTTTCTTTTCCCCATTAAGAGGCATGTAAATTGAAAACTTAAGTGCGTTTTTTATAAAACTAGTTTATTTGAATTATGACGTTGTTGAAGTAAATGGGCGATATTTACATTCGAAATTACTTTCTTATTTATAAAATCTCAAAAATTACATAGTATAACTGTTGCACTAAAATTGGTAGTGAACTTAAAAAAATTTTTGTTAATTTTAAATAATTTTCTTGATTTACATGAACGGTATTCGTAGCATAACGAACAACGAATATTAAATTAATACTATGAGGTGGCAACTCTATCGAAATTTTTGTGGATCATAAGCGAAAGATACACGATAAATTTTCAGCTTCAATATTTGTCATTGTGTGCGGTATTTTGTAAAAATTTAACATTGATCGTGTATTATTCGCTATAGCACTTTAATGGATAAAGGCCGGGGCGCATAGAATCCGTCATCCGTCATACTTTGCCTTTTTCAACTGACAAATAAGTTGAAATAGACGTTATCTTACTCGTATGAGCTTTGTCACATTCTGTACGTCTCCGTCAAAGCAAAGTACGAAAGTTGGCCAACTTTTAACGTACGGTGAGTACTTTGACAGCTATGAACAGCGTTGCCGTTGTAGGTTATTTTCAAGCAAAATTGGTCGATTTTTTTTAAGGTGCAGATGTGAATATTTTTTGCATTTTGTTTACTTTTTCCACCCTAAGTAATACTCAATACGGAAATTTTACTTGTAAAGTTTTAAAATCAGGTTTTATGTTGGGAAACGTTGTTAACACCATTTTGTTTTATTAAAACTCGTTTCTGTTGTAACAAAAAATTCAAGACTGCTGCAGCAGAAACAAAAATAAAAGAACACAGTATTTAAATTCAAAATAGATAGGAAATTATTTGCACAGGTTTTTTTGTCTTAAATTGAAATGGTGAATGTACATGTTTTTATACAATTCTCCTTTAAATTTGTGACTATAAAAATAAGTCTTCAATTTCTTTTATACTAAAGTAAAAAGTAAAACCAATAGCCTATGTAATAGAAGATGGAAAAATAAGACAAAAATATGAAATTAAAAAGTTGGCGGCAACCCATATTTTCCGAGTTATGAGCCTCTGAAGTTCTAGTACAAGTTTTTTTCACAGAATGTGGTCAATATGGGTATAATTTTAAAACTTATGAGAAGATCCTACATCTGAAAAAGCTGTTGAATTGAAATTTACTAAAATTTAGAAGACATAATGGCGGACAAAAACCCTTTAGCGCGGCCTAAGGGTTGCTATGTGGAAAATATTTAGTATGCAGCTTCGTTTCGGGTGGAAATAACGTTTTTTTTTTATTAAAAAAAAAAGAGTACATTAATTAAAAATATAATTAAAATAACTATTCACTTTCGTTCTCAGAAAAATGCCCTGCGCCCGGCTGATCAGTCACTAATACTTTAGTTTGCGAAGCCTGAGTTTGTTGAACCATAAAGGAGGAAGACTTTGTGCCCGCCCAAATGCCGGTCATGCAGCGAAGCTTTAGTTAGCAAAGTCGGTGTTTGTTATAACATAGAGGAAACATTTATATGGAAAATTATGAAAAACTATTATCACTTAAAGTAAAGATTTTGTAAATAATTCCAAATAATACCAATACTGGCCATATACATTCAGAAATGTATTAATTCTTCTTTTTATTCGACCTTCTATTTTTATTGTATGCAATAAATTATTTAGCACTGCAGGTCTTTTTTATAAAAGTTTTTAAATTATATATTTTCGATATTTCGCTAACCCTTGGTTAGCATCAACAGGAAAATTTAATATTTTGAATAAAATTATTTAACAAACTTTTTTTTTATTTGTTCCTTGCGTTTGTGTCAATTGGTTCAGGAATAGGAGCACGAATTCTTCATGTCTAACAAATATATGATACCATATTAACAAAAAAATCCTGTAAAGACAATTGGTTTGTGTTTAGAGTTATTATTTCGAAATTTTAGTTCACACTCAATCGTTTATGCTTATATCTGTGTCAATATGGAAGAGTAGCTTAAGTTGAGTTAAGCTCGAAATTAATGTAAATATTGAAATCGTGTATTAAATTTTAATAAATGATTTATTAAAAGGTCGAATAATACATTTTTCTATTAGTAGACAGTCTAGGGAAAATAAAAGCATTCAAAATAATATATTTAAATTTTTAGAAATCATCTTTAAGTTAAAAATTAGACTGAAGCTACTATTCCATATTGCTACAGATATGTAATTGAAAACTTAAATGCTGATCGTAAACCATGTGTGTATGATCATGTGAAATTGATGTTACCCAAGTTCACCAAGATCTTTCTCACGACAACTTGGAGGTTTTGTTCCAGTCGTCCTATTGCTCGTCAACAATTCATTGATATAATTATCTGCAAACTACGATTTTCATCGTTATGGTAAAATATCCTAATTAAAGGCATTTCTGTTTCTGTTAACGGAGTATTGCATTTTATAATATCTCAGCATGACCATGCTACACTATGTTGAGTTTATCCATCTGCGTCAACTAAGCAATATGAAAAAAATGCATATATGTACTTTGCACTACTGTATGCCACTGATTTTTATGGTATACTAAAACAAGTTACCGAATCTTAAAAGCATTTTTAAATAAGAAAAATATTTAGATATCTATGTATATAAAGAAAACCGAAAATAAATTGCTATTAATATAGTTTTATAGTATAGTAACTAGTTCTCGCGCATCGATCGTGCAGTATTACTGTGTAATAAATACATTTTTATTATCTTAGATACAGGTAAATTGATTTACTTCCTTTTGTTGAAATAATATATTGCTCTATTATTCTAAAAAAAATTACTTTTGAAATAAAGTGCGATTACAAATCGTTCTTACTTTGAGATCATCGCAAAGAATAAAATTATTTTAGGACATAAAAAATTGCGTAGTTAAGATTTTATCAAAAAAACTAAGCTATTCAAAGTTCAACAATGTGTTCACGTACACAATTTATTGAATATGCGATACAATTAAAGGTTTAATTAAGGATATCTATTCGCTAAATTCACATTCCAATAAGATGCATACCAACTGTACCATAACTTTTTAAGGTTTTTTTTTTACAAGGAACTATTAACTAAGCTTGCCAACTATGCAATATTGTTAATTTATACTTGAAAACCTTCACAAGAATTTTTTAATTACCGAAAATTTCCTTCTTGGTTTAAAGACATTATACTAAAGAAAAAAAAATAATAAAAAAAACTCACCAATAACTACTTGTTTGCGATAAGAGTCCTCAATTGTTGGATCATATTCGTCTACAAAATGATTTTGTATTAATTGAATTGTAAGAGCGGATTTTCCAACACCACCAGCACCGACAACAACGAGTTTATATTCCGTCATATTTTTTATAGATAATAAATGCTTGGAATAAAACCTCTATGGTTGACTTTGCTGTCGTCTAATCTTGTATTTCTATCAAAATTTATTGTACGTTCTTTAGATTAAGGGTTCCCTTGTTCTTTAGCAGATTGAACGGATTTGTGTGTGCGTTTTGAAGTTGAAGTCTAGCCGCTTAATATTTTTCGTATATGGTAAATTGAATAAAGAAAAAAATACTATTTTTTTAAACTAAGAACACAATCCAAAGCAAATGCATTTACATAATAAAAAAATAGAATGTTCCTCAGTACTTTTAGATATTTGAAAATTGGAGTCTTTTCTGAGAAATTGTCTAAGTCATTTCTTCTTAATATCCATAATATTATAAAAATGTGATTTTGATTGAAACTTTTTGCATTTAAAGTCCTTCTAACCGGGTGTTACTCGATTTTGTTTTTCTTCTTTGTCACTTGTTCTTTGCGCATACCTTTGCGACTACTGGTTTGTGTTGCTGTGGGGCCAAAAAATTCATGAGCAATTTACAATCATAATTTATTTACACGAATATATATTTATAGAGGGATTTTTGTTTATTTTGAATAATATTATTATATTTTAAAATACAATAAAATAATATCAAGATATTTCAGCAAAACAATATTTAATTAACAAAAAAAGCACTCAGTATTTGTATAAAGTCTACGTTTAAAATTGCGTTTATTATATTTATCTGACAGTTCGATTAGAAAGAGATAAACAATATAAATTTGCCTTTTAATTAAGTTCTTTTGTGCGGAACATCACTCTTTAAATAGCCGAAAGACTGTTTTGTGTAAAAGAGACAAATAAGAATCCTATAATTTATAACTCTAACGTGTCAGGGCTGCCAACTCTTCTTTTTTTTTAGCAATTTTTAATTGGACTAATCTATTAATTATAATAAATTTGTATATTAGAGTTATATATATATATATATATACATATATAAATAATAGGTATTGTTACATGTAAAAATATTTAAAAAAAGCAGATGTTTGCACCAATATTCAGATGGGAAAACGCACATTTGGGCAAGGCGAATTTACAACAGCAGACCAACTTCCTAGCACATTTTTCGAAAATCAGTTTGAAGACAAAATATTTTATATTGGTTGTTTTAGATTACAAAACACGTCCATAAAAATATACAAAATGAAGACGAATTAAATTATAGGGCGTCCGTGGGAACCCAAAATTGACTAAGTGAGCTTTTGCGATATTAGTGCTCTTTTTTTATCTTGGACCAGGACTTAGGAGATGACCCCTACACATGCGATGCATTGTGCTGGAACTAGAAAAAAGAGATAGTAGGACAAATGATGGAGGTGAAGCTTTACTATCTTACAATACTGCTTTTGTAGGTTAGTTGTTTTATAGCAGTGTTGAAGCGTCTCTGATGTCAAGACTTATTAAATTTTGAAGCTTAATTTTTAGTAATTATTTTACTTTACCGGTGCTACACAATACCGACGATGGAGGGCGTTCTGATGTGCCTGTGGATTGGTTACAGCTGAACCCGTTACTGTTCAGTGACCATTGACTATTCCTTCCGACAATAACTGACACAAATTCACATCAGAAAAAATGGATATGTTTTTATGAGTCTGAAACTGGGGTTGGTTTTGTAGTCAATATGCAGACTACTTCAGCCATGCCCACCCTCTTCTTCTTCCTGCACGAAGCTGTTCGCACTTTGTCTTCGCCCGGATTTTAGACAAGTAAACATGCAATCAAATGTTTCATAAATAAATAATAAGTAAAATATTTCCCAACAAGGAAACAAGTCGCAAAGTTGTATTCAGTTCATAATTCTTAATAATCATTAAAATTGTTATAATAAACTAACGCGCAGCTCTAAGATAAAGAAATAAAGTGTAAAGTTATTTCATGACGATCCTGCCAGGAGAAATCAAAGTTTATAGTATTTTCTGACCTAAGGATTATTTAAGAGTACATACATACATACTGGACTTATTGCTAAGAATTATTCAAGAAATAAAGCGTAAGTTATTTCACTCCAACGGCACTTTCGTGACGTCGTCCAGCTCGCAACGTATATAATTAATGGGGTGTGCTTTTAACCCTCACCCAATTCCGGTAGATTTTCCAATAATATAATCGCAGAAATGTATCGACTCTACTCGAACTACTTACCATCGGTAGGAAAGCTGGAACTTCTTTCAAGTATACCCAGCAATTTTCATATTGGGCGTCACCAGTCCCTCGCAACAGCAGAAAAACAAGTTCGTAAAAAATAAGTATTTACATTCGTATTATCGGAAATTGAAGTATGCATCTGGACGTTTGTATATTTTTAACTTTTAATTTTTCAAAGCATCATTTATTGGAACTACAAAAAATATTACATATTACTATTGTTACATGTGCATTGTGTAATTATATAGTAAAGGGTAATTTAAAAATCTTACGTTAATTACGTTAATAATTATAAAGCAATCTGTGTAATAAATACATTTTAAATTTGTAACGGCTTTATGCAAAAGCGATCGTTAAAGTTGATGTAGGAGTACGAAGTTGTGTAGGAATACCGATTTTAATGTATGGTTTAACTTTAACAAGCGCTTTTGACATAAGTCCGTAAATGTAAAAATATAATTTTCTGTGAATAACTTTACTGTATAAAAAAAAATATATCGAAATTTGGATTTACATAGAAAAATAAAGTGGCACTTTTTGGAAAAAAAATTCAAATAAAATTTATACAATTTTTATTTATAAAATTTTCATCACTTAAGTGGAACACGTACAGTTGTTCAGAATTGAAATTAGTTTGTTCATGTTTGGTATCCGAATTGAACTATTTAACAATTTCGACCACAGTATGACAAATCAAAATTTTAAAGTACATGTGCCTGTCATTTCTGTAATCGTCTAGTAGCGCGACGCATTGGGCGGTCACTATGATTTGTTGTAATGTTCGAAGGCGGTGATGCAAAAATGTTAATCGCTGAAATGTTAGATTGTACATTTTGTGAGTTTCCAGTGTTAAAATTAAACGCTCTTGGTTTGGTCTTTTCAGTAACGTCACTTAAACCAAAAATATTCAAAGAGCTACCATTACTAGTTGGCATTTGTTCTTTTTCTTGTGCAGGTTGTGGTGATCCAAAAGAAAACGGTTTATTGCTTGATATTTCATTTAATTTTGACATAGGAGATGTACTGAATGAAAATCCAGTTGAAGTATTGGTGGAACTCGCAACAATATTCGCGGGTATATTGTTGGCTGTTCCAAAGGTAAATGTGTTCTTCACGGGCGTTGCAGATCCAAATGAAAATCCGCCTGGCGATGTCATATTTTCAGTTTGTTTATTCACAACACCACCAAAAATGTTTGCCGCATTATTTGATTTGCTAGTAGATGAATCAAATGTAAAAGTATTTTTTGAATCTGATGTAGATGTTCCTTTAAAGCTGTTATTTAAAATTTTTATTTGTTCATTTGATCCAAATAATTGATTTTCATCAGGCTTGGAAATTGCCGTACTAAAATTAAATCCTCCGATCACGTTGTTTGTGCTCGTAGTAGGTGAAATATTAGACTTTGAACCGAAACTGAATAAAGCTGTTGCAGCATTGGTGTTACTATTACCATCAAATGCGGTTGGCGTGGCCGATATAACTGATTTGTTATTAAGATTCGATCCAAATGTTTGTATAACAGATTTTAGAGAACTTGAAGAAAAACTGGGAAGAGTACTCGAGGAATTGAAAACATTTGCTGGACTATTTGTTATATTACCATAATTGGCATCCGAACAATCTGTTTCTTTTGTATTGATACATCTCGCCTCAAAGGGCGATGATGTATTTGCATTGAATGTATTATTTCCAATCAGATTTTCGACGACCTGATTACTTTGAGCATCTGAAGAAGAATTTTGACATTTTGTGTCAGATATAAATGTAAAAGAAGAGCTAGCTGGTTGTGTTTTAGTCGTTGTTTTAGAACTAGTAGCTAATGATGCAAAGGAGTTTGCCATTAGATTTCCACTAGTAGAAATTGGTGTCGTTTCAATTGATGACGATTTCGTAATAGTATTAAAGTTAAACGAAGGTGTGTTTGCCGAAATGCTTATCTTTGCTGATGTTACAGGCACACTAAACGTTATAGTATTAGCTGATGGTTGAGCAATACTTGTTGTTTTTGTTGTTTCCGTCGCAGAACATGTTGCAGTACCAAACTTCATTAGTGGCATAGATGGTGTAACAGTGCTGGACAGGGATGTAGAAGGGACAGTAAAATTGAAAACACCATTTGATTTTGTAGTCGTATTACTTGGCGTATTATCACCAACTGATGTAGAAGTATTGCTTGAAGATATTAATCCATTGGCATTTGAACCGAAAGTAAATCCTTTAGTGACTTTGAAAGTATTTGCGGTGTTTGAAGAATTACTTGCAGTACTCGTTGCTGAAGTCGGAGGTAGTGTATAATTTGATATTTCTGTATTTTTATTCTCTAAGGACAATGCAGCAGATTTTTGCCCGAAATTAAGTGTATCGTTTGGCACTGTTGGAACAGATGAAATTGGCGTTGTTATAGATTTGGTATATTGAAGGATATTATTTGAAGATGTAGAAGTAGTCGTACAAAAGGAGAAACCACCCAATACAGGTACATTAGTTTTGGATTGTGATTCTGGACTTTTTGTGGCGCCAACATGCAATGCATTGGATAACTTTTCGCACGAAGAATTCGATTTAGTTGTTTTCAATCCTACTAAAGGAGATAAAGTTTTGTTTGTTAAAGGAATTGGGGATGGTGCAGAAGTCGTTTTTGTTGAAAAGTTTACCAACATATTTGATGAGTTTGTTTCAATATTATTGGAGGATGTTATTGTAGTAGTTTTTGCCGTAATGGTTGTACTTGATATAACACCATTTGCATTATCTTTATTATTGTCGTTACTTGTTTGATGTTTCTTTTTATCATTTCCCGAATCTAATTCATCGACATCAGGGTTTATATTCAGTTCCCCTCTTAATCCGCTTAACATCAAAGCTAATTTAGATTTTTGTGTTTTCTGCATTATGGGATTTCTTAAACCGCTTTTTGAAGATATCTTTTTCGGTTTTACAAATGATATACCTACACAACTGTTTTGGTCAATGGAATCATCAGCATTATCTTGTATCAATTCGCGTAAATCATTTCTGTGTCCGTTTTCATTGCCATCGAACTTTTTATTAAACAAAGTTAAACGTGGCATTTCTGTTGGATGTTGTAAATTCTTGTTCACTGTTTTACTTGGACTATCAAGTGGTATAGATTCTGTTATTTTGGGGACCACTCCTCCAAACATATTATCGTTTTGTACAATTGATTCTATTTTGGGATTAATTTCGTCTTCTTTTCTTAACTTATTTTCAAGATCTTCAAATCCCATGTCGATTCGTTTATTTTCCGTTTTATTACAATCATTATAACGTTGCACCTTTAACCTTTGGATTTCGGATGATCCTAAATTCGATGTAGCTACCCTCTTATATTTTGCGCTCGAACTAAGTGAACTTGTAATGTCATTATTGTAATTGCATACCCTTTTCGTAACTTGTTTTGGCTGCACATCTCCACGACCCGAACTGCAATCTCTTTGTCTTTTATATCGCTTGCAAGATAATGCTGTTGATACAAAACTTGAATCAATTGCAGACATATTGTTATTAATAGTATCAACAAAATCAATACTACTACGATTACAATATTTTTTAGATGCTTCTTCCGATTCCAAATCCTACAAATTAAATAAAATCAAATTCTTAAAACAGGTTCTTGGTGATTTACAACATTGCAAATGTATTCTAGCTTACATCACTATTGATACGTTTTCGGGAAATCTCCTTTAGCACTTCTAAAACACTTCGAGTTGGAGCCATATCATCCTCGGTAGGCGGAGGATGAATTATTGGCCTATTCTCGCGGGATACATCCTCGTTCCGCTTTGATTGTAATCCAATCACAGAACTTGATCTCAGAAGCCCAGAAATTGTGTTTCCATAAAATGACGATTTTTCTGGAAGATAAATTTTTGCATATGGCTTTTAAGATTACTTACGTAAAAATGCTTACCGGGTGGCGGTATTCGTATCATTGAAAGTTCTTGCTTTGCAGCTCTATATGGCAATGAAGTTTTCTTGAGTGTAACCAGAGGAAAATGCCCTGGTTTATTGTATAAGTTGTGTGCTGACATGCTTCGATTCAAACGCGTACCGCTCTCATGATATTTCACAACACGCGATGCTAATCCTTTGCTCTGGATATCAGTTGCTATTCTCGCACCAACTTTCATTAAATGTTTAGGTTTAGAACAGAATATTGATCCATTACACAAACTTGAAGGTGTTTCCATTTCATTTACACACAAGTTGGAGTAACTACAATGTTTTTGATTCATAGAGGAGCCCCATGAAAAGCTATACAATTATATATACATATGAATTATTAGACGAGAAGCTTGTTAAAACAAAAAAAAAATTATATATTAACGGTAATCACTTTCTTCCATTAATATGTGTTGATTCGGCTACTGGATTGCCTTGAGCTATATTAAAGCTATAACGCTTTTCTAAAGAACTCCTTTTATCCATAATATCTCTTGATATATGTAAGAATTTATTGGTTTTACAAATTGTTACAACAGTTTAATGACAGTAGTATGTTTCATGGTTTACAGCAATACAAATTTCGTGAAATACTTTAGAAACGACGCACATTTTAGAAATGCCAACTTTTTATGCACAGAATATATATATATACATATATATACATAGTTATATTTCCTGTTTTTATGGCTTCAATCGCTACCTGTGTGAAGAAATCTTACCGTGATTACACCTGTGTGAAGAAATCATACCGTGATTACACTAGAGCTAACATACTTTTTCGCACAGTTGAAAAAAAAAGTACTACAAAGAAAAAGGCAAATTCCGAAAAAGAGTATTAAAAAACAAATTTATGCAACCATTTAACAGTTTTGTTTACATATTTTAGTACTTTTCCATGTCGTTCCACTTGAAAGGCAACATAGATATATTGTTGTGCACAATAAAAATTAGAAAAAAATTCAAACATGAAAAATGTGAACATTTTATATTAACGATTTCATGAATGAAAATTATATACGTTTTAATTAAAAGTATTACAAAATGTTTAATATTCGCATGCACTACATGCCTATTGAATTAATTTCTTTTACATTGCTTCAAAACACGTAATTAATAACCTCCTAAAACAACAATGTTAAGTTAACGTTTACAAAGTATGTTGGGTGAATAAAATCTGTAAACTTCTTGGTGTCAAAAAACGGAAAACGGGGTTCCATATATAGAAGTGCCCCAAATACGGCTATAGGGTTGTCACTTCTAGCATATTAGCCGTTTACAGGGTATACCCATAGTACGGTGAAAAGTCAGAGTCCTTGTTTACAAAGTATGTTGGCTGAATAAAATCTGTAAACTTCTTGGTGTCAAAAAACGGAAAACGGTTTTCCATATATAGAAGTGCCCCAAATACGGCTATAGGGTTGTCACTTCTGACATATTAGCCGTTTACAGGGTATACCCATAGTACGGTGAAAAGTCACAGTCCTTGTTTACAAAGTATGTTGGCTGAATAAAATCTGTAAACTTCTTGGTGTCAAAAAACGGAAAACGGTTTTCCATATATAGAAGTGCCCCAAATACGGCTATAGGGTTGTCACTTCTGGCATATTAGCCGTTTACAGGGTATACCCATAGTACGGTGAAAAGTCAGAGTCCTTGTTTACAAAGTATGTTGGCTGAATAAAATCTGTAAACTTCTTGGTGTCAAAAAAAGGAAAACGGTTTTCCATATATAGAAGTAGCCCAAATACGGCTATAGGGTTGTGACTTCTGGCATATTAGCAGTTTACAGGGTATACCCATACTACGGTGAAAAAAATGTTAAATCCTTGTTAACAAAGTATGTTGGCTGAATAAAATCTGTAAACTTTGTGGTGTCAAAAAACGGAAAACGGTTTTCCATATATAGAAGTGCCCCAAATACGGCTATAGGGTTGTCACTTCTGGCATATTAGCCGTTTACAGGGTATACCCATAGTACGGTGAAAAGTCATAGTCCTTGCTTACAAAGTATGTTGGCTGAATAAAATCTGTAAACTTTGTGGTGTCAAAGAAAGGAAAACGGTTTTCCATATATAGAAGTGGCCCAAATATGGCTATAGGGTTGTCACTTCTGGCATATTAGCCGTTTACAGGGTATACCCATAGTACCGTGAAAAGTCATAGTCATTATTTACATAGTAAACGTTGTTAAGTTTTTTTTTTTTTTTTTTTTTTTTTGTCTTGGACCGGCAGTCAGGGGATGACCCCTACACATGCGATGCATTGTGCTGGAACTAGGAAATTAGGTTATGGGAAGGAGGATAGAGGGAGTAGTGTTTATTGACATTTGATTTAAATCTTCCCATGCTAAAAGTGACAGGAAACACCTCTGCGGGTAGTCTATTCCACATACGTGCCGTTCGGCCAAAAAACGAATTTTCCCTGTAATGCGTAGTGCGAGTCGCCCTCAAATCGACCACAAATGGATGCGCTCTTAATGATGATCGCGTCGTGCGCGCGAATAACCGGGTTTCGGGAACAAGTTCCCTGATTTCATTAGAACACATCCCATTATAGTAACGATAGAACAACGAAACGCACCCCACGTTGCGACGATGCTCAAGAGAGTCAATAGAGTTGGCTACCCTACTGTCTCCTATGAGTTTCTTCGCCCTTTCTTGTACACGGTCGAGTAACTTCAAAATAGTCTTTGGAGCACCGGCCCACACATGAGAGTTGTATTCCATTTTCGGTCGGATGTAGGCGGTATAAATAGTGAGGAGATCAGATGGGGTGAAGTATGTCTTACACCGCCTTAAAAAGCCTAGGCACTTGAATGCTTCCTTTGAGACCTGAAAAATGTGCTCAGTCCATCGGACATCACACTGAATTTTCATGCCAAGAACATCAAGAGCTTCTGATTCCTCAATGTTTATGCCACCCATTTTTACAGATGAGGCAGCGTGATCGTGCATACGGCGGTGTGTTAGCATACAGCATTGGGTCTTTTGGGAATTGAAATCGACCCTGTTCGCGTGACCCCATTCCAATATTCTCGTGGGGTCACCTGTTAGCGAATCATTCATATTCTGCCGCGTCGCCGCGATCGTAGTTGATGTCGGCCTACGATCGAATGAATATGAATGGCAGATGCTGCTGTCATCTGCGAAAGAGTGGATAGGGTTTGAAGTATGACATAGGAGGTCATTAAGAAAAATAAGAAATAGGGTAGGAGAAAGAATGGAGCCTTGTGGTACCCCTGAATTGATCTTGAACTCGTTTGATGAGATCCCGTCTATAACAACTCTTATAGCGCGATCCCTGAGAAAGCTCGATATAAATCGAGAGAAGATATCACCGACACCAAAAGCAATAAGTTTGGACAAGAGTGCTCCATGCCACACTCTGTCGAATGCTTTTGAAATATCTAGAGCCACTACCTTACTTTCGCCAAAATGGTGGATGGATCGACACCATTTTTCCGACAGGAAGGCTAATAAATCACCCGTGGAACGTCCTCCACGGAAGCCATATTGTCGGTCGCTGAGTAAGCTATTGGACTCCAGATATTTCATAAGATGGAAATTTAGCATACTCTCCATTACTTTAGAAATGGTAGAGCATATTGAGATTGGGCGATAATTTTCAGGGTTGCTTGGCTCTCCCTTCTTGGGGATCGGCGTAACATTTGCAACTTTCCAGCACGACGGAAATTCACCTGCATGATAGAGGGTGCTGAAAAGGATTCCCAGAGGACGCGATAACGTCGAAGAGCACTGCTTCAAGACCAGTGCCGGAATTCCATCCGGGCCAGGAGACTTATTTATGTTGAGGTCCGATAAAACCCTTTTAACTGCACGAGCCCGAAAGTATATCTTTGGCATAGTTACGGATACACGCTCGGATGCGGGCAGTGGTTGATTGCTTTCCGGCAGGTGAGAATTACCTGCAAACATTTCAGCTAGGAGGTTAGCTTTATCAACCGGGTCTGTGAATATTTGATCAGCCTTTAAAAGAGACGGGATAGAAGAACTAGCATTTCCCTTAACTCTTTTAACGAATGACCAGAAGCTTTTACTTCCCCGTGGGGCAGTAAGAACTTTAGCGCGAAGACTCTGCTCGTACAAAGCTTTTGCACGTCTTAGCACTTTGGCACACGAAGTTCTCGCCCTTTTGCGCATCATATCAGTATCTGCGTTTTTATTATTCCGCCAGACACTAAATGCTTCCTCTCTGGATCTGACTGCAAGTCTGCACGTCTGATTAAACCAAGACTTTGGTCTAGGCCTAATCGAAATTTGCTTTGATGGTATGAACGTTTTCATACCAAGCATTATTATATTTTTATTGTTAAGTATAAAAAATACATATATATAATAAAATATGGACTTTAGAAAATAAAATATGTAATATATAATATTAATTAAATAATATACAGTACAAAATCAATAATTTTTAAAGTTTTCCAAAAATTTATTTTTATGTAGTAAAATGTATTAGTTCTCATATGGTTGTTACTGTTGACTTTGTGAAAAATTCGAAACCATGAAAAAGAAGACAAAATATATAACAAGTATTGATTTTAGTAAATTAAATTAAAAACTTTATTTGGAATAATGCAAAATATCCTATTATTTTGCTTTATTTCTATAAATTTCTTTAAAAACTTTTTATATTTTTTTACAATAATTTCAGTGTATTTTGTTTCATTTCAATTTGTTCTCAGTAAAGATATGGCAACATGAAATATTTTTGCAAAGCGTTACCGGTGGCAATTTTTTGAGAGGGCTATATTAAGGGTCTTTTGCGAAAAAAGTGTCTCATAAATGGTATTTGAAAAAAAGGTAAATTTTTTAGTAACAAAAAAAATTAAAGCTTTATTTTATTTTTAGTATAAAATAAAACAAAAAATTAACAATGGTAAATGCGAAATGTCGTGAGAGTTAATCACTACTATCTACTTAATATTTTTGTATGACATAAAAACCATTATTAATATATATCAATGCATATAATTAAATTAAAATTAGACGCATTGAAATATCCTTTGACGTTTCGCTGAAATCAGTGTTTGATTTGTTTTCTTCGAAAGTGATTTATGTTTGTGTCACATGCGATGGCTTGGTTTTTTGTAATTAACTTGAAAGAGAACAATTGGTCTAATTCGACCTTAGCATTAACTATAGTGCTAATTAAGAACTTCACGTTTCACGTTTTGTCATAATAAAATAATGCTTTGGCATATTCTTTTCTACTTTGCATGAGCACGAATGTCGCTGTCGACATTGGCGATATGTAAATATATAGCATTTCAAATTAAAAAAATAGTGTTTATTGAAAAGAAATTTTAACTACATGTAATTCTTTTATATAAATGTGAGTTAATTTCATTGTTAATTTTTTGTTTTATTTTATACTAAAAATAAAATAAAGCTTAAATTTTTTTTTTTTAATTTACCTTTTTTTTCTTTCAAATACCATTTATGAGACGTTTCTTTCGAAAAAGACCATTATTATTCCCCTTTCTAAAATTTGTCAACGGTAACGCTGGTAGTAGCCATTTATAGTATTTTCAGTGCATCCATATTTTATTTGCATTGAAAAAGCAAAATAATAGGATATTTTGCATTATTCCGAATAAAACTTTTAATTTAATTTGCTAAAATCAACACTTGTTATACATTTTCTCTTCTTGTTCTTGGTTTTGAATTATTCACAAAATCAACAGTAAGAGTCATAAGAAACCTAATACATTTTACTACATAAAAACAAATTTTTAGAAAAATTTAAAAAATTATAGATTTTTCATTGTATATTCTTTACTTTAAATTATATATCATATATTTTATGTTCTACAGTTCATTTTTTATTATACATAATAACATTTACTTTGTAATTAATGACTATGACTTTTCACCGTATTAAGTGTATACCCTGTAAACGGCTAAAATGCAAGAAGGGACAACTTTATTGTCGTCTTTGGGTCACTTCCACATATCCAAAATCGTTTTCCTGTTTTTCTCACCGTTAAGTTTACTGATTATAGTCACGCAACATACTTTGTAAGTTATTTCATAACCAATTTTTGGAGCGGTTACTTTGCCTTACCCCCTATCGATTTGCCAAAAAAAAACAAATTTGTAGACCTTCATAAGAAAAAATAATTATGAAAATTGGTTCACACATGGCAAATTTATGGTCGTTTATATCACAGATTATAACCAGATAGGACACGACCATAAAACTGTCACCGTTGGCACTTCCAAATGTCAAAATGGCAACACATTGGTATCCCAATGGTAGCACAAAATTAACCCTTTCGTCGTATAGAGACAACAAATTTGATGTTATTTTGTTGTCTCTTTTGTTTAAAAGGGTTAATTAAATATTTTATTTACATTTTGTCGTAGAAATTTTTGCAAATGGGCGCAAAAATTTTGGAATTTGCTATTTTTGGCGGATTATTTGGCAGCTATTCCATTGTTTTTGCGTCATTTGCATTAATTGCATGACTAGAGGATTTAAAAATCTCGGCAAAAAACGTTAAAAATGTAAGTATTAGAAAACTTTTTTAAAAATTATATTTATTTATTTTGTGTTCTTCCAGAGTCGCAAATCCTCATTGGATAAAATAAAAAAAAAAAGTAGACAAAAGATCTACGAAACTGTAATAAAAATTGTTTTATTTACATTGGAATAACCCCTGGTCAATTAGCTATAGAAAAATAAACAAACAGACGAACAAAGTTACCATATAAAGATAACACAAAAAAGTAATTTGTTTCTAAACCGGTTTTGTTCTTATTATTTATACTTTTCATTTTATTTCAAATGTGATAGTGTGAAAGCGAAATGTAATATTACTTAGTCCCCGTCCATATTGTGAAGCATATGCTGCAAAAGTTTTTTGAATTCTCTTTTGAAAGTGCAGCAGTGTCCATACATGAATCTTTTGCTTCATGTTTAGTATTTTTTATTCCTCCTTTCTATCTTCTTTTTTTAATTTTTTTTGACATTTCTCAATACCGAATATAAATATAAAATAACTACCCTGTGCTCGAAGGTGTGAATATTTTTTTTTCGATACACATTTGAAGCACAAGGTATAATTTGAAGCAAAATGGACGCTAAGAAGAAAAATTATATAGTAATTTTTATATAATTTTATATTTTTTTTTTAAATTTTTGATTATAGTTCACAAAAAATTAACAATAAAACAGGGTAGCTATTATTATGATAGAAGTTAACAGTATACCAAACGAAAAGAAATAAAATGAAACGTCAAATACACCTCATCTCAAAAGATGCAAATAAGAAATTCAACAAAAACTGCATGTACATGAAACAGCGTACATACTTCCACTCCTCTTCCCCTTCTCATCAACAAACTCAAAAATTTTGCAGCATATGCTTCACTGTATGGACGGGGACTTAATAGCATTCAACCGTCATCAAAAACTGCGCAAATGGCGACAGATATACAGTCTAAGAAAAAAGTCTAAATACACGTCCTAATTTTTGAGTTTTAGGAAGTTTGTAAAGAAAATGTAAAAAACATGTATGACAATATTTAGGGCACCAATAAGTAAGTTTATTTATAAAACAAAAATGCAATTCATAAATACTGTAAACACAGTAATAACAAAAACGTTAAAAAACCGTAGGAAAAAAATCTACATACACTGTGATAACTCCACGTAGTAAATGGAAAATTAAGAACAAAAGCAGGAAAACAACCGTTATTTTTTGTTTTAATTGCTTTTACAAGCACTATATTCATTTTAATTGAGAAAGTGATATCTTAAGAAGACAATATTTAAACTTTAATCGTAGAAAATGGAAAACAGGAAGGAGATAGAGATTTCAGTTAGAAATGTAGTGGTTAATCTGCGGAAAGAAGGTAAATCTCTTGGAGAAATTTCTAAAATAAATAAAAATATTATCCGAAATTATAAAATGACAAATAGTACTGAAAATAGACCACGAACTGGTAGACCAAGAAAGCTTTAGAGACGCGATGTGAGCAGCATTCTAAAAGAAGTCAATCGGGATCCAAAGTTAAGTGCCCCAAAATTGGCGGAACACATTGAAAAATGTTCTAACATTATTGTTACACCAAGAACAGTTATAAACGCTTTACACGAGAACGGCTTTAAAAGCAGAGTAGCATGAAAAAAGCCATTACTTTGAGCAAAAAACCGTAAACTTCGACTTGAGTTTGCTAAGGCGCATCTAAACAAGGATATGGATTTTTGGAAACGCGTTATATTTACTGATAAAAGTAAATACAACATTTTTGAAAATGATGGTCGATCCAAGGTTTGGAGAAAACCTAACACTGCGCTTGATCCAAAAAATATTATACATACAGTGAAACATGGTGGTGCCAGTGTTATGGTTTGGGGGGGCTATGTCATCATCTGGAGTGGGTCGAATGGTGTTTGTCGAAGGCAATATGGATCGCTATCAATATAAAAGTATATTGGAACAACATCTAAAGTCATCCGTTGATAGTTTAGGCCTGGGCTATCAGTTGGTTTTCCAACAAGACAACGATCCGAAGCATACCGCTCACGTTGTTCGAGACTGGCTTTTGTATTATGCTCCAAGGCAACTGAATTCTCCACCACAATCACCAGATTTGAACCCGATCGAGCACGCATGGGAAGGTCTCGAAAAAATGGTGCGAAAATATGACATAAGCAGTCGCCAAAGTCTGAAAACTGCTCTTGTTCGCGGATGGGCGAAATCACACCAGATATAACAGCAAATTTGGTTAATTCGATGCACCGTCGTCTTCAAGCAGTAATTGATGCCCAGGGTGGACTTGGGCCTGTGTTTTTATATTAAAAACGTTAACTTAATGTTTAATTTTGTTGCTGTATGTAGACTTTTTTCCTGTGAGTTTTATATGTTTTTGTTGTTTTCGTTTTTATAATACTTTTGAATTACATTTTTAATTTAAAAACTAAACTATTTATTGGTGCCTTAAATGTTACAATAAAATTTTCCATAAAATTCTTTACAATTTTCTTAAAAATCTAAAATAAGGGGTTGTATTTAGAATTTTTTCTTAGACTGTATGTATGTATATAACTAACAACAGAATCAATTTGTGCAACTTATCCAAAAAAAAAAGAAAGCTACAAGGGCTGATTGTATTTTCTAGTTGAAATTTTAAAAAGATTCCTTCGTCGTTGTACAATAATGCACGCTTATTAAATACATACATATATCCATTTTTTTATTTGTTGAAAATAAACAAGTTTTCATAAAGCTTAAATAAAATTAATTGTTTTACATTTTTGCCACAATCACACCAAGTTTTTAACCATCAAATGGCAACGTTAATATAATTTCAACTGGAATTACTTGTAATTCGTAATACGGAGAAAGAGTTGAGTTGTAAGCCGCAATAGAAACATTTATTGGCGATTTTGTATAACCGGTTTGGTGATGGAGGTAAAAAATTTGACAACCCACGGTTAACTAGTTGAGTAACATTTTGATGTTGCCAACGTAATGTGCAAATTATACATAGCGCATAAAATGGCAATTTAGTATTTGAAACTACAGCGAAAAAGAAAATAAATTCACGTGAGTGAATAAATCAAACCGGAAATAAAGAATTTTAGCAAACCGGATGTTTTGGTTTGTTAACTAGCACATGGAAATTGTAAACAAAGAGTGAAAAAAATTATTGATTTTCGATCATTGATTTCTCAGGCATTAGTATATCAATTTAAAAATAAAAAACGAATATATGTAGGAATAAGGCCCTAGAATCAAATTTTATAATGTTCATAAATTTTATTGAATATATATGCCAATTATTCAATGACCTGTTCAACGCCTTTATATGTAGTTATCCGCTTATAATTTCAAAACCGCATATGGCACTACCCGCGTTCGAAAGCTATTACAAATACGCGTCGATTGGTATGCATATCATTATTGAGGAGACTGTACAATAAAAGCTATAGCCCGCCAAACTTTTGGAAAAAAAAACGTAACTGTACATTTTCAGTATATCACTTATTGCACCCAAACGATTCTTCGTGCACATATAGGGCTACCTGCCATCGATAGCTATTAAAAATACGCGTCCATTGGTATGTGCGTCATTTTTGGGGAGACTGTACGAGAAGAGCTATAGCCCAACAAACTCTTTAGAAATGGCGAAAAACCTTAAAGTGTATTTTTTTAGCATTTCACTTATTGCGTACAAACGATTGTTCGTGCACATATCGCGCTACCTACCATCGATAGCTATTAAATATACGCGTCGATTGATATATGCAATGTTTTTGGGGAGACTGTACGAGAAGAGCTATAGGCCAACAAACTTTTAAAAATTATGAAAACGATGATTATTTATTTAGTACAATTTTTGGTACAAATTTTTTTTGTGAAATTTTTGGTTTGTGAAAACGCTAATAATTAGTGTTTCATTCCATTTGTACTCAATTAGAAGTATGTGTGCACGAAGAATCGTTTGGGCGCAATAAGTGAAATACTGAAAAAGTACACTCTAGCGTTTTTCGCCATTTTTAAAAAGTTTGTTGGGCTATAGCTTTTCTCATACAGTCTCCCCAAAAACAGTGCATATATCAATCGACGCGTGTATTTAATAGCTATCGATGGCGGGTAGCACGATGTGTGCACGAAGAAGCGTTTGGGCGCAATAAGTGAAATACTGAAAAAATACACTCTAGCTTTTATAAAAAGTTTGTTGGGCTATAGCTCTTATCGTATAGTCTCCCCAAAAACAATACGTATATCAATCGACGCGTATATTTAATAGCTATCGATGGTAGGTAGCGCGATATGTGCACGAAGAATCGTTTGTACGCAATAAGTGAAATGCTAAAAAAATACACTTTAAGGTTTTTCGCCATTTCTAAAAAGTTTGTTGGGCTATAGCTCTTTCGTACAGTCTTCCCAAAAACAGTGCATATATCAATCGACGCGTATATTTAATAGCTATCGATAGTATGTAGCGCGATGTGTGCACGAAGAATCGTTTGGGCGCAATAAGTGAAATACTAAAATGTACACTTGAGCGTTTTTCGCCATTTCTGAACAGTTTGTTGGGCTATAGCTCTTCTCGTACAGTCTCCCCAAAAACAGTGCATATATCAATCGACTCGTATATTTAATAGCTATCGTTGGCGGGTAGCACGATGTGTGCACGAAGAAGCGTTTGGGCGCAATAAGTGAAATACTGAAAAAATACACTCTAGCTTTTATAAAAAGTTTGTTGGGCTATAGCTCTTTCGTACAGTCTTCCCAAAAACAGTGCATATACCAATCGACGCGTATATTTAATAGCTATCGATAGTATGTAGCGCGATGTGTGCACGAAGAATCGTTTGGGCGCAATAAGTGAAATACTAAAATGTACACTTGAGCGTTTTTCGCCATTTCTGAACAGTTTGTTGGGCTATAGCTCTTCTCGTACAGTCTCCCCAAAAACAGTGCATATATCAATCGACTCGTATATTTAATAGCTATCGTTGGCGGGTAGCACGATGTGTGCACGAAGAAGCGTTTGGGCGCAATAAGTGCAATACTGACAAAATACACTCTAGCTTTTATAAAAAGTTTGTTGGGCTATAGCTCTTCCCGTACAGTCTCCCCAAAAACAGTGCATATATCAATCGACGCGTATGTTCAATAGCTATCGATTGCAGGTAGCACTATGTGTGCACGAAGAATCGTTTGGGCGCAATAAGTGAAATACTAAAATGTACACTTTAGCGTTTTTCGCCATTTCTAAACAGTTTGTTGGGCTAAAGCTCTTCTCGTACAGTCTCCCCAAAAACAGCGCATATATCAATCGACGCGTATATTTAATAGCTATCGTTGGGGGGTAGCACGATGTGTGCACGAAGAAGCGTTTGGGCGCAATAAGTGAAATACTGAAAAAATACACTCTAGCTTTTATAAAAAGTTTGTTGGGCTATAGCTCTTCCCGTACAGTCTCCCCAAAAACAGTGTATATATCAATCGACTCGTATATTTAATAGCTATCGTTGGCGGGTAGCACGATGTGTGCACGAAGAAGCGTTTGGGCGCAATAAGTGAAATACTGAAAAAATACACTCTAGCTTTTATAAAAAGTTTGTTGGGCTATAGCTCTTCCCGTACAGTCTCCCCAAAAACAGTGCATATATCAATCGACGGGTATATTTAATAGCTATCGATGGCAGGTAGCACGATGTGTGCACGAAGAATCGTTTGGGCGCAATAAGTGAAATACTAAAATGTACACTTTAGCGTTTTTCGCCATTTCTAAACAGTTTGTTGGGCTATAGCTCTTCTCGTACAGTCTCCCCAAAAACAGTGCATATATCAATCGACGCGTATATTTAATAGCTATCGATGGCAGGTAGCGCCATGTCTGCACGAAGAAACGTTTGGGTGCAATAAGTGATATACTAAAAATGTACAGTAACGTTTTTTTTTTCCAAAAGTTTGGCGGGCTATAGCTTTTCTTGTACAGTCTCCTTAAGAATTATATGCATACCAATCGACGCGTATTTGTAATAGCTTTCGAACGCGGGTAGTGCCATATGCGGTTTTGAAATTATAAGCGGATAACTACATATAAAGGCGTTGAACAGGTCATTGAATAATTGACATATATCATCAATATAATTTATGAGCATTATAAAATTTGATTCTAGGGCCTTATTCCTCCATATATTCGTTTTTTATTTTTAAATCGATATACTAATGCCTGAGAAATCAATGATCGAATATCAATAGTTTTTTTCACTCTTTGTTTACAATTTCCATGTGTTAAGCAACAAACCAAAACATCCGGTTTGCTAAGTTTTTTTATTTCCGCTTTGATTTATTCACTCACGTAGTGTAATCACGGTATGATTACTTCAAACAGGTTGATTTCTTCACATCGGTCATCGGTTTAAAATAAATCGTTTTAGATTATAACGGGTTTTTCACAGTGATGTATTTATGCCACATCAATAGTCAGCTGTTTGTAACAAGAATAAAACAAGAATTACAATAAAAACAAACAAATTTATTATTTTCTTCATATGTTTGTATGTAGTACTTCAGAAAATAGTCTTTATGTACTCTATGCTTCTGAAAAAGGTTCAAGTTCTTTTTGTTTGCGGTGTGCTTTGTTTTTACTGAGTGAAATTAATTAAATATTATAATATAAAACTAATTTATCAATATATATAATAAGGGTAATTTTGTTATAATAAAACATTAAATTTTATTTAAAAAACAGTAAAAACACAAGTGAGGAAATTACTAAAAATTAGTGAAGTGGAAAAGTAAGCAAATTGAAAGCATAGCCAAATATTAGCAAATGTTTATATGTATATAATATATCTATATGTAGATAAGAATACATATTAGTATCAGATTTAAAAGTTACTATAATGTTTAAATTTACAAAAAAAAATTGTTAGTGAAAAATATTTCACCATACCTAGCGGCTCTACATAATTGGTCTACTTGTAGGCTATGATGAAATGCATACAATAAATACGCTAGAAAAAGACGTAGGAACGTGTAATTCAGAATATAAACAATGAGTCATTTATAATTTTTTTAACAACATAATCTTGCAATTGTGCACTTAACTCTCTGCACTGACTAAAAATTTTATAAATTTTGCACATTACGCTTATAAACGAAGAGCGTTTGAAACTACTTATTGTTTCGATGTATAAAGTTTATCTTTCCATTTGTAACACATATTTTTAAACACACACAATACTGTGCAGAACAGAAGCAACCATCGAACAAATAACATTTAGGGCCCTAAGAGAAAAGAAAAAAAGTATGTCACCTAATCAAAATTAAGAAGGGAAAAATATAATAAAATAAAATTACGAAAACCCTTAGTTTCGGAGTTATGGGACTCTGAAGTTCCAGTACAAGTTTATGAATCTGATGTAGATAATAGTATCGTCAAAAGGTGACGACAATAAAATTTTAAAATTTTTGAATTACTTTCTTTTAATTTTTAATTCGAGAAATAAAACTAAATAAGAAATAAGTTTACCCTATGGTTGGTATTGATTGCCGGTGGCTTTTCCTTTTTTCCTTTGGAATCCTATCTCATGAACACCTCAACAATTCGAAATGAACGGTGGATCGTTGAGAAAAATCCCATATATTTTCGTCTTCGTATTTTTTTGCAGTCTGAGGAAACCCCTATAAATCGTACTTAATTGCTAAAAACCTCTTACAATTCGTAATAAAATCCAATGTTCAAAAAAATAAAATTACAAAAGCAATGTTTTTCAACAGCTGTTTTAACAATAACCAGAATTTTTGTGTTTCTTTACATCAATTTATCAATTGATAATGTGTGTTACTTAAAGTAAAACTGAATTTAATAAAGAGATTTTATTAGACTTTCTTGTATATATAAAATCGAAATTCTTACATATTATAAAAACTTTAAAATTAAATAAAAATACGAAGCAAAAAGCCCTAAGTGACATAACTTTTAAAATATTACATGTCATGGGTTTTTATTATATTGGAGGTATTTGCATTGAAAACCTCAATACTTTTCATTTTAACATCCATTCCTTCTCCTGTAATATAATTGAAATATTAGTTAGGGTGTTTAGCGATTTAGGGAACAATATGTAATTAAAAATTTTAAACTTCCGATACCTATCCCATAGCGATGACTACGGATGTACAATTCCTGAGCGCGTACCAGCGCATAAAACAAGCAAATAAAATGACACTTAAAGAAATCGATAGGGGAATTCAACTAGAAGAGCAGGAAAGGCCTGTAGAAGCCATTCCGGTGTATGAAGAAGTTTTAAGATTAATTGAAACAGTATTTTCCATACCAATTGGCCTACCTGACAACATCAATGGCATTGAAGCTGAATGGACAGATGCTTGCGCAACTATACAAAACCTGAAAGGTGCGAAGACAGAAGTAACTTATAGATTAAAGGTATTAAAACAGCAGCAGGCACCTATTGATTACGATTCCAGCGAAGCTCAAGAAAGCGAAAATGTTTTTAGTGAACCGCAAGCTAAAAGGAAATCTAATTTATTGGAAAATCCAGCTACATATGATAAAGAAAGTGTTGACGGTGGTCCAACAAAAACTTATAAGCAAATTGTCAATGGTTTGAGGGAAATTATGGCGAATAAAGATATAGCGGTATTGTATGACACTTTGTTCCATACACAAGTGAAATTGTACAAAATTCATCCAAATTCTGTGGTACAAACAATCTCGGTAAGTAGAAAAGTGAAATTGCATGAAATGTTACTACTTGTGTGTCTGATTTTTTACACATTTTCTTTGAGACAATAACGGGGTAATTCAAGAAAAAGTCTGAAGTGGCCCATCCATTATACAATATTATTGTATACTAACATTTATTCGAAGCTTCCAACTTTTTTTTCCCATCCTCAAAATATTTCAAACAAAATCCAGAAAAAATTATGCAAATCGATCCAGCAATTCTGCCGTGATGCGCTTAGCAACGAACATCAGTTAAGTTTTAAAATGTATGCAAATCGATTTGATATTCAAACCAACCATTAAAACAAATTTCCCGCACGTGGAAATACTATTGTGCACTTACTGAAAAAAATGTTTGTATATCTAGATACGGGATCTAATTTGTATGCACAATTTCAAAAAATTTCGATAAAAATAAAAAAAATGTTTTTTTCACATTTGGCAACCCTGCTGTCTACTTCCCAAGCACTCAAAACCTAATGTGAGTTTACCCGGATCTATGTTCAATTTCAGCTCGATAGCTCTTACAGCTCCGGAGATCATGCGTTAATAACAAACACACAAACGATTATATATTGTTACAGTGAAACCAATCCACCTGTCTATTCTCTTCCCTATCCCCCTCTCTAGTTCCAGTGCAATGCATTGCATATGTAGGGTATAGCCCCTGAACACTGGTCCAAGATAAAAAAAAATTATGGATTCTGCATCACGATAATGCACCAGCTCACACATCAGAGCTGGTTCGTGATTTTTTGACAAAAACAATCAATCAAGCCTCAACCACCTTATTCACCAGATTTGGGTCCCTGCGACTTTTTCATCTTCCCAAAACTGAAGAGACTAATGAAAGGAAAGCGTTTTCCTACAATTGATGAGAGAACGTCAAAATCGAAGAGCGAGATGATGGCCATTCCGAAAAGCGCATTTCAGAAGTGCTTCGAGGATTGGAGGAAGGGCTGGCATAAGTGCATTATATCTGAGGGGGATTACTTTGAAGGGGACAAAATGAATATTGATGAATAAATATATATTTTTTATGCTCAGTTGGGATTTCGGATAAGATATATGTATATATGTATGTCTGTTTGTTCTTTAATTTGTAGGGCGAATCATCAATGTCATTAGTGATGTGCACAGTTGGTGGCAAGTGGAGTTATCTTAATGGTAAATATTTCATACAATGTTCTATGAAGGGCCGTATTTCAGAAGAGCCTTCGACCTCAAAAGCTGACGATATGATTTGGATATATCCCTTAATACCAGCATTAACTTCATGTTATCGCACAGACTTTGGAGCATATATATTTCCAGATTTAGAAGCCAATGAAGTTGGGATAGCTTTTGGCATGATATTATCGAAACCACCGGACTTTAATGAAGAGCAATTCGCAGATTTACAGCAATTCTTTTTAGACCTCTTGGAAGCTGTTTTAGCTGGTCACATCGAAGAGTTACAACAACAACCATTAGTTGCACTACCGACCAGAGATACGAGTAATCAAATATCTAGACACATTATTACAACCGCCGACTTCATAGCAAAAGGTTTGGTTAAGGGAGCAGAAAAGACTGGAGAGCTCATTGGTAAGGGTACTCCCTATATTATTTCAAAAATAAAGCCGGCCCCAGAAAATCCTCCACCCGTTTCAAAAAGCTTACAGACTACAGTAGATGTGGCTAAGGGCGTAACAACAGCTGCGGTGGGTGTCACTGGTTGGGTAGCCACGAAAGTGGGTTCAGCTTCAGTAGCAATAGGAAGATTTTTAGCACCGCACGTACAACATCATGGAGCTAATCTGTTACAAAAAACTTGTGGCTATAACCATCAGGAAGCAAATAGTAAAATGGAAGGAGCTTTAACATTGGCAGCTGGCGCTGTAGAGGGTTTTAGTACCGTAATAGATAGTCTAGAGAAATCTGCAGCCATTCTCGGCAATAATTTGAGTGAAAATTCTGTTAAGATTATAGAACACAAGTAAGTTCTATATCCACTAAAAATCTTTAAATTCTCAAAACTCTAAGTCGGTTTAATAATATTGTTACTTCAGGTCAGTTTTCTTTTCTTTAATACATTAAATTAAAAGAAAATTTAAATCCTGCAGCATTTTTAATGCTCTTGATATTAAGAAATTAAAAAAAAATGAAATCTCTCCTGAGGTCTTTTAAATCTTCATTAAAAAAACCTAAATATATGTATTTCTTTTAGATATGGATCTTCTGCCGGCTTTGTAGCTGCCAATACTTTTGATACCTTGGGAAACGCCTTTGTTGTCAGTCGTAATGTCAACTACATATTACCCAAGGGGATTGCGAAGAAAATGGTAAAGAAGACTGGAATCGCTGTTATCGATGGGTACAAACAAAACAATAAGGGAGAACAACAGTATGTAGCCGCCGGTGCTTTATATCCAGAGTTAAGAACTCTTTGTGAAAAATCTGAAGGGAATCTTTGCGAATAATTTATAATATTTTTAGTTGACATTATATCAGTAACAACTTTAATTGGTAGCGTTTATTTCTCGAAATTTTTTTATTAGTTTTAATTTTGCTGTTACGATATTACAATATAATATTATATGTACATACATATCGATACCTTAACATAGAAAGGCCCTAATTAGTGTTGCTCTTACTATACAGGAGAAGGAAAAAAATTCTCTAAAATTTTAGTTTTGTAGTCGCGATTATTTTTTAAATTAGCTTTTCATCAAATTCTCTAAGCAACGGTCAGTCGGAGCACACCAATTTTTTCATCAAAGCTTTAATAGAGTATTTTTTTTTTTTTTTTGTTTTTTTTTTTTATCTTGGACCAGCACTCAGGGGATGACCCCTACACATGCGATGCATTGTGCTGGAACTAGGAAATCAGGTTATGGGAAGGAGGATAGACAAATGGGTTCTCCGTGTAATGCGTAGTGCGGTTCGCTGCCAAGTTGACTACAAATGGATGTGCTCTTAATGATGAACGCGTCGTGCGCGTGAATGATCGGGTTTCGGGAACAAGTTCCCTGATTTCATCAGAACACATCCCATTATAGTAACGATAGAACAACGAGACGCACCCCACGTTGCGACGATGCTCAAGAGAGTTAATAGAGTTGGCTACCCTATGAGTTTCTTCGCTCTCTCCTGGACCCGGTCGAGTAACTTCAAAATAGTCTTTGAAGCACCGGCCCAAACATGAGAGTTGTATTCCATTTTCGGTCGGATGTAGGCGGTATAAATAGTGAGGAGATCAGATGGGGTGAAGTATGTTTTGCACCGTCTTAAAAAACCGAGGCACTTGAATGCTTCTTTTGATACCTGAAAAATGTGCTCAGTCCATCGAACATCGCACTGAATTTTCATGCCAAGAACATCAAGAGCTTCTGATTCCTCGATGTTTATACCGCCCATAATTACAGATGACGCAGCGTCATCGGGCATGCGTCGATGTGTAAGCATGCTGCATTGGGTCTTTTGAGCATTGAAATCGAACCTGTTTGCCTGACCCCATTGCGATATTTTTATGAGGTCACAATTCAATGAGTCACTCATATTCTGCCTCAGCGAAGTGATCATAGTCGATGTTGGCCTACGACTAAATGAATATGAGTGAGAAAGGCTGCTGTCATCTGCGAAAGAGTGGATAGGGTTGGAAGTTTGACATAGGAGGTCATTAAGAAAGACTAGAAATAGGGTAGGAGAAAGAGTGGAGCCTTGCGGTACCCCTGAATTTACTCGTTAGATGAGATCCCGTCTATAACAACTCTTATAGCGCGATCCCTGAGAAAACTCGATATAAATCGAGAGAAGATATCACCGACACCAATAGCAATAAGTTTGGACAGAAGTGCCCCATGCCACACTCTATCAAATGCTTTAGAAATATCCAGAGCCACGACTTTACTTTCGCCGAACTGGTGAATAGAATTACACCATTTTTCCGAGAGGAAGGCTAGTAAGTCGCCCGTAGAGCGCCCTCGACGGAAGCCGTATTGACGGTCGTTCAGTAAATTGTTGGACTCTAAATATTTCATTAGGTGAAAGTTCACCATACTTTCCATCACTTTGGAAATCGCGGAACAGATTGCGATTGGGCGGTAATTTTCAGGTTTGCTTGCCTCACCCTTTTTTGGGATCGGCGTTACATTTGCAACCTTCCAGCACGATGGGAATTGACCTGTATAGTACAGAGTGCTGAAAAGGATTGCCAAAGGACGTGATAACGTCGAAGAACACTGCTTCAGGACCAGTGCAGGAATTCCATCCGGCCCAGGAGACTTGTTTATGTTGAGGTTCGTTAGAACCCTTTTAACTGCACGATCTCGAAAGTATATCTTTGGCATAGTTACGGATACCCGTTCGGGTGCGGGCAGTGGTTGATTGCTCTCCGGCAGGTGGGAATTACCTGCAAACATTTCAGCTAGGAAGTTAGCTTTTTCAACCGGGTCTGTGAATATTTGATCATCCTTCAAAAGAGCCGGAATTGAAGAACTAGCATTTTCCTTCACTCTTTTTACGAAAGACCAAAAGCTTTTACTGCCCCGTTGGGCAGTAAGAACTTTGGTGCGAAAACGCTGCTCGTACAAAGCTTTTTCACGTCTTAGCACTTCGGCACACGAAGATCTCGCCCTTTTGCGCATCGCATCAGTATCCTCGTTTTTGTCATTCCGCCAGATACTAAATGCTTCCTCTCTGGATCTGACTGCAAGTCTGCACGTCTGATTAAACCATGACTTCGGTCTGGGTTTAATCGAAATTTGCTTCGATGGTATGAAAATTTTCATACCGAGCAATATTATATTTTCAACCATTTCTGCCATGGCATTGACGTCATTGTCAAGGAAGCAGAGCTTCCAATTGAAACCCCGAAAGAAATCGTTGAGCTCAGCCCAACGTGCCTTTAAAAAAATATATTTTAAACGTTTCGTAGCTGGCCGTGAAACGTTAAGAAGTTCCGCAAACAAAAAGGAGGCAGAAATGGTGCAATGATCCGAATTTCCGAGAGGGGCGCTAGTGTTCATTTCATACTTGTCAGGGTGTGAAGTGAGAAAAAGGTCGAGGGTGTTGTGTTGGTGCCCGTCAACACACGGAATATGTGTTGGTTCATTCACTAATTGCGCAAGGTGGTTGTGCGCGGCGAATAGCTCAACATATTGGCCTTCTGGAGTCGTATGGCTCGAATGGCGGAGCCACGATACGTTATGGACATTGAAATCACCAGCAATAACGATATCACTGTTCGGGTAATTTTCGAGGATCTCCGATATAGTCGGAAAGGGCATCAAAGTTGTATATAGTTTTATCCCTTTCCATATTTGGGCTTCTGTAAAGAAACCCGAAGTGCAAAAGATGTGCCCTGATTTTAAATTTAACCCATAGACAGCTAAATTCAGGATCATTCGTGCCTAAGGATTGCTGGCACTGGTACACAACTTCATTGCGTATATATATTGCAAGGCCCCTATGAAGAATAAAGAGGGATAGGAGGTGATACCCAGGTATGTGAAAATCCTGTGGATCAGCATCCTCAGACACCTGGGTTTCACTTAAGGCGAAAACATCCGGCCGATGGAGACAAACGTGGGCATATACAGAGAAAAAATTTGCCCTTAAACCACGTATGTTGCAGAAGTCAATTCTGAAACGGCCTGTCATACTTTACGCAAAAAAAAAATCAAATCAATTGTCTATCTTTATATTCAAAAAACTTGATTTAAAGAAAAATATTGCTTAGGGGCCTCTATATTAAGGTAAAAATATGTTGTATGTGATGTTGGTTATTTTCCGTTATATGTACATATGTAGGTTATTTACCTTTATCATAAAGAATAAAATTAGTTTTTGGTTAATTTTTGGTTTATTATTAAAAAAATAGAATTTGTTTTTCTCCAATCTTTTGTAAATTATAAAATTTAAGGGGCGGTCTTGAAATTAAGGAATTTAAATGATATACTTTATTTTATCGAAAAAACGCTTTCATCTGTCAATGCTTTTATACATAAGTCAACGAAATCTATATAGTGCAATAGGTCTATTATTTTACTCTAAATTGGGCACCCGCGGGATCACAATCTCACCAGAAAGCGTTTTCTTACACAAAAATTGGGTAAATGAGAGACGTTTTGGGAGAGTAATATTCTTGTTTTTCTTGCACGAAACAGCCCGTACGTTTTCTTCGGACTAGTTTGGGCAAGAAGAACAAGCAATCAGCTGGTTTATAAATAAACAATAATGAAGTAAAATTTAAAGTTTCCCAACTATGCAATGAACAAATAACAGTGGAACTTCTCTATAACGAAATCTTCTCTATAACATATAAAATTCGTGAACACAACATTTTTGTGAGTATTTTCATACATTGTGATCTCCCTATAACGAACTTCCCTATAGCGAAGTTCTCTCTGTAACGTACAATTTTTTTAAGACCTAAATAGAATTTTTCACACTAAATAATCTCTATTGCGGAGTTTTTAGCAATCGATTTTATGCATCAATTTAGTCACATATGTATGTATTAAAAAATAAAAAAATTAATGTGTTCATGTAAAAACATTTTTTTTGTCTTAATAAATATATTTTCTACATAAAAAAAATGTAGTCAAAATTTTCTGCAGTTTCTCTATAACGTAGAAATTCGACGGTCCCCAACTGCTACGTTATAGAGAAGTTCGACTGTAATTTGATTCCATGATTTAGTTAAAAATTATTTTTGGGTTTCTTTAATTAACATGTATAAGCCATACTATTGTGTTTTTATGTAGGTATCCATGTTTCTAGATTTGTAATTGTAAAGATATGCGTGTACATTAGGTCTGTTCCAGGTGCATAACAAAAGTGCATGAACTCGCACAAATTTATTTTATTTATTTATAACAATAACCAACCGAGCCCATAGGACCATATGTAATTGGTGGACTACAAGTGTAACATAAGAGTAATTAAACATGCAGGCAACAAATAAACTGGAAACAATATTCACGAAAAAAATAATAGTTATAAAATTATTAGATAAGGCAACAAATAAACTGGAAACAATATTCACGAAAAAAATAATAGTTATAATATTATTAGATAAGGCTATTTTTGCACAATTTTTTATATATTTCAAATATGAAAGGAAGTGTATGAATAGTGGTAAAGCATTTTAAGTAATAAATTCAAAAATATAAATAAACTATTACTTCTCTCATTAATTGCGAGTTCTAAAAAAAATTCTTGTTTTAGTATTCGTCGAGAAAATGGCTATGGGAGAACAATTTAGTGAATATTTTTTTAGAAAAATAATTTTTTGCGCGATTTCCTCACGCACATATGGATCCATAACAGTCAAAACGACGTAAGCTCCAAAAATTTTTACAAGGGAAGGTTTTTTCTTTCAATCTTTACATACATAATGTGGTTTCGCTGTAAAAATGCCACATTTTGCGGCTGATATTTTGCGAGATAAGGCGGCTATATAAGAGCTATCTAGTTTTATCAAAAAATAAAATAATAATGAGTCGCTTACGATTTTTTGGAGATTATGTCTCGTTATGTGCGAAACAGCTAAAAAAAATAGCCTGTAATAGAAAATTGAAAAATAAGAAGAAAAATTAGATTAAATTAAAAAATTGGCGACAACCCATATTTTTAAAGGCTTTTAAGTTCCAGTACATGTTTGCGAATAAAGTGTATATTTTTCACAGGATGTGGTCAATTTGGGTATCATTTTATACCTACTACTAAAATTTATAGGATATAATGGCGAATAAAATTCTGAAGTGCGGCCTTAGGTCAGCTACGCAGAAAATCTTTAGTAGGCAGCGCCGTTCCGGGAAATATTACAGTTGAAAAGTTTTTAAGCAATACAGAATTTTTTGGTTTTTTTTTTTTGGGGACGTTGTACAATTTTGTATGAAGCCTTAAGAACCCCATAACTCGGGAAATTAAATTTATTTGGAGAAAATCTTGACAGTTTCATATACTTAAAACGTCTCCTTGATGATTGTGAAATGTTACGAAGTCTTGAAAACGGAACGGACAATAATTTATTTTTTTGCTTCAAAATTATTTATGTTAATATGTAAAGAAATGAATTTCAAACGACCTATTCCTCTAAATGCAAAGGCAAATTTCTTTAAATATTTATATCGAAAACAAATAAAAATTTTATTTTTTTTTAGTTATAAACGTTCCAAAGAAATATTTATTCCATTATTTTAATTAAATATATATTATTTATTATTTTAATATATTGTTGTTGATGTATAATTAAGTATCTGTTAGTTTATATGTACATATATAAATTATTCACATATATGTATGTTAAAGGCCCTTTTCATGCTTATCAAAAGTTTTTAAAAGATTTATGAAACAAATATTTTATAAAAATTTGTTTTATAAAACTTTTATAAATAATTGTGAATAAGGCAGTAATGACTGTAAACAGTTTTATTCTTTGAATTGATATTTTTATTAAAGAATTAATATTTCATAAACTTATGTAAATATGCAAACGGGAAGGAAACATTTTATATATGTATATTCAAATTACCGCCGTTTCAAATGCTTAAAACTAATAAATAAGAAATTTTAAAAAAATATTTTAATAATTATAACTAAATACATTAAATAGTAATAATATATTTGGAAGAACTCTATTATAAAAATTATATTTAATTTGTACAATATAAAATATTAAACTATGTAATTTTATTCATACGTAAAAGTCTTACCACAAACTAACTTTTAAAGGTATTTGGTACTTTTTTTACTTCAAAAAATGTATTTTTGTTAATGTGTTTTTGTATATTCAATTTTTATTTTCATTTTTTTTATTTCTCATTTTATTTTATTATTTTTGAGAAATCATTTCACAATTTAAGAAAGCAATAATGCAAGAACCTTAATTAAAACTTCTTAAATATTTAGGAAAGTTTTAAACTTCTTTACAAGTCGTTTTCTTTAAAAGTTGTTCATGCTGGGAAAAAGAAATTTCTTTAAAGTGATTTGTAGCCACATAAATTTGTGATTTTAAAACGTTCAGCTATGTATCTAATGTTTTCAAGTCACTAGGTTATATTTCCGACTATTTTATATGGCGACCGTTATAATAAATTACTTACCTGTGATTTGAAATCTTTTGATTTTCAATACAGGCTTCTATAGTATTTATTTAAAATTATTCATTAGAAATTTTCGGTAAACGCCTTTAATATTTCGAGCAAATGTCCAATTGATACTGATTGATATGCATATACTCGTATATGCAGTATCTGCCCTTAAAAGATAACTTTTAGGTAGTAAGACTTTTTCACTAAATATGGTTTAAAAGAGACTAACTGCCGTATTCATAAAAATTTTTCGAATTTATAAAAGGTTTAAAAATTGAATTTTGTATGGAAATTTGTTTATTAAAACTTTTATAAATCAAAAATATTTTTTATGAATGCGGCAGTAAAAATATAATTATAATAATATACATATGGCACAAAAAATTGATAATGTATAATTATATACGGAAAAATACACAAAAACATTAATGAAAAAACAACAAAAGATAAATAATACAGTATTTATTCTAACAAAATCCCCACAGAAATATATGTATGTTGTTGACTATAAAAAAAGCTTCATATTGTAATTTGAAAAAGTTTTTAAATTTCCTAGAAAATATATGTATATTGAATGCAAATTTTAAAGAAAGTTGTTATTTCTATTCTATTACGAATTTAACTTATTTTAAATTAAATTATAATACCTACATAATATATATACATACACAAATACATATGTATATATAATAGCAGTAGCGTATATATGCAAATAGTAAAATTGCATGTCTGTAGTTTTTATTTAAAAAACTACAGTTTTTTTTCTTCACTTAATTTTTTTTTTTTAATTTTTTTCATAAAAATACAAAAGTATAAAATATAATTCAATCTACTATATTTCTGAAGAAATTAATAAAAGTGTAAAGAACCGCTAAAATGGTAACTATGACACGCTGTTGTTTGCTTTATACAGTTGCGAAAGATGAACTCATTACTCTACATTATACCTTTTTCTAGGATTGCCGACTTTTTCTCTGAGGGTAGCTAATCTGATACTTAGTGTGGAATAATATCATTAGAATATTTCAAGCGGGAAGAAACAAGGACACACTAATATTTATATTGTTACATTTTTACTTTTTAAAAACGTTTTAATGGTGACTATAGACGATGCAACATGTTTATGCAACCAGGCAAGTTTAGTTGTTGATTGCATAGTCTGTAGTCATGTTTATGGTTTCATTTCTTGTTGAACTCGAGGTTTCAAAAACATCATAATATTTAGATAATTTCTAGTTGCATAGTGTGAATCGTTGTTTAGTGTTTTTACTGATTCATTTCAGTGGAAACAAGAACGCTCTAAAGTTGCATTTTTTTTAAACCGTTGGTGCGTTGTTGGTTTACTTGTTGAAACAAGAAACATTTAGTTTGGTAGCATGGAAGAGAGCAATAATAATTGAATGTTGCCGGCAACATTTTTGTCTGTGTGACCGCGAATGAAAAAACTAAAGAGAATTCCAGACGTTTTTCTTCCACATGTTATTCTCGTCTAAACTCAGACTTGCAGTGTTTGTGTTAAAATATGCAACATGTTGTATCGTCGTATAGTAAGTAGTAATATAGTAAAAACCAATTACAATACGCAACAACTACTTATTAATTGAATTTTTTTTTTATTTGCAATTTCGAACTTACAAATTTTAAAAAGTAAGAACGTAACAACATTATTTAGCATTGCTTGGTTCATAATTCTCCTATAATTTGCCTTATTAATTTTTTTTCTTAATTTTTTTGTTTTAAATGCATAAATATGTGTAGGAAAACTCAAGTACAATAATGGTTATTAATTATACGCGTAACTTTCTTATCGAAATACAGTTTTCGGTCAAGGAACACTACAATTCAACATGTTCTATTTACGCTTATTTGGACACCATCGCTGTTCAGCAATCAGCTGTAGGTTGCCACCAAGTGCTGCTTGTGGAGGGATTCTCAGCGTTGCCAGTGGATGTTGCAATAATAGCGTCTTTGTTTAAATGGGTTTCAATGTCGACACGACAAATTGGACAATGCTTGTTGGTAACCAACCATTGGTCGACGCAGTCCGTGTGGAATAAATGCATGCAAGGCAATCGCCTACGAGAAAAGTCAATTATTTTATTATTAAATAAAGAGCCAAAATTTCAGACATCTATATTTTTTTATGTAAAATAAAATATTTTTTAAAGAAAGAGAAGCTGTTATTGATAATTCTCCTGACAAACTTGTAATTTCTTTGTTATTTTTATTGCAATTGTAATGTTTGCAACTCACCTGACGTCATTTTCAATTTCGAAAAGCGATAAACATATTGCACATTTTTCGGCATCTTCATCCGTTTCGCTAGGTCGTCGAACACGTCGATATTTGTGTGGTAACGTGTTACGTTCAATAATTTCCTAAACCGTTAAAAATTTCAGTAATAGAAAAATATGAAAAAATATACATGGATAAAATTTTACCAAAGTTGCTCCTCTTGGTGGGCGTATTGTTGATCCAATAAGAATACGTGGTGTAGATAAATCAATTTCTACATGCACTGGCGAATAGTGATGGAACATATGATGATGTACGGCCGGTCTGCGTAACACCGGACATCTGCGATTTTGGGGCTGGGGACGCGAATTGTAAGGATAATAGGCCTAAAATATGAAGCATGTAAATGAAAGATGTTTTGAGTGAACATTTATTTAAACGAACTTACAGGATCCAGACTGGAGACAGGTCCATTGCGACCATGAACGCAAGAACATAAGTTAGGTAATTGTTGAAATCGTGTACGGAAACTACTGGTTAAATTTAAGGGATTCGAGGACAAGTCAATTGGAGTAGGTGTCATATGACGTCTATGTATTTCTTGGACATTATGTTGTCGTAACCATAAGTTCTGATGAACCAAATAGGGTGGTGGTGGTCTATGACTACCAGAAGTCGTTCGGAATGTGTGGGTGTGTGTATGTGGTAGACTCTGAGTATGAGGTGTATGAGGTATAGCATGAGTATGATCGTGATGGTTGTTTGTAATTATGTGATTTTCTTGGGGACGTGCACTGGTGTTGGCATGGGAATGATGATAGAGAGGATGAGCATGATATTGATTTCCATTAGGAGTCGTTGCTCCAGGGGACATAGACAAGTGTGTGGAGGGAGGGTTCATTTGTCTCAGGTTTTGAGGGTCTTGTGGCGATGTTTGTAAATAAAGCGGTGTTGACGGTGGAACATTCGGATTTGGATTAATGACACCCATTAAGCCAAGAGAGGGAACTGGTGGCATTGCGGACGTATTCCCATAATGCGTTGTATTGTGTTCTGTAACACTATAAGGATTTACTATAAATATTGGAGGTGGTGAATTTGGTATTGGCGGCATCGATGAGGGTACTACAGGTGTTGGTATTGCTGCCGATGTCGGCGGAACATCGGATACATATGAACGCCAAGCTGATCGAAAACGAGCCATACGAGCATTAAATGCTTCAGATTCACATTGTGGTGTCAAGTTTCTCGAAACTTGCTGCTCCGATGTAGAAGTAATAGCTAAATTGTTGTTCACCTGTCTGCTACTGACAACTCTGTCTTGTATTTCGTTGATTGGCTCCGGTAGAAAACAGTCCATACAGGGATCTTGCCAAATTCGAGTACTCATTGGCATTGACCCTTCTGTTGAATGGTACGGTAGCGATGAACAAACTGCAGCAGATTGGTGGGCCATCTGGGGTTGATTAGTTGCTAAAGAGGAGGATGAAGGGTCTTGAATAATAGTGTGAGACTCACTTGTGGGTGATAAAACAACAGAAGGTTGAATAAATGACGGTACGGCGCCATACCAATCTTCAGCGGCATGTGAAGGTGTTAGACGAGAATTTGCTTGCAATAATTGCTGCTCAGTTGTCGCTGCTGGTGTAATTGTGTTGTGATTATCATGGATATGACGGGTTGTAGATGAAGTGGACTGTTCGGTTGATGACGACATTTCTAAAGCTAACGGTGATTCATCATCGGCAGTTAAGTCTATTGATAAAATGGGTTCCCGACTAGAATGCACAAATACAACTTCATCATCTTCACCATCAGAAGTTGGCGTTGTGGCATCTGACCACCAATCCAATTGTAAATCCGGTGCAGTTAATACAGCTGGTGTTTTAGTATTTGTTTCCTTAGACTTGGATTTTGCATTCGCTAACACACCGTTACCACTTATTCTTCCTCTAGATGTAGACGGATGTACATCAATAACACTTGCAGTTGGCAGTTGCTCTTGCGAATTATTAGATATTACAAAATTTTGAGCTTGTTCGGATGATGGCATAGTTTCTAGTCGCCTACTATGGTGCGGTAAAGGGGGCGGTGGTGGAGGCGGCGGTTGATGCCCAGCATAGGCAATAACATAAGAACAATTTGAATTAACGTTTGTTTGATTATAACGAGGTAAAGATGGGGTTGTTAGAGGCTCATTATTGTTATGAACTTCCCCCGAGCGATTTGAATTTAGTCGCTGAATTTTTGATATTCTTTGTTCCGCCTCCTCATCAGAGTCTCTGTTTCTATCGACCGCACGATTCAAGCGCAAATGAAAACGATTTATTGACGACGAACTGGATGAACTCTCCTCGCAATTTTGCTGACTGGTGCAATTTGTATCCGAATTTTGATTAGACGATTTGTGTAAATTCCACGCCCCTGAAGGTTCAAAGCCTTTCTCGTCAAAATTTTGCCAATAAGGTCCTTCATATTCGGCATCTCTGAATCGCACACGATGCGAAGTAGAAGGCTGATCATCGCTTAGCCGTCTAAAAGAACTATTTGGTGTAGAAGACTCAACCAAATCAACAACATAATTTTTTCTTGAACTACATGACGATGACGATCCTGCAACAGATTCAACACTCCCACCACTAGCGCCATCACTACTACCACTACTGCTTTCTCTGCTAGCACTGCTGCAGTTGGCGCTACCATTCCCAGTATGATTGGAAGATATCTGTGATAATGAAGATGTTGATGTGGGTGAAGATCCAACAACATTTGTGGTAGTTGACTTTTGCTTCTTGAGCGCGGCTGCCGACGTTGTTGTTGTTGTGTTAGTAGTCCTAGTGTGAGCGAATTGTACATGTTCAGCTTCTGAAGCTGAAGATACTTCATCATGATTATTTGGCGGTGCAGGCATAACCAAAGAAAATGGTGAACTTCTGCATGACTCCAGTTCTTCGGTATGCAAAGTATTCATAGAATTCGAAGTTGTAGAGGCCACTTCGTCTTCATCACGGTGGAGCAAATTATTGGAGTCTTCATTCATGTTGGTAGAATATGCTGTAGAAGCAACCTCATCGTAATTTAGTCTTCCGTCAGCAATTTCTCTTTCATTGGTGGTAACGTTGTCTTGTGTATTAAAAATTATATTTGTGCTTGTTGTCGGAAGAAACTCTGCAATCAATGATCTTTCAGTCTGTTGTTGTTCACTAGCTGTGGTACTATTGGGAATTATTGGACAAGCAGTGCTATTTGTAGAATATGCTGTAGAAGCAAACTCATCGTAATGTAGTCTTCCGTCAGTAACTCCTCTTTCATTGGTGGTAACGTTGTCTTGTGTATTATAAATTATATTTGTGGTTGTTGTGGGATGAAACTCTGCAATCAATGATCTTTCAGTCTGTTGTTGTTCACTGGCTGTGGTACTGTTGGCTAATGTTGGGCAAGTAAACGATTCACATGATCTGGAAGGAGAACTGCCCGTGGAAGTGTAACTGCACGATTGAGTAGATTGCCTGAATGGAACCATATAAAAAGGGGAATAATCTTCGTTATTGTATTGATGTTGATGCGGAAGATGAGGCTGCGAATGAGAATGTCGATGTGAAGGATGATGAGAGTTATGCCCTAGTAAAGGCTCCTCCGATAAAGACCCATTATATGTGAGATCTGATACATGAACAAAGGCTGGTGTTGGTCTTGAAATTTGTTCTCTTTGGTGAAGGTTATGATGTGGCTGTTGCTGTGATTGCATTTGCTGATGCGGCTGAGATATGGCGTGATAACGTAGCCGACATGGTATAGACTTTGGTTGATTATGTATATGGCCATTATAAGGACGTTGATGGCGTTGATATCCACCACTACCTGATTCATATTCCGCCGCATATGGCGAAGGAGTAGGATTGCATCCATACGGCTGACGGTAAGGTTGTTGTTGGTGCTGATAATGGTGGTGGTGATGATGATAATAATGTCGCGGATAAAAATGATGATGTCGCGGACGAGCATCCGTTGATGTTGTAACCGTTTCCTGTGAGGTCGTGGTATTAGAAACTTGTGTGGAGTACTCAGCGGAAAGTGGCACAAAATGTGTTGGACTGGCGGATACATCTGGCCCAACATCCTTCATTTAATAAAGAAATTTTAACATATTAGAATTAGTTTCCTAATACTATACATGCAAACTGTGAATCATTATTTGGCTCGAAGTCATAAAAATATATATTATTTTAAATATATTATTTATTTTTATGACTTTTAGCGAAATCATAATCTATCCACAATTTATGCACTGCACGTAAAAAATAACAACAATACACTCCAACATTTTTTATTGAAATCATCCAGTTTGTATATTTAAGTCAATGTGAACAGTTCTAACCCTTTCGAACCGAAAAAAAATATTTCTTAATTGCAATATTGGCACTAGCTGGAACAAAGTTTTCAAGTCTTATTTCTATTGATTACTTTAATCTCTTTGATTTAGATTTTCCCCATGAATGCTTCCTTTTCTTTAGCATTGATTCTGTGGATTTACTTAATAGTTTTTCCAAAATTAAATCAAATGCGTTTGGTCATGACGATTTGCCACTTAAATATGTTAAATTAATTTTTTTCTGTTATTCGTCATCAGCTTTTGATTTCGTTATTCTTTACACTTATTTTCGCTTACGAATTTTTCGAATTTTGCATATTCAAGTTAAAGGGAACAAATCGAGTTAGTGACGCTTAGTCAGAAGTTTAGATTTCGTCACCAAAAACTCCGAGGGCTACTGTATATAATTCCAATCGATGGTTTTAATTTGAAATTTGCGATATAATGTTCCAGTCAGACCTGTAAAAGATTGCAATCGATTTAATTGCAATCACATGAATTTGCATTAATAATTGCTAATTTTATAATTGCATTCAAAATCGTAAATTGATTTCATTATTTCTATTTGCTTACTTATTCCCTGATTACAAGCAACTCCAAACGTAAAATGTCAAACAAGTGTCAATACTTTGTGCTAAAGATAATAACAAAGGTCATAAATAACGAAAAAAAATTAATTTTCATTTATATTCATCAAATTTTTATTACTTATTATTACCGAACAGCTCGAAATGTTTAAGGTAATTTAGTCAATATTAAATGAAAAGTGCAATGCAAATGTTAAGAAAAAACATTAAATGAAAAGTGTACTTTTTGCGAATCGAAATAACAACAAGTGTGACAAAATTTGTTCGTGTTAATAGTACCGTAATATAAATTTTCACGTTATCATAAAAACATTTCGCATTATTAGTGTGGCTTTGTGTCAGTTATTGTCAGAAGGTTTCAGTGGCGAAGGCATAATCACTGAGCAGTACCGGTTTCAGCCGATACCAATTCCAAGGCACATCAGAGCGCCCTCCTCCGACTGTATTGTGTAGTACCAGCGAAGTAAAATAATTACTAAAAATTGTTACTAAAACAAACAAAGCTTCAAAATTGAATACATCTCCTTGAAATCGGAGGCGCTGCAACACTGCTTTAAACAGAAAACGTGCAAAAGCAGAAGTGCATAATAGTGAAGCTTCACCATCTCTCTCTTTATCCCTTTCCTCTACTTCCAGCACAATGCATTACATGTGTACGGTCATCCGCTCAGTGCGGGTCGAAGATAAAATAAATAAATAAAAAATAGAAAAACAACAGAACGGTACGTTCTGAACGCACTACTACTTAAAAGTGTTGATGAGTGTATATGTGTATGTACTTATGTATAAATGTATTAAAGCTATTACTTCTATAACATAAACAGTTTCATAGTTGGCAGCTTCCACTTCCTCATTTAGGTGCTGCTGAACCTCAAGTTCAACGTCATTCATTTCATGATGATGAGTATGTTGCTGCTGAAGTTGATCATTACTAAGATGTGGTGCCGTTGAGGAATTCGGTAATTGATTGGCATTATTTTGATTTCTTTCCATCACGTGATAATTATTCTATATTTAATTTAATTAAAAATAAAGCATATTCAATAAATATAAAACTAGAAGTTTAAAAATTGGCATTGAAAAATTGTCTACAAGTGATCATTAAATGATTTGTGAACATAAACACATTAACTGCCGTATTCATGAAAAAATTTTGAATTTATAAAACATTTCAAAATTGAATTTTGTATGGAAATTTAATAACACTAATTATTTTAAGCCTAAGGTCTTTTTATATATTTTATATTTATTTCAATATTTCGCTACTCCTTTGTGTAGCTTCTTCAGGAAAATTGGTTTTTGTTTGTGTATGGAAATTTGTTTATGTATGGAAATATGTTTATGTATGGAAATTTGTTTATTAAAGCTTTTTTTTATGAATACGGCAGTAAAAGTTCAGTTCTTTTAGAAAAGAAACTTTAAAAAAACTTTTGTGGAACTGCTTTTATAGCCGCCCAATAAATTCTACGTCAAAGTTTTAAAGCATTTTTCTTTTCTTACATTTCAATTATAAAACTATAAAATATTATTTTGAGCTACGTATTTAAATAAAAAATGTTTTTTATTTACAATAGGTTTAATAAACAACTTTTCATACAAAATTCAAATTTTAAACCTCTTTGTAAATCAAAAATATTTTTATTAATGCAAGTGGTTTCAATAACGAAATATTTGGAATGGCAACTGTAATTTGTCTGAAGAGCTCTTTGTGTCAAGGTAATATATTTAATTTTTTATACAAAAGTATTAGATTTTATAAGTTAACGCATTGTTACCCATTTTAATTATATGTAAGTTCCAAAGTGCAGCAGTTCTCGCTCCATAATCTTATAAAAATTGATTATGTCGGTGATTAGATGCTTCTGCTTAGAATTTTTGGCTTAAATGTGACAGGAACAGAAAATAAAAAATTAAAAAAGTTTGGGAAACACATAATTTTCGAGTTGTGGACTTCTGCAATTTTCACATAAATATGAGATTTTTCACTACTTTTCTGAACCAGTATTGGTCTCATTTGAAAGCGTATGGAAATATCTTTCCTATGTATATGCTTCTTAACTCTTTTAAGTACCAATATAATAAGCATACATGCATATGTACATACATTCCTATTCATTTCACTTCTACTTAGTACAGAGTGATATCTAACACCAGCGATGGAAACTGCGACACCGGTTTCATTTTCAAAAAAATATGGGCCAATTATCCTTTCTGACGAAACGCCGCACCAAACGGTACATTTAAGTGGTTGTAATTCTCGCCGTTGAACTATTCTTGCATTTTCTGTAGCCCTTTCTGCCTATTAATGAACCCATTCAATTGGAAATAGGCTTCGTCGCTCAAAATTAAATTATGAATAAAATCATGATTTTCTTCTGAAATAAAGTTGAACAATTTTGGCACGTTCTTCAATTGTGTACTGTTCGATTCTAAATTCCCCCAACGACGAGGCGAGCATATCTTCAGCGGTATGTCGCAGATAGAATCCGTAACAGGCTGGGCGGAAAGCCGGCGGAATCGCTATCATCCGACGAGATATCGTCGTTAAAATGGGCTGTCAACATCCTTGCTGGTTGTACAGCACCTCTTCCCGCATTCTCGGATGCGCCTAAGCGGCAACGTTCAGTGGAGGAGAGCAACAGCCCGCCAGCAAGAGGTTAAAACCACACGCGTCCACGGAGAGACCGTACAGCGAAGTGGCTAAGTGTCATGGCTGTGTTGGACAGGGGAAACGCTGACTATGCGGTGACACCGGAAAACTGGGTCACGGTCAGGAGGCAATTGATGGGAGTTCTCGGAAAGGTCGTGAAAGACAATCAGGGGCCCTACCCATGCTGTAAGGAGGCAGGATGGTTCAGAGGGCGCATCAAGCTCATGGCATGCGCGGACGAGCGATCGGTTATGCTGCTGAAGCTTGGGATCGCAAGTCTGCAAGAGCTGTGGGAGGTAGGTAGACTGGACGTGATCCCCGTAGGGGCGATCCCACGCCGGCCTAGGGCCCTAGCTAGGGTGCCTGATGTACCAGCCGCCAAGGAGGACATCCTTAGGCTCATGAAGCTTTGAAACCCGGAGGTACCTACCAGTGATTGGCAGGTGACTCGGGTTTCGAAGTCCTTGGGGGGTTTCAGGGAGATCTGGATCCTGTTAAATCAGGAATCGCTTTCGAATATCCGGGAAAGAAAGGGGAAGATGTACTACGGCTACGGGGCATCTTCCTCAGAATATATCGTGGAGACGATAAGGAGGAACTGACGCAGGGGGAGGGAGATACCAAAACGGTGGCTGACAGTATGTCGACTTAGAAGGGAGTTCAGGCACAGCCACTAGATCCTGAAACGATGACGGTCGACGACACTGAAAGCACGGCTTCCTTGGGGAGCACCCTCTCCAACTATGTTAGTGGGGGAATTCTTCAAGTCGGCTGTTGACGCAGTAGACAAAGACGCAGTAGAATCAGACCAGGAGTACGTCGACAGAAGCAGTAGACATGAAGATGATGAAGGTCATTCAGATTAACCTTTATCACTCCAAAGCGGCATCGGCTGCGTTGCTCCTGAGGATGGCGGAGAGGGAGGAGCTGGTCCAGGAACCCTGAGTCCGAGAGAGAAAGGTCTTCGGGCTGCCGAAGAAAGGCTACAGGCTGCTGCATACGGCTGGTTTGGGTAGATCAGGTCTTGCATTCTTGCTAGGAGTAGACTGTGGAGTAGAATTAAATGGAAGACAGGTGGTGGCACCATGGTGTTTGTCTCCAGCTACATGAGCCACTAATACGAGTCACCTCCGGACGAGATTCGGGGACTGGTCGACATGGCGGACCCAAGAGGCTGGCCGATCATAACTGGGGCGGAGGCGAACGCCCACCATGTGGTCTGGGAAAGCTCGGACGTAAGTACAAGAGATTTGATTTTATAATCAGTAGTGACCTAGATATAGCCAACACGGCTTCAGAGCCGACTTTTGTTACGGTGAACAGGAAGGAGGTTCTGAACATTACGTTAATGAGTGCGAGGCATGCGGAACTGGTGGGGGAATGGAGGGTCTCGGGGACTGCTCCTTCTCCGATCACAGATACATTGAATTCAACATAGAAATTTGGGTGCGGGTGGTGACACCCAGGTAAAATAGGCGGGAGACGGACTCGGAACGCCAGGGGAACATCCTTGGCGATCTTCTGTGTAGACCCACGGTTCACAGGGATCGCGGCAGACCACCTTAGTGGAATGCTGACATCGCGGGTTCCAGATCGGATTCGAGGAGACTTCAATCTGGCGAAGGTCACGGGAAACTGGATGACCTATAAGGCCTCGGTGAACCGTTTTGGGAATCTCGTTAGGAACTCGAAGCGGAAATCATGAAGATCGTTCTACAGCAGTGTGGAAAATGCATCGGAGGCCTGCCAAATTCCCAGCATCTTGTCGTACGCACCCACGGTGCTGGGTTTCGCGAAACGGGATGGTGGTGGCTGGACGACGAGCGGAAGTGAGACCCTTGGAGTGCTCATGAATGCGCATTTTCCGGGGTGTACCCCCTATATCTGCGGTGGTAGTTCCGGCGCGCTGCGGCGACAAGAGCCGGCGGCAGCGGTCCTGGATCCAGCCACGAGTGTGGGTCGGAGCAGGCACTTATGGGCGATGGAAAGCTTAAAACCTTTCAAATCGCCCGGACCCGACGGTATTATTAAGAAGGATTTACACCGGAATGCTGGTATTGTGGTACCATGGCTGGTGTGGATCTTCACTGGCTGTTTCAGGTGGTCTTATGTTCCGAGGCCATGGACCGCGAAGGATTACAGACCTGTCTGTCTTCGTTCCTTCTGAAGACTTTGGAAAGGCGGATCGATCTTCATTTGAGAAGGTCGATCAGGGGTGAAAATATATCAGGGTCTTAGCATGCCTACACGAAGGGTAGGCGTATGGGGAGTATGCGCTGTAGGTTTTTCGCGATATAGAGAGTGTGTTTAACAACGTGGAGTGGCGCGCGATTGTGCGGGCACTGGGTGTACACCAGTCGTTGATTGGCCTGGTGGAGGGACTTTTGACCGACAGGGTATGATGACCCTGGTGCGGACTACGGTCGTGAGGGTTGCGAATATGAGGACTCCACAGGAGTAGTCCTATCTCCTCTACTGTGGAATCTGACCCTGAACTCTTTGCTGAGCCAGTTGGACACTGCGATGTACAAGTGTGTAGCGTACGCATTTTATCGCGGTGGCGGAGTCGGGAGGACAGTTGGACACTGTGGCACAGAGGATGCAGGCGTCGCTGGGGATCATCAGTGAATGGTGTGGGGTATGCGGACTGGGGGTGTATCCGTTTAAGACGGATCTCGTACTTTTCACAAGGAGGTATAAGATACTGTGCTTTACGCTTCCTAGGTTGAATGAGACGGAACTTGGCCTGTCTGACAGTGTGAGGTATGTGGGCATTCACCTTGACTCGAAACTGTCCTGACACGTGACTGTACGGGATAGGGCGAGGAGGGCGGCTATTCCATTATTTACGTGCAGGAGGGCCATTGGAAGGACCTGGGGCATAGGCCCAAAGAGTGCTGCCTAGTTCTTCGACACGGTGATTGCGCCTATACTGAAGTATGGTATACTGGTTTGCTGCCCCGCGTTAGCGAGTTAGCGTCTCTGGACGAGATGGCGCGACACTCGAACCTTGAGATGGTCTGGGTGCCGGGACATGCGTTATGCCTGGGAACGAGGTGGCAGATGAGGTAGCCAAGGAGTGGGCTCATCTGCCTGATGGCCACATCGATGGTTTTGTCGGGATTCCGTTGCGGTGTTGAAGGGCGCAGTTGAAGCGGGCGCTCTTTGAGACTGCGCAGACTGGGTGGTCGAACAATACCACCTGCTTGATTTGCAGGATGGCTTGGCCTCGGTACGATTCCGACCGGACCGCCGGACTCTGGGCACTGCCGAGGGGACGACTCCGGATGGCGGTGGCGATGCTGACGGGCCACTGTAACATTGGTTTGCATACCAGGAGACTGGGTCTCGTGTTCTAGATTTACGTCAGCACCTGCCCATAGGGCCTTATCTGACGGTGGTCTTAACACCGAGTAAATTTCTGAAACGATTTACTAGCGCCCCCAGAGCACTGATAAGCAAATGAGCCCGTAGGCCACCTACTTCCAGAGTTGGGTAGCAAATCATGTATAGTATTCTCTGGTTTCTATAATGCACCTTGTTGAGGTGTTCGAACGGTCTAAACTCTTGTCACATCAGAATGTTTTTATGTCAAGACCCATTTAACAGTAATACTGTTGGTTCGAAACACATTCCGGTGACTACTGTCGAATGGCAACAGCACCTAGTAGAGTAAAAGTCATATCATTAATATGCGTGTTACGACTTTCACATATTTACGATTAGACCAAAAACTCCACTCCCTGCGTAACTTTAGGTAGCAACCACAGCCACTACGAATCCAAACCCAAGCCAGCACACCACCGACCTTTCGGGGTAGACACGATGTCCTCAACCCGAGTACCTATAGGACCCCCGGAAGACATCAGTCCTTAAACCCGTACTAGCGAAGACGGTGCGAGGCTCGTACCGGCGCACACCACCGACCTTTCGGGGTAGACACGAAGTCCTCAACCCGAGTACCTATAGTACCCCCGGAAGACATCAGTCCTTAAACCCGTACTAGCGAAGACGGTGTGGGGCCAAGCCGGTCCCGTAGTACTAGATTAGAATCTAACTGGTGTTAAGCAGTCCTTCATCAATCTCTAGTGAGATTTCGAAAAGTCACCTCTTCTATCATTTTTGAACCCCAGAGAGGAACAAGGTAATGCTGCACCTTGAGCTAGGCACCGCGGGGTCGCTTATGCACCCGTAAGTTCCGAAAACAAGATTCACAAGTCTCCAGAACTCCCCTGCGGGAAGGAGACTTTGTCTGCCGTATAAAGACTTCTGCAGGAGCTGTCGCGATGAGTAGGAGGGGGAGACGGTTGAGCATTTGCTGTGTCACTGTCCGCTCCCGCCGTTGGACAAGCGTCTGCGATTGGGTTCCCATTCTTGCGCGACCTCGCGGATGTGTCGGGGCGCGATGTGAGGACGATAAGCTCGTTTATCCGGAACTCGAGGTGGTTTGGAACCGATGAGGCGGGATGAGGACTGACAGAATGGGACCCGGGAGGACCCAAGTGAGCTGATGCTCTTGGAAACTGGGTGCCTGCCAACCTAACCTAACATCTCTCACAGCATATATTTATTTCAACATATTTTTAAAATAAAAAATCACATTCAAGGCCACTGGCTCGCATACATAACCCGTCATTGTAGCCATTTCAGCATTTTCATTGTTAGATTCAATATTTTCTTTATTAGCTGATGTGGTACACGCATCAATATCCGCGTCAATATTTGTATTTGTGTGCGTTACTTTACAAAAAATAGTCACACATAGCCGTACAAGTTAGAAAGCATTCTACCTTTTTTAAAATTTTTTAAAATGTTTTTTAATAGAAATTGTAAAAAAAAAATCATTAGTTATAAATTTTTTTTGTCTAGCGAATGAATGCTTATATAAGAACAATTAAGTCTTTCCTACTATGTATTTTAACAATCAATTCAATTAAACTTGTCTCAGTTCTTTGTTTTTTCTTTAAATGTAAAATTTTAAATAGATATAAAAAAATAGGATAATCGTCTATATTTCGACTCTATCCCAACATTATTTCGCGGCAACACTGTTCGTCAAAATAAGATTTTTTATTTATAAAAACACCAAAAAAGAATGAGGAGGTTTGTCTTCTAAAAAATTGTTTGTAAAAACTGGCACCACCCTGCAGAAATTAGTGGATTACATGATCCATATTAGTTAAAAAGGAGTAGTTACAAAATGGTCCCATGTAATGAAGGCAATCGCAATGTTAAAGAGAACACGTTTATTTCATACATTTGGGTTACTTTTGGACTAGTCGTGTCCCTTATGGAGTATACTTTACAGGCGTGTGTGGAGTAGCCGCGATTTCTGCAGGGCATGCTTTATGTTTATGAGTGCTAAAGATGTATCGGGTGGTTAAATTGTAAGGGCCGATGTTGAATGTGAACCACACCTAAACGCCAAGCTTTTTTCCGAATTTTATTTGACATTTCTCTATTTCAGACTTACTCAATTTGAACCATGGAGAGATACACAATCCAACAACGTGGCAAGAAATGGCAACAGTGGATGATCAATTTTCGAAGAAAATCATCTTCAGTGATGAGGCACATTTTCACCTCAGTGGATTCGTCAATAAACAGAATTGCCGCATTTGGGCGAATGAGAATCCAAGAGTGATTGTCGAAAAACCAATGCACCCACAAAGAGTGACTGTTTGGTGCGGTTTATGGGCTGGTGGCATCATCGGGCCGTATTTTTTCCAAAATGAGGCCGGTCAGGCAGTTACTGTGAATGGTGTTCGCTATCGTGAGATGATAACGAACTTTTTATGGCCCGAATTGGAAGATATGGATGTGGACGATATGTGGTTTCAGCAGGACGGTGCCACTTGCCACACAGCTAACGAAACAATGGCTCTTTTGCGCAACAAATTCAATGGCCGTGTTATCTCACGTAATGGCGATGTCAATTGGCCGCCAAGATCATGTGATTTGACACCGTTGGACTTTTTTCTTTGGGGTTATTTGAAAGAAAAGGTGTACGTCGATAAGCCAGCAACAATTGAAGAGCTAAAGGAAGAGATAATTCGGCACATTAACGGCATAGAACCGCAATTATGCCTCAGCGTCATCGAAAATTTGGACCATCGGATGGAGGTGTGCCGCCGTGGTCGCGGCGCCCATTTGGCCGATATTTTGTTCCATACATAATTGAGTAATACTAATATATCATAATAAAATAAAATTACAATAATTTCCTAAATAGTTTGTGTTTTATTCAAAATCAACATCGGCCCTTGAAATTTAACCACCCTTTATTTGTTTTATCAGAGCGTATACATATATGTTAAAATTTCTTTAGATGTATTAGTAAAGAGGGTCGTTACACGACTTGTTTAGTGTATTTGGTAGTATTAGTGGGAAAATTGTGGTAAGATGTAGTCTCGATAAGTAATAACCAAATCAGCGGTGTCGATGGATGAGGTGACAGAGTATCTGGATGGCGTTTTGGTGGTTCGAATCAGGTTATGTATGTGTGTAAGTAAAAAGTATGTTGTAATTTAAATGTCATTCTATTAGTGTAATTCGTAATATATAATGCCATATTTCGTAAGGAAATCAGGTGTTTTTTAGTTTTTTTTTTTTTATATTTTGAACATATCATCCTAGCGGGTCAAAATGGTATTTAAAGTAAGCAGTCCACCTAGTTACATGCACGGATTAAATTTTATTAAAATAGTTCCAGCCGTTTAAAAGTTATGGGAGTTTTTGTACTAAAATTTCAAGTAAAAAACGATGTGGTCGTGGTTCTTCGGCTGTAGCTCGGAACTTGTCAACTGATTTGGCTGAATTTATATACCCATAGATTCAATTCTACTACTGACCGATTGCATCAAAACTAATTTTATGCGATGATTAATTTGGCCGAAAACGGTATTCAACAGACACAGAGGCAGACGGAGATGGCTCTATAAATATATAATAATATGAAAATATATAAATTTTTCTTCCGAAACGAATATTAAAGAAATTGCACACGGAATTATAAACTTATATACCCTTTACACTTAAAGTGAAGGGTATAATGACTTGAGCAAGAAAAAGAGACAAAGAAGCCTTTTTGCATTGTACGTAAACTGCTCTTAATAAAACAAATTTGGCAGTAGTATGACGCCAATGCCAATGAACATAAATTTCAAAAGTTAAACTATTTTTCGCTTGCATTTAAGAATTTTTAACTGAAATCTAACCTTAGACATTTTGCCACACGACACTTAAATATATTAATATTTACTATTTTTTTTAGTGGACATACAAAAATGTATGTGTATACGTAATGATATATGTTTCAAGTGGATGCAACATGCATCAATATGCAGCTTCAATATTTGTCTTTGAGTTAGTATAAATATTGAAGCCTCAGACACATCACGTTAATATTTCTCATCAATATTCATTCTTTTTTGGGTTTTTTCAAATGTAAACATATAGAAGTTACCGTCGGCAAAATACATATGTTTATTTATTAAAAAAATTCTGTTGATATTTTTTATATTTTTGTCACTAAATTTTTTGTTTTGTACTTCCTAAAAAGCCATCAATGAGCGATATACTTCAATTAATTCGATTGCAAAAATTTTTTACTCTATTTGAAATGTGGTCAGAACTACGAAGTGCACTCAAAGTTACCAGAAATAAAATGAATATTGACAATACCACCGTCACACTACGTCAAACTGAAAAGCATTTCAATATTCGTCAATATAACACAGAGCGTATATATGTGTGACTATTTTTTTCAAACAAACGCATGCAAATACAAATATTGAAACTCAATATTGATACGTGTAGCATCCGCTTAAAACGCTTTTGCAAAGAGTCTTTGTTGCTTTTATTCGTTCTTTGGTTGTGTTGTTTTTTATAAATAAAAATACTTGAAAAAAACCTTCAACTTTTATTTTCTTAAACGACTTTTTTGTCCGGCTTTATGTCACTTTTCATAAAACCTAACGGTAACCCTGATCAGCGTTACCATTTTTCAAGTTTTCCCTTATTTTTCAAGGTTTTTGAAATGCCGAAAAGTTTTTAAGTTTTTGTTCCAAAAATAAGTTTTTTTGAAATTCATTCAAATTTTCAAGTTTTCTTTATTAATTTTTAATTTACAGTATATAAGACGAAAATATTATTTGATGTTGCCATGTAATGTGAACGATCTTCTAATTGTTCACTCCTTATTACTGCAACAGTGTTAAAAGTATCTCTTTAACACAACTGTGCCGTATTAATAATATTATAGTTTTTTATGCCTGTATTTATTTCTAATAAGTTTTCTATTTTAAAAAGCATGGATAAATATTTAAAGAGAAACGGTAAGGATAATGGAATATTTTTAGTTTTTGGCGTTATTAGTTTTAAGCAGCAATGAAAAGTGAAAAAATACCTTAGAATACGTTTTTCTAGTTGAACTTGTTTTGTTTATTTTATATTGAATAACAATTAATTCAATTTATATATTTTTGTGCCTTTTTTTATTATTTGGACACTTTAGTGGGGAAAAGTTTTTTGTTGAAAAATAAGTTTTCTTTTTTTAAATAAAAAGTTTTTCTTAAAAAATATATGGTAACGCTGAACATATTGAAAATAGGTAATTACAAACAAATAACATAATTTTAGTAAAAAAAAACGTAGAAATGGATTGATGCACTAATGACCGTATAAAGAAAAGACTATGAAATGGTTTAACCCTCTCCATTTACAAATATACTTAATACATTTAATTATGATTAATTAATAAATGCTTACCTTTAATGATTTAGATATATTTGAAAAAGAATAAATTTTTAATAAAATATATATATTATAAAGACACTTATCGGTAACAAAAACCACTGACAGGAATACTAGACGCAAACAAAATTAAGATGATGTACATAATTTCACCATGACAAAATGCAAACAGCATTTAAATAGTATTTTTCAACTTAGTTGTGTTTAATCTTCAATACACTCATTGATTAACATTCATTTACTTTTTTTTAGATTTCTCATTAATATCATAATTATCAAACAAAAAAAAAAGTACGAACTCAAACGCACTCGTCTACAATTTAATTAGTCTAGATACATATGTAATTTATTATCCCAAATGCTATAAACGAAATAACTTTTACACTTATGTTTCTTTAAAATGTTCATTTTATATAATTTCATATAGCGCGTTTGATTAGATAGTTGTTTAGAATTTTACCACTGTTAAAGAAAATTTTTGGATAACAAATGAGGAAATTTTCTTTTATCAACGAAAAGTAATAGCAATGTAGCGATTTTAATACAATTACGCTGTTTACGTTGCAGCCATCACACAAAATCATTTAAAAATTCACAAGAATTGATATCTTCACCAGGGCTGCCAATGCTTTTTTTTCAAAAACCTCCGAAATTTGGAAATAAAATCGTCAAATTTAAAAAAATCGTCACACAAAAAATTAATAGTTTCTTAAAACAAAATAGTATTTCGTATAAATAATAATATATTTCATCTTACAGTTAAGAATTCAATTAGAAAAAACTTACTTTGTTATTTAGGATGTTAGGCATTTGTGCTTGCACGGAATGAGCACCTTAAAAAATTAAATTGAGTTTTTAGAAATAGTGACAAGAGAATTAATTTTTCACAGTTAAGTTAAATTTACACTTAAGTAAAAGTCACCAAAGTCAGTAGTACTGTGTGATAAATGCAATTTTTAAAGTCGGAAGTAAAAAACTTGTCTAATAAAGTTGTATTCACATTTGGGGTATTCACAATGTCTGTTATTAAGTCATATTGTCAGAATGTCGTAATATTTTAAATAGTTTAAACACATTGTTGTTGTGCTTCAAACAAAAAGGTCATAAAATAATAAAACTTTTCGAGCATTGTTTATTTTTTTGTGTAATATATAAATATAATAATAAAAATTTTCCTGAAGATGTTAACCGATGGTTAACGAAATATCGACATATATATATATAGAAAAATAAAAAACCTTTAGCTTAAATATATAGATTGTTCTCATATTTACTATATTAAAAAGTCGAATTATTTTAGTTTCTTCACTTGTTTTTAGCATTTTGATATGAAACATTAAAAGTGTTTTTTTCTTAACAGCTGAAGGAATTTTTTGAAATAGCACACTAAATTATGACGGGTTGTTCATAACATTCATATTCTTTCGTGTTATTGTTTTAAAACACATGACTTTATGACTACCTTGTGAATATCCTAATTATATGTATTTGCACAGTGTGAATGTGTCGTCCTCTGGTTTATACGGTGCTAGGGTAACAAAACGGCACATACGGTGCTACTCAATTTCCGAAAAAAAAATTTTCTTGTGGACCTTTCCATAAGCAAAACTAATTTTGAAAATTGGTCCACAAATGGCGATATATACTTTTTCTTCTCTTCTGCAATCTGCACAATTTTCATGTTGTTGCTCCATATCGTTTTCCTCACATGTTTTCCACCATCAGCAGCGGAAGAAAACGAAGAAGGAAAACGTTTTGTCCGCCTATTAATTTCGCAATTGTAAAACGTTTAAGGAAGTTAAAAAGAGGAGAAAAATGTCAGTATTTCAATTTCGGCATACCTCTTCAAGCCTTCGCCAACAAACTTCGTCTGTCTGACTTTAAATCACTTCAGTGTAAAAGGGGACATTCTATATATATTTTAGGTCTGTACGTTTACTTTCTGGGAAAGTTCGGTAAAATGAGAGTAAGCTATAATTACTCTCAATAAGAGAGCAAAATGTACAAAAGTAAGAAAACGAAAAAAACCATAAAATTTACCAGAAAAAAAGATATGTCAATTTTTTACAGCTCTGTTTATATCGGAGATGATAATTGACAATTTTAAAATTGTACTTTTTTGACCCCAAATGTACTAAAAACATAAAAGTTGTGTTAAGTTTTACTATTATTAACTATTAGTAACAGAAAGATAAAATAAAATGAGTTCTTAAATTTGAGAATTTGTTTCGAAATCAATCAAATTAAAGTAATACCGTCTACAGTGAACGATATATATGCATCAACGCTGACTATCACATGCACACAGAAGTTTCGGTCATTTTTCTCATATTGCCCTTAAGAAAATGATATAAACTTTGTTCTACGCAATGACCGATAATTCTGTCAGCAATGACGGTCATATCACCGGTCAAATGACCGTCAATGTTTTTGTAGGGCAGCTAAACTTATTAGCTATTTCGCTGGTCACTTCATTCAACAGGCCAAACGTCAAAGTTTGTGAAAAGTGGTTGTGAATAATTTAATAATTAAATATTATATTAAGAAAAATCGAAAATATATTTTTGCTATAATTAATTTAAATTACTGAACAACGTATATCATATGAATATACTTTGGTACTTAATATTTAGTGGAGTAAAGTAGTACTTTTGCAATGCAAAGTGTACTGAAAAAAGTACAATTGTACGAGCTTGATTATCGCTGATTTTCATTGGAAGTCTAATGTGATTGATGACAGTTTACCGAAAAAAAACTATTTGTGAAAGAATTTATTTAAAAAAACAAGTATTGAAAGAATTTATTTAATTATATTTATTTTTCAGCGATGGTCTTTTTTATGAAAAGTTTTTAACAATTATTTATTTTTCAATATTTCGCTACCAAATAGGTAGCATCGTTAGGAAATAATAATTTGTATTAACAAAAATATTTATTTAAAAAAATGGTCTTTTTTATGAAAAGTTTTTAACAATTTATGGTATAAATAATAAAAATGTTTGTAATTAATTAGTGTTAAGAAAAATTTTTAACACAACTTTTTTAATGTCTGTCAGCTGTTTGCGCCCGCGGGCGCCTAATTTTGAGTAAACGAACAGACCTTTTATAATAACAAACACTTCCATTTGAAAAACAGTTGACTTTTTTTAAGTATATATAAATAATGCTATTTTTCAGCAGCGCAGTTTAATGCATATTTTAATGTTGCTAACTCTCTGTAGAATTAATCAATTTTGTTGCTATTTTATGTCACAATGTTAATTTTTACAAAACTTTTTTCATATAAAAATATATAATAACAAAGAGGATTTTTATGGTTGAAATTTTAGGGTCGGGTTAATTATAACAAAATCAATTCATTAAAGAAAGCTTTGTTTTTTAGTTATCTACGTACCGAAAAAAAAAACGCAAAGTTGTCCTCATTTTAGTTTAAAAAAATGCTGAAATTGAAAAATAGTTCTATGACATTGTTGGCGGTTTTTGTATACAAAAGGTGTTGTGATTTGTATTGAAGTGGTGAATCAAAGAATTTTAAAGACTAAAGCCGAATAGAGCTCAAAATATATTCAATTGTAAGTGATATACATAATTTTTATCTTTTAATATATTGTTATAATTAGGACGCCGAGAAAAAATCAATAAAGACGGAATTGTGTTTAGAAATTTTTTTTCTATTGACCTACGATTCACTTGTAAATAGTCTAGCAACTTGAGTTCGAACTAGTTTAAACAGCTTTAATATTTTGTTTAACGGCTACTTACGTCTTGAATTTTTCCAGAAATAACAAACTAGTTATTTCTTAATTTCATAATTTTTTCTTCAAGTATTACATACATATATGTATGTACATACATCCATACATACATATATGTATGTTGGTATGAAGTGATCTAAAATTAGTTAGTATATCGTTGCCTATTCCATTGTAGTAAATATGTTGGGATGATTTTAACAATTTTTTATTTACTCAAAAAATAACTAAATTTCTCCAACCAAAAATAATGTGTAAAAATAATATTGTATTACATACATATGTATGTATGTTAGTTGCATGTTTATATTCGCTTTGCGGCTAGACTTTGAGTAATTTCTGAAAAGCTGACGTCACATTCTTTTTTGTTGGTTTTTAGAATATATTCAAACAGCGGCAAGTTTTTACTGTACCCACGTTTGTACAAAAAACGTCAAAAACACATTGTTTTAGTAATATTTGCACTAGTTGTTTTTGACACATCTCGAATAAACAACATGTGAGGTAGTACTACAATCCATAGTTGTTTACTTTGTGTGTATTCAGTGTTGCCGTAAGAAAAAAATGCTTATATGAAACCTTTTCTCGTATCATTTGTCATCTTCGGTGTTTGGGAAAAGTTTTTTTATCAGGTTTTTTCTTATATTTGATTTTTTCTATGGAAAGTACACGAAAAGACATGGTGCAAATGTTTCACAATATGGACGGGGACTAAATACCTATTAAAAAAAACTTGAGGTTGTGGACGAGAAGGGGAAGAGGAGTGGAAGTATGTACGCTGTTTCATGTACATGCAGCTTTTGTTGAATTTCTTATTTGCATCTTTTGAGATGAGGTGTATTTGACGTTTCATTTTATTTATTTTCGTTTGGTATACTGTTAACATCTATCATAATAATAGCTACCCTGTTTTATTGTTAATTTTTTGTGAAATATAATCAAAAATTTAAAAAAAAAAATATAAAATTATATAAAAATTATTATATAATTTTTCTTCTTAGCGTCCATTTTGCTTCAAATTATACCTTGTGCTTCAAATGTGTATCCAAAAAAAATATTCACACCTTCTATCACAGGGTAGTTATTTTATATTTACATTCGGTATTGAGAAATGTCAAAAAAAATTAAAGAAAGAAGATAGAAGGGAGGAATAAAAAATACTAAACATGAAGCAAAAGTTTCATGTATGGACACTGCTGAAGCTTCGAAAGAGAATTCAAAAAAGTTTTGCAGCAAATGTTTCACAATATGGACGGGGACTTATGGATGTTGAATTTTACTTTAAAAGCAGTGTGACCATTTTATAATTTTGTACTGAATGTGTTTATGTATGAAATAAATTAATTGATGAAATATTACAAATTTATTGTGTGAGTCATCTTTTGAACTGAAGGGAAATGTTTTTAACCGTTGCTTACTATAGAGCAGCAATTGAGATGATCATTATTGCATCTAATTTGTACTCTAGTAATAGTAAATCAAGCGGCTGTTGTCGCGAGATAGTACTTACATACATAGTAGATTGTTGGTAAAGCTTAACATCTACCTCGCCAAACATTGTGCATTTTTATGTGCATGTGCTTAAATCTAAATTTTTACAAGTAGGTATATAGTAAAACTAAACTTGAATGTCACTTTATCGGCGAATAGAAGTTAGTACATGTAAGACAGGATTTCTTTGTTAAACAACCAAACGTTTTAAGTACGCTTTGGAAACATTCCAACAGAAGATGGATTTTTGTATTTATAATTTAGATATGTACGAGTATATGCAATATTCAAGTCGATGGATTTTAGATTCTTTGAATGGGAAAAATTACTAGTAATCTGAAATACAATTGGCCTATAAGTTAAACCAGTGGTAATTGCCCAATTAAAGTTTCATAAACGTATTTTCGTTTTCAAAACATGGTCGCTCTCTTTTGAATTTTTAATATAAATAGTTTTCCTCAAATTGTACAGAGAAAAGAGTACACACATGCATACATATGTAGAAGAGAGTTTGCTTATTTACTAAAATAATGCCATAAGTCAAGAAATGAAATTTCTGAGTTAATATTTTGGAAACTAGTTGTTTTGCTTGGACATCGCATAAATATGAGCCCCGCGAGAAACTCAGTCTACCTGTGCGTTAGAGCAGGAAACCTAAACCTGAAATTCTCCCTTCAGAGTATAAATGGCCTCCACGAGCAATAATCAAGCCACGTTATAGTGCTCTAAAAATATACACAATTTCCAAGAGAAATAATATAAATATAAAGGTTTATTAATACGTTTGACGAAATGAATGTAATTAATTTGCGTTGATAAATATTTTCTTTTCTTCTTTTTTCTTTTTATTTCAATTAGCTTCAATTCTTTTTTCCATGGTCCCTTGTTTTTTTATCTTTCTTTTTTCAGAAATTCACATGTCCTTTTCTGCTTCATATTTATTTTTCATCGTTGCCTTTATATATCATTCTATTCCAAATTGTTCCACTTTCCAATTGTTTTTCCAGTTTTCTATTTGTACCTCATCCTTTTGTTTTTTTCTTTTCTGTTGATCAAATTTCATCGCTCTCTTTTTTGTAGTGTAAATCAAATTTTTATTTCAGTGTCAAATAAATATTGTATATAAACAATAATTGTCTCTAGTGCAAACGAATTGCACATATTGATATAGAAATACCGCAGTAAATGTAAAATGCCGTTAGATGACAAATACATATGTATGTAATTATATCAATCATTGAGCGTATTTAAGAAATCATTACCTTCTTCAGCCTAGATAGAGCCACATATAGTATGTATTTATGTACTTTGATAATGACTGCATGTTTTGAGTAAAAACTTTATTTTCAAATTACTTGTACTCACTTTTTGAGATAATATCATTTATACTAGTTTCACCAAATTTATAGTAAAACTATAATTTTTGAATTACAACATTTTTGCGCAAATGAGGCATATATATATGTACCGATATATATAAATATTTAGATGCATGCATACGTACATACATATGTACATACTTACTATGTATCTACATAATTTTTCTGTCTCTGTTCCCCTGTAATTTTATCCATTATTTGATGTGTTGTGTTGTTTTGTCGTTTCCGCGCATATTGTAAAAAAGAAAATTATAAAAGACAATATTGAAATCATTTTCTAAAAGTTAATACACTAATAGGGTGTGTAAACTTAAATTTCAGAAAATTCATGTATTTTTTTTTACATTAGTAAATAACTAGAGCTTTTAACATAATACGTTCTTATTATTTCAGAATGAACGATAAAATGACGTCCACTGATATTAAAATTGGATTGACCAGCAGTGCCCGTCCTTCCAGTCGTGTCTTAAAACCACCAGGCGGTGGACATACGAGCATATTTGGAGAACCCGAGGTTAGTGTTAATGCTCCACGACCCAAATATAATCAACAAAATTCGTCCAATTTGAATGCTTGTATGGGTTCAACTGACGCCAACTTAGCTGTAGAGAAACTTCGTGAGGAAGTAAAGAAAGAAAAAAAAGAAACAAATGCTACCATAGGAGAGCAACTGGAAAACAAATCTAATTCAGCCAACGGTACTAGTGCCGCATCTACAACTAGAACTCGTATACCACCTGGTGGTCATTCGTCGGGTGGTTTCTGGTAAAGTTACGAAATTGCCACATGTGAATTTAGAAAACAATTCAACATAAAAAATAAACTTTTAGTTATTTGCAAACGAAAAAGAAAACAAACCAACAAACAAACAAAATCTTATTTGTACACAAATATTAAGTATATTGAATTTTGTGCTTTTCTTTTCCATCAAATACCCAAACAGTTCTACTTTATATTTGGTAACAATAATTGTTCCCTGCATAAATCTCTATTTAGATATAAAATATCCTCTTATTTCTAAGGCTTTTGATACATTTTTACGTATTTAGTATATAAGTGGTTTTAAATCTTGGTGTAAATATTACCAATATTTTACGTACCGTGTCCGAAATGTATTATTCAAAATTATGAGTAGCTACATATAGTTAATATAGAAAGATCCTAATTAACTACTGGAGAAAGAAATGAATTCATAGAAATTTAAGTCTTGTGGTCACTATCGTTTTTCTCATACAGTTTTATTTATAATTGTATTAAATTTTCCAAGCAATTATCAGCGAGCACACCAATTTTCTTTATAAAAATTTTAATTCCAGGATCAAAGGTCGAAATATGCAAAATGGAAATTAATTTTAAGAAAAATATTAGTTATTGCCTTTCTGTATTAATATGGTAACAATATGTATGTACATATCGTCATATGATTTCATAAAAGCCCAAGTTCTATTGAAAAATCTTTACAGGAGAAGCAAAATACTTTCAAACTAACTTCGACGCTTGCACTTAGGCATTTTCGTATTTTGTTGATAAGAACGTTATTTCCAACTCGAGGCGTGTGAAATTTTGCGGGAACTTGTATATTGATACTGTGCCTCAAAATCAATCAAAAAGGCGATTTCGAATTTTTTGCAACTTAGGGCTTTTTTGAAATCATATGACGATATATTGTTTTATATAAATTAATTGCTTGATGTGTCGAAATGTGCATTCAAATAACGATTGGAAAATTTTTTAAACAAGCAAGAAAACCACTATTTATTTTAATTATTGTATTTTCTTAGTTTAGTTTGCGTTTTGTTCTTGTATACCTTGAGTATTATTTTTCTATACATACTGCTTTTTTTTTTCTTAAACATAAATATTGTCAAAATCGTAGAAATATTTACCTCAATCCTTAAAAACGACCAAACGTATGCTTCACAAATTAACATTTGGTACTTAACTGCTAATAAACATTTCATATTTTATTCGTTTAAAAAAATAACAGCCTTGTTTTTCTCTCTTCATACATTTAATATAAGCTGGTATCATTGCTCAAAGACCGACGAAAATGGATGGCGCTTCGTTTTAGTATCAATTTTTAGTAATTATTTTATTTCGCCGGTGCTACACAATACAGACGAAGTAGGCGTTCTGATGAGCCTATAAATTGCTTACAGCTGAAGCCGGTATTGTTAAAAGACCAGAGACTGACCTTCCGACAACTGACAACACAAAGACACAGTAATTTACTGGGCAAACCCAGGAAATTTGTTGTTTTATTGTTTAGTCATCTCCACCCTTGGTTTCAATAATACCAAGCTACGCCCATACTGCAAGGAAAACATTGATTTTGCTGCGAACGGTAAAAACGTAAATGCTTATCTGTTTATAAACCTGTAAGCCAATCTTGCTGAAATTTCCAGCGTTATGCTATTGGTGGTCTGCAAGTATATCACCATGCTATTGGTGGTCTGCAAGTATATCACCTTCTATACAAAGTATTTGTAATCTGCAAAAATTATCTAGCCAGTATAACGATCTTTCTGAAATTTGCAGGGTATGTTGCAATATGTAGGCAAACCACAATGGGCCCTTGCGCCGTCAATATTTCAAGAGAGCGTGGTACTTACCTTACAGAGACAATATTAAATTCCATATATATATTATTACGATAACAGTAAAGGTATCAAAATTTGATCCAGATGGCTTCGTTATAAATATACAGTATGTGTAAAAAAATGGCAGGATTGGTTAAGTTGACACCCTAACTAAAAATACTAATTTTATTAGTTATTCGATTCTTTCTTTGAAATAGGTATATGTTTTGTTATAATGCATCTCAGCGCTCCTTTTCATAACCATATGTAGATATATAATTTCAGAATTTACTGAATTAACGTTTCATCAGTTACGTATTTAAAAGTTACAGCTTTGAAAAGAGCTACTTCCTGATCCCTTAAATCAAAACAAAATTTCGTTTAGATGTTGATAAAAAATAATGTTTTTGTTTCCAATATAAATTATAATTCGTAAGACATTATCGTTCGTATTTTTAGAGTATCAGGCATGTTAGGTTTATAGATTTGCTGTCAATTAATAAATTCGTAATAAAATATTTTTATCTTTATTTTCCTCTTACAACCTTTATTTCAGTAACAACTATACTATTTGAAAATTAATTTATTTTTATCATTACACTTAATCGATTTTTAACCCAACAGATTTTTTCTTAATAGGATGAGAATATGCACACAAACTACGTCATTTAATTAACAAAAAATTAATGTATAAAATCGTAATATTTCGAACTTAATATTATTGTTTTTTTGTCTTTATTATTTTTTTTATTATAATTGTGCTATTAGTTATTAACTTATCAAAATTGAGATATTGTAAATATCTAAAATATCACTGAAGTTTTGTTTTTATTTAGCACCTGTTCTTCTTAGTCTACATACAAATCAATTGAATTATTTAATTAAATAACTGCAAAAGTAAAATTTTATTTTTTTAGGAAATATATCTACATATGTATATAAAGCAGCAAGTAAAAAAACTTGCGATTTTCTAAGTTACTTTTGAACACCTTTCATTACGGATGTATTCGAAGCAGCAGCTGCAGCTTCTTTTTCAGATTTTTTCTTCTGATGTAAATACGCTCGTCCCAATTGTACAGACTGTACAATAGCCACAAATAAGTTCACAGAAAATAGACCCCAATTTTTGGGTATAATCACTAAAGAATAACGTGACCAGATAATGCCAGTAGCAGCTAAAGCTCCACATTGCGAAACGGACAATGTTTCAGCGGGACGTGCCAAATCACTTAAACCTGCTATAACAAGACCCTGTAACAAGAAATTGTTATAAAATGTCTACATATGTATAATTGTTTAATAAGGAATTTACTTTCAATATTCAAGGTACACGTTCGAAAATTTCCAAATTCCTTAACAAAAATTAACTAAGGAAATACAGATTCTTTTCATTGTGGAATTTGATAATTATGAACATGAAAGAAAACTGCTACGTGGAAACAGCTACTAAGGTTAAAGTTCTTTTTTATTAAATAAAACGAAATGCGAAAAAATAATGCTATTGTATTACATATTGAAAATACTTTTAAAATTAACAGAAAAAGTGAAATCGCATTGAATAAAATAAATAAATATGTATGGAAAATACAGGAGCTGGAAGTGCAATGAGAGGATTATTTACTAAGCGTATGCTACACGCATCGATATTTGGCTTTGTGTTAGTATATATTACATTGAAGACTCTGACACACTACGTCAATATTAATTTTTTTGGGTTTTTTCAAGTGTAAACATATAGAAGTTACCGTCGGCAAAATACTATGTTGTTGTCACTATGTTTTTTAATTTGCACGTCCCAAAAAGTCTTTAATGAGCAATATACTACAATTAATTCGATTACAAAATTTTTTTACTCTATTTGAAAGTCCCCGTCCATACTGTGAAACATTTGCTGCAAAACTTTTGAGTTTGTTGATGAGAAGGGGAAGAGGAGTGGAAGTAGGTACTCTGTTTCATGTACATGCAGTTTTTGTTGAATTTCTTATTTGCATCTTTTGAGGTGTATTTGACGTTTCATTTTATTTCTTTTCGTTTGCTATACTGTTAACATCTATCATAATAATAGCTACCCTGTTTTAGTTTACACGTGTTACGTATGTTAATTTTTTGTGAAATATAATCAAAAATTTAAAAAAATAAAACTGTCTTCAACAAAAAAAAATGTCGTTTAAGTTTAAATTATACCTTGTGCTTCAAATGTCTATCCAAAAAAAAATATTCACACCTATCACAGGGTAGTTATTTTATATTTACATTCGGTATTGAGAAATGTCAAAAAAAATTAAAAAAAAGAAGATAGAAGGGAGGAATAAAAAATACTAAACATGAAGCAAAAGATTCATGTATGGACACGGCTGCAGTTTCCAAAGAGAATTCAAAAACTAAACAATATGGACGGGGACTAATGCGTCACAACTATGATGTGCACTTGCACAGTTGACAGATATAAAATGAATATTGACAATAACATTTTGATGAATGTCAAAACCATTTTGATATTCGTTAATATTACACAAAGCGTATATGTGTGACTATTTTTCGCACACAAAGACACAGATTGTTAAGCCCGTATTACACTACATTTATTTTTCATTAATTAATATAAAATTTATAGAAAGAGAGAGCAAAGCCAGAAACCACCAAATACAATATAATATTTACATATTTTAATGTTGCCTCCTTATTTTAATTTAAAAAAACGCTAAAGAATAATATATGATCAAAAACTAAACTCAAAATAGAAGACATTGTGCATAAATCGCTAAGTTGTCAACATACATATAAAAGGTTTTGGGTCCGAAACGTAAATTTTAAGTTGAAACTTTTTAAATTTTTTTTGACAGTTACTCATTTTTTATCGATAACACTAGTGGACGATTTGACGTTTTTGCATTTATCTTGATATGGTTATACCCTTTGCACCTGATTAATTTTGCCATTAAAATATATTTTCACTGTTGTTCGAAATTTGAACAATGCAGAAAATGGAGTGTCACAAGGGCCTTATACACCTGGAACAGACCTATTATTGGTATACACATGGTAGAATGATATACCATACAGTGGTCTTACGAGACTACCTATCACTCTAACAATAGAAAATTATACGTACATTATTGTTTAATTTAAAAAGAATATAATTAATCATGTCATCGTTATTGAGTATATTGACCATATATTTGATGTGAGTACATGGATCTATGTACATACAAAAAAACATAATTTTTTAAGTAAATACTGTTATTTTATCAAAAGATAAGTTCTTGTTAGTAAACAAAATTTCTGATTCGATTTCTCACTTTACGTTCAAATTGTTTTTTACAAAATAAAAAATACACTGCAAACAATATTTTCCACATGATATAATGATTTAATTAGATTTTGTAACAGATTAAATTCATTCGCTTAATTTTTCTAAAATTATTGTTGCATGGAGTTAATCTATTTGTCAACTGAAACATTCATATAAGAGAACATTTTTTAAATGGGCACAATATTTTACAACTCGGGTTAAAATCATTTTATAGTTAATAAACAACAACATTACAAACACATGCACACAAGCTGCATACGTGTATATAAATATTATTTACACTGATTATGTAAAACTTACCCACTTAAACATAGGTGACCAAAAAAATACGGTTTTAGGACCTAAAACCAAAAAATATTTATAGCAATATGTATGTACTTATATTTTACTAGTTCGACAGCTAAACTTACCAGCAGGATGATTCCATAAAGGACGTAATTTCTGTGGCACATGTTTATCTACGGCACCAATTAAACCATTGTATACTTTTGAAGGGAAACCTATTTTCGGGGGAGCTACTGGTGGAGGTGGTGGAGCCGAAGGTGGTACCGCTGTAGAAGCCATTTGATTTTCCTTTTATTTTTTTTTAATACTGTAGAAAATTGAAAGTTTGCTACCACCACAATCTAATGTGTATATTGATTGAATTGCGCTGTGAATATGAACATTTTTAATAAAAACGTATGAGATGGGCACAATATTAGCATTTGTATTATTTTTTTGATTAATATTTGAAAAGAGAGCATAAAAGTTACTCTTAAGTTTTTAATTATTTTTCTGTAAATAAATATCTAAATTAGTATGTGTATACAAAAAAAAACAGATGTTAAAGCTTTCTCTCACCTTGGCCTTGACCACAAGACTGAGTGTACACTTTACGGTTGCTTTTGGTACGTTTAGGAATATAAAACAAGAACAGCATATACTTCCGTAAAGCTCACGCGGAAATTACATACAAAATAGATGTGTATGTAAATGCAGTGCTTTACGCCAAACTATAAATAAAATTCATAGCGAAAAAAACTGCACAAATGCCAATATTGCAAATGAATATTTTATTTTAGAGATAATTTGCCGTTTATTATAACAAAAATTGCAATCAACCACCGGTCGGTCTTAACTACGAATACCTAAGTCCGGATTCAACTAGGTAGTAGCGTTTGGAGTTGTTGTATTACAATACAACAAACACACGTATTTTTGTTTGTGAAAATTTGTTCTCTATGTCAAAAACATGTACTGAAATAGAGAATTTATTGCAAAGAAACAAAAACAAAAGTATGTTTTGACACTCTTAACAACCACAGAAAACTAAACATTGATATGAGCAAAAAAAAGTCACCTGGCGTAACGATGCCACCTAGTTGAAGACTCATTGGTTCGAGTAAAAGTATATATATCAAGTAAAATCAACTCTTCGGGTTTCTTTTATTATCCTTTATGTTTGACACCTCTTAGATGTCAAAAGTTATTTTACATGTTATGCGCGCCAAGGCGCCTTTAACTATGTGGTGGTGAATCGAACTGTTGTACAACAACCCATGTTTTTTGTCCGCGATATGTCAAAAAAAACTGAAGCAAAATTTTACAAAGAAAATGTGAAATGCTACTTTATTGGTGAGAGTAACGAGGGAAGAGTTACCAGCACTCATGTGCATGTACTGTCAGTCCGTTTTGCTTTCTCATTCTTAATTTGAATATACACACACACTATATGTAGAGTTGCGGCTTTTTGATAAATATACTTTGGTCACACAGACGAAAATCCTGCCGACGATATTCCATTATTATTAAGTGTGTTTTTTTTACTTTTCTGGTTAAGTCCGGTAACATGAGAGGAATCTATAATTTATTTCAATAAGAGACAAAAATTTTGAAAGCAATACATTTGCATCATTGGCAAAAACTGTAAAAAGTGAATAAAAATAAACTGCAAAAAGTAAAAGCTATTTTTTATTAAATAAAGATATAAATATGCACAAATATGCATATGTACTTACAACTTTAATTTTATTGGAAAAATCTTCGATTTTATTTTTTCATAAATTTTCAACTAAAAACTTTTGTCATTTCCTTGCAAGTCTTCTGATTATATTCTTAATATCATATCTATATAAAAAAACCACCGAGAATTTAATTCTACCCCGAACTTACCTAAAGGAAAAATTAGTGCAAGTTTGTACAGGAAATGAAAAATTGTACTCTTTAATTTTCTCTCAAAATTGCACAAAAAAAGATAAGCTTGTAGAACATTTCTCGCAATTAAACTGATCCAGATTCTGAATATATATAGTCAAATATATAACTTCCAATTTATATAGTAGCCTTATCTAATAATATTATAACTATTATTTTTGTCATTAACATTATTTCTAGGTTATTTGTTGCCTATATGTTTAATTTTTCTTATGTTATACTTATAGTCCACCAATTATATATGGCCCTATGGGCTTGGTTCGTTATTGTTATAAATAAATAAAATAGAAATAAAATAAATTTGTGCGAGTTTGGACACTTTTGTTATACACCTGGAACAGACCTAATGTTTATGACCATGTTCGTATTATACAAGTGTACACGCATGTTTTTACAATTAAAAATCTACACACATCCATAACTACATAAAAACACAATAATTAAAAAAACCCCAAATAATTCTTACTTAAATCATGAAATAAAATTAACTATTATTTGTTCATTGCATTGTTGGGAAGCTTTTAATTTTACTTCATTATTGTTTACTTATGAACCAACTGATTGCTTGTTTGGGGCCAGAAGAGCAAGAACCTTACTCTCTCAAAATATAGCCCAATTTAGAGTAAAAGAAACTGAAATAAGCTGAAATTACATGGGCGAACATTTGGTAGGTAAGAAAACATTTAGTTTGTTGGTCCGAGTTTATATTGGAAAATATTTGGAAGAAAAACATCTGGAATTTTTTTTTGTTTTTTCTCTCATGATCATACAGACGAAAATGCTGCCGGCGACATTCCATTATTACTGTTAATATTTTCCATTGTTATTCTTATTTTTATAAGCATGCTGCATACAAAACAGTCCGAACTCGCACAAATTAGTCAAAAAGCGTTCCAGATATCAATTTTGTGCAATATAGATTTTTGGTTTTTGTGTTTGGTATTCAACTTTTGATTCTCGATTGATTAGTTGAATTTTAAACATATAGATCTTGGGTTTGTATTTAAAAATTCGGAAAAATCCACTGATGAGCTAAGTAAGCATTAGCAAAATCGTACTATATGGATATGCTTTCCTCCTCAGTTATTGAGTTTACTTTTGTAAAATAAAAAAAAAATACTTTATGAGAATATCATAAAGTATGTAATAATAAATTTTACATATATTTTTTTAAGAGAAAAAGCACAATTTTAAAATTAGAATCATATATAAAGATTTATTCCCAACATAAATTCAGTGAAAAAAAGTCATTAACAAAAAAGCGTGCGATTTTATTTTCTTAAACGACTTTTTTGTGTGACTTTAAAAATGGCTATCGGTAACCCTGCATTCAACAACACATTTTGATAAATTCATACTTCGTGCAAGAACAAGAAAAAATAATTTGCTCGTAAGTTGCGCTAAAAGTAAGAAGTAATTACATTTCTTACAAAACAAATGGCAGATGATACTAATGAAGACAGCTGGTTGTATGGCACTTCTAATCCCGATTCTACTACAAATGAGGAGGAGCGTGTAAGTTTAGGGAATGCGAGCGATGGAACCGGCCTCGAAAAACCTACATCGGAAGAGTTAATCAAGGCAGAAAATGAAGCTCTAGCAGCTGTCACTGAAGGCGATGGTGAAAATAATTTTCTTGAAAAAGATGTTCCGCCTACAGAAGAATTGGCAGAATTTGAAGATCCTGCACATGAAATGGAAGAAGACGAAGAAGCAACAGCAGCCGCCACTGTAGCTGACACAACTGATGGTGAAGATATGCATGAAAATCCAAAAAATGATGAATGTTCAGGTGCCGATGCCGAAGATGGTGAAGAAGATGATGATGATGATTCCGATGACGATATAAATGTTGTAATAGGAGACATTAAAGCTGCGTCCAACACTTATAATATAAACAAACGTTCGAATTTATTGGCTGGTGCAAGTAGTCAGGAAAAATCCAAGTCTACACATGTAGGAAAATTTTCAATTGAGGATTTTGAAGGTGTCGGATCTATTAATGGTGTAGCTGCCCACGAGTTCAGTATTGATTCTCTCGAAGATAAACCATGGCGTAAGCCAGGTGCTGATATTACGGACTATTTTAATTACGGTTTTAATGAGGAAACCTGGAGATCGTATTGCGAACGTCAAAAGAGATTTCGTGTGGCTGAGAGTGGCGTTGGTTTAGCTAGTTTAACGCAAAATCTTAATCCCCAGCCAGAGAGACTATGCGAAGGTAATATTCCAGCTGGGCTTCCCACAGGCATTTTGCCGTCTGCCCCAATGGCTATTGGTCCATTAGGGGAACATATTCAAATGCCGCCTCCTGGAATGATGCCCCCATCCGGAATTCATCACGGTCCCCATCAAGGCATACCTTCAAGATTTGCATCAATGCCGAGAGGGCCAAGACCTCTTATTCAACCTGGAGCTAAAGAAAATGCTATTCAAGTGATGACTGCAGAGTGTCGCGAATACTCGAGGCCTGGGCAAATGCCGCCTAATTTCGGACCTCAAGGACCCGGAGAAGAAGCATTCTTTCATGAGCCTGAACCATTTGATTATGGATATGAGCCAACTCAAGAATCGCAATGGGGCGGCGATAATCCAAATTGGGTTCCTACTGGTATTAAAGAACTAACACCAGGCCCAAATTCTGCCCCACCACAACAAATTTCTAGCTCAACTGGAATTTTGCCTACACCAATGGGTGTACCACCTCCACAGATGGTTGGGCCACCACCTCAGATGCGACATCCACATCCCCAACCTCCAATGATGGGTGGCATGCCGCCACCCAATATGGGCATGGGTCCTCCTATGGGAATGATGATGGGTCCTGGCGGTCCTGTTGGCCCAGCGATGCATATGCCGATGGGGCCACCAAGAATGATGGGCCCTAGTGGACCCCCTGAACGTTCTGAAGACGAACGAGAAAGGAGACGAAGAGAAAGAGAATGGGACCGAGAAAGAGATAGAGATAGGTAATGTGAATATTACTTGCAAGTCTTTTTACCCATTTTCTTTTTATATTCAGAGTTAGGCGTGAACGTTCAAGAAGTCGTGAAAAATCTCGTAGAAGATCGAAATCGCGCGAAAAAGAGCGAGAGAAGGATCGCGAAAAAGAAAGGGATCGTGATCGTGATAGAGAAAGAGATCGCGATAGAGATAGAAGTGAAAAAGTTGAGGTAAGTCCCCCTTTTTTTAATGACAAGCTGAGATTTTTTTTAAATTATAAAATTAGGACATCGAACGTTCTGATGATGAACGTGAGAGGCGAAGAAGAGATCGAGAAAGAGAACGCGAAAGAGAGAGGGAGCGAGAACGGTAATTTTGAAATTTTCTAAAGAAATAATAAATATATACATAATGATTTATATTTTAGTTCTAGAAGAGAGCGATCCAGAAGTCGTGAAAAATCTCGCAGACGATCAAAATCTCGTGACAAGGAGCGTGATCGGTCTATTAAAACTGTGACATCTTCCACCTCATCATCTACCAGTCGCAGTGAGAAGAAGAAATCTAACCGAAAAGAAGATGAAGAATAGAACTAAAACACACAAAAATACAAACCATACTTGTTCTCTTTTTAAGCCAATAGGCCCATAGGCTATGTATATTGCATAAGAATCAATAAATGAAATGAAATAAATTAAATAAGGTAGAAATAAAATACGAATAAAAAGACGGAGTCCAAATATTCATTTCATTTATTAAATATTTTTAAAAAGACCTAGCCTTATAGGCCATCATCGGTCCCACTATTCTACAGACAATTTTAAGGCCATTATTATAGTGAAATGTTAATGTAATTTGTAAATTTTTGCTCTTGTAACTTGTGCTGAAAGTGAAATAAATTGCTTATAAATTAATGTTTATTTAATGCTTCTAAAAAAATTCAATATAAAGAGCTGTTGTGTAAACCAGCGATCAAGTAATGCAAAATTTTTAGTAATAATTTCTGCGGAAAAGTTTACTTCCTATTAATTTTGTCTTTAAACTGCACGTCCAGGGCCCAAAATCCAAAATCATCTAATGAAATAATTACATATTTTCGATTTAGATATGTTTTCACCGAAATTTTGCATTTAAGTACAGATTTATTATAAAATAAAACTTGTGTTCTGATTTACATTATAAAATTGATTTTGTATCTTTTATGCTAGTAAAAGGAATATGTATTTCGTTTTAATAGAAAATCAACCTTCTTACGGTTATCGAGTCGATTCGACAGTTTGTAATAGATTAAAAAAATCTTTACTACTGCTTTTATTGTGGTGAGTGTTTCGTCCACACGATTTGCAACGCTGCCAGCTATGTACGTATTTAATTTAAAATCCTCCAAATCTATATATTATAAACCTGTTTTTCTAATAAAAATCGTGTAGGAACAGAATAAAATATTTTTTAGAATCGCATGAAAATATAAATTTATTTTATTTCCGCTTCTATCTCATTAACACAGCTATTTATTTCAAGGCTCATCAAAGCTTCGAGAGGGGCACCCATCTTGGGGACGAGAGCGTGGGAAATTACTGCGGGCTCCCTCTCGCATTGTGCTGGAAACGATTGGATGATCTGGGATTGGCTCAATGATCCGGTCTGCGCAATTGTGAAATTACTTTGGCCTCGATTTGATGTCAAGAGATCTGGGCAGCTACTGAGACATTGACCTATTGGTATTCATGCCAGCCGCATGGATACAAAAGTGAGGAGGAAGTCGTGTTGCTCATTTCCTCTGAGAATGCCCGGCAGTCGGAAACCAATGCCTCCGCCTGATGGGTGCTGAGCCGTTCGGCAATTTCCAGAGTTGTTTGAGGTGGTGCTCAGGGTGAGCTGAGCGACTTTCTCAGGGAAAGCTGGCGGTTACCACGTTAGTGCCGTCCCCTTCGTCTGAAAATAGGTCTCTTAATTACATTATGTTCTCCACTTTATCCTATCCTTGGGGTCTAATAATATATTTCTTCTTTGACCTACATCTATTCTATTCTACCCTCATCTTTCTTTTGTTCATATTTTTCATTTTTGAATTTTTTTTAATTTTTATTGTACGCAACAATATATCTATGTTGCCTTTCATGTGGAACCATAAACCATAAACTACAACTAGACTCGACACAAACATTTTAGTGCTGCCAGGTCTCAAGCTTCGTGCGAGAGGGACAACAAATAGATTTTTAAAAATGTTGCTTTCTTTGTCGTACGAAGCTTGTGAAATTTTATTTTGGTTGACAGAAAATAAATTTTTTTGTAAAATATTGGAGCAAATTGGAAATAATTTTCCATTTTCCTCCAATATCATGACCAAAGTTGGTAATATGTAGACATAAATATTATAGATTATTTTGTCTACATGTTACCAAAAGTGAAAACAAGCAAAACAACACAAAAGCGGATGTAGAAGCCGGTGAACAAAAACCAAAAGGTAAGTACATACATATGTATTTAATTAAAAAGTAATTATCTAAATGCTTTTACTATATTATATTTAAATTTTTTAGGAGCCAACATTGCGTTTTATGGTGCACAGAAGCATATAAGCTTCACATGTTCCGGAAAAGTCTAGACAGGTAGGTGATATATGTACATGTTATCAAATTGAATTTTAGGCCCTAATAAAAAATTTGTGTTTCAGGCAATACATGACATCGACGCCAAAGAATGGATTTATGGAATAAAAGCAGCTATAAGAAGTAGGATAACTGGCTCAGTAGGAGTAGCAAGGTAAGTCATACATTTTCTATTGAGTGCTAGTGTCGCAAGTTCTAAAACCCACCCCCAAAAGTGTTACTGTGCTTTAAAATACAAACGTCCAGTTATTTTATTAAGCACAAAACCAATTGGAACAAATGTGTTTAGTGCTAAACAATATGTTATTATAAGCAAAAGAAGTTCCAGTTGATTTTGTGATTAACAAAAACAACAAAGTGTATTTGTGTTTTATAAAATAGCAAAAGCCAGTTGGTTTGTGATTGACGAAAGCAACTGGACCAAAGGTTTTTAAACATTTGTGATTATCTACCCCAAAAGTGTTAGTGTGTTATGAAATACAAACGTTCCGTTGGTTTATTAAGCACAAAACCAATTGGACCAAAATTGTTTAGTGCTAATAAATTTGTTAGCATAAGAAAAAGAAGTTCCAGTTGATTTTGTGATTAATAAAAGCAACCAAATAAAATAGAAAGGGCCAGTTGGTTTGTGATTGACAAAACAAACTGGACCAAAAGTTTTTAAATATATGTATATGATTACCACAATGAACATTATATATAATTGGTCCTTCTCAGGACCACCAAAAAATAAACAAAATATATATAAAAATTGTTATATGTTATGTATGTATATGCCTTTTTATTTTATTTCATTCATAATACATATACAATTAGGCCATTTTAATTACCTATTTCAATTTCCAATTTTATAACAAAAAATTTCTTTTCTTTTTCGTTTTATATGTTAAACGAGTGCGTGAATATGTGGTGCTGGATTTTGGATCGTAGATGAGATGGGCAATGCAAGCAACTACAGCCAGAAGAAATCGGAACAAATTTGCAGTTCTTAAAAATAAAATACTTGCTGTAATATACAATTATATTTAAAATAAAAACAATTTTATGAAAAAATTATTTTATGAAACGAATTTCTATGCAAAGTTTTATTTTTATCGGCATTTACATTTTAATTTTTGCAGTTTCTGTTAAGTTTTTTCTGCTGAAGAAAATTTAAGTCATTTGAGTTTATGTTGGTTTAACAATTAACCTTGAACAATTGGTTTTTGCATAAGGGGGTAATTCCATTATCTTATTGTTTCGTTAAACAAAAATACATATATACATGCGTTTTAACATTATTTATTTGAAAGAATACATAAATTGGAATTTAAAAAAAATTTAAATATTAATATTTCGTTCTAATACAAATATACTTATATAATACAATTATAAATAACACAATTTCACAATCCTCCATATATATACATAGAACAGAGGCCGATTTGATAAAAATTTCCAACTATCGTATTGCAGTCTTTCTCGTTTAGAAGATTGCAGCGTATGCAATGATATCCTTGCACTGTACGAGCTTTAACATATTTTGTCTACGAATGAAATTAAAAGAATAAATTGTTTTACAAAAAGCCAACAAAAAACTTATTTTTAGAGTTTGAGTACCTACTTAATTTTATGGCAGTTTAATGTGGTCAGCACGGCATTCATGATATAAACTTTCCTGCACCAACTTTTGCATGTGCAGTTGTGTGTGTAGTTGTCCGCCAACCATATCTTTTAGTGTTATATCGTTTACGCTTTTTAATTTAAGTATTATCGTCCAAGTTATGTTTTCCAAAACACAAAAACGAATATACCTAAAAAAATATAAAAGAAGCTTTTAGAAAATAAAATATTATTTCATATCGTTTTTTAATATTGCATGCTTTTTTACGTACTTGTTTGTAAGAATGCCTTATTTTAATGTTTTTTGAAAACCTCTAATTAAAACATTTTTGAAAGCAGGTTTTTGTGAATCAAATCTGTGGCCTCTATTCTTGTTTGTAGGCAAAAGTTGTTGACAAACATCCACACTCCAGTTAGTAGTTGTAAGCCCCAGAGTCTTAAAAGGAAAACAACATTTGCAAATGTTAGCAGCTATTAAATAAACAGTAAAAAGAAAATAAACTTACCTTTTTCTTAAACAAGCACACAAACTGCCTTCACTATAACAGCCAATTAGATGAGAAAGTGATCAGATCAGGGTTACATTTATACAATTTTGCCATCGGTGGCAAAACCCAAGTTAATTCCAATGCACATACATTTTCTGTGGTTTTAACAAAGCGCACTTCATTGTAAAATTCCTTGTTAAAATACTGGGTAGATTATTGCTGGGTATATCCGTAAAATGTTTCATGAAACTTCACCACCACCACCACCTCGAAACTCTTTAATTCATCAATAGACAAACGTGCCGGCACACAAACATACATACCATGGTTTGTTAGTTAAAGTTGCTTTGCTGCATCATCGGTTTGGAACAATTTTATCTTGCTTTTAAAACTAACCAACCATCCAATAATATATAATCTAATGCATTACTTGCATTTCCACTCTTGCCGGAAATTTCAGGCAAAGTTTTAGAACTTATTACACATACTTTTTTTGTTGTACGCATATAATATAACACTTTCACTTGCACATTAACTTTGTATAATATTTTTTAAACCGCGGATTTAAGATTTCATTCATAAAATTGAAATATTAACTAAAAAACAAATTTTTCCCAAAAAATTCACACATTTTGCTACTCAAAATTTATTTTACATTGCAAAACATCTGTTTTTAAAAGTATAGGTATAACCATTGCTTTTAATACATTGCTTATGCTATCATTTTATTCACTCTCACGACACTTGTGCAAAACCTGATTTGGGGCTTTTTCAACTGTCACTTGTGGGTATTCTGTATGTATATTCTGTGCCATAAACTACAACTAGACTCGACACAAACATTTTAGTGCTGCCAGGTCTCAAGCTTCGTGCGAGAGGGACAACAAATAGATTTTTAAAAATGTTGCTTTCTTTGTCGTACGAAGCTTGTGAAATTTTATTTTGGTTGACAGAAAATAAATTTTTTTGTAAAATATTGGAGCAAATTGGAAATAATTTTCCATTTTCCTCCAATATCATGACCAAAGTTGGTAATATGTAGACATAAATATTATAGATTATTTTGTCTACATGTTACCAAAAGTGAAAACAAGCAAAACAACACAAAAGCGGATGTAGAAGCCGGTGAACAAAAACCAAAAGGTAAGTACATACATATGTATTTAATTAAAAAGTAATTATCTAAATGCTTTTACTATATTATATTTAAATTTTTTAGGAGCCAACATTGCGTTTTATGGTGCACAGAAGCATATAAGCTTCACATGTTCCGGAAAAGTCTAGACAGGTAGGTGATATATGTACATGTTATCAAATTGAATTTTAGGCCCTAATAAAAAATTTGTGTTTCAGGCAATACATGACATCGACGCCAAAGAATGGATTTATGGAATAAAAGCAGCTATAAGAAGTAGGATAACTGGCTCAGTAGGAGTAGCAAGGTAAGTCATACATTTTCTATTGAGTGCTAGTGTCGCAAGTTCTAAAACCCACCCCCAAAAGTGTTACTGTGCTTTAAAATACAAACGTCCAGTTATTTTATTAAGCACAAAACCAATTGGAACAAATGTGTTTAGTGCTAAACAATATGTTATTATAAGCAAAAGAAGTTCCAGTTGATTTTGTGATTAACAAAAACAACAAAGTGTATTTGTGTTTTATAAAATAGCAAAAGCCAGTTGGTTTGTGATTGACGAAAGCAACTGGACCAAAGGTTTTTAAACATTTGTGATTATCTACCCCAAAAGTGTTAGTGTGTTATGAAATACAAACGTTCCGTTGGTTTATTAAGCACAAAACCAATTGGACCAAAATTGTTTAGTGCTAATAAATTTGTTAGCATAAGAAAAAGAAGTTCCAGTTGATTTTGTGATTAATAAAAGCAACCAAATGTGTTTGTGTTTTATAAAATAGCAATGGCCAGTTGGTTTGTGATTGACAAAACAAACTGGACCAAAAGTTTTTAAATATATTTGATTACCTACCCCAAAAGTGTTAGTGTGTTATGAAATACAAACGTTCCGTTGGTTTATTAAGCACAAAACCAATTGGACCAAAATTGTTTAGTGCTAATAAATTTGTTAGCATAAGAAAAAAAAGTTCCAGTTGATTTTGTGATTAATAAAAGCAACCAAATGTGTTTGTGTTTTATAAAATAGAAAGGGCCAGTTGGTTTGTGATTGACAAAACAAACTGGACCAAAAGTTTTTAAATATATGTATATGATTACCACAATGAACATTATATATAATTGGTCCTTCTCAGGACCACCAAAAAATAAACAAAATATATATAAAAATTGTTATATGTTATGTATGTATATGCCTTTTTATTTTATTTCATTCATAATACATATACAATTAGGCCATTTTAATTACCTATTTCAATTTCCAATTTTATAACAAAAAATTTCTTTTCTTTTTCGTTTTATATGTTAAACGAGTGCGTGAATATGTGGTGCTGGATTTTGGATCGTAGATGAGATGGGCAATGCAAGCAACTACAGCCAGAAGAAATCGGAACAAATTTGCAGTTCTTAAAAATAAAATACTTGCTGTAATATACAATTATATTTAAAATAAAAACAATTTTATGAAAAAATTATTTTATGAAACGAATTTCTATGCAAAGTTTTATTTTTATCGGCATTTACATTTTAATTTTTGCAGTTTCTGTTAAGTTTTTTCTGCTGAAGAAAATTTTAATCATTTGAGTTTATGTTGGTTTAACAATTAACCTTGAACAATTGGTTTTTGCATAAGGGGGTAATTCCATTATCTTATTGTTTCGTTAAACAAAAATACATATATACATGCGTTTTAACATTATTTATTTGAAAGAATACATAAATTGGAATTTAAAAAAAATTTAAATATTAATATTTCGTTCTAATACAAATATACTTATATAATACAATTATAAATAACACAATTTCACAATCCTCCATATATATACATAGAACAGAGGCCGATTTGATAAAAATTTCCAACTATCGTATTGCAGTCTTTCTCGTTTAGAAGATTGCAGCGTATGCAATGATATTCTTGCACTGTACGAGCTTTAACATATTTTGTCTACGAATGAAATTAAAAGAATAAATTGTTTTACAAAAAGCCAACAAAAAACTTATTTTTAGAGTTTGAGTACCTACTTAATTTTATGGCAGTTTAATGTGGTCAGCACGGCATTCATGATATAAACTTTCCTGCACCAACTTTTGCATGTGCAGTTGTGTGTGTAGTTGTCCGCCAACCATATCTTTTAGTGTTATATCGTTTACGCTTTTTAATTTAAGTATTATCGTCCAAGTTATGTTTTCCAAAACACAAAAACGAATATACCTAAAAAAATATAAAAGAAGCTTTTAGAAAATAAAATATTATTTCATATCGTTTTTTAATATTGCATGCTTTTTTACGTACTTGTTTGTAAGAATGCCTTATTTTAATGTTTTTTGAAAACCTCTAATTAAAACATTTTTGAAAGCAGGTTTTTGTGAATCAAATCTGTGGCCTCTATTCTTGTTTGTAGGCAAAAGTTGTTGACAAACATCCACACTCCAGTTAGTAGTTGTAAGCCCCAGAGTCTTAAAAGGAAAACAACATTTGCAAATGTTAGCAGCTATTAAATAAACAGTAAAAAGAAAATAAACTTACCTTTTTCTTAAACAAGCACACAAACTGCCTTCACTATAACAGCCAATTAGATGAGAAAGTGATCAGATCAGGGTTACATTTATACAATTTTGCCATCGGTGGCAAAACCCAAGTTAATTCCAATGCACATACATTTTCTGTGGTTTTAACAAAGCGCACTTCATTGTAAAATTCCTTGTTAAAATACTGGGTAGATTATTGCTGGGTATATCCGTAAAATGTTTCATGAAACTTCACCACCACCACCACCTCGAAACTCTTTAATTCATCAATAGACAAACGTGCCGGCACACAAACATACATACCATGGTTTGTTAGTTAAAGTTGCTTTGCTGCATCATCGGTTTGGAACAATTTTATCTTGCTTTTAAAACTAACCAACCATCCAATAATATATAATCTAATGCATTACTTGCATTTCCACTCTTGCCGGAAATTTCAGGCAAAGTTTTAGAACTTATTACACATACTTTTTTTGTTGTACGCATATAATATAACACTTTCACTTGCACATTAACTTTGTATAATATTTTTTAAACCGCGGATTTAAGATTTCATTCATAAAATTGAAATATTAACTAAAAAACAAATTTTTCCCAAAAAATTCACACATTTTGCTACTCAAAATTTATTTTACATTGCAAAACATCTGTTTTTAAAAGTATAGGTATAACCATTGCTTTTAATACATTGCTTATGCTATCATTTTATTCACTCTCACGACACTTGTGCAAAACCTGATTTGGGGCTTTTTCAACTGTCACTTGTGGGTATTCTGTATGTATATTCTGTGCCATAAACTACAACTAGACTCGACACAAACATTTTAGTGCTGCCAGGTCTCAAGCTTCGTGCGAGAGGGACAACAAATAGATTTTTAAAAATGTTGCTTTCTTTGTCGTACGAAGCTTGTGAAATTTTATTTTGGTTGACAGAAAATAAATTTTTTTGTAAAATATTGGAGCAAATTGGAAATAATTTTCCATTTTCCTCCAATATCATGACCAAAGTTGGTAATATGTAGACATAAATATTATAGATTATTTTGTCTACATGTTACCAAAAGTGAAAACAAGCAAAACAACACAAAAGCGGATGTAGAAGCCGGTGAACAAAAACCAAAAGGTAAGTACATACATATGTATTTAATTAAAAAGTAATTATCTAAATGCTTTTACTATATTATATTTAAATTTTTTAGGAGCCAACATTGCGTTTTATGGTGCACAGAAGCATATAAGCTTCACATGTTCCGGAAAAGTCTAGACAGGTAGGTGATATATGTACATGTTATCAAATTGAATTTTAGGCCCTAATAAAAAATTTGTGTTTCAGGCAATACATGACATCGACGCCAAAGAATGGATTTATGGAATAAAAGCAGCTATAAGAAGTAGGATAACTGGCTCAGTAGGAGTAGCAAGGTAAGTCATACATTTTCTATTGAGTGCTAGTGTCGCAAGTTCTAAAACCCACCCCCAAAAGTGTTACTGTGCTTTAAAATACAAACGTCCAGTTATTTTATTAAGCACAAAACCAATTGGAACAAATGTGTTTAGTGCTAAACAATATGTTATTATAAGCAAAAGAAGTTCCAGTTGATTTTGTGATTAACAAAAACAACAAAGTGTATTTGTGTTTTATAAAATAGCAAAAGCCAGTTGGTTTGTGATTGACGAAAGCAACTGGACCAAAGGTTTTTAAACATTTGTGATTATCTACCCCAAAAGTGTTAGTGTGTTATGAAATACAAACGTTCCGTTGGTTTATTAAGCACAAAACCAATTGGACCAAAATTGTTTAGTGCTAATAAATTTGTTAGCATAAGAAAAAGAAGTTCCAGTTGATTTTGTGATTAATAAAAGCAACCAAATGTGTTTGTGTTTTATAAAATAGCAATGGCCAGTTGGTTTGTGATTGACAAAACAAACTGGACCAAAAGTTTTTAAATATATTTGATTACCTACCCCAAAAGTGTTAGTGTGTTATGAAATACAAACGTTCCGTTGGTTTATTAAGCACAAAACCAATTGGACCAAAATTGTTTAGTGCTAATAAATTTGTTAGCATAAGAAAAAAAAGTTCCAGTTGATTTTGTGATTAATAAAAGCAACCAAATGTGTTTGTGTTTTATAAAATAGAAAGGGCCAGTTGGTTTGTGATTGACAAAACAAACTGGACCAAAAGTTTTTAAATATATGTATATGATTACCACAATGAACATTATATATAATTGGTCCTTCTCAGGACCACCAAAAAATAAACAAAATATATATAAAAATTGTTATATGTTATGTATGTATATGCCTTTTTATTTTATTTCATTCATAATACATATACAATTAGGCCATTTTAATTACCTATTTCAATTTCCAATTTTATAACAAAAAATTTCTTTTCTTTTTCGTTTTATATGTTAAACGAGTGCGTGAATATGTGGTGCTGGATTTTGGATCGTAGATGAGATGGGCAATGCAAGCAACTACAGCCAGAAGAAATCGGAACAAATTTGCAGTTCTTAAAAATAAAATACTTGCTGTAATATACAATTATATTTAAAATAAAAACAATTTTATGAAAAAATTATTTTATGAAACGAATTTCTATGCAAAGTTTTATTTTTATCGGCATTTACATTTTAATTTTTGCAGTTTCTGTTAAGTTTTTTCTGCTGAAGAAAATTTTAATCATTTGAGTTTATGTTGGTTTAACAATTAACCTTGAACAATTGGTTTTTGCATAAGGGGGTAATTCCATTATCTTATTGTTTCGTTAAACAAAAATACATATATACATGCGTTTTAACATTATTTATTTGAAAGAATACATAAATTGGAATTTAAAAAAAATTTAAATATTAATATTTCGTTCTAATACAAATATACTTATATAATACAATTATAAATAACACAATTTCACAATCCTCCATATATATACATAGAACAGAGGCCGATTTGATAAAAATTTCCAACTATCGTATTGCAGTCTTTCTCGTTTAGAAGATTGCAGCGTATGCAATGATATTCTTGCACTGTACGAGCTTTAACATATTTTGTCTACGAATGAAATTAAAAGAATAAATTGTTTTACAAAAAGCCAACAAAAAACTTATTTTTAGAGTTTGAGTACCTACTTAATTTTATGGCAGTTTAATGTGGTCAGCACGGCATTCATGATATAAACTTTCCTGCACCAACTTTTGCATGTGCAGTTGTGTGTGTAGTTGTCCGCCAACCATATCTTTTAGTGTTATATCGTTTACGCTTTTTAATTTAAGTATTATCGTCCAAGTTATGTTTTCCAAAACACAAAAACGAATATACCTAAAAAAATATAAAAGAAGCTTTTAGAAAATAAAATATTATTTCATATCGTTTTTTAATATTGCATGCTTTTTTACGTACTTGTTTGTAAGAATGCCTTATTTTAATGTTTTTTGAAAACCTCTAATTAAAACATTTTTGAAAGCAGGTTTTTGTGAATCAAATCTGTGGCCTCTATTCTTGTTTGTAGGCAAAAGTTGTTGACAAACATCCACACTCCAGTTAGTAGTTGTAAGCCCCAGAGTCTTAAAAGGAAAACAACATTTGCAAATGTTAGCAGCTATTAAATAAACAGTAAAAAGAAAATAAACTTACCTTTTTCTTAAACAAGCACACAAACTGCCTTCACCATAACAGCCAATTAGATGAGAAAGTGATCAGATCAGGGTTACATTTATACAATTTTGCCATCGGTGGCAAAACCCAAGTTAATTCCAATGCACATATATTTTCTGTGGTTTTAACAAAGCGCACTTCATTGTAAAATTCCTTGTTAAAATACTGGGTAGATTATTGCTGGGTATATCCGTAAAATGTTTCATGAAACTTCACCACCACCACCACCTCGAAACTCTTTAATTCATCAATAGACAAACGTGCCGGCACACAAACATACATACCATGGTTTGTTAGTTAAAGTTGCTTTGCTGCATCATCGGTTTGGAACAATTTTATCTTGCTTTTAAAACTAACCAACCATCCAATAATATATAATCTAATGCATTACTTGCATTTCCACTCTTGCCGGAAATTTCAGGCAAAGTTTTAGAACTTATTACACATACTTTTTTTGTTGTACGCATATAATATAACACTTTCACTTGCACATTAACTTTGTATAATATTTTTTAAACCGCGGATTTAAGATTTCATTCATAAAATTGAAATATTAACTAAAAAACAAATTTTTCCCAAAAAATTCACACATTTTGCTACTCAAAATTTATTTTACATTGCAAAACATCTGTTTTTAAAAGTATAGGTATAACCATTGCTTTTAATACATTGCTTATGCTATCATTTTATTCACTCTCACGACACTTGTGCAAAACCTGATTTGGGGCTTTTTCAACTGTCACTTGTGGGTATTCTGTATGTATATTCTGTGCCATAAACTACAACTAGACTCGACACAAACATTTTAGTGCTGCCAGGTCTCAAGCTTCGTGCGAGAGGGACAACAAATAGATTTTTAAAAATGTTGCTTTCTTTGTCGTACGAAGCTTGTGAAATTTTATTTTGGTTGACAGAAAATAAATTTTTTTGTAAAATATTGGAGCAAATTGGAAATAATTTTCCATTTTCCTCCAATATCATGACCAAAGTTGGTAATATGTAGACATAAATATTATAGATTATTTTGTCTACATGTTACCAAAAGTGAAAACAAGCAAAACAACACAAAAGCGGATGTAGAAGCCGGTGAACAAAAACCAAAAGGTAAGTACATACATATGTATTTAATTAAAAAGTAATTATCTAAATGCTTTTACTATATTATATTTAAATTTTTTAGGAGCCAACATTGCGTTTTATGGTGCACAGAAGCATATAAGCTTCACATGTTCCGGAAAAGTCTAGACAGGTAGGTGATATATGTACATGTTATCAAATTGAATTTTAGGCCCTAATAAAAAATTTGTGTTTCAGGCAATACATGACATCGACGCCAAAGAATGGATTTATGGAATAAAAGCAGCTATAAGAAGTAGGATAACTGGCTCAGTAGGAGTAGCAAGGTAAGTCATACATTTTCTATTGAGTGCTAGTGTCGCAAGTTCTAAAACCCACCCCCAAAAGTGTTACTGTGCTTTAAAATACAAACGTCCAGTTATTTTATTAAGCACAAAACCAATTGGAACAAATGTGTTTAGTGCTAAACAATATGTTATTATAAGCAAAAGAAGTTCCAGTTGATTTTGTGATTAACAAAAACAACAAAGTGTATTTGTGTTTTATAAAATAGCAAAAGCCAGTTGGTTTGTGATTGACGAAAGCAACTGGACCAAAGGTTTTTAAACATTTGTGATTATCTACCCCAAAAGTGTTAGTGTGTTATGAAATACAAACGTTCCGTTGGTTTATTAAGCACAAAACCAATTGGACCAAAATTGTTTAGTGCTAATAAATTTGTTAGCATAAGAAAAAGAAGTTCCAGTTGATTTTGTGATTAATAAAAGCAACCAAATAAAATAGAAAGGGCCAGTTGGTTTGTGATTGACAAAACAAACTGGACCAAAAGTTTTTAAATATATGTATATGATTACCACAATGAACATTATATATAATTGGTCCTTCTCAGGACCACCAAAAAATAAACAAAATATATATAAAAATTGTTATATGTTATGTATGTATATGCCTTTTTATTTTATTTCATTCATAATACATATACAATTAGGCCATTTTAATTACCTATTTCAATTTCCAATTTTATAACAAAAAATTTCTTTTCTTTTTCGTTTTATATGTTAAACGAGTGCGTGAATATGTGGTGCTGGATTTTGGATCGTAGATGAGATGGGCAATGCAAGCAACTACAGCCAGAAGAAATCGGAACAAATTTGCAGTTCTTAAAAATAAAATACTTGCTGTAATATACAATTATATTTAAAATAAAAACAATTTTATGAAAAAATTATTTTATGAAACGAATTTCTATGCAAAGTTTTATTTTTATCGGCATTTACATTTTAATTTTTGCAGTTTCTGTTAAGTTTTTTCTGCTGAAGAAAATTTAAGTCATTTGAGTTTATGTTGGTTTAACAATTAACCTTGAACAATTGGTTTTTGCATAAGGGGGTAATTCCATTATCTTATTGTTTCGTTAAACAAAAATACATATATACATGCGTTTTAACATTATTTATTTGAAAGAATACATAAATTGGAATTTAAAAAAAATTTAAATATTAATATTTCGTTCTAATACAAATATACTTATATAATACAATTATAAATAACACAATTTCACAATCCTCCATATATATACATAGAACAGAGGCCGATTTGATAAAAATTTCCAACTATCGTATTGCAGTCTTTCTCGTTTAGAAGATTGCAGCGTATGCAATGATATCCTTGCACTGTACGAGCTTTAACATATTTTGTCTACGAATGAAATTAAAAGAATAAATTGTTTTACAAAAAGCCAACAAAAAACTTATTTTTAGAGTTTGAGTACCTACTTAATTTTATGGCAGTTTAATGTGGTCAGCACGGCATTCATGATATAAACTTTCCTGCACCAACTTTTGCATGTGCAGTTGTGTGTGTAGTTGTCCGCCAACCATATCTTTTAGTGTTATATCGTTTACGCTTTTTAATTTAAGTATTATCGTCCAAGTTATGTTTTCCAAAACACAAAAACGAATATACCTAAAAAAATATAAAAGAAGCTTTTAGAAAATAAAATATTATTTCATATCGTTTTTTAATATTGCATGCTTTTTTACGTACTTGTTTGTAAGAATGCCTTATTTTAATGTTTTTTGAAAACCTCTAATTAAAACATTTTTGAAAGCAGGTTTTTGTGAATCAAATCTGTGGCCTCTATTCTTGTTTGTAGGCAAAAGTTGTTGACAAACATCCACACTCCAGTTAGTAGTTGTAAGCCCCAGAGTCTTAAAAGGAAAACAACATTTGCAAATGTTAGCAGCTATTAAATAAACAGTAAAAAGAAAATAAACTTACCTTTTTCTTAAACAAGCACACAAACTGCCTTCACTATAACAGCCAATTAGATGAGAAAGTGATCAGATCAGGGTTACATTTATACAATTTTGCCATCGGTGGCAAAACCCAAGTTAATTCCAATGCACATACATTTTCTGTGGTTTTAACAAAGCGCACTTCATTGTAAAATTCCTTGTTAAAATACTGGGTAGATTATTGCTGGGTATATCCGTAAAATGTTTCATGAAACTTCACCACCACCACCACCTCGAAACTCTTTAATTCATCAATAGACAAACGTGCCGGCACACAAACATACATACCATGGTTTGTTAGTTAAAGTTGCTTTGCTGCATCATCGGTTTGGAACAATTTTATCTTGCTTTTAAAACTAACCAACCATCCAATAATATATAATCTAATGCATTACTTGCATTTCCACTCTTGCCGGAAATTTCAGGCAAAGTTTTAGAACTTATTACACATACTTTTTTTGTTGTACGCATATAATATAACACTTTCACTTGCACATTAACTTTGTATAATATTTTTTAAACCGCGGATTTAAGATTTCATTCATAAAATTGAAATATTAACTAAAAAACAAATTTTTCCCAAAAAATTCACACATTTTGCTACTCAAAATTTATTTTACATTGCAAAACATCTGTTTTTAAAAGTATAGGTATAACCATTGCTTTTAATACATTGCTTATGCTATCATTTTATTCACTCTCACGACACTTGTGCAAAACCTGATTTGGGGCTTTTTCAACTGTCACTTGTGGGTATTCTGTATGTATATTCTGTGCCATAAACTACAACTAGACTCGACACAAACATTTTAGTGCTGCCAGGTCTCAAGCTTCGTGCGAGAGGGACAACAAATAGATTTTTAAAAATGTTGCTTTCTTTGTCGTACGAAGCTTGTGAAATTTTATTTTGGTTGACAGAAAATAAATTTTTTTGTAAAATATTGGAGCAAATTGGAAATAATTTTCCATTTTCCTCCAATATCATGACCAAAGTTGGTAATATGTAGACATAAATATTATAGATTATTTTGTCTACATGTTACCAAAAGTGAAAACAAGCAAAACAACACAAAAGCGGATGTAGAAGCCGGTGAACAAAAACCAAAAGGTAAGTACATACATATGTATTTAATTAAAAAGTAATTATCTAAATGCTTTTACTATATTATATTTAAATTTTTTAGGAGCCAACATTGCGTTTTATGGTGCACAGAAGCATATAAGCTTCACATGTTCCGGAAAAGTCTAGACAGGTAGGTGATATATGTACATGTTATCAAATTGAATTTTAGGCCCTAATAAAAAATTTGTGTTTCAGGCAATACATGACATCGACGCCAAAGAATGGATTTATGGAATAAAAGCAGCTATAAGAAGTAGGATAACTGGCTCAGTAGGAGTAGCAAGGTAAGTCATACATTTTCTATTGAGTGCTAGTGTCGCAAGTTCTAAAACCCACCCCCAAAAGTGTTACTGTGCTTTAAAATACAAACGTCCAGTTATTTTATTAAGCACAAAACCAATTGGAACAAATGTGTTTAGTGCTAAACAATATGTTATTATAAGCAAAAGAAGTTCCAGTTGATTTTGTGATTAACAAAAACAACAAAGTGTATTTGTGTTTTATAAAATAGCAAAAGCCAGTTGGTTTGTGATTGACGAAAGCAACTGGACCAAAGGTTTTTAAACATTTGTGATTATCTACCCCAAAAGTGTTAGTGTGTTATGAAATACAAACGTTCCGTTGGTTTATTAAGCACAAAACCAATTGGACCAAAATTGTTTAGTGCTAATAAATTTGTTAGCATAAGAAAAAGAAGTTCCAGTTGATTTTGTGATTAATAAAAGCAACCAAATGTGTTTGTGTTTTATAAAATAGCAATGGCCAGTTGGTTTGTGATTGACAAAACAAACTGGACCAAAAGTTTTTAAATATATTTGATTACCTACCCCAAAAGTGTTAGTGTGTTATGAAATACAAACGTTCCGTTGGTTTATTAAGCACAAAACCAATTGGACCAAAATTGTTTAGTGCTAATAAATTTGTTAGCATAAGAAAAAAAAGTTCCAGTTGATTTTGTGATTAATAAAAGCAACCAAATGTGTTTGTGTTTTATAAAATAGAAAGGGCCAGTTGGTTTGTGATTGACAAAACAAACTGGACCAAAAGTTTTTAAATATATGTATATGATTACCACAATGAACATTATATATAATTGGTCCTTCTCAGGACCACCAAAAAATAAACAAAATATATATAAAAATTGTTATATGTTATGTATGTATATGCCTTTTTATTTTATTTCATTCATAATACATATACAATTAGGCCATTTTAATTACCTATTTCAATTTCCAATTTTATAACAAAAAATTTCTTTTCTTTTTCGTTTTATATGTTAAACGAGTGCGTGAATATGTGGTGCTGGATTTTGGATCGTAGATGAGATGGGCAATGCAAGCAACTACAGCCAGAAGAAATCGGAACAAATTTGCAGTTCTTAAAAATAAAATACTTGCTGTAATATACAATTATATTTAAAATAAAAACAATTTTATGAAAAAATTATTTTATGAAACGAATTTCTATGCAAAGTTTTATTTTTATCGGCATTTACATTTTAATTTTTGCAGTTTCTGTTAAGTTTTTTCTGCTGAAGAAAATTTTAATCATTTGAGTTTATGTTGGTTTAACAATTAACCTTGAACAATTGGTTTTTGCATAAGGGGGTAATTCCATTATCTTATTGTTTCGTTAAACAAAAATACATATATACATGCGTTTTAACATTATTTATTTGAAAGAATACATAAATTGGAATTTAAAAAAAATTTAAATATTAATATTTCGTTCTAATACAAATATACTTATATAATACAATTATAAATAACACAATTTCACAATCCTCCATATATATACATAGAACAGAGGCCGATTTGATAAAAATTTCCAACTATCGTATTGCAGTCTTTCTCGTTTAGAAGATTGCAGCGTATGCAATGATATCCTTGCACTGTACGAGCTTTAACATATTTTGTCTACGAATGAAATTAAAAGAATAAATTGTTTTACAAAAAGCCAACAAAAAACTTATTTTTAGAGTTTGAGTACCTACTTAATTTTATGGCAGTTTAATGTGGTCAGCACGGCATTCATGATATAAACTTTCCTGCACCAACTTTTGCATGTGCAGTTGTGTGTGTAGTTGTCCGCCAACCATATCTTTTAGTGTTATATCGTTTACGCTTTTTAATTTAAGTATTATCGTCCTAGTTATGTTTTCCAAAACACAAAAACGAATATACCTAAAAAAATATAAAAGAAGCTTTTAGAAAATAAAATATTATTTCATATCGTTTTTTAATATTGCATGCTTTTTTACGTACTTGTTTGTAAGAATGCCTTATTTTAATGTTTTTTGAAAACCTCTAATTAAAACATTTTTGAAAGCAGGTTTTTGTGAATCAAATCTGTGGCCTCTATTCTTGTTTGTAGGCAAAAGTTGTTGACAAACATCCACACTCCAGTTAGTAGTTGTAAGCCCCAGAGTCTTAAAAGGAAAACAACATTTGCAAATGTTAGCAGCTATTAAATAAACAGTAAAAAGAAAATAAACTTACCTTTTTCTTAAACAAGCACACAAACTGCCTTCACCATAACAGCCAATTAGATGAGAAAGTGATCAGATCAGGGTTACATTTATACAATTTTGCCATCGGTGGCAAAACCCAAGTTAATTCCAATGCACATATATTTTCTGTGGTTTTAACAAAGCGCACTTCATTGTAAAATTCCTTGTTAAAATACTGGGTAGATTATTGCTGGGTATATCCGTAAAATGTTTCATGAAACTTCACCACCACCACCACCTCGAAACTCTTTAATTCATCAATAGACAAACGTGCCGGCACACAAACATACATACCATGGTTTGTTAGTTAAAGTTGCTTTGCTGCATCATCGGTTTGGAACAATTTTATCTTGCTTTTAAAACTAACCAACCATCCAATAATATATAATCTAATGCATTACTTGCATTTCCACTCTTGCCGGAAATTTCAGTCAAAGTTTTAGAACTTATTACACATACTTTTTTTGTTGTACGCATATAATATAACACTTTCACTTGCACATTAACTTTGTATAATATTTTTTAAACCGCGGATTTAAGATTTCATTCATAAAATTGAAATATTAACTAAAAAACAAATTTTTCCCAAAAAATTCACACATTTTGTTACTCAAAATTTATTTTACATTGCAAAACATCTGTTTTTAAAAGTATAGGTATAACCATTGCTTTTAATACATTGCTTATGCTATCATTTTATTCACTCTCACGACACTTGTGCAAAACCTGATTTGGGGCTTTTTCAACTGTCACTTGTGGGTATTCTGTATGTATATTCTGTGTGTGGAACCACAGAGGCATAGGCTAACTAGACACGACATATCAAAACTAAAACAGAGTTTGTATGACTAAAACGGAGATATCGATTGGACAAATTTAAGGAAGTGATAGCAAATCTATAAATCATAGTGCTATCTCTTACATTTTGTCCAATTGTCAAATTTCGTTGTGGACATTTATATTAATAATTCCATTTAAAAAGTTTAGATTAAATAAATATAAAGTTAAATGTTGAATTTCTTAATAATAAATATAATTTTTAAATAATCTTGTGGTGTAATTTTGTGTGCGTGTGTGTGTTTTTATAAGCATACACACTTAATTGAAAAAAAGGTTTTTGTTTGCTGAAAAAATGTAAGTACTAAAATAAATATTATTATAACATTTTATATTTGTATTTTATATTATTGTAATTGACAGGAGTGGAAGCTGCATAATGGGATGCACGGGAGTGGATAAAGTGCATCGTTTCCCGAGAGATGCAAAAAGGTAAGTCTTTAAATTTTTCTTAAATACATAAGCAATATGTATGCATATGAAGTTTGGGCGTATCCAAAGTTTAGGGCACCCTCCCGGATCCACAAAAAAGTATTCCACCCTATACAAAATTAAAAAATAAGAGGAAGAAATAAAATAAAAAAGTGACCGGAAACCTTTAGTTTCCGAGTTATGTGCCTCCGAAGTTCCATTCCAAACTTGTGAATAAAGGGTGTATTTTCCATCGAATATGGGCAATATGGGTATCATATTGAAAATATATTTCAGAATTTAGTAAAATTGTTAATAAATTCTGAAATTATTTATAAACATAAATTTCCAAACGTCGGCTTCGCTAACAAAACCTCTGCATGAAATTTTTTAAATTTGAAGCTTTTGTTAGCAAAGGCGGCAGTGCGATATGTAAATATATTTTTATATTTGGCAATGTATTATATAGCTGTAGTCACTTGTAGAACAGCGAGCATTGCTTTGCATTTTTCATTGTCCGCTGAATATTTCTAACTTCTCCTTACTCAAGATCATCATGCGTGGTGAAGAGCCACATCCTACAAGAGGTGATGCTGTTTATAGCAAAACATGATGGATCTAGACCAGATAAGGTCGAAAAAAAATCAACATTATTTATAAATTTTTGTGATTTTAAGTGATAATTTTTTTTCTATTTTCATATACTACTATTGCCGCTGAACGTGCCGAGAATTGAAATAATCTACAATCACTGGGTTGACCCTGGTAGGAATTACATCACTTCCTGAAGGATGAGCACAGGTAAGTCTTTTTTGTTTGTTAAAATCATATTATTGTAAAAAAACTTATAATTTTTTTTTATATATTTTCAGACAGTGCCAATTTGTTCATCCAGAAATGTAAAAGCTACCACAAAAATTCAAAATTCAATTAAATAAAAAATGTGTAAATTTAATTTTTTATTTGTAAATTTTATTCAAAAATAATTTAAGTGAAATAAAAAAAAATATGCACATAATATTGTATTATTCTTTTGTATGTGTTTTCATTAGTTGCTTCACATTATGGTATGTTGTAATTGCGAGAGATATTTATGACGTGTTACATTGCAATTTATTTGAATACAAAGCAAATCAATTACAAATGAACTTTTGTTGTTTCTAAGCGATAAAAGCCTTTCTCATCAATCCGTTAGGTAAATCGTCGGTGACCGGAGGGAAGTTTAAAGTCATGTTTCTTGGGATGTGAAGATAGAGTTTTACCATTCTTAAAGGCTTGTTCACAACAGCGACAAATTTATATGAAAGTAGTGTTTTTATGTATTTCCAGGTAGTGCTAAATGAACGAAAAAAATAACATTATATTTTCATAACAAATTAATTATGTATATAAAATATGCATAACAAAAAGTTAGTAAATGTACGATGAGTAAAAAACAGTTTCAATATTTAAAAACATTAACTATAACATAATTTATTTACGTTTATTGTATAAAAACAATGGTATTGTTTTTAAAGAATTAGAAGTCTGGAAATTCACTTTTAACTAAGGTCGCACTTATGACCAGTCCATTGATTTAAAAAACGAAACTGCATATATCATTGCTTATTCTTTTGCATGCTTTTACTTTTTTTTACCATAACAGAAATAATTCAAATAAATTATCTAGTACAGCACTTACCCTTCGTAAGGCTTGAAATGTTTTAACCGCATAAGTACATCCCGGTTACTCACAACGATGAACTTCCTGGCTATGTATCAACTGAACATGTTGATTAAGGTCGGATTCCCGAACACATAGGTAATCGCATTCCATACACTTTAGATGACGATAACAAACATGCGTGGCTAAATCACTGGCAGAAGAACAAGTCATCACACATGCTCAATTTGAAGCAATATACGTGCTTTATCATGTGTGACCTTAAAAACTTTTCCGAAGCAAAGTATTTAAAATACTGAGCGCATTGATATTTTTGTGCTGAAAATTAAAAATTTGCCAAGCAATAAATGATGGAAAAAATCAGTAAATTGTTTACTTAGATTGTTCTACTTACTATTATTATCTGGTTGAGATGATCAAATAGCGTAATCTTTGTCCTTAATAATTAACTGCAAAGAAAACAGGCCACTTGTTTTTTTTCGAATGTATGGGTATGTGTTCTATTAGATTTTTTTTTTGCAAAAAATCCAATTACATTATTTTATATCGTTCGTCTTGAAATTCTACAATTGATACAAAAGATTGCTCACAGTTCGGTGCAGTTAGAGACCAAATCAAGTATTTTGTCAAATTCTCTTGCTGGAGCATTACATCGTGGAATTTAGGCACTGGTATTCCCGTCATTTGATGGTGTATGGAATAATTTGTAGGTGGTGCTGAATATGGTAAACTCATTCCAAGCGGTAAGCTTTGAGGACCAAAACCTGCTCCAAATGCTGAGCCGTACATCATATTCTGATGCAATAGAATCTAGAGAAGCTAGAAATATTCAGCGGACAATGAAAAATGCAAAGCAATGATCGCTGTTCTACAAGGGACTACAGCTATATAATACATTGCCAAATATAAAAATATATTTACATATCGCACTGCCGCCTTTGCTAACAAAAGCTTCAAATTTAAAAAATTTCATGCAGAGGTTTTGTTAGCGAAGCCGACGTTTGGAAATTTATGTTTATAAATAATTTCAGAATTTATTAACAATTTTACTAAATTCTGAAATATATTTTCAATATGATACCCATATTGCCCATATTCGATGGAAAATACACCCTTTATTCACAAGTTTGGAATGGAACTTCGGAGGCACATAACTCGGAAACTAAAGGTTTCCGGTCACTTTTTTATTTTATTTCTTCCTCTTATTTTTTAATTTTGTATAGGGTGGAATACTTTTTTGTGGATCCGGGAGGGTGCCCTAAACTTTGGATACGCCCAAACTTCATATGCATACATATTGCTTATGTATTTAAGAAAAATTTAAAGACTTACCTTTTTGCATCTCTCGGGAAACGATGCACTTTATCCACTCCCGTGCATCCCATTATGCAGCTTCCACTCCTGTCAATTACAATAATATAAAATACAAATATAAAATGTTATAATAATATTTATTTTAGTACTTACATTTTTTCAGCAAACAAAAACCTTTTTTTCAATTAAGTGTGTATGCTTATAAAAACACACACACACACACAAAATTACACCACAAGATTATTTAAAAATTATATTTATTATTAAGAAATTCAACATTTAACTTTATATTTATTTAATCTAAACTTTTTAAATGGAATTATTAATATAAATGTCCACAACGAAATTTGACAATTGGACAAAATGTAAGAGATAGCACTATGATTTATAGATTTGCTATTACTTCCTTAAATTTGTCCAATCGATATCTCCGTTTTAGTCATACAAACTCTGTTTTAGTTTTGATATGTCGTGTCTAGTTAGCCTATGATTAAAACAATCACGGATAATAAGTAGCATAGGCTAATATAGACCTGACATAAACAAAAATAAAAAGGGTTTTCTCAGCTGTGCTATGTAGATCGAAAAGAGAAAGAAAATCATTGGGAAAGCAATGGGTTAGAAGCAATAATTATACATTGCTTTGCACAACATATGTTTAAAAATTATTAGTATTTTTCGTCCACAAAATTTTTGACAAAAGCACACAAAAATATGAAATTTTATTCATTGTGTTGAATTAAATGTATAATTCAACAAAAAAATGTGGTTTATCTATTAAGCAAAGGGTAAGTATTTAAATGGAATATATTATTTGACTTCCGACAAGGTATTTATCATAATATCATATATTTTCTTGTCAGGCACCCTTCATCGGAGCAATTGGAAACTAGTTTTATGGTGTTAAATTTGCTTAAGTTGTTCAACTTGATGGTCCTCTACAGCAGTAAGTGCAGGATTTTGTAAATGCGCCGTGAATACGGAATATTAGCCGGCCGCTTGTGTTAATTTTTACATATTGAAGTTGCAGATTAAGAAGTTGAAGGTTTTGTAAAATTTCCTTCAATTCTTTTCCTTATACAAAAATCAAAGTGAAGTAGTTACAACAAATTCGTGTCAAGAAGAATGGCATGAAATTACTTTAAATACAGGTAGACAACAAAGCTTATGTTGCGGAATATATGTATGTACATATTTTACAATTTCCTTTTTTTCAGAAAGAACTCGCAGTACTTGGCAGGATATTAAAGTAGCTGAAAAAGCTGGAGGTGTTAAGGCAAACAATAAAAGCAATCGCTTTATTTATTGGCGCACGTATTAGGATGTATTAGAATTATCAGAAATAAGCTTGGATTTTAATTTGTACCAAAATAATGTAAGGTATACATTTACTGATTCACCCGTGATAGTAGAGCAGGAGAAATATTCTGTGTTGTTGGTTAGTACGGTTTGTAGTCTGTATCGTTTGCCTTACCGTCATCCAGTTAATGAACTCTTTGAATAACACAATCATCAATAGCGCCATTGTTTGCCAATATTTGATAGTTTAAATGCTGCATGTGTACGTACTGCTGGTGAAAGCCCAGCTTGGGATTGGTTACAAGAAAACGATTTAGCAGATTTACCACATCGAAATATATCCTCAGACATGGTCTGGTCATTATTGCGTAAATAAATGAAGAGGAATGATCAACACAAATAACGAAAACCGTCGTTAATGAACTACTAAGTTATTTAATACTATTAACTGTTCATATTTTGCCTTTAACAAAATTCCTGAATAAAAGCTAAGAAATTGTTTATCTATATATGTAAAGCTGAATGTGTGTTTGTTTGTACCTTATAGGAGCCCAAACCGCTGAACCGATCTATCACACCATATAATTGGGACTCTTTAAGGAATTATAGGCTCCTTTTTTAATCATACCCACCATTACGCTTCTTTTTTAATTATGCTACTCCTTCCACATGGTTTTTTGACAGATTTTATAATATAAACGAGATTAACTTCGCTATTTGTTGACCAATCGCGATGTGCAACTCCGGGAAGGTCATAGGGTATTACTTTTTTAAAAACTAGGACCAGGAGGGCTATAGGGGGGAATTTTCTGCCCCTCCGAAACGTTCAAACCGATTTTAATGAAATTTAGAACGTAGATAGATCTGCATTTACCATTCCTGTTCGGCGGATATCCGAAAGTTTCACTCACCACAAGATTTTCAAAAGAATCAAATAATGTATTCACAAATTTTTAATTTTTAATGAGAAAACGAATTCTCCTCTTTATTTAAATAAAAAATATGATTATAAATCCTTATTACTTTATTACAAATTACAATTTTTTTAAGAAAACAGTATCAAATCAAAATACAACAAAATTTAAATAAAACAATTTGATTATTTTTAAATTCATAATGAAATATGAAATTCTTATTTCTATTTCTGGATATTGAAGTTATGTTGAGTGGTAGTTTTTCTTCCTCGGCATGTTCATCGGCAATGGCAGTGTATGAAAATATAAAAGAAAATTAATTAATACGTTTTATAAGAAGAATTGGAATTGGAAAGAATTATTGAAAGAATTTTTTCATTCGTACAAATACATTGGAAATAAATACAAATTCCAAAATATTGTTTTTATATTTTGAATGTAGTTGAAGGAATGAAAAAATTCTATCGATATCGGCTAGTTAAATTCTTAAATATTAGAATTTCTCATTTGGTTAATTGAATTTATTTAAATATTAATAACACCAAAAAGAGACATTTAATAAAACAAGAAGAAAAATATATAAGCACAGCAAATGAATCGCAGGTTTTAATTCGGTTGACTCATGATGGTATTACAATAAACCCTCAAATTATAATACCACAGAGAGAAGAAATATACTTTAGGGAAGTTGATCCACATTAAACAGAGGTTTTTGGCTAATAGAAAATTGATTCTATTCCAATTGTTTTTATGGAGCAGCTTTACTACAGTATATTTCTTCAGCAAATTCTAACACGTCAAAAACAAAAGTCTTACCTGATGTCGTCCTTCGGGAAATAATGCAAAGTCTTCCCTGGAGCACATCCCATTATACAGCTTCCACTACTATAATTTAACATGATTTAAATAACATTTTTAAATAAATTTAAAATATTTTCCATTTACTTTCATTTCATTAATTTTACAATTGCACATAAGCAGCACATTCAATTGCTTTTATTTATAATTTCACTTTGTTTGCTACGTACACTTATTACCGAACACTTTTTTCTTTTTTTAATATTAATATTTTGGCGAAAAATTATATAAATACGCCAAAATATTAAAAAATTTGCACATTGAAAAGAATTTTTTGACAATTAAAGTAAAAATTCCGATAAAAACATTGAAAAGGGAAAGTTGCAAAAACACACATTTGCTATCCCTTTTCGATCTTTATAGCGAACGAAAGTTTTTATGTCGAGTCTATATTAGCCTATGATAAGTAGCCTTATTTAACTTGGATATCACTTATTTGCAGTTAACCATAGTGCCAGGTATTTTTTTTCTTCCCCCAAAAAAAAAACCATAAAAATCCCCTAAATGTAGAATTTTAATTAATAACTTAATTTCAAGTAGATCAACCTGAAGAGGCTCATCTATTATACAATATTAATTAATATATTATGCAATAAGCAACACAATTTTCATACAATAAAAAATACACATAATTTATTATACAATATTACGAACACATTTCACATTATAGTGCAATACTAAAAAGTGCGCTATTATATTGTAAATGCCGATTAAGTAAATTTTGATTTACATAGTCCTCGTCCATATTGTGAAGCATATGCTGCAAAACTTTTGAGTTTGTTGATGAGAAGGGGAAGAGGAGAGGAAGTATGAACGCTGTTTCATGTACATGCAGCTTTTGTTGAATTTCTTATTTGCATATTTTGAGATGAGGTGTATTTGACGTTTCATTTTATTTCTTTTCGTTTGGTATACTGTTAAGATCATCATAATAATAGCTACCCTGTTTTATTGTTAATTTTTTGTGAAATATAATCAAAAATTTAAAAAAAAAATATAAAATTATTTAAAAATTATTATATAATTTTTCTTCTTAGCGTCCATTTTGCTTCAAATTATACCTTGTGCTTCAAATGTGTATCCAAAAAAAAATATTCACACCTTCTATCACAGGGTAGTTATTTTATATTTACATTCGGTATTGAGAAATGTCAAAAAAAATTAAAGAAAGAAGATAGAAGGGAGAAATAAAAAATACGAAACATGAAGCATAAGTTTCATGTATGGACACTGCAGAAGCTTCAAAAGAGAATTCAAAAAAGTTTTGCAGCAAATGTTTCACAATATGGACAGAGACTTATTTGCATCTTTTGACATGAGGTGTATTTGACGTTTCATTTTATTTCTTTTCGTTTGGTATACTGTTAACTTCTATCATAATAATAGCTACCCTGTTTTATTGTTAATTTTTTGTGAAATATAATCAAAAATTTAAAAAAAAAATATAAAATTATATAAAAATTATTATATAATTTTTCTTCTTAGCGTCCATTTTGCTTCAAATTATACCTTGTGCTTCAAATGTGTATCCAAAAAAAATATTCACACCTTCTATCACAGGGTAGTTATTTTATATTTACATTCGGTATTGAGAAATGTCAAAAAAAATTAAAAAAAGAAAATAGAAGGGAGGAATAAAAAATACTAAACATGAAGCAAAAGATTCATGTATGGACACTGCTGCACTTTCAAAAGAGAATTTAAAAAACTTTTGCAGCATATGCTTCACAATATGGACGGGGACATACTAATATTATTACCTAAATGAAGCAAAAATTGCACTAAATTTGTAAAATTTTTGCAAAAAAAAACCCCAATATGATTTTTTAAATATTGATATAAATAATATACATTATACTTTCAAAAAATTTGTATACACTACATCGTGTAACAGCTTCCTATGACCGTAAACAATTCTACTCTTCGGATGAATAGTTTTAGAAATGCGATATTAATAAAAATACAATATTAAAAACAGTTACTATATAATGAATATATATATTAATATATAAGATCAACAATATACTAAAGTCTTTATAAAGTTAGAATATCTATTTTTTGATATATATTTATTAAGCCTGAGGTCTTTTTTTATTTTATTTTGTTTTTTATTATTCGATATTTCGTTAACAGCTTGTTAACATCATCAGGAATAATAGGAAATTATAATTCTTTGAAATAAAAAAAAAAAAAAAAAATATTTTTATATTTCAAAGAGTTATAATTTCCTATTATTCCTGATGATGTTAACGATTAAAATTTTCAGCTATTTTCAGATTATCTTTATACTCTACTTGATTTAATATCACAGTTTTTATCACATTCCTCGGTTTTCTCGCGATCCTATTACTAAGGTAAATTCATTAATAAACTTTGCCTATTATTTACATATATAAGGCGAATATAGTATAAATCCGCCTTGGGTCACCAGGTATGAATTCCACTTGATTATATAGATACCACAAAACAGTGTTGTATTATAATTAAAAACAATGCAACGTTTTCGACTGAAGCAAATTATATTCCAATTTTTTTTAAAACAAAATAATTGCAATAAAAGGAATAATAAATAAATTTCTTTTAAATAAAATATTGGTGAATAGAATTTGCTAAAGTTACATTTGTCTTGTGAAAATTATTACATTTGAATAAAAAATCTCTAAATTAACAACACTTTATACAGTGCTGCATTTACCCATAAGAAAATGGCTTGTTCAATGTTTTTTTCATATTGTATTAAATGACACTTTATGCTTTTAAAAATGTTCAGAAAATTACAATCGAGTGAAAAAAACACGAGTAGAGCAGTACAAGCCACAAGACAATTGCGAAAGAAACGACGAAAAATCATGTAAATTGCGCATTTATACTCAGACGGAGAAAAAAGAAAATCAATTTTGAGAAATAATTGAGGCTACCAGGATTTTCAAATTAACAATATTATTTGGGAGCCGCTAACAACCTCTTGAAAGCCAAAATATACAATCGTAAGGGGAAATAAGGTGGTGTGTGGTAGGTATTCATTATTAAAGGCGCTAATATCTCATGTATGTGCTACAAACTGTATAATAAATATCCCTAAATAGTAAGAAAGTGCTTAACAAAAATGATTAATTTAAAGAATTTATTCTGAATAACAGTGTGTTAAAACGATGATGCAACTGAAATGTACAACTAAGAAAAGAAAAATAAGTTTGAAGAAAAAAAGTATTAAAGTGTGTTGTGTGTGAGTGCGTGAGTGTAAATAATTAAAAACAATATTAAAAAATGAAAGAAATTGGCAACTGAACTCAAGTATAGAGAAATTTATATACAATAAAAATTAACGAACAAAATTAAATAGTTGTTTCAGTTACGAAAATGGGAAATAATTGGATATTTCATATTTGCAGATCAGACGTGAAAGTTCAACAGTAAAATTGAAGTTTGATTTGAGATATCCAAATCCATATGTCAGAATCCGAATATAGTGATTCCTTGGATGTGCATGGCCAAGATGAGGCTGAAGTGAATGGAATACACATGCATTTGTTGCAGCAAAGGCAACAAGATATGATAAATCAACAACAGGAAGAGCAACAGAAACATTTAAGCTATATGAGTTTTGCTGGATCCACATCTTCCTCTGCTGCATCAAGTATCTCGTCTACTTCTGATGATTCCGATGAAGGAGACACAGAATATTCCATGGAATTGGCTAAAATAAATAATGAACTTTTAAGTTTACCTCGAGGTCTATGTGAAAATATTGCAGTTTTTAAAGAGTTTTTCTCTTTGGAAACGTGGCAGCAAATACCACTTCCTCTGCAACATCATTTATATCAATTTCTACCATCTTTCAATAAAATTTTACCATTCGAATTGGCTGCCGTGGAACAGAGTCGTACAGTTTCAATGTTGTTCAATTACGACCTAACACGTTTTGGTGAATCTCCATTACTGGCACTGCACCATCAAATCGCATTTGGCAATTGTAGGCCGGATGTAGTAAAACTAAAACAAAATATAGACAAATCGAAACGAAGGGAAAAAAGATTTCGACATTGTGAACTTTTGTCGCATATGGCTAAAAAATTTTTTATTTCCCGTCAAAGACTTTTAAATACCGCCTACAATTCATCACCAGATACCATAATAAAGCATCCAGCCCCTCGCAATACCCAACATTTAATGGCTTCACATATCTTTACTGACAATAAACTATCGGCCATGAGAGTCCGTAAACGTTACTATAGCGAAATTTCGCAAATAACACAACAATTGGGACTGCAAGATGGTGTATTCCTAAGTGCCGATGAGGAAGGGGATGATAGTTTACTGCCCGACGAAATCAAGAAAGATCAACAATTAAAACAGCAATCTATGGAAGATGCTAGTGAAACATATAAGACTTCATCTGCATTAGCCGATCGTTGTATTTACAGTACCATTTTTAAAAAACAACCGAATATGGAAGACGGGGAGGCTCTCCGTTTGCAACAGAAAGCGAAACAGTGTACATTGAACAATAGCAATTTTAAGGAACATTTAAGAGAACACAAGAGAAGAAAAATCACAGAACCGGTAAGTCAAATATTCTTCATAAAATTTTCTTTGTAATTTAAGTAAACAAATATAAGTATTTAGAAAAATATTTGAATAAAATAAAAAAAAACTAGAAGAAATAGTAAAATGAATTAATACGAAGAGAAATTAATAATAAATTAGTGCAATTAAAAATGTCATATTTTCTAACGTTTCTATAGCATTTAAAAAAAATCTGAAAGTTTTAATTTAACTAATTATTTAAGTTTAAGGTCTTTTGTTTTTTTTAACATATAAATCCAATTTTTCTGATATAAAAATAAATATTATTTATATATGTATTATAAAAACAAAAGACCTTGCACTTCAATAATTATTTAAATTAATTTTAATGTTTGAATTTGAAAATATTTGAACATCAAGTTAAATTAAAAGGTTCAGTAGATTTTTTTTCAAATGCTATAAAAACGTTAAAAAATGTGAAATTATTAATTCCATTACAATAAAATTAAAACTAGAGTACCAATTCTCAAATATGGTAAGAAAACTTTTTTAAATTTCTATTTAACATGCAGTAAGTTTTCGAGTTATCATATTGATTTTCAAATATTTCGATTTTCAATTTTTTATTTATTTATTTTAAGTATTTATATTACTTATTTATTTATTTATGCCAATAAATTATATATTATCATAGGTCTTCTTCTATATGTAATAAAAAGATAAGAAGTGATACTTACAATATACATACAATGTACGTATATAAAGTAAGAAAAAAAAAATTAAGTATGTTATTTAAGATAAAAGTGAAACAGCGAAAATTAAAAGATAAATGGAATAAGAAAAATATAACATGATTAGAAAAATAGATTTAAATTATGTACACACATATTAACAGAACATCCTGCAGGGGTGGCTCGACAGTAAAGAAAACTAATAAATAGTAAAGAACGATATAAATTAATTTATGAGGATTGTCTAAGTAAACAGCAATCAAATTAAACGAATATAACATTTATTTTTCTTTACAGACACTTCCCGAATTCGAAACATCTGATATTCGTTTGAGGGATGTGTGTGCACGGGCTCAGATGGGTGGCAATTTCAAACGTATGTTTGCTTTTGGTAAGACACCGGGACGTAAACCGAAAATTATAACATCCTCTGCATCAGCAACACTAACTCCTACATTTGCGACAACAATCACACCAATACCAAACAGTGCTGCAACTTGCAATATATTAAAATCAACCACTTCACCCATAGCTACAGCAGCAGTAAAGCAACCTATAACTCTCTCCACACTTCCGCCACCGCCAATGCCGCCGCCAAAACTTAGTGAACCACCAGCATTGGTCCCTATACAGCCAACACTTAAAAAGCCAGAAACATACAAAATCATTTCATCGGCTACAAAACCTCTCCAAACGGAATACTATCAACATAAAACTCAACCACATCAACATTCCTTGACCTCAACATCATTAACTAACGTTCACAACAACGCCAACAACACTTTGAATATAAACCAACTTATGTCGGTTTCCAATCATGCGGACAATCTCAATCTGTGCATGGATGATTCTTCGCTTTTAACCGGTGACCATGATGCATTCAACATGCTCGATAACGAAGTTGAATTGCAACAGGAAGAAGTGGAAACATTTGGGGGCACTTGTGATGAAACCATACCAGCTTTTGTCATTGACAGTGATGCTATGCCGACAAGTGACAGCAATGATATGAAAACAAATTTATTAAATCCGAAAGCTAAGGAAAATCTCTTACAGCCCGTCCCGAAATTAGAACCCATCTCCAGAGCATCTTTAATAACTGCTAAATCTGTCAATAATTCTGCGACTGTTAGTGAATTGATACAAGAAACTCATGCGTGCTACTTCTCTCTAATACGCGACTTTTTCTGCTCGACACCAAACCATCGCATGCGTTACGATGACTTGCGTCAAAAAATTGATATTTGGCTAAGGAATCCCATAACGGCCTTAAATGAATGGTATTCGTTAACAGAAAACTGGTCTTATTTGTTAAAATCCGCCATTAATTTCCTCGTCGGGGAATTTCCCCATCTGCCAAATGAATATGTTCCCTATATAGAACACAAGACACAGTTGAATATCTACCAGTGGATAGGAGCAGGACGAGATTCTGACCCCCGTCTAAGTGAGTTGTGTACATTGTGGATGGAGAAGCGAAAGCAAACCAGTGACAAGCACGTTTCCGCTGCTACCAGTTTGACACAAAATGAACTGAAATTCGAATTATATCCGAAGAGTTATGTGGAATCATTCGAAGCATTCAGCGACAACGACGGCGGCTTAACTCCACCTCCACCACCGCCAAGATGCCCCACTACTTGGTCCGTAAAAGCAGCTACATTAGATGAGATCTGCGAATTCCGAAGACAGGAAAAAGCCAGATTTGAACAGCCCCATAAGGCCTATACATACCGTATGCACGGCTATGAAAGTGTAGTGGGTCCGGTAAAGGGAATATATACGCCAATGCTAGCTCTTACTAAAGCCAGAGGTCATAGTATGATGGTTGGTGATCGTCCAAACTTCGTCACCATATTAACGCTGGTTCGAGATGCCACTGCTCGTTTGCCCAACGGAGAGGGTACACGTGCAGAGATTTCTGAACTTCTGAAATGTTCACAGTACATAAATCACGATGCTTCGGAAAATGTTCTTCAAACTATTGTAAGCGGCGCTTTGGACCGCATGCACACCGAGCTCGATCCTTGCGTTCGTTATGATCCCAAACGAAAAATATGGATTTATCTTCATCGCAATCGCACCGAAGAAGAGTTCGAACGCATTCATCATCAAAATCAAAGTGCTGGCAAAGTCAAAAAGTTGCCTCAGAGAAAGCAGAAACTTGTATCCAGCGGCGGCAATGTATCGTCAGTTTCAGATAATGACAACTTCACTTACTTATCCCACACAGAAACTAGTAACGGCTCCAATAACGGAACGGGCACGTTACTCACAATGCCAGCATTGGTGCCTTCAAACCCGGTTATTGTAACGAATACCAATAATACCGTACACAGAAAGCAACAAGTCTTACAGCAGCACAAAATTAACACAAACAAGTGTCCTCCTGTTCCACCTTTAAAATACAATATACCTCCGTCACAAGCCAGCAATAGTCAACAACAACAACAGCAAAAGTCATTATTAAAAACAGCTGTACGATCAGAAAGTAAAACAAGTTCTTCATCTAACTTTGCAACCGCTAACACCAATACAATCAAACAACCGCAGCACACTTTCCAAATACCGCAAACGAAGACCGGTCCCAATCAAAATACAACACCCATTATAGTGGCAACACCACACGGTCTACAAACAGTGCATGTTTCAAATGCCACATCTGTGATATCATCACAAATAAATAATCAACAGCATCTGCACCAGCAGCAGCAAATTTCGTCTGCGCTCCAGCACACAAATATAACTGCTAATTTAGCCGGTAAAAAGGTCACCCTTAACAAACCCATCATTATCAATCAGGCAACTGTACCAACTCCAACTTCAACTGCCTCTCCCTCTTCCACCTCTCCTTTCATTTCTGTAGCCAACCAGAAACAACTAAAATCTCCCCAACAGCTCATACAAAAAACTCAACTTATACAAAATCGTATAACACTGCAAACAAATCAACATCAGCTTCTAACACAGCCGCAACAACAATCAAATCTCATAATACCCATTTCAATGGCCAGTAATATGAGCCTTAATGTCCAACAATCATCTAATGTTACAGACCATAATCCCACCACATCGCAAAACAATCAGCCAGCGAATAGCTCATCATCTGTTCCTCTCGCTAATAAACAAAATATCATACGTCTTGTACCCGCTTCAAATGTAAAAACCCTTGTAAATTCCTCCGCCTCCGGTCAAATCATCAACCGACAAAGAATAATTGCTGCAGCGACGACCGCAACAGATCAGCCGACAACGCCTCTTCAGCAACAGAAATCCCAAACTGGCTTACAACTGATATCGAATAATGGCAATGTTGTAACTGTAAGTGGTGCAAATACAAATCCAGCTGGTTCGATTGTCAAAATGTCACCGCAACAATTTGCATCATTGCATCAAAAACAAGGCCAACAGAAGCATATTATTGTGAAGCAAGCGGGTGCTACCAAAACACTAGCAGCTGTAGTTTCGAGCGGTAAACCTCAGAGACTTATTTTAGGTAAGTTAGCAAATTTTTTGCCAATTGTAGGTGTATTCTAGAATATTTTTTGAATTACCAAAATTCCTCTGATACACAGATATCCAATATTTGAATCTCAAATATTTGTTTGCTCCTGAACCTACATACATAGTAGCTGTGTTTCTTTTTTTATTTTTATTTTTGACCAGTGCTCAGGGGAAAGCCACTCCATATGCAATGCATAGCACTGGAACTGGATAGAGAGAGAGAGAGAGATAGTATATATTATATGCAGGTGATGAAAGTGGTAGGAAGATGAGTTAAATTTTTGCACAACTCTGCAGTTGTGTGTTAATTATGAAGCAAAGTTTTGGCCATAGAATACCTAGAAGTGTCAGCTAGGTATCTGAAAAAATTTTAAATCAGTTTTTCTTCAAATAGGGGGAGAAAGAGACAAATATACAATTTCACGAAAGATGAAAAGTAAACAAAAGAAAAATGTAAACATAAGCCACATTTTGTGCATAAGAACAAATTTATAATTTCTTGTGGTTTTATTTGTTTTAATTGTGTTTTGTGTTAATATTATAGGTAAAAACATAGTGAAGCTTGTTTTAATAGTGTTTTTGTTAATATAGTAAAAAAAAACATAGCGAAGCTAAAAAATTACAGAAAAAAAATTGTTGTGCATAAGCCAATAAAATAACATTTTAGTGATCTTGTGATTTTTTGGTATCTATTTGTTTTAATAAATGAAATTAATTTTCATAACACAAAACACCACATTGTTGTGTTTTGTAACCACAGATTCCTATAACCTATGTTTGTAACATTGTCGTGCTAAAAATTGCGAAATTGTGAGCATAAAGTAGATGAAAAATACGGTTAGTTTTCACATCTAGAAAATAAAAATCAAAACAAAACAACAATATTGAGGAATTTAGAAGAAAAAGGAATCACCGAACAGAGTTAGGGGGTAAAAGAGACAGCATATTTCTTGATGATGTCTCTTTCTCTGGTCGTTCGCTGCTTTGAACTGACGCCTCTGTATACTTTGTGGTTTTGGCATCACTAATATTCACCCTTATTCTGTTTCGGTTCGAAGCGAAATTTGCTCCGTTTAAGCCCTTATGACAGTACATTTTTTCCGCATTGTTAAAATTTTGGAGAAAAGCGCAAATATATTGTAATGGCGAAATTAATCAGGTGCAAAGGGTACAACCATATTAAAATAAATGCAAAAACATCAAATCTTCCACTAGTGTTATCGATAAAAAATGAGTAACTGTCAAAAAAAATGTATAAAGTTTCAACTTAAAACTGCCGTTTTGAACTTAAAAGCCAGAAAGAATTTTCACTCGCAATAAGCACAAATAATATATTTTTTTGGAAACAAAATACGAACTACAATAAAAGTACTCAAATTAAATTGCTTATCACTTTCTGTTAATAATAAAAACTGCGGTTTTCGGTTCCTTCGCACAAATTTGGCAAAGATTAGGCGATTTCGCTAGCGAGCGGAAACAGATCAACAACATATAGCAGTTGTAAACACATGTTTTAAAATTTCGAAAATCTAATATTTTTCTTTGCATTTGTTTAGGTAATACTGCTATTGTAGGTCAGGCTGGCCAAAATAAGAATGTTATTGTGCAACAAATACCTGTGGTATCATCTTCAGTAGTTGTTACATCCTCTCAAACCGCTACAGTTTCATCAACTGCAGCGACTGTAAGTGGCAACAAAATACAAACCATAAATGCAAAGAACTTGACGCCTCAACAACAGCGTATACTAATACAAAATCTAAAACAACAGCAGCAGCAGCATCAACAACAACAACAGCAGCAGCAGCAAGCTATAAATAAAAATCAAATACAATTTAAAACCGTACAATTGGTGACAAACGCTACAGCTACACAAAGACCACAAACAGTAACTTTGGCTGCAACTCAACAAACAATGCCGAAAAACGTGGTGGTTGTTTCACGAGATAATGGAATGACGCCGCCACAACAGCAACACGTAACTAGAATACTTAAAACCACCAGTCCACAATTAAAGGCGGAAGTTAGTGGTGCTACCGCTAGCGGGCGCGTTATAACAAGCTCAAGTGGGCAAATAATATCCCTGGACAATCTTATACAAAAACAAGGCGGTACAGTACGCTTAACAGGCACTGGAAATGCAATACAATCAATCAAAAGTAATCCACATCATATAACAACAAATATCTTGCAAAAATCGCAGCCACAAGTGAAACAACAGCCCCAACAATTTTCTATTGTTTCTGTGCCAAATAGTATTATATCGCTGAGCAACAATTCCAATTTCACTGTCAGCCAAAGAATAATCACTACGCAAGCTGATTCCAGCAACAATAACTCTTTGACAAATTTAGATACAACTAAAGTAACGCCATCTATTCTTTCAACTGGTTCAGGACGTGTCATAACTGCCACACCTGCTGGTACTAAAATTATTACAAAGCACTCACCAGTAACTGGATCGTCTGGCAACATACGTGTTATAAATACAGTTAATCAAACGGGCAACATTAATTTGGCCACCTTGCAAGGCAAGCAAGTTGTCTTGGCCAGCGGTAAAACCTTGAGTACCATTAGCAAAGCGCAACAACAACAGCATCAGCCACAGCCAAATATTGTACGAACACAACAAGGAAATATTGTTATTGGTGGTCAAACAGTTAAGCTGCAGCAAGGAAATGTAAGTAGAAATACTAACACATGCAAATGTTTACCTACTTTTCATAATCAGCTTCAATTTGCCCGTATTCTGTTGGCAACGTAAGACCTCACCTGCCAAATGAAACATTATAAATTTTTGTTCATCAATAATCATTCGTGTGCTAACTTTTCTTTAACTTTTTTCTTTAATGTAGACAAACATACAACAATTGCTGCAAAAGGGTGGCAATATAATTGCAAGTCAAAACTCGACATCAAACTTAACAACGCAGTCATCACAATTACAAACTGTTATAATGGGCAATCAAATATTACGGGTGCAGCAGATACCACAAATTATATCAACGGCGAACCGTTTAACTGTGTCCAATACAAAAGGAACAAATAACGTAAATAATGTCGTTACGAGCATAAGCTCCAGCACGCCCAAAACCATATTTGTGGGCTCAACTGGACAAACGTTAAGATTACAACCAACAACAAACCAAACCCAAGCGATAACGAATAAAAATATAATTATACAACCGCAGCAGCAAGTAAGCGCTTTTTGTTTCATTTTTTCTAACAATTTCTTCCCGTTTAGGCCATGGAAGTTTTCTTGCCCTACTTATTATTTTATTGATGAGAGAAGAGAGACGAATATTGCAAATTCGTTTTGTCTTCTCATTCGTTCGTAATCTTTTTAACATGCACAAAAATTACTGCAAGAAAACTTGCATCGTCTAAACTTTGCTTAAATGATTTGAAAAATAATAATTTTATTTTTAAAGACTACACCAATCAAAACTGCAACTGGCGGAAATGCAACCACACCAAATCGCGTCGTTTTAGCCGTACAAGGTGGTGGTCAAATATTTTTATCACCTAATTTTCAAGGTGGAAATATTAATCTTAAGTCACTGCAAAATATGAAGGTAGTATCATTAGCTCAGCAACCAACAGCAAAACTTAAAGAAACCACGTCAACAACATCAACATCTCCCTCATCTTCATTGTTGTCAACTCAAAAGAATATTTTAAAAACGGCTACATCTACACACACAACTGGTGGTGCACACATTTAATTTTTTTTGCTGATTTTTCCAAAAAATGTTGAATTATTTCCCGTTTTTATTAATATTTTTAGTATTAAACGAAATGTTCGTTTAGTTATAAATATGTATGCGCAAAGCGTAAAACTTGTGGAAAATATTTTTGTATATAGAACAAATACTTATCACATACAGACATTAAATAAAAAAGTTATAATAACATGTATTCATAGATAATAAATGCAATTAATTTTATTAACTTGCAATTATTGCGCCCCAGCCGTAGTCTCTTCCCTTCCCTTTTTTAATCATTTATTATTTTAATTTTTTATTAAATTAGTTAGGTGTTAATTATACAAAACTTAAATTGTATGAATATTTTATTTATAATCTTTAATAACCACACATACACACAGCCACATACACACTCTCACCTATACAAACTATTTTGAGTTAGCAATAAATAACAAAAAAGAGTTGAAATTTTTTAATTATAATTAATTTAAAATGAAAACATCTTGAATATGACATACATAATATTGAATGATTATTTTATTTTCCTACAAAGAATTTGTTGCGTTACACAACTATTGTATTTGCGTGAGTATGAAAATCTAGGCCGTTATTTTAATCACATTTCTTACGAAGACGGTGTAAACTTTAAAGTATTTTTGGATGGCTGTGTAGCTACTGTACAGCAAGAATGATAGAAATAAAGATTACGCCTTGTACATGATTGCTCTCTCGATGACGCAGTAGTTCCATCCTTAGTGCTACCAAGTCTGTTTCATATATGAAAGTTGTAATTTCATTGAGTAAAATTATATATTATGTAATAGTGGACAACCCTACAACCTGAGAGAATTCTCAAAAAATATTGTATCGGTTCTTAAATAAACTATATAAATATGTTCAATTCAACCAACTATTTTCCGATCTTGGTAATGTTTACTGTGGTGTTCCTCAACGATCAAATTTAGCTCCTCATCTTTATAATATTTTTATGCATGACTTTCCCCACATAGGATCGAATTCTATCAGTTTGCTATATGCTGATGATTCTCTTGTTTACTCTTATAACGAATCTCCACTTTTGGCTTTAGACCAAGTGTCAGATCATTTAGAAACTATTAAGCCATTTTATGGAGATTGGGGAGTCAAGATAAATATCGCTAAGAGTGAGGCTATCTGTATACGTAATGCTTCAGGTAAGTGTAGAGTTCTTGTAGTTCCTGAGAGTAAACAATTAAGACTTCGCATCAACAGTATTGAAATTCCTTTTAAAGAAAGCATTAAGTACCTATGTGTATCTTGTAATATACTCTGAAAATTTAATGAACATGCCCGTATAGCTAAAAAAAAAAAGCAAACCGTTTATTGGGTTCCTTTTCAAAAATTCTTTGTAATAAAGATTTACCTGTTTACCATTGCACTTCTTTCAGTATGCCACCTGGTGCAGTCCAAGAAAGTGTGTTCTGCATCATCATCCGTCATACAACAGTAAATGCAGTCGGGACCATCTGCCTTGCCCATCCGGTACAGGTACTTTCGGAAGTATCCGTGGCCCGAGAGGAATTGTGCAGGAAGTAGTTAACTTCCGCAAATTTCCTCCGAATCCATACTTCCACGCAGGGAATGAGCCTCGCCGTCCACCTGCCGACCGTGTCACAGGTCCACCTGTCCTGCCATCGCCGGAAAGTTTGGGGTTCTCTCACCCAGTACATCTCCCCAAATCTCGCTCCCATGCAGCAAGATCGACTTCGTGACCGCCATAATCAGCCTCCTCTTGCTCTGTGTCGGGCCTCCGACATTCGCCATGAGTCTGCGCAACATTCCAGTGATCTTCGCTGCTTTAGACGCCACATGCCGTATTTGGACCCAGTAAGTCAGCCTGCAGTCGAGTCTGACGCCCAAATACCTTATTGCACTCTGGGTAACCAGAGACACATCCCCTATCCGCATGCCGACGCAGAGTGGTATGTGTGCCCGCGTCATCAACATCACCTCGGTCTTCTCTCCGGCCAATTCCAAGCCGTGGTCCTCAACCCACATCCGGGTCCTAATCATGACCCTGTTCAGTTTCCTCCTGGCGTCATCCATATCCCGCGCCAAGATCACCGCCGCTATATCATCCGCGTATCCCACGAGCTGAGCATCCTCGGGCATTTTCACCCCAAAGATCCCATCGTAGGTCAGATTCCATAGGTCCGGGCCCAGCACAGATCCCTGGGCCACGCCGGACGTGATCGTCCTGCTCCTCTGCACCGTCGGCGTATCGTACAACAGCACCCGATAGTCCAGATAACTACGGAGAATTCTAAACAAGTATCCGGGAATACGGAACCTCCCCCGTAGCGCCTCTAGAACATTAGCCGATCGTAGGCTGTTGAAGACATTCCGAACGTCGAGTGTAGCCAGGACAACTATGCGCTTCGGATAATAGTGCCTCTCACTTTGAGCGCGCTCGAAGCACCCAACCACATCAGCAATCGCCCCGAGCGTTGACCTGCCAGGTCTGAAGCCATGCTGTCTATCCGGCAGCCCCCAACCATCCTCACGACCTCCGCCAGCCTTCTTTGCAGTAGCTTCTCCAGCAGCTTGCCGGCACCATCCAACATGCAAAGTGGCCAATGGCTGAGTCGGATCGCCGCTGCCCTTGCTAACAAGCACGCGCCTCTGTGTCTTCCAGCGTCTTGGGAATACGCCCTGGACTAAACAAGCATCATATACCAAAAGCAATGATTCCGGCCCGCTCTCAGCCTGGATCTGCAGCACCTCCGACGGTACCCCATCCGGGCCAGGGTGTATCCAATTCCTTGAGACATACTTATTTCTCAAAAACTATACAAGGCATACATAGAGGTTAGTTAGATTAATTAAACGTTTTATTATATCATTTTATTATTATTTTTTAATAATTTTTCTTGTTTATTGACCTTTTTTTTTTATTTTTTTTTTTTTTTTTTATTTTTTTTTTTTTATATTAATAACACTAATATTATTATTATATATATTATAAAAAATTAGTGTTATTATTTTTTAATATTTGCTTTTTAATTTATTTTTTTTTTATATATAATTTTAGGTTGATTTTTATTTAGTTTTAAGAACAATTTAAGTTATGAGATTTACTCTCGAATTCTGCTCAGCCCCGGGAGCAAGAACGTAACACTACATAACTTTAAGTAATGTGATCAACCTTCGTAAGTAGGTAACTATTTTTTAATTTATTTTAATTAGGATATTACATTCTAGTCCTAAGTTTCAAATTTTATATTAAAAAAAAATTATGTAAAAAAAGACCTCAGGCTTAATAAATATATATCAAAAAATATAATAAAAAAGGTCAATTAATAATATAATTAAAAATTATGTATACTAAAAATTTTTGTTTCAAACGCTCAATAAATTAAATAAACTACGAATTTTGAGTCATATTTTATAATAAATTAAAAAGAAAAATTATAAAAAGTTTAAATTAGTGTCTTTAAACAAAGAAAAACAGAAGAGAGCAGAAAGAATGCAATTTTAATTGTGCAGTGTGCTAGTGGAAACAAAACAACAGGAAAGAAGAAACTAGTGAGCAATTGTAGGAAAATGCGTGCTTTACATTTCAAACTGCAAGTTTTTGAAAGAAATTTTAAAGGGTTGAGTTAGCACATATTGAATTTTTGCAAGGTATCATTTATAATTGGACTAATTAAAAATGTGTTTATTTTAAAATTATTTAAGTAGAAAAATAATAAATTTGCCCACTGTTATGTTTACATATATGTAAATATAATGAGTGGTGAACAAAATTTTATTAGCCAATGAGAGCACACCTTTTGTGACGTCAGAGTTCCAACAAGCGCAGAATAATTTTATTATGTTTACCTAATGGCGTAATCTTTATTTCTATCATTCTTGCCGTCCACTAATATAAAAGACATAAGTACGTTGTACTTTTTTATTGTCGAGGTACAAAATGTGTAATTCATAAAAATATCTGCAAAACTCACCTCGTGACGTCAAAATATTTTTTAATTTCACTATTAATGCGTATGTAAATAGAAAACTTTATTATGTTTTTTACAAAAGTAGTTTTTTTGAATTATAACGTTGTTGGCATGCTTTTCATAGTGGCGTTGAAATTACGTACATTGCACCTAAATTGTTCAGTTCATTGTCTTTCAACCCTTAATTCACTTGTATTTTTCTCATATATAAATGTACCTAGATATGTAACCGTTTAATGAATATGGCGCGATATGCATATCGTCCTATGAATTCATATAAGCCCCAAGTTAATTGCAGAACTTGTACAAGAGAAGGAGAATATGTAATTTCAAACTATCTTTTAAGTTTGCACTTGGGCGAGAGCGAAAAAAACCACAGCCTACCACAAAATGGAAACGCAAAGGTATACAGTGCACTCGCGATAACGTGAACACCTCTTAATACAAGGCATATCATAGCTTAATATGAACCAAGGCAAATTCATTACCATTAAAACTCATTAGCATATTCGCCCATCAGCTGATACAAGAATTTTTAACGTATTTTTTGAGCCGAACGTCAAAGGTTGCTTGTTTAAAATTAATTTAAAACATTGAACAAATCAATACTTCCAAATGATTATATATTTTTATGTATGATTTAATGTAAAAATAAATATTTTATTAAAAAAAGCCAATTTCATAAATATGGTTTTAATTAGTTCACGTTATCTTGAACGATTTCCAGGACGGTTACACCATATAGAGAAAGAATTAAAAATTTATTAAGTTCTTTTCTTGACCCAGAGCTCCAAGTGAAGATTACTAAGTCTGATTTATTAATTTATAAAAAATACTTCGTATAGTATAGAAATTATAATTAAAAAAACAATGCCCAGAAAATTTTAAAAAAAACTTATTAATTAAAATTATTGCTACGAACACGTTTTCTGTTGATAGCCATAAAATTTTAGTCAATACTACTAATATGACACAAAAAATCACTTTGTGAATTGGCTAAATGTCGCACTCTTCGTGAACTTTTGTCTCCACAAAAATAAATTTCGACATAAAATCTTGTGGAACGTGTAGAAAAGTAATTTGAAAATCAAATTGAAAATCGCTAACTTTGACGTGAAGACACTCAATTGCCATCATTGCATACAGGTCAACTCTCTATACCTGAAAAAAGTTTTTTTCGTATATTTTTAGCGGCGTTTCTTGTGAGGTAGAAGAAATATAGTTTGCAAAAAAATTATTATATTTACATTATAAAAATAATTGTGATTGTGGAATTGATTGAAAATATAATTTGTGTTTAGAAATGTGAGCGAAGTTTATCTGAATAGTAAACTTTTCTTTAAAAGGTTTACTGAAATTGAAAAGAAAATAAAGCAAAACGCCAATAAGAAAAAGAAAGGAGGAATTGCTAGAAGAGGAGACAGTTTCATTAGATATTTATGAGAAGGTAAATAGTTTTGAAATTAGTCCTTTTTAATTTGGAAGAATATATTTCAATGTGTATTCGGATTGAGCAATTACGCTTAGACATGATTGATATTATTTTAACATGAATTTTACTGCATGCACTTTAAGAAAATGGTGTAAAGAGAGAAAGTACAAATGACAAACCAACAAACATTTAGCATACAATTGTAATTAAAATTGTAGAAATATTTTAACTAATATGTTTACTTTTTAGAAATTATTAAACATAATAAATATAGTGGACTCCAAATTTTATATTAACATAAATGGGCAAAGAAATAAACACATCCAATTTTGACTGTCATAATTCAAATGATGCTAACAAAACTATTGAGGAAAACAAGGAAAATTCTTTAAAAGATAAAAATTCTATACAATCCAAGAAGAGCATTAAAAGGTTGAATTCAAAAAAATCAGAGGTATTGGAGGATGACCATAGTAACGAGAGCAGTAACAGTTCCGATACAAAAGCAAGCAGCTCAATCACTAATTCCTCCAGTACCTCGCCATCAAAAGAAACATTAAACAACAGTAAGTTATTAAAATCGGAAAATTCATCCGAAAATATACAAATCTCTGAGGGCGAAAAGCCGAAGAGGGCACAGGAAACAAACGAAGAGCCTCAATTTCGCGTTGCATCCAATAATACAACAGGTTTTAAATTACGCATAGTACCTTTAGAAAAATTACTTGAAAATCCCAAAAAACTAGAACTTGAACGAGAAAAAACTTCTCAACAGCAAATAGCAGCAGAAACTCGTTTATCTTCACTTAAACGAAACAAAAAAGACAACAAATTAAGCAAAACTGTAATACATCAACCAATTCGCCGTTTGCCGGAAAGAACACGAAAACCCACTTCTTTTGTAGAAATTTCAGATACTGAAACAGAGGAGGAAGAGCCGGATAAGGACATTACAGGTTCTGATCTATCGACAGAGGTAATTTTGCACAATAAAAAATTAACAAAGAAACCAGCTACTTTAAATTCAAAGTCGAAAAATCGAACTCCATCTCCATCTAGTGTAAGGCGTTGTGTAGTAAAAGTAAAGCGATCGAAATTATCAGACTTTAGAAATATTAAGACGATAAACAGAAAAATTAAAATGAATGGTGGCGCTGAAAAACCTTCAACGTCAGCGGCTGGCAGAAAACGTCTATCTACCGATGATGATTCCGATTTTGAAATAAAAACTGTTGATTCAGAAGAACATGTCTCCGGAGGTGAGGATGACCGTAGTCAGGTTGATAGCAGCGACAGTGAAATAATTCCTAAACGTAAAAGGCGAGTATTTCAAAAAGATGCAAACTCAAATAATTCTGATTCCGACTTTGAGCCCCAAAAGAAATCTAATAACAAAAGGCGACGAATTCAAAATAATTCCAGCGATGAATCAGAAGATGAAGATAAAAAGGACAAGAATAAACGCAAAGACATACGTAAAATAATTAAAACATCAGAACTGAATATAAGTACTAAAACCGCTACCAAGGAAGAAGAGGACAGACGCAAACGCATCGAAGAGCGGCAGAAATTATATAATCTAATCTACGAGAAGCCCGATAGTGTTGAAATCACCGAACTGGTCTTAGATTTTGATCCAAAAACAAAGAAGACTTTATTAGAGGTGGATAAGGGCCTAATGAAAAAGTTGAAACCCCATCAAGTGGCCGGTGTTAAATTTATGTGGGACGCTTGCTTCGAGACCATAAAAGATGCACAAAAAAAACCTGGATCAGGTTGTATTTTAGCTCATTGCATGGGTCTTGGTAAAACAATGCAAATTGTAACTTTGTCACACACTCTCCTGTCGAACTCAAATAAGACCAATGTTGAACGTGTATTGGTTATCTCGCCACTAAGTACTCTTACCAATTGGGCGCGCGAATTTAAGCAATGGATAAGCTTTACACGTAAACGCAACATAGAAATCTATGACATGTCTAAGTATAAGGATAAAAACACACGAATTTTTAAACTCAAAGAATGGTTCGAAGAGGGCGGCGTATGCATTATGGGCTACGATATGTATCGTATATTGGCCAACGAAAAAGCCAAAGGCTTGCGCAAAAAACAACGTGAACAACTGCAACAGTCCTTAGTTGATCCCGGACCAGATCTGGTTGTCTGTGACGAAGGTCATTTGCTCAAAAATGAAAAGACTTCGATTAGTAAAGCCGTAACACGTATGCGTACTCTAAGACGTATAGTTTTAACCGGCACACCATTGCAAAATAATCTCAAGGAATGTAAGTATGTTTAAAGCTTGATGTATATGTCTGATTGTTGTTTTCCTTGCAGTATTCGTATTGCACAGTCCTAGCACACTATGCAATTTTTATAGTGCAATTCTTAAGGTTATTTGATAAAATATGAAACTATGAGTATTTTGCCCTTTTATTTATTTTATTTTTATATTTCAAGTTTGTAAATTCCAAATAAAGTTAGTTTAACAAAGAAGGTAGAAATATGGGTAATTATAATTTAAATAAATATTTAAATGTGTTTCGCGAACCCATTGATAATGCATTCAAGACAACATAAATAAATAAATTCCACAAAAGAAATATCTCGCCAACGCATAGTTTTCGAGTTATAAACCTATAAAGTTTTTATATAACTTAGCTAGTCTATATGCACAAAACCTTCAGTGGGCCTTTAAGCAAATTCTTGAAAAATGCTAAGAAATTTCTAATTTCGACTGCATTTCTAAACGTATTTAGCCAATATTAGTATCGTTTGAAAGATTTTGGAGTGATATGTGTGTATGTACTATATGCAGATTTTATTTAAAAATTTTATCTATTCTTATTTATCTTTTATCTATTAAGAAACAGTGGTGAGTTTTGGGAAAATGAAAAAAAATTATGTATGCATAGAAACAAATTTATTTATTTTTCATTAATTATACCTAATTAAAATGAAAATAACATTTCGTTTCATATTGGTATTATAATTTTTAATTCCATAGGTTAAGTTACGTTAGGTGGCGGACGCTCCCCGAAGAAGAACGCCCTTCGCGTTCTTTGTTTAGAGCAGATGTGTTCAAGAGTTACGAGCACACCTACGCATAGCCACTTATTCCACGGTGTTCTCAACACCGAGTGAAATCAAGGCGATCCCTACCGCCACCATAGCACTCGGAGATACTAAATCCTGTATCACTACCAGTGTACACGGGTGGCAAATCAAATTATAGTTATCCCTGGTCTACAAATTGCAACTGGCTGATGTGTTTCGAGCTCTCTAAACTCTGTGTCACTTCAGAATGTTTTTGAGTCAAGAATCCAGTAATACTTTTTGTTGGAGACACACTCCGGTGACTACTGTTGAATGACAACAGTACCTAGTTAAGTAAAAGTCAAACTCACATATATATCGAACAGACCAAAAACTTAACTTCCAGCGTGACTTTTGGTAGTAACCACAGCCACTGCGAATCCGTTCCCAAACCAGCACACAACTCCAACTTTTCGGGGTGGACACAAAGTACTCACTTAAGAGTACATCAGGCATTAAATCCTTACTGAGCGTTAGAGCTGTGGGGCTTCGCTGGTCTCGTAGTACTAGATTAGAATTGAACTGTGATTTGCAGTCGCACGGAAATGCAAGCATAACCTCCTCAATCTCTAGTCAGTTTTCGAAGAGTCGCCTCTTCTGTCATTTTCAAACTATAGGTGAGTTTAAGGTAATGCTAGACCTTTAGCTAGGTACCGCGGGATTGCTAAAGTCCCGTAGGTTTGGAACGCTGTCCCAAACCCCCCTGCGCGGCTTTGTTTATAGCAGTCTTGGAGCGCCTCTGATGTCAAAGAGACGTATTAAATTTTGAAGCATCGTTTTAGAAGCCACTTTTAGCAATTATTTTACTTCGCCTGTGCTACACCATACCGTCGAAGAAGGGCGTTCTGACGTGCCTGTGGATTGCTTACAGCTGAATCCGGTACTGTTCCAGTGACCAGTGACTATGCCTTCGGCACTGACACAAAGACACAGAAATGCACTGCAAAAGAATGCGAAATGATTTATGATTTAGTCCGAAACTGTTGTCGAACCGAAGATTTTTTTTTTGTTTTGTAGTCAACGAGCAGACCTTCAGCCATCGCCAACCTCTTTTAGTTTTCCTTCAACAGTTGATTAATTCGGTCAGGAGTCAGTCGTTTAATTTTAATCTAAATTAAGAACAATCTATATATTATATTTTAAGCTCAAAGGTTTTTTTATTTTTCTATATATTTCGATATTTTGTTAACCATCAGTTAACAAGTTTTCAACAATTCACTAAGAGAAAATAGTAAATGGTCAATAGTTTTAGAGAAAGAAGAATTTAATTATTAAAAAAAATAAAGGTTTTAATAACGAAGAATGGTGGGACCACATATTGCTGAAATAGAACAAACATTGATGTGTCTCAAAAGAAAGTTGCATGAAAAAAGTTTCATAGTGTGTACGCAAGACTTTTTTCTCATCGAATGTTGCATACAACTTTTTTTAGCCAGAGCTCAAAGTAACATTTAATTTTTCATTCCTGTTTCAGACTATTGTATGATTCAATTTATCAAACCCAATCTGTTGGGTACTTATAAAGAATATCTTAATCGTTTCGTAAATCCAATTACGAATGGCCAATACACAGACTCTACAGATCGCGATATACGACTAATGAAGCACCGTTCGCATATCTTGCACCAGCTCCTACAGGGGTGTATACAAAGACGAGACTATTCGGTGCTGGCACCGTATCTACCACCCAAACACGAATATGTTGTCTATACCACGTTGTCTACATTGCAGCAGTTATTATACGAACACTATATGATAACTCAGCGTGATGTAGGCAGTTCAATATCAGAAGGTAAAGGGGCGCGTCTTTTCCAAGATTTTCAAGAGTTGCGTCGCATATGGACACATCCAATGAACATGCGAATAAATAGTGACTCTGTAATACGGAAGAAAGTAATAGTTAATGATCAGGATTCGATGGATGATTTTCTTGATGATAATGAAGACGACGAAGATGTTGCTATAGTAGGCGATTCATCATCGGATACGTCAGTGGATTCACAAAAATCGTTTGGTAGTGGCGGCGCCGGTGAAGTGGGCAGTTCTTCTAAGCGTCGCAAGACCAGAAATTATCCCCGCGGTGCTGGAGCAGCAATTGACAGCGATATAGAAGACGTGACACCGGTTCAACAAGATGATCCGTCTGAATGGTGGAAACGGTTTGTAGCCGACAAAGAACTCAATAACATAAATCATTCCCCTAAATTGGTAATACTGATGAAACTATTGCAACAATGTGAACAAATTGGCGATAAGCTATTGGTTTTCTCGCAATCGCTACAAAGTCTGGATACAATTGAACACTTCTTATCATTGATAGATAGCAAAACTAGAAGTTATGAATACGACGGTAAGTAGGATGTACAAAGTAAATTTACTATTTAATAATTTCTAATACAAAAAGCCTTTGACGTCGAACACACTGGTGAAGTAAATATCGATAGAGAAACTTTATTATTAATTTTTTCTTTATAAACTGTACTATTGACGAATTATATCCCAGACAATAGATATTTAGTAGTAGATATTTAGCACGTGCTTGTCGTTGGGGATTCATTAGTACTTTTTTTCGGGTATTGTTATAGTGAAACTGAACCTTCCTAGCACATTTAACTAGTCGATGAATTTATTACTGTAAATAAATCATCGCAAATAATATTGAATAAAATCCGCTTTGTTGCCATTGTCACAACGAAGTGTCGAAATTGTCGACAAAAGTAGTGAGTTGGAGTCATTTAATCTCAGTGTGCCTTCAAGGATGATGCTACAATATATTTTAAAAATATTTAATTTATTCGTAATTATCGCAAATTATCTTTGTTTGTTAGGTGATGTTGGCGATTGCTGTGGATTTTGGAATGCTGGCACGGACTACTTCCGCTTGGATGGGTCATGCTCGGTAGAGCAGAGAGAAACTATGTGCAGCAAATTTAATGATCCACTAAATTTGAGGGCTCGCCTATTTCTGATCTCCACTCGTGCAGGTGGTTTGGGCATCAACTTAGTTTCAGCTAACCGTGTGGTTATATTTGATGTATCCTGGAATCCATCGCATGACACCCAAAGTATTTTCCGTGTTTATCGTTTTGGTCAAATCAAACCGTGTTACATTTATCGCTTGATAGCGATGGGGACCATGGAACAAAAGCTGTATGAACGGCAGGTTGCAAAACAAGCCACAGCAAAGCGCGTCATTGATGAACAGCAAATATCGCGTCATTACAATCAATCTGATTTACAAGAACTTTACACATACGAATTAAAATCTAGCGTAGCCCGGGAAATACCTATATTGCCCAAGGATCGTTTATTCGCTGAACTGTTGTCAGAACATGAAAACTTGCTGTTTAAATATCACGAACACGACTCGCTGCTCGAAAACGAAGAGAGCGAAAATCTTAGTGAATCAGAGCGCAAAGAGGCCTGGTCTGAATTTGAGGCCGAAAAGACGCGGACTGTGCAAACAGCCCAGTTCATGTCTTACGATCGGTCGGCCTATGGTGGTCCGTTTGGTAATGCGTCCGGCAGTGTTACCTCGAATAAAATTTTCGGCTTTCGTTCGGATGTACTACTACAATTGCTTAACATGAAAATTGCTAAGGATCATCCTGAAATGACACAAAATCAAGTTATACAAGTAGTACCAGCATATTTGAATGAGTTGTACAGCCAAATGAATTGTGGCGATCCTACTATGTATAAGGATCTTTTGTCATTGCATGCCACATTGGTGCACCCGAGTGGCATGTATATGAATCCGTTATTATATGTTAATCAAAATCCACAGGCTGCTGGCTATTTTCAGGGTAATAGCCAGTTTGCTAATGGAGTTGTTGGTAGTGGACCTGGTGCTGGTATTGGCAGTCCACAACTTGTTCCCAATCCGATGGTACAAGGACCTGTGCCCGTTCCAAAACCAGCACCCGGTTTCGATCCGAATCAAGTTTATGAAATTGATTAAATAATCTAACGTAAATAATTTAATTTAATCTAATGCGATCCAACTAGACTAGAGAGATATTTTAAGCCGAAATTTTTTATCTCTAAACTCTACGATATTTTCTAGTTTTCCGTCACATTAATAGTTTTCTTCTATTGAACCCCACGCCTGACCCTTGAGTTAATTTTTTTCTCTGTTTTTTCTTTTTTCTATGGGACTATTATACTTGTGTTTTTGTAAGAAGAGAATGCTATTTAAAAGCTACTTTTAATAATTTGGGTTTTCTGAAGTTCGAATCTAAAGAAAATAGAATCGAATTGCAATGTTAATAACATAATGATTCGAAAAGCTTTCTTTTTTATTCGTATTAAAAGTAACAAAAAATGTTCTCTTAACTACCAGGTTCTATTTTTTTTGTGCCAATTCCTCCCCTCCATTCATTTGCTTCTTAATTTCTATTAGACATATTTTATCTTCCAGCTTGTCTATTTATTCTTTAAATTCCATTTTTTGTGTTGAATTAGATGCTATTTTTATATGTATTTTGTTAATAAAGTTAAGTTAATTATACATAATTGTTTTCTAAAGAGAAATCTTCATATATACTATATATATATATATATATATATATATATATATATATATATATATATATATATATATATATATATATATATATATATGTGTATTATTTCTTAATATTAATCTTTAACTTATAATACATTAATTTATAATATTTAAATGTTTCGTTTAGTTCACTACTTAATAAGTTTTATTATTACCAGCTACATTAAATGCAAATTTATATAACATTTACTAATTAGTATTGCTCTTTTATATCATTTGTGGAAACACACTTGCGAAATATTTTTAAACTTGGAAATTATTTATAAAACAAAGCAAGAGATGAATATAAAAGAACTCACAAAAAATAAACACCAGGTTAATTAGTAATAAAATAATATAAATACATAAAATAAATCTTTACTTATTGGTGTTCATTTAGCAAAACTACTTTCATTCGGAAGGAATTTTCTCACAAAACAGTTTTTTATATGCATATAGTTGTAATCAATTGCACCAATGAGGACTACGGGAACCATTGTCTAACTAAGAATCAGTTACTAAGGAAGTTCGGTCCTCATTAAACACTTTCCACTCTTTCAGTTAACAGTAGTTCTTATAGACGCCATATTTTTGTATAAAGGATCAACTAAAAAAAAGCAAATCAAACGATATGAAGAAAAAATTTAAATCTATGGCAGGCAATTTTGGTCGGCGTGTTCATTTAATGTCAATTGATGGCGACGAGCCAAGTCACTTAACCTACCCGTTACTAATTCAATTACACTATGCAACAAACGAGAAAAACATTTTTTTTTCTTTTATAACCCCTATTTTTTAATCCGCTGTGGTCATCTAACTACAAAAATCATCATCGTTTTTGTAAAAAAAATTTTTGAAGAGGTTATTTGGAGTTATTGATGAAAAAGTGAAAAAAAATTTTTTTTGGAAAAATTAGCAAATTTGTGTATTCATAAAAAATATAAAGCATCAAATAGTTACCAATTTTACTAAATCTTAAAGGTGAATGTAATAGAAATAAACTTTAGTTCATGAAAATCCATGGATAAATGCGTGTTTTATTGCCGATTAAGTGAAAGTGCTGGTCCAAGAAAAAGTAACTATTTTTGACAGAAAAACGATTTTTTTACTAGCGCTATCAAAAGAACAGGTAATTTTTTTTAGCTTTTAATAGATATTTTTTAACGAACAACGTTAACAACTAGTTACATTTTAATCAAAAAGATGAACAAAGCATAATCTAAAAATAATTTCGAATTTTGTTTAGTCTATTATGATTTTGAGAATTTGATTCTCCACTTGATGCTAAAAGCTCCGACTTCTCTTTTGTTAGCTAGAGGTTTCATTGATCATTGAGCTCAAGTTGATATAAATTTTCGGCCTTAGATCATCTGACGTACTACACATGCTCGAAGATGAAGGTTGTGGCGGCGATGAAATGTTAACATATGGTCTATCACACGGATTTTCAATATATGACTTCCTATCGTGGTGTTAAACGGCAAGTGTAAATCCACCGGATGAAGTGGTGGGGTAGAGCCATCGCAAAACCTCTTTTAGTACTTAAACAGAAATAGCAATCAGATTCATTACTCCATGTTTCTCTCCACAGCATAGGTTGTAGCATTTTTTTGAGAGTTCTGTAAGGAGAGAAAAGGTTGCTGTGAGGGAATGTATAGATATATGTATGTATGTATATAAAACTTAATTTAAAAGTACTTACTAAGAGTTCGATGAAGATAGATTTCCTAAACAAAATTCGGCAATTCCCACATATTGAACTAGGTGTCCAGTACTGGTCAATGTTGTCTACCTTTTTTTAAATAATCGTATTTAGTTTGGTAAAAAATTGAGAAATAGTGCCGTTTGTTCTTGGTAATAAATTTGCAACACACAAGGCGAATTGATACCAGGTTCCTGCTTTAGCTAAAATGCTCATCAGCTGATTTCTCTTCAGTTGTCAAAGTTGTGTTTTTCACAGCATGTTAATGCGTAAACTTTTTTGGCAACTTGAATAAAATTTTTGTATTTGTAAACATAAAATGGTGTTGTGTAGGGACGAGTTCACCTGGTATGAATTCGCCTGAGCCACACACACCAAAATTATTTGACTAAAATATATAAATAGAAAAACGAAGAAAAATATGCAGGTAGACACACCAAAAAATCACATCGTTTTTGGATCTAAACAGATTTTGAATAAAAAATATAAAAAGTAGGAACATTCACTTAATCGGCAATAAAACACGCATTTATTTTATTTTATTTCTATTAAATTCACCTTTAAGACTAAGAAGTAAAACTGGTAACAATTTGGTGCTTTATATTTCTTATAAATTCAAAAATTTGGTAATTTTTCCAAAAAAACTTTTTTTTAACTTTTTCATCAATAACTTCAAATCTAATGGCTAAATCAAAAAATGGTAGTAACAAAACTTAAATCTGGCGTAATTTAAAATTTGTTGACATACTGCATAACAAGATTGAATAAGTCTTTCCACAGTTACGACCAAATGGAAGAATTTTTCTTACAAAAACTTTACCATAGAATCTAGATATATTTATACAAGGTAGACTCGTCTCTTCTAGACTACTTTGTCAAAATCAGTCGGTCAATCAAGAAGTAGACCACAGTAAATAAAAACAAAGTTTGACAAAGTAAATTACAGCGGCGAAAAACTCAACTAATTTGTCGAGATTACCTGGTATGAATTTGCCGTGCATACAATTAAAATAATAATGAATTTTGTAGTTAGGTGATCACAGCGGATTAAAAAAAAGATAGTGGTTATCAAAGCAATTTTTTCGTGTTGCATAATGTTATCAATGACCTCAAAAATAGCCACATTCACCCTCAACTTCCGAAACAAAAATCAACTTTTTATCTCATTCGATGGCCATTAAGACTACATACAAAATTTTTATTAAAGAAATTTCTGTTATATTATAGTTTCACCCAATATATAGGTCTATAGTTTTTTGGATACTAATAATGAGAAAAATATTCAGTTTAAGTCGCCCATCGCACTTTACCCTAAAATTTAAAAAATTTTAAATTTTACAATTGAAAACTCAGCATTTCTTTTATTTATATTTAAATTGATTTCGGTTCAATTATTTCGATATCTGGACCTTATTCCATCATTTTTGTCCAAATATACACTGTTGTTATGAAAATCAAGTCAGATTTGAAAATCTATTCTGATTTGCATTTTAAATTGTCAGCTGTTGCTTTTACTCTTTTAATTCACATTTTCCGTTATAAAAAGTCTGGTAATACCATTTTTGCAATCAATAACAACAAAGAAAGCAAGTACAAAGAAAGATTGTCTATTGTTTAAGTAACTTTGTTTTATTAACAGTAGAACAAATTGCAAAATGGTGCCAATGGTGTTGAGAATAGATTATACATTGTAGTTTGTGGTGTTGAGAGTTCTGCAAAGGATAATAAAATGGCGACATCATCTAGCGTGAATGGCAATCTAATGGACGAGTTCGAAGATGCTTTTCAAAATTGCCTGCTTTCACTTACAAAGCTTGAAGCAAACACCGGCACCAATAAGGAAGAAGTTGAATTTGAGGTGCAAACAACAACAAATCGTTTCATTGATGTAGCCCGGCAGATGGAGGCATTCTTTTTGCAAAAGCGTTTCCTTGTTTCTACTCTTAAACCCGATCAACTCATAAAAGATGAAAATCAGGATTTGCGATCGGAAATATCTCGCAAGGAAACATGGCTAAATAAACACTATAGTCGTTTGGAAGAATGGAAGGCATGTCTGTCTGATATACAACAAAATCCAGCCATTCTGAATAGACCTGTGAGTGGATTGTCGGGAGATGGAAACGTGATGGGACCATCGGGGTCCTCTGGACCGATGAGTATTGGGACTATGGGAGCAATGGGTGGTCCAGGTGGAAGGACGAATATGATGCCAAATGTTCCCGGCAGTAATATGGGAACTCTTTCGCAACTGGGCCAAGGCCAACATTTGCAAAATCAAAAAATGCTGCAGGCTCAACAGATGCAGCAGTTTCGTATGATGGGAAAATTACCCAAATAGTGATAAAATAACTTAACTACCAGTTGTATTAGCTATTTGAGAAGGAATTGTATTAAACAATTTTACTATTAGGTATTAAATTCACACAATGACAAACTTTTCGGAGTTTTCGTCCCAATGCCAAAGAGAAATTTTCAAGACAAACAAAAACTAATAATTATTTGTTTGTCAACAGGCTTGGATTTCTTTGTCAAATTTCACTGTGAAATAGCTTATTCTATTTTATTTATTCAACGCGAGTCAAAATTAATTACAATTATGTCTTTATGGTTAAGCTGGCGTACATATATTTTGTTGGTGCTGATGCCAACTTTGGAGGAATTTGGTTGAAGGTCTACTGATGAGTTGGCATTAGCACCAACGAAATTTACATATAGGCTGGCTTAACCATACAAATAAATAACTATAATTATCACATAATATTTAAAGTCATATAATGTATGTAATATATAATTTGTATAAAAAAAATGTTGTACACGTAAACTGCATGAGTAAGATTTTTTATTTACGAATATTACTATGCGATATACATATCGAGCCTTTGGTGCAATACCGCAGTAACTCGAAATTTGAATTTTTTGAGATGGGTATGCAGAAATGATCTTTGGGGAAATATATATCTAAAGGAAAAAAGATGATGGTGCATCTCTAATTGTTCAGATTCTACAGCTACAAATGTCTTTGTTGCCTCCAGCTATTTCCAATAATATTCATTTGCAATAATGAAATATTTCCTTTATGACAATAAATTTACAAACAGAAAACATTACAAAACATGCCTCTTTATTTAAAAACCTACTCCAAGTGCTGAATTAGAGCCGAACATCATATTCTGATGCAATTTCCTTGTTATATATTTTGACATTCAATGAAAGGCGTCCATTTGTTGTCCTGCACTGATGTCTGTAAAGAAAATTTGTGATATTGTGAAAAATAGCTTGTTGGCAATCAATTTATATATTTAAATAAGGTACTTACCAATTGCTTAAAAGGTAATCCACATTTTTATGCTGAAATATCAAGTTAATTCAACAAAATTAACCAAAATTTTGCTTTTTGCAACAATTTTGTCAACCAAAAATTCTAATGATTTTTTTAACAGATGTTAAACACAGCAATTTATATTTGTTGTTTCTTATACATTGCTTTTCTTCTCAGTTCATATTTTGTCCAACAGCTGATACGGAGCTTTTACAAACGTAACTTTTGAGAACTCTGGTAAAGTTCTGCAAAGGATAATAAAATGGCGACATCATCTAGCGTGAATGGCAATCTAATGGACGAGTTCGAAGATGCTTTTCAAAATTGCCTGCTTTCACTTACTAAGCTTGAAGCAAACACCGGCACTAATAAGGAAGAAGTTGAATTGGAGGTACAAACAACAACAAATCGTTTCATTGATGTAGCCCGGCAGATGGAGGCATTCTTCTTGCAGAAACGTTTCCTTGTTTCTACTCTTAAACCCGATCAACTCATTAAAGATGAAAATCAAGATTTGCGGACGGAAATATTTCGCAAGGAAACATTGCTAAATAAACACTATAGTCGTTTGGAAGAATGGAAGGCATGTCTGTCTGATATACAACAAAATCCAGCCATTCTGAATAGACCTGTGTGTGGATTGTCGGGAGATGCCGTTGGAAACGTGATGGGACCATCAGGGTCCTCTGGACCAATGAGTACTGGGACTATGGGAGCAATGGGTGGTCCAGGTGGAAGGACGAATATGATGCCAAATGTTCCCGGCAGTAATATGGGAACTCTTTCGCAACTGGGCCAAGGCCAACATTTGCAAAATCAAAAAATGCTGCAGGCTCAACAGATGCAGCAGTTTCGTATGATGGGAAAATTACCCAAATAGTGATAAAATAACAACTACCAGTTGTATTAGCTATTTGAGAAGGAATTGTATTAAACAATTTTATTGTTAGGTATTAATATCACACAATGACGAACTTTTCGGAGTGCTCGTCCCAATGCTAAAGAGAAATTTTCAAGACACAAACAAAAACTAATAATTATTTGTTTGTTAACAGACTTGGATTTCTTTGTCAAATTACACTGTGAAATAGCTTACTCTTTTTATTTATTCAACGCGAGTCAAAATTAATTACAATTATTTCTCTATGTTTAAATTGGCGTATATGTATATTTTGTTGGTGCTAATGCCAACTTTGCAGGAATTTGGTTGAAGCTCTACTGATGTGTTGGCATTAGCACCAACGAAATTTACATATAGGCTGGCTTAACCATACAAATATATAACTGTGATTATCACATAATTTTTAAAGTCTTATAATGATGTATGTAATATATAATTTGTATAAAAAAATATGTTGTACACGTAAACTGCATGAGTAAGATTTTTTATTTCCGAATATTACTATGCGATATACATACGTATATATTTGTGTGTATGCTACAAAATAATTTTAAAAATTATGGAAGTGAAAATATCTAATAATAATAAAAATATTTTAACAATCTATTTTTTTTAAGCTTTAAGGTTTTTTTTTTTTTTTTTTTTTTTTTTTTTTTTTTTTTTTTTTTTTTTTTATATAATAAAAATATATAATAATGAATGGCTCCTGTGCTAATGATGGTAATATGCATTAATATGTACATCAAGAAATATTCAGGGCTGTCATAGAATCCAAGTCGGTTTTGAAAACCGATATTGGTTGCATTTGGTGTCATGAAAACGTGTCGGTTTTGTTATCTTCGAATGCAAATAAAACCGTTTTTCGAATCAGCTGTTTTATGATTTTGGTCTTTTGTTTACTACTTTTAATGCAATTTTTGTTTGTGAAAATAGATATGCGAAACGAATTTATTGAAAATAAAAAATTGCTGTTTAAAATTAAATTTATAATAAAAAAATTTTTATTTTTATGTTTTCCCCAATTGAGGATAAAAACATGGAGATTTCAAGTTCGAACATAAAACCGATAATATTGGATTTCATGGCACCAAAGTATTTTTTTTTATCGGTTTCAAATCCAATTCCGATAAGATTGGTTTCTATGACAGCCCTGATTAAATGAGAGTTTATTTAAAAAGGGGAACTTTTATGCTTTTTTAAATGGCGGTTAAGACTAAATTTTAAATCAAAAGATTTTACACAAAAAGGACAATTAAACTTCAACTTAGAGTGAGTTGTGTTCAGTTTTTGCTGATCTGCAAGCAAATGTTGTTCATGATGTTGACGCAACTGTTCAATGTTGACAAAAATGTCAGAACAATTGGCACAAACAAACGTATTTAGATTATTCCCAATATATTGTGATAAATGACAGTGTGTCTCATTTTCACTTTCTTCGTTGTTAGGTTCATTAACTGATGATAAATATGTACTTGACCCAGTGATGACAGTCTCATTTTGATTTAGAAGAAAGGGCGACGATGTGGGAAGAGAATATTCATGTCGTAAAGCTGGTGCATTATTATTAGTAGAATCGTTATTATGGGCTAAAACATGCATTTCATTATTATTATCATAGTCTTCAAATACTGAAACATCAGTCTGTTGATCGTTATTATGGGCTAAAACATGCATTTCATTATTATTATCATAGTCTCCAAATACTGAAACATCAGTCTGTTGATCTGTCTTATTTTGTGTTATTTCACATGGCCCTTTTAACCCTAAATTTTGCGATTCAATCGTTGTTAGACGACCACAATGTTCGTCATTAACATGTGTTTCTAAATCAATATGATCTATAAACCTATGTTCACAATGGACACACATATATTTAAAGATCATATGATCTTGTTGCTCATGGTACAAAGTTTCTTTTGCAATGTTAGGAGAGTTGGCACTAATTGTTTGAAATGTTCCCACTGAGTTTGCGGCAGTAGTGTCTTCATTGGCATGAACATCCCAAATATGATTTTCTCTTTCCGAATCGGTACTAAAAGCTAACGAAACGGGAGCTTGTAGCATTTTTATATATGTATATCTTAAAAAATTTAAGTCTTACCTTCTGTACAGTATTCGCAGCAAAATTTCGAATTGAGCTTATGTTGACGTAAATGTGACTTCATTTTTTTTGCAAAAATACCTACAACAATGCATAATTTTATGTGTTTAGGTAAAGAATAAATATATTTAGGAATTACCTTTTCCACACACTTTACAATTTGATTTGCGGTGATATAGCCTTTTATGTTCTCTTAAAACATCTTTAGAATTGCACACGAAACCACAAAGTGTACATTTAACCTGTTTACTCAATGTATGCCATTTCATGTGGAACTTAATGCGATATTCAGAAGAGTTTGTGAATTCTTTACCACAAATATGACACTCAAAATCTTTGATATCATGAGCATCTTTCATATGACTCTTATATTCTTGTTGATTGTAAGAAACGTATGGGCATAATTTGCATTTCAATTCATTTGTATCCATTTGTGCCACTGTCGCTGTTTGATTGTCTATTATACTTTCGTTTTGGGAACAGACTTCAGAAATTTGAGACGACCTTGCTTCTGTTTGCATTAAAACTCCGCAAGCAGACTCAACGAATTTCGTCGGCTGTTGCGATTCCTCTTTTGGTATAGTGGCTGCTTCAAAAACTTCTTCTTTAATGGGAATATGGAGAAAATTAAAAGGTGTCACACTGTCGTATTCTCCATCACTGAGATCGTCCACATATATAAAATCACATGCAGGAGGTGCAGCCAGGTCCGGATCAAGTATTTCAGTTTTAATATTAATAACTGGAATATTTCCATTGGGTAGAGCATAAAATTTCCGAAACTCATTTTGTGCATTAACACAAGCTGCACGCAACTGAAACACTTGTTCAAATTTATGAATACAAGTATTACAAACATACTGAGGAAAACCATCGTTTTCAGTCACCTTTCGATTGAATCAAAAATTCATTATTGCATTGCAAATGATTTGAATAAATAAATAAAATAAAGCAATATTACTTATATAAAGCAAATACAGCTTACCTCAATATTCCATTGTGCCAATTCTAAGCGTATTAGCATTACTTCCGAATGTTCCTGGCATGACTGAAAGAGATGCTTTAATTGATGCTTAGAGGGATTTACGTAGTGTATGCCACAAGTTCGGCAAGCTCTTATATTGTCAACCAAATCGCTTTCCAAATCCATTACTTAAAAAAAAATATTTATTTTCTAGTAAATTATTTGAATATTTTTGATAAATTCAGGAAATATGTCTACTGCCAAGCCGTTTTTCGGTACTCACAGAATACTATGAAGTGTTACCTCAGTGTTCATGGCGTTGGGTTTTTAAATCATCAGTATTGCCAGATTAAAATTGTTAGCAGTATAAAATATTTGTTGTCAATCTTTCTCCACAAGGAAAATAAATTCAGTTTTCATTTCACTTTTAATGAGAGAGAAGAGTGCTTTAACAAAATGTTTTTGCAATTATATTCCAAAATAAATTGTGTATATAGTGTGATTTAGCTAAGTGTTCATTAGGAAAGTGTTCGTTAGCATAAAATATAAACAAATTGTTTATAAATGTGAATTAATTGAAATATAAAAGAGGAACAAATTTACTGCAAATAAGTAAACAGCTAGTAACGAATACCGGTCAATAGAGAAATGAAAAAAAATTACCATGTAAATAAAAAACATATGTTCATGTTTACCTTTTTCTTTACATTATTGTTCGTAATAAAATGTGTTGCTGTTGTTTTATATTAAAATGCAGAACAGAAAAAAAGCCGATTAAATTAATAAACATTGTATATTAAATGAATTTATTTTGGGAATATCTCTTTATATATGATTTTAATTGTGCTTTTTCCCTTAAAAATATATGTGAAATTTATTATTACATACTTTATGATATTCTCATAAAGTATTTTTTTACAAAAGCAAACTCAATAACCAAGATTTAAAATTCATTTTAGTAAGAATTTGAAAATATTTTTACCAAAAAAAATGTTTTGCCGAAATGGGAATGAAAATCATTGTTGGTTCTCAAAGGGATACGTAAACAGAAAAAAAAAACTTGACAGAGGACTAGACTACCAACGTTCTAGAAAAAATCGTCATACATCGTAGTTATGCCACCTATATTTATTTCATCATGGGAGCAGTTAACGAAGACTGACCTATAGAAAAATAAATAAAATTAAGAATGTAAATAAAAAACATATGACCATGTTTACGTTTACTATGCAATGCTATTGGCAAGCAATTGTGTTCACAAAAGAGTGTTTGCCGTTATCCTTCTTGAAAATAAAAACAATATCAACGCAACGATTAAACAAGTTTACTTAAACTATAGTTTAGATGGAATATTATTTTCCAAATAATGAATTAAGTTGAATTGTAGTAGAAATTGTTAAAAATATTATTAGATGAATATACCCAAAAGTTCATTAATATAAAATGTTGTTTCTAAATGAAAATAAATTAAAATATACGGCGGGAAAACATTGAGTACTATTAAGAAAGATTCATTTAACGATTACCAATCAATAGAAAAAGAATGAAAATAAATGTGTAAATAAAAACCATCCGGCCATGTTTACGTTTATTCTCTTTGCAATGCTATTCGTAACAAATTGAGTTGCCATTGTTTTCTAATAAAACCCAGAACAAAAAGGACTCATTAAATTTATAAATTTCTAAGTTAAATTTTAAAAATAATAAATTGACTTACAACATACTAGATTAACCTGGTGCGCTTCGCTGCCCCCACACCAACTTTTCTCATCTCGCCGAATTTTTTTTATAGATACTGATTTTTATAGAAAGTACATTTCCGAAATTGTAAATTTTTCATAAATTTAAACTTTCCAAAGTCTCATTTTACATTTGGGACATTGCATTGTTAGACAGACAGATGAAGTTTGTGGGTAAGGAGAGTGAGAGGTATAACAGCTCTACTGGACAGTTTTTTTTTCAAGAGACGTAACACTCAGGCAATGATTGCCTACAAATAGGTGTTACCTTATATAGGAAAGTGATAGTGAACGAGATGACAGGTGATGAAGGGAGAGATAGAAGAAAGCTTCACTATTTTACAACTAGGTTTTTGGTCTTTGTTTACAGCAGCGTAGCAGCTCATCTGATGTCAAGGAGACGTATTCAATTTCGAAGCTGTGTTTTAGTCGCTATTTTGAGTAATTATTTTACTTCGTATAATTTTTTGTATACATGTGTTTTTTTTATATATACAATAACCTGAAACGTGCGAAATGAGTGTAATATGAGTTAAATTTAAATTAATTATTACAAAAAGTAATATATTTTCCATTCTTATTATTATAATATTAAATTATTTACAATAACTTTTTCATAAAGGTAAGCATTAAAAATTAAGCATTACGAATCGTTGAATCAGCTGACGTGCGAATTAGTCAGTGAGTTTACCTGGTAATAAATTTGCCCTGGTAACGCTGAGCACATTGACTACAAAACCAGTTTTGTATTTTAATTGCTGCTAGGAATACAATTGTGACGAACTTCTTCGTACTCAACGAATACGTCGGTAAAAGTTCGTTGCGTAAATTCGGAGTGTGGCACACAATAGGTCCGTTCGTTTACCCCAAATTGGGCGCCAGCGGGCGCCCAATCTTACCTAAAAGCATTTTCTTACGCAAAAATTGGGTAAATGAGAGAGGTTTTGAGAGAGTAATGTTCTTGTTCTTCACGCACGAGAATGCCCGTACTTTTTCTTCGGGCTAGTTTGGGCGTGAAGAACAAGCAATCAGTTTGTTTATAATAAACATTGAAAATAACAAAGAAAAATTACAAATATCGCAAACAGCTGACAGACATTAAAAAAGTTGTGTGTTAAAAATTTTTCTTAACAATAATTAATTATAAACATTTTTGTTATTTATACCATAAATTGTTAAAAACTTTTCATAAAAAAGACCATCGCTGAAAAATAAATATAATTAAATAAATTCTTTCAATACTTGTTTTTTTTAATGAATTCTTTCACAAATAGTTTTTTTTCGGTAAACTTTCATCAATCACATTAGACTTCCAATGAAAATCAGGGATAATCAAGCTCGTACAATTGTACTTTTTTCAGTACACTTTGCATTGCAAAAGTACTACTTTACTCCACTAAATATTAAGTACCAAAGTATATTCATATGATTATACGTTGTTCAGTAATTTCAATTTTTCTTTTTTTCTGGTAAATGTTATGGTTTTTTTCGTTTTCTTACTTTAGTACATTTTGCTCTCTTATTGAGAGTAATTATAGCTTACTCTCATTTTACCGAACTTTACCAGAAAGTAAACGTACAGACCTAATAACGACAAAAAAATTGCAGCTGTCATCATCAGCAACGTTGTTTGCTGTCTGTGTTACAGTATAAAAAAATTACTTGAAAAAATTAAACATTAACAGAAAGCAATTTTATGGTAAATAATTGTGTATATTTAATGTAAATTAATTATTTTAAAAATTAAACAACTGAATAAAAATTAACTTTATTTACGAAAATATATGAAAACTGAAATGAAAAACGGTAACACTGTACTAATTTGGTCGTCGTTCGTCGCATAAAAAAAATGGAAATAATTTCACATACAAATTATGTGTTAAAAACACAGCATCACAAAAGTGTGCGTTAAACAGGGTTGCTAGTTTTTTTGGCCTTTTCATATGTAAAAAAAATTTGGAAAATTAGTCCACAAATGACGAAGTTAGTTCATAATCAATTTTAGGGGCAGGTACTTTATCTTCTCCCCCTCCTCCAATAATTTCAAACAAAACAAACACACATTCTGCTTTAAATAGATATGTGCATACAAGTGTTCTAAACACAACTAATTTTTGAGTTCAGTTATTTTCGGCTTCATCGTTTCACATTTAAATTTTATACAAAATTTTATTTTCTGTTATTTTCCTAATACTAATCACATAATTATGTATTTAAAGTATTGCAATTTTACTTGATTTTCTGTCACTTGAGTATAGTCCATCTACGAGTACATACATACATATGTATGTAAGTATGTACAAACGTAGAAAGTACTCCATTACACAAGTTGAATGGGCCACATATTGGTAACTAATGCTACAAACACATCCGACATTTCCAAACTAAATTATGCTAATTTCGAAAAACCTCTTTTTTTAGGCTAAGCTCTCAAAGTTATTGGAAATATTTTCTTTTTTTATTTAAAGAAATGCCTTTGACGATTTCCTAGGCAGAACATAGCTTATTTATGTACATATTTAATCACTAAAGTGGAGTTAGGATGGTTTTGTTCGGAGAAACATATATGATGGGCGGTTCTATAAGTGAGTAGTGTTGCTCTCTTCGTATGCCATATTCGTGATACCTTCTTGATGTCCGTTTGTATTTGTATTGTTGTTATTGTTGCTGCTGAAATCACTTTGCTGTAATTGTATAATTTTCACTTCCGTATATGGACTAATTGGCACTTGTAAGTTTTCCAAATTGTGCAAATGTATGGGACATGCTTGTGCAGTTTGCTGCTCTTGCTCTCGTTTCTGTTGTTTTTCTAATTTTTGTTGCTTTTTGCACAGAAGGTTTTTTTCGGATTTCTTCGAAAAATGTGCCTCGATTTCCTGAAAGAAGTTGAAAAGATTCCTTACTGTTATTTTACACAATTACTTGTAGAATTGATAGTAACTTACGCCTAATGTTCGCCCCTCGGTTTCAGGCAGTGTATAATATAAAGTAAAAGCACCCACAAAGGAAACCAGCGAATAGAACCAAAATGTTCCAGGTAGCGTTAGAGTTGAGAGCATTTGCAGAAATAATTTATTTGCTAAAAACCCAAAGATATAACCGAGACCACTAACTAATCCCGAAGCGGTACTACGTACAGGAGCTGGAAATACTTCGCCTATTAATATCCAGGGTATCATACGAATACCGAAGTGAGCAAAGAACGCTGATCCCAATAGCAAAATCAAAGGAATCCATACCAAGTAATTTTTTTCCTGGTTGGGGACCTTTATTAAAATTTCATTCGGTAGAGAAGATTGATCTTTTGCTAAAACAACGCTCTTTGAAGTTGTTGTTGTTGACGTTTTGCTTTGGGTTGTAGAAACAACAGTGGATGATAGTTCTTCTGGCATTAAAGTGGTGGTCAATGAATTCTCTTCATTATCGTTAGAATCCAGAAAATCTGAATGGTCTGTGGTCTCGCTGTAATTATGTCCACTATCAGGATTTAAATCAGGTAAATGTACAAAACTTGTGTTGTACGACTCCAAGGTGTTGTTCGATGCTTGTTTTTTCGAACGGTTATTACTAATTCCGGAATCATTGTTAGTGACACCATCAAGGTAAGCAAGCGTGGTAATTTCCATTTCTAGCGATGATTTTAGAAGCAATGCCTTTTCTTCATTCTCAAATATTTTTGTTATATTTTCGCGTGATATTATATTATCGTTGGGTACAATTGAGGAGGCATTGACCACTACATTGCTGACCGCAAAACCGGGTACTACTTTTAAATAATGTGCATAGGCTGCCGTGCCGAACCAGCATAGCGCCACACCTATTGTCGATATTAAAACCAAGGGTCTCTTGCCAGTGAAATGTATGAGAAAGACGCACATTATAGTGGCAATCAGTTCGGCAACTCCCAACAGTATTGTTGCGTGATATTTGTTGATGGGAGCCTTTAATGTGTGAAAAATCTGTACTGCGTAGGTTTGCAGTGAGGTTTTACCTGAAAAATGGCCCACGAAGAAAGTGAATGCAACTAGTAAAAATGGCACTAAAAATGAGCGTTTCCTAAACATTCTAAAGCGCTTGAAAAATGTTTTGCTACCACCGTTTTGTAGGCGGACTTCTTCTGCACGCTCTTCTAAAGCTGGCTGAGTTATTAGCTCATCGTATAGGCGGTTGAATTCTTCTTCAATATGTTGTTCTGATACCCAACCGCGCAGCCATTGTAATGCCTTGATTGCTTCCCGAAATCTTTCTTCGCGTATTAGCCACGTGGGTGATTCAGGGACAAAACAAAGTGCGACTATTGATATAACAGGAAATGCCGAACTCACAGCTGCTATTGTCCGCCAGTCCATTAGCGAACCCATTATGAACTGTATGAACACACCTGTTATGACACATGTTGATCCTAAGGCGGATAAAATGCCCCGATATTTGGGCTCAGTAATTTCTGCCACATACGTTAAAACCTGTACAAATAGAGAAGAAAGCAATATAATAAGAAATGTATTGGATTAAATATGAAAATATTGTCACGAATAAATAGGAAATAAAGTGCGTTTTGTTGAATAATTGGATGATGTGGAGTACCGAAAGTGGACTCAGCGTGAATCCTCAGAAGGTCCTAGTACTCTTAATGAGGCGATATAAGCTACCTCTTTTCTCTCTTGGAGTTTACTTAAATCCCAAACTTTCATGGCGACTGAACGTCCAATATGCGGCGAACTAGGCCGTTGTGGCCATATATACGCGTAAGAGGGTCATAGGGAGGAAATGGAGCTTCAACCCTTAGAGCGCTGAATAGGTCTTCAACATTGTTATAAAGTCTATAACGACGTATGGGTGTGGTAGAGTGCATTGAAGAAGGTTACCTATAGTGTGAGTATGTCGAAAATTCGGTTCCATCCCCTGGTATAAGAAGGGGGTTATAGATGGAGACATCGGCCTTAAGAATGACAGCGGCTTGGATGAGATACTATGGGATATACGGTGAGGATATCCAGATTTGTACTGACAGCAGGCCTGCGATTATGTCTCTATGTCCTTATGTCTACACGCCGCCCAGTGTAGTTTATGAATGCCAGGAATCTCTCAACGAGATAGCGCAATTTTCTGACACCTGAGTGCGGAGGAACGCGATGTACCTGAGTGGGACCCGACTGCATTACAGGGGACTTTACGCTGGATGTACCAATGAGTTATTGCATGGCGCACGTTCTGCCGGTACTGTTGGTGATTGTGCAGACCAGATGATCGCGGTAGGTTACCTGTTCGACAACGAAGCTGACGTGGCCTCGCTGAGATTGCAGTTAGTATGCTGTCTTAGCGAAGGTTCCTCGGGAATGCTGGAATTTTAATATGCCTTTCAAAGACTTCCACTCATTGGAGTGGAGTCATTGGACTCACAGAAGATTAGATGTATGAATGTCGAACATGAGCGACTTATGGTAAATGATTGCTATTGAACGTAATTGAGATATTTTCTCCTGCGCGGTTAACTGGCAGAAGGGCTATAAGATATACAGGGAAAATATCCGTATATGGCTGCATTAAAATCTTTAATATAAACTTTTCCCAAAACATCGTAGCCGATGTTCCGGGCAATGGATGGTAACCACTTTCCCGATTGGTGTTGTGATCAATTGGTCAATCTGTCGACAAAATGTTGCAAAATACTGACGAATTTTTAATGCCATCTTAAATGTTAACAAGATTATCACTTTTGAAGTCATGAAAAATGCATTCATGTCTGCCGATTAATTTATATGAACAACTGCTGATGTAAATGAATTTTTGTACTTTGCGTTGCATCCATTACGAATTGTTTTGTTAAATGTTAAGACGTAACCAAATCATGTAACATTCTTGGTGTTAAAATCATGTGTTCTGCGGCTAACTTGAACCAGTTCATTTGTAACAGAGCCCCATGCATTAAGTATTTCTTTTGCATGTATATTGTTGCTGGGTAACTAAATGTAGGACTTTAATTGATGAGAGTGGTAATTCAAAACAAGTTCAATAACTTTGGAAACGTTTTAATTTAATTAAAGCAATCTGTTTCCTTATTACAATGTAAATAATATAAACATTTTAATACTTGCCCTTGGTAGCCAATTTGGTTTATTTTCTAACATATGTATGTATACAGCAGTTATTATACGTACCGGTGCTTCCATAAGACCACCTCCTAAACCGCTTAAACACAAGGCCGCATATAAGTGTTCAGTTTTCGTAGCAAAGTGAAATAACAACCATGATGCGAGGATGGGCAAATTGACAATCTGTTAAATAAAAGAACATTTTTTATTTGGTATTGAGTTAAGTTAGTTTCTTTTACTGTTTTCACTTTCGGTGCCCTGATAATTGTCATGATTGCGAGTTCAAATCTCACATTAAGTGATCATATTGTCATCGCTGGAATGACACATCAGCATCAAAGAATGAATTTTGAAAGTCTAGGAAAGAAATTAAATCCAGTGACTATACTTTTAATGTCAACATATCTTCAATTGAACATGCATTTAATACCAACTAGACGACAGAATATCGTAAATGCACTAACCAAATACCATTGATAACAAGGTACGTTAATAACGGAAGGAAAAAAAAAATCATTTTTTTTCAGACAGTTTCATTTCAAAATATTACATGTATGTTTGTGTTTCTAAACAACAAATACACCCGAAATCAATACATAAACATAAATAAATAATAAATAATTTTGTGTTTTTTTTTTATTAACGCGATTAAAAATACGTTAATGAATTTCTTGTTTGGTAGTAGACCTTCAACCAAATTCTTGCAAAAGCTAAGACATTTCGCATGTTTATAAAAAAAACGTAAAAAAAAAAAATATGTGAGAACTAGTATGTACTAATTCTTTTTTTTTACGTTGTTTTACGCGCCGAAGATAGAAAACAAAACATTTCTTAAAATCTTCGCAGGGTCGATTTGTTGAATTAGTTCTAAGACCAGTATCTGTTACCGCAACCCAGCGTTACCATTTCTCAAGTTCTCCCTTATTTTTCAAGGTTTTTGAAATGCCAAAAAGTTTTTAAGTTTTTAGCTTCAAAAACAAGCTTTTTTGAAATTCATTAAAATTTTCATATTTTGTTTATAAATTTTTAATACAGATATATGCCGAAAATATTATTTGATGTTGCGATGTAATGTAAACGATTTTATAATTATTAAGTAAAAAATGTATATATTTCCTCTTTAATACAACTGTGCTGTATTAATAATATTATAGTTTTTTATGCCTCTTTTTTTAAGTTTTCTATTTCAAAAAAGCAAGGATAAATATTTAAAGGAAAGGGTAAGAATAATGGAATATTTTTAGTTTTTGGTGTTATTAGTTTTAAGCAGCAATGCAAGTGGAGAAAATAGCTTAGAATACGCCACGGGTCCAACTAAAGCTAAAAATTGGGGATGTGCTCAGAATTGTGGGAAGAATAAGTTTGTTATTGTTGTTTAACTTTTTTTGTTTATCTTATTTTGAATAAAAATTAATTCAAAATACATATTTTTGTGCTTTTTTTCATTATTTGGACACTTTTGTGGAAAAAAATTTTTTTCTTGAAAAATCAAGTTTTTGTTTAAATAAAAAGTTTTTCTTAAAAAATATATGGTAACGCTACCGCAACCCAAACCATCATTACTGGTAATTTTCACAGTTAAATCGTACTATTTTTTCATAACAAAAAACCAAATTTCCAAGATTGTAACAAACGTGCAAGTATTTTTGCTTTTTCTTCTGCCAGACGTCTCTCTTTTGTCCAGGTATTAAATCTTCCACTTTTTTAATTTCATTTCTGAATATGCAGCAACACATTGAGGGTATCCGCTTTGCCGTTGTTTACGTTGAATTTTGAACTTCACCTTGATGTTACCATCGTAGTTCCATACACAAACATTTTCTTCACACGCACTTGCACGCAAACAAAATAACGGGTTTTCCAATTAGCACATAATGCTGGGCAATTGTGAATTCTCTATTTTGAAGCTGTCAGTAAAAATGTAAATGAGACAATAATCAGTAAACAAAACATATTCGCCACGGTAAAGAAAACGAAGATCTATCGTTTGCACATAATTGAAATGTATTATCGAAATTTTGAGACGCTGGTAGGTTCAAAATTTCCCAAAGAATGTCGTTCTCAGGAATTGGATATCTCTCGTAGTTTCCGAAAAAAAATCTTTAAATTAACTCATGAACTAAAGTATCCAATCCACAGGCACATCAGAACGCCCTCCTTCGTCGGTATGGCGTAGCACCGGCGAAGTAAAGTAATTACTAAAATATGGCTACTAAAAACAGCTTCAAAGTTTAATACGTCTCCTTGACATCAGAGACGCTACCACACTGCTGTAAAAACAAATAACGTGCAAAAAGCATCTCCTGAGTGCTGGTCCAAGATAAAAAAAATCACTTATCCAATTGTTCCTGCTATAAATGGTTTGGTCGAATAAATGATTTTTTCATGCGATCTAGCGCCGTTAGATTTCTCTTTATGAGGCCATATCAAGTTATTGGTCTGTACGAACAAGCCAGCAACTATAGACGAGCTCATAGACAACAATCAATGCGGAATTGTTAACAGTCCGAGAGTTATAGAAAAATTAGGTCGAACTCATAGATCGCTGTAAACGGGTTGTGGTGGTAATTTCTTTTCTTGGACCAATGCTCAGCAATGCATGCTCCCGAGAGCTTAATTTTAGAACAACTCTGCTGTTGTGTGTTTTTGAAAATTTGTATTTTTATTTTATTTAATTCGCCGAAGTTTTATTGCTCAAAAATCGACACGGGAGGACATTATTATCACCTAGAATTTATTTGAACTCAGCATCTCAAATAATGCTTTAGATAAAATTGTTTGTTGTTGATGCAAAACCCGAATTGTAGGAGAAATGATAAGAGGTGAAGTTTCACTGCACTACAACACCGTTTTTGCACGTTATTATAGCAGTGTTGTAGCGCCTCTGATGTCAAGGACACGTATTAAATTTTGAAACTTCGCTTTTAGTAGCCATTTTTAGTAAATATTTTACTTCGCCGATGCTACATAATACCGACGAAGGAGGGCGTTCTGATGTGTCTGTGTAATGGATACAGCTGAAGCCGTTACTGCTCAATGCACAGTGACTATTCCTTCGCCACTGAAACCTTCCGACAAAAACTGACACAAAGTCACACACAAATGCAATTCAGAAAAAATGCGACTTGTTTTTAAGAGTCTGAAACTTGTGTTGAACCCAGGAAAATTTTACGTTTTGGAGTCATCGTGCAGACTACTTCGACCATCGCAGACCAAGCACAGATGCTGAGAGTTGTGTAAGAATTAAGGCATATTCTATCACTTCATCGCTTTCCAAAAAGAAGCTAACGCACGATGTCATTGTTGGTGCTGGGCATCTTAAATGCCTGATTGTATTATTTCTCTTAAGATGATAAACAAATAAATAAAAAACACCTTCAAAAAGTTAAAAAAATTTTGCTTCGAAATTGAATGGATAATTAACACGCACGAATTTTGACCAGGCTACATTTCTATTACTATAACGCAATTACATGCGCGTGGAACACATGTGATCTGAAAACACAACCTTGAAGTACATACTACCTATACACAGCTCTACTGTGATCATTAATTTACATACATATGTATATTATATTTGCTATAATGATTTATAATATTTGCCACTCTGTACATAAAAAGAAAAAAAAAACGATATGCATTTGAAGCTTTCAGACAACTCACAGTATTAGTTTGCTGTCCGTCGACTGGTATTTCTTTTACAACTTTTATGCTTGAATCTAATTACAATATACATTCAAGTTTTCTTTGTAGTAAAACTTGTTTGTTCCAAAAAAAAATAAAACTAAACGGAAAAATAAAAATGTTTGAATTACATACATACTTGTAGATTCTTAATTCAGAAAGAAAAATTTATTGGGGCAAATAATTATACAAGAAAAAGCTAAAAAATATTATCAAATACATATTGTATATATATATATATATATATATATATATATGTATATGTATATGTTTACCTGCATGGCTCTTCTTTTACCAATAGGTTGAGTCAATAGGCCAGAAAATAGGCATCCTAATGGTACACATATCAAATTAATAGAACCTTAAAGAGAAATTTTCATAAATAAAGTAAATGTTTGTATTTACATACATATGTGTATGTAAATAAATTTCTTTAACTTACTAAACCACGAAATTTCATCTTTGTTTAAAACTATGTCACTGGGTTCTCTTCCCTCGCCTCCTTGTATAGCGGGTATAACAATGGTCGGGAATCCCAATGTCATGCCATAAACTACGGGTATTTCCAAGAAAAAAGTTCTAATTCAATACAAATTGTGTGTGTGTGTGTGTGTGTGTGTGTGTGTGTGCGTGCGTGTGTGTGGGGATGTGTGTATGGAATCAAATAATTACCAAAAAGTAAAATGTTTTTAACACTAACAGCTAAAAATTGTGGTAAAGCTTGTCTGAAATTACCGATTTCCTGTGAATCATTCATTGAAAAACCACGAATGCCATTTTGCATGAACAATGGTCGATCATTAACCGAACTGGAAAGAAAAAATTAAAATTAAATAAATTTGTGTTGAAATAGCCACTGGACGGTATACATATAATACAGTGTCTGATAAAAGTTTTCTGATTCTGATTTTCAGAGGATATCTTCCGCTAATAAAATGCAATGCAACGTAACTCAGAAACATTTTCTGGAAAGGCAACATATGACTTGTAATTTCCAGCATCGCTGCTACAAGAGAACAATTCTGCAGGGAGTTCTTGCCATATGAGAATCGTTCGGCAAAAAATCAGATTCTGTAAATCGACCAAAACGACTTTAATTTTGTATAATGTTTAATCTTATCTTATGCTGCAACTCCCGATAAAACTTACTGCCAGTTTTTAGAAAAACAACGAAAAATTAATATTGAAAATAACAATAAAATTTATCAAGTCGTTTTTGTTTTCAATGTAAATTATCTATCGGATTTGTTCCTTCGTTTGTTAAAAAGAACACACAATAAATCGCCATCGCTAAAAACCTATAAACTGTATTTGATTTATTCTGCAATGTATATTGTATATCAAAGGAAAAAAGATATATAGTATATTGATGGTAAATCAACTACGGCGCTTAGATTTGCCGATTTTCAACATCGTTAAAATATTTGTGCTTATTTTTTCAAGCATTTTAGCGATTTAGCTACGACAATTGCACAATAAGGCGGCAGTATAAGCTTGCACTTCGAGGTAAATAAATCTACGAACTTTATTAAACATTTTTTTTAAGTAGCGTGAGCCACATTCCTCTTTACGCTAAAAGAGAGCTAAGAGAGTATAATCTCCTCAAAATTAAAAAAACGTTACTTGAAGTATGGCTGATATGCCTATCAAAGCATAGATATTGATCTAAAAAAATTCCAAGGCACTTCAAGTGGTCAACAAACTGAATCTTCTCATCCAATATATATAGAATAGGGCTTTGAATTCTTTGACGACGTAACAAAAACTGAATAGCTTTAGTTTTTGATGGATTTATAAACAGATTATATTCCGACATCCAATTAGAAATAGTTTCACCATAATTTATAATTTTAGAAGTTACAAAAAATTAAATATGTAGTTTTTTTTTTAATTTTATTTATTTACCCATTCTTTATATCTGCTGATTTATTCATATCCATTGTGGTGTATGAAGGTGTTATACAAAATTTTTTTTAATTTAATTTTTTTTTTCTCTATTTTACTTCAGTATGAGATTTTTGTATTTTTTGGCATTTTTTTCTGTTTTATTGTTATTTGTATCGCATACTTTGAGTAATTGTAGTGAAACTGTTGAAAACAATCGAAATTATTTGAATTGTTCACTGAGTTTTTGCAATGTAACGCGTTAATTTTAATAGAAATAAGATCGATTTACGATTGCCATTCAATATTTAAATTAACTAACACTTGAGTCACATTTTCACTGAATTAAATTTTGCAAATGGAGCGATAAAAGTCATAAAGAAGAAGTGATAAATATCATTGTCAATAGAAAGATTCTATTTTAACGACTGGCGATATAATTCCGTTTTATTTATTTAAATGCGCATATTTGAATGAAAGTTTTTTGGAAACCAATACAAGCTGGAAAGAAAACAAAAAAAAAACTTCAGTTGCACTATTTAACAGAAATATATTCGAGATGTCTCAATATTTATATGCTGAAGCACACAACGAATATAAATAATTGTAGTACTTTTTTTCATTTATTTTCAAACAATTAGAAATCAGTAATGATACTTAATAACAGCATTATTAACAAAGGAGTAAATTTATTTCTATTTTATTGATTTTACGAACCCAACACATCAAAAGGGAAAATTAAAATGTTGTTTTACTTATAAAATGGGTAGAATTCTTAAAAACTAAAAAATTTTACTAGTGATGTTACCAATATTTGTATCGTCGGATAATCGGCTTTTTAATTCCCTTTCGTATTCGTATTCACCAAATTCAAGCGAATATTTCGCGAATAAGTTGCAAAAAAAAAAATAAAATATATACGTAAAGTGTAAAGAAAAATACGTAAAATGAAGAAGAAATATAAATTTGTGGTAAAAAAAAAATTAACAAAATTTTAAATTTACAATTGTTCCCGACATTTCGTCTATAGTTTTTTCCCAACTATAGAGTGATTTGATGTGTTTGAAGTAATTTGTTTATTTTAAATTAAAGAGAAAAAAGAATTTAAAAATTTTCAAATTAATTTTAATTTTCAAATGTAGAACAATTTCTAAAATTACGATCCCTTGAAAAAGTAGATAAAAGGTCTACGAAACGTCGGGAAAAACTGTAAACTAAAAATTGTTTTATTTACATGAAAAAATTTCTTGCCAATTAGCAGAAAAGCAAAGAATCTAAGCCACGAATGTAATCACCATACGGAGATTAAACAAACAAAGTTTATTTGATAGTTTTTTATTCTTGAACCATTGCTCGCACAGCGCAATGCATTGCACTGGTACTAGATAGAGAGAGGGATAGTGTAGAGAAAGACAGGTAGTGAAAGTGGTAGGAAGATAGAGCTTAATAAAGGAAATTTGCAGGGTCTTTGATGTTCATTTTGACGCATTGTTTTTAAGCTAAGGTGAACCATTTTACTTCAGCAACGTTTTATTGTTCAAATACCGAGAATATTTTTGAGTTGAACCTGCCAGGAATCTAACCCGTGTACTTTGGGTTGCAGATCCAACACGCCATTCGCACCCCTTAAATGAATTAAAATTAAATAGTTGTTTTGAAGCTTTTCTTCCCTATTGCGATGCGGCGTGTAAATACATTCGCTCGCTCGGAACACTCGTTGGCTTTGTCACTAAATTTACTTTCTACCATGTCAGTGGGTCGATGTCATTTTCCACCCATTTTTCCGCTTAATATTCCTCGATAGGTATTTCCAATTGGAGCATAAGTAGAAACGTGGATTACGTGGACGTCAAAGTATAAGAAAATGGTCCTGCGGAAAGAGTAACCGGAATATTTTCTAGCGATTGGAATCAGGAGAGGAAGATATTGAGACTGAAAAGGCTAACACTCAGGAGATTAAGTAGCATAATAACTGGCCGCACGGTCTGCATGGGACTGATGAAGCATGTCGCATGTCACATGGAAAGGAATTTTTTGGCTTTTTCAAAAGAAACAAATTGGTTGAAGGTCTACTAATGAGATGAGACCATACAACTAGTACGGTTATGTATATAAATAACTATAAGTAAAATACTTTTAAAATATTTCCTATTTAATGCAAAGTATATTTTATTTAAATGTATTGTACAAATAATTAATTGTATAAAAGTTATTAAAGATACATACTCGTATTAACAAGTTCTATTTTTCATATAGAAGAAAAAATATATTCTTTTTTCTATATTGAAAGAACAATTGCTTTTGTCTAAAGAAAATGTTAATTGCAATATGTATTAATTAATAATTAAACAAATTTCATTTCGTAAACTTTTATATTATACTTTGAATTATCTGTTAATTTGTTGTTATATTTTACTATATACAAATTACCATATGTATTTATTTATATCAAAAATGTTATAGTTAAATTATTTTATATTGAACTAACACTCAGGGGATGACCTCTACACATGCGAAGCATTTTGCTGGAACTAGAGGAAAGGGATAAGAGAGAGATGACTGGTGGTTAGCTTCAATATCTTACAACACTGATTTTTGCACGTTATTTATTTTTATAGCAGTATTGCAGCGCCTCTGATGTCGAGACGACGTATTAAATTTTGAAGCTTTGTTTTAGTGCATTTTTACTTTGCTAGTGGTACACTATATCGACGACTGAGGGGGCTCTGTACGGTACACAAACATTATACAAATTACAATTACTCGTATACTGTATGTAACGTACTTCCATGCAACATAGAATTCTCAAATACTTAATTAGACTTTATAGAATATAAGCTGCGTACACGAATCAACTATATAAGTATGTATGTACTTATGTACATATAAATTACTTCCTTCTTAATTATTACTAGTAGTTTTACTTTAGTCACGAATTTGGAATAATTAAGTATTCTTGTCGAACGATCGCAAAAAAATATTTAATAATATTGATTATCATTGACCACAACTTCAAATTGACACAAATTGTTGTGATCAATTTGTAAACACAATACCCAACAAACACCACCTCAACCGTTTGAAATATGATAATAATAGCACATTTAAATATATATGTATTTAACATTTTTATTACAATCTTATCAATTTTGACTACAAATAAGAGTGAAATGGTATAACTCTGAGGTGGAGCCAGTGATGTTAATTTTTTCGATTCGGTACAGCACTAAAATATATTCCTTTTTAGGTAAAGCTACCGCACGGCAAGCCTTGTACAAAAATAACAATAACTAAAACAGGGTTATATATGTAATTCAATACATTTATTTAAAAACAAGAAAAACTGAAAGATACAAATATTAATAGTAAAATTTTAAAGTCCTGTTTATTAGCCATTTTTATTAATTATTTCACTTCGGCCATGATACTTCAAAATTCCGACGAAGGAGGGATATCTGATGTTACTTGTGGCTTAGTATCAGCTGAAGCCGGTACAGTTCACTGACCACTGAGTATGATGCTTTCGCCACTGAAACTTTCCGACTGCAACTGATGCAAAGACACAATAATGCACATCAGAAAAATGTCAAGTGTTTTTATGATTAAGTCGGATACTGGGGTCGAAAGCAGGACCTTTGGTTTTGTAGTAGTGGTGGGTATTCTTCGTTTTAAAGTTTTCACTAATTTTATACACGCACATGATATATGTATCAAATATGGCAGCATAAAATATAATGAAATCTCTGCAAACACAATATGGAGAATGTTCCAAAATGGCGGACCATTATTAATTTATCCTCCACTATGATATGGCTATCAAATGAAAGGTATTTCTGAGGAAATAAGTCAAAATCTAATGAAATCACTATAAACATAAAAATGCGTACGCCCTAAATGTCTGACTACGATAGACAACTAAAAATAAAGTGGAGTGGGTACTTTTCGCAAAAACTGCCTTTCAAGAAAGTATTCTTTTTATAGATAACTTTTTGAAAATGTACTTATTGGAAAAGCGATTTTTAAAAACTGTCCTCTGTGGTAAATTTTACTTATTAGGAACCTTACTTTGTGGAAAAGCTACTATTTGAAAAAGTTACTTATCTATAAAGTAGTGGGTGAGATTAGAAAAGTTGGTGGTGGGTTCTAGTTTTTAATAAATAAAGTGTGAACTACAATGCATTTTTTTATCATGGACCAGCACTCAGACGATGACCCGTACACATGCAATGAATTGTGCTGTAACTAGAGGAAAGGAATAGTAGGAGAAATTACAGGAGGTGAAGCTTCACTAGCTTACAACTTTGCTTTTTGCACGTTCTGTGTTTTATAGCAGTGTTGTAGCGCCTCTGATGTCAAGAAGACATATTAAATTTTTCAAGCTTCGGATTTAGTAGCCATTTTTAGTAATTATTTTACTTCGCTGGTGCTACACAATACCGACGAAGGACATATTTTATTAATATATATAATTTTTTAAATATAAAGAACGCTTAGCGGCGCTGATTTAGGTATGACTGTTACTGAGTTTGTTGTTTAATTCACTATGCTTGTTGGCCTTTGCACACACATTATAGACCTATGCATGTGTGTTTGCGTTTAATAGGAAAGTTTGTGTATTAAAAATTATTATGTTTAATTATGAAATGGAGAAAAAAGGTTGCACAAAATCATACAAACATTTTAACTATTTTTATGGAAACTACATATATATATGTACATATATTTATATATTTAAAGGTGAATAACTACATATGTATGTATGTACACGTATGTATGCACATTTGTTTATGGAAGTCATATGGGTGTATGTATTACACATTCACATTAGTACGTGAAGACTCTTTAAAAGTTGTTGTTTTTCGTAAGGCTACCCATGTCAAATTGATGAAATGCTGTGGAAGAGTATACAATTAAAATTATATAATATTGTTTATATACGAGTATATGTATGACTTATTTAAAGTAAGAACGAACAGATGATTTAAATATTTGAAAAATTTTTAAAAATTTACAAGACGTTGCTATTAGTTCTAGTACGAAACAGCTTGTTGTTTCGTCCAATACCAGTTTTGCAAATCACGAAATTTTTCTGGGAAGTTTATATCATATTTTTTAACTTGGACCAGCAGAGATGGCCCCTGCAAGCAAATGCGATGCATTGTAATTACTGTGCTTTAGCTCGTTTTCTGTTTATAGCATAGTAGCCATTTTTAGTAATTGTTTTAATTCGCCGTTGCTACACAATACGGACGAGGAAGGGTGCTTGATGGGGCTGTGGATTGTTATCAGCTAAAGCCGGTACTGTTCACTGACCAGTGACTATGCCTTCGCTAGTGAAACCTTCCGACAACAATTGACACAAAGACAAACTAATGGACAGCAGCAAAAATGCGAGATATTTTTATGATTTAATCTGATACTGGAGTCGAACTTACGACTTCTTTGGTTTTGTAGTCAAGGTGCATACTACTTCAGCCATTGCCACCCTCATGCTAAACGAGGGATACCTGTATATTACGCTTAAGGCCGCTTTTATGTTAGATCAGGGTCGGTATAAAAGTTTTAAATGTCATTTTTAAGTGAGTGTGTGTCTATCAGCCACTTTAAACAGTTCGACTTGAAATGAATGTGAACATTCACTTTTAAACTGAGTACATACATACATACATATTTTGATCTTCACTTTTAATGTGTTTTTTAGCGAAATAATTTGTTATCAGTTGTTTTTCTTATTAAGTTTAATTTCATATTATTATGTTTTAAAACTCATTCACTCATGGCGTCTGTGTCCGTTCAATGGCTATTATTATATAAAACAGATTTTTTTTATAATTGATTTAAGAAATAAGAAATAAACGTTATAAAAAAGTTCTTCTTTTCCCACATGTATATATGTATGTATGTATGTATATACTTCACAGAAAACTGTACTAGTACCACAATCAAAGTTGCCAAGACCAAGAAATCAATTCTGATTGATTAGAGCTGCCAATTAAGTCCATTATTCTGTGACGTGAGGGATCAAAGATTTATTCTGAAATCAACACGTTTCTTTCAAGAAATCTAAACTTGACGTATGTATGTTTTGACATATATGACTAATTTGGTAAACAACCAAAATAATATTAAAAGTTCCCTAAAGTATTTCACGAACGTATATATGGACTTGAGAAATTTTCAATTTAGAAATTTTTCATTTGCAGTATGATTTTAATTCATTTTCCCTCGAATATAAGAATTTCTTACTAAAGGTTGTAAAGTCCGTAAATCTCGAAGATTTTTTTTGACACACGGGTGCCTCCGTAGCTCATTGCTTGGCCTTTAGTCTATAAGTATGTATGTTGCGGGTTCGATTCCCGCCTAGACCTTGGGTGTTTCTGTAGACAAGCTAAGGGCTTCGCAGATTATATGTTATTAGAAAACCACTGCTTCGTATTGCATGATAATGCCACTTGGCGGCACTTTGATTATGACACGGGTCGCATATACAGAGGGAACGTAGACTCAGATGCTATTGAAACGCATGAGTACGATACGTGTTGTTTACAGACTACATCATACTATCATGGCGAATGGTATTATAGATACATATATAGAATGGGTCTATGGAAACATATATCGGTAGCTGAAATGCAAAACCACGTAACTAACAAAAATTTCGAAAATTATGTTAAAAAGTTTTTTCTCATGAATTGTTATTTATTTTATAATAACAAAAACTTGTATAAAAAAAATTTGTATTTTTATAGAAAAATCAATTTTTTCAGCCAAAATTATGAACCTCGGAACCAATTAAATGAAATGAAAAATGTGAAAAATCGTGCTTCGGTTTGCGTCGCTAATTGGGAATTATAAAATAAATAACAATTTATGAGAAAAACGTAAAAAAAACAAAAATATTGAGATTAAAATTAAGGAAAAAAATTCTTAGTACACATTAAAGAAAAAGTCTCTTTTGATGTGTTGATCATGAAGCATACAACCTTCAGATACATATTTGTATTAGACTTTAACGGGGAATCCCCTTTTTTCTACTTTAGCTTTGTACAAACATTTTCATATTAACGACGCAACTTCGAAGCCATACGGCGCAAAATGAAACAATAGAGCTGCAACATCGAAACGTCGCAAACCGAAGCGACGCAAAACGGGTTATTGGTGTACGTGGTTTAGCATTTCACCTTACGATATACGCCCTAACTAGTCCTGGAAAAAGTTCTGAAAATAAACTGATGTAAGCATAACGGCAAACGAGGTAGCAGATGACTTGCGGACAATGTTATAATGACATGTTATATGTCAGATATGGTCATAACGCGGCTCGGGAGCCGCATGCAGCTCTTTAAGGCGATTGGAGTGGCTCTTATGTATAACACATATTTAATAATCCTACAAGAATTATGTTTTATAAAATAAAAAAAAAAAAATTTTTTAACAATTTTTGTTTTTTAATAAATTTATTGATACACTAGATTAACCTGATGGAGTTGTCCGCCATTTTGGGGCGTCTGCTATATTGTGTTTGCAGAGATTTCATTATACAGTTCGTTAATCCGAGCGGTGTGTAATCCGAATTATCCAGTAATCCGAATTGAAAATATTAAGCATTGCATATCTTATAGTCCGCATTGATTGCAGCTCTCTAAACCGAATTTTTTTTTTCTTATTCTTGTGTTGTTTGTTATCGTATCCTATGTGAAAACTAACGGGACATCATTGGAATGTGTATTTTGATGAATATGTATTGTGTCTTGTTACAACAGATTTAGTTATTAGATAGCATTGTTCGCGGAATTCAAAATAAAAAATTATATTACAAGAAAGATCTCTTCTGTGAATTGGTGAATTGTGAAGCGAACAACACAGATGGCTTTTTGAAACAATTCAGTATGAAGGACGCTTGTGAGTTGCTTAAGCGATCGTGGGACATGGTGAAGATGCACTTCAGACGATAACATCCCATTAGCATTATTGCAACAAGAATTAGTTGAGATTGACTCTGCAGATCTTGAAGAAAGTGAAGAAGTACGCACAATACAAAATTTATTTCTCTGTAATAATGACGTGCAAATTTCTGAAGATGAAATAATTGACTGGATTAATGAATCCTCCGTTACTTTGAGCAGTAATTCACAATCAGACGCAGAAAACATAGAAGAAGAGCCTCCTTTGTTTAAGCATGTTAAAAATAGTGATGCTGTACAGGCTTTAAACACATCAATAGGTTGGGCAAAGGAACGTGGAATAGAAACAAATCATATATTGATGCTCAAAGAATTGCGAAATAAAGCTTTAGAAGGATACGCATTGAAACAGCAGCAAACATACATTACTAACTTTTTGAAAAAAATATAATTTTTATTTTGTTGACTTTTTTATATGAAATATTTTTTTGTTTTTTTTTCTTTTTTGATTGAAATAAACTTGTTTTTAAATAATATCAGGAGTTTATTTTATTTTTATTTATTATAACAGCCTATCCAATAATCCGAATATTTCGATAATCCGAATCGGGGCATTCGGATTAACGAGCTTACACTGTATTTTAAATTTTCGGAAAACCATTAGGTCTATGTTTCATTACACACTGAGATCTTTCTGTGTGTAAAGAAGTTCCTACCATCTTACGCTCGTGATCAAATTTTTGGAAAAACTTTAACGTCATGTTTCATAATATAGTACTTAGGCCTATCTGTGTTTAAAGTTTCATCAAAATATGTTTGTTGCATAGAAAGAAATTACCCCCTTTTCCCCGTCACTACTTGCTGTTACTCATGTATCCTATATTTTAAGTTGGACCATGAGCTATCCCTCTGACAAGTTTTATCCAAATCCATTAAGAGGTTTTTGCGAGATTGTGGAACAAACATTCAAACATACAAACTTTCACATTTATTTGTTGCCAACTTTACAGCACTGCAGCAAACAACAGCTCAATACTGCATAATAATTTTGCAAGTCTAATATATTTTTACAACGATCTATGTTGCAACAATTCTTTAGTTTGTTGGTGAGTGGTGAAAATATTGCGGAGGGGTACACGGTTTTCTGTGTACTGCAATTTTCTTTTGCTTTGCCATTCTTACCATTCCACTTGAAGTTTGATGTAGATGGATTGGTATTGTACATGAAACACAGACAGAGTGAAAAATATAAAAATTGCAAACCTAGAATTTCATAATTTGAACAGTAATGCAATTTCAAGCGGAATTTTTAAAAATTGCAAGTTTGGACAGTGTCTAATTGTTGGCAAAATCTAAGGGCATTAGTTTTCATTGGACAAATTGCAAACAATTAAACGATATTTTAGAACCTTGGCCAGTTAAATAATTCGATGAAAACAATTTCTTTAGCAAGAAAAAAATCCAACCTTAATAACAATGGCTAACATATACTCGGACTTAAACCAAATGATCCATATAATTTATTCTGCAGGAGGAGATTAATATTTTATTAACTAAAAAATATGAGATCACCAACGCCTTCAAAATTGAGCTGGTTTCGTAATGTGGCAAAATGTCCAAACCAATATTTCAGGGGCGTATCTGGCCCTTTGGAATTTATCATCCTTTTCTCACAATTTGGAATATATTTTAGTGCTGTGCGAAAGTTTTCAAATAAAAAATACTGATAACTAATTTTATTTATTTTTATTTTTTTTAAGCTTAAAAAAATAGATTGTTAAAATAATAAAAAAGGTTAAAAAAAGTATTAGAAAAATTTATTAAGCATAATTAATTTACAGTTGCTACCCTTCTTGTAATAAGTATATTTAAAATTTTCAAGAAAAAAAAATTAATCATATCGCGTTTCCCTTTTGGATAAAAGTGTTACATATATGTATGTATGCTACATTTCATTATTATTCGCGCTTCATTCTAAAATCCATTAGTTTAAAAGCCGATGAGTGATATTATTTTCTCTTATTCTCTTCCGGTAATAACATTTACGTGTGCTTACTATTCATAAATTATGGAAGCAACTTTTCTGTATGTAATAGCGTAAAAACATGATAATGACTATTTCATTGTTATCCGATGTGAAATTTGTGGCAAAACCAAAAAGGGGATTTTTTTATGAATTTTTTTAAGCTCTCGATAACAATTTCTAATAGAAATTATTTAAATATTAATACATACTGTGGTGGAGGAAATAATAGGGAAACGTACTATTTTCTCCGCCGTGTTTGATGGTCTCTATTGAGTACTGTGGCTCAAAATCACTATCGGAAGTTGAATGTGCAATGATTTTCCATCTGAGTTTATCTAGGATACCGCCAATTGACGATTTGGGTGTGTTTTTCTACGTCTGACGTTGGTCCTATTTTCTGGATACAAGACAAGATAATCTTTTGGATGGATATACTGCGGAAAAAATTTCAGATCCATATTGATCGATATTGGCACGACATGGTTGGTTTAAGACATTCCTGGAGATTTATGGATTTTGATGCAAATGGAGCAGAAATAGCTATCAGACTAAATGAAAGGGAAATTCGAATTGTCATAGGAGTTCTTATAGGTCATTTCATCTGCAACAAACATCTTTACGGACTGGGCATCACTAACACCAGCGTCTGCAGGTTCTGCTGTGAGGATCATGAATCTATGAAGCATATTATCACTAACTATCCTGAAATAATGCAAGGGAGGAGATGTTTCTCCTCACAAATGGGTCCCTCCTGTCTCTCCCCGTGAAGGAGTTGATCCGATTCATGAGCGTACTCGGCGGTCGAAAGGCAGCACAATAGATCATGGTCGCATTGCTGAAGGCCTCCGGCTCAAGACAGATTCATGTACGTGTTATAATAGAGTGGCTATCGCAATCATCAAATTTTAATCCCATAGAGCATGTGTGAGGAGTTAAAAAAAAGTGAGATTGGAACAAATGAATGTACAAATAATTGAGTAATGGGTAATAACCTGGTATATTAATGAAGCGACGACACCAGGAAGTAATGAGTGTGAAAGGACCTTCTACCAAATATTAAAATAATGTTCTTATTATTTCATCCAGTCATAATACTTTGAATTACATTAATTTTTCTAATACAGCAGAACTGTAAGTTTTTATTTCTATTTTTATATAGACAAATTGAATACCTTTAATTGAATGTATATATGTAATTTTGTATAAGTAAAAAAAAACATATTTAAGAATATGTAAATAATATATTATATTCTAAATTGTAAGTGTCCCTATTATTATTTCCAACACTGTACGTACATGCTGAGTATGTGAGTACTTGTGCTAGAACTAGTTGTGGCAACATAACAGCTTTTCCAAGAATATAATTTTCCATTCATTTAAAATAAACTCGATTTGCATGAAATTCGTGAAAATATTTCAATTATAAAACACACTATATAGAAATATTGGATCTTCTTAATACATATTTTATTATTAATAAACCCTGTTTCTGTCACTCATAGCACAAATTTGAATTCGTAGGTACATATTTGACAACAAAATTTGCAGATCTAAAAGAGAAAAAATATTTTAATTTACAGCTAATACATGTTTTTGATCAAATAATCATAATAATGATCGAATAAGAATATATAGTTAATAAAGTAACTTGGATTTTCTCAATCTGACTAAAATATTTGTTATTTATTATATTTGTACTACATAATTAAAATTAAATATTCATGGAATTTTATTTTAATTTGCGACAAAAATAATTGTATGTAACTTTAGATTTCATTTGCTTTCCGTGTTATTCTTCTTTAACTTGCTTTTTTGATTTTTTATTTATTTACAAATATTTTTTAATTTTTGTTTTTCTCAAACCGCATAGTTTTAATTTTGCCATATATATATGTATATGTATGTACGTATGCTTCATATCATTGGTCTCATGAAGAAAGGCCCTAACTCGATTTTTTTCGAAATTTACTTTTTTGTATTTTCTATTTATTTCCCACAAATACACCTTGTCACGTAAATTTAATGCAACAGTATCAAAAATAACGGTTTTATAATATCAAAAATTAATTTGATATTTGCATTGGAATAATAACAGTTTCTATTATTTTTTACTTCCTTCTCTTCTCAAATGAGACAAACGATATGTATTTACCCTATACATACATATGCGTATACATAGTATGTAAATACATACATATAATTAAAAAAGGTAAAATTACAAATATCACCAAATTGTTTGCAGTATTTACATTCACATATATTTTTAACTTTTTACTTGTGTTTTTTATGTATGATTAATTTAAACGATTTCCAATAATTTGCTATTTTATGTACACATTTTTTTAATTTTTGTTTTAACTAACTGTTTCAGTTTTTACGTTAACTAGTTTCTTTGAACATCTTCGTGCCGCGGTTAAATTTCGACTGGTATTGCTGAATGTTTTTGGCTTAAAAGCTTTGTGCAACACACAAATTTTTGTTAAGGTATAAAACAAAAACCAAAAATCAATCCCTTGTTGTTTATATTTATTTGTACATTTATTTACATTTTCTGGTATTGTTGTATTGCTTTTGTTTCTGTTTGTTTTTCTCTTGTTGTGTTTTTGCAATTTTTGTAAGCCGGGTTTTCAATATTTACATATGTATGTACGACTATGTATGGATGTATGTTTGTAACCTTTTAAAATTCACACATCCATACATGTTTTCACTCAAAAGAAAAATCATAGAATTATAAAGAGCAGCGTTGCCAGAAAAGTTTGCTCGTTATACTCATTGCTAATTTAGTGAAGGGATTAAAGCGAATGCTACACGATCAATATTCAGCTTCAATATTTGTCATTGTGTGCATTATTTTATAAAAAAAATAGTCACACACATAAGATAGTGAAGCTTCACCTCCTATCATTTCTCGTACTATCCCTTCCTCTAGTTCCAGCACAATGCACCGGATGTGTACGGGTCATCTCCTGAGTGCAGGTCCAAGATAAAAGAAAATAATATAACCATATTTTCATATGTTAATAGATTAATTTAAAATTAAAATTAAAAATTAATTATCAACACGTATATAAAAACACGATTAATTGAAATTTAAGTCATGCTGACGATCTCTAGTTAATAAAAAAAAATAATTGAATTAAATATTCTCACCACAGTGCTTCGAAACGCATTGTAAAAGAATGGGAAATAATTACAGTGAAATTCATTTTCAATTGTTCAAATATTAAATATGTACATGCATACGAGGTTTGTTAAAAAAAGGGAATTTTGTTTTCTTCGATTACAATGGCGTGGTTCATCATGAGTTCTTGCCAACAGGTCGTACGGTTAATAAGGAATACGACAACGAAGTTATGCAACGTTTGCGTGAAGCAGTACGGATCGGAATGGTGGAAAAAAATCATGGATTCTGCATCACGATAATGCACCAGCTCACACATCAATGCTTGTTCGTGATTTTTTCGTGGCAAAAACAACACCCGAATCCTGCATCAACCACCTTATTTACCAGATTTGGCTCCCTTTTCTATTCCCAAGACTGAAGAAACTAATGAAAGGAAAGCGTTTTGCCACATTTGATGAGATAAAGTCAAAATTGAAGAACGAGCTGATGGCCATACCGAAAAATTAAATAAAAATTAACTATATGATCCTAATGTCAAAATTGTGCTTTTTCTCGAAAAAATGCGTGGTGCATAATGAGTTCTTGCCAACAGGTATGATAGCCATACCGAAAAGCGAATTTCAGAAGTGCTTCGAGGATTGGAAGAACCGCTGGCATAAGTGCATTATACTGGGTGTCTGGTAGCAGATTTATATTTTCAAACTTAAATAAAAAACGTAATAATTGACACAAAGTTTTATTAAGAGCATTAAACGATAGAATGGGAATGCGGATTTTATTTTTGAAAGAGTATGTCAACCAGATGTCTTCCGTCGAGTTGAACACACTGTTCAAAACGGAGCCTTGTATTATGCACCACACGCTGCTGTAAACTTGGTTCATTTGAGCTGATTTCTCGACAAATATTTTCCTTTAAAGCCACAAGAGATTGGGGATTGTCATTATAAACCCTCTCTTTGAGGTAGCCCCATAAAAAAAATTCTTGGGAATTAGATCGGGTGACCTCGGTGACCATTGGATGTCCCCAAAGCGACTGATCAGTTTTTGGGGGAAATTTTCCCGAAGCTCTGGCTGTGTGTGCAGTCGACCCATCCTGTTGAAACCACGTGTGTGAAGAGTACGATGGATGAATTCCGTAATCTGCACCCACGAACGAATTAAATTTACACTCGGTCCATCACTTATTCGCCGAATACCGAACTATGAACAAAATTGTCGACGAGCAATTACGTAAGAGTCGTTACTCTTAAAAAATGTGTCCACAGCGAATTCGCGATTCTCAGTCGAGCACTGCGACATCGTGACTGACAAATCCGCACAATCGATAATTCCAACGGCGCCACCCTCCGTCCGCACCGTTTATTACTCTTTGAAATAATCGTATTAAAAAATATAAATTTGCCACCAGACACCCTGTATCTTAGGGAAATTACTTTGAAGGAGACAAAATAAATACTTTTCAAAAAAATTCAAAATTCACCTTTTCTTTTGAACAGACCTCGTACGAAATAAAATTAGTTGTTCTATTTAAGCTCTTCAAAAAATGTTTGTCATTGTAATCTTCTGAAAAAAAGTATGCCCATTCTCTAACCCAATTAATACAATATATTGTTCACTTGCATAATAACAAAAAAAAAACAAAATTAAATGCACTCTAATCGACTTTTATCATATTATTTTTTATGGTTTTATTTATATAAAATGAGGTTGATTTCGCTATTGTTTATAAAAAACAATAATTTATTCAATTCCAATATTTTCATACCATGTTGGTTAGCTTCTTTAGTTAAATAAAATAAAATTATTTTTAAAAAGTCAGTAAATTACAATATATATGATTTGTCAATATACATACATACATATGAAAACTAAAATTATAACACAATTATACTTCAATAAAATTGACAGTTGTTGCACTGTTTTTGTTATTACGTTTAAATTTGAAACGGAAGTTGCAGTTTTTTTATTTGTTTACAATTAAAATTACGAAACAATTAAATTATCTTAACCAAAATTGGAAATAAGAGAAATGTTTACATATGTATTTATGTATTTTTGTTTGTTTCAAAAAAAAAAACTCAAGGACGTAAAGAGGATGTATATATGTACATATATGTATGTAAGTACATTGTACATAGTATGTATATAACTTCATCACATTTGTCACATTTTTTTTTAGAAAAATCCAAATTATTTAATTAATTAATTAATTAATTTTTAATTAATTCATGCTTTGAAAACTTAAGAATGTCGTAAATATTTCAAATATTTGCTTCTGGTTTTTGAATTATTCGAAAAATAATATTGTTAGTTTCGAATAGAGATACGCACTACTCAAGCATAGGTGCCATATGACTCATATCATCATATTTTGAAAAAAATCGGCATTATCCGCACTTCAATTTAAAAAAGTCATACAAGTACATACAATAAAATATATTTTTATTAACTGAAAACACCAAAAAATAACAATTCAGCATTAACTAATGTTTGAAACATATAAAATAACATAAAATCAATCAAAATTAACGTTTTACAAATAAATTGTAGTTAATTTACAAAAAATAAAAAATTTTTTACTTTAGGATAAATTGTGTTTGGAAAGTGTTTTTTTTTTACTTTTAAGCGACGTTTGGAAAAAAGAATTCCTTGAACTGGTAAGTTTTTGTACATTTTGGTAGACTTTGACGAGAGTTCTGGTGCAATTTTCTTTTTTCTTGTGGCTGAGCTGCGTGCATGACTATCTGTAAAATATAATTTCCCTGATAGAGTGTCTATGAGTGCAATGCGTGCATGCTTGTATCATGATTTCAACAAAAAACTTTGAAATGCGTTTATTGGCAATTAAGCGATTTTTTACTTAAAAAAAAATCATAGAAAAAGAAACTCACCTACAAGAAATAAAAAAAATAAATAGTCGATTTCAATTAAGGAAAAAATAAGTTGTAACATGTCCTTGTTTTTATTATGCCCTTGCATTATAAAGTCTAGTCGATTAACCGTTCAGAGGTTAACAACTTCCTGTTCGATTACCCGATCTACTAATTTGAAATTTAAATATTGTATTCGATTAACAATTGAATCGCGAGTATCAGACTTGTTAAAAAGCAACTTTTATATACTACATATTTATACACACTTTTAATTCCGGATTATTTCTATTTTTATAACATCATTAGTCAAGTGCTTAAGTCAAGTTTAATTAAACCTAGACAAAGAAATCTTTTTTTAAAGCCTAAACATTTTTACCATAAATTTTATTTTAAGCAAAAAATATCTTTAAACTTTTAATTTATGAATTAAAAGAGCTAAGTTTTTTTGTTTATTAATACAGCATATATTACAAGGTTGCATATAAAATTTTTTCCTGTTCTATGTAATGTAATCTACAACTTTGAATGTTGGTAATGTTGTTGTATCAGTGTATCTTAGTTGTATGCCATATGTGAACAAGATTTCAGTATCAAAGTAGTATGTAATACAAAGAACTTTTAAGATTACTTTGAAATATTTAAATTTTTTTTTGAAATCAGTATTTTTTTAAATGCAGGAAAGTGATATCAAAAATTTCCTAGAGTGCTCATCAGCTCTTTTGTACTCCAGAATTCTGTTTTCCCAAATTACTTCATAGAAGTTCACACAAACAAGATATGAAGTAACCCGGTGGCGTTTTTTGAGCGACTTTATTATATTAATATTTTCATTTATGATTCCTTTTTACAAACTAGATATCAAGTTGTAGTTTCTATGACATATTCGCTATAGATTCGCCGTATAAAAGGAAGTTGAAAGTAATCGACATTGTCTGTTATTATTCGATATAAAGATGAACTCTGGTGGAATTTGTCTGCTACAAGTGTTCGTCAATGGTTGAAGAAAAATAAATGACGCATTATTAAACATTTTTTTGTTTCTTGCATTGAAGAATATTGAAACTTATACCACATTCACACTTATGTTTTTAAACGTTTGCGTTTAAGCAAAGTGTTTTAATAACTAAACACAACCGTTCACACTATATTTGAGATGTTTAAGAATGACGTTTTATCAGCTGTTTATGGTTTCGTAAACACTTGTATACAAGTTTGAGAAAACTAAAAATATATTAAAATGGAAAAAAGTACAATTGTGAAATTATCAGCTGCATATTTGAGTTTTGTTAATGATAAAATTGTTAACATTGATGAACTATTTAAATGTGAAATAAAGATGTATAAGATGTATCGCTATTTTAATTTTAACGTTTAGTGTTAACGGAGTGTTTAAATCTAAAACATTTCTAAACATTTGAGATGTTTAACAAAATGCGTCAATCTATGGTAAAACATCTCAAAATCGATGTGTTTAATCCTTAAACACGATAGGTGTGAACATAGTATTAGCAACATTGTCTGTTATGTGTTGATTTAAAGATAAGTTTGTCTGCTGCGCGTAACCGTTTGAAAAAAAATATAACTGTAATTTTTTCTTCTTAAATTGTTTTTTGTGCTTTTTTTAATTTCAATTCAAGATTAAATGTTTCATTTCTTTAGTTTAAGAAAGTTCTTAGTGAAAAGTGGTTGGTGAAAAAGTTTATTGAAGAAATATATGTACATAATTCAATTTAAAAGCATTTTATAAGTTTAAAAAATAATTACAAGTAAAAATGTCATCAAAAAGAACATTAAAAAGGGCAATTAAAAAAAAGGAGAATCAGTATTTACAACGTTTAAACCAGAGAAAATCGGGAAAATTTAGTAAGTGAAAGTTTACTAGAGCAAAGCAATAAAATTGTTTCCATGACATCGTTTCAATTTTTAAAGGTTGTATCTATGCGCCGATTACTTTGCGACGATTTGGCTAGAAACTTGGAAAGAATTTTCGACTCAAATTTAATTTTCCAGTACAATTATGATGGCACAAAAGGCAAGAAAGCCCTCAAGATGTATTCGAATCTAATAACGGCCTTGAAAGGTTAGTGCCATTAAATGTTAAATTAAAAACTTTTGTTAAATATCAAGTTCTGTATGTTGCGTAATTATTTTTTTCTATTTCTATTTACATAGAATGCACAAGCTTCCAGTCTTTTGAAAAATTCCTTTGCTACTTACGCACGGCTATTAAAAAAGTGAAAAATAGAGACGCTAAACGCCACTATAGAAGAGATGAATCCAAGACATATATGGACAGCCAAGAAACTCAAATGAATTAAAAAATTAAAAATTCTTAAATTACTTTTTTCACCACTCTTTTAAAACTTATTAGTGTCATTATAATTGAAAATGAAATTTTAATGTATGATTTTATTTAAGTTACTTTTTTATTTTATTTCTTATAATATTTTTAACAATATTGAAATTTACAGAATTAATGAGTGCCTTAATTTTTTAATAAAAATTTTTAAAGTTTTTAATAAAATATTTTTGTAATGAAAAAATTCAGAATGCATGAAAGTGGTTTCTCCGCTACGTTTCTCTGGGATTAAGATCCGTAGCATAAAAATTCAGTTATGAAACGTTAGTAAGAAATTCCTCTAACAGTCTCTGTTATAGCGACATATAAAAGAAAATTTCACTGAGGAAACAAAGTGATTTTGTCCGCTACGAATCTCTGGAATGGCGACAAGTTACATAAAAACTCATATCTGAATATCGATGATATTATCTGTTAGGACTCGCTGATACTCGGACGCTTACCGAACAAAATCAATTCGGGTCATATATGATGTTTTGGACAATTGCTTAAAAAATTCATGTATGACGCCAAAATTCAGCATCTGTCATGGATGATTTAACATTGTCAGCATTTTTCACAGTGAATCATCATGACATTCGCCACTGGGAATGTTTGAAACATCACATTCACATTTCATATCAACAATTCAGACCATAAGGTTCACAAAGAAGAACCCGCTGTCCAAAAATAATGTAGACACTATAAAATCAATATCGATGCATTGATGCCTCAACTAGATAAGCAATATTATGAAAATCTATCAATTAAATTTTTTTTTAAATATCTATGTATATAAGTAACAAATTTAATGAAATTTTTTGCTTTTAGTATCAGTTTTAAGTTTTTACATTAAAATATATGTACTGTTAGTATTATTAATTCAGAATATCACCAAGTTAAATTATCAAAGATGTTAAATTTAATTGGGCTATATTTTGTTTTAAAAATAATAAAGAAGCATCATTTTTCTTCTCATATAGTACAGTCATTGCTAACTAAGAGTTTAACTGGCTTTTGCTGCCCAAAGTTATTCCGAAAAAGCAAAAAAAAAATGATTTTTAAGTGTGATAGAACCTTGTAACCTTGTAAGGGTGCCAGCGATATGTCGGATGTCGCTATTATATATAGGGTGTTTCTTTAGCTGCATTAGAACTATCGATATCGATAACTAACGACACACAAATGCACAACAGAAAAATGCGACATGTTTTTATGAGTCTGAAACTGAGGTTGAACCCAGGAAAAATTTTTCGTTTTGTAGTCAACGTGCAGATTACTTCGGCCAGGCGCGTGTAAAAGTACTCGATCCCCATTCAAAGTGTCATATTGCCTCATGGCACTAATAACCGCCATGTTGGATCTACTGCCGAAGGAATATGAATGACAAATGCTGCTGTCACCTTCCAAAGAATATAGAATTAGAAAAGAATAATAATAGAATAAAGAATTAGGTGAAATGCACAACCACGTAAATAACTTTTTTACTTTTTTACAGTAGAAGAAAAACCATAATACACTTATTTTTAGTTAAATTTGTAGAATAACCAATTTTTTCCATAAATCTAAAAAATTGTGAGAACATGAATTTTTCTGATAATTAACCAAAAAATTAATTTCGAAAATTTTGTTAGTTACGTGGTTTTGCATTTCAACTAACGATATCGTGTTTGAAGTTCGACAGAGAAGGTCGTTAAGAAAACTTAAGAATATGCTAAGATAAAGTACGGAGCCTTGCAGTACCCCTTAATTTATTCTGAAGTCGTCTACTATAACAACTCTTTGAGAAAACTCTACACAAATCGAGAGAATCATGACCGACACGGGACAAGTTTTGATCTGAGTGTTCCATGTCGCACTCTGTTCAACGCCTTGCTGATATCGAGAGCCACCATTTTACTTTCGTCATAGTGGAGTATAAACTGATACCACTTTTCCAAAAGGAAACGCAGTAAGTCATCCGTAGAGCGACACCTGCGAGAGCCTTGCTGGCAGTCGGTGAGTAAGGTGTTGGGGTCTAAATACCTCAAAAGATGGTAATTCATCATACTTTCCAACACTTTGGAAAGTGTTGCTTTCCTCCTCAATAATAAATTTTATTGAGTTAATTTTTTTTAATAGTCTATGAGGTATTTAAGAATACATTTCAAATACTTTTTTTTACGAGAAAAGCACAATTTTCCAGAAAAAGAGTCATATGAAGATATTCCCAAAGTAAGTATAAAATCTATTAATAAAATAAATAAATAAAATAATATTTTTGTAAAGCACCTGTCAATGCACTGCAATGTGTACAATGTAAGCATTCAGTTTTTAACAAAAATGTTCATAAAGTTTTTTATGTTATTCTGTTTTATTATTATATAATTAAAATTGTTTGAAAAACGTTGAAATGCAACTCAACAAGCAATAATTTAAAGGCGAATATGTACGTTAATATTAAATACGAGTATATCAAGTGCAAACAATAAAACAATGTGATTTTTTCTGAAATAAATAAACAATTTTGTGAGAACACTCTTATCATGTATTTAATATCGTAGCCGAATTGTGGGTTATTTTTCCTGTTAAAAAGTTGATACAACGCTTTTTTTAATGTAGATTTGTTATTACAATTTTCGTATTTTAACTTATTCAGTCATTTACATACATTGCTGGTATCTGGCGCGTGGTGACATTTCTTCTTAATCTGGTTTCCGCCATTTTATTATTATTTTCGATATGGCTTTCATTAAGTTTTTAATCCGTTATTTCGATTTAAAGCTTTGTTCCATCTGTACGTTCTAATGTTATTTGTTATACTAAAAAGATTTCCATTTTCTTAAAATCTCCCCTAAGAGAAAAGTTTTAGGTGTACAGTGGTATCTAGTGGAGTGTTTGATAACAAAAGAATAAGTAAAAATGTATACATACTTATGTACATGGTATGTATGTGTTTGGTGGTAAAATGGTATGAAGTAAAAATTTATTTTACTTTTTCATCAAATTGCATGCAACATACTAACAAATAAATAATTTTCTTTGACTGTAGCTAGAAGAATAAATACAGTAAACTTGAAACTTACTAATGTTAATAGCTTGACTATTGGAGCTCTTTTCCAAGTTCTTTTCATTCGATATTCTTGTAATTCCTTCGTTAATTTTTCAACGTTGGAATTGCATTTAAATTTTCATTTCTACGCTCAATAATTAGAGCTATTTAACTTGCTGTATTTTACGAAAAAATAAAGTAAAGTGAACAATCATGTTTTATATACTTATAGTATAAAGCGTTAGTCCCATGCAGAAAGCCCCTAACTGAAATAATTGTAACTTTACAAGACAAAGTAAAGACATAATAGTAACTGTTATTATTACAGTGCAATTGTCATGCTTGCAAAGCCATGCTTTCAATTATCATGCTTGAGATGTATTTGTGTTTTTTTTTTTTTTTTATCTTGGACCAGAGCTCAGGGGCTATCCCCTATATATGCAATGCATTGCACTGGAACTAGAGAGAAGGATAGGGAAGAAAGAGACAGGTGGTGAATGTGGTAGAAAGATAGAGCTTAATTCTTGCACAACTTTGCAGTTGCGTGTAAATTATAAAGCAAAGTTGCGGCGTCTCTGATGTTTTTTGAAGCATTATTTTTAAGCTAATGGAGCCATTTATTTATTATTTTACTTCGCCGACGTTTTATTGCTCAAATACCGACGAAGGAGGGTGCCGTAGCACAGAAAACTCAGAAAAAACTTTTTTTTTTCTTTCTGATTTGACCCGGCTGGGAATCGAACCTGGGTCTTTCTGGTTGCAGAGCCAACACGCTGACTACTCGCCATCAGCACCCCCAACGTTTGGTTATCAATAAAAAGTGCGTGTTAGGGGTATCGAACCGCACCGGTTTATTATAGTATAATACATGTATACTCGAATGAATTATTCCAATATATTCTTTTTTTTGGAGTCTCTCTTATTTGATTTGTTGCAAAAATTAATTTGTCAAAAATTAATTTTTCGCTCCCACAATGCAGTGTATGTGTGCTTTTTAGTACATTTTGTCATTAATTGCTTTGATTTCAAATTAGTTAGCACATGATAATTAAATTGTTGTACCAATTTTAAGGAGTGTTGTATGTTTCCATAATTTTTTAAGTTATTGATACTTTCATTTACAAATTTATAATACGTACATATGTATGTATGTATATACTACATATACAGTGTCGGCCAAGAAATTAGAAAACTTCGTATCTAGGTTTTCCAGGATCCAGAACGCGACATTCGCTCGTCTTTGTAGTGAAATAAGACAAAGTAGTATTTTTAATTTTTTTTTCTGTTTTTTTGATAGGCCTTGAACATCATTGTGATAACGTATTAGCCCTTACGGAAAATCGATTGTTTAAAGTAATGTCTGCTTGAAGTAAGAATTGTGTATGGGATACCCAGGTTTCACGGACGCTTTACCTATACCAATATTTTAGAATAGTTTAAAAAATGTTCTTGTGCTTCAAACAAAAAAGCCATAAAAAAAATTTTATAATTTCTAAGAGCACGCCAAAAAAAAATTCCAAGTCGTCAACAAAAATATTTTACAAAAAACTGACACCAAACCGAAAAACCTGTTTTCCATCCGGTTTTCAAAAATACCTTGAAACTATCCAACCGGTTTCGGGTATTTGCTAGTACCAAAAATAATTCATTAAAAATAGTAAACTAAAACCCGACACAAAACAGAAAAAAATACGGGTTTGGTTCAATCGGGGGTGCTGTTGGCTGAATAATTAGCGTGTCGACTCTGCAACCAAAAGATCCGAGGTTCAAGAGGCGGTCAGGCTAAAAATTAGCAAAAAAAAAATTTTAGTATGCCAGTGCTAAACAAGCATTCGTGCGAAGCAACGGTGAATTCGATAATAGATAGATGGAAATGTGTCAGTAGGACAAATTAAATATAGTCTATATTTCTTGAGGTTGAGCCGATTGACAGGGGTTTTCATGTGAGGAGACTTCATGAAGGTGGTGTTAGATTAAGCTAAGTTAGGTTAGAAGGCATCCGACCATGATGGGTTGACCCAAGTAGCACCGTATGTGCCGTTTTGTTACCTTAGTTACATATAACTCATACCGAGGCCACAGAATTCTTGCTATGGCGCAGCTAGAGATAGACCCCAACCTGTCGTTTTATATAAAACTAACGAGGGTGCTGATTGCGAGTAGTTAGCGTGTTGGCTCTGCAACCAGAAGGACCGGGTTCGATTCCCAGACTGGTGAAGTAAAAAAAAGTTTTGCGTCAGTTTTCTATTCTACAACGCCCTCCTTCGTCGGTATTTGAGCAATGAAACGTCGGCCAAGTCAAATAATTAATAAAATGGGTCCCCTTAGCTTAAAAATAATGCGTCAGAGAAACTGCAACACGCAACTGCAGGGTTGTGCAAAAATTAATCTGTATCTTCTTACAACTTTCACCATCTCTTTATTCTCTACACTAGGCCTCTGTCTATCTAGTTCCAGTGCAATGTATTGAATATTTAGGGGATTTCTCCTGAGCCCTGGTCCCAGGTAAAAACAAATTAATTTATAACTAGAGGCGTTCTTTCCGTTGCTAATGTTTTGTACATTATTGTGGATGTATGAGTATATCCATCCATACACACATATCGAGCCTTTGGTGCAATACCGTAGTAATTCAAAAAATCGTGAACTGAGAAAAATGCATTTGAAGTTTTGAGTCATCTTTTTGATAGTATTTTCGTTTAATAAAGTTATTTTTTACAAGTTGTTAATTAAAGAGGCATGTTTTGTAATGTTTTCTGTTTGTAAATTTCTTGTCATAAAGAAATATTTTATTATTGCAAATAAATATAGTTGGAAGTAGCTGGAGGCAATAATGACATTTGTAGCTGTAGAATCTGAACAGTTAGAGATAGAACCATAATCTTTTTTCCATTAGGTATATATTTCCCCAAAAATCATTTCTGCATACCCAGCTCAAAAAATTCAAATTTTGAGTTACTACGGTATTGCACCAAAGGCTCGATATGGTTATGTGTGTAAACAAATACGTGTTTTAGCTTTCATTATACTCTGGGGTTTTATATCTATTAACACGATGTACTACTGGCGGATATAACAACGAATTTAATTCTGCGAAATTTAATATTTTATTTAAATCAAAACACAATATACATTTGTAAATGTACATACATATGTATGTATGTATGTACATACATATATTTTTTTTTTCTTGGATCACTGCTCAGGGTATATCACCTACGTACGTAATGCCATACACTAGTAGTCTACGGTACTGCATTGCACTGGAACTAGATAGCGAGGTAGTAGTGAAAGTGGTAGAAATTTGCAGCTTAATTCTTGCAGAAATCTAGCCAATATTTCTAAAAAAAAAAGTTACCAAATTGGAAAAAACTAACCAAATTTTTAAATTGCATTTTTTTTACTTAAAATTTGTTTTTTAGGCTTTAAATTGCATTTTTTTTACTGAAAATTTGTTTTTTAAACTTTATGCTGGGCTGCATTTCATTGCTTCTAATGCCAGCTCATCAGTTGATCTTCAACCCAACTTTTGAAAGAACTAAGAATTTTCCCATGTACATATATACAAAAACTCTTAAATAATATTGGAGTAGAAAAAACTTACTAACAATTGCAAAAATTTATATACAGATAACATTTTATTTTATTTTATATCTATTTAATTTTCATAATAAATTTTAATAATAAATTTCACATATAGTTTTTAAGGGAAAAAAGCACAATTAAAATCATATATATTTCATAATTATATATAAAAAAATGTATACTTCTCAGGATAATCACAACAAAAAAATTTCAATGCTCTTAAATGTTATGAAAAATTAAATAAATAAAAAATATTTTTTGAGATATATTTATTAAGCTTGAGGTCATTTTTTATTTTATATGGTTTTATTATTCGATATTTCGTTAACAGCTTGTTTGGGGGTGCTGATGGCGAGTAGTCAGCGTGTTGGCTCTGCAACCAGAAAGACCCAGGTTCGATTTCCAGCCGGGTCAAATCAGAAAAAAGTTTTTTCTGAGTTTTCTGTGCTACAGCACCCTCCTTCGTCGATATTTGATCAATAAAACGTCGGCGAAGTAAAATAATAAATAAAATGGCTCCATTAGCTTAAAAATAATGCTTCAAAAAACATCAGAGACGCCGCAACTTTGCTTTATAATTTACACGCAACTGCAAAGTTGTGCAAGAATTAAGCTCTATCTTTCTACCACTTTCACCACCTGTCTGTTTCTTCCCTATTCTTCTCTCTAGTTCCAGTGCAATGCATTGCATATGTAGGGGATAACCCCTGAACACTGGTCCAAGATAAAAAAAAAAAAAAAAAAAAAAACATCATAAGGAATAATAGGAAATATATTTTAAATAAATTATTTTATATTAATAAATATATTTCAAAAAATATAATAAAAAAGGTCAATTAATAATATAATTAAAAATAAAATAAAAAATTTTAAGTTTTCCACAATTCTTTTGATAATATTATATTATTAATAGTATTAAAATCAAGACAATTTCTAAAATTAGGTTTTATTAAACTAAGCTCTTAAAACATGCTTTCGGCTACAGCTGCGCTATTGGCAATGACATTAAATTTTGTACGAGGTCTTCAAAATATTTTTCCCTCAATCCATTTCGACACTTTATTCCAAAATTCCGCTCCATCAATGTCCTTTTCCTTTAAAAGAAAATTATTTATTATTTATTTTCTATTTTATATTACAATTTCATTTATTATTCTTGAACTACATATATAATTTTAAAGAACTATATGTATATATTTAACTTAAATTATATAAAAATTAAACAATTAATAAAATAAAAATTAACTACATATATGATTCTAATGTCAAAATTGAGCTTTTTCTCGAAAAATTGCGTGGTGCGTAATGAGTTTTTGCCAACAGCTAGATGGCCATACCGAAAAGCGCATTATAGAAGTGCTTCGAGGATTGGAAGAAGCGGAAGCATAAGTGCATTATATCTGAGGGGGATTACTTTGAAGGGGACAAAATGGATATTGATGAATAAATAAATACTTTTCAAAATGCACCTTTTGTTTTGAACAGGCCTCGTATATATATATATATATATATATATATATATATATATATATATATATATACATATATATATAATTTGTTCGTTGTTCGTCGGCGTATGAAACGGAAATAAATCTATCGGAGAGTTCGTCCGCACGACGAACTTCGTTGACGGCGGTGTTGTGTTAATTTTCGTATGGAGCAATTTGTTTTATTTCTGATGACGAAAGTTCGCAACTAAAAATTCGTCGTTCATCCCAATTATGTTACTTGCATAATTCGTCCATTCCTACTCGTCAGTGTTGTACTTTTGAATAAGTGGCAACACTTATTGTCATACGTCCCGGTCCCTCATCTATGTCACTTTCTAGTTCCTTATTGAAAAATTTCAATAACAAAATAAGACAAACTCAGGAAATTTCATTGTATTAAAATTTGTTCTTCATTACCGCTAAATTAGAAAAAGATAACAGTAACAGCACAGAGGTCTATGGTAACAGCTCTAAAGCAATTTCGGAACTAAAATTTACTAATTGCACTTCCATTTGATGTAAAAGTAAGTATTTCCCAAGTGTGATTTTAGATCAGAGATAGGCAAACCTATACTATTACGTTTTTCGGTTGGATGAGTTACATTCATTCTCTTTCTCACCAAGAGCCGGTGTTGCCAGAATAACATATAGCCAACTTAAACGGCTAATTATATTAAAAATGGATATGGACAAAAGAAACAAAATCAGTCTTGTTATGCATTGCATCTTCAATATGCGTCACTTTTATGCGTAATAAGTTTTCTAATTGTTTATTTGTCAAAAGAATTCGACTTTTTGTTTCAATAAAGGAAATGTTGACACACATACTCGTATATAGGTCTATACAAATATTGAATATAATTTTAAAATGTAATTTTTCTGGTGTGTATACATATACCTGCAGAAATATGTCTCGAGAAATCTGCTTGGTTGGTTGGTCCAAGTGGCTGCCCACAGGCACAAGAGCGAAATTTCGAAGATACCACCTAGTCATTCCCTAACCTATGTAAGGGTTCCTCCGTCGGATCCACAGAAGAAATGCACTAAATCCACCCAGTTGCATTTAAGTATGGCATAAGATGAAGCTTTCTCACGTGAGATACCTCCGATAGGTCGTCCAATTCGTGTCTACCCAGAAGTCGGTGCCGCAGCGAGTGCAACTCCGGGCACTCGCATAGCAGGTGGAATATCGTCTCCTCCGTATCCGGCTCCCGGCAGCTGTACATAATGCATTGTGGGGATACCCAGTCTACCAGATCCAACTGCGCAGACCATGCTCGATCCCCAGTGTAGACCCTTGTATCGAAGTCGTTCCCTATCTCGCCCCTTCTGCAACGTCTTCAGGAAGAGTAGAGGATCCAGAAAGCTTTTCCAAAATACATCTCAGGCATCTTGTAGTCCGAGCCCCTCTTCAGGTCCGGATGAAGCTGATCCAAAATTCCGGAATGTCTGCCTCTGAGGGACATTTACGCAAACACCCCGTAATCCAAATGCACACGCATCACTGAATCCTGTACCATTGGTCCACCACACTATGTATTGCCGGCTCGCAGCGATCCACCATATGGGCGGTATAATGGCCATATGCATCCACTTCATCATCCTAGAGCTTACTCCCCATCTCTTACCACAGGTCCTGCCACAGTTTTAGTAAGCCACCATAGCCCTCTCGATAATATGCTGTACATTCTGTCTCCATGATAGCTTGGATTAAAGGATACCCCGAGATACTTTGCACTAACCGATAATGTCAGTGTATGGTTCTGCAGTCGACTGGGTTCAATGTCCTCTACCTGCCTAGTTCTTATTCTGTCTTGTTTGTGTTCACGCAAAGTCCACAGTCTGTAGTCTGTATTATGAACGAGAACATCCCCGTTACCAATATTGACATGTCGTTCGCGTACGCCACGACCTTAAAATCCCTATTATCCAACTCGACCAGAGCCGATCAATAACGAGCAGCAAGAGTAGTGGAGATATCACCCCACCCTGTGGTGTATATTTCCGCGCCCACATTGTCTCCTCACTGTCGCCCAGTCTCGCAGTGACTTTCCTCGTCATCAGCATATTCATAATCCATTGCCGGACGTATCCCTCCACTCCGCAGCCACGAAAGGCCGTTGGATAGCCGCCCCGGATATATTGTTGAAGGCACCATCTATATCCACGACTATATCCGACATCTATTTCCACGACTATATCGGACATAGTGTACTGCTTGTTTTCCAGAAATCTCTCTATATGTCCCACTACCTCATACCGTATTCGTCGACCGTCCCTTTAGGTAGGTATGCTCGTCGTCCGAGAGTGCATGTGCACTCTGTAGAATCTTCGGGATGATACCATCCATCTCTGGGCCCTTCTCAATGGACCACGAGATCCCTGGAACATCATACCTTCGTTGACGACGTATCGATGCGTTCCATCCTGTTTCACTGTCCAATTGAATCGCCGATCACGCGCACTTCCCCTATTCTATGTTTCGGAATCCCTTTGAACTTGTTCCAGTCAGTCCTCTCAGGATTTCGGAAACAAGGTTCCGGCTCACTCCGCAGCTTACCCTTAAAAGTATTCAGTTGTGTTCCGAAAAATATCTCTTATCAGACACATTCATATCCAGTTTATCCACCAGCAGTTAAAAGTCACCGTTACTCTCACACCCCGTAATGACGTTCTCCTTACGCCCATTGGTCCATATAGCATGTGGCAAAGAGGAAGGTCCTCCCTCCCGTTAGCTTCACCTTCGCCACTATCAGGACCGCTGAACAAAACTGTGCAGAAAGAAAGATATTGATATGTTTTTGGCTCTCAGACATGTTCTTGGCTTACCATCATCCTTAGCGTAAACGTGGACACCAGGAACTCCTTAACCTGCAAGTTCGTCAGTATTCCTGTACCACGCATATGTCGAGATCCCCCTTGGCTAGGAAAATCCTGAGGATATCTGAAGCATATTATAAATTATATTGTTATATAATTTTTTGATTTAATATAAAAATAAATTTATATATTTAAAAAAACAAACATGTTAATTACACCATTTATAACTCGGAAATGGCTGGACCGATTTGAACGATTCTTGGCATTTTGGATTCGTCTTTGCTCAGGATAGCATAATAGCTACTAAAAATTTTCAAAATAGGACCAGGAGAGCGATAGGGGGAATTTTCTACCCCTCCGAAAAGTTCGACCCTATTTTCATGAAATTTATAACATAGATAGATCTGCATCTAAAAACGCTCATAGGCTATACACATTTTCAAAAGTAGGACAAGGAGGGCGATAGAGGAACTTTCTGCCTCTCCGAAACGCTCAAACCGATTTGAATGAAATTTAGAACATAGGCAGATCTGCATCTAAAAACGCTCATCGGTAAGTACATTTTCAACACTAGGACGAGGAGGGCGATAGGGGGAAAATTTCGGCCTCTCCAAAACTATATTGCCGTTTTTGATGAACTTCAAAACTTGGATGTATTTGAGTTTAAAAGACACATTGTCAATTGTGTAACTCTGGGACGGTTACAAGGTATAACTTTTTTTAAAACTAGGACCACGAGGGGAAGTAGGGGCAATTTCTACGCCAACGATACCATCTAGCCGATTTTAATGAAATTTAAATATATTTATGTTTTTGCGTCTAGAAGGACACATATGCTACATACATATATATTTTTTAAATAGAACCAGGGGGCGACGTAGGGGTAAGATATGCCTTTCCGAAACCGATGGAGATAATAAAAAAGCTAGTATTTCAATAAAAACCAATTTCATAAATATGAATTCTTATTGAAAATACTGCAGAATTTTATTTTATTTTTAATATTCGAAAAGGTGAGCAATTCCCTAACTAGTTTATAAGCTAGCTGACCACTTTTTATGTGTTTCCAATAGCTAGAATCCCAACTTAAGTGTGCCAGAAAATTTTCTTAAAAACTGATTGGGAACAAGAGAATCTTTTACCTTTACAAATGGACGTAATGCTTTTATCAGGTTACGGATTTACAGATGAGTGTACCAATCCGTACCTTGCGGTTAAACAAATATACCCACATGGCCATAAATATTTTTTATTGTATAAAACATTTTCATTGAACCTTTGAATTTTACGTGAACGAAGTAATAAGGGGCAAAAGCTGTAATTATGTATATAATTTTAACATCACGTAAAAAATGGTTACCCACTATTTTGACGAGTTTACAAATAATTTTAACACTCATCTGGGAACCTTAGCATCAAAATGTTTTCTGCATTTGCTGTCAAATTCAATTCCTTTCGCACGTTTTTACAAAATATTCCAAATAGAAGTTGTAAGCATTTTTCGTATAAAAAAAAATATTTGATAAACTATTTAACTTGGTTGTCTTTGTAGTAGTCCGCGCTAATCTAAACATGGCTGTCAGAACTGAGAGTGGCATAAGGTCGAAACGATTATTTTTGGGAGATGCGCGTCCCTTAACTATAGGAACCCACAGTGGTACTTTTCATTGTGATGAAGTATTAGCCTGTTTTATGTTAAAACAACTGCCAGAATATAAAACTGCCAAAATTATCCGCTCACGTGATTACACAGAATTGCACGAGAATTGCGATATAATTGTTGATGTTGGCGGTGAGTTTGATCACGAGAGAAAACTTTATGATCATCATCAGAAATCCTTCCAGGAAACAATGAGCACCCTAAGACCAGAACTAGGAAATGAATATCAAATAAGGTAAGCACATATAGTAAAAATCTCAAAAGTTTAATATTTACATATGCTTTTCCACATTAGATTAAGTAGTGCCGGTTTAGTTTTTTGTTATTATGGAGAACGTATTATAAAAGAGGTGTTGAAAAACCATGGCAACATATCACTAAATTCTGAAAATTTGAAGTTAACTTTTGAACAGTTATATGCGGGTTTTATAAGAGAAATTGATGCTATAGATAATGGTATACATATATGCCCAAATGGTGATGCGCCGCTATATAAAATTTCAACACATTTATCGAGAAGGGTTAGCAATTTCAATCCTACTTGGGAAGATGAATCTACAGATGATGTTGTTAATGCTCGTTTTAATGAAGCGATGGATTATGTTGGCAAGGAATTTGTCGAAATAGTAGTTTCCACGGGCGGGTCTTGGATAAGAGCTAGAGAACATGTACGCAGAGCTATTGAAACAGCAAAATCAGTTCACGAAAGTGGTGAGATTTTGCTTCTAGAAAAGAGTTGTCCGTGGAAAAACCACTTAAGTGCTTTGGAAAAAGAATATAAAATAGAAGGGATTCCCAAGCTTGTAATATTTTTAGATATATCAGGCAGCTGGCGTATTGCTGGGGTCCCAGTGGAGCCGGAAAGCTTTTTAGGGCGAAAATTTCTACCTGAAAGCTGGAGAGGTTTACGAACAGACGAACTTTCACAGTTGGTAGGTATTGAAGGTTTAATATTTGTTCATAGCACTGGATTTATTGGTGGTGCTATATCCAAAGACGCCGCTATATGTATGGCAGTTAAAAGTCTGCAATGGTGTGACGAGAAGAAAAAAAATTAATTTTAATAATAAAGCTTAAAAAATAAACCGCTACTAATTTCCAAAATTCGTTTGTTTAATATAGGCTGTATATTTTTATAAACATATCCGTTTTTTTTTTGAGTGAACTTTTTCTAAATATATCGTAGATTTACTAAACTTAATATAGCAATGTAACAGTCCCCAGGCCAGAAAGTATTTTATGTAGCATCTAAAATTGGTCAATTTAATTAAATAGTAATCAATGTGGCATTTAAAACCCACTATGAACAAATATTGAATTAAGAAGATAAATATGTTAATGAAAGAGAAGCTCTAAATATCAATATGTATGCTTCATGCTTTTGAAAGTCGAAATGAAATAGACGCTACAATTGTTTATAATTTTTATATTCAAATTAAAAGAAATTTTGCATAATGCCAACATAATTTACAGAATACAAAAGAAACGAAAATAGCAGCGCTCTAGTCCATACGAGTCTTCAATGTTTTTGTCGTGATTTTATCCTTCTCTATGATGTAAACTGTAGCACCCCAACCACTGATGGCATCCCGGTCGAAAGCATTAATCAGTGCTTGTGATATAACTTCGAATAATTGATTTGGCTCCAAATCGGGTTTCCATAAAGTTTCACACATACCATAAAGCTGTTCGCCACAAGTGCCAGCTACTACAAAATCGTCTGGAACGTTAGGGCATCCAATTAAGTCCATATTGCAAATAAAAGGTTCCATTGTCTTGGGATCTAAGCCAGCTATTACAGGCTCAATAAAATAAGGACCAAATCGGTGCTCATATAAGAAACTCGAGAGCATTGCCGAAAATCTAGTTGGTTGCATTTCACGATTTTCTCTAGTTTCATACAAATTCTTCCGGAACATCAAACGATCTTTAACGGTTAAGATATCCGTCTGCAAACCAACAAGGCCCAAAAACATGCGTGGATTTATTTGGAATACCTTCTCGAAATCGGTTTCAATAGTTTGGGCTTGTACACCAAAACGCCTATCGGTGGCAATTGCCACACAGTCTTTCCCGCGCATTGCAACAACACAACCACCATTATAAGCCAAGATTGACATTTTAATTTTAGTTTAAAATAAGATATTTTTGGTTTTAACTATTAAATTGATAATGATTTTGCAAAAATTCTTTAAAAAGTAATGCAAAACAAATGCCGCTTGAGACCTGCCAAAGAGGATGACTTTTTGTTTCTTCTTCTAATAAAAAACCAGTATTGATAACGTACGAATTTTTTCTTGCGTTTTATTTTTAAAAGACAGCAAAAAAATTCTCTAAAGAACCCCATCATAACTTTGATCATTATTGAGAATTTAAATATATTTTTCGCGGAAACCAACCAGAAAGTAATTAATAATAAAACTTTATTGGTAAAGTATTAATTTCTTCCGTATAGATATTATTTGCTTGCCAAATATAACTAAAAAATGTTATATGTATATTAATATATTGTCCCATATTGTCATAATTCATATAAAAAAAACTCGTATAAAGTTTGACGGCTTGAATAATTTGCAGCTTCTCTTAGCTCAATTGAACGTCATACAATACGTTTTGTGATATCAATTATTAGAGAATGAAAAGTTTCATTAAGGAATATTACAAAAAAGAATAATTTCTGGAAATATAAATCAATGCTATTATTACAGTTGTATGGTAAATTAATTTAATTAAATTTTTAATGTAAACGAAAGTAAATTTTACATAATTAAATAAGACAACCACGCTAGAAGCAGGAAAAAATTTGCAAAATCAGACAAGTGGTGAAACTATAGAAACAGTGTGGTGTGCTAATTAGAAGACAAAAATTTTGTTAATAGATATAGAACAAGCACCACCTACGAATATTTAATAAAAAATAAACTTAAAAATAGAATTTAGTAGTATTTCAACAACAAAAGCTTATAAAGAGCAAAGAATAATCAAGCCGGCAAAGCGGAATCATCAACAATCCCAATTGTTACTATGGCTGAGGCGGTAGTTGAAGAAAGGCCAACAGTGCCAAGTAGATTTTATTGTCATATGTGCGATGAGGAAATTAACATTCCGAATACAAATACCGATTACACTTGCCCTCTTTGCTTTGGAGGATTTGTCGAAGAGTTGGCGCCCGCAGCGGCTTCAAATAGTAGCATAAATGAAAGCAATAGCACAACTAATGCTGGTGGTAGTAATGACGAACAGCAACTGGAGGACATACGTGGCCAAATAGCTAATCTACTGGCCTCTCGCAATGGACCCAACCTGGAAATAAATATAAATCCTGGCTCAACTCGCACCCAACATAGGGGATTTTTGTCCATAGGTCCCGTACCAACCGGAGGGGGGCGTGTGCGACCACAGAGCCTAGATCGTTTGGACAATGTACTCTTAGACTTCTTGCAATCTATTTCGGTAGGTAGTGGCTCTGTGGCGGGCGAAATAAATCCTTTTGACAACTCTCAATTGTTGTTTATGGGAAATTTGGGTGATTATGCATGGGGTCGTGAAGGATTAGATACAATTGTCACTCAGCTTCTAAATCAAATGGAAACTTCTGGACCTCCACCATTGGCCAAGGATAAGATTGAGGATATTCCTAGGGTGGATATAACTACAGAAGAAGTTGAACGTAAACTGCAATGTTCAGTTTGTTGGGAAGACTTTAAAATTAATGAAAAGGTACGCAGATTACCATGTTCCCATTTATATCATGAAGATTGTATCGTACCATGGCTTAATTTACATGGAACATGCCCTATTTGCCGTAAATCACTCAGTGGCGAAGAGGAGGATGATAATGATGTACATATGGATAATGCTGATGAGCATCATAGTTTATCTACAGGTGAATCTGTATGTCCAATTCATCAGCATCAGCAGCAACAAAATACGGGTAATAATTCTGATCAACCTAGCACTAGCAATTCCGTCGCTAATGCTTCAACTTCTAGTCAGCAGCAGCAGGAACGTTCTGATAATGTCTTTGGTTTTGAGAACATGGATAGCGTTGATTTGGACTAAGCGTGCTTTTTGTTTCTTAAGATCATGTACGTTATAAAATAATTTATGAAAACGCTGGGCGAAATTGAATTTAAATTATTTCTAACGAATATTGTTATGCTTTTTATTTTTGTGAAAAAGCAACAAATCGTTCTTAAAATTTAGATGAATACTAAATGTTACACAAAAGTGCATATGTATAAGACGATTACAATTTTCCTATTTGTTCAGAACCATAATGTTTCAAAGTATACGACATTTAAGTTAAAACGTATAAATTACTAGTAAAAGCATACAAGATTTGGAATCGTTATTAGAGTTTGTTTTAATATATTTGGATATACAAATTTGCAAACATAAATTTAATCTTTCATACCAAAAACTTGGTAAAATTGAATTGTAAACTTCGCTCAATGTATTGTAAATTATTTTTATAAAAAAGAAATGATGAAAATTATGTTATATAAAATATGTTGGACAACAAAAATAAAATAGAAATAAACACTTAACTATTTGTTAAATAATTTATTTTAAACGCCACTAATATTAAACTTTTTGTGAACTTTTTCCTACACATTACCACATAATTTTCAACAGAAAACAGGATATGGCCGTCGAACTCTATTTTTAAGTCTGTTTCGAAGTTTGTACTTATGTATTTTTACAATACTTGTAATATTTTTTGGGGCTCGACTTTTTTATGTTCGGAAATGTAATGCTTTTGTTTTGCAACATACATAACATTTTTTTAACAAACATTTTAATATTATGTAAGGATAAAACCGAAGTATAACTACATTATGACAAGAGTTTTAAATGAAACAGCATTTTATATTTAAATTGTGCTTTAAATTTTTTAAATATTGTTTTAGTTTGCAAATATACGTGAACTATATTTATATTACACATACATAAGGTATTCAAAGTGTTTAAAATATATACACATATAATAAATACTATTAAATTACAAATAGCTTAGTTGAAGACAAAATAATAAACTTTGAAAATTAAGAAAATATTTTTAAATGTTCTAAACGTTCAGTTTACACAAGTATTTATCACCCTTATTGTGTTTGGCGCATTCGTTTTGAAAACACGGCGTATTTATAAAATTGCATCGTAGTTGGCGAAAGCGGTAATATGTACAACACGTGATTACAAATCACCAGTAGTCGAAATATGTCTACACCAAATACGATAAGAGTGAATAATTTAATAGATTTGAAATAATATTGTGGTGAAACAATTTTTTTGGTCAAAATCGGGTCACCGCTTGACAATATAAAATATATGAAAAATCTAATTTTTCTTCTTTGGGAGATTTCAAAACGTATACATACATACGTATAGTTAAAGAATTTTGTAAAAGAGAAAGACCTTGTGCACACTGCGAAGATGTGAAGTATGATTGAGTTTAGTGCTGCAGGAGAAAAGATAAATTCATTCGTTCCATTGTGTGAATGAGTTGTAAATTTATGTACATATGTAAATACATTGTAATATAACTCCCGCCATTACTTAAGTTACCACAATCTTAGAATGTATATTGCATATTCTTGGATTAGTTTTTTGCCAAGATTGTTGCTGCACATCTTTGCTTTCCTAAAGGAAGTATGATCTTAAACATACTGTTTTCGGCAAACACGCAACCAATAAGTTTTAATTGATTTTCCTTGATATTATATACATATTTGACAAAACAAGTGAAATTTGGGAGAGTGAGAAACTTTTAATGAGTTGTTTTTGTTTCGTATTTGTTATAGTTGCTTTTGAAAAAATTTTTAAATATATTAATTTTATATCTACTGAAATCTGTATTAAAATCAAGTTTACAAATTAAATCAATACCAAGTCCAGGTAAGTTTATTACATTTTGTGTGATATCTCAAAAGCTAAAATTAACAGAAAGACGCTGATTAACGTAAACAAAGCGTGTTGTAAAGATTCCTTTATTATGAAAATACTAGGAAATGTTCTTATCTCGACTTATGATATTTATTCAAAAGTCCACAGATATATATTGTTACCATAGCATAACATAGAAAGGCCTATCTAATTTCGCTTTTTAAACCAGTTTTTTTAAATTTTTATATGGAAAAAATTGATTTAAAAAAAGTTGGTGTATTCCAACAAAGAATTGCTTAAGGAATTTAATAAGAAACTGACTTAAAAAAATACATTACTTTAATTATTATGAAAATGTGCCATACTCCTGTAAAGTAAAATATTAGTTAAGACCTTTCTATATTAAAGTAACTGGATTCATACATACACGTAACTCCCGCCAAAAAATTAAGCATTTTATAAAATGGTTGACAAGAGAAAGAAAACCGGTACAGTTAATCTATGGTTCAATTAATAATAATAATTGTACAATAAGCTAATGCAAGGTTGGAACCAAGGCGTCTTTAATTTGTTATTTGATCCGCCTTGGTAGGAACATCGACCATAAACGATAATATGTATTTTTAGTACATTAAGAGTTGTAGTATCAGTTGTGGGTTAAACTATTTCTGTTAATTCTCGTCCCAAATAATACAACCCTGGTTAAGAACTCAATATTCTTCTACATATTTATTTGTTTATTTGTGTAAAAATAAGTCCTTACAAAATTGTTGCACTTACATATATTAATTCGCGTTAAATTTGGTACATTTTAAATATTTATTATATTTCAAAATGATAACAGACGAAGGTGATGGTGATAGCAAAGAATTTGATGAAATCTATGAAATTGGGCAGGATTCCGAATTAACGCGCTTAACAGAAATGGTAATGTGAATGAAACAAAAAAAAAAGTTTTACAATTTTATTATGACTTCTTTTTTAAACTTTGCAGGTTCGAAAGCATTATTTAAATTATTTGGAGAAACAACTTCTTGAGAACTTATTAAACTCGACTTATAACAGCAAAAAGAATGGCATTCAAAAGGATGATAATGACCTGTGCACAAATTCAATAAAAAAAACAGCTGAATTACTGGAGGATAAAGCAGTTAAAGCATGCATGGTTGCGAAATTCTATCAAAGAGCAATGGTGAAAATTGTAAGTTAAATGACTAGAAAATAAAATAAATGCGGCGTTAGCATATTCTTAATAGAACTTTATATAAAACTTTGCATTTGCAATAAATTTATATACATATGTATGTATATATATCCATAAGTTCGAGTACATATTATTGTACATAATGTTTTTAATGTTAGTGTCAGTTCTTTGGAGCATATTTTGTTGTTACTAAAAATTGGAGAACATCAGAGCCAATTTTCAAAATTCGTTATTTGTATAGAGGGATTTTTTTAACAACACATTCTGCGAAGCTTAGTGGCTGCAGAAACAACCAGGGTTCAAGGCAAGAATCGAACAAGCAACCTCAAGATTGATAGCCTAATGCTCATGCACTAGGCTACGGAGGTATACTCTATAACAGAAGTATCCATTACGCGGCTCTTGAAGTCGATTGGAGTGGCTCTTATGCGCAATGTTTAATAATCCTATAAGAAAAAAATCTTGTTAAAAATTTTTTTATGTACATGACCAATATTTAAAGTATTAAGATAAACTAGTCATAAAAAATTTTAATACTCAGAAAGAGATGTAATATAAAAATAAAATACTGACATAATCTTCTTTTCGTAAAGAAGCTGCACAAAGGAGTAGGAAAATATTGAAAAATAAAATATTGTTAAAGTCGTATCATTTCAGCTGTTTAAACCCTTTAAACTATTATTTAAAAAATCCTTAAGTATATACAGAAGAAACCCGTTAATTCGTAATCGAAGATACCAGATATTTTTTACGAATGAAAGGAGTTCGCGAAATAAAGCGATTTCGATTAAACGAGGTTAAAATAAAAAAAACCAATTGCAGCGGTTTGTACTGTCGACACTCCGTATACCAGAAGATTAAGCACTGCTCTAATTCTGGATATTCAGCTTCCTCTTATCGCTTCACTTTTCTACCTGAAGATGTTCCCACTATGAAAACTCTTTTTTTTGCAAAATTAATGAAAGCGGTGAAGGAGCGACACCAATTTTACAAAAATTTTTATTTTATTATATCCGTTATAAATTGCAAAAACTATGTTCTTTTTCACCAATAATGGTAAAACTCAGTAAAACTTCAAATAAACTAATCTAAAGAAACCCAAAAATTCCATCAATAAAATTAACGCTTGCTGCTAAAAAAACTGCTGAAAAAAGATTAATTATATATATATATATATATATATAATTTTTCAAAACATTAGATTTTTGGATATTACGTATTATAAAAAATTGTTAACAATGAAGTACCATTTTAAAAGACTGAACTACAAAGAAAAAAGAATTAAGGAATTCTTACGAATTAAAGAGTTTTTCTCAAGACACCAGCCATTTATATCGAATTAACGCGGTTCGACTGTAACTTAAAATTCTAAAAAAAAGATACTTTTTTTCGTTGATTTATTATTTAATTTACTCTAGTATATTAATAAATCATTAAATGAAATGCATTTTTCGATTTAATAATTCAAAAAAAACTAAAAAAATACTAAATTAGTAAATTAAATAATAAATCAACGAAAAAAAGTATCTTTTTTTAGAATTTTAAGTTACAGTCGAACCGCGTTTCTTTTTGCAAAACCGTATTCGAAACCGGTTTTTGTGAAAAAGCCATTTATCGAATAATTCTTAAACCGATTTTCAAAACCTACCGGTTCTTTATACACCATTAGAAATATAGAGCCCCACAGAAAATTCTTTCCATCCATATCAGAGGTAAAAAAAAATTTTAAAAAATCTTTCTACACAAATTTAAAATTTCTGTTACATCATAGTGGTTTGGTGGGCCGAAAATTACATTCGAATGCGAAGTTTTCTTGTTGCTCCGATGAAAATATCAATTTTTCTTAAAACAATCTTCTGAGTATTATTTTCATAATAATATTACAGATAGCAGTTGTAAGACGTACAACAGAGGAAAAAAGGTTAGTAACTCCTTTGGAAAGATGTATACAAACCAAAGATGATCCGAAACCAATAACATGCTCAAAAGAAACCCAAACAGTCGAAGGACGTAAGGACGACTTTTTGTATTGTAACCAATCCCTTAATTATACGCAAAAGTTTACTAGACGTCGTTCACTTAATATTGAAGATGATAAGAATATAATATCGCTGGACGAAAAAATTGAAATGTTTCAAAAACGTTTGCAAAAAGATAAATTTGTCGATGTCGCAAATAAGTATCCTTCAATTAATAATCAGCATAGAAGTAAAAGACATCAAAAATATAATCGTAGCGAGCAAATTTCTCACATACATAATAAAGAACGTCAGACAAACAAACAGGAAGTGTATTTTAGCTCAACTTCGTCTACCCCAACAGCACCAACAACACCCATATCTCCGGGTCCGAAGCCACAGAATGTGGAGCCATCATTAGAGGAACATAAAGAATCTCATGTTGGGGAAAATGAAAATTCAAATGATAGTGTTGGTTTAGAATTGGCTCGCCTGTTTAGCGAAGAGAAAACAGAACTGGATGAAATATTTGGTATTGATCCTAATGATGAACCGGACGATCCCCAGATTTGTAAAATTTTAAAAGAAATTGAGGAAGCAAAAGTTATCGGTGCAACAACTTCCAAAAATCCGATTACAGAGACGAAAATTGAAAACCCGCAGACTGAAAAACTTCCACAGCCGCAAAACGTACATGAGCAACAAAGTATTGATTTTTCCTTGTCTATAGATTTGCGAAAAAGTATTTGGCCATGTGAACTATTTATGCAAAGGCGTAAACTAAGTGAGTCACTAGCACGCCTTCTTGATGAGGACTTACGTTGGCATGAGATAATAAAATGGAAGTTTATTGAGCTATTTGGTGAAGACAGTGATGATGAATTTACCCCCTGCAGTCCAAGTATAGAATTGAATGAGGCATTAATTGGTAGCTGTGCAAGACGCATATCCCCTTGGGTAGTCAAATATCTTATGAAACCTATGAGAGACGGATTAATTGGTAATCGTTTTTTGTTCAAAAAATTAGCGAAGAACTTGGCACGAAACATTATTATGGAAAATCAATATCCAGGTAATTAAATTATTCATACATAGTGCAAGAAGTATTTAAAAATCCCTTTCATTCATTTTTAGACGAAGCATTTATCAAAGAATGCATTGAAAACTTCTTTTGTCTGCATCAGACTGTAATGTCACTTGACGACTTAGATGTAAATATTCAAAGTATATCATCGTCTTTTTAAATTTAATGTTAACTGTGTATGATAGAAATGTAAAAAAATATAATATTTCTATTACATTATTAAAAAATTTGAACATGTCAATAATGTATATTATCGACTTTTTAGTTATATTGTCATGTCAGTGGCAGCTCACGAGGCAACAGCTTTCTTGTTCAATATGCAGAAGGTAATAGCTGCAATATTATGATTTAATTTAAAATAAAAAGAAACGAGTTTTCACGACGACATAAAGTATAATTTTCATTTGATTTTCTTTTATTAAAAATTAGAGTGCTCTCAGAGTAATTTAGAAACATTGTTTCGTTTTCTTGACCTTGAGAAGATTGTATTCTGTGAGTTCGTACTTACCCACTCTCATTTTTTTTTTTTTTTTTTTTTTTTTTTTTATCTGGGACCAGCACTCAGGAGATGACTCCTATACATGCGAAGCATTGTGCTGGAACTATAGGAAAGGGATAGTAGGAGAAACGACAGGAGGTGAAGCTTAATTAATTATTTTACAGCTCTGCTTTCGCACGTTCTTTGTTTATTCTTTTAGCAGTGCTGAAGCTTCGGTTCAGTAGCCATTTTTATTATTGTTTTACTTCGCCGGTGCTACACAATACCGACGAAGGAGGGCGTTCTGATGCGATTGTGGATTGCTATCGCTGAAGCCGGTATTGTTCAGTGACCAGTGACTATGCCTTCGCCACTGAAACCTTCCGACAACAACTGACACACAAAGACTCACTAATGCACATCAGAAAAATGCGAGATGTTTATTTTTATTTTAAAAATTTTTAGTCTAAAACTGGGGTTGAACCCATGACTCTTTTTGGTTTAGTAGTCAACGTGCAGACTACCATCCATCGTGCCATCGCCACCCTCATTACACTTCTCATGTTGAATTTGAGCTATTGCTTAGAAATTTCTTACATGTTCAGCTTTAGGAACTATAAGTAGACTCGACTGTATTGTTAATAGAATCCTAAGATTTATTTATAGTCTTAGACGCCATGATCATATCTCAAACTTTGCTATCGATTTTCTGGGTGCACTTTTAATAAATATATATTCTTTTACGTTGCTTGCTCTGCTTTTTCAAAATTAAAAAAACTTGGCGTACCTTATGATTTATGTGGCAGTTTGAATTTTCTTCATTTCTCTAGAAATTTACAAATTGGCATACCTCTTATTCGCTACAATGTGTTTGGGCGCTCTTTTCTGCTTAAAATAGCTAGAGTCTGGAATTCATTACCAATAGAGTTAAGAAATTTCGCATACACCATTTCCGTTTTCAAGAAAAAATCATGTGATTTCTAGATGGGTATTTTCTTTAAATTTTTTAAATTATCATTCATATATTTATATGATGAGATGAAGTTTTATTGTTTGGGGAACCTATAATTTGTACCTTTCTGGCAAAGATTATTTATCATTTTTATTATAAATATTTGTTTAATTTTGCAAATAAATAATTTTTTAAATTGTTAAATATATAACATAGTTAAAAATGTAATTCTTGACTAATACTGTATGATAGGCCTCTTGGCTTTTGTATTATCGAAATAATAAATAAATAAAATACGCCAATGACTTAAGACAGACATTCATTCAGAATTTAGGCTCATCCATTACGAATATTTGAAAGGATGGGGATGATGTTCTCCAATTTAAAAAAGTTATTTAATGTTTGTTTGTTAATTTAAGGACACTTCAGATTAGCAAATATTTGCCGAAATAAACATACCCAGTAAATATTGTGTTATACTTTCGTCTACTGTAGTAAGATATTCATATATTGGAATACTTTCAATATTTCATTATATCACTTTATTTCATTTTGGATCTCAATAGTGGTTACGATTATAGCGTAAATTATTTTCCTAATGTGACAGTGCCTCCACATTAATATATTAATTACAAACATTTAAGTTACATACATTAGAATCCATTAGTATTTAGCTAAAAAATACTCACTTAGTTTGACTCTTTTTTTTTTTTTTTACATAACAAAAATCAATTTTTAAGTGTTATGATTACAATAAGAGTTTTTCATTATCTTTTTGTTTTGTTTTTATAATTATATAAATTTTTTAAATAGTTATAATATTATATTTATTTCAATAAACGAATATTTGCTGTTGTTGTTGCAACTGCTGCTGTGCATGCACATGAAAGAGATTATGAACATATATCGTCAAAATGATTTGGAAAAACAGCAACTACAAATTTTCTGGATAAGACCATTTTCAGAAAAATTATCAAAAATGATTTAGACAAATGAAACTAAAGATGTTCAGTTCGGATTTGACAGATGATATTTTTTGCTTAGGCTAAACCACAGAAGCGACGAAACTATTCATTATTACATGTGCCTTAGTACTGCAATTGTAAAATAAAAGATGTTGTTTTGTTGAGAATCAGTTTTTCCCCCAATTTTTTGTTCTTAGTTAATGGGTTGCTAAGAGTAAATATTGTTGTTGCTGCTGGTGCGGCAATGATCTTTGTTGCTTCTACTTTTGCAATTCATGTTGTTTTTATATTGTAGTGATTTGGCGGGTCTGTGGAGATGATAACACTACCTAGTATCGGGTATTTGATTTGTATTTGCTGCCGACATTGTTGCTGTTGCTGCGGAAGCAGCAGCGTTCTGTTTGTATTTTTGTGGTTGTTGACCTTGCTGTTGTTGTTGCGACTGTGAACTGGTAGCAGTTGAAACTGCTCCTCCCGCTAAAGCGGGTGGTGGACGACCACGTCGTTCTATACCTCTATCTGGTGCAGCACCAGGTGCACCTCCACTGCTAATGCTACCGGTACTTGTCTTAATACCAGAAGCATTATTTGCAGCTTTCTTCTTACTAGTGTATGTCTGTTGCTGTTTTATATCTTCAACAACAAAGTCTTCTGGAGAGGTCTGTTGCTGTTGATGAACTTGTTGACGTCCAGTTTGTGCACTGCCACCACCAATGTTTGTTGTATTAGTGGTTTGTGCCGATGCATCAGCAGCATTGTTATTCATCATTGTTTCTCGAACGTTGTTATCAACATAATTTTCACTATCATTGGCTGTGTTTGTGTTTTTGCTGTTAGCAGCAGCCTTTTCGTTATTTACATTATCACTGTTAGTAGACTCCTGGGATTCTGCACGCTTCTCATGATCCTCCTCAAGTTCAAGAGAAGAACAAGCCAGTGTTGAGAGCAATAAGGCCTGTACGAATTGTGAACTGAAAATTTTAAATAAAAAATTATTGATCGTTAACAGATTTACAGACACTTTTTATATCGTTGTGAGCTTTAGTCTCCGCTTTTCTTAGGAAATTTTATTTAACTAATTTTTCAAACTGCCAAACAGAAGTTTTACTGCTTCAAGTTTTTGTAAGTTAACAAAGCTTTACTACACCTATGGTAAGCTAACAAACGGTTTTTCATTAATTTTTTTTAACAAGGGTTTACCAACCTAAGTTTTTTTTAAACAATTCTTAATAATAAAAGCAAAATATTGCCCAAATAAATTAAAATTATTAAAAATATTATGGCTTTCAAAAACGACCAACTAAAACACAATAGAACTTCTAAATACATGAATAGCTGTAACTCATGCGATTCTTCTATACCATTTCACCTATAAACTGAGACTTTCTGAAAGTATACCTAAAAACTGCATTTTCAACAAATAATTTTTTTAATTACAAACAAAGCAAAGAACTACCAACATTTAAAAATCTAAAAAAATGTATACAAACTATCGCTGTAGCATGCAAAGTAAATAGTCGTCCATTAACTGGTGGTAGCGAAGGGCGCCAATTGTATTTAATAAAATTGTGAAAGGAGAAAAACTACTCGTACTCCGCAGCACAGTTTAGAATTAAATAAAAGAATCAAATTTAAACGGTATGATTTTCAACATGATTATTACAAGAAACGTAATTCCGCTTTCGCTACACTGTTTTAGACGGGTGTTGTTGGAAAAAATTTTTAAAAATACTTAGAAAAACTTACCGATCAGCCCTTTCTCGGCCAATTTCTGCCCATTCGGAATCGCTCAATGTTGGTTGCATGAATTTTGTGAGCAAGAACTGCGATTGTGTCGCATCAGTTCCAGTGCCACTATTTCCTGTTGCACCACCGTTAGATACAGAATTTCCACTACCTCCCCCATTAACAATCGTCATGCCAAGTATGCTGTTTCCATTGCTACCACTGATTCCACTGCCACCAGGCTGTAGAAAGGAGGAATATTGTGGTGACAAACCAAAATCGTTGAAAGTCAAATAATTGCTAGAATTCAACGTTACTTCTCTAGTATTCAAAGCATTTGCAGCCAAATTTGATTGCTGCGATTGATGTTGAGCTGACACAGACCATTCATTCGTACGACACGAGCTACTACAACCTCCTCCATTAGCATTTCCACCACTTATAACTCCGCTGCCTCCGCTAGAACCCGCCCCAGTAGCACCATTTATAACTTCTGCCATGGCTGCATGTGAATTCGATGATGAGACCAAAGGATGTGCACGTCTTGGTAAACGTTCCAACTGTTGGCGAGTGGCCTACACAATGAAAGAATTTTAAAAAAAATTAGCAAAATCAAAACAGTCCCTATTGTTTTAATTTTTTCTTTAATAATTGCCGTCACTTGTTGTCGCTCTAGTTGTATTTGCATTTGCAATTGTTGCATCTGTGAAGTCGGTGGACCGCCACGTCTTACACCCGACAATTGTGAGAGTAATTCAGCAATGGGATCAACTGATTCTCGTCCAGAAGGTGATAATGCCGAGAGACCGCTTGAAGAGCTAAAGTGTATGTTAGATCGTCGAGCTCGAGGACCTCCAAGTGTGCGCCCAGGCATGCGACGTACACCGCCCCCATGTCGAATAGCTGATGGTTCGTCGTAAGAAAAAGTTAAAGAGTAAACCATATAGAGCGTGACGAAATAATAAAATTGTTTGCGGTGTCATTGTGGAATATTAATTATATTTGAAATAAATATTTTGCAAATCACCAACTGTAAAATTTTTACAAGATACTGTATGTAATGACACAAAATTAATATTAGAGATAAGGTTTATTCCTACAAAATTTTAAATTTTGTAAATGTTTGCACCTTTTTTCTACTTAACTATTTTCAATTTAACTAAGCTTAATCCATTTACTGTTAATTAAATTGAAAATAATTAAAAGCAGAATAATATAAAAATTTGTGAATATTTTTTTTGTAATGAAAAGGATATTAAAAATGAAATCAATTCCCGTGGTCCAGTCCGATGTTCCAGCGATAGATGACCGGCAAAATCATCTGTGACTAGATTCGGTTCACCACCTGGCAGTCCAGCACATACTGGACATACTACTTCTAAACTGGTTTCCGTATGCTCAGACGATACATGCTCTAATAATGTGGCATCACTAAAGCCCATTTTCTTACAATACGGACAGGTAAAACTCTGTGGCTGCTCTGAATTAAGCATCTCACCACCAAAGAACAATTCAATATCCGAGCGAGTTAAAATACATTGCATTGGATGATCCACCAAATGGCGAGTGGAAGTGACTCCCTCCTCATAACAATCGGCACATAAATCATAATCGTAACATATTAGACATTTATAACGGCGACCATTGAAATTCGATTTAAGACATGAATCGCAGCTGACACCTTATCAAAAACAAAATTATAATTTGAAATGAATATAAAAATTGAGAATTTACCTTCATGGCGACTCATTATATAGTGATGAAAACTTTAAAGAATTTTCAATTTTAATTCCTTCTCATCCACTGCCTCCGACCACCCTTCCAATCAATGATTATTTTAATGCACTCAATTTTTTTTTCAAATTATATTAGTGTTATATAAAGCTCGATGAATGATTATTTGCACGAATTAGAGCCTTTAGGCTTTTATTGTTCCTATATTTGAAATTGCTAAAAATATTTTAAAAATGGGCTTGATTTAATCCAGTTTATGGAAGAATTTCCTTTCCGTTAATAAGGTTGTTATTCTTGCAACAAGTTTTACCTGGTGGAAAGAAAGTAAAAGAATTTTTGGTATATTTAATTGATATTACATTAAATTTTCGTATGAATAAAAATTCTGATACATTGAAATTTATACGTGGAGTTATCAATTATATTAAAATTTTGTTGAAATTTATTAAATGATACTAATTGTGTGTTCTTTTCAATCAAAAGTGTATTGCATTTCTAAACCTTCGCAATTTATTGTTCCGCTATAAAGCACTTTAAAAGTAATTAATAAAGTGCAAATATTTTCAATAAATAAAGTGAAAAGTACATTGCACTTTTCGAGCATGGAAATCATCATAAAACAAAACTTCCAGACTGCCCTCTTATTGTATGCAATTTATTCCATGCAACTTATTATATGTAGGAAATTAAAAAAATAATTTTCTCTAAAAATGTCTTTGTTTATTTAAATTATTAAACTATAATATGAATAAATAACTTATTTTTATTGTAAATATAAGAATAGGTAGCGATAGGTGTATACCTAAATATATACTAATGGTCTCAAGTAGAAAGGCCCTAAGTCAAATAATTGTAACTTTACAGAAGATAAAAACATAATAGAAACTGTTTTCATTACAATGCAATTACCAAAATGTAAAAGCTTTTAAAACCGCTATTTTTGAGACTATTGCAATAAATTTTGTGACAAGGTGTATTTGTGCGAAATGTATTTTTACGAAATCGAGTTTTCCACTCATTTACAATAATTTGAGTTAGGGTTTTTCTGCTTGATACAATCGAAATGTACATACAAATAATTCTCATTCATAAATGTTTAGTGACACCAATAAAGTATTTTTGTTTATACTTAAAAAGAATCGCTAAAAATTTTTGAAATCGGGCTTTGTAATAAATATAAGTATGTAATTATGTGCGTATGAATGTAGTGTACTTCATATAGATGTGTGCATTTTGTTACTTATATTTTTGTGGCATTTCATATACTTTTTTTACCTTGTTCAAGAAAAATATTAAACTACAATAATGTATGCATTTGCACAATAAAAGAGGAACATGAGAATAAGGCAGACACTTTGAAAAAAAAAAATTACACAGAAACGTTTCTTTGTTGCTATTGACTACATTAAATTATTATTTTTTTGCCTTTCATAAGTTCAATAATAAAAATGCATCGCAATTTTCATTCCAATATTTCCTTTCGAAAAGATTTTCTACCGAATAATAAAATTTCGATATTTTTAAATTTATATATTTTCCCTTTATTTTGTTTTTCTGCTCTCTGATGACGTTCTGAAAGTGATGTTAATGTTATAAAAAAAATCGTTGATATGGACACGAATTAATTCAAATATAAAAGGAATTATAAATTAGATATTAATTACGTACATACTTCAAAAATACCTCAGCATAAAAATACTTATAAATATAAATAATAGCCGGCATAGTGTTAAGAATTTCTTAATTTACATTTCAATATACTAATGTATGTACCTACAGCGCATGGTCAGGTAATTTTTTATGTAGGGAATTTATATTTTAATTATTCATTTCTAAATTTTAAAACAATGAAAAAGCAAAACGAATTCAGGCTGCTACACTTATTACCCCAAAAAAAATTTGTATACCACAAATAGAATCCATACGTTTTGTAAATATTTTTAAATGCCTCACTTATTTAGTAAATACAACTACTACTGTGAAAATAAAATAATTATTAGAAATCTCTTTGCTTATTTTATTTAATAGGCATCATTGGATCAAAACTCGTAAACTTTAGGAAAAATTTGTAGACGAACATCATTCGTTTTTTTTTTTTTTTTAATTTTAAATAAAAATGACAACGCACATAAAATATATCTTAACAATATTATATATAGTAATTAGTTATATAGTGTGAGAATAAGTCTGAAGTATACAGAATTATTAGTTTTTTTTTCTGTACTTCTATCATCTTTTATTTTTGTTGTTGTAGTTTAAAAAGGATAAGAAAAATGCATTATTGGCCATGGATGTTGTTATATATTATAATAATTTTAATGTTTATATGATCTGTAAATAAATAACTTTTATGCCGAATTAAAATGTAAAAATTTTTTAACTTTTTTAATTAAAAGAATTTATAGTTTCAGTTTTTCTTGCAAAGAGAACAATGCGCTTAAAATGCAAGGGGGTTCATTATTATAATCGTGCACAAACGAACTTGAATTGGTTGGGTCACCGTCGTAATATCCCGCGAAGGTAAAAAATGTTATACTTTTTTGTTTGCTCCACACGCACACATACATCCAACAAAACAATTATTAAATAACCAAAATTTTTGCACTTTTCTTACTAAGAATTTCTTATGGTATGAAGAAATATATACGTTTCTTTTTAATTTCTTAGAACGGTACACAAATTTGATTCATAACTATATTTTTATACATTTTATTTCGAATGATTAAAACTTTTACTTTTGACTTTATAATTAAAATTGTTAAGCCAAGTGCAAATTTTATTTTTTCTTCACTTCACATTGCTTTTTCACATTTTAAGAAAAAAAATGTGATTTACACGTACTTTTTCTATATGCTGTTTGCGTGGTGAAATATTGCGTTTTAATAATATATTATATATTGACCTTTCTTAAAATTATAAATTAACAAAAATTTAGAAGTAAATTAAATTATATTTTTTCCGTAATATTTGGAGACGATTTCGTGCTTTTTTCTCTTGCCTTGTCGTACTCGAATAGAAAGGGTTGTAATAATTGGTACGCAGTCAGGATGATATTTTATGCACTATTTTAACTACTACCTATTTTCTAATTAGTAATCAAATTTAATTTGTAAATGTATAACTATTCCTATAATAATTTATCCTGCAAAATTACCTAAATGATTCAAATTTGGAGTGTTAAATAAATAGAGTCGTAGACAATAGAATAGGAATATATAATTTAATTTATTTTCATCATAATTGTTAAATATACATCCGGCAACCCTACCAGCTCTAAGAGCTGATTCACACATATCAAGTTTACCTGATCAGTTTTTGTTGAATTTTTTTTTAACCTGCATTTGCGTTCATACACAAAAACATTTTTGCGTCAAATTTCGCTTGTTTTACAATACTATGGTTAAGAAAAGTAGATAAAGAAACAAATTTGACGGTACCATCAAGTCTGTTCTGCTTTCCATTCTTTATTTCCGCTATTCCACTCGAGGCATGACGAACCAAACTTGATGTGTGTGAATCTTGAGTTACGCACTTAAGGGCCATTCAGACTATTATACTTTGTATTAATACTTGTCAAAAATTCAAATAATACGTGCAAGTGTGATAGTGTGAACGCAAAATGTTATGAAAACCACAAGTATTACGATAAAAAATTGACATCCCATAATACATTCTCATTTTTTGAAAATTTTCTAAACGATAATACTTTTCATCTGATTAAAATTCACAAGCCAACTGTTCCGCCGCCGGTGGCGTGCCGTCCATTTTTTGTTATTTTTTTCTTCATATAAGGCTTAATTAACATTTTTAAAATTTTAATCTCTTATTTCAAGTGTGATGGTGTGAATACAAAATATCAGTTTACGTTAGACTTTTTGACAGTAGCAATAAATGTATTTAGATTTCTGTATCGTAAAATGTGATGAAAGTCTTAATACTTGTATAATAGTCTGAATGGCCCTTTACAGCCATACCTAAACAAGAACGGAAAGCGTTTTCAAGCTGTAAAAAATTCTCATGCCCATACAATTTGTATGTAGCATACCGAAATACCGCGGGTTCAACGGAACGGCAACGCTTTGCAATTGGAAAACCGATTTTGCCAGTGCGTTTAATAGTGAAGTAAGTTTCAAATAAAGAAGGTGAAAGAAACATAAAAAAATATTTGTTATTAGAAAATGGAGGAAAGTAAATCCTTTAAATCGTCCATATAACTCATTGTTTAAACTTTTTTTTTATAAAATGCTTATTTAAAAAACGCAAACACCAATAAACTTTATTGTTAAAATAATCAGGGTTGTTATATTTATTTTTTTGATAACCCTGTTTTTTCGTTTTGACATAGCGTTGCCGCTTTTATTTATACTCGACTATAAAAATTTGTTATATTTTACAAATTTTTTTCATTTGAGAGAGCGCGCCATTAACAGTTTTATTCATTTACTTATTTTGAAAGAGGGCTACAAAAGCAATTAAAGCATACCTAAATGAAATTAATGTGTTTCTTGCTATTGTAACCTGTGAATGTTTACTTTTGAGAAAGTAATAGTCTTCTGTTGTTGACATCCCAAAGTTAATTTACACAAAAAAAATGCCTGTTGTTTTTGCTGTTGTTCATTGTTGTAGAACTGCATAGACCTAATAAATAAACGTTGGCATACATAAATGAATTTAATGTTTTTCTTGCTATTGTAGCCTGTGTGTGTTTACTTTTGCGAGAGCATGTTATGTTATGTTAAAAAACAAGTTTGACATATTTGGCTAGTTTTACACAAACAAAATACCTGTTGTTTTTGGTATTGTTGTAGAGATGAGGCTACTTGATAAATATACTTTCAGATTAACTATGAAAGTCAATTGAGAAAATTTACAACTTTTTATTAGTAATATAATTGATGCTAAGGTTGATTTTTAATTTAAAAAACGCCGTTTTCGGCGAAAAAAGCACTACTTTAGTGAGCCTAATTTTAAGTACACTTTAATAAACATGAGAGACCTTTAATGATATCTCTTGAACTTTTGATCAATTTAACCGTAAATTACTTAGACAAAAACTTAACAGATTTCTTTTCTCCAAATCTGCATGTCAGGTAATTTTTTCCTACTTAAAGTTATTGCATTCCTATTATGACATCTGCTAATTGTATACCATGTTGATGCTAACGACATCTTTCTTAAAATCATATTAACTCCTTAGCATGCAAATTTCAATGATCTTGAGATTATATGCCTTAAAATATTATACGGCGGAACATGTGATATATAGACTAGCTCATGCACTACTAATGTCTAACTTAAACTACTGTCTTGAGGTTTATTGTGGTTCATTAACAAACAATATCAATGATATTGAGAGCAATTTTAAAAAAGTTATATAATAAATATATATACCAAAACTTCTTGGTTGTACTTTCGATCATTGCATTCTTCTACGTTCGGCTGGGGAGCCTGTAATTGAAATCCGCAAATAAATTTAAAATAAATAAATGCTTTGCATTGATATTTCTTTGAAATGGTTTTGATTTTACCCAAAAATTATTTAAACTTTTTCTAATTTCATTTTGTCACATTCGCACGAAACACATTTCTATAATATTTCCCTTGTTCCTTTTACAAATATGTATCTGTATGAACAAGATTAGTAAAAAAAAATTTTAAATCACCAGAAGTATTTAATACATTTTCATAAGGTAAGATCAAACTTAAAAATATGTACTATGAATAAAGCATTGTGTAGTAAATATTGTCAACAAAAATTTATTGTCTTGAAATTATCTTTCTTTCTGCTCATATTAACATACATACATAAATATTTACATAAGTTAATTACGACGTACATAATTTCTATTTTTCATATCTTATTTTCCACTTTTAAAGGCGATGATAATGGATTTCTCTAAGAACTTTTCTTAATTTTTTGGTACCACGTGGAAACGCCCATATGTCAAATTTATTTACGCCGTGTTAAAGAGTATTATTATTTGAGATTTATTTATTTTATGTAAAAATATAATAAAAGTAATAACAGTGAACTCGTTGTCCACTTTTATTTATGTTTTCTATCTTCATATTTAAATTTATAGATACTCTTACATATATTCAAAACAGTGCACCAAGGTAATTAATATTTGCGTATCTACTTAATTATACTATATAAATTTGGAAATGTCTGGAATAATAGTGTCAGAATTTAATTGCTTTCCAATTTTATATTTCTGCAAAAATTTGTTTTTTTTTATCTGGGACCAGCACTCAGGAGATATCCCCCTACACATGCAGTGCATTGTGCTGGAACTAGTGGAAAGAGTAGAAGATTATAATAAGTGAAGCTTTTCTATCTTACAACACTGGAATTTGCACTTTATTTATTTTTATAGCAGTGTTGTAGCGCCTCTGATTTCAAGATGTATTAAATTTTGAAGCTTCGTTTTTAGTAGCAATTTTGAGCAATATTTTATTTCGCCGGTGCTACACCATACCGACGAAGGAGGGTGTTCTGATATGACTGTGGATTGGATACAGCTAAAGCCGTTACTGCTGTGACCAGTGACTGTGCCTTCGCCATTGAAATGGAAAATATTCCATTCCAATCGAATTAGGAAATAATTCCCAATGGTGGTGATAGTCGAAGTAGTCTGCTCGTTGATTACAAAACAAAAATTTTCCTCATAAGAACATCTCGCATTTTTTTTGATGTGCAATTGTGTCAGTTGTTGTCGGAAGGTTTCAGTGGCGAAGGCATAGTCACTGGTCACTGAACAGTAGCGGTTTCAACTGTATCCAATCCCCAGGCACATCAAAATGCCCTCCTTCGTCGATATTGTGTAACACCGGCGAAGTAAAATAATTACTAAAAAAATGGCTACTAAAAACAGCTTCAAAATTTAATACGGCTCCTTGACATCAGAGACGCTACAACACTGCTGTAAAATCAAATAACGTGCAAAAACCACTGTTGTAGGATAGTGAATCTTCACCTCCAGTCATTTCTCCTACTATCCCTTTCCTATAGTTCCAGCAGAATGCATCGCATGTTTAGGGGGCATCTCCTGAGTGCTGGTCCATAATAAAAAACATATGTATATTAATTGTTTACATACTATAGCGGTGGTACAAGATGTTTAAACGCTACACCATACCTACTTTATATTATAAAATAGGTCTTCTTTCAAAATAATATTTATTCTTCTGGTTTTTCCGGTGGAGGTCCGCAAGGTTGCAACATACGTTCCATCAAATCAAATCGAACTCTTCCTTTTGTTTCGTTCAAAGCGATTGAAAAATAGTCCTGCTTATCATAATGTCCCATATAGCAGGCCAAAGAATCACGATGCTGATTTGTTAACCATTCGAATTTTGTAGTGTCAGCGTGCCCCGTTCCAATATATTTACTTTGCAAATGTTCTAATTGACTGTGAATATTATAGCGATCTCCCATTTTATATTATTTTATAATTACTTGCAGCACAGACCACCACTTGCAGTATTCTATTTTGCTGCCGTTTTTTCTACCTGATATAAAAACATGTTCTAAATTTTTAGTGCTGTATTTGGATACAAAGGTTGGCAAGTCGATTTTTTGCAGAACTTTTGTATCAGAGCAAATTCATTAAAAACCTTGGAATTTGCCTTGTTTTGTTTTAAAAAAGTTAGACACGATGCATAATGTAATTAAACCAGGTTGCGACATTACGTCGGGTGATTATTCTCTGCTTAAGTTTGCGAAATAAATTTCAAAATTCTACATACACACATTTGTTAACAGTTTTTATTATTAACAAAGAGTAAAAAGCAATTTAATTTGCCAAATTTTATTGCAATCGGTATTTTGTTTAAATATTGGGAGTGAAATTTTTTTCTGACATTTTATGTCGCAAAACACAAACACACGAACACCTGTAAAAGTTTTAATGCTGCCACCTTAGTAATTGCACGATAGTTAATCTGCTATTTTAAGAAATTTTTTATACATATGTGTATGTATCAAATTAGCCTATGGTGTGTATCATAAATTTAAAAATTTATTTGGAGTGGAGCGGTAAACTTTTCAATTAAAAATTATTATACTTATAAAAAAACCTAAACTACACAATAATTTATTTTGTGAGAAACATCAATTGATAGTAATCATTGTTTAAAGCGGATTTTGATATTAATATTACAGCAATATTGAATAAATTAGAGGTAACTGTATTAATAAACCAGAAAAATGTGTGGCAGAACATGTTTGTAAGTACTTTATGAACATAATAAATATATGTGATATAAAAATATACATACTTTTCCCAGAACGTTGCAGCCGTGTGAAATAGCAAAAGCATGCCGTTTTAAATGTGATGAAAAAAGAGAAACGAGTAAATCTTCAGTAGATAAAATAACTAAAACTGATTATTCATTTGAACCCGAGTACCGTTCTGAATTTAATTGTGGTCGAAAGTATTGCCCCTCTTACAATATCGCACCAACTGATATCACGCCTGTGTTAATTTCAGCAGATCATTTCCACAATAAAGACGATTATAAAAAATCCGAGAACAGACGTACTATTGTACCAATGGTGTGGGGTATGATACCTTTCTGGCATAAAGGAGATTGGCGCAAACACGGACTAACTACGAACAATTGTCGTTTGGAGCATATGTTAGAGTCAAAATTATATAAAACACCCTTCAAACGTGGCCAACGTTGTGCTATTCTCTGTGAAGGTTTCTATGAATGGCAAACAACAAAATCAGCTAAACCATCTGAAAGAGAAGCGTATTTATTATATATGGTTCAAAAAGAACCAATTAAAATATATGACCGCAATACCTGGCAACCAGATGATATTAATCTACTAAAAATGGCTGGACTTTTTGATATTTGGGAAGATGAGCATGGTGATAAAATTTACAGCTATTCGGTCATAACTTTTGAATCATCAAAAATAATGTCTTGGCTGCATCACAGAATGCCAGCTATACTAGAAACTGACGACCAAGTAAACGTAAGTATAATTACACTATTACACATTAGTATAATACATGTATGTACGTACAATAACATGCAATACTTTTAGAATTGGTTAGATTTTAAAAATGTTTCAGACGAAGATGCTTTAAAAACACTTCGTCCAGCGTCTCAACTGCAATGGTATCGTGTTTCAAATTTAGTAAATAACTCTCGCAACAAAAGTGATCAATGTAATAAACCCATAGACCTTGTAAAATCACAAAAGCCGGTGATGAATAAGATGATGTCTTCGTGGCTGAATGTTCGCAAAAGAAAAGAATCGGCTTTAACAGCTACAGACTATGATTTGAATAATGAAGAATTTCAAAACTATCTCAGCAATGAAAATGTAACTAGCAGCGAAAGGAAATCGGAAAGCGTAGCAGCTAAGCGTCGGCGAATTCAAGATTATAAAGAGACGGTGAAGGCAACACAGAAGCAAAAAAATTTTACGTAATATATACATATATAATATATGTATGTATGTATAAGGCTTGGTCATATAAAATGTACAAATGTAAACTTTATTCCATTCATTTCAAAATTTATTGAGACTTAAGATAAGATGACAAAGCAGCAAGGTGAAGGTAATAAAGGGTGTCTGGTAGCAGATTTAAGTTTTCAAACTTAAATAAAAAACGTATTAATTTACACGAAGTTTTATTAAGAGCATTGAACGATAGAATGGAAATGCGAATTTTTTTTTGTATGTATGTATGTGATACAGACCCTTCAGATCCTTTTTTAAAATTGCATAAATAATCGCTCTTGGAAGTCCCACGAACGAATTAAATTTACACTCGGTCCATCAATTATTCGCCGAATACCGAACTTTGAACAAAATTGTCGGCGAGCAATTACGTAAGAATAATTACTGTTAAAGAGTGTCTCCACAGCGAACACGCGATGCTCACTCGAGCACTGCACAATCGACAATTCCAACGACGCCACCCTCCCTCCGCACCGTTTATTATTTTTTTAAATAATCGTATTTAAAAATATAAATTTGCCACCAGACACTATGTATGAATAAAACTTTAGAATCAGTAATTTCTATTTGAATCAATGAATGAATTTTTAGTTGTGTTTAATTTCATAGTTAATTTATCACAATAATGTGACAATTACTTTTTATTAAAATAACGGAAAAAAGGACAATTAATCCCCGACAGCAGTTGGCTAGAACACGATATACATATTTTCTATGACACTACACACACACTCTGTGTCAACAGATAGGTAGTTCTAAACTTTAGAATCTAAAGTCATCAATATCATATATTAAGGCCAACAAAATTTTAAGAAATGCATACGAAAAGTACTCCACACGATTTATTTACAAAGGCACATAGCTTTGTATTTCTATTCTAGTATAGGCGAACACCCACATAATCACTAACCTTTGTTTTTCAGTACAGGTGAGAAGGAAATTAGATTTACAACTTTTATAACTGTCTCATTTAAATTTTCGGGTTTTCCGATATTTTTCTGATATTTATTTTCGCAGTCATTGGAATATTAACCATTGTTTCGCCGTACACAGGCGTCGAATCTGTAGAATTAGTGATTTTTATTTGAGTACAACTATTACAATAATCTTTGTGAATATGTGGAAGAGTGTATAGAGTTGAGTTAATATATCGTTATAGAAGTGATACTGGGGAGTAGCAGAGTATTTGACTAATTAAATCTAAGTTGCGATTAAACTATACTCGTAGTTCCCAAGGCGCCGAACAAATTATCATAATTAAAAATAGTTTTGAAAAAAACATACTTAAGGTTTTCAATTTACATCCACCTTAATGGAGAAATGAAAAAAATCTTCTTCAGTTACGACGTGAGTGCTAAAGGTATTTGTATGAATTTTTTATATAAGATAAAAGCCGATATGAAGAATTATTTTGCATTATTAACTCAAAAATTGTATTTTTTAATTATGACGTTATTGAAGTATGTACATCGCATTTTGCATATGTACGTATACTTGTACATTTGCGCTTTCAATAAAATAAAACAAAATTAAGTATTTTGTAATTTTGAAATTGATTGAATAAGCAACTTAACGATGAAATGCATTTTCCCTTAAGAACAAAAACAAAGTTCTAGACAAAAATTAAAATTCAAGGCCATTCATGAAAGCGTAAAATATTTTTAAATTATTATGCACAAATAATAAAAATGTGAATACAATAACGATATTTGAAAACGATTAAAGCCATTCTGAGAACTGTTTGCCATTCCTATTAACATGCAAAAGTGCATACAGATGTATTTTTTCTTAAATTTTTAAAAAGAATTAAAAGAAAAATATTTATAGTTTTTCGTTTTCTAAATGTAGTGATAAGCTAACCAAAATAGTTATGTAAAATGTAGAAATGTATGTTGACAAACTATTAAATACTCTTTTTTTTTTCCTAACTGCTCAACTGTACAAGTTCCACCGAAATGTACATATAAACTACCTTAACCATACTACAAGTATATATAAATAATCGTAATTAATTCTGACTCGAAGTAAATAATAAAAAAAAGAATAAGTTTAACTGTCTATTATAGTTATACGCATAACGTTAATCTTTATATTGTATTAAAATAGTCGGTGATTCAGTTCCCTGTAGTTTAAATTATGTTTGGCATTGACTTGTAATTTGAATCCTTAATATGTATATTTATTTAATTTGCTTGTAATCTTTGTTGTTAATGGAAGTATATTTATATGGAATATATAAAATCGTACAATTGCAATGTATTATTTAATGTATAAATTTTGTTTTAAAGTAAATATTTATCTTATTAAATTCCTTTTCTATATGTATGTATATGCAATCATTTTCTTGTTTACTGAATTAATTATTAGAAATATGTTTTGACATTATCTTACTCAAATTGTGTATTAAACATATTTATATTAAGATCCTCAAATGTCCCTGCAGCACTTTGATCGAACATTTGTAGCATATCGGATATTTCCTGACCTTGTTGTGGTGGGCCCTGACCTGTAACATGAGCATGAGGATGGTTGCCATGAGGATGAGAGTGTGGATGAACTGATGGATGCGAATGAGCGACATGTTGGGCATTCTGCCAATCCCACATAGCAGTTGGAGTCGAATTTGCGGGTGCTGCTTGGTAAGTAGGAGCTTGACGAGCATTACCAGCACTTAACTGAGTGTATGTTGGCCCGTTTGGAGATCTGGCCGGGCTAGATTGTTGATATTGATAGCCTTCAGTGACTGGTTGTTGTTGCTGTTGTGGTGGCGCCGGTCTCAGTGGCCAATTTTGAGGCGTTGGTGATGTATTTGCTTTAGGTATTTTCGCCATATGAGATGTATTAGGAGAAGGCCCACCCGGAGCAGAGTTATAAGCCAGAGGTGAGTGCGTACTGTCGTAACTATATGGTATGGGATTTTGTGTGGAAGCTGGCCTTTGTACATTTGGGGGTGGTTGAGTAGGAGCTTGTGTTAAGTGAGGTGGTGGAGCTCCTGCGGAAGCAAGCATATTGTGAGCGCCGTACATATTTGGATCAGGGACTACAGCCGAGGAAGAGATATCACGTCTAGATTGTAATGTGTAATCAACACCCGGTGTTACATAAACATGTTCAGATTGTTCGGCATTGTTGTTGTCATGACTGGCGGCACCAGCATGTAGCGACGATTTATTGGAGCTATTGGTACAAACAATATATTCAACTTCATCGGTATATGGATTGAGAAAAGCATATGCTTGCGTTCTTAGCCAAATATATTCTCCAGATTTAGCTCTAGCGCGATACATTAAGGAGAACATTTGACCTTTTTGTTTAAGAACCTGTTCAAAACTTTCTTTCATATGAGACTGATCTTCTGGATGAAAGAAATCATAGCATATTTTACCTAGAAGTTCGGGTGGAGTATAACCCAATATATTCATAACGCGTTGATCAACGAAGGTAAACTTGCCGTCAACAGCATGACGTGTTATAAACTCGGATTGATTATTTGAATTTGAAATGTCATTTGAGGCCGTTGAAGTCACTTGTAATCGTCCAATAGCCACCAAGCAGCAATGTGAACCATGCATGTCGTCATCAACTGGTCTGTCCATATGTACGCCAGGGAACATTTCAGTAGGTGGCCAATTTTTTATATAACCCGTACAATGAACAACAGCAAAATTTGTTCCATCTCGGGAAGCGCCTAATGAATTCCGCTGCTTCAAACGATTTAAATGCCCTGTCACCATCGACTCAGGATTAACGTTGCCTACACGCATGCGACAAATAAAACCTCTTCTAGCACCCATACTCAGTCGCATTGAAGATTGATGCCCTTCTTTTTTAACAGTGCCAGACTTCAAATCTAATATCCGCCCAGAATTCTGCGATTCTTGTGTGGATAATTGCTCTCTTATCTTTTCGCGATCATCCGGATGTATATGATCATAAAGACTAGTGCCATACCAATCGGTTTGCGTATAGTTCAACACCGGCGTTACAGAATCCGACACGTAAATAACTCGCCCGGAATCGCAAGAGACAACAAAGAGAAAACCATCTGCCGCTTCCAGTATCAAATGTTTTAGCTCTTGATCTGTGAGAAATGAAGGCTTGTAGGTGCCATCACTGCTAGTATTGCCAGTACCTCGTAGCGCTTTCATATGGGCTACTGCCATACGCAATATCGTAAGTTTGTCAGGTTTTCGGGCTAAAGCACTGCATGTCGGCACCATATCTGACAGTTCTGTGATATACGCCGTCATTTTATTCCGCCTTCTACGTTCAATTTCACAATGATTTTCCCGGCTAGCATATCGCTCCTTGTCCTGTATACTAGAATCATCCATGTTTACAATTCTCAATAACGCTGTTTGTTTCAACCAAAACCTTTTTTTAGGTCAAGTTCTTAATTTTCAAAAACAAACACAATTCTTACAGTTTATTCTACTAACTACACAAAATATCCAAGTTTTATTTTATTTACTTAGTATACGTTCTTCTTTTTTGAACGTCGCCGTTTGCTTTCAAAATCTCAGTCGACTGTTCAGTAAGTGCTAACTTTCTTCTCTGCTTTTTATCTATGTTTTATGTCCGTAATCTCTGAGGGTGTTTTGTCTACGTTGATTTTTTAGTATATTTCACTGAAAAACTTTTCCATTAAAACTAAATTATTTACTATCCATTAGTGGCTTGTTTTTATTTTTGCATTTTTTAACAGCTATACGATTTTCGAAAATTAACTTTTAATGCAGGTTTTTTTTTTATTTTATTTTAATATCAAACTAAGTTTAACAACTTCATAGAAATTTATTTTACTTTGGGAGAAAATTCTACAATACTTTCTGTGTACGCTAGTGTTGGTAAGTAATGAGTTGTTTGATAAGTACCTGTTATTTCTTCGTTTAGTTATTCAATTAAGGATTGCCACACTACACATAATTTATTGCTACAGTTACAAGAACAAGCTTGTCTAATTTTTACACTACTGTTTCTTAAATGTCTAGTTATATATATATCCAACTATATTGAAGTACGGGAGTATGGTTGAATTTTTCATTGGTGAAAAATCTTCTTCATATCCATTTTTGATTAAATTTTTACGAGATATTAAAATTGACACTTAAACAAAAATTGTCAAATAATTGATGATGGCAGTTTTGTCACTTTGACAGCCAAATAATTATCTAGTGCTTGTCTCTAGAATCTCCATACGTTTCGTGTTATCGAAATATACCTGTAGTAACTTCAAAGAGGAAAAAAAGGTCTAATTATTAAAAACGTATCGTCCTACGTTAGGCTTATCAGTATCTTTCAACTTTAGGTGCCGGTTATTAAAGTGACTTTTGGAACGTGAAAATCTATTTTCTGTTGATTTTCTAAGTGACAATTTCACCTTTAGTAAACAGCAAAGAGCTGTACCTATGTTACAGCAAGCAGATCGCCGCGAACGTGTTACGTTTTTACTAACTGAGGCTTAATTTAAGAGCTGTGACGTAGTCTGAAAACAGTTTATGAAGGATTTTATTTTCCAAAATGTCATTGTCCAGAAAATAATCGTTTAGTTTTTGGATGTGTATGTTGTAAAAAAAAAAAAAACAGCTTGCATTTCCATACTATCTAGTATATTACTGAACCATGATTAAATATTAAAATTTTCAATTGTCAAAATTATGGCGATAAATTTTCGCAGTGTGAAAGAGGATCAAAAAATACTAGTACGTGAGATAATAGGTTTTGTTCCCTTACTTTTTGGGTAAAGTTAAGTAAAATTTCTCTCAATAATCACAGATTTTACCAAAAAAAAATGTGAGTCCGATCACAGGGGAGATGTGTGAACATCTAGTAATGAAATCTTTTTAAAAGTTATTAAAATGAAGTGTTTTTGTATTCATTTTATTTAATTGTTTTTATTTGCCTACGATAACATAATGTAGGACAATTAGTGAAAATTAGTAGCTACTACTACTACTATTGCGCACTAGATGGTCGTTGAATAATATCCAAAATAACATAAAAAATCACGTTTGAAAAAGATTTATAAAGAACTTGAAACTTTTATTTTAAGCTAGAAAATGGAGTTAATTGTTTTACTACTCCTTTGATCACTTTTGGATATTTTTCATAGTTTAAATAACATATGTATGTATATGAACGTTGATATACAAATTACACTTCAAATACTTTTTCAAGGTTTTTCAAAAGCATCGATATATTAATAAAAAAAAATTTGAAAAAAGGTTTCATACAATTTTTCATGTTTTTTTATTTTTGCTGATCTACCATCGATGCTTCAGAAAATCCTTAAAAATATTTTTAAGGAATATTTATATAGACGTAAATATATGTATGTATGTCATGTAAACTATGAAAAATATCCTAAAGTGATCAAAGCAGTAATAAAAAATGTAGCTCTATTCTCTAGGCTCAAATTAAATTTTTTAATTCTTTATTTTAGAATCTGGTCGTCAGTATAATTGTAATTTTATTCAACATGGAGTTTTGTCGCATAGTATGGTATGAATAAAACAGTTTTGAACGCTCATCTCACATTTACATAAATCTATCGTTCACGACCACTATGTAAAAATCAAATTTGTAGATTTTTTTTTATATTTAGGAAGTAATTAAGTAGTACTATAATCAGTAAAAAAATTACAACAATTGATTCTAAGGATTTGAAGAAGTAATAAAAAGATGCGCTGGCGTGACGTTACAAAGAACAGAAGATGGTTTTGACTTGCATTACAAAATTAAACAACTCTGCGAATTGGGCAAACTTTTTAGTAAGATTTGGAATTACATATATCAATTTATTTTCCATGTTATCAAATTTAAAAATATTTGCTCGTTTATTTATTTTTATTAGCATTAGCATCTGACGTTACGTTACTTAATATTTCTATTATTATTTTCTTCTGTGTGTAGAAAAAGGTATAAATATTAGAAAATTATATAAATATATGTATTTACTATATAGTAAGATATATCTTATATTATAATATAATAGTTCTTTGTGAAAATGCAGCTTCAGCTGCATTTGCATATCTTCAATGCTTGATAAAAACTGAATTTTTTTAGGGGATGGCCGCTGCAATTGCGATGAATTGTGTTCGAACTCGAGGAAATCGATAATAAGATAGAGATGACAGATGGTGAAGCTTCACTATCATATTGATATCATATCATCATATTTGCACGTTTTTTGTTTATAGCATTGTTGTAGCGCCTCTGAAGTCAAGGAGACGTACTCAATTTTTTAATTAAAATTGGCACAATAAACTTAATTTAAATAAACATTTTCAATCACTTACTATCTGCAACGGTTAGTTTATTTATTTCTTTTATCTTGGAGTAGCACTCAGGAGATGGCACCTACACATGTGGTGCATTATGCTGGAACTAGAGAAAAGGGGTGGTAAGAGAAATGATAGGAGGTGAAGCTTCACTATCTTACAACTCAATGTTTTTGTTAATAGCAGTGCTGCAGCGTCTCTGATGTCAAGGAGACGTATTAAATTTTCCAACTTAGTTTTCCATAGCTATTTTTAGTAATTATTTCACTTCGCCGGTGATACACTATACCGACGAAGGAGTGTTCTGATGTGCCTGTGGATTGATATCACCTGAAGCCGGTAGAGTTCAGTGAACAGTGCCTATGCCTTCGCCACTGAAACCTTCCGACTACAACTAATGCACATCAGAAAAAAAATTAGAGATATTTTTATGATTTAGTCTGAAACTTGGGTCGCACCCAGGACTTTTTTGTTTGTTTTGTAATCAACGTGCAGACTACTTGAGCTATCGCCACCCTCCTCCATGTGGGAATAAATGATGATTTTCGAATTCACGTGACATTAAAATATCAATCAAAACTTTGCCGTTTCCTGATCTTTGTTTACTCTTTTCTGTATATTTAAAAGTTTATAAATACTGTAGCAAATATTTTATTACAACAGCGCTATGGTATAATTGCTTTGTAAGAAGGAAATATATAAGAGAAAATAGAGAATAAAAACTTGAAAGATGTCCGAATTATTAACAGAACATTGCAGTACGTTTTGTTATCGTGACATTTTAGGCAAAATTTTGAGATTTTCAGTATAATAAAATCTTCAGCGTTTTCTTTCAAAAACATGTAAAAATTGTTTTCCTTAAACTTTAATATTATGGTCACGGTTAACTTTTCTGTGGAAGTGCCCATTTGTATTTCAAATACCTGGGGCATTCATTAAATGTAATACTTTAAATATGTATATTTTAATTCGTTTTGGAATTTTATTTCCTACAACAATTTCCTATACATTTTCATAAAATTTTCGATTACAATCGAAGAATACCATAATCTGGCCCCATATGAAAATAAATTGTTACGCCATTTTGAAAATACATATTTTTTTAATGTCATATTATATCATATTAAGAAGGATTCCTAGTGAGTTCCTAACAACATTGCGTAAGAATAAGGAAATTTTGTAAAAATTACCTCACAGCTTGGCGAAAGACACGAATTCTTTGTTTCCAGCAAATTGTTTTTATTTTTAGTAGATAGACAAAATCTGCGAGAATAAAATGTTTGACTTTTTATTAGCGGTAAAAATTCGTTTTGTTTTTCATTACTACCAACTAAATCATTAACCAAATTTTCATTACAATATAATTCAATTACATGTTAGAAATAGTAATCTAACCTAGAAATGCTACAAATAATTACAATACTAACGACACAAAGACGTTTAATTTTAAATCAGACACTAATAATGTAGCACAAAATTACAGATATTAATAAATTCAACAATTTTTGTATATATTATGTATTCAATTTAATATTTTTTTAAATTTTTTCAAATTACATTTTTTATATGTACATATTCATCTGTACGTTTCTTAATATTTATTTATAAAATTGGTATTCATATGCAAAATATAAATTTTTTAAAGATGCTACTCAAAGAATAGTAAAATATCGAAACTTAATATTAATTTAAAACATTTGAAGCTTTAGAACTAAAAAAGAAATGTTTTAAAATTTTTGAAGTGTAACTAACTGGTTAAAAAAAATCATGTATGCATGTAAATATAATATACACAGCTCATTCTCAAACACTAATTCCTAAACTAATTTCTAAAAGCAATTATACTGGTTGTTCAAAGTAATTGTGTGTAAGATAGTTTTAAAGAAAAAGAATCAGTATTAATCACAATTTTGCAATAGTAGATTAAAGAAGAAGTTCTGTGTTTCTTCTACCTAATACGGCAATCGAAATTCACAAGAATACAGAATAATTGCTCAAATTCTAATATTTTCTCAGTATTTATTACAATTCAGTTTTGTTAAACGCAGAAGTTAAAAAATTACTGAAAAGAATGTTAGTAACAAATAAAAAAACATTTTGCCTGAAGGTTTTCATCCCAAATATTAAAGTATAAATTTTGCTACTTTTTAACAATCCCTTTTTTTAATTTTCTACATTTTTTCCGTAAAAATATCTTATTTTTATTAACTTTTTTTTATTGAAATTTTGCAATAACATTTCAGAAATATGGAAATTAAATTTTAATTTTCAAATTTATTTTTTTTTTTTGATGTTTCGCAAACTTACAATATAATTAAAACAAAAATACTTAATCCAATACACAAGCGAGACAAAGAAGACACTATATAAAGGTAATTAAAAATATGCAATAAAAAAATGGTTTAGGAACAACAACAAATTTGTATATGTATATATGTATCGTTTCCGTAATCCATGCATTCAACTAACTGTCTGGAAGTTTAACAGACCAGCTGACTGTGCGGATTATGGAAAGAGCACTATAATTTATAAATGATTTTTTATGGAACTTAAAAAAAGACTTAAAGAAAACATAAAGTAAGGTCTTATTTACATATTCGTCTAGACAATTAATATGGAAAAAAACAAATCTAGATTTTTTTTTTTTTAAGGATAAACAGACCTTAAATGTGGAAGAGCTATTTATTAAAAATTAAAGATTTACATACCGTATTCATAAAAATGTGTTTCTACTTAAGGAAAGTTTAGGAAAGAAATTCATGCACATTAAAAATTCAACTTTTAAACATCCTGTAAATAAAAATTTTTTATGAATACGACAGTAAAATTACAAAGGCTTACTTTGGAATTTATTTAAAGATTTTTCGTAAATCTTTTAATTTCTTAAATGAAGTATATGTTAATTATACATTCAAATCGATATATATTTCCTCATTGTATATTTATGTATATAGTTTTTGCTGTAAATAAATTTGTTGTTTTCTGTTGTTGTTTTTATAAATATTTAAACAATTTTATTTATTATTTGACTGCATTGATAAAATTTTGATAATTATATGATAATATATGTATATTTTTAGGGTTATGCATCGAGTTTTCACTTTATATGATCTTTAGGGACAAGAGTAAGGAATGGGGAGGCTAGTAGATTTTCAACTTCTTTTATCGCTGATTTCAATAACGAAAATAATTAATAATTTTTTTCCTTTACAACGTAATTACATTTCAATCACTTATTTTTAATTTAGATTTCATTTATTTTAAATATCCATTATTTTTTATGATTTTGCTGAGGAAACGATTTTTTTTAAATCTTGAGCGTAATTCATTTGAAGCTTAATGGCTCCATTTTATCATTTGTATTTTAATTATCCTTAAAGCGTTCAGAACTAAATATGTTCATTTTATTTCATTACAATATTTCTTGTATATATTCCACTAATAGAATATATAAATTTGAATTAATTAATCGTTTAATAAGAATTTTTTTTTTAATTAAAGAGTGTATATGTGTGTTTTAGAGAGAGGGGGAGAGAGAGAGATCGGTTGCAAAAGCTTAACGGAATAACTTTTGTTTAAAAGAAAATTGCCACTCTACAACTGTTACGTTTTTCCAAATTTATCGTAGTTCCAAGAAACATTTAAACCGTCGCACATAAGCATCTGATCTTTTGCAAATTGTTAATGTTCCATGAGTGCAGCTAGAAATTGATTATAAAATATTTTCAATATAACAAACAAAAAGAGAAAAAAAGGTACACTTATAATCTACTAACTTTAGCAACGCTTAAATTATTTGCATTTAACAACAAATTTCAGTTTACGAGGTGCGTTGGTACCTTCTTTTCGGCACGTTTTTTTTTGCAGAAAAAACAAAGGAAAGTTTGTGTAAATCAAATATAAAGAATTGGTCTGAAGACATGCATACATACTTCAATATGCGTGTACGCATTATATTAACTTCTATGCGGGAGTGCATAATAAGTGATACAAATTTTATAAAGTTAAAATAATTTTTCTTCAAGAATTTTTGTATTGATTTCCAATAATTACGTGAGGATTGAGGGCAACGAAAATAGTTTTTTGCTATTATTAATTAAAATAATTCGTATGTTATGTTATATTTAACAAAACATATGTATGTATGCTAAAAATTTGACGTTCATCAAAGCGGATTCGCGAATTTGCCTTGCGAAAACCACGCATTATAAAGCCTTGATTACACTAACAACGTCGAATTTTTGTTTTTGTAGCATACACTTGAATAATTATACTGTAAAAATATATACGTTAACCTCACGAAAAATGTTATGACAGCAACTCCATGGTTAATGACTTAAATATCAAAATTTGTGTGTATTTACATACAGCTATGGACATATAAATGGCACATTTTACCTTTAGTTCTTTCTTGTGCTACAATATCGGAAATATTAATAATAAACAACAAATTTTTGGTTTTTTGCAAAGTTGTATTACTAATATTTAATATTAAATAAGCTTACACTAAAATTCATTAACATAAAAACTAAAAAAATTCATTAAGTCTAAACACTCCTGAAATGAGTTGGACACATAAATGGCACAATCTTGAAAGAGTATAAAAAATTTGCATTCCTCGATTTTTTTCTGTGTACCAGCATTTTATTGTTAATATTTAGTGCTAAACTCTTTGTTTCTGATGACAGCTTCGCACCTCCTGCCCATACTTTCAACGAGTTTTTCGCATTTTGCTTTAGGTGTCTCATACCAAGCTTTTTGCGCTGCTGACCACAGTTCGTCCATATTTTTATAATTATGTTTCGCTATTTCAATCTTGACTTCGTTCCATAGGTTCTCTATGGTGTTTAAGCCAGGGCTCTGGGCTGGCCAATCGAAAACATCAATATTCTCCTCACAAAACCACTTTTTTACTACTTTGGAGGTATGCTTGGGATCGTTATCCTGCATGAATTTCCAGTTAATTGGCATGGAGTTGAAGGCATATGGCTCCATACAGTTTTTAAAAATGTTTAAATATTGAAACTTGTCCATTTTTTCATTTATTTTAACAAGCGGACCTACTCCATGCCAAGAAAATGCACCCCAAACCATAATGTTGCCCCCACCGTGTTTTACTGCCTTCTGGGTGAACCGAGGATTGAACTCTTGGCCTTTAGGACAATGAACAAATATTTTACCATCAGGTCCCATCCTATTAATTTTTGTTTTGTCGCTCCATAACACGTTTTTCCAAAAATTTATGGATTTTTCTTTATGGTCTCTGGCGAAAATTAAACGTTTTGAAATATTTTTTTTTGAGAGAAGTGGCTTTTTTCTGGAAATGCGTCCAAACAAATTTCCCTCGTTTAATCTTCACCTGACAAGCCTGCTAGATATTTCCAAGTTCAAGGAATCATTTATATCTATTGCTATCTGCCGTGATGATTTGAATGGGTTAACTTTTGCCATTCTTACTATGACTGCATCCGTACGGTCATCTGTTTTTCGAGGTCTTGGTTTCCGACTTTTGCCTTTAATCAATATATGGGAATCCCCAGCACATGATTTCATTGCATTGTACACTTTTTTTCGAAAAAATTTGCATTACTCCAGCAATTTCCGCCACTTTCTTACCATCTCGATGCAATTTCCATATGATCCGTCTTTCCTCAATTGTGGTATGTTTGCCTGAGCCCATTTTTTAATAATTTCTCAGCTTATTTCGTTTTTGTAAAGAACGCAAAAAATAAAGTGATTTGAATTGAATCTACGCGAGAATTGAATATTTTTCGTTTATTGTGCCATTTATATGTCCACTTACAAGCAGCATTGTTTACACAAAAAAGGTAACGGTAAATAATAATTAAAAATATAACGGATAATTTGAGAGCAGTTGAGACTAAAATTCTGTCAACAACAATCAGAAGAGATAAAACTTGCATTTTTAAAGAAGTTTAGTTAGAAAATACTAAAATCATTGCACATTTTAAATGTGTGCCATTTATATGTCCATAGCTGTTTATAGAAAAAGAAACATCAGTTGTTGTTTTAATGTTCTATTTGTTTTAGAATCAACATCACCTGATAATTCATTAACCTCAGATTAACTTTGTTTATTGTATTGTTTCTGTTTAGCAAGGAATTTAAGAGCCAAAATTGTTGCTTAAAATACACAGTATTCCATAGAAATTTTAACACATTAAAAAAAAAGAATTTTAGCAGATTATAGGCGTACGACTTTTTTAAAATTTCTTTATAATACAAATTTTAATATGAAATAGTTTTATAAACTTTAAACTTACGTGAGGGTGTGCGTACAGCTGAAGGTTCATTGGGTGTGAAATTTAAAAAATCCCATATTAATATTGTATCATCATGCGAGCTGCTGACAATTTGAAATTCATCAAATTGCAAACGGAAAACTCGACCAGTGTGTTCCTAAAGCAAACATTACGATTATATATCGACATATGTACGTATATTTTATTTAATTTTTAGACTAATTGCAATCACTTACCACTAAAGTATTTAAACATAACGAATTGGCTTGTGCCCTGGGATCTAATGCTGCGACTAAATCCCAAACTTTTATTTTGCCATCGTAGGCACCACTAACAATACGCTTTGAGTCGAAACGTATGCAACGCACCAATTCCTCATGTCCCTCGAGAACACGTAGGCAAGCACCGCATTCAATATCCCAAAGTCTAAGACGAGAGGAAAAAATAATATATGCTGATAGGAAATTTCAATTGTCACCTTATTGAATTATCTGAACTTCCACTGACAACTAAACGATCACGATATTGCAAGCATGCAATACCACGCTTGTGACCGTTAAGAGTTCTTACAAATTCACAAGATGAGGTTGACCAAACTTTAATTGTGCGATCACCACTGGCCGACACAATATACTTTTCGTCAAAATCAACAACGTTGACGGCAGCGCGATGCCCAACTAATACACGACGTAATGTTATTTCACTGGGCGAAGTCATATCCCAAACAGCAATTGAACGATCCTTAGAGCAGGTAACCATCATGCCATTATTGAAACGTAAATGTAAAACGGCCTCGCAATGATGGATGAGTGTGTTAACCATTTCTCCGCTATTAACGTCCCAGACACGTACTGTTGAATCGGATGAACCGCTAATAATAACTTTATCATCGTATTGAAGACACAAAACTGAACCAGTATGACCAGTAAGAGTCTAGATTAACAAAACATTGGAAAAATACATTTACAATCTTGTTGCTACTGTTAGAGTAATAAATAAAAATATATTTGTATGAACATACCTTAACACATTGCAAATCCGTGCGATCCCATATTTTTATGGTATTATCGCGCAAACCTGATACAATTTTAACGTCATCATACTGCAGGCAATATACTCCTTTCGAATTTTCTGAACGGCAATTAATTCGACGCAACATATGACGACCTGTTCTCCAATTGTTTTCAATACTTTCAATATCCTTAAGAAATTAAATTAAAAAGAATTTCAAAATTAAAAAACTGCATTTTCATTTGATATTTTTATATATAATTTCGTAACTTAATTAAATTTATTCTTCGGAAATTATATTTTATGTTTGTAATCAATATACAAGCTGTCTGCTAGCAGATTTATATTTTCAAACTTAAATAAAAAACGTAATAATTGACACAAAGTTTTATTAAGAGCATTGAACGATAGAATGAAAATGCGGATTTTATTTTTTAAAGAGTATGCCATCCAGGTTCTTTTATAAAATTTCATGAATAATCGCTTGAGGATGCTCTTTTCCGTATTGAAAGTAAATTGCTTTCAACCAGTTCAATGTTTTCAGTGGCAGTGGTGCATTCATAGCCGAAGCAGTTGCGGGGAATCTCTGCACCCACGAACGAATTAAATTTACACTCGGTCCATCACTTATTCGACCACTGCGACATCGTGACTGACAAATCCGCACAATCGATAATTCCAACGGCGCCGCTTTTCCTCCGCCCCGTTTATTACTTTTTGAAATAATCGTATTTAAAAATATAAATTTGCTACCAGACACCCTGTACAAATCTCAATATTTTCCAATATCGTATTTTTAATAGTTTGTAGCATTCCACTTCCCTGCACACTTTCCATATACATAAAGTACAAGTAATATATTAGTTAAAAAACAATTTTTATGTTTTATTTCGTTAATTCGAATAAAATATGTTTCTAATGACGGATGTTAAAATTTTGTAGTATAAAATTATGTATATACTTATACATACATATGTATATACTTACGTTCATAATTTTGGGAAATAATGATCGGTAGAATGAATGAGGTCTGTGCGTAGTGCCAGGTCGTGGTTTAAACAAGTATTGTATCCAACCGCGACGTTCGGCCAAGCCACGCCACAAGGAATCTGTGCGAACTTTGCGTTCAATCAATTTTTTCCATAGCATACCCTCAGATATAACACGCAACCATTCTTTACATACTAATTCAGCTGCCTTCAACGAATCTGAATCCAAATATGACAATATATTTTCGCCAATATGGTCCAAACCTTTTTCTATGAGAGATTAAAAAAAGATATAATAAACAAAAAATTAATTTAAAAATGTTACACCAAAATGTTGTTCATAAATGCACATCTTATTTAAAACAAAAATGTAAAAGTGTGAAATCTTTTCTTTCTTTCTAAATTCCCCAACTTTCCTTTACAAAATACTAAAAACAAAAAAAAAATTATAATAAAAAAGTTATAAGGAACTTAACCACCTTCGCACTTTTTGGGCCACCCTGTATTTATATGGTTATCGTAAAATGAGAACAATAAAGTCAAATCACGTTTAACCTAATTTAAAATAACAATCAAACTAGCAAAATATGTATGTATCTTCATATGTACATACGAGTATATATTTTAAGGTTTAATTAAGAGTATAGTGAGTTATATTTAGTTATGATCAGTGTTTCAGGATTTTCGTCCGACTTGCTGGCGCTTATTTTATTTTGTATGAAGTAATTTGTTTTACATTAGTTGAGTTCAGTAACTTTCCCAGTAAAAATTTTTGGCAAGAGACTCACTCACATAGAAATTTGCAAAATTACTCTTTTTACTGCTCAAAAATAGAACAGAGAAAAACAGAGTTACTTGTGATCAGAGATGCCAACGATTCAAAAGCAAAACTTGTGAACCACGAAGTCAAAAAATTTGCTGTTTTTTATTATTTAATTTATTCTTAACCCGCAAAAATTCTTTCAAATTATTAATCAAATTCGAGTCAAACTTTTCTGCGCGATGAAAATAATCAGCGTTATTACTGTTGTCAAGGTCGACACCAAAACAGCCTCTCTCATCGATATGCAATATCTTTCAGTTAAAAGCTTAATTGACATTTAATGAAAGTGAATTTTATTAAATGGCAATTTAAATTTGGTAAAAAAGTGGCAACATTTCGACGTAACAGGAATAAGGGTGATAAATGTGTTTTTTTTTTAACAGAAGTAACAGTCAAGCAATGATTGCTAGTTGTTAACATCTAGGAGTGGAACGCTTGTAGCTTCATTATTTTCAAAGTATATTTATCAAGTAGCCACATATCTACAACAAAACAACAATACCAAAAACAAAAGGCATTTTGTTTGTGTAATACTCATTAAATATGTCAAACTTGTTTTTAAGTGCTCTCTCAAAAGTAAACACAAACATTAATTTCATTTATTTTTAACTGCTTTTGCAAATGAAACAAATGATATTGGCGCGCATAAATGTAAACAACTTTTGATATATGTATATGACGTGCGAAACATAAACGAGCAAAAAGTCACCTGATTAGTTGATTTACTAGATAAATATACTTTGATTATTTCTTCAATACTGATTTCGCACGGTTTTAATTTTATAGCAGTGCTGAATCGCCTTTGATATCAAGGAATCGCATTCAATTTTTGAAGCTGTATTTGGTAGACATTTTATTAATTAGTTTTCTTCGCCGATGATGATACACAATGCCGACGAAGGAGGGCGCTCTGAAGTTACTTGTGGATTACTATCAGCTGAAGCCAGTACTGTACAGTGACCAGTGACTATGCATTCGCCACTGAACCTTCCGACAACAACTGCCACAAGGACACTATAATGCAGATAATTTCATTTCACGTCAACCATCGCCATTGCCAGAAAACGATTGTTTTGTCCCCACACGCTACTCTTCTGAACGAGTCTTTTATGACTTGCGTTTCTAACTTATTTTCGTGTTCAATGCTTAAAACAGTCACATTTTGAGCACTTGCGTGATCAATTTATAACTGCACACACTCTATATACATATATAACTTTTATTTTATTCTTATTTAATTCATATAGTAACACAAAAGCCCATTGGCCAAAAAACTAATTACACAGCATGTTATAGAATAAATATACAATTACATGAGGAGGGAAAAAATATGCAAAATGTATAGAGAAAACTAATAAATAAGTATTTTCATAGCCATGAATGAATTTGGCTCCCCAGCCTTAACAAAAAAATGAATATTAAAGGACTTTATTTAGGAGTAAATATCATAAAACAAAGATAAGCAAACCGTTTATAGTAGACAAAAATTTTCGGTAAAAAGAAGGATGAGCAGAGCCATTATCAGAAATACATCAGGAACTTAGAACTTCGATAGCCTAGTGAAAAAAAATACAAAGATCATAAGAGATTTATGCCCCTATCATGATTCACAACTCAACAAAGTTGAGTTTTTTTTTTTTTTTTGAGATGATTGTCCTACCATCGGATGGGTTGTAATATATATGTATATATATATTTTTTTTCTTGGACCGGCACTCAGGGGATGACCCGTACACATGCGGTGCATTGTGCCCAAAGTAGGAAATAAGGTTTTGGCAGAAAGGGTAGGGAATAGTGTTTATTGAGATTCGATTTGCATTTTCCCACGTCAAAAGTGACAGGAAAGACGTCTGCGAGTAGTCTACTCCACATGCGTGCTATTTGGCCAAAAAACGATATGCGGTATATGAGAAAAAAAAATTATACCTCTATCATGATTCACAACTCAACTAAGTTGAGTTGTCAATGTTACCATTCAACTACTTTGTTCTGTTATGATACACAACTAATTTCAGTTGTCTTCGTTGAGTTGTTACTGGTATTATGATTTACATGTTAAAAGCTTAACGAAGACAACTAAAATTGGTTGTGGACAATAATACAAAAATTAGTCGAGTTGAGTTGTGAATCATGATAGCGGCATTAATCTTATCTTTCGTCTCACCCTCTAAAATATAGCAATAGACTATATTTTATATATGTACTGAAATCTGATAATATTATCACGTGCCGCATTGAGGTTAAAACAGCGGTTTTTCAAAAAAACTCTAGTTATTCGTCCCTAAAATCGATACGGAATTATACTCTTACTAGATTAACTCTAATTTTAAAATTCACAGATTAAAATCAAAACACGATTAGTTGAGTACTCTACTTCTCTTATACACTTATAAGATGATTCTTTTTATTATTTTTTTTTTATTTTAGTTTTTTATGAAATAGTGGTAAAAAAAAAACTGAAAGAAAGCAAAAATATTTTTCAACCACATCACATAAAAAATTAGCAAAACCAAAACTAAATCATAAATAACCACAAATTAACTCACATAACGGTTGTCATTAAGGCAGCCCGCCAGTCACATTTCTCTACAGTTAGAGGGCATACATATGTAGGTACTTATAACGTCTACAATATTGTACATCATGTCACAATAACAGGTTTTCTACCAAAAACTAATACAAAAAATAATTGTCGCTTTTCTTTTTGTTTTATTTTATACTTCTTGTGAGCTTAACGAGAGGAAGGCACACAAAGATTATAAATAAATAAAAATATTCATTCATTCTTGGAAAATGAAGAAAAGTAGTTTTGCAAAGAAGTTTAAAGACATTGTCTATGTGCTGAAATGAATTAAGTCTATGAAATTATTTGGTCATATTCATTAAGCACACAGTAGTTAGAAACTCAAAAGAAAAATCTTTGATAGAAAGTAGTAAGTAAAACTGAACCCCCATGCGGATAGTGAAGTTTGTATAGCTGGTGCTCTTGAGGAATACAGGCGACCCCAGTATAACATGGTAATTCTACAATGTTTTAAAAATTGTAAATCGTTTTGCTACAACATTACACATACATACATATGTACATACAGTGGTGGAAGTTATAAAAATAGGAAAAATAACACCAATATAGACTATAGCATGTATAAAGGTGATCTCAAATTTCACGCGTAGTTTTTAAATATTTGTTGTTTCAAACTATCAAATTCAGTTAATTTTTATTTTTCAATTTTTTATAGGAAATAATTTTTTTCTGTTGCTGTGATAATTTCAAAGTGATACGCACAGTTATATTAGGCTTGTTAGAGAAATAGAAATTGGGCGTGCGGACAGGCCACACACACATACATATTTACATACTAGTGCGATCAGTCCGGTTTTCCAAACCGTTTTTTCAGTGCTATAACTGTCGGCTTTTTTAAATGCTAATTTAAAAACGCTTAACGCAAACATTTTAAAGTTGAACATTTATTTCCCGACATTTACTACAAAAGCTTGATATGCAAATATATATACATACATATGTATGTATGAAAAGCATACATACATACATATGTATAAACATTATAAAAATTTATTACATATACATACATATATATCTGAATTATAAATTTTATTTTAGTTTCATTATTATAATATTTTTTGTGTAACATATCAATTGCTAAACTTTTCTTTAATAAAATTAATAAGACAGCGTAATACTTGCAATTTTTTTAAATAAAAAAACAGGTACCATGTTTTTTTTTTTACCAGCACTCAGGAGATGACTCCTACACATGCGATGCGATGCATTGTGCTGGAACTATAGGAAAGGGATAGTAGGAGAAATGATAGGAGGTGAAGCTTCACTATCTTACAACACTGTTCAGTGACCAGTGACCATGCCTTCGCCACTGAAAGGAACACAGAAATGCACTTAAGAAAAAAAAAAATTTGCAAAATCCTAAAAAAAATGTCGAATAATTAATTGATCACTCTAGAGATACATATATCTTAAAATGTATTGCTAAATGTGTTGCTAAGCGCAAATCTCGAGAACGGTTCGACTAATGCCGCTAATTTTTTTTTCATATTTTTGTTATAGAGAGAAAACACGTATAATTTGCGAAAAAAACGTAGTAAAAACTAAAGAGCTGTACAAAATGTACTGAAAGTTCTGTATTCTAAAGCACACTACTTCCAAGCCATGTATTCCAGTGTAAACATTATCAACAAAACAAGCATAACAAAACATGACTCTCATTGAAACAAAACAAGCACCATTTGAAAAGTTTCTCTCTATAGTTTTGTTTGTGCTTGTGTGTTCAAATGAAGCAGAACATCAAAACAAAAACATACAATGAAATAAAAAAACGGTAAATTACACCAAAAGCATCGAGTACACAAGAACAAACACAAAAAAAGGGAAAAATGTAAACAAGAGTGTTATTAAATAATATCATTTAGAAGAAAAAACACCTTCAAATTTCATTTTTTTTCATAGTTTCAACTTTCTGATTTTCGTGATTTTTCTAAATTTTAGTAACCTTAAATATATATTGAAATGGATGCATTAAATGTAGGTGAAATTATAAATTTTATAAAATTTTTGCGAAATTTTAAATATTTTTCGTTAAAGAACCTTACAAACAAACCTCAAAGCTTAAGCGAAATAAAGTTAAAAGTTATTTCTGGTGAGTACAAACCGGTCTCAAAGCAAGGACGAAGTAAAGTGTGGAATGTTTTCCCAAGTATTGAAAGTGATCGCGGTGTGGAAATACCCGGCTTTGTGATATGTAGTAAATGTTCAAATATTTAATATTTACTTGGTGAAGCATAAGCGCTATGTTAAGGCCGAAGTAGAACAGATTTCAGCAAAACCCAACATGATTGCAGACAATAGTAAAAAAAGAACTGCTGTGGAGATATTCACAAAGTGGACAGTTACATTTTGTCGACCTTTTAAAATTGTCGGTGACCCTGGATTAAAAGAAGTGGCTGAATTTTTTATTTCTATTGGAGCTGAATTTGGAGAAAATATTGATATCCCCACTTTCATACACGATCCAACAACTATATCGCGCAATGTTGAGTTATTGTACAATATTAAATTTCCTGATATAAAAAAAGAAATTTCCGCTATTGTTGATATTGGATACGGATTAACATCAGACTTATGGACCGACAATTATTTGAGAAAGTCGTATATTGCCCTTTCTATACATATCGCGAAGGGAGGAAGCATTTGTTGTAGATTACTGGGAATGAAGGCAATGAACAATGAAAGAAACACAGGTTAGCTTTTTGTTAATGTCCTTTAAAATAGCAAGTTAATATTTTTGAATGTATGTATATTACTTATTTTTTAGCTGAAAATGTTCATGCGAAAGTAGTTGAATTCCTGTCAGATTTTGGAAGTACTTTAGACAGTAAGGCAACAATGGTAACCGACAGAGGTTCGAATATGGTCAGCGCATTTAGACCTTATCAACACATATTTTGCATTAATCATTTGTTGCAAAATACGCTAAAAAAAATCGATGGATGAAGTAAAGGAAATATTTGATATGTGCAGTACTAGCTCAAAATTAGTAAGGTACTTCAAAAAGTCTGGAAATAATTCAAATTTTACCACAAGTTTAAAAAGCTATTCGCCGACTCGTTGGAATACTTTCTACTACGTATTTGTGTCCATAAAAGATAACTGGAACGAAATTACTCAAATATTGCAAGAAAAGAATAAAAGCCACAGATTAGGTAACCTAAACGTTGCTCATATAAGTTGTTTGATTGAGGTGCTAGAGCATTTCGAAAAAACTTTAAAAAAGCTTGAGGGCTTGCTTGGTCATTATGTATACTGACAACCTATTACGAAAATGTGCAATCAGCGATTGTGACATTCAGTTAGTTCAGTTTTTTAAAGAAAAACTGTTATTTTATTTGAACAATATAGTTTTAAATAATATAAGCATATTCCATAAAATAGCCCTCTTTTTATTTCCACCCGCAAACAAACTTCTGGAATTCAATGATGATGCCATAAAAAAAGCAACAATAGATATTATGTCTGAATTATCTAACAACATCCAATTAAGTACCACAACAACTCTTTCTGAAGGCAATATTGATTTGTTTGGTAGATTTGTTTCGCAACAAAACCTAACAAATTCCATAGATATGGTTAGGGAAGAACTGAAAATGTAAGAAAATACAGTCATACACTTTTATGATGACTTTGATGCACTAAAATGGTGGGATACAAACAAAAACCAATTTCCTATTTTATATAAAGCTAGTCTCAGGATACTGGCCATTCCTGCAACAAGTGCAGGAAACTGCTGCTCGAAGCTTATTAACTGACAAAAGGTGTATATTGGGTGGAAATACAGAAACAGTATCCCAAATTATGTTTTTAAATTATAATAATTAAGTTATTAGTATATTTACTTCACTATACATGCCAAAAATATTTTTTGTCGAATATTGTTTTTTGTTCTCTTCCATTTTAAAAGTGAAATTTTTTTTTCTTAATTTCTTTTAAAATAAAAATGTTAGACTAAGCTAGATATATACATATAAGTTTATATACATATATATAAATTTTTTTTTTTTAATATGAATTGTGATATTTTTATTTTATTTGTTTTTCCAAATGTGAATTAAAAAAATTTTATTTTTGCACACATACATTCGATTTTTTATGTTCATAAAAAATGCAAAAGTTTCTTTGCAAGTTTGTCTACGAGTTATTCAAACATGTTTTGAATGTTCCAAAATAGTTTTGATCTTCTACTTCTTTTCTCTTCTACTTCAGCCTTGTTCTATTTTACCATTGTTTTGTTGTACTTTTGTTCTCTTCTTCAATGTTTTGATCGTGGAACAAAAGAAATATTTTTGGAAGTGTGTTTTGCAATGAGCAAGTATACATACACACTAATTGCAATTTCATGAAATGCTTGTAAGACATTTTTGTGGTCTTTGTGCCACACTTTTCTTTTTAAACACACACTACAGAGTAAATTATAATATCTGTCCACAGCTGTCAAATATTTGACAGCAATTGGAAAGCTCTGCGCATGAAAAAACACATAAGCTATATATAAGCTTGCAAATATAGGACCAGTAGGATAGGGGTGAACTAGGATTTCTGTCCCGCGAAAAATTTTGCGAAATTTTGAAACATATTTAGATAGATAGACCTGCATCTAGAAAAAGACTATATATATGGATATGTTTTAAGTTAAAACCAAAGGAGAGTAGGGGACGAATTCTTCCCCACGGTAACTCAAAATCCATCTATAAGGACATATGTGCTACGTGTTTTTCAAAAAAAAATATGAATTTGATATTAAACATTTATTTTTAATTGCTTGACAGGGAACAAAAAAGTACTAGAAAAGGTAATTTCTTGAACGTATTTCGTACTATTTTAAATATTTTTAATGTAACTCTTTCATTGCATAGGCCTGGAAATAAAAAAAAGAAGAAATTGATATGTCAAAATAAATATGCCGACCACTGTATATTCTTTAAAATCATTAGAAACCTTTTATGTGTGACTATGCTAAAGACATTTTCTCGAATACATGCAGATTTTAGTCATAATAACTTCATCTCCAAGTGGCAAAAAGGATCTCAAAACATTTCTTTTCTCTAGTAATATCACTTAATTTTATTAATCACGATAATTACAATATTTCACAAAAAATGTAAATTTAAAATCATTTAAAGTTTAAATCATTCAAACATTGTTTTATTTATGGTCAATTCAAAAGCCTTGCAAATAACAATTAAAAATTATTCACTCACTCATATCAAGTTGTTAAGAGTTTGTTTATTTTTAAAATTGTTGATGACTCAAATGTCATTGATTTCATTACGAAAATTAAGCATTTAGAATGCAAACATTTTTTAAAACTAACTAAAATTGTATGTGAGTACGCGTAAAAATATAAGTCTCAACAAATTAAATATATATAATAAAATATTTTATTACTCTGCCGTTTCAGTGAACTTATAAATTATTAATTACTTTAAATATGCAAATCATAAATGTGATGGGAAGTGAAAGTGTGTGTGTGTTTTTTTTAATAAAGTTAATCGACAGGAATTATTTAAGTTAGAAACGTGTTCAGTCTTCTAGAGATAGTAAAATCAATTGTCAATAGCGGATTTAAAATTGAAAAATTTTAATTAAACTACATAAATAAAAAATTAATTGTCGTTATAAAACTCCCAAATTGGGAATTTAAATACGAAAAATTACGACAAAGATTGCAATTTTTAAAATCTGTTTAATTAGTGTTCAGCTCAGATCACTCTTACTATGAATTAATAAAAAAAAAACGGACATAACCCAGCAAAAAACAATTAAATGCGTTCACTATAAATTGATATTTTCATGGTTTCTTAGCACTTCTTTATCTCAATTAATTTCAATGAACAACTGCGATATCGAATGAAATTCCTATACACTTTACTAAAATTTGGTTTCACATTTCGATTCGAATGGAAAAGATAGTGTAGACGCTATTTTTTTTAGGTAATAGGAGCCATTTTACTTATTATTTTAGTATTATTCAAATAGCGCTGTAGCATAGAAAAATCAGAAAAAATTTTTGACTTGAACATAAATATTTATATATATGTACATATTATTATTTATAAAACCGAGTTACATATTTAATTTTATCAAGGTTTCCCACGTCTTTAATATTAATTTTAAATGTCATTTAATAGACCGACGCTATTAATTTGCACTGCATTTGTTTTGTTTTCATTCAATTTACATTAATTCATTCTAAACCATAAATTAATACTCTTTATATTGTGTGTTAAATTGGTAAAATAATTATTTATAGAATAAAGTTGAAATCAACTTAATTCCTTCAACACCTTATGCACACATTTATAATTTTTGAATCAAAATTTCTTTGTTAATGGTTTGAAATGCTAAAGAAAATTACTTACTCGGTAATAGTGAAATAAAATCTCTCTGTAACATTGGCTTGAGAAAAGCATCTATATGACCATGCTGATAATGACACATACGTGACAGTAGTTGTTCAACAAAATCCACTTGATCAGCTTCGGTCCATTGCGAAAAATATGTCAAACAGGTTTCACGCTCAACTTGAAACGTAGGAGAGGCTTCTTTCTTGCGAACTGGATCATATAGCATTGTTGATGTGAACTAAATTTTAATATAAGAACGAATTAATGAAAACGTTAAAAAAGTAACCAAATATATTGAAAATTAATAATTTTTGCTCACAATTGCATTTTTAGTTTCATTGTACATAACGTATAACAGTTCACAACAATACATATGATTATCGGAAATTCTATGCTGATTTCGATGATCGAGTATTGTGGACTATACGTCTACGACTACTGGTTTTTTTTGTAAGCTTTACCGATTGATAAAAACGAACATTACATATCGCACACTTAGTTATCAGCAATGCGACTGTACATACATTAATCTATGCGCAAAACAAAGTCATACTGCATACTTGGTGTTTTATTTAGTCATCTTTTGTCCTTCTTAAAGTGATTAACATTTCTTAAAGATGCTTTTTTTAAATATATATTTCATATTAAAATAAAATAGTTGTTAAGCAATTTCGTAAAGAAAAGGAGTGCATGCGACAGCACACAAGATATAATTTATATTTTCATAGGCAATAAAAAAAACCCCATAAAACCATGAGGAAATCGTCCGGAGCTTAATTGTTTTTTAACAGTGCTCAAGGGATATCGCCTACATATGCAATGCATAGCATTGGAAGTATATATAAGAGACGTTGTTAGTGTAGAGAATAGACAGGCTGAAAGTGGTAGAAGTGTAAATTGTAAAGTAAAATTGCGGCGTCTCTGATGTTAATTTTGATGCATTATTTATATTTAATCTTATGGAAGCCACTTTATTTACTACGACGTTTTATTGCTCAAATATCAGCTGTTTTTTACTCTAAACTCTAATTTCATTTATTGAATTATTTAACCGAGCCCATAACGCCATACATATATGATTAATATATAATATTATAAGTAATGATTATGTAAATTAGTAAAAAATATATCATTTGTTATATATGTAGGTATTAACTGTTACAACTACTCATAAATAAATAAATAAATAAATATATGTAATACATTACAGTGATAGTAAATTCTGAGCCCCTTTGGTAAACGTTGTATTTGTTTATCATTAGTAAGGCTTGTGAAAAAATAAATTAAAATGAGATCTATCATATCATGCAAAATCTTAATAATGTTGTTATGGACATTGTGTAAATATTTGCATAATATAAATAAATTGGTTAGCATATAAACATGTAGTGCAATTATATAGCTTTGAAATATTCAAAGTATTTTTCTCTGATTGTTGATATTGTGTAACTAAAACTTTTTAACTGCCTTGGCAGCTGATTCGAAATTCGCGACGAACGCGAGAATGTGAAATGGCTGGGGTCTAACTGGATAATCACGCACAGGTGCAGTTTTTATTTAATTTGTAATAACTGTAGCTCGATTCAATTCTAAATATTCTAAAATTTTTAAATGTTGTAGTTCAACAGAATACAAAGATATGTATTTGATTTTATAAGCTAATACTCGTTGAGACCACTGTGCAGTTGTCATAGTGACTTCTTTGCCTTCAGCTCAGTATTTATTTACAAGAACTAAATTTTTAATAACTCAAGTGAAATAATTTAAACCCAATTGATAAAAACAAAATACAAAATAAAAGAAATGTATTTTATATTAATAATTAAGGTAAATTAAAGCTTTACAATAGAGGTGAAACTAAAGTTGAAAGTTAAAACCTTGGATTCACAGAATATTCATTAAATAAATAATGACAACAATAAAAATAATATCACTATCGGTAATACTAAGATATATTTTAGATAATCAAAATGAAAAAAACAAAACTTACTGGTTGTGAATTTGAATTGGTTTCATCCATAATTTTATCAGTCTCCATTTTCATCATAATTTTAAACAGCTTTTTTTGTAATTTTAGCAAAATTTCTTTAAACTGTTTTTGCAGGCAATAAATGACATGAATAATTTAAGTCAAAAAAGTGTGTTCGCTATTAATAGTTATCTTTTTCTTTTTTTTTACACTTAAAATGTATTTACCACAATTTTTTTTAAAACAACAAATAAAATAAAATCACAGTAAAAATCGTGGAAATTAAATAAAAAGTTTGAATCTTTTCACTAAATACAATCGCGTTTTTTTACAATAACAACACGTACTTTAAATTTTAATTCAATTCAAAAGAAAAGGATAAATAGAACACTAAAAAGTTAGCAATGTTATCCGTTTCGCACACCTAAGTGACGTTTGTAAGGTTTAGACTTCTACAGCACTCCTTCTCGCACATATTATTTTTGCCATGGGCAACATGCAAAAATTAGTACCTTTCTGCCTCACACTTATTCAAAGCTGAGGGCCAAGCGCAAGTCATTTGCAAAGAAAATTTTATTAATTTCGTTATTTTTCATTCAATATCTACAATTATAAAATTGTTCACATCACAAAAGATGCATGGAATATGCAGATATTGATTATAAATAATTCTTTGCAGATCGCTACAAGAATTATTGCTTTTCTTCAAACTTTAAAAAAACACTACCAACACATCCAAGCTCATCGTGAGTGGATGTAAAACTGAAATGTTACCCTGTGACTGAATGAGTGATGGTAATTCCAGCGATTTCAGCGAGAGATAAAGGAATATAAATATTAATTTCTTAGTTGAATTTGGGCGATTTTCAATTAAAAATTTTGATATGGCACACCCACTTGCAAGGTAACACAATTGTGATGGCCCAGTATTACTAGGTTACATCAACTCGAAGGTGTGTAATTTTCGAAGAATTTTTGATAGTTCATTTGCCAGAATGAAAAGATGCAGATTTTGCACCAAAGCGAATTCATACCATGTGGCCGCATTATGTAAAATTCTCATCGGCTGATTTGTGTTCAAGTGTCAAAGTTGTGTTCAACAAAAAATATGTTAATACGTGAACTGTTTTGACAACTATAAGAAAATTGTTTTATTTGTCAAAAAACTAGATGTTGATATGAATTCGCTTTGGCTGATACTTTTTACTGCATACATATATATGTGTTTGTTTACTTTCTGACGACGGCTTTTTATAAATTGTTGACAGATAAATAACGCTACCTAATTTTGTTTTCGTCTGTGTGTTACTTTCTACCAAGGTTTATTAATAGAAGGTTGTCACATGGCGAATTCGTCAATTCGTCAAATTTTTTGTGTACATGTGTTTTGTTAAATAAAATATAACCTAAAAAGAACGTGTTAAATTAGTGTAATATGAGTTCAAATTAAATTAATTATTACAAAAACTAATATATTTTTCATTCTTATTATTATAGTATTATATTATAATTATTAAATTATTTACATCCATTTTTTTTAACTTTCTCATAAAAGTAAAGAAGGTTTGACGTTCGCCTCAAAAAATATGTTACAAAATCTTGTATCAGCTGACAGGCGAATTTGCTAGTGAGTTTACCTGGTAATGAATTTGCCTTGCTTTCTACTTTATTTTTAATTTGGGATGGAGAAACCCTACTGACTTAAAATAAACATCTGTTGATGACAGTTCTTATCAATATAATGATAATAATGATGAACAAACACAATGATGATGTATGCCACCAAAAAAAAATTTTGCGCAATCACTAGAACTAAACAACCAATAACAAACTTATTGGAGAACCAAGTCAAAAGTTATCACTAGTTTACTTTATCGCAAAAAGAGGAAAATTTTTAATAATAATAAGTAAGTTAAAGAGAGGAAGTACTGCGGTTTGGAACGAATTTCATAGCTGACAAGCAACGTGCCTTGAAATATACATGTTAATAAAATATTATAATTTTTCAATTTCAAGTGATTATAACGCGTCTTTGTAGTACTATATCCAAAAATTCAATGGCCACTGCGAACATTACTGAATTAGAATCTTATGCTAAAAACTGCAGAAAGATTGTTGGTGCCGCATTAAATTATATGTATGTACTTTATTGAAATTTTATATAGTATATATTTAGTCATACGTGGTGTGTTAATTTTAATATTTTAAGGGACATTGTAAAGGAAAGAAATGTACCACTTCCAAAAACACCATTGTTATTTCTGAAACCATCAACATCTTTAATAGAAGAAGGTCAAGACATTGTAGTAAGAAAAATAAAAACGTGCTTACGAAACATCTCTCATTTCCTATTATTTCAGATTCCGAAAGTTTTTCAAAAAGTTGCTTACGAAGTCGAACTGGGTGTTATAATAAGCAAGCGTTGTAAAAACGTTACGAAAGTTAATGCCTTTGATTATGTAGGCGGTTATTGCTTGGCTTTGGATATGACGGCACAATGCCTATTAGGTGTTGCACGATCTAAAGGAGAACCTTGGACGTTGGGTAAAGGTTTTGATACTTCTACTCCAGTATCTCGTTTTATCAAGCTAAATGATATTAAAGATCCTCACAATATCGATTTATGGCTTAAAGTTAATGGAGAAAGTAAGCAAAATGGTACCACGTCTGATTTAATTTTCAAAGTGAATGATCTGATTGCATATACATCGCAGTATATGACATTAGAACCACATGATATTCTATTGACTGGAACACCTAAGGGTTCACAACCTATTAAAAACGGTGATATTATTGAATGTGGAATGGGAAATATGGTTAAAATGACCTTCAAATGTAAAGATGAATAGTTATGTTTTAGTGAAATTAGAATTTAATAATAAAATAACTATCTAATTAATATTGCTGTTTTAAGGATTTTAATTGATCTATGCTCTGCATTACGGCCAACATTTCCGTTTGTATGTCAGCACTTTCTATGATAAAATCTAGGCATTTTTTAAAACGTTCAGCTGCATTACGTAAAGACATTGAGGGTAAAGCGGTAAAAAAATGCATAGGTTCTACATAACCATCGGTTTTATTCACTTTATGACTTTCCAAAGTTCTTTTACAGCCGGAAACTCTACTGTCATTTGGGAGTTCTGCCACTCGACACAAAGCATTAAACTGGTCACTATTTTCGGTGGGAATTTGTGCCAAACTTATAATTTGAGACCCTTGATTATATCGAGTTTTTGCTAGCAACAATTGGCCAGCATTGTCTGAAATTACAATTTGTTCAAAAACCCAATAACTATAATTCAATAAATATTTTTACTTATGCGTTCGATATTAATTCTACATCTTGTTTGCTGTTCCACTAAACTGAGCAATTCCAAGTATAGATAATCGAGTAAATTGTTTATATCACTTAAATTCGCTTTCATTATTGTTTATTGTTAAATGTTGAATATGAAAAATTTTCCAGTTCCTCGTCATCCACTTGAAAATCAAAAGCTACTGTGTTATAAATCCACATATGTTAACCTTATGACTATAGGAAGTGTTCAAAGAAAACTTTTAACGTTAAACTTATTCCTATATGTCAAATTACATATGCAGTCACCTCTCGATAATTTAAAATTCAAAGAAACAAAGAAAATATTTAATGGCATTTTTCTTTCTGATAAATAGGTTACATATGTATATGCTTCATTTCGTTACTATTCTTGTTCCATTCTAAAAAACAATCACGTTAATTCCTTAATATGTTGCCTAAATAACTGGCAGGTCTTTAAAGGTTGATTATCTGAATATAATTAATAATATAAAAGAGGTGGAATAAAATTAATATTAAATAATTTTAAAATTTGTAAATAATTCAATAATTAAATTAAGTTATACTTAAATGATATTTGAACATTTACCAACACTGCGAATGTAAAGAGGTGTTGACATTTATATAGTGGGTTTATTATTGTAATGTTTATTTAATCAATTATAATAGAACTATGTAATACACATATAATGGATAAAACTACAGTAACATTTATAGACAGTATACAAAATATAAAAGCCACGTATTAATTTGGACAACCAAAATAAATTGTAAGTAACCAGCTGTAATAAAAATTCGGAACAGTAAACAAATCAATGCAAATCCTTTGCCCATGTTTTTTTTACAAATCACATTCATACTTACATATGTACATAGTTTTAAAAGTTATCGGAAGGGATACAATGCAAAGAAAATAGTTACTTTATTATAAAATTTATATATAGGTATCCTGGTAAAGAAAATATTGTGGTTTTGATTTATTTTAATTGAACAGAAAAACCTCAACAACTTTAAAATTATCACTATTACGAAAATGCCATTAAACTGTTAGTTAAATAATGGTATAAAAATAGATATCTGCAATATATGTACATATGTACATATATAAATAATGAAAAAAAGTCGTAGTTATTGCGGTATGTATTAATTTAGCTACACTTTTTCGGTTTGTGTTTCACCTTCAAAAATTATTTCTATTCTTACTACAATGCTTTCTAAGGCTCATAGTACCTTTTGATTTGTGATGACCACTGAAATAATTTTAGGTAATTTTGACCATAATATCCATTTTTTCATTTCAAAATTATGTGGCGATGGCACGATGGATGGTAGTCTGCACGTTGACTACAAATTCAAAAACAGACCTGGGTTCAACACCAGTTTCAGATTAACATTTTAAAATAAAATAAACATCTCGCATTTTTCTGATGTGCATGAGTGTGTCTTTGTATGTCAGTTGTTGTCGGAAGGTTTCAGTGGCGAAGGCATAGTCACAGTCACTGGTCACTGAATAATACCGGCTTCAGCTGATAGCAATTTACAATCACATTAGAACCCCCTCCTTTGTCGGTAGCTACGAGTATAAACAAAAAACGTGCAAAAGCTTCACCTCCTGTCGTTTCTCCTACTATCCCTTTCCTATAGTTCCAGCACAATGCTTCGCATGTGTAGGAGTCATCTCCTAAGCGCTGGTCCCAGATAAAAAAAAACATAAAAATCACTGCTCAGGGAAGTCCATTTTCTCTAAATACATGGCTAAATATTTGTATGAATTATGTAAATAATGTGGAATACATAAATGTACATACATATATGCCATGCCATACTCATGCAGCGGCCATTCCTATCTTATCGTTATCACGCTATTAAATTTTTTATTATTAAATTTTAACAGAAACCGGAGCTGCAGCCGAAACTTCAAAGCGACCAGATTTTTACTGAACTTGAAGCAGACAGCATGTTTAATAATTCCTTTGGCAAAGGTGATGAAGAATTTTATAAAAAACATACAACGATATACAATCGACTAACTTGCGTTCAAAAGCAAAAATACAACAATTTTGATACTTATCCACCCAAAAAGAATTTTAAGTTATTAAAACAGCAAAGCAATTCGTTATCTACAAGTAATATTTTACAGACAACAACATTAAAAAAAGGAATGTCATCCTGTAACTCACCATTTAGAAGTGCAATTTCGAGTACCGGAAGATATTATACAAAGCGTACAGTGAAAAGAAGTTTTAGCGAGAGTTCTGGTGAGAAATTGAACAAACATACAACAAGTGATAGCACTACAAGTCAGGAGGAAGATGAACTAATAATGAATACCTCTGATAAACGTAAAACGACACGTAGAAGTTTGAGCAGTGGACTACAGCATAATAAATATCAGCATTATAATCAAATGAAACAAAGAAATCATAGATCATCACATTATCTTGAATGCGATGATGATGTCAATATTCTTAACTGTTCTAAAATTTTTGGTAAACATTCGCAGTACATAAGCGATATGATAGATATTGGTATAAGAGTTGTTTTGGTTATTGTTTTTAGGTAAGTTTAATAATAATGAGTAACATTTTTTTGATATGTATACTAAAATATTTAAAAGAATTCGATATAGAGGTTGTTTTTATTTTAATAACAGGCGCTGTACCGATATCGCTTCGTTCGTTGCATTCGTACATTTTTTGTTTTTGTTTTCAATACCAATGTCCGAACGAAGCGATATCGGTAAACCATCTGTAAGGAACGAAATGTCTGTAGAAACACAACTTAGTACTACTTTACTTTACTTACTAATAAATGGCCAATCCAAAAATAAGAATAAAAAAGACAGGCGCTTGGCAGAGTATTGACCAAGTGCCCCGGTAGTGTAGTGATTAGTACGCTAGGTTATCAGTTTGGGGATCTTTGGTCGTTCCTAGCAGTGACTCTGGTCTGTGTCTATAACACGTGAACGTTTTTTCACAGCACAATGGGGTCATAATAAAATTAGACCCCAGTCGGCTGGAACCTTTCTTTACCTTTACTTGCAGCAACCTGTCGCCCTATCCTATAGTATTGACACTACAGACGGAAAGTCTTGGGGGGGCAAGTCCTCCCTCATCAATGAAATGTTTTGATGTGCATTAGTGTTTATGCTAATGTACATAACAATGCTCTCCTACGTCGGTATTTGAGCAATAAAAAATTTCGGCGAAGTGAAATAAAGAATAAAAAGGCTTCATCTTGGTCTACTTAAGACCTGAATTGGTACAGCTCGGCTTTACAAATTAAAAAAACATACAACAGCAGAGTTGTGTCAGAATTCCGTACCTATTCTATCAGTTCACTACCTGCCTCTACTAGGCATCTTAGTCTGAGTTTAGACGGGCGAACATTTAGAAAGGGAACATTTAGTTTGATAGCATGTGACTGGTGGTTAAGAGAGCATCGTTTTTGTGTGCGGTACTCGGCACAACGCTTTCTTTACATTTTCTTTGCTCCCAAAAAATATATAATAATAATATTGGAATGTCGCCGGTTACATTTTCGTCTGTATAAACACGAAAAAAAAAACACAAAATAGAATTCCAGATGTATCCTTCCAAATGTTCGCTTGTCCAAACTCGAACATAATGATTATGAGTGTTACTTCTCTTAAAAAAATTATGTTTCAGATACAATCCGAAATATATTATACCACAATATGTTTCCTTGCTAGTGTTCGGACAGAAACGCACTCAATATAAAAATGTAATATTAAATAGGCGCAGCACCACCAACTTGCTTCAACGATAGATTGTACAGCAATATAAGATGAATGTTATGTTTGTCATAAATTGCTCTTAGAAGTACTTATAAAACAATATTAATCTTAAATGGCAGGTTAACAGTCGCATGCAATAGAACTTTCTAAATCTAAAACCATGAGACCTCTATAAAAACGCATGTGAAATGATGTACCACTTGCTTTCATATCCATTCTAGTAATAAATAAAACAAGTCCAACTAGTGGGAAAGTGTTTGAAAAATATTTTGTTATATATAGTACATAAATACATACATACATATACATATACATATTTCAAAAAAATCTATAGCTATAGAACATATTTTTCTTTGCAGCAAATTGGAAACCCAAACAGCGTTTAAACGTATTATTCATGAAGAGGAAATATGGATGTATAAAAATCCCCGTACCAAAGATTTTGTTTCACCTTTAGCATTGCTTTTAGCGGTTATATTGGGTCCTTTTTGTACAACTCTGATTCATCTAAGTCTAACAAAGGATCGAAGAGATTTCCGTGCTGCAAGTTGGGCTTGGACTTTGATATTAGGTTTAAATGGCCTGTTCACAAGTCTTTTGAAAATAAGTGTAGGACGTCCTAGACCTGATTATTATTATCGATGTTTTCCGGATGGTATAATACAGTTGTCACATAATGGAACCGTCACAGAAAATATGTTAGATTTGTTCAATTGTACCGGCAGCTTACATGATATAAATGAAGGCCATAAAAGTTTTCCAAGTGGACATTCCTCATGTAAACTAAATTGATATTTACCAGCAAGAAGCAAAAAAAACTAATTAGTTTTATTTTTTTTTAATTTCAGTTGCTTTTGCAGGTTTTGGTTTTATTACTTACTACGTAGGTTCCAAACTTCATGCATTTAACCAACGTGGTCGTGGCGAGTCCTGGCGATTGTGTGTTTCAGTAACACCTTTAGTATTGGCTACCTTGATTGCTGTTAGTCGAACTTGTGATTATCATCATCACTGGGAAGATGTTACAGTTGGCAGTTTAATTGGTTTATTTGTCTCATATTCCGTCTACAGGCAATATTATCCCTCAATATTTTCTCTCCACTGTCATCGCGCTTATCCACGTGTCACGGATTTAATATTAAAAGAAAAACATGAATATGCTGCTCAACCACGCAATCGCAGGCGTTTGCATTCATACAAACCACTGCCCAGTGAAGAATGTGGGGAGGCTAATCTGATTTGCGAAAATCAAGGAGGTGATGGCGTTCCCGCAGATAACGATAAAAAGCCATTATTAAGTGAGCAAAAACCCGAAAACAAATGGTTTTAAAATGTATAGTTAGACAATTAACAATATCATTAGTTTAATTATCGAAATCTTTTGCCTTTAATCAATTAATTGTATATTCAGCCGGATGTTTTCCATATATCTGTAGCAAAAGGAAATTATTTTATTTTTAAAACTTAATAATGGTTCTAAGATTCAAAGAATAATTAGCAAAATAAAAATGTAAATTTTTTTATGTTTATAAGTGACCTTCTATCCAACAAACACTTTTTCCTTATTGCTGCAGATATAATTTCCTTGTATTATTTTATTTTTATTAGATTAAGTAGTCTACAGATTATTCTTAAGCCATATGTAGCATAAAGCTTTAATTTCTCATAGTCATCACGAGTCTAGCATAAATTGATAATATATAGAAGCTATAATACAATGATAAGATTATCAATATACAATATGCCATACAATGTCATATTTAAAGTAATTCAATTTATCAGGTGTATGATTGTTATCGTTTCCGAAAATAAAAAAGGTTGTGATGTGCTTATTACGTTCGTTTTGTGTATATTTTGAAATAAATTTTTTAAGCTTTTTGCATCCACATTCTATAAATTTCTTCATAAAAAACATAACCTTATTATGGGTAAACTTCCCATTTTCTCAGTCCTCCCAAAACTCTGCCAAAATTGCTTTGCCTCTTCTTTCTTTATTATATTTAATTTTTTTTAAACGTAGCACAGTTTTTGCTTCATATAGGAGATCAAGTTTTAAGCGTTACTTGCACTTACAGGTTTGCTTTTTATTCGTTATTGTATACAGTTGTTAAATTCTTTGGTTTATTCACAAAGTTGCTGAAACAGATTGCTGGGTGTGAACATAACACTAATTTTAAAATGGAATTAGGAATAAATTTTGGTGTGCGGAAACCGTCAGAAAAACAAGAAATTAACGGGTTGCCACTTGTCAACTGTTATTTCACGTTAGAAAGGAAGTTCAATTGTTAACCGTAATCCAGCAATCAGAGAGGTAAATTACATACATATGTATGTACGCATTTATAAAACACCGACAAGAAAATACAATGCAATTAAAATATTTATCAAACGCGAGTCAAAATTAATTATTTAAAATTGTAATTAAAATAATTTAAATTTTTAATAAAAAAAAAACATGTTGTCTTAGCGATTTTTAAAGAAACCATCTGGCAACATTTTGCCACAAGCTTGCAATTTGCTTGACACATTCCAGTTGTTAATTAGTTTCCGCGCTTTTTGTTTGCTGATACAACCAAAAATTTCTCAATGTATAATTGCAATGAAAGAATTAAAATAATAAATATTTAAATTGTGTGTTAATTGGTAATATTCTTGAAAATTGTTAAATATTATTTTCTATAGAATTTCAATAAGTATGAAATCTTTTTTAAGTTCAAATGCAAGTGTACGTGTTTGTGTGGTGCGAAAAGGTAAATGTTAAAAATCATAAGAAAATATATGTATGCAGGGTACGGATTTGCGAAGTAGAGTGCAGCACAACGTTATATGTTGGATTGATCATTTAATTGCTGATTTTCGTTAATATTATTTGCTAAAGAAAAGGTAAAATCATCAAATGTAATAGAAATAAAAATACCAAAATACAAATTTGCAATCAAATGTATGTATGTTTCTGTCTGTATGTATGTATGTATAATAAGTTTGCAGTAAATGGCAAATATATGTATATCTATAAATGTGTATTAAACGGAATGTATGTTTGCATGTTATTAAGTACCTTTTCACATTTAACTGGGACTCTTAAATGAATTATAGGCTACTTTTTCTTTAAGCACGCCCACGTTTTTAAACCAAGTTACTCCTTCCACATAGTTTTTAACGGAGTTTTGTTGCTATTTCAAATAAAAAACAATGGAAAAATAAAAACATATTTCTTTTGAAATTTCCAAAAATAAGTAAAACAGGAGAAAGGCTGCCTTCGTGAACGTCAGCTGCTTAAGTAAAAATATTATTGTTTGAAATTGTTATGCTGCATATTCTATTTTTAGTTTTAAAGTACAAAGAAAAAAAGTAATTTTCGTTTTCAATAACAAAAATCCCTGTATCCAATTATATTATTTTTAAATTTCCTGTGATAAAAATTTGTACAGAACTGATAACCCAACTTACGAAAGCTTTATTGAACTTCAAGGAAAATACTTTTAATAAACTCAATATTAAATTTTAATAAAGTTCTTATTGAAACTTGAAAAAATTCGTGTCTATTTTTTCCTGTGTATTTTTTTTTTGCTTATAATCTTTTAATATAATCTACTTAAAGAAATAAATATAAGATATAGTTGATAGTATTAAATATAAGTATAAAATTTTTCTGTAATCTAAATTTGGGCCTTTTTGGTGTTCACTTTTGCTCTATAGTGTACATACGATACATTTATATTACGAGAGTGGGTCAATAAGTTAGCGGCTCTCTGAATTTGAATTCTCAACTGCTCCTGTCAACAGGTATAAATAGAAAAATTTTACCAATTCGTGCTGAGCAAATACTGTTCGAAAATAATTACGGGGAACAAATATATTGCAAGATTAACTTAATTGTATATACACGAGTGTAAATGTATTGCATGATTTACTGAATTGTATAACCACGAGTGTTCGAGTATACATATGTACATATATTGCATTGCACATCCATACATAAGCTGTTCTGTTTGTACATATGTAATTGTATTAAAATGTATCGATGAAAATGTATTAATAATATTAAAAATATAGAGTTAGAAATTGACTGGTTGGCTGATAACGATAAGACAACATTTATCGAATTTTTTATATACCCAATTTTAAGTACGAGTATTTACTCATTCTCCCATACATACATATATACATACATACGTATTTTTCTCAAGACAGTCTTATCAAACAACAAATAAAATATCAGTCATGTGCATTCCTAAAGTACGAATAACCTGTTCACAAACAATGTTCACAACAATTTGTGAGGGAATCATGAAATATACAATCAATATTTTCTTTCTTTTCGAGAAATTCATAGATTTGTTTGCTAATTTTTTGTGTTGACCTCATGTTCAGAAATTTTATTGAAATTAGTCAATATATTTTTTTCACAATTTATTTATTGAAATTACAGCAATTAATCTAAAATTTATTATTCTTAACTGACCAGCTTCAGGTATAAATTAAGGATCTCTAGTTGTTATGTGGTGAAAGAAGTTGCAGCGTTTCTTTTTTTCGAACAAATGTCGCCACGGAAGTCCAAGATTTTCAGACTTAGAGTATTTGCAAGGAATAAGAGCGTGTCCAAGTATTTCTCTACATCTGTTTTAAGAGGCGGTAAATTTAGATCCTTCTGAATGTATTTTTTCTATGTCAAAAGATTTTGCAGTGACCTCTAGTTTCCTTCCATAAATACACTTCGCATTTTTCTCATGTACTTTTTTGTGGCTTTGTGTTAGTTTTGTCGTAAAATTTCAGTGACGAAGTTCACTTGAGTAGGTAGTTCTAAAGTCATCAATATCATCTATTTAACTCGTCAGAGCTTAGTCTGAGTTCACACGACTCATGTTTTACTGACATGATTACTACTTTATAGGCGAGAGTAACGAGGGGAAGGGTAACGAGTACTCATGTGCATGTACTATCAGTTCGTTTTGCTTTCTCATTCTTAATTTGAATATACACACAAACTATATGTACATGTCGCCGACATGACATGAATTGTGTGAACACCAAAGAGAGTTCAAAGAAGAAAAAGTAAGAATCATGTCATTAAAACATGAATCGTGTTAACTCAGACTTAGGAAAATGTGTAGGAAAATAATCTTTACTGTCTACATACTGTTAACAAAGCTGTCAGCTTTTTTGTTGTTTTTTTTATGTTTTCTAGTAAATATCCCTGTTGACACAATGAGTACTGATGAAATGCGCTTTATACTCAACTAGTGTTGGAGATTAACTGTCTTTTTTTCTTTATATCAAATCAGGAATGTAATTTCTTCACAATATTGTGATAAGTTAACTGTGAACTTGAACACGACACGATGTAATAACTATAGTTCAATTAAATTCTATTATTAATATTACAAAATAATCAATTTAAAAAACACTCCAATATTTCCCCATGTTCCTTTTAAAATATGCAGATAAAGTAGACGTATGAATAAAAGCATATTTTCACTAAATTCATTAGATATGTACATATGTATATCATTAAAAAATCACTTTTAAATAAGAACAAACATTATTTTGAACAAATTTTCAGTAGTTTTATTGACATTTTGACGTATTGACGTTTAAAAAATCTTATTCGAATGTTGGAAATCGTGTGAGTTTTAGAACACCAAATTAGCATTTATTCGGTTTTGAGAAATCACTCGTTTTTAAATCGACTCGGTTTACAAAACGGGGGGGGGGAATTGTTTTTACATAAAATAAACTAAATTCTTATTAATACAGATTATTTATACCGATAACGCTTTTGTTTTATTTTGGTGCAGTCCTCATTAGAAATCCCATCCACATGCAATGTAGTGCAATGGAACTAGATAGATAGAGAAAGAGAGAGAGAGAGAGAGAGCTACTGTAGAGAATAGACAGGCGGTGAAAATGTCAGAAAGGTAAAGGTTAATTCTTGTACAACTCTGCAGTTGCATGTTAATTATGAAGCCAAGTCTCTGATGTTCATTTTGACGGATTATTTTTAAGCTAAGGGGAGTCAGCATATTTATTATTGTATTGCTCAAATACTGACGATAGAGGGTGCTGTAGCACAGAAAACCCCTTTTTTTGATTTGACAGAGCTGGGAATCAAACCCGGGTTCTTCTGATTGCAGAGCTAACTACTCGCCATTAGCGAGTTTTTTATGTAAAACATTTGTAAGAACTTGAAAAAATATACGCGTAGTTATTTCAATCGAACAATTTTAATAATTCAAATACTAGTTTGAACTATTGAAACAATGGCATTTACTTACCTTTTAATGTTCTCTAGCATACAAAATTACTTCCAGAGAAGATTTTTCTTGTGAACCTGTAAAAAAATATTTGGCATATTTAAATAATCACCAGCAGCGATTGATGGATGGATTATTATTCTTATTTTCCATTTGCTCTGTTAAAATAAGTGTATTGATAACTTATAATATACCATTACAAATACCAGAGGAAACTTTTATTTACATACATAATTATAACTGAAGCAATTTTCGTCCAAGAACTCTGGCATCTAGTAAAAAATCTCCTTCCTGCTGGAAAGTTGCAAATGTAAAGCCAATTCTCAAGAAAGGGTAGGCAAGCAACCCTGAAAATTACCGCCCCATCGAAATATGCTTTACAATTTCCTAAGTAATGGAGAGTATGGTACACTTCCATCTAGTGAAGTATCAATATGCGTTCCGTGGAGTACAATCCACGGAAGACTTATTGGCGTTCCTCTCGGAAAACTGGTGCCGAACCATTCACCATTTTGGCGAAAGTAAGATGGTGGCTCTAGATATTTCTAAACCATATGAAGGAGTTTTGTGTAAATTTAATGCTTTTGGTATAAGAGGTGTTATAGATCGGATCTCATCTAACGAGTTCAAGATTAATTCAGGGGTACCACAAGGCTGCATTATTTCTCCTACACTATTTCTTAACTTTCTTAATAACCCTATACAATTTTTCGCAGAAGACAGCAACATTTGCCTCTCATATTCATTTGATTGTAGGCCAACATCGACTGGGATTGGGGCGATGAGGCAAAATATGAATGATTCGCTGAATAGTGGCGACACAAGAATATCAGAGTGGGTCATGGTCGATTTCAATACTCAAAAGACCCTATACTACATGCTTACACATCGACATATTCCCGATCACGCAGCCTTGTCTGTAGTTATGGGTGGTATAAATATTGAGGAATCAGAATCTATTGATGTTCTTGGCATGAAAATTCAGTGTGACGTGCTATGGATTGAGAAAATTAAAACCGACCAAAAATGGATTATAATTCTTATGTATGGGGCGGTACTTTAAAGACTATTTTGAAGTTACTCGACCGTGTACAGGAGAGGTCGAAGAAACTCATTGGGGACAGAAGGGTAGCCAACTCTATTGACTCTCTTGAGCATCGTCGCAACGAGGGGGCGCTGCGTTGTTCTACCGTTACTATAATGGGATGTGTTCTAAAGAAGTCAGGGAAATGGTTCCTGAAATCCGGTTATTCATACGCGTTCTTCTTTAAGAGCGCATCCAATGTTACCAGAAAAGTTCAATGGAAGAATGCAAATGGACAAAAATGAAATGCTAAAACGAACAGACGAAAAGAAGAATGCTAGATAAAAAATTATTTTATATTTTTATTTCAATATTTTCCATGAAGCAACTACTAAGTGACAGCATTAAAGCTGTTACAGGCGTTCGTGTGTTTGTGCTTTGCGAAATAAAATGTCAGAAAAAGAATTTTTACTCGCAATATATAAGCACAAATAATATATATTTTTTAAACAAAATACCGATTGCAATAAAATTACGCAAATTAAGTGGCTTCTCACTATTTGTTAATAATAAAAACTGTTAAACAAATGTGTTTGTATAGAATTTTGACAATTTCTGTCGCAAGCAGAAAAACAAATAATTACCTGACGTAATGATGCCACCTGGTTTAATTACATAATATATGATCAGAAGTATTTGAAAATAAAAGACAAACTTTTTGTAATAACATTAAAATGTTAATTAATAAAAATTCAATTAAAAACTAAATTTTTCATAATAAGTTGTCAATTTTTTTTTTGTTTATTTTTGATTTTATTTGAATTGTTTCAGTTTATGGTACAGGAATCCTTACAGACTATGATAATAGATATAACTTATAAATTAACTGTCCTATTCATAAAATTTTTTTTAATTTATAGAAGGTATATTGATAGAATTTTGTACGTAAATTTGTCAAATAAATCTGTTATAAATAAAAAAAATATTTTATTAAACGGCAGGAATATTATAAAACAAGTAAAAATTAAAAAATAAATAAACTAAATAAAAAGTTAAATATTTGTCATCATTTTGAATGAAGAAGAATTTATTTGATTGACAATATGGTCAGGAATTTTGTAAGTGTAGCTATTAAAAATTTTAATAAAAACTTCAATCCAGAAAGTCGTTGTATCTAATTTTTCATCCCAATGCCGTTTTACAATATACGACCATTGATTTTGAATAATATTTATAACTTGTAAAATGTGTGTTATTGGGTTTTTTTTATCGGATTTAAAATATTGTATACAGAAAATATTGAAATATACTTTAATACACATACATACATTCGTATTTATTAATATTTTTTGACAAAAGATTTTTCAAAAAAAAGCTCTTTTAAAAATTCAGCGCATGTATTTCTTATTTCCTTCTGATATGCACACATAATTGACGTGAAGAAATTAGAAAAAAAATGTTTTTTGAAACCGATTTATGCACACAAAAAAAGCATTTTGCACTTTCTTTATAAATTTGAAGCTAAAGAGAAAGGTAGTAGAGGTGAAATACTAAAATAGCACGCTGGTTTCATTTAAAGTTACTAACTTTCTCTCGCTAAAACTGTCTCTCTCTCTCTCTCTCTCTCTTTCAGTCAATTCAACAACCTTTTTTTGTTTATTTTGTGTAGTGTCGTGCTCGTATTCTAAAACGCTCGAATAAACCATCAACAACAAGCATTAAAGTTCTTATCTATTGGTCAGTGTATTAAAAATTTTCACGTTTCATAAACGAAATGTCAAATAAAACAAAAGCAATGTTGATTTATATCACTGATAATGAATACGAATAAATATCCTAGGTATAATAAATAAAATGAAAGGGAACAATATGCAATAACTAACCATTCAGTCACTTACTCACAGTATGCTTCATAGAAATCCATATCGAGCCTTTGGTGCAATACCGTAGTAACTCAAAATTTGAATTTTTTGAGCTGGGTATGCAGAAATGATCTTTGGGGAAATATATATCTAAAGGAAAAAAGATTATGGTTCTATCTCTAACTGTTCAGATTCTATAGCTACAAATGTCATTATTGCCTCCAGCTATTTCCAACTATATTTATTTGCAATAATGAAATATTTCCTTTATGACAAGAAATTTACAAACAGAAAACATTACAAAACATGCTTCTTTATTTAAAAACTTGTAAAAAAATAACTTTAGTGAACGAAAATACTATCAAAAATATGACTCAAAACTTCAAATGCATTTTTCTCAGTTCACGATTTTTTGAATTACTACGGTATTGCACCAAAGGCTCGATATTACAGTTTGTTTCGACACAAGCAAACATCGGAGAACCGATATACATAGAACACTAACGATATCAGGGCACATAAAAAAAGTATAGATAACGGTTAACATATAAAAGCAATATCAGTAAAACGATTTGTCATCATTAGGTAATCGAAGCGTAAAGAGTATACTTCCAAACTAAACGTTTTTGTCAATTTACTAAACTTTTCCACCTTTTTGCAATTTAATTTTAATTTAAAGAATGTTGAAGAAAACTATAAAGAATTATTTTTGAGAACGCATTTTTAAAAGCCATTTTAATTTGTGAAAGTGTCGCAGAAATCTTTTTAGGGAATTATATTTCGCGTCAGTGGTGTTACAGGGTGAGTAGAGTAGGGGGCTACTCACATGTCTTAAATAATTTGTGAGATTCTTCTATTCTACTTTCAACATGCATCAACAATCAGCAGGCAGCATTCATACGGAGTGTTTTATGTCCATGCAATACATAAAATGCAAATTATGCACTATCGACTATTTCCACTTATATAAGTTATATAAGTAATTATATAATGCGCATGTATGGATATGTACGCAGAAAAAAAAGCATATTGATATGTGATACAGTAAAGTTTATACAGGTGAAAAGGCGAAAAATGTCTAAAGCCAGATACTTAATTGCAATATTGTGAACTATGTGACCATATCTAAAAAAATTTTTCTATCGCTAAAATCGTTAAAAAATTTATTGGCACTGTTAAAAAATAAAACAAAAATTTTAAATAAAATTTTTAATTGATACAATGTTTATTTTACATCATTGCTTTAGTAAATCTTTTTTTTCATTGAAATTAAAGAATATTAATTAAAAAGCGATATTGAAAAAATGTTTGTTAAACATAGAAAATCGCAGAATTAAAAAAAACACTATTGCGTATATACCGTACACCCGCGATAACATAAACTAATTAAAAACGAATGAACAAAATATCATTTGATAATAAGAGATAATATCACATACCAATATCAATAAAATCTTTTTCATGATAAGTTGGCAATAGCCGAAGTAGTTAGTCCGAAACTGGGTTCGAACCCGGGAATTTTTGGTTTTGCAGTCAACATTTTTTCTGATGTGCATTAGTGTATCTTTGTGTCAGTTGTTGTCGGAAGGTTTTAGTGGCGAAGGCATAGTCTCTGGTTACTGTACAGTAACGGCTTCAGCTGTATCAAATCCACAGGTATATTAGAACGCCCTCCTTGGTCGGTATTGTGTAGCACCGGCGAAGTAAAATAACTACTAAAAATGGCTACTAAAAACGAAGCAGCAAAATTTAATACGTCTCCTTGACATCAGATCGCTACAATACTGCTATAAAAACAAATAACGTGCAAAAACTAGTGTTGTACGATAGTGAAGCTTCATCTCCTGTCATTTCTCCTACTATTCCTTTCCTCTGGTTCGAGCACAATGCACCGCATGTGTAGGAGTCATATCCTAAGTGCTCGTCCAAGTTAAAAAAAAACTCTGCTTCAAAATTTCTAAAAAAACTAGCAACTACAGAATTATAAAAAAATTAATCTCTCTCTCTCTCTCTCTAACTACCTCCGGTACAATGCATGCATGCCTCCTACATGCATTGGAGTCATCCCCTGAGCACTGGTAAGAAAAACATTTATAACATTTTGGCTTAAAATATCGGATATACCTACATTAATTTTTTCCTTATACAATGTATTTAATTTTTTATATTAAATTTCACATTTGCACTCACACCACTCACTCTATGCCCTTTTAGGGAATTTTTTGTTTAGAAATTGGGTTTAGTATAAAATTGTACTTTAAAAAAAAAGTATTAAAAAAAATATTTTTTCAGAAAAAACCCAGGAAATTTTTCGTTTTGTAGTCAACGTGCAGACCACTTCGACAATCGCCACATTCCGTATCCGGCGTTATGTTGAGGACAGCCGACGTTTTACTGCTCAAATATCGACGAAAGACGGCGCTGTTAGCACAGCAAAATTTTAAAAACATGAAATTTTATGACCAGAAATTCCTATAAAAATTTAAATTGTAAATTATTATTTGGGACGAATGTTGTAAGTTACATTTAAAGTGAACAAAAGCTTTGGGGGTCTCCGTTAATGGCGCTTAGCACTAGCGGTGAAGTGTCATACCTAAACAAAAGCGTAAGCGCTATGTCAATGTTGATAAATACATGGATATTTTACTTTTTTTTTTTTAATTTACATACGCATAATTTTTGGTTTTTTTTTTTAACTTTCTGCATTTCTCGACGAACTGTCTAAGACGAATTTCTCAATATGTACGCGTTGCCCCGGCGATATTATGGTTTTTCCCTATAAATATACTGGCATGAAACAAAAAGTGACGATTGGTTTAGTTTTGACTGTTACGAACAAAATGATACAAACGTTTCCAAAAAGAAAAACGTTTTAAAGCAGTGGTGTTCAAAAATAAAATAAAGATGTATTGGTGAGAGAATTTGCCCAGCAAATATAATGTCAAACGTTTAAAATAAGAAAGAAAATGCCAGCTATATACAACTTATTAAATGAATGTAATTTAAATTTTAAGAAAAAGATAAGAGCATCAGGGACCACAAATAGCAGTTATCAATTTTAATAAATAATTTTAGAACACTTATTTTGGGGGAAAAACAAAAATAAATTCATATAAAACAGTTTTTTTGGGCTTAAATATTAGACTAAAAAGTTTAACCATCTGTCATTCCTCATTATAATTTTTAAAATCGCTTTGAAAATTTTAAATTAAACATTCCATGTTAATACTTGCATGGCAATTGCGAATTAGTAAAATATTTTTTAAATTCAACGAGGTCGTTTTTCATGTCTGAAAATATTTGTTCGCATAAGTAGTGGAAAAAAATGATAAATATTTTAAATACATTTTTTTTTGCTGGGGACATATCGCAACATCTAAATTTCTCCAAAACTCTAGAGTTCTAATTTTATCGAAATCTTTTACCTCAGATCTAAGCTAATAATATAGCTCTGATTGAAACGTGTTCATTACTCGCTTTTACTGTTTTGTAAAATTAAAGGGATTGAATGTTTTGAAAAGCATCGTTTACCATAAAATACTTTTCACATTTCATTTCGTAAACTTTTAGTATTTTTTAATTTTTCTCGTATTCAATTCTAATTGAATCGCGTGTGTTTATTGTGCTACGTCCAACAAGAAACAACAACAATGCTTAATAAATTTCTGAAAAAACTGACAATAACCACCCGCATATGTATTCATCGCTTGCACAACGACGAACGACTGAATGAAAGTTTTTAAAAGAGAATAACAACTGTCTGTGTACATTTTTCAACAAATGTTGTATGTGGCGAACATCACTGTTTTAAAGGCCGTGGCACATAGAATCCGTAATCCGTCATACTATGACATTTTCAAATGACATTAACGTACCGACGGAAGAGATTGGCACAATGAGTACTTTTTGTTGAAGGATATCAACTCATAGCCACCGTTACCACGTTAAAAAATAAAAAAAATACCAGAATATGTTTTCTTTATAAAAATAAGTCTTCAATTTCTTTTATACTAGTCATAAATTTAAAAAAAAATTATATAAATCATTATGTACATACACCATTTCAAATTAATACAAACAAACCCGTGCAAATAATTTCATATGTATTTTGAATTTAAATACTGTGTTCTTTTATTTTCGTTTCTGCTGCAGCAGTCTTTTTCATAGCTGTCAAATTACTCAACGTGCGTTAAAAGTTGCTTTGACGGAGACGTACTGAAAGTCTCATAGAAAACATGTATTTTAACTTAGCTGTCAGTTGGAAAAGTTAAAGTATGACGGATGACGGATTCTATGTGCCTTGGCCTTAACTGCTGTCACGCTTTGAATTTGAAACGTATTTCCACTGAAAATTTAAATGTACATACATACATATGTATTTTGATTTTAAAATTTTAGGGTTTTTTGTATAAAAGACGTATCATCTTAAACGTCGTATTTTTGCTCTCTTGAAAAATTAAGATCATTTACTACCAGTGTTGCCGGAACTTATTGAAGAAATAATAGATTTCACAAAAAAATGTCAGGAAAATGCAAAAAAATATTATAATAAATATATTAGAAATGAAGTAAGATAGATTGTATACGAGTACTTTTTATCAGTTTTTCATGTATTTTATTGCTTTTGTTTATCACATCTGGGTTAATTTTGATTACAATAATCACTGAATAAAATTTTAAAACAAATATGTAGATAGTTATACATATATATTTGTTCAATAAATATTTCAAATTTCATTTGGCGCGTTTGGGAGCAGCGCGTTTTGGGTATAAATATTTTTCAACGGTGTAATTTATCGTCTTATTTCGTTCCGATTATAAAAAGTTGACAATGCTGTTCCTACAATTGCTTAGAGAATTTAATAAAAAAAACTTTATGACTTAACAACTACCGCTATGGGGACACAAACAGTACTGCTGACGTGTGTAGTTGCATAGAAAATATGTATATACGAAGTCTGTTCAAAAGAAAAGGAGAATTTTGAATTTTTTTCAAAAGTATTTTTATTTTTTTTATCTCAGGAGATGACTCCTACACATGCGAAGCATTGTGCTGGAACTATAGGAAAGGGATAGTGGGAGAAACAACAGGAGGTGAAGCTTAATTAATTATTTTACAGCTCTGCTTTCGCACGTTCCTTTTTTATAATTTTAGTCTGAAACTGGAGTTGAACCCAGGTCTGGTTTTTGGTTTTGTAGTCAACGTGCAGACTACCATCCATCGTGCCATCGCCACCCTCATTGATCAATATACATTTTGTCCCCTTCATAGTAATCACCGTCAGATATAATGCACTTATGCCGGCGCTTCGTCCAATCCTCGAAGCACTTCTGAAATGCGCTTTTCGGTATGGCCACCGGCTCGTTCTTCGATTCTGACTTTATCTCATCAATTGTAGCAAAACGCTTTCCTTGCATTAGTGTCTTCAGTTTTGGGAATAGGAAAAAGTCGAAGGGAGCCAAATCTGGTGAATAAGGTGTTTGAGGCATGATTAGCGTGTTGTTTTTGGCCAAAAAATCACAAACAACAACAAACATTGATGTGTGAGCTGGTGCATTATCGTGTTGCAGAATCCATGATTTTTTTCCACAATTCCGATCGGTTGAGCCGTATTGCTTCACGCAAACGTTGCATAACTTCTTTGTAGTATTCCTCATCAACCGTACGACTTGTTGGCAAGAACTCATGATTCACCACGCCATTGTAATCGAAGAAAACAAAATTCATCTTATCTTTTGAACAAACCTCGTATATAAATATATAATGGCTCGATTATGGATGGCAACCGCTAAAAAAGGTAACGCCCCTGAAGTTCGTTTGTCATAATTGTTCTTTATTTTCTTTATTTCAATAAAAATTAATTTTCACTTTATTGTGATAAATTAACTATGAACTTGAACACAATATTCATTAATCTAAAAAAAAACTTCCTTCCAAAATAATACCAACTACAAAACTTAAATTTTTGTGAACTTCTTTCTGTCTTTTGTGTAGTTAGGGCCTTTCAATATTAGTGTATAATACAAATTTACATATGCATGTGGTAGTAGTTATGTATAACTTTTTCCCTATCAGTTTTACTGATGACTTCATCTATATACAATCCATATATTTACATACATATGTATGCACATACTTCAAACTATAGATTTGAACGAAGTAGTTAATAATATACATACATACATATGTCGAAATCTTATCAAATTTCTGTCAAGTGCTATTAAAAAAAACTTTGCAAATAATACCATAAGACAAATTTTTGTTACATAAATTTCAAATATAAATTCAAGGATATTGTCGGTAAAGAATTCCTTGCGACATCATAAAGTTATAATGTTTTTAAAATACATTTAAAGTTTTTTTTTTTTCATAAGAAAAATTGTGGAATACACTCGTATTTATGTTCATTGAACCAATTTACACTGGCACAATTGTGCTGGCATAACGTGGCACCTTGTACAAATTAATTTAGTATTCGTTATCAAGATGTTTTTACTATATCTTCGTATTTTTATTCTATTTAATTTATTTCTACACCAAATAATGAGTTTTCTGATTTTTCGATTTAAAAACGTTTATTTTATTTGTTTAAATTTTTACTGTTAATTTTCTACTATGTATAAGTTTTGAGGAACAAAGTTCGATATTTAAAGAAAATCGTTTTCAATTAATTCTAATTTACAAAAATCCTCTTTAATTTTTTATCCTGCCAGGCCATAATATTTTATTTTTGATAAGTTTTATAGAAACAATTTTAACTTCTTTTTCTAAACTTCTTCGTTTCTTTAAATTTTTAATTTTCCATCACATATCTAGAAATTTTAATTTTTAATTTCTCACATAAAATCCTTTTTATTTTATTTGAATTTACTTTACAAAAATCCTTTTTAACTTTTTAGTTTACAAAAAATCCTTTTTATTTTTGATCCTTTAGGATATAATATTTTAATTTTCTATAAGGTTTTATAAAAATAATTTTGATCAAGATCAAACTTATTACTGAAATCGTATTTCTTTTTATGAATGAGTTAAGCTTACAAATTGATTAATAAGTGAATAAAAAAACAACAAAAAAGTTAATACGAGCTTTTGCTCTAAAAGCATTTCTTTACAGCTGTTTTCCAAAATTTTAAGCAATTGCTATGCAAAATATTAGTTTAAAAAAAATAATCACCAGAGTGTAAACTTTAGTTCTTACTCTAAAGAGCATTTCTTTAACTTTGTTTTTTTATATTTTTAAGCCATTGCTATGCAAAATATTAATAAAAGAAAATCGGCTTAGTAACAAGTAACAAATTGAATAAAAATTTCATACACTTAGTAAAAAAATTATTCAACACGTCTGTTTCGTTAACTTACACAAATTCGGTGAAGGGAATGGTTTTTGGATGGCATAATTTTAGTTCTGTTTCTTTTTTTACAGAGCGTATTTAGTCTTCAGTTGGCCATCGTCGTGCTAATATGAACTTGAAAGAAGAAGGATGTTGGTCGCGCCAACAAACTACTTTAAAACCAATAACTAATGGCTTGAACCAACAATATCTGCTTTTCTTTCTTTTATTTCTCATCTTCTAGAAGTAATGCTACAGCATCTAAATTACAGGCACTTGAAGTTCCTCCTAAAATAATTCCCGATTCCGTATCATTTAATCCCGTCATACATCCGACAAGTATATTACGAAGTGTGCATAACGAAAAACAAACATCTAATGAATAAATAAAATACTAACACACACAAACCTATGAACATATTCATTTTATGCCAGGATGAATTAGGAAAGAACAAAAATTGTGCGGTTTAAAAAGTTGCCAGTGTAAATTGGCTTATTCTACAGGCTCTTCCTATAAGGCGTTACATTTTCAATTTTAATTATTATTATGACTTAACTTGTAACTATTTGACAGATGACAACTAAAAACTACGCTATTAGGAAAATAATAGGAACGATTTACGCTTCAACGACGCATCGACATTGTTAAAATTCTCTACTAAACTTGTGAAAATTTCGTGGTCGTAGTACGCACCTTTTCGGCGAACAATTGTGAAACGGGACGAAAAATTTGAGTTATTGGGGCAAATTACTGATGTGAAGAATCAAACTCATGTACGTTGCTCAAGAATAACTGGGAATATTGCTGTTGTAGCCCATAGTATTGAGGAAAACCCAGGTTACCCCATTTCTTATCAACCTTTGGAATTGGACATTTTGTATGGCCGGAACTGGAAGATATTAATGTGGGCGGCCATTACTTTCAACAAGACAACAGTACGTGTCACACAAAATGGTGTTGAAAGTGCCACACACATAATACAGGGTGTCTGGTGACAAATTTTATTTTTAAATACGATTATTTGAAAAAGTAATAAATGGTCGCAGTGAGCATCGCTGTGGAGAATATTTTAAGAGTAATGATTCTTACGTAATTGCTCGTCGACAATTTTGTTCAAAGTTCGGTATTCGGCGAATAAGTGATGGACCACGTGTAAATTCAATTCGTTCGCGGCTGCAGAGGTTCCGCGCAACTGCTTCGGTTATGAATGCCCACGGCCAGATCCCAGTCGAACTTCAAGGACTCCCGAAAACATTGAACTGGTTGAAAGCAGTTTACGTGAAAATCCGCGACTTTGAATACGGAAAAAAGCAGCCTCACTGGGACTTCCAAGAGCGATTATTCGTGAAATTTTAAAAAAGGATCTGAAGGGTCTGGATGACATACTCTTTAGAAAATAAAATTCGCATTTCCATTCTATCGTTCAATACTCGTAATAAAACTTTGTGTCAATTATTACGTTTTTTATTTAGGTTTGAAAATATAAATCTGCTACTAGACACCCTGTAGAAAGAATCAGCGTTACCTCATATTTTTTAAGAAAAACTTTTCATTAAAAAACTAAAATTAATTTTTCGACAAAAAACTTTTTCCCAAAGAAAAAAGGAAAAAAAAGAACAAAAATATATATTTTGAATTAATTTTGATTGAAAATAAGATAAACAAAACAAACAAAAAAAGTTAAACAGGAAACTTATTCTTACCACGATTTTGAGTAGTTCCCCATTTTTTTTAGCTCTTTAAATATTTATCCTTGCTTTTTTGAAATAGAAAACTTTTTAGAAAAAAAAAACACCGGCATAAAAAACTATAATATAATTAACGCGGCACAGTAGTATTAAAGAGGGAATAAATACATTTAACAGTATTGCAGTAATAAGGATTGCAAAATTATAAGATCGTTTACATTACATGGTGACATCAAATAATATTTTCATCATATATGTATATTCTAAATTAAAAATTATTAAACAAAACTTGAAAATTGGCATGAATTTCAAAAAAATTTATTTTGGAAGCTAAAATCTTAAAAACTTTTTGGCATTTTAAAAAACTTGAACAAAGATAAAAGTTGACAAATGGTAACGCTGGATACAATATGCATAAATAAAAACTACGTGTTTTACCTCAATAATTAATAAAACTGTTTGGGTAAAATCGAATAAAAACTATTATATTAGGAAAATTTTCACATAAAGTTTTTCAAATCGCACAACTTGCTGAAAAAAATCTGTCACACAGTTGCGTTTTTCGTTCACACTACCCCAAGCATATATGCAACTCTACAAAAACAAAATACTACGTGGATTTGTGTAGAACTATTTTTTTTTGCTATCAAAAGCATCTGACTTACGACATTTCGTCAGGTTATTATTGGTGTGCTTTTTACAATGTTCATGGTTCAAACTAATAATAATCGTCACGTCAATATTTTAAAAAGTTGCAATTTTTAATTACCTTTGTAAAAATATCGATGTTATTATATATTTTCTATGACCGATTTAGTTTGTCTTAGCATATTATAGTCGGTATTACCACAAGTACAAGAAGCTGACATATCGACCCCTGTGCTCGAAATTATCGTATGTGGAAAATTTTTACAATTGTAAAATATTTTCTTTATATTGTAAATCAGCCAAGTTTTTTTTTATTTATTTTTTCTTTCGTTATTCTTTGATGTCATTTTGCAAATAAGTATTGCAAACGTATAGTAAATATAAACTACGATTTTCATTATAGTTTATTTACATCAGTGTAGCAAATGCACATCTGTTTATTTTGTTAGTGTAGAGAAATGCAATGATGCTATGCCATTTCCACAAGATAGTGAGTTGGCCTAATGTTTTCATTTTCAATTCAAAGAATATACTGCGAATACTAACGGCGCTGTTATTTTTCCTTGCCGGCATTGTATTTATTAAAAATTGTTTTTTTTTTATTAGTTTTATACAAAAATTTAAGACTTAAGGTTCTTTATCAGTTTATCAATTAAAAAATAAAATATATTTATTAATAGGGTATTCAATTAATTAAGTTTCTTATTTCAGTATTATTGGTTGCCAAAAAACACTAAAAAGCACTGGAATTTTGGCAATTTTAATTAATACATTTTTGATCTCCATTACCATTTTTAACAACTTGCAACTGAACAACAGTTCGGTTGCAATCCATAATCGACCCATAAATCAATGAATATAACGATTCTTGAACAAAATGATATACCTAGAGGTGGATTTCGTAAATGTGTAAGCGAGATGCTTTTGATGTTTTATAATTATCAAAAAAAACAAATATTTTTATTAAAAAAAAGTATATTAATAAAAATTAATCCATTTATCGTTAATCGTATGTCAATCAAACTAGAATTAATCGAACCGATCAATCATTTGAGTACTCTATTATCAAGTGCGTTTGTTTTCCATAATTTAAACTGTGATTATGTGCGTCTGGATAAACATTATAAACAGAGTACCGTTGATCGTGCTTAGTAACAAAATCCATACACGACAAAATTTAAAGTTCTCACGATTATGAATTGTACTGATAAATGAATACATACATACATACATATATTTACATACTTAAATAAATTTTACTTACTTTATGCATTTATATTCCTGATTGAAGATTCAAAAAGAAACAGCATTTCTAATTGAGGGTGGCGATGGCACGATGGATGGTAGTCTGCACGTTGACTATACAACCAACTGGTTCAACCCCAGTTTCAGACAAAAAAATTTTTAAATAAAAATAAACATCTCGCATTTTTCTGATGTGCATTAGTGTGTTTTTGTGTGTCAGTTGTTGTCGGAAGGTTTCAGTGGCGAAGGCATAGTCACTGGTCACTGAACAATACCGGCTTCAGCTGATAGCAATCCACAATCACATCAGAACGCCCTCCTTCGTCGGTATTTTGTAGCACCGGCGAAGTAAAATAATAATAAAAATAGCTACTAAACCGAAGCTTCAGCACTGCTACGAGTATAAAAACAAAAGAACGTGCGAAAGCAGAGCTGCAAAATACTTAATTAAGCTTCACCTCCTGTCGTTTCTTCTACTATCCCTTTCCTATAGTTCCCAGCACAATGCTTCGCATGTGTAGGAGTCATCTCCTGAGTGCTGGTCCTAGATAAAAAAAAAAAAAAAAAAAAAAAAATAATTGCAAAATATTTTCGTATTTGCTAGACGAAAATTGGTCAATTATTTTTAAGTTGCAGTTTCGCAAATTGAGTTGAGAATTTTCCCACAATTAAATAATTTTACAAGGCATTTTTTTTTTGTTATTTAATAAATCACATTTATTATGTAAATTTTATACTGTATAAAGAATATTTTTATTTCAAATATTCACGTTTAAAATACTTAACATATCAGTTTTTACATAAAGTGTACAATGTTGCTAATTTGTAAATTTACTAATTAATTACGGAAAAATAAAGCATACTTGAAGGATATGGAAGAATTTTTTTTAACTAAATTCCTAAAAATATACTTTTTTAAACAAATATCTTAGTTTTTTTCTTACATAGAACCGTGAAAGTCTTAAATGATTTGTTATATTATAATTAAATTTAAAAAAAATTTACTAAAATCATATTTTATACAAATCATATGTGCAAAAAAAGCCATTTTTTAATACTTAAACGATTTATAGAGTGCAACATTAATAAGAAATTAAAGATTCGTATTTTTTTTTAGTAAATAACCTATAGAGCGCTATAGTTAATGTTTTTAATTGTTATTAATTAATTTAATAATTATAATATCACAAAAAGAGGAATTAAATACATAACAAAATTTTGCTGCTGCTGCTATTTATAAAAAACAACAATTTTAAGAGCGAAATTATAATAAATTGCAGAGAAAGAATATCATCGATAAATAAATAATTATTATTTGTTTTGTTAATAATAAAGCTGCGTATTTCTTTTGTTGTTTAACAAAAGCTTTGCTAAAAATTATAATAAAAATTTATTAATTTGTAATAAAATAATTATAATGACTAAAATGGATTTCTTCGTATGAGTGAGTGTTTCTTTTTCTTTTGTCATCGAAGTCAAATTGCAAGGTAGAATTATCTACATCAATTTTTGTCGGTCTTTTCTCACAGTCACATCCATGTTCGTTTTTACAATCCAATTAATCAACTTGGCTCAAAAATCACTCAACAATTCAAATTGTTTTAAAAGTTAAACATTTTGCAATGAGACCGAAGAGGTAGGTAGGCCTTCTTTCCTTGCTTTTTTCTTACCTTGACTTTCATGTTATTTGAAGGACACCAGACTAGTAGTGTGATATTTTAATATTTTGCTTATAAAATACTATAAGTAAGATGAAATTCGTACTAGTCGTTACCTTTTGCACTTGTGATCGCATTTTTTTATGCTCCTATTAAGGGAAGGCACTTAAAAAGACTCGTTGCTATCTTTCTTTTTTCTGTTAGTTGCAATTTTAATTATAGTTTGTGGGATTTGTTATTTTTGCTGCATACATACTGGCAACTTTGTATATAAATTCGTATTGTTCTTTGGTCAGCACCGCACTTGCTCTGCCCCTGCGGACGTAGTAGACAATCTGTGGTATGTCAACGGTGCGTTTGGGTGTTTCCAAGCTTCTTATAGCTACGTCACATGCAATTATGGTGCCTGTACGTCCAGTACCTGGAGAGCAGTGAATAGTTAAGGGACTAAAAATATAGTAAGAAAAAACCACAATGTTTTCACATATAAACAATTTACACATAAATACATATTTGAAATTCAGACTGAAATAGTTACAAAGCTGTAGCCAATAACAGGAAATTATTTATATTTTTTTAATTATTTATAGGAAACGAAGCTCGACAATAAGATACCAACAAAGCTCTTGAGGACAGTGGTGACTACACTGCAGGAAAAATTGTAAATTATGTTGCTTTCGTAGGCTTGTAAATAAATGTAACAGGCTGACACGTGTCCATGCATTTTTAGTTTATTCAAACGGTACACTTAAGTGGATGTAATGCAAGCTATTGAACTACTTTTGTATTTTCCGTAGCCCACATCCAGCAGTTTTGCATATTAACGAACACATTTAATTGGAAATGGGCTTCGTCGCTCGTAATTAAATTATGAATAAAATCATGATTTTCTTATGAAATAAAGTCCAACGATTTTGGCACGTTGTTCAATTGCGTGCTGTTCCGTTTTAAATTCCCCAAGTCTTCTTTACAAAATACTGAAAACAAAAAAAAAATTATAAGGAATTCAAACATCTTCGCTCCTTTTGTGCCACCCTGTATATACCCAGCAAAAAAACTTACAAAAGAAAGAGTTAATGCATCGGTTCTATTGGATATGAACTGATTCAACTTAGCTGAAGCTCGTCATTTGAATGAGTGCTTAGAATCCATAAATGTTCTCTGATGTGGTTACATTTTAGCAGTGTTCAAATTGATAATCTTGTTAACATTTAAGATGCCACTAAAATTAATTCCGATAAAGAAGTGCTTAAGCAGTCATGAAAATACCAATTCATAGTGAACGCAGTCACTTTTTCTTTGCTGGGTAAAAGAAAAGAAAACTTTTTCGTTAGACAATTTTTTGTATAGCCTCTTCCACCATCGGAGTAAGTAGTACTTGTGTTAGAGAACCAACACCTAAACGACCACGGTTTAGATAATCAAAAACAAAAAATAATATATAAAGATTAACTTAAATTTAATTACCAATCTTTCGCTAAAAAAATTGGTCATGCACTGACAAAGATTAACGCATCTAAGCTTAATCTTCAAATTAAAACCTGGCGCTTTTACTGTAATGAAATTAATTGCAGATATACATTTTTCTCTATAAATAGTTTAGCATCTCCCTAAGGAAAATGATTCAAATTTCGTAGTTATAAAAATAATTGTACAATAGTGTCGCCAATGTGTATGTCGTATTCGAAGGAGGCACAATATATTCGGAAAAATCAAAATACTCTAATATCATATTTGGGGATGTTTCCAAAAATAAATAAATCGCTCTTTAAAATATTAATTCGTGAACGTGGCCCCCAAATTTAGTATAGCTGGCCACCCCTGACATATTCAATAATATTATATATTTTTCTAATATATTTAGTGAAACGAATGTATTTGGAAATCGCGTAAAATGTGTAAAGACTTTGGAGTTTTTAACTGAAAACGCTTTACTGATTTTATTTTTTGTAGCACCTTAAAGTTACTTTTCATGTCAAAAAATTAACGCAGCGAAAATATTAAAAACCTGTTGACAAAAACCATTTTGAAACACGGAGAATAAAATTTATGTTCAAAGATTTATGATATACAGTGGAATCTCTCATGACCGGACAGCGAATGCACCGGAAAATTTGTACGTACCAGACGGATGTCCTCTCAAGAGAAATTGCAATTACAAAATGGAACGCCCCAAAGAAGTGCCCGCTGTGGGGATGTCTCTGTTATGGGAGATTCCACTGTATATAACTAAAGTCTCTATCAAAAGATGACGAAACCAAAAACAATAAGAAAAGTGAACTTACCCCTGATTTCTGGCGGCCTTTTTAATATGCATCGCCGATATGTTACCATTAATTTCCGTACTACTACCATTGGAGTTATTTGTTGAAGTCGTTGAATCATTGAGCGTGGCTGTACCTTCTTCTGCCGATTTTAATGTGCCGGTTGATAATTTCTCCTTGTCTTCGTTCGCCTGTTCGATGGCATAACTAATGAGTGATGATCTGGCCTCTAGAAGCATAGCAATAATGGGAGCTTCTTCGTTCGGAACTCCCACCTCAGGCCATTTATACCAATAGTGTGTAAGTTCTCGTATTGCATTCTCACCAACATGTTTTAACTGTATCGTTGAGATGGCATATTTATCTTTAACTTCGCGATTCTGTAGAGTGATTTGGAAATCACCAAAGCTGCAATGATTGTCCAGTGTTACTGAAGGTGGCAAATATTCTGCGCATTTCTCAATACCAATTTCAATGAGATCGGTTGCTTGGATAATGACTCGAGATTGTTGTTCCCAAATCATGCGCCAAAAATCCTCAACAGTGGCTTCGAGGGGAGCCTGGCACGCTATATAGTAATTTGGCGTATCTTTGGGACCCTATAATTAAACGCGAAACAAACAAACATTTAAAATTTCATTCAAAAAGAACAACACAAAAAATTTTTTTTTAAGATGATCAAATGATCATGAAATCAGTTTAATTTTGTGTGGGTTTTATTTAATTGCGTACGTTTTGCTATGCCAACATCAAATCGGTTAGAGCTAATTAATAGTATACATATTATGATTAACACTAATAAAATACCTGTTTTTAATAAAAAAATTTTGCTTATGAAACAACAAATTAAATAAAATTTTTTTAATATTCAAGTGCGTGTTGATCAATACAAATTTTAAACATGCGAAAAAACATTTAAAATAAATAATTTTGATTTACAACACAAAGGAGGGTAGGAGAGACATGTGAGAAGATTTGTGTCCGACAGCTCACTTCGAACAAGTTGCGCTGATGATCGAACCAAACCTTGATACAAATGCGTTTAGTTTACATTGACGTTCTTGCCCAAACTTCAGTTCCTGGAAGTTCTATAGAGTCTGTATTTGTATATAATCTATTTACAAGTAATACAACTAAAAGCTGTAGAACTAGCGCATAATCCCCTCGTACAAACACACATACTAACGTAGGTACATAAGTATGAACTAACGTGCACAATTACGTTTTTGAATAATTACAACGAGTACAATGAAATTAAAAAGAAAATAAAAGTTATTGTACTCATTTACTGAACTTTAGAACAAAAGAAAAAAACCAATATAAAAATATAAATATGTTCGTGCACTCTTTTTAGCTGGATATTTTCGCAGTCATCTGAACGATAAAATAAAAAATTTATGATAATTTTACTAAATGATTCACATAAAATTATTAAGCAAACAAAGAATGAGAATGAAATTACTTGCTCGTCTCCATTCGATTTTTAATTAAAATTATACAGGGTTGAAAAATTGCTACCAGTTGATTTACAAAGTACATATGATATGGGAGAAGCCTTTATTACAACAGTATATCTTAAATATTTTCCTGGAATAGGGTCACTACAACAAGAATATATGTCCCTATATATCTATAGAAATTGGTTGACCTTATAGGCCATCACTTAAACTTCGCGCTAAGTGTAGCCCATTCAAAGCATTCGACACAGTTTTAAGTCTGAAGAAAAAAAAAACAATGCGAAATTACGGAATAATTTAAAACAGACACTTTCCTCGTAAATTTTTGACATCGAAGTCTCTATAACCATTTTAGCAATTTTAGTCAAATATGAGGCATGCGCTACATTTTTTAAGTCTATAAAAATCGGTGAATATCTAAAATCGAATTGATGATTATTTCCGATTCACCCGATTTCAGTAAAATATTTTTTCTTGGACCGGCACTCTCCTACTATCCCTTTCCTATAGTTCTAACATAATGCTTTGCATGTGCCTCCGTAGTCTAGTGCATGAGCATTAGTCTTATCAATATGGAGGTGCGGGTTCGATTCCCGATTAGACCCTGGATGTTTATACAGACAAGCTTAAGAGCTTCGTAGAGTTTGTATTGTCTTTAAAAAAAAAAAAAAAAAAAAAAAAAAAAAAAAATGTGTAGGAGTTATCTCCTGAGTGCTTGGTCCCAGATAAAAAAAACAAAAATATTTTACATATTAGTTGTAAATTTAATTTGCATTTTTTTGTTAGCACACAATTTGTGCAATTAAAATTATTTTTTTAAGTCTTTTAGTTTTTTTTTTATCTAAATTTATTTAACAAAATAATCTCTCAAAGCTAGCTGTTGATACGGGTATTGACAGAATTGCATATCCTAATGGTTCTGAATTATCAGAACATTTTTTATTAAATACGACTTGCCAAAATTGTCTAATACTCTTTTCGTCTAAAATATAGTAGTCATTCTATATAAAATGCTGTGCAATAATTTACAGCCTTTATCGTGAAGGTCTTGGATATGATCCAGGTCCACGACATTCGGAACAAAATATACCAAATCAGAATTGCTTTTCATATTGCCTTTAATTACATTAGCAGGCGCTAAAGCTTCAACATGTTTTAGAAAATCATTGTCAAAATAAACAATAAATGTTTGTTAATCATTTTGTATTACTTTTTAGAGATTCGTATTACTTAAGATTCGAAATAAATTGATAATTTTTGTGTCATAAATTTTTAATACTATTTCTGAAATACTATTGGCATTTATTATATGCCAATATAATTACGGCCTTATGAAAAAAGAACTTAACTGAAGTTGGTAAAGCAAAATTGCTTAAAGTATCATGCGAAAACGGTAGTTAACTTAACATACGTCGAGTAAACCGATGTCGACATCAAATAATTTAAAGCAGCTCCCCACATATTTTAAAGCGATATTGAAATATTTTATTGTGTTGACAAATAAAGTTTTTTGAAAAAGTTTAACGAAAACAGTAAGTTGTACGGATACTATAAATTTGACGAACAGAAGTGGTAAAATTAATTTTTATTTTATGCGAAAATCAATTTTCTATATGTTTTTTTCATTTATAACGTACTATGTAGCGGACTATTATCGGAAGAGAACTTATAAAACCAGTACTGATGGCTTCTCTCTTCCACATGATTAAATTTGATTACTGGTGGAGGTTCAAACGGGAATGGTAAAATTCTTAAATATATAAAAATTAAGAGTTTTATAATTTTAAGATGTCACCTTTGGTTTGATCTTATTTCTTTCAGAAAGTCAATATGGAAATAAACAGGTCGAAAATATTCAATAAAATAATTTGCTTTGAATATTAAAAAAAAAAAAAAAAAAAAAAAAAAAAAGAGTACATGCATTTTAAAATCAACATTTCCACCCCTGAACTACTCCCAATTTATTTGCTGTTGCTCTTTTATGGAATTAATTCCATATAACAATAGTTATTTTTTCTCTGTGTCGGAATGTTTATTATTTGCTCTTGATAACTACCCAGCTGGCATTTTCAATCGTGGAATAGTCTCCTGGGATCTCATGAAGAGTGTTGTTGATCCTCGACGACCACATTTTTAAATCGTAGAAGAATCACACTGGAGACACTGTTAGACGAGCTGATTCTTGTGTGAAATTTTTCTATAACACAGCACAGTAAAAATAATAATTTAATTTTTCTCAATTAAGTCTTTGCTCAACAGAATTTTTTTTTCTCAATTAATAATTTACTGAATCCCCGTTTATTTTAATTGATTTTGGTGTTCTCTCAAAAAAGTACAATCGAATGGTTAAACTAAAAAAAAATTTTTTTTAATTAAAACTGTTAATTCATTTTGTGTTTTTTGTGATAGGTTGAAATTATTTTAGTTGAATCTTCGTATTTTTTAATTGAACCTTGGTTTTACTTTTTTCTGTGAGCGACAGACGCTTACATTTTTTATCTTGGACCAGCACTCAGGAGATGGATAAAAATGATAGGAGGTGAAGCTTCACTATCTTCCAACACTGCTTTTTGAACGTTATTTGTTTTATAACAGTGTTTAGCATTTCTGATGTCAAGGAGATGTATTAAATTTTGAAGCTTCGTTGTAGTAGCCATTTTTAGTAATTATTCTAATTCGGCGGTGCTACACAATATCGACGAAGGAGGGCGTTCTGATGTGCCTGTGGACTGGTTCCAGCTGAAGCCGTTACTGTTCAGTGACCATATTCATTCAGAGAGTTGAAAAGACTTAATTGATCAATGATGGTTTGAAGAATCGTATAATGCTTGGTAGGCTCTTCATTTTGTGATTTATACACATAAAAAATATTGCAATTATTATTAATAACAATTAAATGAATTTATTTTGGGAATATCATTATATACATATATATGATTCTAATTTCAAAATTGTGCTATTTCATGAAAAAAATATATTAACTGTCTGTTCATAGAAGCCGATGGAAAATAATAGTTCGGCCATTTTTTTTTATCTGGGACCAGCACTCAGACTCCTACACATGCGAAGCATTGTGCTGGAACTATAGGAACGGGATAGTAGGAGAAACGACAGGATGTGAAGTTTAATTAATTATTTTACAGCTCTGCTTTTGCACGTTCTTTGTTTTGTTTATACTCGTAGCAGTGCTGAAGCTTCGGTTCAGTAGCCATTTTTATTATTATTTTACTTCGCCGGTGCTTCACAATACGGACGAAGGAGGGCGTTCTGATCCGATTGTGGATTGCTATCAGCTGAAGCCGGTATTGTTCAGTGACCAGTGACTATGCCTTCGCCACTGAAACATTCCGACAACAGCTGACACACAAAGACACACGAAAGCACATCAGAAAATTGCGAGATTATTATTATTTTAAAATTTTAGTCTGAAACTAGAGTTGAACCCAGGTCTGTTATTGGTTGTGTAGTCAACGTGCAGACTACCATCCATTGTGCCATCGCCAATTTGAGTTTTTTATTGTTGTTTTCAATATAAATTGCCGATGGAGTATTTTCACTCGTCTTCTATGAACAGGCAGTAAATACCTTATGATATTCCCATAAAGTATTTAAAAAAAATAAACTCAATAATTGATAAGGAAAGCATATCAATATAGTACTATTTCGCTAATGTTTAATTAGCTCATCAGGTTGATAAAGAACAAAGAAAAAAACAAACTACACTGAAAAAATTTCAATCATTTATTTAATGGAAAATTTTAATTTATTTCAATTATTTTCTAAATTAATCAATTACTTCCATGCTCAAAAATCAAATCAATAAAAATATTTTAATCGTAGACGTTAAATTTTTCAATAAAACTTTAGTAATTGAATCAGCAATTTTCGTTGTTGGTTGGAGAAACACAATAATTGAACACATTACGTTGTTTATTTCCTAACAGCAAATTACATATAAATAAAAACAATAACACACATTTTTAATCATCTTCGATTAAACATTTCAAAATTATGAGGCGAATGTTTTCGAAAAAGTTCGAAGAAAAATAAACAAAGTGTAACATTGTTTGTTTTTGTACCCTTCAAATAATCATTAGAAGTTTCTTTTAGGACTTGCATTTTAAACAGTCCAGGACTAAAAGGCAAGCGTAAAAAAGTAGATGTTTTTGTTATTGTTACTCATCAGTATATCGTCCAAAAATTCTTTTAGGAATTGTATATTAAGCATAATCGCCTAAGAAACAGCTAATGCTAGCTGGGTATATATACATATATGTATATTTACATATATTTATGCATGTACATATGTAAATATTAAAATTGAATATTCAAAGTACATATTTCTAAATCTAGAATTTAGACTCGCATTTAAACCACAGTTTTATTATTACAATACCAATACAACAATGTTTGAACAAATTAGAAAAAGGTTAAATTGTCGACTAACACAACAACAGCAGCAGCGACAATAATATTGAAATAATAACAGTATACAGTACACTTTAGTTCAGAAAACGCACTAGTTAACCATGGTTTGAATTAAATATTATACATATTATATTATGTATGTATGTGTAATGCACCTTAGAGGTCCAGCGAATGCCGTCCTAAAATTACACAGGGTTTGGAAGGAAAAAATGTACATCCATACACACGTCTGTGTGAATTCTTTATGTTGAGCGATATTCCAGGGTTTTGATTTCTGCTTTCTGAAAGACTTGCCCATCTTATTATAAATATTAAATACGAGTGACATCGTGAGACAAGCAGTAAATGCAAGAAAAAAAAACGGAACAAACGTACTTGAAAAAAGTGCATTCAGTGCCCTAAAAATCGCAAATATGCCAATTTTTCACCTTTTTTGCTTTTTGCGGGTGGCGATGGTCGAAGTTGGTTGTACATCTCGCATTTTTTGTGATTTGTGTGGCTTTGTGTGTGTTGTTGTCGGAAAGATTTCAGAGGCGAAGGCATAGTCACTGGTCACTAAACAGTAACGGCTTCAGCTGTAACCAATCCACATCAGAACGTGCGGTATTGTGTAGAACCCACGAAGTAAAATAATTCTTAAAAATGGCTACTAAAACGAAGCTTAAAAATTTAATACGTCTCTTTGACATCAGAGACGCTACAACACTGCTATAAAAACAAATAACGTGCAAAAGCAGATAGTGAACTTCACATCCTATCATTTCTCCTACTATACATTTCCTCTAGTTCAAGCACAATGCACGGCATGTGTAGGGGCCATCTCCCGAGTGATGGTCTATCATAAAAAAAAAAATAACTGGATTACAAATCCACATACATACATACATACATACATATGTATGTATGTATATGTTGTTTTTTTTTTATAAACTTTATTTTGCATGATAATAGAAATTCCGATTCAAATTACAGCTATTCTTACACAGAAAATATTAGATTTTTATTTGTCTTCTATGCATGGAAACAAAATTTAGAACATTTTCAGTTATTGTCAATATCCATCCTCGTTGATTTATTCGCGGCTGCCCTTCAATTGATTAAACAAACGGAACAACATTTGCGGATCTGCAGCTTTCAAGATGCCTGTGAGTCATACATTGAATCTGCCAGTTTTGCTACCGTTAAATAGATTCCAACATTAATCTAGAAAATCTTCTTAAGTAACACATTTTCATAACCGCCCTCGTATATACAACACATTTCTTTTACAATTTCGTTTCTTTATACATAGGTTTTTTCTTAGTTTTCTTTAATATTTGTTGACTTGTAGTATTTAAATGATGATCATTACGATGTTTAATCATGATTAATTAAATGTTTTATTTCATGATCTGAATAACTACGCCTCTTAGTTTTACAAAGCATACATAAGATAGTTGAAAACAGAAATACATATATACATACATTATTTTACTTCGGTAAATTTTAGGATGCGTACACTAGGCACACACACGCGCGCACACATACCCATAAATACATATCGCCGATGACAATGGAAACGAACACTTTAAACGTCGCATTGAAAGCGTATTTCCATGATACATATCCACTACATTCGCATATATACGAATAAGTGTGACTATTTTTTATAAATTAACGCACGCAATGGCAAATATTGTATCTGAACATTGATCGTGTAGCATACGCTTTACATGCAAATTGACAAATGCTTTGCTATATTTAAAATATTCAAGCGTGTGTAGGTATGTAGCGACGCAAATCAGAATCAAAACGACGCAAAGCGGTTTGACCAATATTTTACAAAGCGACGCAAATAGGATAAGAATTATGTCAAGGCGAATTCATACCAGGTGATCTCGTCCCTACGACAACAGCATTACAGCATTTTTTGTTTACAAATACAACAATTTTATTCAAGTTGTCAAACCAGTTTACGTATTAAGATGCTTTGAATTGAACACAATTTTTTTTTTTTTTTTAAAAGAGAATACAAACTCTACGAAGCTCTTAAGCTTGTCTGTAGAAACACCCAGGGTCTAAACGGGAATCGAACCCGCACCTCCATATTGATAAGACTAATGCTCATGCACTAGACTACGGAGGCACCCAAGTCAACAGAAATCAGCTGATGAAAAATTTAGTTAATGCAGCCACCTGGTATGAATTCGCCTTGAATTATGTATGTATATGAAGAAGACATATTCGTTGGAACTATTCATTCGTATTTAGTAAAAAGTCGATTTGTGTACTTCAATCACTAGTTCTAGCACAAAATTAAAACACCGAAAACGTACGTCTTTTTTAATTTTTTAGTTAACTTTCCATCAGTATACAGTATTTTTTTCCGCATTGATGAACAATACATATTCCAGAATAATCCAAATACAATTTCTAGATTTTTAGCGATGAAGATTTAGCGAATTACAGAATAAAACTCCGACGAATCGATTTATGTCCCCGTCCGTCAATCGAGTCCTAGCCTTTACCACATAATAAGCCTCCTCGTTGCCGAGTATACTCCGAATATATTTGAATATATTGCCATCTCGTCCAGAGACACCCGGCATTATTGAAGCAGAATCGCTGCAATCTCAGCCTGCATCACGATGCACCCATCGTGCAGCCTTTAACTCAATGAGCTTATAAACTGTAGTAAAAACTTCAAAATTCCTTTGGAAAAAAGACATTCTTGAAAAAAACCTTTCCAGATCATATTTAATTTATATTTGAAATTTTTAATTAATAAATGCCATATGTATATATGCATATTCAGTTCAGATTATTTATGTACCGGCTTCTTACACAGAATGAAAAGCTTTTGAAAAAATTTATACAGAAGGCAGGATCAAGGCAAATGGATATCAGGTAAACTCACTAGTACAACAACCACAAAAATAAATAGTCTTCAGCTGGGCTTATAAGTTCACCTGATATGAATTCCCTTTGGGCAGAATAAAATTTTTTATTTGTTTTCAATACATATGCTCGAATATAACTTGTTTTTGGTTTTTTTATGAAAACGTGTAATTAAATAATTAAATTTTTTGATATATATTTATTAAGCCTGAGGTCTTTTTTTATCTTATTTTGTTTAATAAATATATATCAAAAAATATAATAAAAAAGGTCAATTAATAATATAATTAAAATTAAATAATTAAAAAATAATATTTTTTTGGTATAAAATTATTGTCATTTCTAATAATTTTATATAAAAACAGTTAATACATCGGTTACAGTCTCAGCTGACGATATGTAGTGTATTTAATGAAAGTGAAGTTGTTGGGGGAAATTTAGTATATTTGTGGGTATTTGGTATTAAATGCTATTGTTTTAATTTTAAAGTATTTCAACTTACTGTGACATAATTGGCGTTGATATATTCCGACTTTTCATCATCGTTGAGACGCTGTAAAATAACACGAGTTTCCGGAAGCGGCAGCACATTCGCGTATCTAAAGAAAGCAGAAAGAAATGCAGTGAGAGAGATAGAGAGAAACCGTTATCAGTAATTGCATCAGGGTTTATAGAAATTAAAATACATATTTGCAACATTTTAGTGGAACATAAAATTTAATGGAATCCAAATAAAAGAAGATTAATTCTTTGATTATATGTACACCAACTGTGCATTTTAGTCCCTCTCAGACAACGTATAATTTACGAATGAACTCAAAGATGATAGAAAACTACATGTCAATAGACCGGAGAAAAATTAAATATATTTAAATCAAATAATAAAATGTTTGTTGTATAAAGAAAAATTTGTAAAGCAGCTATTTGGTTTGTTTTGTTTATATATTTCGTAATTCTCAAAGATTTTTTGAGAGTTCCTGTATAAACATGTGATATTTCTTAGCATTTTTCCAAAAATTTGGTATTAGCACCAAAGTAATTTGTATATAAGACCAGCTAAACCATATAACAAACATAGATGATGTAAGAATTAAAAACAAATCGTGGTACTGGAATGTTTTTTTTTTCAACAATGCACACTATCAGCGACAAAATAGTTGCACTGGCAGACAATTGCAATGAAAAACGCACTAAATACTGAATACCGCCAGTATTTTAAAAACCTTTATTTATTATAAATAAATACTTGTCGAGATTGTTTATTATTCGAATAAAATAATAAAAATAAACGAGTTGCTTAACCGTATTCATCATCACATTGAAATATGCTCTAACTTTAGCTCATTTCGGTCAATGCTTTTTTATAAATCGTATCACATGATTCACATAATGTTTTCATTCACTTACCTATTCTTATCTTCACAACCCGTGGGCACTTCATCTAACCTGGAAGTTATTTGTGGCACATCGCGAAACTCCTCAAATATACGCAATTTCTCCTGAACAAATTTCGCCAGATCGTGCACACCCAATGGATTGGGACGCAGTGCAGGATCATCGAATGCCAAATTACCATAAGTACGTTTTGAAGCACGCAAAGCACCACTTTTACGCATACTACCACTCACAGAAGCATTATCGATTGTGTATTCGTCCAAACTTACAGGACGACAACGTTGTGAGTATGAAGTTTGCTTTTGGCGTTTACGCATTAAATACAAGAATCCGACTAGCAGTACGAGCGCTATAACACCAATAACGCTAACGGTTATGGCAATGATAACATTGACATCGGTATCACCGGAAGCCTCCGAATTTTTTGGATACATATTACCGCTGTTTCCACCCATTATTGAGGCTGTCAATGTGGGTAGGGATTTTCCAATATCGGCTGTGGCGACTAATTGTGTAGACTGTGTCGTTGTTGCGGGCGGTAACATTTCTGGGAAATATGATGATGCACTAGTAGCGGTGATGGAGGTAGACTCTGGCTCAGAAGAGGTTGTTTCTTTTTCGATTTCGGTTAGCAATTGTTGTGTTGTTGTTTGTATTAGCTCTGTTGTAGTAATGCTGCTGTTTATCGCATTGTAAATCTCTTCGACTTTTGTTGCTATGGTCGAGGGCAATGTTGACGACGATAAGGTTGTCGCCGTTGTTTCACTTGTTGTCGATTCGTGAGATGTTGCTGAGATTGAGGAAGAGTATGTCGCTGTTGTTGTTGTCGTTGTTGTATCATCCAATAAGCTTATATATGGGTCTTCCTCTTTAACCGCTGTAGACGGCATTGCAGTTGTGGTTGTTGTAAACTCTTGAGTGTTATTCATGCTTTGTGTTGTTGTTTCGATTTGAGCATCTTCTTTGTATGAAATGTTTTCTTTAGTAAAGCTTTCCTCTTCTGCTATTGTAGTTGCAATTGTGTTTTGTTCTACTGTAGTTATTGTTGTTCTTACTGTTGTTGTTGGTGTTGTGGGAGTTATGCTTTTAATAACAACAGGTGTTTCTGTTGAGGAATTGGAAGAAAAATATGTTGGTGTTGTTGTTGCTATTTTATTTTCGTTCTCAAATTTCTCGTCTTCTACAACAGCTGACCCAGTTGTGGTTTCCGTTTTGTCCTCAATATTCTTTTGCTCGTCGAGCTTTTGTTTAGGGGTTGTTTGTGTAGTCGTTGCCGTTAAATTAATTTCGCTGGTTTCATTTATTATCACGTCGCTAGAGGATGACGTCGTTGTGTTATTCGTCTCATTTTCCCACAAAGAGGCAACAGTAGTTTCTAGTCTGGCAGTAGTTAGTTCTGCTGGCGGCGTTGTCGTCGACGTAGTCGTAAATGTTTCAAGTGTAGTAGTTTCAAATTCTCTAGCAGTTGAATGCGTTTGAAATGCTTTCGTCGAATGATTGTCTGTTTCAATTATTGATTGTTGTTGTTGCTCTGTCTTTGTTAAATTTGTTTGAATTTCGTTGCCATTTTGGTCAACTTCCTGTTCAAGTGTTGTTGCTATTGGTGTAGAGGTAGTTGAGGTTGTTGCTAAAATAGCAGGCCTGTATGTGGTAATAGGAACAACGGTGCTTGTCGTTCTTGTTGTTGCTTTCGTATTTAAATCAATATCTTCGTATTGAGTAGTTTGTGTAGCGCGTACTGTGTTTTCTAATTCGTTTTGTGAAGTTGACAATGAAATATTCGATTCTTGTTTAATTACGTTTTTGGAATTATTTTTATTTTGCTGTTGTTGCTGTTGTTCACTTGTAATGACGCTATTTAACAACGATACGTTTTGCTTGCTAGTCTCGAGCGTACTAACTGTTGTTGTCTCACTGGAAATTTGCTCAACTGTAGCCATATCAACAACAGCTGTTGTTGATGTGGACGTTGATGTTGATGTCGGTGTCGTTGGCGTTGGCGTTGTCGGTGTCAATGGCATCGTCGTCGTCATCATGGCAGCCAGTATGCTTGTTTCTGTGAAAGTGTTGGCAGCGTTAACGTCATCGGCCTCGGCAGTTTTCTTATTTTCAGCTGCTTTTATTGTTTGTACATCGTTATTTAAGTCGACTTGAGTTTGATTTGAAGTCAAGTTTATTTCACTTAAATGTAGATTTGGTTCAATGTTCAGCGATGCATTAAAGGGGTTGTTGTTATTCACATTTGCAGCAGCACTTGTATCCACACCATTTGCTGTTAACATGTCTATGTGATTATTCATGTTTTCTTCGACTTTCTTATCTGGCTGATTGCTATTCTTATTATCGTTTTCGTTATAAAGTGAAGGTGACGATAAGATAGTGGCCATTGGTGCAGGTGTAATGGTGCTTGTGGTAGAATCCTGCTCTACTAGAGAATTTTGTGTAATTACATCTACTCCGGGCTGTAGTTTATAGTGTGTCACTTCGGTGTCTGGTATTAAGGTTGTGGATTGGACAATCGATTCTTTTCTTTCTACTGCTGTGGGCTGTGTTTTATTTAGCGGCACAGATACCGCTACCTGGCTGTTGGTATTATCATTTCGGGCAGTAGTAGACAATTCCTTGTCCATCATAATTTGCGACCAATCTAGCAAATTCTTTTCACTATTATTGTTCAAATTCAAAGTAGTATGGTGCAATTCTTTTTGGGTTTGATTGTGCGTTTGCATTGTTGCCATGGTAATATTCGGTTTGGGTAGGGTTTTCATGCCTGCCAAAGACCACACTTCCGCATTGTTGGGTAGATTTAATTGCTGGGCATTCGTGGAATTGTCATTAATGAATTTGGGTTTTTTTTCTTTGACATTTTTGCTAAAATCTTCAATTTGTGTGTTTAATTGCCCTTGCTCAGTATTCTCAATACCATGCTTAATGCTTAATATGACTGGCTTAATTGTTGTAAGTTCATCAATGTCGTTGATCTCAATCGTAGTTGAGTTTTCTGTTAACAGAGATGTGGTGACATTTTCTTGATTATTGGTATCAAATGATAATACATCTTTTTCTTTGGTTATTGGTTTGAGTGTAGTTTCATCTGAGTGAATGGAGTATTTCGGCGTTGTTTTAAGTCTGGCTGGATGAGGCGAATCATTGTAACTTTGTTTAGATTTACGTTCTGGGCTTAAAATATTATACGACTCGGTTACGGAATCCAGAGATTGGATTTGGTTATCGTTCTTCGAGTCCGTTGAAGGCACTGTGGTACTCATTTCGGAAACCTTTAAACTTTCAGTAACCGCTGGTAGTGAAGTGGAATGTTCTAAAGGTTTAGACTGTGAAATTCGTACCTCGCTGTTTGCTATCATAGAAGAATTGATCAATTCTAACGGTGCGTTTGTAACTTCGTCCGATCCTTTTAATTTTAAATAATCTTTGATATATTCCTCACTATTCTCGATATTGTTATCCAGCTGTTTCTTGCTGATGGCAATTGGTTCTCTTTCTGTTTTGGGTTCTTCTAAAATTTTACTGGGAGCTTTTGTTTTGTCAAGAGTTTTGAAAGAACTGGAATTATTATTCTCTTCAAAAGGATATACAATTCGATAATCAATTTGTTTATCCACTAATTTGGAAATTTTTACATCTTTTATATGGTTACTTCTAAATTCGGTAGTAGTTTCTGCGGTCTCATCTTCCAAGGTCTGTGGTTTATTTTCTAAAGGTTGTATTATTTGCTGCAAATTTTTGGCAATATATGTGGCATTCTCCTTGAACAGCGTTTCATTATTTGATTTTTCAATTATATTTCCCACTACCAGCAACTTGTTAGCTTCATTAAGTAGAATTTCATTGTTTGTTAATTCTTTGGATGTTCCTGCAGCCAAATTGGAAATATTTTTCAAAGGTTGCAATGTTGTTCTTGTTGTTGTTATTGACAGGCTGTCATTATTGACAGCCATTATAACGGTGGGTTCTACTTCCGTTTCCTTAACGGGTAGTTCACTGTTGCCATTTTGCGTTACTGTAATCTCTGTAGCACGTTTTTTAATAACACCTGCTGAAGTTGAGTGCACCAAAAAGCATAAAATTAAAACAGACAATTGAGCCAAACAAGTGATTGTCTGCAGATTACGCTTATGGCCAAGTAGGGAGGTGGAGGAGGAGGGAATCACTAACATTGTGTAAAATTTCAATGTTTGTTATAACAAATCAAACGGGTATGTGATACAATCAAAGATGATCATTAAAAACCTTCACTACGATTTGAATTACCATGCAAGCCCATATAACTAAAAGATTTTTCTCTACCTTAGTTGAGTTTATTGGCCCGGCCAGTTAGCAATTATTTACACACAATTAAAATTCAATGTCGTGGTGTGGTTTTTTTTTCGTTGTAGCAGCTTAAATTGTTTTCATGCATTCATTTTCGTTTGTTGCAATAATTTAATTTTTAAATTTTTTTACCACGAAGTCGTCGTAGCTGTTGCTGCAATCTTTTGGGGAATGGGAATTTGTGAATATTCCATTTTCCTTATTTGCGTTTTGTGCTTGTTGAAAACGCTTTTAATTTCATATATGGATGTACGTACGTATGTATAAGTCAAATGTTTCGCTGCTGTTTCTATTGTTGCTTATAACATAAATCTGCAAGAAAAACAACAATTTAACACAATTTAATTAACGGTCCTCTGATGTTATTGTAGAAAAAAATACATATGTATATAGAGTGGTGTGATCAATTATTCGACATTTTTCTAAAACTGGCTTTCGAATAGTTCGAATATTTGAATATTGAAAAAAACCGGTTACGGATTTGCATTTATTCATATTAAGGGTCCTCATGAAAACCCTTAAAGGTCTCGCAAAGTGTGAAAACTATATACAGGGTGTCTGGTAGCAAATTTATATTTTCAAACTTAAATAAAAAACGTAATAACTGACACAAAGTTTTATTTTTTATTTTTTTTAAGATAATACAAACTCTACGAAGCTCTTAAGCTTGTCTGTAGAAACACCCAGGGTCTAAGCGGGAATCGAACCCGCACCTTCATATTGATAAGACTAATGCTCATGCACGAGACTACGGAGGCACCCGAGCATTGAACGATAGAATGGAAATGCGGATTTTATTTTTTAAAGAGTATGGCATCCAGATCCTTCAGATCCTTTTTTAAAATTTCATGAATAATCGCTCTTGGAAGTCCCTGCTTTCAACAAGTTCAATGTTTTCGGCAGTCCTTGAAGATCGATCGTGGGGTATTCATAGCTGAAGCAGTTGCGCGAAATCTCTGCAGCCACGAACGAATTAAATTTACACTCGTCCATCACTTATTCGCCGAATACCGAACAAAATTGTCGACGAGCAATTACGTAAGAATCATTAGTCTTAAAAAATGTATCCAGAGCGAACGCGCGATGCTCACTCGACCACTGCGACATCGTGACTGACAAATCCGCACAATCGATAATACCAACGGCGCCACCCTTCCTCCGCACCGTTTATTACTTTTTGAATTAATCGTATTTAAAAATATAAATTTGCCACCAGACACCCTGTATTTTTACACTCTTGCAAAAGAAGTGTCAAACATTGTATGGAAATTCATTTGCAGAAGCTTTGAGAACTTACCCAACAATTTTGACTCGTAAACTTGCGCTGTTCAATTGTGCATTTCCTAAAACAGCATGCCGTCACAATTTGCCCAAAAAAAATCTAGCAAATAATCTGAGCAATTAAGTCTTTTGCCTATTTAAGTAATTTTTAAAAGTAAATAAAAATTTTTAGGCACAAAATCAAATTTGTCGCACAGTGTTATCAATATAATTTTTGCTTTTTAGTTTTTTTTTTTGTAACAATAAATTTTATTGCTGCCATTTGTTAGCATAAATAAAGATTCCCTTCCCAAAGCCCTTGTCAACATCAGAAACAAACAAGAGACAAACAAATATTTACTATGACATGACATTTCATATACGAAGGCTGTTTGACTATTAATAAAACATGAAAAATTGAGTTTTTTCTTATAAAAGAAGATTGATATTATTTTTTATGGTCACTGATCTTTTATCGTCAATTGAATGGATTGGTTCCATTTAGGGTCAATTTTTCACATCGTAGTTATGTTTAAATTGGTTTTACGTTAAAACCAATTATTAAAACCTGGTTTTACCATATAAAAACATTTTCTTAAAAGCATCCTAAAACCTTTTTTGAATTGGTTTTAAGTTGATTTAATGAAATACAACCTTGATTTCTATTATACCACGGGCAGTGCTACCAAGTTAAAATATTGAAAACAGCTGGCAATTTAAATAGCGCTCAATGAAATAAAAAAAAAGGAAACTTTGGTAAATAAAGTCACTACAATAATTTAAAACAATGGACACAGCAGCAACAACAGTAAAAAAATGCAAAAGAAAAAAAAAACTATTGGGTAGAGCATAATGAAAATGCTTTCATCGAATTTTGGTGGCAGGAGAAAATAAATGAAATTGTATTACACAAACTGTGCGTTAAAACCTAATTTAAATAAACTGTAGGGGTCATCACCTCAGTGCTGGTCCAAGATAAAAAAAAAAGAAAACTTATAGTGAGAACGCAAAATTAGCTGTTCGTGGTTTTAAAGTTAAAATCAGGTTTTATCTTGTGGTGTGAAAACACTCCCCTTAGCTAAACGTGATTTTCGCACCACCCTCTTAGGCATCAGTCTAACATCAACATCAGTCTACTTTATTATTATTTATTTTACATTTTAGCCTGGGATGGTGGATTTGATTGTAACCTGCTGCATGCTTAGGGGCTAAAATGCTGTTTTTTAATTGTTATTGTTATTGTTGCACGAAACATGAAATTAAAGTTTAATGAACTTTATAACTTGATTTAAAATGTTACAAAAAAAAAAAAATACGCGTCATTTTGTTTACGTTTGAAATTTTCTAAAAAGAAAACACATTTCTGTTTGGTTATTTTTACCACAAAATAGGAATTAAAAAAATGTATATATGGAAACGAATGTTAAAGTTAATGTAGGTTTAAAGTACAATTTTAGTAGATGACAAACCGATTTTAATGCATACGTTAACTTGAACAAGGCCGTAAAAATTTTTCTATTTTAAATGGGCTGATAACCGATCCATACAAGCATACATGGGATAGGTGCATACTAAGAAACAAACTAAATCAGAGGCAAAAGGCAAATGTGTAGATCACACAGACAAACACTAGCTGAACGGAACAACATGCTGTTTTCGAAGGCTGCTACACCTTCAACTTCTTTTTTAAAACGGTTATTCTTACTTTTCTCAACACTGTACATTAGATTTTTTTTTTTTGCTTAAGATCAGGTGATCGTGAAGCTTGAAACTTGCGTCATGCATGAGTAGGTTTCAGTTTTATGTAATCCCATCACTCATTTAGAACACAAAAATAATTATCCCAGAAAAAAAAGAACTTCCAAAGAAGGGAAGAAGATCGTAATATTGTGAACCGAAAATAGTGCACATGTGGATAATTTCCAATGAATTTCATATACGTTTGTCGTTGCGGGATGTTCTCTTTTTTGGCGCCCATTCAGTGAATCGGATGCATTTTTCAATATATTAAAGACATTTACTCCGATGAAGTACATTTTAGTGAATTTCATTCCTACCGTTTTTAATTAATATTACTTTTTAGTCACAAAACTCAGAATATAAAGAAATTTCTAAAATTTTTTATTTAATTTTTCTTTTTTCTAATTTTCCAATTTTCTACGGTTCTTCATCTCGTTTTAAGCAAAAGCTTTAACTCTTGGTCTAAGTAGTCTGCACGTAAACTACGAAACGAAAAATTTCCTGGGTTTAACCCCAGTTTCAGACTAATAAAAACATCTCGCATTTTTTCTGATGTGCATTATGTGTTTTGTGTCAGTTGTTGTCGCAAGGTTTCAGTGTCAAAGGCATAGTCACTGGTCACTGAACAATAAGGGCGTCAACTGTAATCAATCCACAGGCACATCAGAACACGCTTCTTCGTCGGTATTGTGTAGCACCGGTGAAGTAAAATAATTACTAAAAATTGCTACTAAAACGAAGCTTCAAAATTTAATAGGTCTCATTGACATCAGATGCTCTATAACACTGCTATAAAACAAATAACGTGCCTAAAGCAGTGTTGTAAGGTAGTGAAGCTTCACCTCCTATCACTTCTCCTACTATCCCTTTCCTATAGTTCCAGCACAATGCATCGCATGTGCTGGTCCAAGACAAAAAAAAAAAATATTGATCTTAAGCATTGCAAAATTTTCTCATATGGATCTTTTAGTAGCTATGAATATGTGATTATTCCATTTCCATTTCTCTGCTGACTTTCGTATTGTTTGCTGGGTATTATTCACTTAATAAATTTTTACAACAAGACCAAGCCATGTGGCATCTTTTGTATCGTCATTTATAAACTAACAAAGAATGATTGTACAAAAATTAAAGCATAACATTAGGTGGTAACAATTAAACTATGGAACGTTAAATTTCAAACAAATTTTCATATAAAATGAATATTAAAATCTTTTAGAAATCAAAAATATCTTTAATGCGCGGTTAGAAATGAATGGTTTTTTCCAATAAAATCGAAAAATTAATTTTAAAAATTCCTTATTTATTGCTTTAGCCGTCTTATAGTTTTTGATTAACTTTATACATATATTTCGTAATTCATGTTTGTACATACCGCGCTTTAGACATTGCGTGCATTCTGAAATTTATGTATGGATGTATATATTTTCTAATATGCGTGTATGCAGTTTACTGTTGTTGTTTCTTTTAAATTTTTAAGCGATATCAAATCTTTATATCCGAATTAATGATAAGAAAAATATGTATTTAGAATTAGTATGTGTGTGGTGCTGCTAAGCACAGTTGCAGTTCGTTTGCAATAATAGTGATTTACAGATGGTTGATTGTCTTTGGTTTTAGACTTTTCGCATTTCGTTTGAAATATCTGTAGCGCACAAATCGTTATGGCCAATTAAATGGAGCACTGAAAGGAATTGCTGTTGTAAAAGCGTTGTAACATTTTTTAAAGAAACATGCCACCTAACAGTACAGCGATCGTCGTTCTTGAAGAAAAAGTTTTGTAAAATTTTCATTTTTTTTATTCAATCATTCATATTTATTTGTTGCAGTGTATGTATGTTCGTATGTATGTTATTTAGACTGATATATAGAAATACATAGTAAACTTTTTACTCTTTTTTCGTTTTGTTTTTGTTAATATTGTTTGAGAACAGTTATGTAGGTTTCTTGGTTGAATAACTTTTCTTAAAAAAAGATTAAATGATGAATCTTTTCAGATAATGTTAATAAATTTGCGATAAGAAAAAGCAGAGAAATTTAAACATTAATAGATTCGGCTGGTGAGCTAAATTTATGAAATAAATACGTACCTAGCTTGATATTAAAAATATGTCTCCGAATATACAAAATATTAACAAAAATTAGCTTTTGTTAATCATAAGTCATGGTTTTTACTACTTCCCCGTTCCCGTTTCTTGGTCTAAATTTTTAGATATTTTCACATACATATATTGAGTAGTTTGCAAAAGACGTGAAATTTAATGGTGACTTCATTTCTGAACAAAAATTTTGCCCTTTCGATTGATAACACTTTCTACGATTTGGCAATATCTTTAAAAGTGATACTTTTTTTATTACCAAAATAGTACAAAATATTTAAGACTTCACATTAGTGTACACTTACATAGGTTTTCACTACTACTACAATTTTTAACATAATTGTATCAATAATAATAATAAATAGATAATAATTATGATTTTTTTTTAATTTATTCAACGTGAGTCACAATTAATTAGCTTCAGCGAATAAAATGACAAGAATAAAAGATATTATTTGTTTAAGAATGTATTTTTCAAAGATGAAAAAAGGTCAGCATCCCAACCCAACGTAAGAGTGGAGGGTCAAATAAGTTTTTTTTTATCTAGCATTGCACTGGAACTAGATAGGGAAATCGCTAGTGCGGAGAATATATATGTAGCTGGTTAAAGTGGTAGGAAGATAGAGCTTAATTCTGGACAACTCTGCAGTTGCGTATTAATTATAAAACAAAGTTGCGATCCTTTTAGAGCCCATGCTAATCTTCTCTGTAACGTTCCAATATTAGTATAGGTATGTTCTGCAGAAGCAAGCAAGTTGCTTATCTGTGGTCTTAAACAATAACCGCCTAAGTTATCTTAAGAATGAATTGACATAGACAGTTATTGCTTATGACCACAGATATAGTGTCAGTTATTGGTGCAACATATTTAGAAACCCAGCAAAAAATAATATAAATTTTCGAAGCAGTATTTACTTTTTCTGCCTTATGAATGTGAATGTGCTGTAAGTACAAATATATGTATGTATGTATTGTCTTAACAAGGACAATAACGTATAGTTTTTGTTTTTCGCTTCTTTAACAATACATGAAAAAAAACAAATATTTTAGTGTTAACTACATTCTGTTACTTTAATGCATACTAAAAAGCATTTCTGTAAGCAATGTAACAATGATAATTTTTACGAAGTGCAACGAACGTAATAAACCGACCGAAAGAAGGAATACTGTTAGATTCCATGATTTAACCAATATTCCCTCCGCTGAAAAAACAATTTAAAAAGAAATGCTTTAAATGTCATTCCTTACGTAAGCAGGTTTGTAAGAGAATGCTATCTCAATATTCCTTTAAAAACATACTTACTGCGAGGCAGTAGTTTTTGCTGGGCAAATACGTGATCGCATTTAAGTATGTTACTTAGAGCCTATTTCACCAATTCTAGTTAAATATCAATTCATATTTAAAAGTCGTTTTTCATTTTCATCTAGATATACTCATTCAATATTTAAATACTGTTTAAGTAGCCAGCACTCTGCATTTAAATATTGATTTTGCAACAGCATGAAACAGCTTTAAAACAGCTTTTTAAAAAGCTGTAAGTTGACGCTATCATATTAAATATCAGAGCGTTACCATACTTTCTTGTGTTTCATTATTTCAGTTGGTGAAAATAAAATTTTTTTAAACATACTTTAAATAAAGATCATTACTTAAATTAAATTGTGTTTAAATATGTTTGGTGAAAGAGACCCTTAGTGTTTAGAATAGAACAAATAGCATATATGTACATAGGTAACACTTTTGTCAAAAAAGAAAACCCCTTAGTGTTTAAAAATAAAACTCTTTCTAAAACAAGTAAAAGTCAGGGGGCGAATATTTTCATGGGGTGTGTTCAGATCATTTTTGTATAGTGTTGTTTCACTAAACGTTGTTTTTTTCAGGCAATGATTGAAACTACTAGATGTTACCTTCTATAGAAAATGGATATAGACTTGAGAAGTGGTGAAGGGATAGACAGAAGAAATTTTTGTTTCTATTTCTGATACCGTTTTGACTTTCCCGTTTCCCGTTGGAATTTGTAAGATTATATGACGAACGCGATCTTTTTACGGTTCTCTTTTTTCTAATCGTTCAGATGATTGTTAGAAGAGTGAATCGTCGTTTACGCACTTTGGCGATCATTGGAAAATTATTAGTAGTCAACAATTCGACTCTTCCAAATGACTGACAAAAACTTTTCGAACCTACGATTTTTGGTTTTGTACTCAACGTGCTAACTACTGACAGGCCACTTGAATTTAAAATCTACGAATTTCTTTTTATGGAGTTATTTGAAAAGCAAACTGTATGGGGACAAACTTCACATCATTGTCGAGCTGAAGGCAGATCACTATATGTGGTCGCTCTTAGTTGAAATTGTATTTAAAAATTGTAACCAGTAAATAATAAAGAAGAAAATTAAATAAAGATATCGCACTTACATATTTATATATAGAAATCGGTTGCGTTCTTTTCTTAAATTAAGTGATTATTGAATACCGATATAAAACAACGCTCAAGCTGTTCAGTTGTACTCATTATAAAACTAACTTTACAAGCAATTGAAAATGATTCTTTAAATGTGTACGTACTTATGTATTTGTGGAAAGAATCACAAGAATGCGTAGCATTTGATACTTCATTTACGCATTATCTGGGTAATCAAACCACTTTTATTGGCAGTGAAAACAACAATCAATAAATTGTTCTTCACTTTTTTTCATTTGATGAAAATGTGACGTTAAGAATACTTTTAACAGCGTCTAAATAAGAAAAAACAAAGAAAAAAATTGAAATGAGGTGGTAAAAAGCGAATTGTTTCTAGAACGTAAAAAGTGGACTAAACGCTATAAAAAGCAATACAAGAAAAATATGAAATTGTAAAAAGATTTAGAGAATTAAAAAAAAAATAAACGTTACAAAATAGGAAAATAATGCATTCTGTTGCTATGAAAATCATTGTCAGCAACAGAACAAAAATAAAAAGATTAGAAAATAAGAGAAAACAAATTATTTGTTGTCAGTTGAAATTGAATGGTTGTTTCCTTTACACACAATACAAATTAAAAACTATGAAATTAATTGGTATTCATGCCCAGCTATGGTATGCAAAACAAATATTAAGGGCATTCAATTTATAAAAAAGAAAATAAAGATCGTTTAATAAAATGAAACTAATAAGAACACTCTGAATTTATTGCGACAAACAAAATGACTGATTTTACAATTTTATTTTGAAATTTCCACTTCATGGTAATTTATTCTGATTGCTTACACTGACTCCGAGCATTGTGAACGGACTTGAAATTTTTATTTCATTATTACGTTTATGGACCATAAATCCTTAAAGACTATAGATATAATGCAAAGATAATACAAGTTGAATAAATTAATAAATTAAAATGTGAAATAATTTTTCTTCTTACAGCACTATTACACCGCACATATATCTATAATATGATAGATATCGTTAAAATTGGTATCTAAGACAGACCAGTTGAAAGTTACTATTATATTAGAGTTACTATGTTTAGAAGGCAAAAGTTAATTTTACAAAGCAATAACTCAGAATCAACATCACCAGGAATTAATTCCTGTAGAAAACCGACGCTCAGCATTACTCGACGACTTCTTCGGATTGGCGGTTTAACCCCTTCAATTAAACTTTAATTCAACCCTTATTCAATTGAAAAAAAAGTGAAAACTCAGAAGGTTGCGCTCAGCGGAAATATCTCTTCTAAAACAATAAGAAATACCCTGTTGAAAAAAAATTAAAAATCGCTATTCTGTATCACATTGAAGTTCGTGCTTGCAGGAGCATTGCTACTAAAAAATTTCGCATTTTTGTTGGCAATATATGTACATACATATATATAGATTTTACAGGGTAAGTAATATAATTTTTTCTATATATAGTAACTTTACAATCTGTATTACGCTATATTTATATTATAAAGATATTTTATACGTTTTATGTACATATGTAAAATCTATATAAAACCGTTTTGGACTTATAAGTACCGAAAGTGACTTTAAGAATTTTTGGAGTAAAGTTATGGTTGTTTTTGTTTTATATGCATGTCTATACAATCTTTGCTTTTTAGAAGGATATTTCGAAAAATATTGTTGCAGAGCTGCATAGACCTAATAAATATACCTTGGCTTGCCCTTATTTTCTTCAGAATAATCATACTGTCAAATACTCGTACATTTAAATATATTTAATTTTATATGATGTTTGCGTAAAATAAACAAGAGCACAAACACTTTTTAATTTCTCTTTATTTTGTATAAACACTTTCCTTTCGTTTAATTTTATGTACGAAAATATGAGTTTTTAGTTTTTTATTATCCAGCTGTATTATTTTGTGTTACCACTTTGATACGAAAAATTTGATTTTAGTTAAGCTCAGCTAGAGCTACTGAACATGTGAGCAGATGAGAAAAGTGAGCTACTGAGCAAGAGAGCTACTGAGTAAATGAGCGACATAGTTCAATAAACTGAGCCGAACCAAAGTCTATTTATTAGGTCTATGCAGCTCAACAACAATGAACAACACAAAAAACAACAGACATTTTGTTTGTGTAAATTAACTTTGGGATGTCATAAAAAGAGAGTATTTCTCTCAAAAAGTAAACACACACAGGCTAGAAATCAAGAAAAACATTAATTTTATTTAAGTATGATTTAATTGCTTTTGCAACCTTCTCTCAAAATAAAAAAATACGTAAAATTGTTAATTGCGCGCTGTCTCAAATTAAACAAATGAGTAAAATATAAACAGATTTTGACAGTCGAGTATAAAATACTTGTAAAACACATGATGAGTTGCACTGACCTAATAAATAGATCTTAAGCCGAACTAAAAAGAGTGATCACTTCAAGGAGCTAATAAATCCAACTTTACAAATTATATAAGATAAGACCGTAATAGACAAACTAAAACGCAAATTTAGGGAGTGTTATCATGGAACCAGAGAATTGTAACTGTATGGACTTGATTAGCAGAGGTGGGCATACACTGAACCTGCCAGCTGGCTACGACCTTCTGGCAACACTATGGCGGTCTCTTAATTTGTTGGCGTTCGATAGGGATCCAATAATACCGAAGTGCTTTCGGTACACTAAAGTGTGCATTATTGTAACGGTCAGAAGAATAAAATAATGTGCTTAACCACAACGGTGCCTGCTGATTGCAGGAGAATCCTTGGACTTGTTAAAGGGTCTGCATTTCTGACCTGACCTGACTCAATATTCATTCATTTAAGTATATAACAGGAAATCAACTCTGTGTATAGCATATCATCATGTTTTGCTATATATTTTTGTTAGCACAAACTGAAAATATAAAAGTATGAGTTGGATTACTCGAAGAGCTTTACCTGGCAAATGTACATTTTTATTTGAATAGTAAACCCCCTTAATAATCAATTTGTAACACAATAAAGCACAATACCCAATAATGGACCATAAAGGGATGAAGAGAAATAGATTTCCACGATAAAATTTAATTTGAAATGCAACAGAAATTGTTGAACACAAATATGGTTATTGTTAAGTAATTTATGAATAACAAAAACAACTAAAATAAAAGTAAATTATGTACATCAAAATGAATTTACAAATAGACAATCACAGTAACTTCGGCACATTGACCAATTGACCGTTTTTTTTGTGTATTAAAAAGAAACAGACAAAGAGCACTTGACAGCACTTGAGCATTTGTTCACCATGAGCAACGTTGTATAGAAATTATTAATCACGTATGTATGTAACGCATTCTTTAATTGAGTAATTTCTAGCCCAAATTCAATTATAACTGAAGTAATGGTAGTTGTGTAAAGTTTTGAACCTGAGTGGCGGTATGGAGCGATGAAATGGTAACGGGCCTTTATTAATTTGAAAATTATAATAAAATTTAACCCTTCGTAGCATGATTTAATTTCCTTAAAGAAAAAATTTTTTTTTTTGCATTTTATATACATATGTTATATGTTGAGTTTTGATGGCAAAAAATTAATTTGGTTCGATTCTGGTATTTCTAACAGAACTTAGGAAACATTGCACATATGCAATTTCATGCAGGTAATTAAAAAAAAGCAAACAATTTTTGAAAGAAAAGTTTATGTTTCAAAAATATATTTTGATAACATTTTAATAATTTTTCGGAAAAATAATCTTTAAATATAAAATATCGTAACTAGGAATGTGAAATACTATTCTAAATGCAATTTTGCAAATAACTTCTTGATTTTTTCAACTGTAAACAAGTATCAAATTTAACGAAAGTACATACATATATCCAGTGTAGCCGAGCAGCTTGCTTGTCAGTCGGTTTTTTATTCAATTGCATCTAACTTTCCAATTTTCAATATTTGTTCAATTTCTTTATCAGTGCCCTCTAAATTATTTATGTTTTAGAATGTATTAAATGCGTGAAATTGCAGATATGTACCAACACAACATACTTATGCATATGCAATGTCAGTTCATATCGACGAGAACGCCTACATTTGCACATATGATATGATACATCACAGAGCATGTGAAAATGTTGTATAAATAAAAACTTTATATACATTTCGAAGAAAATCTGATGCTGTGCTTAAAACGTACTTACATTTTTAATAAACTTTCACAATATTCAGAATAATAAAGGAAAACCATTCAATGTTTCTACGTACTGAAAACACTAATTTCATTTTAGACTTATTTACACTTATTTTTGATGATATTATGCAAATGGCACCACTAATTTAATGTTTACACTTAAAAAAAGAGACAAATGGGAAAAACATAACTGTAAAATAAAAAAGAGAATAGTACTCAGATTGCATACATATATGCCATGCCATGCAACGAAGGGTTAAACTCAAAATCTGGTTATAAAAAAAATATCTCTCTACAACATGGCTTTGCTTTAATTTTAATTACCCAGAGTAATATGCATTTTGCACACTTCATTATTAATTTTTTTTTTGGAACATTCCCATATTTTCTGGGTCAATAATATTTTTATGATTTATGGCGCTTTCATTTCATTCCAATAACAAACACTTTTGTCAGCTTTGAAAATTATTTTAATCGTTTGTTTTATATTTGGTCTGGTGATTATGAAAAGTGCAATTGTGGCAAAATAAATTTAAACGTAATATAAAAAAAAATAATAAAAATTATAAAATATTATTCGCTTTAATTGTTATTTGCTAGTTTTGGGTCATTAAACAAAAATAATCGTGGAATGTTATTTAATTAAAGTAAATAACATGATTGATTAAAAATAAAAATTAATAAACTAATTATTTTATAAAGAACTTGAAACTTGCAAAAAATTTAATTTCAATGTTTGCATTTTTTACTATTAAGTCTGATTGTAGGTACATATGAAAGTGCTAGGCTACCATAGAAAACTGAATAACTAAGATTATAATTTTTTTATTAAGTATATATTAGAGACCTAACAAAGTGCGCCGTAGATGCCAAAAATCATGTACAAATTAGCTGGTAATTTTAAAATCAACGAAATATCAATGTTTTTGTCTTAAGATGGCCAAAGTTTTGATCTCTGTATCCACCACCATAATTTAATTTTCTAACATTATTTTTTCTTTATCTGGGACCAGCACTCAGGAGATGACTCCTACACATGCGAAGCATTGTGCTGGAACTATAGGAAAGGGATAGTAGGAGAAACGACAGGAGGTGAAGCTTAATTAATTATTTTGCAGCTCTGCTTTTGCACGTTCTTTGTTTATACTCGAAGCTACACAATTGTGGATTGTGGATTGCTATCAGCTGAAGCTGGTATTGTTCAGTGACCAGTGACTACGCCTTCGCCACCGAAACCTTCCGACAATAACTGACACACTAATGCACATCAGAAAAAATGCGAGATATTTTTTTTTAAGATTTCAGTCTGAAACTGGGATTGAACCCAGGTCTGTTTTGATTTTGGAGTCAACATGCAGCTACTTCAGCCATTTTTTTTGGCGTGTGAAGTACTGTTGAAACTGCCCTCGCACTTACAGAGCGTCGACCACCTCTCTACCTCTTCAGGGTAGATTCCTTCCTGGGACCACTTTCCGCATTACCTCAGCTTTCTCTGAATCCATTAAAGTTAATTATAAAGAAAAAAATTTTAAATTTTTGCCAGCTGTATTGAATATGTACGTGCACTGATGCGTATTATTTTCCGCGACTTCGGATAATCGAAATTATTTTTAATCAGTTTTGTACATTCGATATTCCCAATACCACTTTTTGTATATTCATTCTCTATCTAAGACAGTTGCCGAATCTCATTACACATATTTTAACATTTTCGTTAGCAACAAATACAACGCATTATAGACATGCATAATTTAAATTTAGCAGAAAAAGTATTGATTACAAAACGTTTCGAGTGAAGATTTTATTTTCACTTATACCGTTGTTCTTTTTTTCTCTTTAAAAAAATACCAGTTTATTTTAATTATTCAAACACGACATTATCTTAACTTTTTGCTGTATGCTAATAATTATTAAAATAAAAACTTTTCGTTGAAATTCTAACGCCAATAAATGTAAAAACAAACTTGATTTTATAATTACATACACAGAAAGAAAATAAAAACGAAATTTGTCTTCCAAATATTGTTCAAAGCAAATTAAACCGAATTGTGAATTATAATTCAAAAATTTTTTTTCTTTTTGAAGATAAATATACCGAATCTAATTTATAAATACTTTTGCTGGAAGAGGTTTATTGTTATTTCTTATACCTGGTTTAGGTTAGTTAAGGTTTAGAAGTGTGATGTCCTAGTATCACAGGCTTTCGCGGCGGAGGAATCCACGCAGTCACCACTGGCCTGAGAAGCAGTTCTGATGCATGTATTACCTCCAGCTTCGCCTCTTGGCAAAGGCTACCGCAATTGTTAACAACGAATTTCAAAAATTCTATCAATTTATGGCTTCCGCAATTGACCAGTTTAATACCTGCCATAGTTCCGTTGAAAGCCAACCAATGGAATAATTTTTATCTATGAGAGCTATTTGAAGGCCATCCAACCTGGGTAACTATTGCTCAATATTTCTCTCCGTGTATCAGCAACAACAAGAAAAATAAAGGTCTGTGTTAACAATTTTGGCGTTTCTTAATTCAGAATAAATTATAAAGAATTAAAATTTTATTCTCATTTTTTTATGGCAGTAATAACTAACACAGGTCAACAAAACGTTTTTTGTAATTAATTGTGTAATTTTAAATGAGCACGTTCCAAATTTCTAAGAAACATATAATGGTATGTTTGTATATAAATATAATAAGTTGGATGCAAAAAATTATTAGCCAATATGAACACACCTTGTGTGACGTAAGAGTTCCAACATGCGCAGAAAAATTTTATTATGTTTGCCTGATGGTGTAATCTTTATTTCTATCATTCTTGTGGAACAATGTTGTTTTCGACGGCTGCTATACTTTAATCTTTCGCTTTCTTCGTGTTTGCTCCACTGTGTGTGGTTATCAGCAAGGCAAATTAATTACCCGGTAAACTCACTAAGTAATTCGCCTGTCAGCTGATTCAACGATTTGTAACGTATTTAACAAAAAATTCGAGGTTCGGCTGCAAAGCGAATTGACGAATTTCTCTTGCAACAACCTTGTATTACTAAACTTTGGTTATCAGATTATCTAAATCTTTAGCTTAATACATATATATATGTATGTAGATACTAATGTATATGTCTTATTTAGAAGTAAATAAAATACGAGAATTAAGTTGATTCCTCTCACTGCAATCCTCTTTAAATGTTTTTCTTCATAATGAAACTCAAATTTATCATATTAAAATTTAAAACTGTCTTGCCATTCTTATTTCTTTCATTATGTCTGTTCCGTTTCCTTACATTTTTGTTTCACTTAAAGCGAATGCTGCACGATCAATGTATAGCTTCAATATTTGTTATTGTGTGCGTTATTTTATAAAAAATAGTCACACTTTACGCATATGTGTGACTATTTTTTTTTATAAAATAACGCACACAATGACAAATATTGAAGCTGAACATTGAACGTGTAGCATTCGCTTAAGAACGAGGTTTGTTACTTTCTTCAATATGTGTGTACACGTTTATGTATCAAGGGTCATACCCTGAGTGCTGGTCCAAGATAAAAAAAAGGAAACAGCTTCTTCACAAATTTTTCTTTATTTAATAAATAAAAGAATAGTTACATATGTAATTGTATTAAAAAATTTGATTTTTCATTTTTCCTGTCATTGTCAACAGACAGTCGACTAACTCTATAAAGGTTTAGAAAAATTAAATAGATTTAAATCGAATAATAAAATGTTTGTTGTATAAATGTATAAAAAAGCTATTTGCTTTGTTTCGTTTGTATACTTCATAATTCTAAAATATTTTTTGGCAGTTCTTATATAAACATATATAATTTCTGAACTTTTTTCAAGAATTTGGTTAAAGCACTACTGAACATTTTTATATTACCACCAAATGAAATGTGCATGTAGAGCTGCTAAACCATATAACAAACATAGATAAGTAAATTTTTAATGCCCAAATTCACAGTCATTAGTTAGCTAATAGCAATAGTTTAACCAATAATATTTGATACACAGCTTTTTGTTTACTATTGTTAAACCGCCAAATGTCATTGGCTAACAAATAGTTAGACAACAGCTGATTTGTAAATTATTATTAGTATTTTTGTTTTGATATCATCCACCATAATATAATGTATATACAGGGTGGCGCAGAATGAGCTATATGGTTTAAATGGTTTATAACTTTTTTATTTATGCGATTATTATAATTTTTTTTTTGAAATACAGTATATTATAGAGGAATTTTTTGCAATTAGCTTGGAAAAATGATATCCATTTCGGCTTCGCACATACGTGCTATTTTTAGCATATTCTCCATAACTTTTCGCAAAATTTCGGGTGTAAGGGCCATGATTTCATTTCGAATGTTGGTTTTTAGTTGGAGTATGGTTCTTGGTTTGATAACGTACACTCTTTCTTTCAAATATTCCCAAAAAAAAAACTGTCAGGAGCTGTTAAATCTGGTGAACGTGGGGGACAGTTAAAATCGTTTGTACGCGAAATAATGCGTTCGCCGAATATGTCCCTTAACAAAGCCATTGAGGCACCTGTAGTATGTGCTGTGTTCGATCGTGTAATGATTCATAATTAATTTCCCAAGTCTTCTTCACAAAATGCTGAAAAAAAAGAAGAAAAAATAATAATTAAAAAAGTTATAAAGAATTCAAACCATATAGCTCATTCTGCGCCACCCTGTATATACATTATATTATGGTGGATGATATCAAAACAAAAATACTAATAATAATTTACAAATCAGCTGTTGTCTAACTATTATTTTCGATAATATTTTGGTTTTCCCGATTTCCCAATTTCAACAGCAATTCAATATCTTGCGCGGTAAAGATCGATGAGCGCGCGCTTGTTTTATCAATTTTTAAGAAATAATATAACAAATGTAAGCAAAAACTATATGCTATAGCAGTGCAGCCAAATATTGAAAATTAAAAGATTGTTAGGGTTACCATTCTTTGGTTATACTGAGAATGTTAGTTGAACAATACCCTGTGAATATGAAGTATTGGTTAAACAATAGTTATCATTTTAGTTTACTAATAATTAACTAATGACTGTAAATTTGGTCCTAAATAATTATAATTATTGTTAATTGCTTTAGTTTACAAAATATTTAGATATGGCTTATTGATAGACACATACAGTTATTTATGTGACGCGGAGTGTACATATGTAAACAATCTCATACATCAAACAAAAAGTGAAGTGTTAAAAATTAATTTGTTTATTTCTTCCGAAAGAAATTTTTTCAGCATTGTTTACAACAAATATATGTAAGTTCGTTTTATTATTATTATTATTCTTTATTAGACCTATAATAAATTATATATCTAATAGAAAGTCAAGGAGCACTACTAGCTGCCGTGGCTATCGGCTCAAAATTGGTTTTATTAAAAATAAGTTTCCTTATAAAATCTCACTTTCAGAAATATAAATACATACGAGTACATATGTATGTATGTACTTTCCTTAACGAAATGAATTACGTTCTAACATTTTGGTCAGGTAATTATTTACCATTAATATTGAAGCTAGTGGTAAACATTAACGTTAATTACTATTTAATAGCACTTATTTATTGGTTTTATAAAACGAAAAATATCGAGTACGAGTGGTATAAAAAAGAAAACACAAATAATCTCTAAATCAAAAAATTATTAAGGAAAAAATGTGTATTTATTAAATACTTCATTGAATTAGCGCGGTTCGCTGCCCTCAACAATTATTTTATAAACATTGTTTTCATTTTTACTATAAATTTTTTAACACTTTTATTATGCCCGCCCGCATATTTAAAGTGTTATATTTGTCATTGTGTGCGTTATTTTACAAAAAATAGTCATATACGTATACACTTTCAGTGCAACATATTTAATTTTCAACACTTTATTATTATTTTTGTTTTAATTTTTATATATCTTTTATTCATTTCGGTTTTTTCCTCTCTTTCTAGATTTATTTATTTAGCCCAGTCCTAGTAATTTTAAATACATTTTGAAACTTGATATAGACTGAGTATGTTTTTTAATGTTCATTATTTGAAATATAAATTCAGCGACCATTTTAAATAAAAATTTTTTTCATGTTGTAGGTCATTTTGAATAAAAAATAATCAAGTCTCTTATTATCAAGGTTAATGTCAAATATAGTGCAAACGTGACATTTAAAAAGTTTTAGTTGAAAAATAAAAAATCTAAAATTTATTTATTGACAGCATTTTCTACTGCATTTCGCAAGTTGCTAATAGAGTATTAGAAAGTTTTTATAGCGAAAATGGATAGCTGTTTAAGTTCTCAGCATCTATTTTTCCCCTTAACACCAATGAGATATACTGAAAATATAGTGCCATTTATTGCACAATATAGGACAAAATAGAAAAAATATGACGAATGACATATACAATAATATTGTATGATGCATGGATCGCATTTAACGGTATATAAATTTAATTAATTAAATAAAATCCAAAAACAAGCTGACGAACAAAAAGCCTTACGCAATTGTATAATTAGGAAATGATATTATTTTTAATTTTGTTTGAAAAACATGTTGATGAACCCTAAAATGACATGACGATGGCCGAGATGATAATAATTGCATAATTTAATAAACCTAAAAATTAATAAAAATATAAACTAATGAATGGAAATATATAAACAACATCTCATACTTAATCAAATTAACTTGAACAATTTACACAGTAATTCAAACGAATAAATACAAGATTCATAATGAGTGATACTATTTAAAAAAAACTTCGTTAGCAAATCATTACGTCGCATTTGTGGGATTTTTGATTCGGAAATTTTAAACGACCAAGATCAAGGGACATTGACCAAATACTTTTTACTATGCTACTATATAATTCTGAAAAAGCCTCAAAAATATAGCCTTATGCAAGGAACACAATAATTTGAAGTTTTGTTTTCCTACTCCATAATTTGCACTCTTAATGTGAATGTGTTTTTGAAACAAACAAAAAAATAAATCGTTTGCTTTAGGATCCCAATGCTTTTACCATGCGCTTATTATTTTTAAACTCTTGTTAATTTGAAAACTCCATAATTTCAATTTTTTATTTGGTCCCTAGGATTTTCAAATTATCGAAAGCCGACTGTATAAATTTGTTGTACTGTATCATAACATAGTAGTACATATCGCACCCTAAATACAAAAGTGACACAACTCAAAATTTTCCAAAATGTACTTTTTTCCGTAAAATAATTCACAGTACACATCTCTAACTACTTCAAAAATTTCTTTCTCATCACTGTTTTCTTTAACTGGAAAAATACCGTTATGTCTGTTTTTATGTTAATTGCATTGCTTACGCACGATCGACTAAAAAGACCTATTTTTAGTTGCGTCAATGTTCTCAAGAAGTGCTGATTACTTTTGTTACACATATAGTGTCTTATTAATTAATTAATTAAACAAATTTTAGCAAAACCTTCTTCGAAATAGACTTCTTTCATAATGGAACCAATTTTATTTTAAATATTACAATCATTTTTGCATAAACAGTTTTTTGCCTCTCCTGAAAATTTGAGAATTTTGAGTTGTGCCGCTTTTGTATTTAGGGTGCGATATGATCAGTAGACCTTTTACCAGATTTTTGAAAAAAGCTAAGAAATCTCACTTGTTTATATAAAAATTGCCAAAACAATTTGAGAATTACCGAGTATAGAAACAGAAAAAGCTAAGTAGCATTTGCAAAAGTAATTTTATACAAAAAAGATTTCTTTTAATTGATTTAATGTTTTACTATGAACGTAATCAAATAATGCTCGGTGTAAAAGAAAATCTATTTTGCCGTATATACACACATGCTTTGAACATGGATTTTCTTTGCTGAATGAATGAATGAAAGAAAACTTTTTTTCTGCAATTAAACAACAGATGATGAAAATGGCAAATTTACACGCTATTGAGAGATGAAGCAAGTCAAAGAAGAATATGTGATAAAATTTTTCACAGACAATTTACATAAACGATAAATAAATAAAAAGTAAAAGTCTTCGAGCGAATAATATTTAAGACACTGTGACCAAATGTCATAAAATGACTTCGCCAATTCGAAAAAACCCAAGAAAAAATAGAACTTTGTGTAATTTAAAATACTGTTTCCTGTCTAGAAAATTGTACAAGAGAAGTATAAATTTTTTTGATATTGATTTCGATAAAAAATTGCCAGAAGTACTGGTCTCAAATTACGGCAGTCCATATCGAACGAAATTCCTTTACATTTTAATAAAATTTTGTTTGAAATTTCAATTCGACTCGAACAAGTAACTTTATCGTAATTATTTCATATGACAGGAATCGTTGACACTCTAAAGGGGAAAATATATTTTTTGCAGAGAATACCGATTACTTAAAATTACATTGCAATATCAACTTTCTCAGAACTCGAAATTATCAACTGAATAATATATTGCTTCTAAAATTACTTCTAATTTTGCATTTCGATTACTATTTGCTTCCAAAAAATTTAAATTACAAATATCCATGGCATATACATATATGGGCATATATTACGCCACTTAGTTGCTCTGCTCGAGGATATTGGAACCACAACAGATCTTTCAGGGCGTGGCCGCCACCGGACTGGTCGTTTTGTCGAGAATATGGCGGCTGTGGCTGCTGATAATGCTGGGAACAAAGAAACACCAACCAGAGGACGTGCCACGCAATTGGGTGTCACCAGGCGTACCCTACAGCGAATTTTATTGAAAGACTTGCACATGTTCCCTTACAAAGTGCAAACAGTGTATCAGCTAATGCCAGCTAATGCCAATTTAACCATCCCAGACTTCTTTCTTTGGGGCTACTTGAAGTCGCGGGTTTACGCCTACAAGCCCCAGACAATCTTAAGGAGAATATTCAACAGGAATGCGAACATTTATCACCAGATATATAGCAGAAAGTTATGGAAAATGCGATAAAACGGACACAAATATGTATCAACACTGGCGACAGCCACTTGGCTGATATCATATTTTCCAATTAACAGAAATAATTGTACAGGTCCAAATAAAGATTTCCACCACACAAAATAATTTTTTTTATTTAGTAAAAAAGTTATTCATAAACATAATTGGATGATTAATTTTGCGCCACCTTGTAAATGGTGGGGATCATATTGGCATCCAGACGATCGTGGTTCGTTCAATCTACCAACAAGCCAAACATTTTTCTGATGTGTCGATGTTAACAGCAGCGTCTTTTGTCGTAATTGTCGGCGAAGTAAAATTAAAAATCATTGCGTGAACATAACATCGGAGATGCAGCAACTGCTTTACAAATTTACAATTGCAAAGTTGCGCAAGAATTAAACTCTATTACTTCCTACACTTCACCAGCTGTCTCTGCTCTACACTATTCTTTTCCAACTAGTTCACATCTTCTGTGCATTGTAAAAAATCAAATTGACTGCCAAAGAATGAAAAGCTGACAATTTGAACTGTCGTTCTTCGGCGTTTATTTATTTAAAAGTTTGGAACTTTCAACCATACTCGAGAAAACGTATTAGGAAAGCAAAACTTAAACTATTTTTCCTAGAAGATATAATCAAAACGATTTTGCCAATTGTGGCAGAAATTTTGTGCAGGCGTCACAATGGTACCAATAGATATTTGATCAGCATTGTTCTCCACCACCATTTCCATATTTCAACTTTAAATTGGTTTCAATAATATAAAATAATTTATTGCAGAAATGGTCACACTGTCTTAAGTGTGTAATGAAAATAGATTGCACGATTTATTAATTTTTACAACCTCTACAGCAATAATACCAACGAAAATGTTCGTGATTGAAGTAAAATGGCATGACCGAAAGGCCCCTTAAATGGTGGCGCATGCTCGAATGTGTGTGGACGTGTTGTTGTGTAATTTATTTTCTAAAATTTTCTTTATCTTTTACATAAAGATTATTTTGTAGTGTTTTAACTCAATCGGAAATTGTTTCCGAGAAGTTAATTAAACATATAAAAGGTTACTTTGGCAAGAAAGCTATTAAGAATATATCACTTTCAGCTGTTTACAAACAATTTAATTACTCAATTATGACTTACGACGTTTTATTTATTTAAAAAAAGCATTTGTATCCCTTTCAAAGCAAATTAAATAAATTCAGGGTTCATTAGGCAACGAAAATTTATTACGAGCGAGTGAAAAAAAAATTAATGTCGTACACTACTTGACGCTATTGGTCAAAGATATAGTCGAAAGTCCTTGATTCAAAGCCTAGGACAGCCAGAAAATTTTTTTCTTATAAGCATTAGTCTCTATACTAACGTACATTACAATGAAACTTCCTCGTCGGAAGTAGTCAATAAAAAATAATTGAAGACCGTTTTATTTGAAACAAATAAAACAAAGCGACTGAAGGTTAAGACGTCGTTCAGCGGCTAGCCGCCCGTTACAGCCTGTTTCTCTGATCGTTCTTCTTACACGCCGAAAACAGCATTGTATGATTAGCATAATTGTATGATCACGACTGTACGTTTTACATGGCGGGGCTAAAGACAGCACTGTAATTAACTGTCTGCTCCGATGAATAACCATACCGCTTTAACATTTAGAAAACAACAATAAAACTTATTCCCGAATCCGAGAGCAGTTTACTTTTTTATATATGTATGTACTATGTAGTATGTACATATACATATGCATATATTTTATATTATTTTTAACATTTACAAATGAAGCCTTAATCATCCACAAGTCAAAACTAGTATCACGGAAAACCCCTTTGGCTACAGAACTTTCTGTCTTATAATCACGCCTCCTACATCCACAAATTAAAGTTTAAAATCGTGATTTTTTGTAATATTTCTATTTTATGTTACTGGTTTGTTTGCTAAATCAAAGTCTGCTTATAACATGACTCATAGCCCGGACAAAAGAGCAACAATACGAAAGTCTTGCTTTTTGACTGGCTAAGTTGGTTGGTTCGTTGCCTGCTTTGTATTCAACAAGTTTCTTGGATTATTGTATTTTTAAATTTTTCATTTTTTTTTGTGCACAGTCGCAGAATTTTAAGTTAAATGCTGTTTTTTTCTAAATATTTTTATTATTGTTTTGTTTATGTTTGATTACTTTTAAATGTAGTTACGGTTTGATTTTTATGAGTTTTTCAAGTTTGTTTTTAGGTTATTTTTAAACCTTTATTTATTGGCATTTTTTATGTGCAATTCATGTCAATCTGGACGTAAAAAATGTACATGAAATTGCTAATGGGTAATGGTGGAATGTTTCCAGTTATTTTAAATACTGAAATAACAGAACACAACACTAGTAGTTGGCGTGGGTTCAATTCCTGCTATAGACTCTGGGTTTTCTCGGCCAAGCTAAACTTCCTTCGCAAGACATTTTCAAGTGCTGGTCCAAGATAAAAAACACAGGTGGCAATTTCTTTGCTGTACAAGCCTACAGTGAGGCTTCAAACGTCACAAACTTTTTTATGTTTATAATAATTTTAGGCACTATTATAGCCAAAATATTTATTTAAAATGGGTTAGCTAGTTCCTATGCCCATTTCACTATTGCTAATGCAGATCTTCAGGGAACCTTTAGCCAAATTCTTCTTAGAACAACAAGAGATATTATATTAAACCTTCATTTAAATAAATGAGACGTTTTTGTAACAGCAGAACTGAAACAAGAACTCCATAATCAACCTGTTCTCCCATTTTCTTAATTTGCTATACCTGCTATAATTAAAAATTCTGTTTTTGGTGTGAGCAAACTTTGTATTTAAAATCAAATGATTTCAAAAATGAAACATGCTTACGAAAACTTTATGTTCATAAGTAAAACACATTTTCTTTGTAATACTTGCATAAGTTGTTTTTTTGGACATATCGCGAACAAAAGATGTGTGTGGTTGTTGGGTTGTTGTACAACAACTCCATTCCACAATCACCCAGTTAAAGACGCCTTGATACAGGTGGTGAAAGTGGTAGGAAGAAAGCTTAATTCTTGCACAACTCTGCAGTTGCGTATTAATTATAAAAGAAAATTTGCGCCGTCGGTTGTGTTAATTTTGACGCATTAATTTTTAAGCTAAGAAGAACACATTTCATTTATTATTTTATTTCGCCGACGTTTTATTGCTCAAATACCGACAAAGAATAGAAAAATCAGAAAATATTTTTGAATTGACCGGGACGGGAATTGAACTCGGGTCATTCTCGATGCAGAACCAACACGCTAGCTACGCACCCATCACCACCCCCTGCCTCAAGAGAAATATAATGATTTAATAGTATAATATTTACGCTGTCCTATTAATGTGATGAGCAGTATATAGAAAATCTTTCAGTCACACGGCCACATCAACAACATACCTAAAATATTATTTATTTATTTATTAGCCTCAGTTTAAATCGTATTAATTCAAAAAGAGACACAGCAAGAAATGTAAGTTGCCTGCGGTCAAGCAGTAATTTCAATTTTAAAGCAATAAAAACTCAACAACTACAACAAGACAACAAAAATTTTGTTACAAATAAAATTACAACACAACAATAAATTACAGCAACAATACTTCCAGCGACAATACAAAAACAAGTTAATTGAAAATGCAAACATACATACAATAATATTAAATCAGTGTATGCATGAATTAACGTTTATTTGTTTTCACCCAGCAAACAAAAACTCCACATTAAAATTTTTAGTTTTTTTTTCTGCTAATACGCTTTCTTTAACGTGCTTTTGTGTAAATACGTACGTTTTCGTAAACAGGAGGTTGCGATGTGAATGAACCTCACAAAATTAGAACTTCTGTAAATTTTACTTGCATTCTATTTTCCATACGGGAAAATATATTTTGTTGTCAAAATTTCTTAAACCCCTCAAAGTTTTTAATTACTATTCGCCATATTTTCAGCAATTATCCTGTATTATTTAGCAAATTAACCTGTTGTAGGTCACGTCATGTTATATTTCTTGTGACATTTTCAACAGTGACGCTAACAATAGAAATATCTGTTTAAAAAAACATTTTATATAAAAAAAACGCAAACGTGGTATAATTGTTACCGAGGTTAACGTTTGGCAAGTTAGCAACACTGTACGGTGCGCTACCGCAAACTAAACAACACTTGAAAGAACATTGATTGGCTGTAATTGAATTAAGTAAAAGAAATCTTTTTATTATTATCATTTTTTTATTATTTCAGAAATAATTTCTATAAAAAGGCCCGGCCGTTTAAGTATATTGTGGGAGAAATGAAAGAAAGTATTCACATTATTTGAAGGGAAGATAATAATAACACGAAACGAAGTCTTCATGTTTTCATTAAGGCTATTTAATCGGGTCTTCACGTTAGAGGGTGGCGATGGTCAAAGTAGTCTGCACGTTGACTACAAAACGAAAAATTTTTCTGGGTTCAACCCCAGTTTCAGACTCATAAAAACATCTCGCATTTTTTCTGATGTGTGTGATTTGTGCCAGTTATTGTCGCAAGGTTTCAGTGGAGAAGGCATAAGAACTGGTCAATGAACAGTAACGGCTTCAGCTGTATTATGTAGCACCGGCGAAGTAAAATAATTACTAAAAATTACTACTAAAAACGAAACGAAAATTGAATACGTCTCCTTGACATCAGAGACGCTACAGCACTGCTATAAAAACAAATAACGTGCAAAAAAAGCAGTGCTGTAGATAGTGAAGCGTCACCTCCTATCATTTCTCCTACTATCCCTTTACTCTAGTTCCAGGACAATGCTCCGCATTTGTAGGGGTCATCTCCTGAGTGCTGGTCCAAGATAAATGAGTAGCGTTCTAGTTTATCAGTTGGGGGTTCTAGGTCTGATTCCTAGCAGATCCAAAACCCGGTTTGCTGACTAAGGCTTTTTTGCATAGCCGGCCTTAGAGCGGGGTTAATCATTTTGTTCCCCACGGAATAACCAACTTCTGTGCTTCTTTACAGAGCCGACCTTTGGCCGGCCTTAAAATATTACTTCTCCGGGGAATAGCAAATATCGCCAATCATTCATTCCTTTAAAAATGGGTATTTCTCCATTACGAATATTTCCCAAATATTTCAGAATGTTAAATCACGCAAAGTCAATGAATGAACAAACGCCCAAAATTTTTTACAACAATTTTTGGACGATTCTACAATTCTGCATTTTGGGCGATTATTCGTACACCCGTAATAAGTTTATAAACCAGTTATATATTACAAAAGCACTCAAGTACTTAGCTGTCTATGTGTAAGATTTTTTAGCAAAACAGGTAAAAAATTGGCATTTTTGCGATTTTTAAGGCACTGGGTGCACTTTTTTTGGGTACGTTTGATTCGCTTTTTTTCTCCTATTCAATCTCTACAACTTTAATTCAGACACAAAAGAGATATTCCGTAAGGTATACCGAGATATAACCGTGTTAAAATATAGAAAAACTGATAAAATCCACCTTGAGCAAAAAAATTTGTATTTTCTATTAATTTATTAATGCAGCCAACTTGGAAAAACGCATCATGCAGTTCTTATTTTTGAGGCTAACTTCACGTGCATTTTTCAGAATGGAGTCCCAAAATCATTTGTTGTACTGTATAACTCAAGATAAAATAAATTATTTTCATTTATTTATTATTTATTTAAGTTTATTTACCTCTCATAAGGGGTAGGTAAAATTTTTCGAATATTTCCTTTCTTAATATTTAAGTCCGATGGCCATTTACATACAGATTTATTTGATTGTTCTTTGAAAATGCTGATATATAATTTATATATTATATAATTTATATAATTTATGACTCATCAATTTGTCAATATTAAAAAAATGTTCTTTTGCAAGACAGAAAATTGGCATTTTCAGGAATTTCTTTCCTACGGAAAATACTTTTCTCGAAAAAAATTATAAATTCTGCCATAACGAAAAATTTAAAAATGGTGGCGTGTAATTTGAAGGCAGTGTATTGTTTCTTGATATTTAATTTTCTACTGTTTCTAAGCAGTCAATTTCATTGACGCGACGAGAATATCGAAATTATCGTGATGAAGCTCATTTTCATCTTAATGGATATGTAAATAAACAAAATATGCGATTTTGGTGTACTGCAAACCCCAGACTTGTTCAGCAGCGCCAATTGCACAAGTGTACAGAAAGAGTTATAGGGCCCTACTTCTTCGAGAACGAAGTTGGTAATGCAGTGATGCTGAATGGGGACATGTATCGTACTATGATTAATAATTTTGTACGCCCTGTGGCACCCAACAAGTGGTTCGAGCAGTATGGAGCAACAGCACACACGGCCCGTACTACAATTAGTCTTTTAAATTAAATTTTTTAAATTTCTCGTATATTATTTTTTATAATTAAAATTTAGGTAATATTATATTTAAAAATCAAAAATATAAAATTATTATAAACAGAATACATAGTTATTAAATTTTTACACACAGGCGTGCCTTTTGGCCCACCCTGTAAATACTTTATTTCTGCTCTTCGACCAAAAGGAAAACAAAATATTTTTCATTTATTTAAATTTTGTTTCATAAAAATATTATATAAATTTTTATAAACATTTTTGGGGAAAAGTGAGAAATTTCTTGCGAAAATTTTATTCATACCAGAAATTTGAGTAAAAGAAAAAATTCCCGCGGAATTATTATTCATGATTGTGCTAATTAAGAAACTTTTCACTTGCAGTCGTTGGTAAATCTAACAAATAAATGTGTAGATTTGGTTTTTGTATCTTATAAATGTTTTCTTTACAAAAATTTCTCAATATATATACATATGTATATACGTACAGTGGAGGTCCAATAGTACGTACATTCGTTTTTACGAATGTCCAATAGTACGAAAGGAATTTTTGTATTGGCAGTTGTAGTACAAATAAAAAATAATAATACGAAACACTTTTGCAATAATATGTTTGCTTTAAATTTTACTTTAAAGTTTTGTACGTGTAATCAGTTGGTACGTAATTTAGTGATAAAGTAAAAGGAGTGGGAAAAAAACAAAAATGGGTTACAATTTATAGAAGATAATGCAATTGGAAAATACTGAGATGAAATTTGTAAATACCCAGCAGTAAATAGTGAATGCGATCACTATAATTGGTATTTTCATGACTTCTTAAGCACTTCTTCATCTGAATTCAGTGTTAATGCCATACAAGATTATCGCTTATGAACTCATAGAAAACACATTCAACTCTGCCGAGTAATTCATATGAACAACTGCGCAGTTGTAATTATAATTTAAATAGATTTTTAAATGTGCTACAGGAACTCATTAACTCATACTAAAACGTAATCAAATGTTGAAGCATTCATTGGTTCTAAGCACTCATTTAATGTACGAGTTTTTTTTTGTTGAATGTGAACACATGCTCGCCAATGCCACCGCTATTTTCAAATCATGAGTCCTTCAGCTATATTGAACCAGTTCATTTGCAGTAGAACCCATGTATTAACTATTTCTTTTGCATGTCTTTTGTTGCTGTTTTAGTACGGGTTATCTAAGTCTTTTTAGCAACTTTTATTTCAAATAAAAAACTAATGTAAATTTAATTTCCTATATGTGTTTTGCTTCATGTAAAAAGAGCAAGAAACTGTAGTCCAATAATATGAATTTTCCAACATTACAAAAGCCTGACATTATATAATTCGTACTATTGAAGTTCCACTGTACATACTTATGTATGTATAATTAATTTGTTAAAAAAATAGCGGCTTTAAAGAAATTATTGGCGCTCAGTAAAGATGGTTAATTTATAAAACAATTTTAAATTTAAAAGCCGTTAATTATTTTTTGTTTTATTATTTGTTTTTATTTTAATTAAAACGGTTTTTATATAATAAGATAATATTGAGTATTTTATTATCTATATTACTGTAATTTTGCTCTATATAATTCAATAACTGGTAAAATAGCGGGAAACTTTTTAAGCAAAACAAAAATAAAAATTAAATAAATAAACATAACATATAAACAGAAATATAATCACAATGCAATAATGTGGTTATGTTTATTAAAATTTTTGTTTGAGCATCACTTTCTCGACTGCTGGCAACTGTATTGTAACCCAATCCTGTTTTTACACGGTATATAATCCGTTCCAGAGAACACGGTGTAAAAATAAAATCGTGCAAAAAAAGAAACGTTTATGTACGAGTATGTGTGTGCATAGAGTGAAAAAAGAATTAGATTGATGTAGCAACCTCGAAATGCCTATAAATATTATTATAATTTTGTAAGATTTGTAATTTTGAAATAGTCTGCACGTTGACTACAAAAACAAAAATTATCTGGGTTTAACCCCAGTTTCAGATTCATAAAAACATTTCGCATTTTTTCTGATGTGTATGTGTGTGTCTATGTGTCAGTTGTTGTCGGAAAGTTTCAGTGGCGAAGGCATAGTCACGGGTCCTTGAACGGTAACGGCTTCAGCTGTAACAAATCCACATTAGAACGCCCTTCTTCGTCGGTATTGTGTAGCACCAGCGAAGTAAAATAATTACTAAAAATGGGTACTAAAAACGAAGCTTCAAAAATTTAATACGTCTCCTTAACATCAGACGTGCAACAACACTGCTATAAAACAAAGAACGTGCAAAAGCAGAGTTGTAAGATAGTGAAGCTAACCTCCTGTCATTTATCCTACTCATCGTTACCATTTATCAAGTTTTCCCTTTTTTTCAAGTTTTATGAAATGGCAAAAAGTTTTTAAGTTTTTAGTTTAAAATTTAATTGCCTGTTCATAGAAACCGAGGTGAAAATAATCTGTGCGGCTCCAGAGCTCTTGCAAAGGCACAGCTGGAGATAGACTCCCACGTCTCCTGATCCTTCTCCCTGAAAAACTCCTCTATCTGTCCCTTTGCAACAGCAAAAGGGACCCCTATGTCAGAAATAATAGCAGCAGATGGCGAACCGACCGAACTTAGTTCCACCAAGCCAGCTCCCTCTTACACTCACCCACAACACAAGAGCAGACGGCCGGCGACACCAAAGCCCTCAGCGCCGCCTCACTATCGCAAAGGATAGCAACAGTTCCCTCCCTCGCCGCCTTCTCAGCATTAAGGGAGTATCATATTTATTGGAGAATTGAAATGGTAATTTCCCTAACTAATGAACTACTAACTAGACTACCGGGGACCTTAATACGGTACGCATTTAATTATAGACCAGCATCGAGTGGGATCGGGACGATGAAACAAAATATGAATGATTCATTGAATTGCGACATCATAAGAATATCAGAATGCGGTCACGCGATTCCGAGCCGACTTCAATGCTTAAAAGTCCAAATGCTGTATGCTTACACATCGATGCATGCCCGATCACGCTGCTTCTCCGTAATTATGGCTGGTATAAATAAATGGAAGAATCAGAAGCTCTTGATGTTCTTGAAATGAAAATTCAGTGTGATGTTGAATGGACTGATTACATTCCTCTGAGGTCTCAAAAACCTCATTCCAGTGCCCCGACTTTTTAAGACGGTGTAAGACATACTTCACCCCATCCGATCTCCTAACTATTTATGCCGCTTACATCCGACCGAATATAGAATACAACTCTCATGCATGACCAGGTGCTTCAAAATCTATTTTGAATCTTTTCGGCCGTGTACAAATTTGTTCAAGGAAAGAATTCAGCATTTTAGAGAGAAGTTTTGCAAATGGTTATTTTACTCTCTCGTCACAAGAAAGTAAGTGAACACAACTATTGTTAGACGTTCATTTTAATTCTATACAACTGAATGTAACTACGGCTTTACTTTATAAAAGTACGTGCTTTAAAGTTAAATTACTTCAAACAAAATATTAGAATTTCCTTTTAATCATTAATTACACAAGCACTTTATCAAAATTATTTGACGTTAATTCAAATGCATATTTCACAAAACACGCTTCATTAGGATTATCCATTGCGTTCTTAACTATTTCCGTTTATAAATAAATTTTTAAATTCTTGAGTACAATACGCAGAAACGTAATGCAGCCAAAAGTAAATAGAAAAAGCATGCTTGAAATGTTAAAAAAGCCAAGTTAAAAAGAGACGTTTTTTGCAGCTTTGAAAACCAGTTTTGGACTAAAAAAGCAAAACTGTGAGGGTAGTTGTAAGTAACAGACATAAGAATTGAACGAATAGTTGTTTGCCTGACCTTTCGTCCATGTACTTCTTCTTCTTCTGTCTTTGTTTGATTTCTTTTAGGTGCTTTTTTTAACATTTTCTTTTGTGGCTTTTAAAGATTGTTTACTTCTCTGATACTCGTCACAGTTGTGGCTTTTTGTTGTCTTGATGTTGTAATACTTGGCTTATTGCTGCTTTGAGGTTTTCGTTTTCTGCATATTTTATTACTTTTAACTGTTTTCAATAGCTTTCAACTTTTCAAGTTAGAATTAGAAAAAGGGTTACGACTTTTGGCTTCAGCTCTGATTTATTGATTATGTAAATGTTTCGCAATTTGAGTATTAGAAGGAAAACTACATATGCGGCTTTAAATAATACAGCTGTAGACATTAATTAAATAATTGTAAATGTAATTAAATCCAGTCTGCATTACAGCCTTTATCTGTTGAAATGAAACATGCCTACTTGGCGTCGCCAACACAAGACAATGCTGATTTTATCACTTCATGCAAATCCGTATTCATGTTGTCGATATTGTCGGTTATCGGTGACTCACTGTCAATGGTTTGTACTCTGCAAACAAATTTGACGTTGATATTTTCTTTAATTGACTTTGATTTTGTCGTAGGGTATTTTGGTATTGTGTTCCATGCTTGGAAAAATTAGAAAAGAGGCCAGAGAATTTTGCAGGAGCGCTGTCCCAACAGGTTTGGTCTACCAATTAGAAATGGTGATGGAAGGCAAAAGGCAAAAGGCAAGGAAAATATTGTGTTACTAAACTATGTTGTCTGACGGAATTCTCTTCACAAATTTGGAGAGACTTAAATTTCAAAGTAGAAACAAAAAAAATAATAGCAAATAAAGCATAGTGTAGCGGTGTATTTTAAACAGGTAAAACTCGGTTCTTTAGAGGAAGTTGTGGTAAAACAGTTGCAGTTGCAGAAGCAAATAACTCCTCAAGGTATGGTTTAAAAATTCCCAAACTTAGAATGTGAGTGAGCTTCTTCCACAAATAGAAGAAAGTTCTGAAAGGTACGCATGGGCTGTCTCTTTCACAGTCCTATTCATGAAAAAACTAAAATAATATGAAAAAAAAAATTTTTAAATTTAAGTTTCTTTCTTAAGGCCGGCCCACATAGAATCCGTCATTCGTCATACTTTGTCTTTTTCAACTGACAAGTAAGTTGAAATACACGTTTTCTTATGAGCTTTGTCACATTCAGTACGTCTAGGTCAAATCAAAATACGAAAGTTGGCCAAATTTTAACGTACGTTGAGTACTTTGACAGCTTTGAACAGCGTTGCCGTTATTTTCAAACAAATTTGGTTGAATTTTTTTTTAGCGTGGAGATGTGAATATTTTTAGCATTTTGTTAACTTTTTCCAGCCTAAGTAATAATAAATACGTAAATTTTACTTGTAAAGTTTTAAAATCAGGTTTTATATTGCGAAACGTTGTTAACACCCTTCTGTTTTATTAAAAATCGTTTCTGTTGTAACAAAAAATTCAAGACTGCTGCAGCAGATACAAAATACCAGAACACAGTGTTTAAATTCAAAATAGATAGGAAATTATTTGCACGGGTTTTTTTTGTCTTCAATTGAAATGGTGTGTATTTACATAACGTTTTTATATAAATTTTTTTTAAATTTGTGGCTAGTATAAAATAAATTTAAGACTTATTTTTATAAAATAAAACATATTCTGGTATTTTTTTTTACTTTTAACTTTTTAACGTGGTAACGCTGGCTATGAGTTGATATCCGCCAACAAAGTACTCATTATGCCAATCGCATCCGTCGTGTGCCCCAGGCTTTACTCATTCTTATATCTTCACAGAATGATAATAATATACAATAAACAAAATGAATCAGCTGACTCAAACACCATGAACGTGATTCTAAAACTGTTACAGAATACCATGCTGATGTTGTGTTAAAGTGATGTTGACTTCAACGATATTGACAACACCAAAATTAAATTAAGTAAGTTGAAGTTTGTGTTTTATGTTGTCGATACCAAGCGGAATGCTGAATATTTGTATATTCAGGATATAGGATATCAAATGACGTCACTACTTTAAAATGCAGTTAAAATATTTGACTCGGACATTTCAAGAAACGAACTACCAAGACAGGATAAATAATGCATTAAATTGAATATTAACTACATAAATGGGAAATCTTTCAAACAGACCTAATAAATAGACCTTGACACCCACTATGAAATCTAAGAGCAGAACATTTGTAAGAAACGAACACCAAACTGAACTTTAATTTACGGATTTTTTTGGCGGAAAAAAAATAGAAAATACCAAAAATCAATGCCATGCATTTTTCTCCACGTGTATAATCATATTGTTCTTATTATTAACATTTTATGAATAACATTAGATTCTTACCTCTTATCATTATAACTAATCTGCTCTTAAAATATAAACAAAAATAATAATTAATTCTTATTTTGTAATCTGTATAGATATACTGGAATGTGTGGTTGTATGTTTGTTTGTTTGTACTTTATAGGAGGCCAGACCTCTGGACCGGTTTTCCTGAAATTTTCACAACATTTAAATGAGACTATTTATTGCAGAGTATATATACTATATATACATATATATAGGCTACTTTTTTAACCACGCCCACTTTTATCCCCCACTTTCTTAAAGTATGTTGTTACTCTTTCGCCATTTGTTGACCAATTTTCAAAATTCTTTTTGCATATGAAAAAGGTCCACTAAATATTTTTTCGAAAAATTTGGGGTGGGAGGGGAACTTTAAAAAGTGAATATCAAAAAACTTCAATTTCCAAAATTCTTTTTTCATATGGAAAAATTCCGCTCATCTCAGAAAGTAAGACAGATAGAATAAAAATTACTAATTACTAGAAATGCTGCTGAAAAATAAGCGGACATGTGTTTGGCACTCTTTGCATATATGTACTTTTAGTAATAGTAAATGTCCCAAAAAAATGTCCCAAAATTATTGCACATAGCACTAAGTTTTTTTCCGTAATTAAATATCGAGTGTGTTTTCAAAATATTTTGAAATTCAAAAATATGTGGAGCAAAATTGTGCCTTTGTACTTTTATTCCATTTAAATATTGTTTATGATGTACATTTTTTACTATTGTTATACATCCCCCTGATATGGATATCAAATTGAACGGATTTTTTGATTTTTTCAAATGAGAAGAAAACCGAAATTAAAGTGAAATGGGTACTTTTCGGCAAAACTGCGTCTTGAAAAGGATGCCTTTTTTATTTTTTTTTGGTAAAGGGACTGTTGATATAACAATAAAAGTATCCAAATTTGATGCAGATGGTTTACCGTAACAATATCTATACAAAAGTGGGCGAGATTAGATAAGTTGGTGTGGGGTAGCGAAGCGCACCGAGTCAATCTAGTTTTTAATAAAACTACAATTCAAAATGAAGTCGCCTCGATGAGTCATATTAACTGAACATAGAAACAAAAATCTTTAAGAAAATCCGCTGAATAAAATACCAGATTAACTAACAACAACAAAATGCAAAAAGAATATTAACAATACAAATAACAATATAAAACTATATTTGCAGAAACACAAGCACACATAAATATAAACAAATAAAAGAAAAAACAAACAACAAACTGATGTTGAAAGTCGTTTTGCCAGTTTTAAATTTTATTTGTACTTCATTTGCTGCAAGTAGCTTTTGTTTTTAGTATATTTTTTTTAAAAGAGTTTGAACACAAATGCTAATATTAAGTAAAGAAAAACATAAAACAAGTTAATTAAACATCCATACATATGCATGTACATACATTTGAATGTATGTCCATATAAAGTTTTGAAACATAAACTAATTACAAGCAGTATTATGGGTTAATATTACTTTTTTTTTAATTCAAATGCATACAAAATGTGCTGGTCTGTATTAATAACCCCAAATGTTTTCTTAGTTTGGGTTATTACTGACAAAGCGCTTCTAAATAATTTATATACATATCGCTAAAAGTTATGTACTAGTACATACATATATTTTTTAAATCGTTTAGAAAACAAATTTGTGGGTTTCTAAAGAAGAACTTCCCATTTTTTGAGCTCTATTGGTTTTGTACTTACTTCGATAAAAGCTAAACTTTTTTGTCGATGTCAGCATAACCCCAAAAAAATTTTAAAAACCCCTAAACTTAACCTTTTTCGAAAAATTTCCCATTAAATATAAAATTTTTAATAATAACTTTATGTCAAGTACTTACATACTAATGAATATAAAATACCTAAATAAAGCAAAAAAGGGATGGCTGAAGTAGTTAACACGTTGACTACAAAACCAAAGGTTCTGGGTTCGAGCCCAGTTTCACCACAATTCGAACAAGTCTGTTTACAACTTAACAACGAACGTTGTCAATAACTAAAAGTTGACAACTTACAGTGGTCAATTCGAACACTTCCGTTTACAACTTGAGAACAAGCGTGGTTGAAAAAAAGTAACAACGTACGGTGTTGAATAGAACACGCCGTTGTTGATTTTGCAACCTTTTTTCCCTGAGAATACGCATATAGTCCAAACAACAGACATAAATTAATAATTTATTTATTATAATTAAACAAAGAAAAAATCAGCTGTTTTTACGGAACTTGTGGTTGAGTATTTGGTAATAAAAATAACAGAAACAAAGGAAAAATCTTAAATTTTTACTGAAGTAAGTTAAAATAAAGGAAAAGACAATTGTTTTTACGGGTTTAAGTCATTCAATTTCTTACCATCAAAAATTAATAGAACTTTTCGTTAAATTGAAATGAAAAATAAATTTCCATATTTAGGAAGTTTAAATGCTGGAACTGGAGGAAAGGGACAGTAAGAGCGATGACAGGTGGTGAAGGTATAGGCAGAGGAAAGCTTCACTATCTTACAATTCTGCTTTTGCACGTTCTTTGTGTTATGGTAGTATTGTATTAAATTTTGAAGATGTGTTTTAGTAGCAGTTTTTAGTAATAATTTTATTCCGCTGGTGCTACACAATACCGACGAAAAAGGGAGCTCTGATTAGCCTGTGGATAAGTATCCGCTTAATTCGGCACTGTTCAGTAATCAGTGACTATGCGTTCGGCACTAAAACCTTTCGACAACAACTGACACAAACATACACTAAGGCACATCACAAAATATGTGAAGTGTTTTTATGACACTGGGACTCGAACCCAGGACCTCTGGTTTTGTAGTCAACCTGCTAACTATTTCAGCCATCGGCAACTACATCGATTCCATCACCAAAAAAGTTGTCTAAACCAGAGGGTTCACGGTTAATAGCACGAATATGTCCTTGCATATTGGGGGACAGGCACAAATAAATATAAAGTTTTATAAGTTTCTTTAGTCGTTTCCCATTCAACTGATACAAAATTTGCGAGTGTTTTTCAATTTAATGTATGCTTAACTTTTCCAGGTTAAAAAAACAGTTTTAAACACTGAAATATACCAATTGAAAATCAAACGATAGATATTGTTCCCTATTTATATGCCTATGTGCCGGCGAATATACATATCGCACTTCATCAACAAGTGGATATTAACTCAAAATGTTTAAAATTTCACCTTTTGCAAGAAATCAACTAAAAACATCAATATCTATCTACTGTAAAAATTTAATTCTCATTCAGTTTACTTTTTCATCTCAAAAAACCATAAAGTATTTGGATTTTCAAATACAATTCCATTTTAAAGAAAAATAGTTTTTGGGTTGTACTGAAAATTTTAAAAATTTGAGTTAATACCCTTTTGTTGATCAACTGCGATATGTTCTTATTAAGATAAACTCTAGTAATAAATGCAGTTATTAAAAGTAAATTATGGTCTTGAATTTAACCAAATTGTTTCTACTTATGAAAAGAAAATGAATTGGCATACCTTGACTTAAATATTGAGGAATATTATAAATGATTTGCTGCTGATGAGTGCTGCACTCTGAAATTGTAATACGAGTACATATAATGTTTGCACAACAGAAAAATTGTTATAAATGGCGAGTTATTTTCGATACCAAATGTATTTTTTCCTTTATGATTATTTTTGTGTTTGAGATTTTCTGCTTGTTTTTTTTTTATCAGTCAATCAATGACTGAACAAGTGAATTTAATGATCGTGCTTCAACATTTCTTTTAAGGTTTTATTATTTTAATTATTTTTGCCTCTTTTTGTTTTATTTACATACACGCGGAAATGCTATTTTTGTTAGACTTTCTGTATTTCAAGTAAATTTGAAATATTTTTTTTGTTAATTATATTTATTTATTGGCGATTTTGTAGGCATCACTTTTCAACGAACAAGACAAAAACACACAATAAAATTAAACGGCATTCGACAGCAAAAGCCCGCGACACTTGTTTCATTTATTAAGGAATTATAAATGAGCACCAAGATTGCTTAATAGATTATTTATTGATTTCATTATAAATGAAATGAATTTTTTATTATATTTCATTTACCTACCTACCCAAGTAGTTTCCAACAAAAACTTATTTATTTATTTTTTTTTTGTTGTTTTTTATATTCATTTTAACATAAAAAACTGGTTTTAGATATTTCTTTTTATGCAATTTCGTTTACAAGCATTTTTTTCTTATATTTATTTCTCATTGCGGCTTTTAAAATAAAATATTTAATACTTAACTTTATTCAATATTTTTTTAATAAAATACTAGCCACTGACCAAACGTACAAAATTTCATTTAAGGCACTTCCACCGCGCTCCAATGTTTCTACTCGAATGATTTAAATGTTCACTAGTCAACATTTTCTTGTTCCTCACATATTTGCACATGCACACACGCACACACACACACACACGGCCGACGAGCTTGTTTGATTTTATTAATTCAAGTTGTTTGTTTTTGTTGGTTCTAGTTTTTTTTTTGCTTCACTTTTCATTTTGTATGAGAGCGAGAGTGTCTGCTTAATGGGAGTATTTAGTTTTAAAAATTTAAATAAAAATTGATAAATGAAGCTGGAGGTAAATGTTTTCCATAAATAACCGCGTATGTCAACTTTTGAAGATTTCAAGTTATTGCTTACAAGATCAGAATAGAAAATGAATTCTGACATAAATAAAATATTTAATTAGTTCTTAAAAGAAAAATCGATTTTTTTAAATGCCGACAAAATTATGCATATCTTTTTTTTTAAATTGGACCAGCACTCAGGAGATAACCTGATGCGATGCATTGTGCTGGAACTAGAGAAAAGGGATAGTGAGAGATAGAGAGATGACAGGGGGTGAAACTTTACTATCTTACAACTTAGCCAAAGCGTCTGCTATAAGGTGGTGTTGAATAGAGTTGTTGTACTACCCCACACGCGATATGTCGTCAAAAACAACTAATGCAAATATTACAAACACAATGTGCTTTTGACGTTTGTTGTACAAACGTTGGTACAACAAAATATTGCCGCCTGTTTCAACAACCCCACCTTGTTTGATATGCCTTGAACTCAACTTTATGCACTCTTTTTGTCTATAGCGGTGTTGCAGCGCCTCTGATGCCAAAGAGACGTTTTGAAGGTTTGTTTTAGTAGCTATTTTTAGTAATTATTTTACTTCGCTGGTGCTACACAATACCAACGAAGGAAGGAGGGCGCTCTGATGTGCCTGTGGATTGGTAGCAACTGAAGTCGTTCAGTGCCCTTCCGACGACAAAGACACACTAATGCACATCTGAAAAAAATCGATATGTTCTCATATGACTTATGACTGAAACTGGGCTCGAACCCAGCTCTTTTTGGTGTTGTAGTCAACGTTCAGGCTACTTCAGCCATCGCCACCCTCTCCATCTTTATAGTGCAAGTCCGTGATATATGTAAATAGTTAGTACATTTGAAGTACATATCGACCTCTTACCACCAAACGATCGTAAACCGTAAAACACACTTTGTTACAGGAAAAGGTTTTTTCTTTTTTATTTTCTCACTATTAAACATAACTTCTGATCAAATCGTCCATCTTATCAACAATTTCGACATTTTGTAAACAGTAAAATTTAAAATTTTTTTCACAAAATTTTTTGTTTTATTTTAAACAATACATACTCTACAAAGCACTTAAGGTATCTGTAGAAATACAAAGGGTCTAAGCGGGAATCGAACCCGCACCTCCATATTGATAAGACTAATGCTCATGCATTAGACTACGGAGGCATCGTCGTAGACGCTAGATGATCGACATTTTCTTAAGGCGTACACAATCGCACGATTCATTCGCAGAGGAATGGTAGTGCAGTCTGACCAACTTTAAAAATCGTTTTAAAATAAACTTGTATACAAATAATTAAATAAATAAGAGAATGTATAATTAAAAACTACTTTTTATTGCCTGGGCCTCTTTTTAGATTTATTTTGTTTAGTCTCGACAAAATTCTCAGCATGAAAAAGAGCATTTTATGAAAATTTTCATAAACTTTTCCAAATATTACGGACTTGCTAAGAAAAATCTGTCACACACATGCATTTTTACTACAAAATACCTTATTTTTTGACACACATATAATTTTTGGAAGATCGTGCGATTGGGTAGGATAGAGTATCAGTCAATGCTTTTTAGCAAAGTAAATGCACGTTTAGCATTAGCTGAATTTGACTATAGAATTTAAAAATAATATATGGTTTAGACATAATTAAAATATATATGATTCTAATTTCAAAATTCTGCATTTTCCCGAAACAAAATATATGTATTATTACATACTTTTTTATAAAAGTATTTTTTCGGGAAAAAGCAGAATTTTGAAATTAGTATCATATATGTACATATGTACATACTATATAAAGAGACATTCCCAAAAAAAATTCAGTTAACACATAACTAAAATAGTTTTTTTATAATATGTGAATATGAACGATAAATTCTAAACATTGATAGGTAAAATAAATATGAAACACCTTTCAATTTAATCATTTATTATATGTATGTATATGTATCTGCAAAATAATCAACTTTTAAGGCTGGCGTTGGCTGCAATAGTTATCGCGATGACTATAAAACCAAAGGTCTTGCTTCGAAAACCACTTCGCATTTTTCTGATGTGTATTAGTGTGTGTTCGTTTGTGTCAGTTTTTATCGGAAGATTTCAGTGGCGAAACCATAATCACTGGTTACTGAAGAGTACCGAATACAGCTGTTCGTAACATCAGAACGGCCTCTTTCGTCGGTATTGTGTAGCAGATCGGGCATGTAAAATAATTAATAAAACACGGCGAACCGCATTACGCATTACAGAGAAAATTCGAACAGCACGTATGTGGAATGGACTACCTGCAGAGGTCGTTCCTGTCACTTTTGACATGGAAAAATTTAAATCAAATGTCAATAAACACTACTCCCTCTATCCTTCCTCCCAAAACCTTATTTCCTACTTCCGGCACAATGCTGCGCATGTATAGGGGTCATGCACAGTACTTCCCTTGAAAGCAACAACATTTATTCTTCCATTTTATGAATTAGGAATAGGAGTTTTCGCAAGACACATGTCACCAACCATCAGAATGAAATTTCCATATCAGGTCATTATGATATTGTATATGGATGTATATACGTACATATGCGATTTTAATCCGATGACAAAGTAAATATGTATGTATTCTTAGCCTATTCGCACGAAAAAAAAGAAGTATGTATGTATGTAAAAATTGGAAAAACCATTTGAAATACATTATAAAGAAATCGCCCAACAACTTTTCAAAGAAAACCTCAAACGTAGTTTTTAAGAACTAATTCTGTACATAGGAATGCATGTGTGTACGTAAATTAATATATGTATATTCTGTGAAAGGTGTGCTGTGTCAGCCATAAATGTTTGATGTCCGGTAAGCAGCGGGAAATCAAAAAGAAGAAAACACTCACAAAACCAACACAAACTAAAAACTAAAATAATAAAATTAAAACCAGTGTTGCCAGAACTGAAATTGGTCATTTACAGTATTCACTGATAAATTGCTTAATTTTTTAATGTTTTTAAAAATGTTTGGTAAATAGTATTCTATTTTGCTTATGAAACTGTTTCAGAAATATGTAAGTATAGCGTAAAGGTGGTATAAGTTGTCGTATTTTAACCTTTATGTTGTTCTGAGAAAATAATAAATAAATAAGTAGCTCTTTTCCGCGTTATTAACGACAAGAGAAAGAACATTGTGTGTGATATGACGTGTGGAGAGTTTTATTATGTTAATGTTGCCAATAAACGCTGTGTTAACTCCAGTGGCTTTTGTTCGAACAAGTCGCCCATAGTTGAACTAAAATATCGTCAAGGTGTGGTCCGTGATAGACAACATCAGTTTCAACACTAAACACGTGATTAAGAAAATCGATACATTTTTGATTGACATGTTGGCAACATATTTATGGTGTTAAAAAACAAAGAATTAAGAATAATACTATAAGAAACAAGTATTAACCCAAGGCCTACTAAGGTATTTTCAATATGAAAAAAGTACTGAATTTCCCAAATATGCATCTGGCAAAAAAAAATTCAAATTTGCAAGTTAAAGTAGTGACGAATAAATTTATTAAAAATATATGCATTATGCATCATTCATTAAAATCGGTTAGTTAGTTTAGGGTGGCGATGGCACGATGGATGGTAGTCTGCACGTTGACTACCAATCCAAAAACAGACCTGGGTTCAACCCCAGTTTCAGACTAAAAATTTTAAAATAAAAATAAACATCTCGCATTTTTCTGATGTGCATTAGTGTGTCTTTGTGTGTCAGTTGTTGTCGGAAGATTTCAGTGGCGAAGGCATAGTCACTGGTCACTGAACAATACAGACTTCAGCTGATAGCAATCCATAATCGCATCAGAACGCCCTCCTTCGTCGGTATTGTGTAGCACCGGCGAAGTAACACAATAATAAAAAGGATTACTGAACCGAAGCTTCAGCACTGCTACGAGTATAAACAAAGAACGTGCGAAAGCAGAGCTGCAAAAATAATTAATTAAGCTTCACCTCCTGTCGTTTCTCCTACCGTCCCTTTCCTATAGTTTAAGCACAATGCTTCGCATGTGTAGGAGTTATCTCCTGAAAAAAGGAGACGCGGAAGAATGTGAATCGAATTGTTTACAAGGAAAAATTACGGATTAGTGCCATAAGTACATAACTGTATAATCTTTCATGCACGCTTAACATCATTGAAGAGCAATGATTGAAACAAATTACTCCTGAGCGACGATCAGTTTTTTAATGCATTTCAACACCTCAGTGATTTGTGGTGTAGTTGATAACAAATGAAAAACAAATCAAAAGCAATAAAAATTCAATTGGAAATTTTTATAAAATACAACGTTGCCGTTTCAACAATTTTTGTTAAAATAAAAAAACTTGTAAACTCCTTATATAAGGTACATACTCATACATAAGTATGTATGTACATATGCATGATGAAATGTGTGCATTTTTTGGTAACGTCAGACCAACATTGCGAGGAAAATTTAAATTTATTCCGGAAACCATGCTGTGATAGGATTTAGAAGATTTTATTATTTTAAAATTATACTGCAAGATGGAAAATTTACGGGACAGCAGGCTACCGACTAAAATTTGTCACAAATAGAATACATGCGTGCATAGGCTGAGTTTAGACGTGAAAACATTTAGAAGAAAAACGTCTGGAATTCTCTTTTGTTTTTTCATTTGCGGTCACACAGATGAAAATTTTGCCGGCGACATTACATTATTATTTCCATTTTTATTGTTATTTTTGTAGGCAACGAAAATGTTGTTGAAAATGTTGTATTATGCAAACAACCTAAAATTTTTTTCCTTTCTAATGTTACTTCGTCTAAACTCAAGTCTTTTTTTCAAGCTTAACTTGGAAATCAGCTTTGCCAAATAGTTTATTATATATACGAGTATATAGTTATTATTCCCTTATTAATAAAATAAGTAAATAATTGATATAGTTTTATATCTTTACCAGTCTTTCGCAAAAAAGACCAAGAAAAATGTGGTACTTTCGAAAGCCTTCGAAATATTCTTATATTATTAGAGAATATATATATGATTCTAATTGTGCTTTTTGCCCTTAAAAATTATATGTGAAATTTATTATTACATACCTTATGATATTTTCATACAGTACCAAAAATATCATAAAGCATTTTATTACAAAAGCAACTCAATAATTGAGGAGGAAAGCATATCCATATAATACTATTTCACTAATGCTTACTTAGCTCATCAGTGGATTTTCCTAATTTTTGAATACAAACCCAAGATCTATATATTTAAAATTCAATTAATCAAACGAGAATTGTTTTGAATATCAAACATACAAACCAAAAAATCTATAAACAAAAATATAACAATCCATGAGTTTACTTTTATAACACAAACATTTTTTACTCTATTTTTAGTTTTTTATTTTTATTTTTAGTTTTGAAATAATTCCTTGGGTCATAAATGGCCCATTGTTCACAATTTTCACGCACTTTTTTATTTAAGTTTTTAATACTTTTTTCCATCATTTTATAGAATTTTTTTTTGTAAACAAATATTTATTTCATAAATCAAAAAAGTAAACCAAAAATACAAATACAAACACATACAATACAGCAAACGAAAGAAAATATATGCCCCTATTGCGGTTCCAGTTGAAATTTTATTAAAATTGGCAAACCTAAAAATTTAACTTTTAAAATTTTAAAATTTGTTTTCTGAATTTGAAGTCTAAACGTCAATTTTGCTTTTAAATATTTGTTTATTTATATATCCCTAGATTAACCCGGTGCGCTTCGCTACAACACACCAACTTATCTAATCTCGCCCACTTTTGTATAGATATTGTTACGTTAAGCCATCTGCAACACATTTGGATATTTTTATTATTATGATATCAACAGTCCTTTTTCCCAAAAATAAAAAGGTACACTTTTCACAAGCTTGTTTTGCCGAAAAGTACCCATTTCACTTTATTTTTGGTTTTCTTCTCACACATTTTTCTCATTTGTTACCCATATTATGGAAATGGGTAAAAATAGTTGTCCATCATATTGTATTTTCAGAGATATCATTATATTTTACAATTCCTTCAAAAATATTAAAACATGTATATCATTAGCACCATTTAAATGGGATAAAAGTACAAAGGTACAATTTCACTCCATATATTTTCGAATTGAAAAAGTAAAACAACACACTCGAGATTTAAAAAAAAAAAATTACGGAAAAAAAACTTTGTTCTATGTGCAATACTTTTGGAGATATATGGTTGGAAAATGAATTTTTTTTGGAAATTTACTATTACTAAAGGTATATATATATTCAAAGAGTGCCAAACACATATCCGCTTATTTTTCAGCAACATTTCTATGCTTTAGTAATTTTTATTCTATCTGTCTTACTTTCTGAGATATTAGTTTCTCGATTTTACCCTGTTTTACCCCCTTAACATTAGAATATAAAAAAATTCCATCTTAGTGGATTTAAACATGGCAAGGAATCTGCATATCGATGATGATGAGGGGTGAGCACTTTGCCGTTCCTACCCAATTTAAAAAAATTTGAGCGGAATTTTTCCATATGAATAATTAATTTTGGAAATTGATCCACAAACGGCGGGCGATGTTATTTGATATTCACTTTTCACCCACCACCTCCAAAATTCGAAAAAAAATTTTGTGGACCTTTTCCATATGCAAAATGAATATTGAAAATTTGAAAAGTGCACAAATTAACCCAAAGACTAAGATAATTTTATTTGTTTATTTTACGTGGCTGAGGGTTTTTTGCGCAAATACCTGCGAAGAAGAGGCGCTTAGCATTTTTGCGAAACAACGCGCACTGCAATTAGGAGGAAGATTTTTGAAGAAGCAGGGATAGAAGAAGTAGTGTTTGTGGGCATTGGGGACTTAAAATTTCCAACGTTCGCATGGACTCTAATTAACATCAGAGGCTGGCACTAACTCTTTTTTTTTTTTTTATCTTGGACCAGTGTTCAGGGGCTATCCCCTACATATGCAATGCATTGCACTGGAACTAGAGAGAAGGATAGGGAAGAAATAGACAGGTGGTGGAAGTGGTCGGAAGATAGAACTTAATTCTTGCACAACTCTGCAGTTGCGTGTAAATTATAAAGCAAAGTTGCGGCGTCTCTGATGTTTTTTGAAACATTATTTTTAAGCTAATGGAGAGCCATTTTATTTATTATTTTACTTCGCCGACGTTTTATTGCTCAAATACCGACGAAAGAGGGTGCTGTAGCACAGAAAACTCAGAAAATTTTTTTTTCTGATTTGACCCGGCTGGGAATCGAACCTGGGTCTTTCTGGTTGCAGAGCCAACACGCTGACTACTCGCTATCAGCACCCCCAAGAAACAAGAACTCTTGGCTGTAGAGCTAACGCGCTAACGTCTCTGCCAACATCATGCCCCCCTCCCCCCATTGGGTTACCATGAAAATGTAACAAGTTGACGTGGGTTTAAATTTGTACATGTCGTTGTAAATTTGTGTCTACTAAAATTTTAAAATTATTTGAATTTTGATAAAAAAAAATTCCTTTCAAAACCAATATCATCGAACTTCATCACATGACAAAGCGATCGATATCCATCCAATACATGGGATCAAAATCGATATCGATCGAAATTTTAATAGATTTTAAATGGAAATTTCGGTCGTAATTTGCCGCTGATGCGAAAAGTTTTCGCCAACAAAAGTATAACTTTGCCGCAACCCGGTTGCTAATTAATATCTCAAAGTATTTCAAAGAAATTATAATTAAATTAGAAGGCGTTTTTTAAACGTATATGTACGAATTTTATAAAAATATTCCATGTATGCATGTACATATGTATTGCGATGATAAGTAATTTTAAACAAAACGCCCCATTCAAATTGACAAACTGATTCTTCTACGCAACTTTAAATGACTATATCAGGCATACTCAACCTGCTGCCCTCAGATGTTTTGCTTGTAGGCCGCTTCTGAGAAACAGTGATACAGTGAAAGAGAAACAGTTAAATAGCACCATTCAAATCGGGTATGTTCTGTAAACCGAATCAGCAAAAAAATTTTCGTTTTTAAAACGTCTACACATGCTTAGGAGTTCTGTAAACCGAATTCGCGTAATTTTACTCGGTTTAAAATCGACTAGATAAGTCCGGCTAATAAATAACACATGAAACAAAAAAAAAAACAATTAGCAGTTTTTACTTGAAGTCTTTCTTTTATTAAATAAAGTAAAATTATATACTCTGTAATAGATTTTAAAACAAAATAATCAATTTAAAAAAACACTCCAATATTTCTCAATGTTCTTTTTAAAATATGCAGATAAATGTATGAATAAAAGCAAATTTTCTCTAAATTCACTAGATATATCAATAAAAAAATCACATTTAAATAAGAATAAACATTATTTTGAACAAATTTTCAGTAGTTTTATTGACGTTTTGACGTTTAAAAAATCTTATTCGAAAGCAAGTTCGAATGTTGGAAATCGTGTGATTAGCATTTATTCGGTTTTGAGAAATCAGTCGTTTTTAAATCGACTCGGTTTTATATTTTCTATTTCCAAAAAAGTGCAACAACAGTCCTTAACAAATTTAATTAATAAAAATTGACGCTAACGGCTGAATCTTGCTCGATTGTTATTTTAATTTCGTGGTTGATTTCGTAATTTTTAAATAATGTCAGTGTCTTCCAGTCTTAAAAGAAAAATATGTGATGAGAATTGATTGTTTCAACAGAGCTGGGAAAGAATATTTTGTTGTGCATAACAAAAACTATGCAATAACTTGTTTAATATGCCGTTATATTAGGAAATATTATATTTCTCGCCATTTTACCATAAAAGACAAATCCTACTCAATCACACTTCGGAAGTGAGAAATTGACTTCTTTAAAAATATCATTGAAACAACAACAAATTGTTACATCCGTGGCACTTTCATAAGACTTCGCTGTAACTAAAGCATCTTATAAAATTTGTTATATTCTTTGTAAGCACATGAAACCGTGCGGCGGACAGCACCGTAATTAAAACGTTTTTGTGGCCCATATAAAAAAAAGGTTGAGTATGACTGGTCTATATGGATCAACACTTTTCTTTTTTTTATTGAAAATGTAAAACAACAGCAGTAAAAAAATAGCATTGAGAATTGTTTTTATCTGCACTGGAAGATTTTCAAACATACGAAAGAGGACGATTTCCCCCTACGTAATAATTTTGATCTCAACCGTCTTCTAAATATTTCTTCAGTTGCTAACTGAACCGGTAGTCTATTGAGTACTGTGCTAGTGTATCAGTGGGGGGTTCTAGGTTCGATTCTGGTCTGTATCACTACAACACTTGAAAGTTTTTTCACAACAGGCATCACAATGGGATCGTAATAAATTGGACCCAAGTGGGTTGGGACCTTTCTTTACCTTTACATCCAGCAACCTGCCGACCTAATCTAACATAACCAATGAATCATCATGACATTCGCCACTGGGCTAGTGCAATACGCAATACCGTTTCACCAAAGCTTTTCTGTAGGCTTTATGCAATAAAATAATAAATAAAATAGCTCTCCTATAACTTGAAAATTAATGCGTCGACATAAGATCAAAGAACGAATTACTTTGCTTATTTTCTACTTTTCCAAAAGGCTCGTCTGCAGTAAGAATATAATAATCTTACAAGATTCTTGTCGGAGCATCGTAGACGATTCATATGAGAGAGTCGCCATCTTGACACAGTTTCTCCCGTTGCTCTGAACGTGCACGATCGCAATACGATATCGCGGGTGATGAATTTAATCGTCTGCTCCTACGGCGGAAGTGTCTTCTGCAATTGAAAATGATAGCTGGATACTTACATATAGACGCACTGCTATTTGATCTTTTTTTTCTTGGACCGGCATTCAGGGGATGACCCCTACACATGCAATGCATTGTGCTGGAACTAGGAAATTATGTTATGGGAAGAAGGATAGAAGGAGTAGAGTTTATTGACATTTGATTTCATGTTGATTATCATTCATTTTACATAGGCCCACTGTGCAATGAAGTAATTATTGAATAATTATAGTTATACTAACAATATCTATTTTACTTTAAGAAAACAACTTTAATTAGTGAAAGTTAATACAAGCAGAGTAAAGTTAAAATTGTTTATAGAAAAGAAAATTAATAACAAAAAAAAAAAAAAAAACTAAATCCAAACATATTAAATAAAACTTTTCTAAACAATTTCATCAAACAATTGCATGATCGATTGCGCCTGCTTGGTTGACTGAATAAAAAAAAATTAATAAGTAAATGAAGTATACGAAACACTAAATGGATTAAAGGCATTTAAAAACATCGTTTAATTAAAACAAAAATTTGCATAAAATTAAATTTTATTCAAGAAAAAAGTGAAAAATGAAAGTAAAAACTAGTAAAATTTTCATGTAATCAGTGAATCATAATAATAACAATGCAAAAACAACAAAAAATTAGTTTTTTTTAAAAAAATTTAATAAAATTTATTAAAATATTTCAAGCACAACATTTTATTGGTTAAATTATTTTCTTATATTTTACTAAACGAAATTTAAAATTAAGATTACGAAAAAAAAACCAAACTTATATCTGCAATATATCATGTTCCCAATCGATGACAGTTAGTTGAGGTTTGAAACGTTTTTGAGGATCTGCAATGAAAAATTAATCAAGTTAATCCTTAAAGACATTTAAGCAGCAAAATGTAGGAAATGAAAGCAAAACTTTCGCTCGAAAATTTATTTTAATAACAATACTAAGGGTCTCTTTCACCAAACATATTTAAACACAATTTAATTTAATTAATGATCTTTATTTAATTAATGATCTTTTTTTAAAGTTTAAAAAAATTTCATTTTCACCAACTGAAATAATAAAACACAAGAAAGCTCTGATATTTAGTATGATAGCCGCAACTTACAGCTCTTTAAAAAGCTGTTTCATGCTGTTGCAAAATCAATATTTAAATGCAGAGTGCTCACTACTTAAACAGTATTTAAATATTCAATGAGTATATCTAAATGAAAATGAAAAACGACTTTTAAATATGAATTGATATTTAACTAGAATTGGTGAAATGGGCTCTAAATAGAGAAATTTATGACAGCTACAAAATCATGCTTCTTCTTGGCTTTTAGATTTTTTATAAGTGCAGCTAAGATTTTCTTAAATGCGCTATATAATCTCTTGTTGCATTGTCTACATATGGTCTCATAAGAACTACCAAGTCGTGCACATTATACCAACTTTTGAATGTCTGGGATGTGCAAAAGTGTTATTTTTTCAGCACCACGTTCATTTTCCGATAGGTTGGGAATAAAAAATAAGTTGAGATCGAAAATTAAGTTTCGGGAGTATAAACCGGCCAGGCGGTTCGCATTTAATCGCTTAAAATAGAACTAAATCGGGTTTGCAACTTTATTTGTCCATAACTCTTAAACTGATAGGTTTACGTAATTAAGCGGTATAAGTTTTTTTTTTTGCAATAAAGATGGAAACATTTTCCTCACAAAATTTTTAACACCCGAGAAATCGCTAGTGGCGTTTTCATCGGTCAAAGTCAAAATTTGCATCAAACCCGAATTTAGAATGGCTGTATTGGCTGTTCACAATTTAATAGAAAATTTTATGCTGATTTCAAATATATATACATACATACTTTTGGTATAGCAATCCAACCCTCTTATGAGCAAATGACCAAAAACCTCCTCCGAGATACAATCATAGTATTAATATCATGAATACCTGTCATTCCAGTATTTAGTCATTTAAAAAGGCGATTAAGAAATCAGATGAAGATTAAGTTTTCCGATTAATCGAATAAAATTACAAATATACAATTAGTCGATTAATCGGTTAATATTTAAATCAGCATACTTTTAATTGATTAATTGACGCCCTGATTTAGGTTGGGCTATAAGTCGTAATATGAGCGTCTTCTATAACGAACTATGAAAAAATTTTACAAAATTTTTTCTCGCTGGGCAATCTCCAAAGCTATTTAAATAATGTGACCAAATAGACAAACACTCACCCATCATCGCATAACGTTGTTCATTCTGTAATTGCTTGTAATCGATATTGGCTTCCTGCAGAAATTGCTGAGGCGTACCCATTGACAACATTTCGGGTATCCAAATATCATCCAGCGAGTCATTCATCAATGTTAGTAAATGTTTCCACTCCTGTTGCAAACCCCCGGCCAAATCATCACGATGACAAATAATGAGAGCTTTAATTGTATCGTGTATATGATGTTGTTGTCTGTAACACCTGGTAATCTGATTGTGAAGAGCATCAATGTAAGCAATGTCCTCAAACGGATTACCAGGCTTGAAGCTTAATAATTTGCGCGCATGTTTGCGCCGGTTTTTACTAGAGCGGAATGTTTTTCTGAAAGAATTACAAATTAAGCAGACTTTCTAGGGAAGGTATTAACATGGTCTCATTTACCCAGTTCCTCTTGAACTGGCGGTAAAGCGTGAGGACCGCAAACTTGTTGTATCTGATAACAAATCGCATTCATCTATATCAACTTGATCAATGTCATCTATTAAATTTTGTGCTTTTTTTGAGCGTAAAGCACGTACTTCCAATAAACGTTCTCTGTGCTTTAAAAATTGTTTTTTTTCATTTGTCAAGCTATGCAGCAGTTCATCAAGATAAGCTAATAGTTTGGGTAACAACAGCGTTTCCCGAAGATCTTCATTTAGTTGATCTGTCTGTAAACTCGTTTCATAAATTGCCGTTAAGAACAATTTACCGGCGAAGAGACTTTCCAAAGCCTTGCTAAAGTCTTGCGTATATTTTTTAGCCAATTCATAAGCTTCTAAATATTTATATCGCTCTTGTAGAGGAGCAATGAGAGACCTAAAAGCATATGCTTTTGATTAAATGTGTTTTTTTGCATATAAATTATTGGAAACCTACCTCGCTACTGTACTCACTGATTGAGGATCTATTTGATGGGCTAAAATCAAAACTCTTTGCCAATCAAGTACATGTTTAGCACTAAGCAAAGCCTGTTGTAAGTTATGTCCACGTTCATATAAAATACTGGCATCTTCGAGCTTTCCCTTGACTCTTAAATAATCAGCAAATGCCAAACAAATTTCCCGGTAACACTCTTCATTATCTTTGAAATCTCTTAGGCCTTGGGCATAGTATTCATGCTTTTTAATAAAACTTAAAGCTTCATCGAACTTTTCCTTTCCACAATTCGCAATATGTTTCAAAGCTTTGTCAAAACGTTTTAAATATTCATCAATTTTGAATTTTCGATAGTTTAATTCATATAATTTTAATTCGTTTAAGAATGCTAAATATTCCTTAGGATCTTTTTGAGATTTTTGTGCCACAAACAACACCAGACCAAAATCATAAGTGCCCAACGCTACATTATACAGTTCGTTGACGTCCACTAAATAGAGTAGATATTTTAGAGCCTCGTCAGCCGCTGCACTATCACCACTTGGAGCATTATACTTTTTCTTGTCTTGCCATATAAGTTCTAGAGCTTTCACCAATTCACCCATTTTAACATAGGCCGTTATTATGGGCAGACGGTAACGTTTTTCACTGCTTCGCTCCATATGCGAACACAAAGCCTTACATAAGTAGGATACTTTATTTTCGACATTAAAACCTTCAGGATATATTTGCGAATTTTCCTTGTAGTTGCTGGAGTACATTGTTTTTGTAAAATCCTTGAAACAAATTTTAACAAGTTAATCTTTATTTAATTAAAACTGCAATGAAATTTTACCTCATTTTGCAAATCGCTAAGAAATAGATTCAACCAATTTGGATTTTCTATTTCTTCAAGGAAAACATCAAGATACCTAATAAAATCGCACATACTATGATCACATAAAATATTCAAATTGATACGTTGTTTGCGCAGCGTATCAAATGCCAAACAGTATTTTTGACAGTCCAATAATTCACCTACGAGCTCCAAAGATAACACCCGGGGATAAATAGCTTCTAAATTACCACGTGGCATTTGTAAAACGGTACGAGCAGAATCTACTACAGTCGTTATCAACCTCGAGCCCCTCTCCAAACGTCTTTCATTGACTATACACAAGTCACTTAAACGTAGAAAGTGCAATGACGTCCATTTAGTAAACAGCAAGTAATTACCAGCCATAGAGAAAGAAGTGACATCTTGATCTATGCGCTGAGAATTAATAAATAACTCTTGATTTTTAGTAAGAGCAATGGTAGAGGTTTCAGATTCTAAAGGTCTTATAAAAGTTTCCAATTGTTCAATTACATTGTCGAATTGGGCATGCAATCGTCTACGGTTTTCACGATTGGCATTAACATCAAACACCAGTTGTTCTACACGACCATCCTCTAGAATTTGTAGAAACAATTCGCACTGCTGTTCTTTCTCAACAGGAACTAAATTATATATAGTGCCAATGATTTTCAAAGAGGAAACAACTTTATAAGAATTTGGTAGATCTATATTAAAGAACTGTACGTGTGTTGAATTCTTTACAGTATAATTGGCTACTAAATAACGTCTTTCAAACCACTGTAAATTGCCATACTGTAAAGGCACTAACATGTTTTGAGTTTCCAATGGCTTTAAAGTACAATGTTTAGCAAAAATTGTAGGCGCCAATACTGTGGTTTTGTAAACATGTATATTGTGCTTGGAGTCGTATATACATAATTGCAAATCGTACAGAAATTCATCCAAACATATTGATGTAATATACGCTTCAGTATCTAAAATAATTTCCTGGCTGCTCATGGGAGGCGGTATGATAGCTTTCGAGAAGTCCGTTAATAATAAACGTTTTCCATCGACAACACACACTAGACCAGAACTACTGGACCGATTAATAGTCCAATTCCATGTGTAGATTAAATATTCACCCGTTTCTAAGAGTATGTGCATAGTTTTTTCTTCTCCCATACGAATATCCCATTGAAATAAATTGATATGATTTCCAGATTCAAATTCTAACACCTGCTTTAAATACCAATGGTAGTTGCCAATTGTATACAAGTACAGCTTCTGTTGAGTTTTCAAACAGAGTATTTCTGAATCTGAACTCCATTTAATACACTCAATCTTCTCATCCTGTATATCAAAGGGTAAAATCAATTCTCGATGTCTAAGACCATTCTTTTCAAAAAGTGCAATGCAGCTTTTGTTAGGTAATCTTTGCGGTAAAGCAATCCAATTGCCAAGTGGTCTCCAAGCTACAGCTTGGCCCAGATTTGGTTGCTTTTCGCCGACATATTGTAGCTTTCCTTCTTTATCGAATACTTTAAATGTGCGGCCATGAACTTGCGAAACATATGATACTACAAAATAAGCCCCATCAGCGCGCCAATCTACCAAAATATCCTGTATATAAAGAAACATATTTTTAATGTAGGTAATAAATTATATTAATTTTAAGCTTACATTCGCTAATCCTCCTACATTAACTTTTATTTCTTCATCTAGTTTTTGTTTGGCAGCCTGTTTGCCTTCGGAGCCATGAAATTGTGTTTCTTTCTTACCCCAACCGACATTGACAAACTCACCCTCTGATTCTGCGGATTCATCGTCCAATTTATGTTCAGATAACGGATCATAAGTGCACGTCATTAGAACAACATTGTGTTCTTTAGTAACAAAAACTACGACTTCTTGATCGGGACTCCAAGACATGGTTTCAATGCCCACATCACAAAAAGTTCCTTCATTTATTTGTTGCGTTTCAGGATTCACCAATAAAACTTCGCCTATAGAAGTGGCCAAACAGATTTGATTCTCTAAAGTCAAATATTCAGCTGCCACAATTTCTGGTACCTCAGCCAAAACCGTAGGGGGCTCTTCCGAAGTTGGTTTATACAAAAACAATTTATCATCAGTTATCACAAAACAAGTGTCGTCGACTTTAGACAAGTTTGGGTTAAATAACAAAAATTTTGGCTGAGAAATAGCATCTTCGATATATCTCTGGTTGTATTTTAGCCTTAAATTACGCATAATTATTTCTATAAATTAATGATGAAAAACCTTTAGCACGTGCAAACATGAGAAAAAAACATAAAACAAAGATATTTGTTTTGCTAATTGTTTCTTGTAATGCTCCTGAAACTAATATCCCAGACCATAAAATCGCATTTTAGAAGAACTGCCAGAGTTAAAATATATATTAATAATGCAATTCTAAACACTTCCTTCATATAGCACTTTAGTTGGTAATACTAAAAATATTATCTGGGAGTTGTGAATATTTTGTGTGACGAATGTAATAAAATTTAAGAAAATTATATTTAAAGCTTTACAAAATTTTTATAATTGTTTACTTTTACTTAAAAAACTTTTTAAAGTGTAATTAAATAAGTTAACTATGAAAAATTGTGGTAAAAAATGTTTGAAGTGCGTTTAAAAGCTAAGATGTAAAGAGGCAAACGCAAAAGAAAAGCAGGAATTTTTACATTCCTTTTATTTTTTGTTCATACTAATAGGCATGTTTTACCACTTAATATTGTGGTGTTAGTGCACGTAATTTAGAAGTGTTAGTATAAAGTAAAGAAATGGAATGAAAGAAACGATCCAATATATATTGGAAACTTAAAATACAAAACGAAAAACAAAATATTTTTGTATAAATTCCATAAAATTAAATTACGAAAGAAGTTAGTATTAATAATATAAATAAAGAATACAAATAACTACGCGAGAAAACCAAAATAGTGCAAAACGCAACACACCTTCGCACACATGCATATACATATACGAATAAAAAATAACTACATATAAAAAAATGAAATTGTTTAACTTCAAATGTATTTGATTTAAATAAAGAATTTAAAGAAAATATAAAAAGCTTATGGCAGCTGTTAACTAAGGGTAAGTCGTAACATTGCACGTATTTTTAAATAAATCGAAAAAGGTGTGCTTGTCTAACATCAGGTGCATATTTTCCTGGATTTTATTTGGTAAACAAAAAAAAACGTCATACATATAGCGATTTTCCAGAATTCTAAATCATAAAATACATATTTTAGATTTTTTTCTGCTGATGCTTTGCCGCGAACGCAGATTAAGAAGTTGTCTTCTTAAAATTAAGAATTGCATTTCTTTTATTCTTCTTAAGGCATTGTCTGTAAGCATTAACATAATATAGAGCTTATAGTGCTTTTAAATGTTTAGAAATATTCGTAATTCTTTCCTGGATTTCCCAATAGAGCCTGTTCGAAAATGCATCGTCTCGTCGCATCTGTAATTATATTGCAAAGTTGACGTAATGCTGCTGATAACGCTGATAAATATTTGTTGTGTTTCTGATGCATTTTAGAACACATAATACTTTCAGTGTTGCTTACTGATGATTTTTGAACGTACTGCTTATTTGAAAGTGTGCACTGATAAATTGCCGAACAGACCCCTACGTAAGCATATTTAAATATTTGTGTAATTACAACACATGATGTTATCTGCACATCAATTTTAATGCATTTAAATCACAATATGTAACTGAAATGCTTATACATACATATATGTATTTATATTGTCAAAATTTCTAACCTCTTATTTCTGTATTTTGAAAACTTAATTGCTAGGTGAGATGCATTTAGTAATTTTTATTTTACTTCGAAGTTTATTGTTCAAATACCTACGAAAAAGGTCAATGTTAGCACAGTCACAATTTAGAAGTTTTTGGGCTGACCGGGGCTTGAACCCTGGATCCTCTGGTTGCAGATTCAACGCGCTAACTACTCACCCAATAGCTGTGCTAATAAGTTATATCGTATTTCCCATCGAATAAGGGCAATATGTGTATAATTTTAAAGTCCGGTTGCGCAGAAGATCTTTACTAATTAGCGTCGTTTCGGGAAAACCACCGTGCAGAAAATCTTTAAGCCCGCCCCTAAGGTCGCCTATGCAATAAATCTTTAGTAACAAAATCAAAATTTGTTAAATTCGAATTTAAAAAAAAGGAATTTATTTATATTTGTAATTCTTATGCTCAATTTCTTTCGCATCTTTGCTCACTTATGTTTTAATGTATGCATGCAAACATTAGTATATACAGAGGTAATTGTAGATACGAACCAATTAACGAATTTATTAAAAATTTCAAAATATACCGCTCATTTACAATTATGATGCTTAACATGAAATGTCATTTTCTGTTTGCAATTATAATTCCTTATAAAAATACAAGAACACATTAAGACTCACCAAGAGCAATTGCATATAAAAAAAACAATATTAATAAACAAATATTTCGCTTGCTTAATATTCTTTTTTCTTTAAATCTGGATGCATACAAATGTCTGCGGCTTTTTGATTTTATACTTTATGTTCTTGCTGTTCGCTCTTATTTTCAGGGCCGATCCAAAACAGCTACATTAGCTAAATAATAAAATAATTCATTTTACAACTCCGGTAATATTGTCTTCAATCATATCTTCTGCATTTCAGAGGGCGTTGCATTATATTAAAACTTTGTTTTTGCATTGTGAAACAAATTTTATGAAAACAAGAATAACCAACTTAAAGCTATTTTGTAACAGACTAATTTAGCACAAAAGTATGTATTTAATATTAGTTAATGTATAGTATATAATTTATGAAATGAAGGGCCAATGAAATTTTATAGTGTCCTGAATAATGCGCCTTTTAACATTTCCAAACAAAATACATATGTACGTATTTACTTTTTCGCAAATTGGGATTACATAACATACATATCGTTGGACTCAGTTATGACAATGGTAGTTTTAGCGGAAGTAGAAGTTTAGTGGAATAATGAACACCAAAATTATAAATCTACACTACTGCTTCTATATCAACTTCATTAGTATCCTCCACAGCTCCTGTCATTTAGTGTTAGTTGCAGCATTGAGCTAGACACTACAAGCTAGAGCTTGACCATACAAAGAAAAGCAACAGGTAACAACATCTTGACACACTTTCAAATTTGTTTTGGCTTAACCCAAACCGTTAAAAAAAAACTACTGTCTATATGTAATCTTTTTCTGCATCGTTCTAGCTGCTCAATCCTTCGTTCAACAATTCCGACAGATAGTTGCCGTTCCGAAAAGTGATAATATATCGATGGGTTTGCCTCAAAGATTACAAAACCATATAACAAACATAGATAAATAAACGTAATGAATTTTGATTAACATTGAATAATTGAAAGAAAAGTTACATACATACAACATTTTTCTAAATTAATTTCAAATAAATTTTATTTTTTTATGAATACAAGCATATAGATTTAAGTTCACTTTATAATCATTTTGTTAATTTTTAATTTGTAATGTTTCTTTGAAGAATCTAATAAACTTATCTTATTTGGGTATTTTCATGAAATGGTCCACCGTGACTTAAAAAATCAAAACGCTGGCATAATTTTTTTAAGCACAGTTGGATTTAATTAAGTTGGATTAATTTTGTAGTATATTTTTATTTTTCATTTTTGAATAAAAGTTTATTTTTTTTGTTAAAAAGTACTGAAAATATTTGTAAAATTACTAAAATATGTATGAAGGTAAAAAGTGTCACGTGCGTAATGGAACGTGCGTAATCAACAATTTATTTTTTTCTTAGCCAACCCATGCATAGTTGTTTTTGAACAAAACATGATTATAAACGTCCATTATTAACCTTTATAAAAACATTTTTTCCGAAATAAAAATCTCCAAGAAATCCCTTACTTTCGCATTTTTTCTTATGGCTCTAAAAGGCACTTCCATTTTTTTGTCACGTGCGTAAGTCTACTTTGATTGCATGGAACTTGGGTACCCATTGCTCAATTTTCCAATATATATACTTTTTGGAAGAAGTCATCACATACAATGGAACGATCCTAAAATTCCAATTCATTTCTATTTTCACAATATTCAAAGACAATTAAACGTGTACAAATGTTGCGTGCATAACCATGGAAACACCCATATGTATAACTTGCAAAGAAATAGGAAAAAAATTAGATCAGTATTTTATTTCGATAAAATACAATATTTTTTGGTCTTTCAGAAGATATACCTTCAGCTTATAGTGTTTAGTGTGATTTAAGTGTTTGACATAAAACATAATTTGTTAACAAATGCAAATTTTGTTACGCATCCTTCAAAGAACGGAAGTAGCTCTGAGAGTTGAAAAATGGCTTTGTAATTTATAGCAAATTTTGCATAATAAAGCACGAATCATTTATAAGTAGCAGCGGCTAGTAAATATTATCGCTGGCTGGACTTAAGAGTATCAGTGTACGGCTCGGTTTTCTATTGTTATTTTATGAGATATTAAGACATGACAATATGACTTAATAACATACATTGTGAGTACCCCAAATGAATATAAACACTATCTATAAACATGTATATTGACCTGCATATGTAAAAATACATACATTTAAATTGGTCACTAAAAATTTCATTTGTTTAATCACAGCAAAATATTAATTGTGTTGGCTGTATTCATGCTTTCTTGCATCCACCACCGTTTCCAGGGCATGCATAAAGATGAGCATTTAAGAGGCAATGCGTCACATTAGTGCACAATAGATGTACAATCAATGTAGAGGCCAACATATCCATACATACATTAATAAACTAGCAAGAATAAACAAATATTTATACAAGTGACTGCATTATTCTAATACCAACACCGCTTATCCACAAATCAATTCTTTTTTTGTGGATGGGGCATTGCCTATTTTTTCATTCCATAGATATTGATCTACATACATACATATCGTCACCTAAAATGCGAAACAAGAAATAAAATTCGAAATTGGGTTTTTTATTGATTACGATTCGGTACATCACTTTATTTATATTATAACAATTATTTTCTTTATTATTTTTACTGAATTTAAGTTAAAGTACATATGTATTTTGAAAAAAGTTCAACCAGACATTTTTTTTTTTTTTCCGAAAATTAGCCAGAGGAAATATTTTAGCGTTTTTCGCAGATATCATTTATATAAGAAGCAGTATTGAAGTTGAAAATTTACAAAATAGGGTGTGCCTTTACTACCCCATGGTGCAGTAAGAACTACGGCGCGAAAACACTGGACGTGTAAAGCCTTTTGAATTCTATTCGGCCCAGGAGACTTGCTTATTTTGAGAGGTATTTTTAGAAATTTAACGGGAAAGCGCTGCTCGTACAAAGCCTTTTCGCGTCTAAGCACTATGGCACACAAAGATCTCAAATCAGTATCCCTGTTTTTGTTATTTCTCCAGATACTAAATGCTTTCTCCCTGGATCTGACTGCAAGTCTGCAAACCTGATTAAACCATGGTTTTTGTCTAGGCTTAATCGAAATTTGCTTCGCTGCAAGCAATATTAAGTTTTCTACCATTTTTGCCATGGCATTGACGTTATTGTCAAGAAAGCAAAGTCTCAGTCCGAGAGCTGCGGTAATATTCATTTCATCGAGAATGTTGTGCTGCTGGTCGGAAAAATTGGGAAAAACCTTTATATGCAGGGAGAAGCTCCACATTATAAGTGTAGCTAAGTGCAACATTTTCGATTGAAAAGAAATTATTTCTCATTAAATGTGCGGCAGATTTGCTGTTCGCGCATCAATGAGCATGCATGAGTGTATGTTTTTTACTGACTATCTGAATGACGTAATTTTCACTCTGCTGAAGTTACAAGAAAAAAACTACAAATTATAATGAAATACTAATGTTTTCTGCAATACAGTTAGTTACTGCAAAATTAATTTAAAAATGCAGATCTGTGATAAACATATTTACTCACAGTTACGGTAAAAAAAAAGCATTTAATTTACCATTTGTCTCTATATTTACATACGTTTGTATATTCATTTAACTTGTAGTTAGTATGTAATATAGGGTGCCTCCATAGCCTACTGCAGGACCAATTGGACTTATCAATCTGGATGTGTGGGTTCGATTCCCGCCTAGACCCTGTGGTGTTTCTTGTGGTATCAGAAAGATCCTAAGCTCTGGCCTACGTGAGGCGTTCTCCTGCGGGAAGGATCCGCCACCTAACCTAACCTAACTTAGTATGTTATATAAATATTTCTATGACAAATATATAACTTTCAAGAGTTCGGTTGTAGACTCACTAAGATCAAAAATGTTTGTCTGTTAATTGCTTATCGGTATTTGAGCAATAAAATAAATACGTTCTCCTCTAGCTGAGAAATTAATGCGTCACCATTACACCACCGACACACTAACTCTGCTTTAGAAAATGTCAAAGAAAGATCAACTGTACATTTGTCTCCTCTCTAAACTCTTCCTTTCCAACTAGTCCGCATGCATTGCATACATAGAGGATATCTCCTGAGCACTCATCCCAGAAAAAAAAACATATCCAGTGTTTGCACAATTTTATAACTACAGTCGAACGCTGCTGGCCCCTAATAGGTTTTGATTTGTACATTCAATTGGTAAGTGAGCTCAAATATTTTATATGTATACTAGAGTGACTCTGTGCGCTTCGCTACCCTACACCAACTTTTCTAATATTGCCCCCTTTGTGTAGATATCTGCACTAAATTTGGATACTTTTATTGTTATATCAGCAGTGTGTATTACAAACAATAAAAAAGTTACCTTTTTTCAAAACGTATTTTTTCCAAAAAGTACCTATCCCACACTATTTTTACTTTTCGTTTCAAAAATTCCGTTCATTTGGAAGTGGGTATAAAACAGTCGCCCGCCATCATCGCCACTCTCAATCCGTTTTTACCTTCTTTTACCACCTTAAATTTAGGCAATCCAAAAACGCCTTCATTGTGGATATAAACATCAAAAGAGGTGTCTACATACCGAAGTTCAATCCTCTACCTTTAGCCGTTTGGACTAGACGATGATGGGTCAGTCAGTCAGTAACGTTAATCTTATATATATATATATATATATATATATATATTTATATATACGAAGTTTGGTCAAAAGAAAAGCTGAATTTTGTTTTCTTGGATTACAATGGCGCGGTGCATTATGACTTCTTGCCAACAGGTCGTCAGGTTAATAAGGAGTACTACAAGGAAGTTATGCCACAATTGCGTGAAGGAATACGGCTCAAACGATCGGCATTGTAGAAAAAATCGTGGATTATGCATTACGATAATGTACCAGTTCACACATTAAAGCTTCTTCGTGATTTTTTGGCCAAAAAGAACACCCTAATTATGCCTCAACCACCTTAATCACCAGATTTGGCTCCCTGCGACTTTTTCCTATTCCCAAAACTGAAGAGACTAATGAAAGGAAAGCGTTTTGCCACAATAGATGTTATAAAATCAAAATCGAAGAACGAATGACCATAACGAAAAGCGTATTTCAGAAGTGCTTCGAGGATTGGAAGAAACGCTGGCATAAGTGCATTATATCTGAGGGAGGTTACTTTGAAGGGAACAAAATGGATATTGATGAATAAATAAATACTTATCAAAAAAATTCAAAATTCACCTATTCCTTTGAAAATACCTCGTATATAGTGGGCTTAGGTCTGTGTATTCTGTGACTTGAATATTTAACACAGTGTAATCCAAAAGAAAATGTGAAGAATTTAGCATAAAAATACAGCATCGTGCTATTATATTTGTCACTACTGTATACGAGTATGTATTGATATTTGACGAAGCTGCACTGAAGGAACGTGACTGAAACATAATTTTGCATTAAACTTCTTTGAATAAAATTTCCTTTCTTTCTTCTGTATTGAAATTGCAAACTTTAAAGAAATCAAAGTTTGCTATTATTTATTAATTTTTTTTCTACATACCAAGAATATTACAGATGGCTTACGTGAGGATTTTGAATTTTCTTCAGTTTACATATTTTCATTTTCTTAATACATCATGTTATAACTTTCATTCTTACATATCGTCACAGAAAATGCAAGAAACCTTATCTAACATTTTCAACATTTTACAGGAGAAGCAAAAAACTTTTTCAAATTGTTCAAATAAAAAATATTCTGACAACTACCACAATTTTTTTTCAAAATAAATGAAGAAAGAAACAGCAAATTTGTTTCTGGCAACATTTAAAATTTTGCGACGTGACGCTTTTGAACCTAACAGACCAGAACAAATAAATTTTTAATTTTCTGTTAGATAGGGTTTCTTGCATTTTCTATGACGATATGTATGTATATGCATATATGTACATACATATTTACATATGTTTGTACATATGTATATGTTCCTTAGAAGTGCAAAAAATCCAACTGTATATTAGCTACTGCTTTCTATTTCCTTTTATTTTAACAACAATTTTATAGTAAGACGTTAGCTTGTGCATCAAAATAATAATACAGTTTATCAGTGCAATTCGAAATCCTTGGTAAATGAATAATTTTATATTACAGACCTTTTTAGTTAAAAATGAAACTTTCCGCTAAGTTTACTCTTGAAATACATAAGTTACTATGTATAATCGGTGAATATATAAACCCGATTTGACGAAAATTTTGGATTTTTTTTCGAAATTTTTCGTCAACGTATCGATCGAACGAATCAACCGATTTTTATCAAATTGGCACCATTCGATTTAAAATTTATTTTGAAAAAATTTCATTATTATTTTATGAAAATTTTATTATTTACGTGAACCAATATCTTTCGAATGCCACACTAAACTGTTTTTGTAATTTTTTTTGGCGATGGTTTAGCTTAGGTTTATTTGCCAGATAAAAATGGACTTTTGAAAAATATAAATTAGGAAATATTTTGCGGACTTATCACAGCAAAGGCGTTAAGTATGATGGAAATCGCTCACCTTCGTTTGGTAGATGTCAGAATTTTGAATACACTGCACGGTGTACGATGAAGATAGTAAAACAGAGGTTTTAAATTTAATCTTTCCTTTATTTAATAAAGCTAACAACGGACATATTCAACCCAATCATAGGTCGGCTTTCTAAATGCGAGTCAGGTATTAGGTGCAACTTATACAAAAAAGCAAGTCTGGTCGCAAACTAATAATTTTTTGTTCTCGTATGCATTTTTTTTTCTTGAACCGCCCGTCGGGGTATGAGCCCTACATATGCGGTGCATTGTGCAGGAACTATGAAATAAGATTTTGAGAGAAAGCGTAGCGGAAGTAGTGTTTATGGACATTGAAAGACCACTGCGAGTAGCCAATCCACATACGTGCTGTCCTGTTCGGCCAAAAAGCGAATTTTCTGTGTAATACGTAGTGCGATTCGCTGCCAAATCGACCACAGTAACAACACCATTTAGTTGCTCAAAATTTATTACAAATAACACAAAATTTAACACATGTGTTGCCTAAATGTGCAGATAAGTTTATTTTCACCAATTTTTACTTTACTTTTGAATTAGCTGCCTTTTACTTAAGTGCACCTTAGACTTAACTGCGACAATGTTACTGTTTCCAAAACTCTAAAACAGCTTAGATTTTTAAGTGCTCATTCTGTACGCGCACATTTAAGATAAACGCCTAATTTTTCTGTCATTTTAAAATTCATTTTTAAAAACTATCAATGTTAACTGCCTAAATATGCTGGTAAGTGCGTGTTCAACAAAAAAATAATATGAGAATTGTATCTCTCTTCAATAAACTTTCTAGTATAGCCATAATGATCAATTATAGTTAGTTGTCAATAAGTTTAACTTTTGTTTACTTGAAGTTTTCTTATAAAAATCCTTCGATCTTGGCAACACTTAAATAAATATGCACTCACCATCGCTCACCTCTAGAGTGAGAGAATATGTTTAATATTCGAAAGTTTAGACTCTAAACTTTAGAGTCTGAACTTTATGATTGCTAAGTAATGAGAAAAACATGCCAACGAGTTTAGTTTATATTCAAACTTGGCTGCTACTGCAGCTGTGATACGGGAAGCAGTTGTAATACGGATTATAAAACAAATATTAATAACATTTATAAAGAAATGTACTACCAACTTTAAAAAGTAAAAAGAAAAAATACAAAAGCTTATAAATTGTAAAATCATTGAAAACGTGACATAATATAGAAATATTAATATACAAAATTACAACAGAGTTGAAAATTTACAACAGATACGAAATGAAAGAAATTTTAAAGTATTTTAAAAGACCTGCTAATAAAACAAAAACTACAATAATAAATATAAATTTAAATAATAACTTAAAAATGCTTTTGATTAAAGACGCGTCTTTATAAAGAACATGAATTCCTCATAAAAAAAACGTTAAAAATTTTATTTATTAAAAACATTTCATAAACCTTGAAAATTATTAAAAAAAAAAAAGAAAACAATATTGTATAACAACCGAAAAAAAATTATTTAAAGTTTTACACGAATTTAATACAATAATTTCATTTATTTTTAATTAAATAAAATTTGTTTGCCTAGTTTGAATATTAAAAAGCGAAATTAAAAATATGCAGCCTGCAACAATTGTCTTGTTGTGCATTTTTCTTAATTTGGTTTGTAAAGGGGTGCTTCCGTAGCCTTATGCGGAGTTTGCGCGTTCAACTTATTTATTTATTTTAAAAATTTCAATACATAGAAGTCTTCGTGGCCAATTCCAAAATGTACTGCTGAGTAATAATCATGTGTATAACATATCAATGTGCATACAAGAGATATCATTTACAAAATAAATAATATTAAAATTATTTAAAAAGGAATTTTTTTACTACTATTTATTATTTACAATATGTTTAACAATAAAAAGTATAGAGCGGCTCTCCATACATACATCCTGACATAAGTCAGTCGTGATTCTTATTCTGATACCAAAAATATATCGTACTATCTTCCTTACGATTCCCTCCTAGACGCTGGGTTTTTCTGCATAAGAACTTTGCAGATTGTGTGTTGTAAAAAAATAAATCCAAAACCAATATGCTCTGTTGATGCCTTAGTCAGCTCAATAGCGCCAAATTCACATTTCTGGGTCCTTTTCGATAATATATTCATTCAGCATTCGTGCAAAATGAAATACAAAATTATTAAACGAGTTTTTTTCAATTAAAAGTTAGATGTTTTTGATAGTTTTAGGTTTAATTTGATATAAAAGATTTAATCACAGTTTTTTGTAGAGTTCGAGTTCACCTAAAGGACCTAAAAAGTAAAAAAATAATAAATGATTAGCTTCTATTTAAAACCAATTTGTCAAATTTGTTTATTTTCATCACTTGTATACATAAATTTGGTGTGCGTCTAATTTGGCAATCATAACCGACCAAAAATTCGTACAAAATTCTGCAAAATTTCATCACTTTTTTTTACATAAATTTGATGCTCGCCATATATTGAGTAGAACCGACTCAACATTTTTTTTTCACATATTGCAGCACAGACTACGTTGGTCTATATGCAGCATTTCATTTGGTGCTAATATCAAAATCTTCAGAAGACTTTTAACCAAATTCTTGAAAAAAGCTAAGAAACTTCACATGTTTATACAAGAACTACCAAAAAAATATTTGAGAATTAATTAATATACAAACAAAACAAACCAAATAGCTTCTTTAAAAATTTTCCTTATACAACAAACATTTTATTATTGGATTTTAAATATATTTAATTTTTCTAAGCCTTTATTACAAAAAAAATTTTATAAAAAAGCATTTCTAATTAGGCGTCAATAGACGTGTGTTGGTATATTACATGTAATATAAAAGTCCACAATTGGAAATACCGTTCAGGTAATTTCTTATTTCTACAAATAATTAAGTAGTTAGTGGAGGTGTTAATAAATTATTATTATAGTAATAAATTATTCGATGCAGAAATAATAGTTTTTATTCTACATTTGTTGACAACATTTATTGAACAATCGATGTACTATTGAGGAGATTAGTCATCGTAAATTTGCACACATTCATTGTATATTTTTATTATTATTTTTTTTTGTTGTGAGAGAACTCAACAAATTAAATAAAAACTTGTCTACGCAAAAACCGCAAAACAAGTTTTCACAATTTTTCTTTCCTTTTTTCCAAAACAATTGTTTGTAATAATACCACTTTTAAAAAATCAACAAACAGCGCCATCATCGTTTTCAAACGTCAACTCACTGGAGACGGACGAAACGCGTAAAGTCTATGAAAACCCCCATTTTTTTCTTACCTCAATATTCATTTGTATTTTTTATTATCATTTCAGCTGTTTACGAAAATTCGCGGCAGTATCTTTCGATATATGTACATATGTACATATGAATGTACATTATATTTTCTCGAAAACAGACAACAAACAGATTTTGTATTTTATCATTACATATCTCTTATTACTTTTTCATTAAGTGAAAGTGGACTTTTTATGAATTAGTTACTGTTACTGTTGTTGAAGAAAAAAATTACGTTTTTATTTTTTACGTTCTTCACGCTGTAAATTTTCTTGCTGTTTTTGGCTTGAAAATTCAACACTTTCATAAACTACATAAAGTATAAATATTTAATAAGAGAGAAAGAAAACTTGATTTTGTAAGTTTACACTGTGCATACGCATCGCATACACGTAGAATTACAATATTTAATTTTGTATTATAAATTTTGATTTTGCGCATGCGCAACTAGCGTTTTTGGTTAAACCAAAATAATCATTATTTCAGGGCCAAACTACATTCAAAGTTTTTCGTACATACACACAGTGCCGGCAAAAATAACAGCAGTATTTAATAGTTGTAGGTTGTTTTCCACATTAAATTCTTACCATCTATAACTTTTGTTTCTTTTTGATTTTACTGTGATGAATAGTAATCGGTATTCGGTCTGGAAAAATTTTTTGATTTTCAGATTATAATGTTCTTTTCTCTATATGAATCATTTGTGGTACTAAAGTTTAAAATCTTCTTTTTGGAGTTTCTATCATAAATTGTAATAATAAAACTGTTTCTTAACAACTATGTTACTTGTTATTTATTTGACCGTTTTTTATTTTAAATTAAATTATATTTTTCATGTTTGAAGTCAGTAATAGTCTTCTAATTTTTATTTGTTCAATATATACCGAACTTTGAACAAAATTGTCGACGAGCAATTACGTAAGAGTCGTTACTCTTAAAATATGTATCCACAGCAAACGCGCGATGCTCACTCGACCAGTGCGACATCGCGACTGACAAATCCGCACAATCGATATCTCCAACGGCGCCACCCTCCCTCAGCACAGTTTATTACTTTTAGAAATAATCGTATTTAAAAATATAAATTGCCCACCAGACACCCTTTGCTATTATAATATATCTGGAAAAGTGCTTGTTTTCTTGCAGTTTGTTGACTATTATGTGAATTATTTTAATAAGTTGCCTTTGGCGACTTTTGATTTTATGTACGATTCTATTTACTTTATAATATAACATATGTAGATATTATGTCGCTGGAGTATTACCATTATTAATAGAATGGAAATTAAATAGCTCTTTTGTAAACTTTAACTTCAGTGCTATTTTTTTATTGCAATTGTTCGTATGTATACTTATATAAAATTTAATTTCATATATTTATTTAAAACATGTTTTATAGTTGTTTTTTTTTTTTGTAGTTTCGAGTATTTAGTTTTTTATTTTATTACCAAAATCCCAACAAAAATTTATGGACAGACGCTTCTTTGTTTGCTAAATTTTGGTTATACTTTCACTATCAATGCTGTTGTTGGTCGGTTAAAATATTTATTACTACATCGTTTCTTATTCATCAGTTCACAACAACAGTTCAATGTTACGGGTATTAAATATAAAAAAATTTAAGATACAAAAGCAGAGAAATAGGCATTTAATAATCGAAATCCCTTGAAAAGGTTAAAATATGTATGTATGTATATGTACAGATGTTTGTATATTCGGTTGGGAAAAAAAGTCTCACATATAATTTTAGAAGCAAACAAAAATTACTTGAATTTTTTTGTTTTAATTTAATTCCTATTTTCGAATATAATAAAAAAATTATTTGTATTAAAAATAGAAGATTAAATATTTGTGGCTACTTATGCGGGGAAAGCATCTAAAGAAATACGTGCAACTACCCCACTGAGGCAATTAAACGAATACGTTTAAATACCTCAGTGATTTTTTTTTTGCCTTGGACCAGCCGTTACATGCGATGCATTGTGCTGCAACTAGAGGAAAGAGCTAACATGAGGTGAAACTTCACTATACCGATGAAGGATGGTAGATTGGTATCAGCTGTTCAGTGACCAGTGACTATGCCTTCGCCACTGAAATCTCCCAACAAGAACTGACACAAAGACACACTAATGCACATCAGTAAAACTGTGAAATGTTTTTATGACTTTTTATGACTGGGGTCGAACCCAGGAGTTTTTGGTTTTGTAATCAACGTGCCGACTAATTCAGAAATCGCCACCCTCAATTAAGCTCCATACTTACATAGGAATTTGTAAACACAATGTTGCACAGCATTATTTAAAAAGCTGCGTATGCAATACAAAGCAGTTAATATGTTTCCAGTGTCATTGTTAATGTGCGTTCGTCCATATACATATATAAATTGCAACTAGAGTTTTAGTTGTATTCCCCCTTGAAAACTCCGATGGGGCTTTTATTGGTTTAGTACTTAATATTCCAAGATTCTAAAATTGGTAATATCAGCCGCACACTTTTTCTCATCTCATCGTTATCTCCCACAGAACAATGCGTCCGAATTTATAATTTTAAAAAAAGTCCCACAATTGCGTGGCAACCCTGGCAACTCTAGTTAAGTTATAAACTTTTAAAAATGTAACGATATTTAAAATTTTTTAACCTTTTCTATTTTTGAACAATATTTAATTAAGCTTTAAGGTTTTTTATTTCTTATTTTTATATAATCTAGAGATTTCGTTAACCTTTAACATCTTCAAGAAATTTTTATTTTTAAAATTTTTTCTTTTTGAAATTTCAGAAAGGTTAACGAAATATCGAGATTATATAAAAATAAGTAATAAAAAACCTTAAAGCTTAATTAAATAGATTGATCAAAGATATTTTATATGCTTTTTAGTAACAACCCCTCTTAACTTTTTTCAAAATTTTTTATTACATATTTCATATTTAATTAGTCAACATTTTTATTTTTTTAAATTATTCTTGTAAAAAAATTGTTACCATATGAATGAAAAACAAGATTCGTAAATTTTTTCTCAAGGTTTTGGTCACGTGGGGTGAATGTGGGTGGTAGGGTACGGGGAGTAGGCGATATATGATTCTTCATCCACTCCCATTTTACCATTAAATAGTTCTGACATACTTATAAAGCCGTGACCGAAGTTTCACGATTATACCAGTACTGGAAGTATTTTTGGCCGACGAGTCCATGCAGCTCGACTACTGTGTTATGGTTTGAAAATCGTTCAAATTGCTTCAGAGGTTGATGAGGTACGGTGTTTAAAAAAAATATATGTTTATAAAAAATGCAAAGTAATTATTTGTTCTTTTTAAAAATTTTTTCCAATTAATTATTTTCATTACGAATTTGCTTTTAAACTACACCAATATACAAAGATGGCAAATCAACTGTGCATATTATGCAAATTTGTTTACATTGTATTCGTAAACATAATTTGTTTGGTTTTTTTTTTGTTTTCTTGGATTAAAATTAGCATTTGTCTTATTTATGTCTACCAGTAATGGTTTTTTATTTAGATTCAGTCTTTTTTTCTCGCTCTCTTAACAAGTGTTGCCACAATGATCTTCAATACTTCAAAAGTTAGTGGTCCATTTTTCTCTGATCGGTTTTTACAATATTTTAATTAGTATAGTTCTTTGTATTACATATTATAAAATTAAAAAATTTAAGCTCAGATGAAATTTAAATTGTTCTAAAAATTTATTTGGGGGGATTTGTTAGGTTAGCAGGCCTCCAACTCCCAAGGGAATCAGCTCACTTGGGTCTTCCCGGTTCCCATTGTGTCGCCTGACCGTGATCAATCCTCATCCCGTTCTATCGGTTCCAAACGAAGCTTATACCCCTCACACCGCCCTCCGACGATTTCACGAGGTTTGTTGCTCTTATTTTACACTTATTTTTAACTTGTTTTTAACTTATCTTTTAGTATTATGTTGAAACCTTTAAAAATAAGATATTTAATTGGCAACAATCTTTTACTCGCAGTAGATTGATTAGCTAAAAGTAATTCATGCTCGTGTTCGAATTAAATTGTTTGGAGGTGCTGATGGCTGAGTAATTAGTTTACTAAAAAAGTTTTTTCGGCCTTCGTCGATATTTGAGCAATAAAACGTCGGCGAAGTAAGCTCCCCTTAGCTTAAAAAATTATGCGTCAAAATCAACATCAGAGACGCCGCAACTTTTCTCTATAATTAACACGCAACTGCAGATTTAGTACAAGATTTAAGCTCTATCTTCCTACTATTTTCACCATCTGTATATTCTCTACACTAGCCCTCTCTCTATGTAGTTCCAGTGCAATGTATTGCATATTTTTATTTAACATTTTTATCCAAATTCGAACAAAAAGCTACGATTTTTTAATCCGCTTGAACTTTTGCGTCCATAGTAAAAAGCTATGGAAACTTTCTTTTCTGAAAGAGAGTACCTGGATATTGGATCTATTAGTGTTTTTTCTTGGACCAGTGCTCTAGAGATGTCCCCTACGTATACAATGCTTGTACCGGAACTAGTTTTTCTTTTTTTTAATCTGGGATCAGCACTCAGGAGATGACCTCTACACATACGACGTATTGTGCTGAAACTATAGGAAAGGGATAGTTAGAGAAACTACAGGAGGTGAAGTTTAGTTAATTATTTTACAATAATTACGGTATTGTTCAGTGACCAGTGTATACGCCTTCGCCACTGGAAAGGACAGAGATTTTAGTTCTAGCACAACTCTGCAGTTGCGTTGTTTTTGAGAATTTGTAGAGCAGAGTTGGTGCGTCTCAGGTGTTATGTGGACGCATTAGTGTTTAAATACCGACGAATGATTGTGCTATCAGCGCAGATACAATTGAAAAATGTTTGTTGTACTGGTTTCATTAATTTTTATCACGTAAAAAAATAAACTTTGGCTGAAACTTTATTTTTATATTTCTATATAATGAAAGAAACAATAATTATGTAAGTGAATCACAACATAAATTTTAGAAGAGTACCATTATATTTGGGACATCTTTAAAACTCCTCTATCTTCAATTTTTCTGCATTTTCTTGGTAAACGAGCCACAAAAACTAGAGCAAAACGCAAACTATTGCAGTATTTTATATTATTGTTTTCTTTTCGTTTTATTTTACAACATCTAGTTTCTATTCAGTTTTATAATACCGACAGCAACAATAGCGATTGTATGTCACTTCAGTTTTCATTTTACTTAAATATGTACTGTATACATTTTGCTTTTATTATCATGCACAATGGGACCGTTCACAAAATGTAATAAAATAATAAAAATTTTATTTTCTGAGTTATGGCGTGTTTTGAGTAAATGGATGATATGTAAACAACTGAGAACAGTATGACAGTTTGTTTGGCAGTAAACCCATGATTCACACATATCAAGTTTTACTCGTCAAGTCTTGTGTATTTGGAAGTGCGGGGAATAGAGAATGGAAAGGGGTACAGACTTGACGGTACCGTCAAGTTTGTTTGTTTCTTTCTTCTTTTTTGTTTCTTTCTCTCTCCTTTTCTTAACCGTAATATTGTAAAACAAGCGAAACTTGACGCAAAAATGTTTTCGTGTATGAACGCAAGTTCAGGTTCAAAAGAAAATTTACCAAAAACTGATCAGATAAACTTGACAAGTGTGGATCAGCTCTAAACTTTCGTAAGTTCTGCTCCATGTGTGCCTAAAAATATGTTGCATATATATTAGTGACAGAATTTTTAAGTACAATGACAGGCAAAAGTATGCGAAAAGATTTTTATTAAAATTTAATCACACGAAAATATTTTTTTTGGTTGTAAGAAATGCCTAATAATGCAGTTCTGAATAACTTTGCTATTTGTTTACTTGGTAGAATAAAAAAATTTTTTAATTTTACCTTTTAAAATTTTTAAAGAATAAAATGTGGGGAAAATTGTTCTATTTTAGCAAGTGTTTACGGCGTATGTTACAAAAACTAACTTTCACAGGAGAGCGTTTTTATTCGTCTTTTTTTTATTTGCCTGACATCAGTAACTGTCACATACGATAAAATGTACATAGTGTTATCTCCATAACTATAACAATCATCGCTATAATACTTTATCTGCATATGAATTAATGGATTTAGAACCATTTTGCATAAAAAAATCCATTTCGAAAAAAGTGTAACATACGATAATTTCGCGCACAGGGGTCGATATATGCTGTTTATGGCAGTTTCGTAAAAGCAAAATATATTTTAGTTAAGTTATGTTACACACTGTATTTGAAAATATATCAACATAGCCACTAAAATGTTGACTCACCGCTGCCTCATGCACGACTAAAATTAAAGAGCATAAAGCAGAATGAGTTGTAGTTTATAAAGAATTTTCGTGAAATGGGTATCTAGTTCTACCCGCCGACCAGACGAACAATTTCTTGAGTCTGAATACAGGCAATAACGCCGGCAGAATAATGACGTCAAATTGCTAGTGTTCAACAATGTATTTAGAGGAGGCGAACACGAACATATCTTAAAATATACAAAAAAATACCAATACACTTCAAGAATTTAACTCTATTCTTATTTAATAAATGAACTTGTACTTAAAATTTTTTTTTTGATTCAACTTTGTTAAAATTTTTTTTAGTTTTTGCGGACAAAACATACTTTCATTTGAATTTGACAGCTTGTGTTAGAGATTATTGCTAAAGAATATCTTCTAGTTATTATTGCAGAATATATGTACATACTAATAATCCACCATATATTTGTGCGATCCACGCTTTAATATCTTCTGTTGGCAATCAAATTTGTCAGTTGACACGTGTGGGTCGGGGGTGATCACTGAAGGATTTCTGATCAGTAGTTTTGAATAACATACATAAGTATATATAAAAATTTATTATCAGTCTTCTAACGCGGTCCCATTGTATCGTGTTTTACTTGACTTGAATTTCTAACAGATTGATTTTCTGTTTTCATTCCCATTGCCTTCATGTTTGTAGATACGACTTGTTTTTCTTCAACCGATTCGTCAGTATTATTTCTTTAAATTTTAAGCGTTAGCAATGACAATATGAGTGAATACATACATACATATTTATTTAACCAATTGCTTTTATTCAAGTATCTGATTTGGGTTTTGTGTGGCGTTATTTCTATTACTTTTGAAATAGTAATTAAATATCTCTTCTTTATTTATTTGTTTATTCTTGGGTGGCTAGTCACACATTTCTATGAAAAAAAAGACAAAAAAAAAAGAAAGAGCTCTAGCGCACCCGCCTGGAAACCACAATATCACTACCTTATTTTCTGCAAAATGGTATTCAATTTATAGTTTTACGAAACTGTAATCTCATTGTTTTATTTGTCGTGTGTAATGCACATACAGCTGTGGACATACAAATAAGTCCAAATAGTTAAAGTTAATTATGTATTGAAACAATTGTTTTTTTTAATATACTATTGGATGTATAACTTAAAAATGTGGCATTTAAAACATATGACGTATTTTTTGAACGCCGTTTTTGTATTTAATAACTTATATGTATGTCATTTTGAAGAGTACATATCTGTCATTTATTCTCACTTACAGTCATACCTAAATCAGTTTGTCAACCGTTATCTATCATCTATAATCTATAATCTAATAAACAAAATATATATAATATTCCTGGTCGCTTTATGTGATTTTTTTGGCAGATTTAACCGCTAGTAATTTAAGTTTTGTGTCGTTGTCAGCATAATTTTAATGCAAATTTGTAGAATAATTAGACTTGTATAGGTTTCCAAAAAATTGTGTTATATACGTAGATAAATTTTGGTGAAACACAGATCCTATAGAATATTTTTCATAACACATCTTCTCACGATTGTGGCTGAAATATTTATGGTGCCACCTGATTCATTTCAATACAAAAGTTGGTAGGGGATGTGACAAACGTTTCAGTTTTACTCGTCCATGGTTAACTTAATTGTACACTCAGCAGTGTATGAAAAACGAGGACCGTTTGACGCCTGGAAACAACAAGAACCTTGTATGTTATTAACAATCGAACTGAAATACAAAAAGTTTATTAACTCTGAAGTACATATCGTCCTATGAATTCATAAAAGCCCTAAATTACATTGAAAAATTTTACAGTAGAACCAAAACACTTTCAAGCTATCTTTTACGCTTGCACTTGGGTCTTTTAGAATTTTGTTGATAAGAACATTATTTATAATAGTACACGTGTAAACGTATGCAGTTATATACATACATATGTATATTTTGGTACTGTCCATTATAATCAATCTAAAAGTCAATTTTTAATATTTTGTAACTTGAGCTTTTTTTGAAATCACATGAGGATATATGCATATGCAGTTCAAAAGTGTACAAACAATTTTTTTTGCATTTCCTAAAAAGAAAATAATTAAAATTTGTTAAGAACAGTACAGTCACACAATTCACGCTGATAAAGTATATAAAATAATTGAATAAACCAAAATTAAAACAAAAATGTTTTCTTGTAAAATTTATTTATCACTTGTGAGGCAACGGAGTAAATCGCTTTATTGATCATAAAAATATTATTTTTTTTTCTTTTTTCTTAAAATAATACAATCCCGAAAGTATTACCACTAACATTAAATGACTCACGATTAATTTCAATAAAAATTACATATTTGGTTTTTAATTTTTGGCAACTTTGTGTTGAATATAATAAAATACGCAATGAACCAGCTGGGCAGACAAATTATAAACTGAATTTCTTTATTTAGCCTTTAATCAGCAGTAGTAAAAATGATCCAAAATCGGAAATATAAAATAAAAACGATTAAATATGTTTTTTAACAAAAACCATGGTGACAACAATCAAAATTACTTGTGATGGTGTATTTATACAATCCAATTCGTTTTTGACCGCGTCTTTGACACCAACTTCGACAGCAAGCACGACCGATACAGTGACCACTACAGAGTCAAATTCAACATCATCCAGTTACAGCAATTCACCTGTATTATCAAGCACTTTTAATAGTGAAAGAGATAAATCGGCGTCGAGTATATTGGAGTATAATAAACAGCATCAGAAAATTTCTTCAAATTCTGCGAATACTTCGGTATCGACAGTACGTAGTAACAATAGCAATCGTTCCAAAAAGCCACGTACTCCTAAATGTGACAACCGCAGACGTTACTATTTCGGCAGCAATAGAGTCTATTGGTGTAAACAATCAGACGACCGGCAATCAACTTTAGCATGTTGTTATAAAAGTGATTTGGATTTTGGACGTAGCTCAACGTCATGTTTACAACGTAGCGCCAGTTCCATAACACACAAAGAATTACAGCGTCATGGTTATGCGGCTCGTTCCAAACATAAGCCATTAATCGCAACAAGTAGTTTATCATTGATACCAAATAATCATGAACAATATAACCGAAAACCCTGTACAAATCATTTCAATACATTCTATAATCAAAATAAAAGCAAATCCCCGATTTTAAAATCTTCCGCGTCAAAAACAATATCGGGTGCTACTTCCATATTACTCGTTAACGGATTTAGTGTTAACTCGCCTGCCTACAACAATAACAAGTGTTGTACATCAGATACTCGCCTATTGAGTTTTTTACGTTCTGCTCGTAAATTGTACCGAAATAGTGTTCGTGTAAATATTTTTGACAATGGCAACGCAGCACCAACTGAAAATACCAAAGAATCGTACAATAATTGTAATTCTACGAACAATTTAAATTTAAATAAAACTAAGAATCGAATTAGTGAAAATATAACTGAAACCAAGTCGAATAACAACAACTCGTTGACTGAGAAAATAAAACAAACTTACATTTGTGGTGTAAAAAGTTTGACTGCAAATAATACTAAAAATAGCAACAACAACAATAATAATTATTTCAATAAGAAAAACCATAATGCTAAAATATTGGAAAACAACAATAAAACTTATAATGAGGAATGGTTCGGTTAGTATTTTATTTAATTTTATTCTCATTTAAATTTATTTTGCGTTAGATGGTTTTAGCATACATTTCGTAAGTAAGTTAATACTCGTATAAATTTGCATTGTGAGTACTGTTTGCCAGGAGAAAGTATTAAGTGTAATAATGTCACAATGATTTTGGGCCGAAGTAGTAGGTTTGATACTGCCAAAGTCTCTCAGCGCGTATCTGCAAACAAGAAAAAACGCAGAAGTTCGAAATAGCATATGAGAAATTACAAGCCTTTGTTTAATTTGTTTTTTAAGATGCATGCAAACAATGCTGACATTGTGCGTTACCTTCTTTTTTGGAAAAGATTGGTGTTCCGAAGAAATTATTTCCACGCACTATTTCGCTAACGTTTTTTTTTTTCTTTGTTCTCAAAAAAATCATGTCATACTATGCGAATGCCTGTCGTACGTACCAAAGAACTGGTCCTAAATTACGGGATTCAATATCGAACGAAATTCCAATACAATTTTGTATGAAATTACGATTCGCATTGGTACAAAAAAGGTGTTAATTTCCAAAAGCAACGTGTTATGCGAAACATTTGACTGGTATAAAAATGCGGTTAGGTTAAAAAAACCGTGGATAGGAAGGAAAGAATGAATATAAAAACTAAATTAAATTTTTTTTTATAATGTGGGTTCGTTCATTAATATATTTATGTGTTTTGACTCGCGTTAAATAAATGAAAATAATAAAGAATAACACCAGTTTACAGTAAATTTCATTCCGGAACAATTTTAACCGTGGCTGACTGCATTTGTTAAACAGATAATTGATTTTTTTTTTGATTTATTAATCGAGCCCATAGGGCCATATATGATTAAAAATATGGGTTACAGTAGTAATGAAAAAGAGGAAGAATAAAGATATTCAAAGATATCAAAGTGTAAATAAAAATTTTTTTATCAGCTTCGGTTTTCGCGATATCGCGGTTCGTAAAAAGTAAAGAGACTTTCTCAACATATAGTAGCATAATTTGGGAAGGGTTTCCCCTACTTTATAAAAAAAATCCGAATTTCGGCAACAGAATAATCTTTAGGCCGTGCGAACAATGTTTCTAAGTTTGCTCAGTAGTTTCAGTGATACCACAAAAGTTTAAACCAAAAAAATTTAGAATATTTTATTTTCAAGAATGCATCATCAATAAGTTTATTTTTGGTTTAGTACTTTATAGATAAATTTATTCCAAAGAAATTTAACCCTTTTTCATTGAAATTGGTATACAACTTTTTTAAATTGTTCATATTTGAGTGAAGAAACTCAATTGAATAAAATCACCATTTCCATACATCAGTAAACTTTTTGAATTTGTGTGTTTGATGGTGTTCCGTAAATGTTTTTCACTATATTGTGAATAAAATCAATGAACAAGGTCTAAATTTCTTCGGAATACATTTATCTATAAGCTACTAAACCTAAAATAAACTTTTTGATGCACTTTTATTTTCTATGCATTCTTGAAAACAAAAAATTTCAAAAACTTTTATGATATCTCTAAAACTACTGAGCAAACTTAGAAACAATATTTGCACGTCCTAAAGACTAATTTGTTTTCGAATGCCGGATTTTTTTTTATAGAATAAGGAAAACCCTTCCCAAGTTATGCTACTGTATGTTGTGAAAATGCCTATATTTTTTTATCTTGGACCAGTGCTCAGGGGCAATCCCCTACATATGCAATGCATTGCACTGGAACTAGAGAGAGGCATAGGCTAGATAATATAATTTTATTTATTATTTTACTTCGCCGTTTTATTGCTCGAATACCGACGAAGGAGGGCGCTGTAGCACAGAAAACTCAGAAAAAACTTTTTTCTGATTTGACCTGGCTGGTAATCGCACCTGGGTCTTTCTGGTTGTAGAGCTAACACGCTGACTACTTGCCATCAGCACCCCCATTTTTATTTTTTACAAACCGGTATATCGCGAAAACTACAGCTGATGGAGAAAAAACTGAGTGCAGATCTGTGTTCAGCGTTACAAAAAACTGAAGAAACAACTCTTAATTCCAGCGAACGAACAAATTTTTCGAATTTCGTAAACTTGTGTAATTAATTTCCCTTGTCGTGTTTGGCGTAATTAAAAAATTGCATCGTATATTCAACACATGCGACTACAAATACGCCAGTAGTCGAAATACGTCTACGCCAAATACGAAAGGGTGAATATTTTAATTTTTCAATTCTCATGAAAATTATTTAATTTACATAATAGAGATTGTTGAGAAGAACTAGAAGATTGCGTACAAAATCCATTGATATTGTTCAACAGACAATTCTTCTGATAACGTTGTATGAAGAGGAACAGCGTTGTTCTTCTGAATAAACTGAATTTAACATACCCTTTACACATGCCACTAACAGTTCGAAAAACTCAATATATTCACAATTTTTTACTACTGCACACAAATTTTTCCCAGTGGCAGCTTTAGTGGCAACAAATTTTTCATGCGACTAATGTTATGCCACTAGAAGTTAAAATAAATGATAAAAACAATACAGTGCACTCGCGATAATACGAAAGCCCCAAAATAAGAACACTTTTTTCCTTTCAATGGCTACTGTAAAATATGAACTTGTGCAAAAGCTGTAAAATATGAACACGTTATGTTCGTATTTTTTTTAAAGTGTTTTATCTAAATATTGAAAGCTAATTCAAAAGGGTAGTGGTTAAATTCTGATTCAACTGCATAATAACTTGGGAATTTCTTATTTAAATGGCCTGTCAATCAAAAGAATCAGCAAAGGAAATCACTGAGTTTGAATGAATATTTTTTTTTATTTTTTGAAAAAGCAATTGTTCTTTTTTTTAATCCAATAAATAAACAAACTATTATTGATTATTTAAGTATTGTATATATATAAAATTATAAATATAATTTTTTTTAAATTTATACATTTTGATAATGTTGTATGGAATTTTAAAATATTTTGAAGCATATACTTTACACAATTTTTATGACACATGTTATGTAAAGCAAATTTTTATTCATTTCAAAAAGAACAAATTTTACATACATATATAAAGTATTAAATATTTCCTGAAGATGAGGAGGAAAATATTTTAAAATTAATAAATTTTTACCGTTCGCACTCAATTTCAATAAACAATTATTATGAATCGATAGCAAAATTTTTTTTTAATTTCAGCAGTTACAAATTTTTTTCAATTTTATGCATCGATGATATTTGTAAACATAAAAGCTAGTGGCAAGAGATTCGTGTATTTCGAAGAATTTTTCAATGATAATAAGTATTTGCTAGTGGCATGTGTATAAGCAGGGTATGGTCATTGTCCTGTACGGTAAGATTATTGTACTGTAAGAACATTGTAATTTGAAAAAGTAGCGAATTTTAGTGGTTCAAAATTAATGCCTCAACTCAAAACTATGAAATTGTTTTATTTGTTTCGCTTGTAAAAGCAAAACTTTAAATCTGAATGCATGTTGGGCTAAAATTTAAAATTAAAAAAAGAAGACTCTTCATGTAACGATTAATATTTTTCATTTATTATAAATGAAAATATGATAGTGAAATTGCCAGAAATGTCGCGTATATGTCTTAAGGTTGAGAAAAGTCTTTACAAGATTTAAAATAAGTTTTCATTATGTAAATAAATTAAACGTTCTCCATTAACTGCCTGTTAATAGAAGCCGAATGAAAATAATCGTTCGGCAATTATATTGAAAACAGCAATAAAAAAAACAAATTGTTTTTGTTTTCAATATAAATGGCGAACGATTATTTTCACCTCGGCTTCTATGAACAGGCAATAAATACGAGAAAATATAAACTATTTTCAAACAATAAAGAAGAAAGAAAGTTTTTATTTCATTTCTTTACTATTACTTTTGAAATCACTCATACAAAGTTTTTATTAAAAATCATTACTATAACATTAGTTTCACGATTCTTATGCTTTCAATTTTGAAATCAAATTTTTAGCACTGATATCAATTAAGAAAAATTTAACAAAATTAAGAAATGTGTTTTGTGTTGTTATTTAAATTGCTTCATCAAACTAATATTTGTATATTTTTCATGAAATGTAAACAAAATTTTTTTAAAAATAAACAAACCTACGATGAATAAGAGATTCATTTGCCGCAAAAACTCAGAATTGGAAACCCATTATTAATAAAGTTTTCAATTTGACTGGTCTATTGAATCAAATTAATTTTTAATTGATCGTTTAGGATTATTTTATGAACAATGTTCAGAAATTTTTGCAGCAAATCATATAAATATACCAATTGTAATTGAAAGAATTCCTGTAAATTATTTTATCAAATGAATTTGTAATGTGAATTTTTCATTAAATGGTTGACAGCAAGAAATGTTCTCTTAAACCAATTTATGGTAAATTATAATTAACTTCTAATGAACAAAATTAGTTAAATATACATATGTACATACATAGTCTGTTCAAAAGAAAAGGAGAATTTTGAATTTTTTTTTAAATAATTTATAGTCGCAGGGAGTAAAATCTGGTGATTAAGGTGGTTGAGGCATGATAAGGGTGTTGTTTTTGGCCAAAAAATCACGAACAAGAATCCATTTTTTTTCCACAATTCCTATCGTTTGAGCCGTATTGCTTCACGCAAACGATGCATAACTTCCTTGTAGTATTCCTTATTAACCGTACGACCTGTTGGCAAGAACTCATGATGCACCACGCCATTGTAATCGAAGAAAACAAAATTCACCTTTCTTTTGAACAGACCATGTATAACTATTAACTGCACAAATAAACCTAAAATTTCTTGAATAATAACTTAAAATTTAATTTATCCATTTACACACAAAACAACTTAAAAAATGTAAAATTTAAAAATACTAAATACATAAGCTTTTTTTTATATGGTTAACGGCAACAACTCTAAGTTTGGCAAATAGTTACAGGTTGCACAAGTATTTAGTGGAATTTCAAAGAAAAAACAAAAACAGACCACTATAAAAACAAAATACTTTTTTTTTAATTTTTATTTGCTTGTGTTTCTTAAGCGCTTGATATCGTACATACACTAGGAGAAGGTGCAAAATTTCAGCATACAAGTGTATTAAAAAGGAAAACTAAACTTATGTATTGAAGGAAATGTAATATAAATTTATGTTAAGGAAGGTATCAACATATGCATGCATGTACATATGTTTGTATGTAGATATGTGCTTTTAACAAAATAATAAAAATTATGCATATTATTAATTTCCGGACTCTATGTGATAACCGGAAACTGACAGAGAAACATGCATTTACACTTCGATGACAAGTTCGTTTAAAACCCTAAAGACACAATTAATCTTACGTTTATGTATGTATTCACATACATATGTATGTATGTATGCATGTGTATTAGGCCACTTTAATTTGCAAAAATGTTATTTTTTCAGCTCCAAGCTAATTTTCCGATAGGTTGGCGGTAAAAAAATAAGTTGAGATCAAAAATCAAGTTTCTGGAGTATAAACCGGCCAGGCGGTTCACTCAAAATAGACCTAAATCGATTTTCCAACTTTATTTGTCCATAACTCTTAAACTAATAAGTTTACGTGATTAAGCTGTATACATAAGTTTTTTTTTTGCAATAAAGAATGAAACATTTTTCTCACAAAATTTTCAACAGCCGAGAAATCGCTAGTGACGTTATCAGCGGTCAAAATCAAAATTTTGCGTCAATCCCGAATTTATAATGGCTGTAACTAGATTTTAAACACATACTCGTATACATATGTATGTTTACTTTTCAGCATTTAATAGAAAATCAATCGAATAAGAATACGCTAATTTAAATATTAACCGAATAATCGAATAGTTATATATTTGTAATTTTATTCTTTTAATAGGAAAAATTAGTGTTCATCTGACTTCTGAATAGACTTAATAATATAGAAATGAATAAATACCGGAATGACATGAGTTCTATATTATAGGTAATTATGGTATTGAATACTAGTATTGTATCTCTGAGTAGGTCTTTGGTCATAAGAGGTTTGGAATACTACACCACAAGTGTATATATTTGAAATCAGCATACAATTTTCTACATGTCTATAAGTCCTAAAAATCAAGTTCCAGCCATTCAAAATTCAGCTGTTTGGCTAAAATCACATGGAAATTAAGATTTTATGAATATGACTTTGTTACACGGATGCATTTATAGTACGCACTACCTTACTTTTTTGACACAAATGTCATATTTGGCAGATCGTGCGATTGTGTAGAATATTGGATCATAGTCTTTAGTAAACTTGAGTGGAAATACTGCTCTTTCTGAAACACAGACGGAATATATTTATAAATGATTTTCTCATCAATTCAGCATAACATTTTAATTTAATAAATGCGTTCCTAAAAACATGTTGCTTTGCAGCAGCGTTAAAAAATCTGCCAAACCGCAGATCAGCCTCAGCTGTTTGAATGAATTATCAACATCTTTTTTGTACCCTGCTTTGCAGTGCATCAATGTCATGTATTTCCAAACGCAAAATTGTAAACTTTGCCAAAGTGTGGCATTCCCAAAGTCATCTGTTTTGCAGCTGAAATTCAAATAAACGCAATTAGCGAATTACTTAAATTGGTAACGCCTTTTAAAAGCACTGGCGGAATAACATAGAAAAGTGCAATACACCTTTGTTTTAAAATAAAACAACTATAAAATAGTATGGCTCCTCTAACGTAAACAGATGCCTAGGAAAGCAGCTTATATCACAACTTAAGGTAGACACACACGGTTGCCATATAGTACAATATTGACAGAAAAATAGTAATAAAATGTTCAACAACTGTGTGAACTCACAATTTTGTGTGTGACAATAATATTGTCACAATTCTGACAATCGTGGGAATACCCTTCATTTCCATTGACACGTAATTGCCACACATTTTACAGTCATTTGTTATTGTCACATGTGCTTAATTTAGTGCACCGTACAATAACACCATTGGCAGAAAAATATTTCTGTTGGCAACGCTGCCCATAAATATTTAGATACAATGTTAAACATCTGATCTGGGAACTTTTGCCATACTATAATCTTACAACCGTGTGAACAGACAATTTTTGTTGACAGATAAATTTATTGTGTGACAATGAAATTATATAGTTTTCTTACAATAGTCTAAAACTAACATTTTACAATTCGGTGACACTTTTGCATTGCCACCGTATTGCCATATACTACAATATTGTAAAAACTGACAATCGTGTGTACATACATATGTAACTTTAAACAATACTTTAACTTGCATACATTATCTAAACAATTAAAAGAAAAACAATTTCTATTTTTGCAAAATAAGCAGTTTTTAAATTATTTGATACAACTAACAATGTTTACGTTTAAATAATTACGTAAATATCAGCGACATTTACGTGAGCTTAATCAAGCTTTTAGGCGTAAGATGTTTGTTATTTATTTGGGATCTGCACATGAATTTTTTATTAAATTTTTTGTTGCACCACCCTCGTTGTAACAACAAGCTTCAACTTTTATAGACAATAAAATCAGTTCGTGTGAACCATTTTTGACATTTGCTTCCTTATTGTTATTGTGTTTTAAGCCGTATCTATAATATACAGGGTGCTCATTATCATGCCATTAGTTTGTACTAGTGATGTTACAAATATTCGTATTGGCCAAATTCAAGCGAATGTTTTGCGACTACATTAAAAAAATTAAATACATAAAATGTATAAAAATACATAAAATGTGAATAATACATTAAATGAAACTTAAATATTAATTTTTAATAATTTCTATTAAGAAAAAACCTTTCTCTTAGTAAAGTAAAAAAAAAAACAAACAAAATATATTTCACAAGTTGATTACTGTATAATAATCAAACTTTGAAGAGGAATGTTGAACTTCAGAAATAGGCCTTTTGAAGACTTTCTTCTCCAAGACCTTTAACCACTAACATCGTCTACAGCAGGTCATCAGAAAAACCTTGTTTATATGAATTCTGTGTTTTTCACATTAAAACAGTGGTTCAACTTGGTTGAAGAACGTACGATTTTAACATAGGGGTGTCATTCGCGAGCACGTGTTCACATTTAACAAAACTGCTCATCATTTAAATGAGTGCTTAAAATCCATGAATGTTCCATGATTTGGTTACGTTTTAGCAACTAACGCATATTGAACCAAATTTATGATCGATTGGCACACGTCTTGGTGGTGTCAGTAAATATAGCCTTGCTATAGCTAAAAGGAGCTCGCAGTTTTCCTTATTTACTTTCCAGCATGTCAGTGGGTCGACGTCATTTGTCACCCGTTTTTCGAATTAAAGGATGAGTAGGAACTTGGAAACTTAGCTGTTCAGCAGTGTCATTCAGTTGCTAATCTCAAATTCACCCATCGGTATGTCATTGTTATTGACGCAAATGGGAGATTTTTCAATTAAATTTGAAATATCGAGTTGTGCTAAGTTTCATATTGAATATTCGTATTTGCGAATATGAAAAATTGATAATCGTAACATCACTAGTTTGTACAATATATTATAAAAAAGTGATTTATTTATTTTTCATGACACACAATAGGTGATGTGTTAATTTTTTCTCTTAACCATATTGTATTATGAGAATTTTATTAAATTATAGAAAATATACAACAATTCCTAAGAGTGTAGTCTAAATTTTTCGTTTTATTTAAGCTTTTGTTCTTAAAAAGGTGCATTGTGCTAAAAGCATTTTAATAATAATTATACGATATACATATGTACATACATACATATGTATGTACATCCATACATAAGTATGTTAAGTAATATTTTGCGGCGGAACCATAATTTTTTAAATCTATTAATAACTTTTAAAATGCAATCTATTTTCAAAGTATGTACTTTCAACACTTTATGAGAGTAAATTGCTGAAAAATATTTTTATTTTAGCCTTGTTATTTGGGGGTGCTGATGGCGAGTAGTCAGCGTGTTGGCTCTGCAACCAGAAAGACCCAGGTTCGATTCCCAGCCGGGTCAAATCAGAAAAAAAAAATTTCTGAGTTTTCTGTGCTACAGCACCCTCCTTCGTCGGTATTTGAGCAATAAAACGTCGGCGAAGTAAAATAATAAATAAAATGGCTCCATTAGCTTAAAAATAATGCGTCAAAAAATATCAGAGACGCCGCAACTTTGCTTTATAATTTACACGCAACTGCAGAGTTGTGCAAGAATTAAGCTCTATCTTCTTACCACTTTCACCACCTGTCTATTTCTTCTCTATCCTTCTCTCTAGTTCCAGTGCAATGCATTGCATATGTAGGGGATAGCCCCTGAGCAATGGTCCAAGATAAAAAAAAAAAAAAAAAAAAAAAAAAAAAGTTTGCAAAGTATTTTCTAATAAATTTTTTTGTCCGCCATCTTGAAGCGTTCACCACCTCCAATTTGCGTGTGTTTGTTAACATCATTTTGTATTTCGTAATCAGAAATTGGTCTGCTTTACTCATCAACTCATCATGATGTCTTGTCATGATGCCGGTGCTTCACAACACCGACGAAGGAGGGCGTACTGATGTGCCTGTGGTTTGGTTACAGCTGAAGCCGGTACTGTTCAGTGACCAGTGACTATGCTTAAACTATGCACAATAGCTATAAGAAAAATAACTTTTTAGATCATAATCTGTAAGGATTTTCTACTAAATGGTACAAAGTTTTTCTTTTTAACTATTTTTATTTAGGTCGAAAACAGTTTTTTTTTTCGATTTTTGAAAAATTAAAATTGTCAGTTGAGTCACTTTTGAACTAGGTGTGCGATATGTATACAGTTTTATTGACACTTCAACAAATTCTCTCGTCTCCTCCGAAATATGTTGCCTGCATGCGACGTGGACATTTATTTCATCCGAATCATGGAATTGTCAATTGACCCTTATACATTGCATTGAAACGTCATATGTACCTTTAGCTGTACGTGGTTTCGCCTCGAAGATTTTTGAGTAATAAATTTTGATACATGTTACATACTGGAAATTTCGTAAAGTAGTGTTAACGAACGGATGGCTGATTTCTGTCCCATTGGAACTTATTCTCTGTTTTTAGTCGTTTTTTTTTTTTTGAATACGACAGTAAATATAATTAAACGCACATACATACAAATGTATGCATGTGTAAACCTATTTTGTATTCTAAGTAAAGTTGGAAAATGTTTACGCTCAATGAATTTGTATATGGGAAGTGTATGACTTCATCACAAACGATTCAACTACAAAAAGAAATGAAATTAAAAATCGACCAACCGCAAGTACTTACAAAACGGAGACGTATTAATTGTAATTTTTATAAAATACTACATTAGCAAATAATAAAAGCAAATTGCGTTTAAAAAGAGTCAATAGTAGAAATTCTATTGATTTTTTTAATGCGAAGTGTCTGTTTGCAAAATTATGCTCCAAAAACGATTTTTATATTCTTAGTTGTAGGAATAAATCTGTTCTGTCATCCTTTTCACTGTAACATTTATTAGTAACCTGATAGAAAGAAGTTTAACTGCTCGAAACTTCATTGCTGAAGAAGAAAATTAAAACATAGACAGATAACCTTAGAAATGATTCGTGGCGGAGTAGAGTTATTCCGAGGCTCGTCCAAATGAATAAAATAACCATAAATCACCTAGTCCTGCTTTGCATTATAGCGGCCTAATCGCAAAACTAATACAGCCTATTATATTTTCTATAGATTTCACACAAAACTATTTAATATTTTGAAATTTTATTATAAAATTAGCTAACCCGCCAAACACTGTTTTCCCTTTTACCCGTGACTTCGTTCAAGTTCATCACAATCAGTTAGATAGATAGTTTCGCCCTTCGGTAGAATACTTTGGAAGAGGCAAAAATTGCTCCTAACCTCTCTTTTGGTCCTACTTAAAAAAAATATACATCCCATGCGTCCTTCTATATTCAGATCTGTATTAGTTTTAAATGTTATCACAATTGGCCAGGTAATTTTGGGGAGGCATATATTGCACCTAGTCGTAGTTTTGGGGGGCAGTTCCATTCTTGTGAAATATACAAAAAAATTAAGACGATTTTACAGGGTTATCCATTTTTCAGTTTCAAAAGTACAGTTAAATAAAACACACATAAAGCTGTGATTTCGACGAAACCTTTATTTCATTATACTGCTTGCAGAATAATGGGAAATAATATGTGGTCAAGAACAAAAACACTAGTCATAATATAGATTTTTTGATTACGTTTTGTACGAGTGGTACTATTTATATTTCGGGAGGTGGCAACACTAATGTCAATAGCTAAAATCTGGCAACACCATAATAAAGTTTCACATTTAACTTAAAAAGAATGTGTGTATGAACTGAGTTCTTTATATGGCGATAAAGCTCCAATAAAAACCACAGTATATGGCTTGTAGAGTGAATTCAATCGTGGTGGTAGTTCGGTCGCTGGTCATCTCTTTTTCCTTTTTGCACTTTTTTTATTTGTTGTTGTGACATTCGGCTTGGTAGTGTACAGCATTTTTTGTTTTCACTGAACAGACTTCCCAGTAAAAATATTTGTGAGAAGGATTGCATTTAAAGTCTTACTCAATATTAGTAATAGAATTTAATCGAACTGTAGTTAGTACATACTACATAAATATTTATAACAATTTCGTACTTATTGTGCAATAACTTCATGACATTTATTGCAAAAATCTCAATGAATGTGTATGTCTGAACACCATGTAATTGAAAGAATCGTTGGTTGAAATTCATTCTAACGGGTGTCCCAACAAGAACGCAAGATTTAAATGACTGATGCAGCAATTGAATTGTTTCTCTGGCTGTATGACATGTGGCGCCGTCTTGTTGAAACCACATGCCCTTCACATTCATTTCTTCAATTCTAAGCACGAAAAAACTGGTTATCATTTCACGATACCGAACACCATTGACTGTTTGCGCTTGACCTGCCTCATTTTCATAAAAAAAAGGTCCAATGGTTCCTCCAGCCCAAAATCCACACCACACAGTGACACGTTGAGGATGCATTTGCTTCTCGTGAATCACTCGAGGATTTTCCTCACCCCAAATGCGACAATTCTGCCTATTGACGCAGCCATCAAGATGGAAATGGGCCTCGTCACTGAAGATGATTTTATCGGCAAAATCAGCATTTTCAGCGACGTCATCACGTACAGCTGCGACATTTTCGGTCGATCGACCTGGTCGAAGACGCGTTGTTGTCTTTACATCACTAACAGACCCAGTTTCGGCAAATTTATCCATTAATCTCTTTACAGTGTGACCCCAAATTGATCGCCATTTGCGAACTGTAGCCGCAAAACTTTCACCATTTTGGTAAAACAATTTCACAATGAGAATGCGTTGTTCATTCGTGTAGCGCTCCATTTTTACTAACCTCGTATCTTCTACTAGCAAACAATAACAATTGTTCACATGTCAAACAATGACACTTCGAATGGCGCCAAATTTAAATCTTGCGTTCTTTTTGGGACACCCTTTATAATCAGTTAAAAATTGCTTATTTAGTCCCCACTAGCTACATTGGCCATCAGTCATAATGTTTTGTGAATGTTACCAAATTTACATAAAAAAAAAAGGGTAAATGGTAGTTTTCTATAGTTATTGAAATAAAACAATAGCAAAAGCACTGAATTTAGCATGCCTGACTGGCGATTGCTAAAAATTAATTAAATTTTTTTTATAAGAACTCTCCTCTCGGTATTCTGTTGCTGTTTTTTTTTTAATTCATATAAACAAATATGTACTGTATTCATTTGTTAAGACCGGAATGAACTCAACTTCTTTATTATTTCCCATGAAATGGAGAGAATTTTGATCTATTCATAGTTAAATGAATAAAATTAGAAAATAAAAAATTTTATCATTTAATTAGCATAATAAAAATTAAAAAAAAAAACATATTTGTGGCCCTTTGACAAAAATTAAGTCGGTTGAAAAACAAGTATAATTTTAAAATTTAAAAGATTGTTTAAAAATGCTGAAGAAGGATGGAGAGATAAGTTGATTTTACATATCGCCAGCAAAAGAAGTACGTCCAAAGAAGTGAAGAAAATTCTAATATTGTGAAACGATTAGGGAGCAGTATTCAATATGTCAAAAAATGTTATTCTGATGAATGTCCGGACGTTTTTTTTTTTATCTTGGACCAGTGCTCAGGGGCTATCGCCTACATATGCAATGCATTGCACTGAAACTATAGAGAGGGATAGGGTAGAGAATAGACAAGGGGTGAAAGTGGTAGGAAGATAGAGCATAATTCTTGCACAACTGCAGTTACGTGTTAATTATAAAGCGAAGTTGCGGCGGCTCTGAGGTTTTTTTTTGACGCATTATTTTCAAGCTAATGGAGCCATTTTATTTATTATTTTACTTCGCCGTTTTATGACTCGAATACCGACGAAGGAGGGTGCTGTAGCACACAAAACTCAGAAAAAACTTTTTTCTGATTTGACCCGGCTGGGAATCGAACCTGGGTCTTTCTGGTTGCAAAGCCAACACGCTGACTACTCGCCATCAGCACTCCCATGACATGGAAAATGTTTTACAAAACAAAAAGTGTCATAACATCCAATAACGCAGTGTTATAATGTCAATTAACTTTGTGAGATTTCTGGTTGTGAATTAATGTCCAATTTAAATGTACAATTTAAATGTACTATATATAATGCCAGCGCCGATTTTTCTTTCAAATGTAGTATTTATATCTGTTTCTCCGTAGCCTGGCCTTTAACCAGACTTTTTCTCCACCATGGTATTTCCCAAAACGGCGCTGCCTACTAAGGCTTTCTGCATAGCACACCTTCGGAAAGATTGAAGGATTTTTCTTCTAAGGTAGGTATTTTGATCAACGGTTTTGCTAACTACATGTGCCGAAAGTTGGCTATACAGGAGATGTATATGGTGGTTTTATTTTGATGTCGATTTGTGTCAATTGAGTTGTTTCATATTGTGAATAAAATCCAAACTGTTGCACCAATTTCAATGAAAAAGTGCTCAGTTTCTTTTGAATACATTTATCTACAAGCTGCTAAACCAAAAATAAACTCATTGTTGAAAAAGTTCCAAATTTTTTTGTAAAAAGCAAACTTGAAATAATATTCTAGAGCTGATAGAAAAAATGATTGCAGATTTGAGTACAGCGTTCCAAATAACTAAAAAAAGAACTTTTATTTCCAGCGAACGAAAAATTTTTTCAAGTTTTGTAAACTTGTGTAATTAGGGAGGGTGGCGATGGCTGAAATAGTCTGCACGTTGACTACAAAATCAAAAAAAGACCTGGGTTCGACCCTAGTTTTCGACAAAATCATAAAAACATCTCGCATTTTTTCTGATGTGCATTTGTGTGGATTTGTGTCAGTTGTTGTCGGAAGGTTTCAGTGGCGAAGGCATAGTCACTGGTCCCTGAACAATGACGGCTTCAGCTGTATTCAATCTACAAGAACATCAGAACGCCCTCCTTCGTCGGTATTGTGTAGCACCGACGAAGTGAAATAATTACTGAAAAACGAAGTTTCAAAAAATTTAATATATCTCCTTGACATCAGAGGCACTACAAAAAGAAAACAAAAAAAATTTGAATTTTTTTTTATTTGTTTTATACTTTTCTCATGCTTTGTATTGCTTCCAAATAGAATTTCATAAAACATTTTAATTGCTTCAATACCTACATACATTTATTAAAATTTTTAACAAATTATTTGTTTGAAGATTTTGTAAATATCAATTTCTTTATTTCATTAATAGTGTATTATTTTAACAACACAATTTTTTCTCTCAATTAAACATTTACGAATTGACCTATTTCAACAAACTAAAATTTAGCGTTTGCTTAGTTGGTCCACTTTTTGTGCAAATCGAGTTTTTAATGTAGAATGCTAGTGTAACTCAAAAACACATAATTTCCACAAAATATAATGTCGTTATGTTATTTATTCTTGCTGTTATAAAGTGGTAAGCAAATATGCTAAGACCAAAAAATAAAAAAAAAAACAGTAAAAACATCTGTTAAGTCCAGGGAAAATGTATGATTCCAATGATTCTTACGAGTTACCATCGACATCAAGGGGATGCAAGAAGAGAGCTCGT